>OV121092.1:4945705-6382351 GCA_921293015.1 Phorcus lineatus
AGTGCGCCTATATGTCAATCTGAGGGAGTATAGGGATCTATTCTCAGATTGTGAAGGGCTCATAGCTCACCTTTATTTAAACTGAGAGGGTATAGCAGTCGAATCTCAGATTGGGATGGGCTCATTGCCCGCCTATAAATCAAACTGACCCCTATACTCCCTCAGTGTGACATATAGGCGGGCTATGAGTCCTTCACAATCTAGGAATCGGCCCCTATACTCCCTCAGTTTGGCATATAGGCGAGATGTGAACCATTCACAATCTGAGAACTGACCCCTATATTCTGTCAGTTTAAATATAGGTGCGCTATGAGCCCTTAACAACAGCCCCTAACAATCTAGGAATCGGCCCCTATACTGCGTCAGTTTGATTTATAGGCGAGTTGTGAGCTCTTCACAATCTGAGAATCGACCTCTATACTCCGTCAGTTTGATTTATAGGCGAGCTATGGGCCCTTCACAATCTAGGAGTCGATCCCTATACTCCGTCAGTTTGACATATAGGCGAGTTGTGAGCCCTTCACAATCTGGGAATCGGCTCCTATATACCCTCTCACTTTCATATATAGGTGAGCTGTAAGCCCTTCACAATCTGAGAATTGACCCCTATACTCCCTCAGTGTGACATATAGGCGGGCTATGAGTCCTTCACAATCTAGGAATCGGCCCCTATACTCCCTCAGTTTGACATATAGGCGAGATGTGAGCCATTCACAATCTGAGAATTGACCCCTATATTCTGTCAGTTTAAATAAAGGTGCGCTATGAGCCCTTAACAACAGCCCTTAACAATCTAGGAATCGGCCCCTATACTGCGTCAGTTTGATTTATAGGCGAGTTGTGAGCTCTTCACAATCTGAGAATCGACCTCTATACTCCGTCAGTTTGATTTATAGGCGAGCTATGAGCCCTTCACAATCTAGGAGTCGATCCCTATACTCCGTCAGTTTGACATATAGGCGAGTTGTGAACCCTTCACAGTCTGGGAATCGGCCCCTATACTCCCTCAGTTTGACATAAAGACGAGCTATGAGCCCTTCACAATCTGAGAAACGATCCCTATACTCCGTCAGTTTGACATATAGGCGAGATGTGAGCCCTTCACAATCTGAGAATTGACCCCTATGCTGCCTCAGTTTGACATAAAGCCGATCTGTGAGCCCTTCACAATCTGAGAATCGACTGCTATACCCTCTCAGTTTAAATAAAGGTGAGCTGTGAGCCCTTCACAATCTGGGAATCGGCCCCTATACCCCCTCAGTTTGACACAAAGACGAGCTATGAGCCCTTCACAATCTGAGAATCGATCCCGATACTCCGTCAGTGTGGCATATAGGCGAAATGTGAGCCCTTCACATTCTGACAATCGACTCCTATATACCCTCTCAGTTTAAATAAAGGTGAGCTATGAGAAATTCACAATCTAGGAGTCAACCCTTACATCCCCTAAGTTTGACAATAAAGACGAGCTGAATGTCCTTCTCAATCTGGGAATCGGCCCCCATACCCCCTCATTTTGAGAAAGAGACAAGCTGATTGCTCATCACAATCTAGGAATCGATCCTTATACTTGCTAAATAGAAAAACCTTAATAAGCTAAATAATTCCCATTTTATAATGATGAAAATACTACTAAAACACAAATTCCCAGATTGTGATCATTCCCAGATTGTTCAGGTCGCACAATCTGCAGATTGTTTAAACAATCTAGGAATTCCTAGATTGTGAGCAAGCAATCTGCAGATTGTTCGAACAATCTGCAGATTGTGATATACCCCAGATTGTTCGTAACATGTATACATCGACTTTTTTATAAATGGGTAACATTACTGTACAATCCATCTCGATCAATGCAATAGTGCTAAAACTATAGTAACCGATGTTGTGTATCCTTTATAAAAGCTGACAAGGCTACTAATGGAAAATTGTCATCTCAAGGATTAATAAACACCCAAGGGGTAGAGCAGTCACGATTCTTTGATCTTTTGCTTCGAAGTATCTGTGGTTTCGAACATACCATACCACATATCTGTAAAAACATATTTAAATTTTGTCGTAGTTGGTTCGAAAACTTTAAGATTTTTTATTTAGGTATGGAATGAAAGCGGGGCACATACCGAGGTGCATGAAACTCTAATGATAAAAGAAGCACGTGTTTGTTATGGGAGTCGATCAATGATACATATAACAACATACACTATTTTTCCTCCACTCAACTTCAATAACTCATTTTCAATAAATTAACAAAATGATGAGGCTCATCATAATTCAAACCCTTTCCAATATGTGTTACGAAATCATGATCTCTTCAAATGCAAAACATAGTTGTGTTGTACCTGCAATAATTATAGCAGGCTTGAACCCTCTCGAAAAACGTTTTTAAAAAAACATCACTTAAATTTCAAGGATAAGGATTAATTATCAAACTTTTTCCCCTTTTATATGTGTAAATTATTTCTCGTTTCTGCTTTGAAGGATCAGAAACTACAGAAATACATTTAGAAAAAAAGGCCTTTATTTATGAGAACATCGCCAGGTATCATTAATAGCATAATTTTTGTGAGGTTCTCGATCTTCATTTCAGAAAGTCTCTCATTTAGTTTTTATTTCGGAGAAATTACTAGGTCTGCATAGCAATTTAATCAAATTACCTCCATTGTGAGAAATCGTCATAGCAGGATTTGGATAAATAAAACAAATTCTTCAGAGGAGGGTTTGAGATACACATTTCTTAGATTGACACTGAAATAGAATTATCGTTTTTTTACTGAAATGAGCTGACAAAAAGACAGCCAAGGCAAATACCACATATTTCATATGATGCAACCATCAAAAAGATGAATCATTCGACAAGACAATTGACGTTGTTAATGAAATTGAATTGCGGAGGACTTATTTGTTTATTTTTGTAAATGTTGTTCAGTTGTAAGAGTAGTTATGATAGATGTATTTAATGGCTAGATACGCTATCAGGGTGTGTAAGGTAGATTAGTAAAAGAGTATGAAATAAACATCTTTTGCACTATTTATATATTTCAGGGCATGGCCACTGTACAACATGCTTTACTTGTGCTTGTTATTCAAGCTCTAAAACACTCTTTCGTATTCACAAAATATAAATTTCTGATCATGAGCCTAATGGAACTGAATTAAACTCAGCCGTATCACGCACGTCCATTGGAATTTTTTATCATAAAAAGCCTTTGCGGGTTATTTCACTAATATTTTCATGATAAAAAGTCTTACAGGTGATAAGTGATTACATAATTTTCAGTTGAAAATGTTTAACTTAGATTGAATTCCTTAGCAAAGATGGGTATGTTATAATTCTATTATTCATAATCATTTCAATATATCAATTCTAATATATAAAATATCACCATGGGCCATTGAATTAATAGAACAGATTTTGAATTAATTATATCTTTTCAAAATCTCTTTTATTGATCTTGTGATAATGTTTCTTTCTTGTTTTACCTTTACAATCTATCCCTGGTATGAAATATTTTGACGACAGTAATTGCCGAAAGATTGCTGAAAGCGAGGGTCAACAATAATGCATTCACTTACTCAGTAGATATCTTTCATTGATGAATGAAAAATCAAGATCGGGTAATATACAAATAAAAAAGAACACCCTAAAACATAATGTTTTGAGTAAAAAGTTCAAAAAATCAATGAAAAATTAAATATTTCTCTAATCAATAATGTTTTACAGAAATATATATTAGTTTCTTTATATCTTAATATGTTTATAATAAAAACGGCATTTTACTGAACAAAGTCAAATTATTTCTGCAATTCAAATTGTGAATTGTACATTGATTGTGTTATTTATGTTCATGTCGTTTTATGTAATCCCTAGTTATCGGAAGCCTTTGAGACGTAGGAGTTCCCCCTTAACCATTATTTATGGCATTGATTTTGGCTATAACAGAAAGATTAGTGCAGCTTTGAACCTTAAGTGTGAATAGGCTGGATGTCGAATGAGAAATCAATGTGTGACCATTGTGAGAAATGAAGATAGATATTGTTAAACACTGGCTTTAAGTGCATTGAGATCACAGAAAAGGTCAATTTATTATCGATAATCGACAATTCACCTCATAGATTTATTGAGGTATTTACCCCATGACTAATGGTACATTTTTGAAGTTGAAAATACATCTAAGATACAATATTTGACTTAAAGGGGCTGTATCACGTTGTATGAGAGACTTCCTCAAACTGTTCCATATAGATATTAGTTCACTTATTATCTTCAGAGGGTTAAAACATATCAAACAGATCATATATAGGCATAAAGGAAGTCATTGACTCGCAAATAAAATGTAATTGTTTTGTCACTTTACAAAACAGAATTCAACTAAAAAAAAGACATCTAGCACAATTTTCTTCATATAAAAAACTACACGTGATATAATTGTATTCATGCAGTAAAAAATCAGTTTAATTTCCTTTATCAAAGCAAACATTTGCAGGAAACAGGAAAAACTTTTAACAATCATTTCTAACAAACACTACTGGACATCATTAGTATTCATCGTGGTACTGTTGAAAGGATTAGTAGCATCGATTAGAAAATCGATGATGAACAATAGCAAAATAACAATAGACCAGATGTACTTATCCCAAGACATTTGCCTTTAAGAATTTTTTTTGTACAAGTGTATTTTGTGAAGCAAGGAACACCACTGCTGTGAAAACCTCAAAACCTGCTAGGAAGGCAACGCTGCCTTTATTTGTTGTATCTTGTATTTCACAATTTTATTAAATATAGCTAAGATATTATTTATGTAAATTGAGAAAACTGCATCAAAGAAATTGAGTTCCATAGTCCTTTGGTTGTAAAATAAACCTGAACACAGGAAACGTTTGGACCTAAACACTTGTTCGAACTTATAATAGATAGCACTGATAGTATAACACCTTCAGGATGATATAAATGTTTATGCTAAAAGCATGGATGAAGCATGGGATAAATCGCAATAAGGATATTTTTATCATATATTTCTTGGGATATTGTCTAGCTAAAATACATAATATTTAAGTATAGTAGTACGACATGATGTTATAATCTATAAGAGAAATTAGTATAAAAACACCACCTAGGCAATGACCAGAACTTTAAAAATGGACCTGGCTTAATTAAATATAAATAATTGATACAGTGCTTGAGGATTTAGCGCCACTATTTATGTACAGATATTAGGAAACAAGGCTGAGGAATGTATATGCAAGATTCGTGTGATCAAGTAATCCATTAATCAATTTCATTGCAAATATTTCAGAAGCATTAGATGTGACATAAAAAGGTATAATTCATCGAACAGTTGCCGAAATTTTACAGCTTTTAAACAATCAGATTCACAAAAGATATAAGCAATTTTTACACAAATAAAATTGATAACATGTAACAAACATATAAAAGTTTTGCTTGTTTACGTCAGAGAACTATGGTCAATTTTTACAAGATAAGTCAACAACAAGGAAAAGGCCAGACATATATTCACGTAATAACATGTCATTAGTCTACACAAACAGTCCATGTTTATACAGAATGAAAAGATGAATGGTAAGACGAAATTATCTTTAACATGACTATTAGACAGTAATGTATCATTTCTTTGTCAGTGCATGGGAGTTAAGCAGTTAACTGTTTTGTAAATGGATTTTTCCAACGAATATTTAAAACCTTAAAATCGACTTTAAAGACAGTTTGATACTGAAATTTGATATATATTTCTTTCTGTAGATATCCGTTCAAAGCTGACAAAGAGGTAACAAAAATTAATACCATAACATGTAAGACTCATTTGAGCATAAACAATGTTTCAAAACAATCCGAATATGTTGTTTTCAGTTTGAATTTTCATTTGAGTGCGTTGTTTTGTTAAATGTTGAGGTTAGCTGTTCAATGAATATTCATGTTCGTATTGTTTTCTCCTGGTTCAATATTAGTGACCCAATGTAATGGATCATACTTGAGCAAAAGAGGTTGTTTTAATTGCCAAACAGGTATTCCTTTCGGTGACAGTTTATTGGGGTTCATTTCATGTAAACATACCAATTTAATCTAAATTTCATTTAATTCAAATCGATCACATGAACTCTCTTTTTAGGACGTCATCAAAGAAAATTACTAGACTATTGGTTCTCTGAAATGTACCACTAAACCTCTGGTAGGGGGTAATAAGGACCATAGGCAATGAGAGGACATTAGCATTGTCTAATCTTTGGTATATAGCTAATTATTGGTCACGTCTTCTGATAATTCAGAAGAAAGTGTCTGTGAACTCATAACTCATCTTGAGAATTAGTGGTTTTGTCGATTTGTAATTAGTCGATCCAAAAAGAGGGATGGGTGTTTGGGTAAAGGAGTTTTGGCTTCCGTTGCCTCCCGGTCCTAGTACTATATTATAATATGACTCTGGTTACTCATTCAATCAATAAAAACTATTCAAACATAATGACCACTACTTAATCGTTGTCTGGCAAACTTGATTGATCACTACACGTGTAAACGTTATGTAAAATTGGTCTGATATAAAAAAAGACATAGAGATTATTTGACAATAAATGTCTCATATGATATATACGAAACGAGTGTCAAATGTTGTATCACCCGAGCGAGAGCGAGGATAATACAATGTATGACACGAGTTTCGTATTTATCCCATGACACACTTCCTAGTGTAATAATGTCTTTATTATCCATTTAAGTTCGGATAGAAATCCCCCGAAATCGATGATTTTAGCTTTCGAAACGCATGAAGTAGAAATTAGATCATTGCGCACTGATACTTTACGGGGATGTCAGTGATAGGAAATAGTGCAAAGTTTAGTCTCTTGCCTCCGTCTACAGAGAGAAACATACTTGGAAAATAACGGAAGTATATGACCATTTGCTACTAGTTTACGTTTAGTAAGTTATATACCGTGATGCTGTTGAAACGTGTTGATCGACGTTCAAGCAAGATCGCTAGAATGAGTTATTTAGCTGAAGATACATGACAGAAAGAGTTGAAATTCAACTGTACATGTTTAATAAATTTGAACATGAATATGGCATCAACGACGAAACGTAAGTGTTTACGAAGGAATTTATTCATCTGACGAGAGGTCGAGGGGACGTCAGATTCTCCGTTGTTTGGCTTGAGGCGATGTATACGACATGCACTCAGTCACACTCTCAAACGATAACGAGGAATTTGTTCGATTGTAGCTGCTTCCTTACGAATCACAAACACATTAAAACTTCCAAGTGGCTGAATTATGTCAGTCACCCTACCTTAAGCTTTGCCGTCTATTTCAACAAGAGAGTTGACAGGCGAAAACGTCGCCATATTGTCGGCTAGCTGCTACGTACACTTGAGAGAATTTTACAACTAAATATTTGCAGGAAAATTGGAAATAACGTATACAAAGTTCACATTTGTTGACGTTGGTCTAGTGACAATTTATGAATATATAATGCGTTTGTTGTTGATATGACTCCCTACTTGTAGTCTCGTCTCATCGCGATTGAAAACTTGAAAGAAGTTTACGCTACGTAGTAAAAATTTATGAATGGAGAAAGTAGTTCCTCGTCTCTTTCACAGAGGTCAAGGTCATGTGTCAACCAATAATCTACGCCAAAAGTGATGTGTGCACATGTGCTCGTATCGACAATATTAACTCGCTTATCATCAACCATATGGATGTAACGGTCAATCAAGTGAAGAGAACTCGTTAGTGGCCGTGAATCCGTTTATTGCAGTTATCAGGTTTCATTTGCCGAGGGCAAACATCACAACTCTGTTAATAGATACAAAAATGATAAGTCAATTGTATAAATACAGATTTCATAAATATAGATTCAATTCATTCATATAAATATATCATGGTTTCATATAACATTCCGCACAGGTACATTCAAATCAACTAAACGTACAAAGACATACAAACACTCATAACCAGCGTGACATAACAAATACACTCAAAGTACAAAGTTTCACATGGTAGCTCATATGAACTATTAAGGGCAATGTACAATAGAATAATTAAAGTATTCTCACCGTCTATGGGACAAGCTGCAAATGATTTCAGCATGTGAACCATGACTCATGTCAGTGAACCTGAGCAAAAATATATATATCTATGACAACCACAATGTATAACAGTCTTTATCGGTAACTGCTCACATTAAATCAATTCAACATGAATCATTACCAAATTCTTATTCTCAGAAATCGTTCAAGGAACAAATTCAATGTTATATAAAATGTACCTGTCACCAAAACTAGAAACTCAACTTCTTAAGAAATTGAATGAATTAATAATAATTGAACATATTTTTGTATTATTTCCATTTTCCATAAAACCCAAACAAACTCACCAGAAATCCAGTGACCTTCCTAAACCATCAAATGTCCTCTGAATTCATCTTGCCAGGTGAAAAGAATGATAGCAAGTGCACACCTAGCCCACTTAGCTCATGCACCAAACATCTTCAACCAATCAGATAATCAGTTCACCATTAGTGGATTGATCCTAATTTACATGAACTGACCTATGGCACAAACAATGGACTGGCCCTCATTTACATAGGACTACACCTGAATTGATCTCTGACCTCAAATATCCAGGACAAGGTCAGGTCATATGTCAACAACAAAACATAACACCACACAACAAGATTAAAAGAAATTACTAACTAGATTTCACATCTTATTGTACTGCAAGAAGTATTTACACCTTGAACCTGTTACACACTTCCTCCCCAGGGAAAAATGGCGTCCTCGTCATTTAGAGTTTAGTCCTTGATGACAGACAACACTGCATGTTTTACCTCTGATGACATATTTTGAAAGAAATCTGTTTGAGCCAAATTACACAATACTATGGCCTTATCAAGCCATGGTGCTTGACTTGGAGTCTGGGACAAAACATACTGTCCTGATGTCAACCAATCGGGTTGACGTCTTATTCTTCCTGATCGCCGAGGTACTGGATCATCGGGTATCTCATCGGAAGAAGAATCATTGGTATCCTGAGCTTGCACTGTATCCTGAGGCAAGTTAACAGTCTCCTCCTCTGGAACAGGTGTGTCATCACCTACGTGAGTATCTACTGTAACTTCGACTTCCTCATCAGACCCAACTTCATCAACAACATCATGAACAACTTCATTTATGACTTCTTCCGACAACCTGTTCACCTCTGTTCCCTGATCTCGTGACACGATAGATCGTCTCGGCTTAGGCACTGGTACCTCTATTTCTAATTGACATGGTAAGCTACCTATAGGAAGAAGATGATTTCTATGGAGAATTCTTGTTCTGCCAACTCTATCTTCTCTCTGTACCTTGAATACTGGAATTTCATGGTTAGGTTGCTGTAATACAATATAAACTTGTTCTTCCCATTTGTCAGAAATTTTGTGTCTACCATCAAATGCCAGAGCACGAACTAGAACTCTGTCTCCCACATGAAGATTGGCTAAACGAGCTTTATCATCATAGTTCCGTTTCTGCCTAGCCTGTGCCTTTTTTGCTGACACAGAAGCCAGTTCATAAGACTGTTTTAACCGGCTTCTTAGAGAATCCACATACTTGGACAAGGACACCTGTGTTTCACCATTATCCAACCCAAAAGCTAAATCAATTGGTAAGCGTGGATGATTCCCAAACATCAGAAAATGAGGCGAGTATCCAGTGGTTTCATGACGAGTACAGTTGTATGCATGTACCATAGGATTTACGTAAGATTTCCAATCAGCTTTCTGTGATGGCTGCAACGTGCCTAACATGTTCAACAAAGTACGATTGAAACGTTCTGTAAGACCATTTCCCATGGGATGATACGGTGTTGTATGGGACTTATCCATGCCAGTAATAGAACACAACTCTCTGATAATCTTACTTTCAAAATTCGCACCTTGGTTGCTATGAATACGGGCTGGAATTCCATAGTGAACAATGAACTGATTGAACAGAGCTTCAGCTGTAGTCTTTGCAGTCATGTTACGTGTTGGTACTGCCTGCGCATACTTGGTAAAATGGTCAGTAATAACCAATATATTCTGAAACCCACCCTTTGATGTTTCAAGAGTCAAAAAGTCTAAACATACCAATTCTAAAGGCTGAGTGGTTTGAATATTTACCAAAGTGGCTTTTGATCCGATCGGCGATTTCCTCCGTAAACACCTAGGACATCCCTCAATCCAATCATGTACATCTCTAACCATACATGGCCAGTAAAATCTATCCTGTAACAGAGATAACGTTCTATTCCTTCCAAGATGCCCCATCTCGTTGTGTACAAACTCCAAAGCCTTTTCACGATACATAGCCGGTAGAACCAATTGATCAATAGATCTTCCCTCTCTCTCACATTTACGAAACAACACTCCATTCCGCAAGTGAAGGCGATCAAAAGTCTTGTAAAAGGCATTCTCTTCAGAATTGACAACTTTCTGTAACTTTGGTTTGAATCCAGAACGGACATTATTGATAACTCTTCGGAGAACCCAATCATTAGATTGCGCTTTCAGCCAATCCCTACTGGTCATTTTGCTCAAAATGGAACCAGAACCACTCAGTGACTCAACAACGTCATCTGAAAAGGATAAACACTCAACATACGGCCGAGCATCCACAATCCCACAAATTGCCTGCACAGATTCTGTTGAAATCTGTTTCATGTGAGCTTGCTCTACCTCTTCCATCTGTTCTGGAACCCTTGATAATGCATCAGCATCTCCATTTGCCTTGCCAGGCCGATACTTTATGCTAAAATCATACACTGCTAAGTTAGCCAACCACCTGTGACCAGTTGCATCTAGTTTTGCACTTGTAAGTACATAGGTTAATGGGTTATTGTCCGTGAATACAACAAATTTGTTCCCATACAAGTAATCATGGAATTTTTCTGTAACTGACCATTTGAGACACAAAAACTCCAATTTGTGAGCGGAATAATGCTGTTCTGATTTCTTCAAACCACGACTAGCATAACTGATGACACGTTTCTCACCTTGTTGCTCTTGATAGAGAACAGCACCGAGGCCTTTTGTGCTGGCATCTACATGTAATTCAAATGGCAATGAGAAATAACAAAATCCAAGAATTGGGGGGGAAGTTAATCTATGTTTTAACTCCTGAAATGCATTTTCCTCTTCATCACCCCATTTCCACACCTTAGCTACAGTGGATTTACGTTTCTTCTTCGGAAGTGGATTTGGCAAAAGATCACAAAGTGGTCTTGAAATCCGAGAGAAATTCTGCACAAATCTTCGGTAATATCCAGTGAAACCCGGGAACCGACGTACCTCTTCAGGTGTTGATGGCTTTGGCCAATTCCTAATTACTTCAACTTTCGCCGGATCTGGTTCTACACCTCTCTCAGACACAATATGTCCCACATAGGAAACTTTACGTTTGAAAAATTCACATTTTTTAGGAGCTAATTTGAGATTACTTTCTCTTATCTTTTCGAAAACCTGTTTCAACCGGTCCAGGTGTTCATCAAATGTTTTGGAAAACACAATAATGTCATCTATGTATACTAGACATATATTCAGGTGAAGATCTCCTAAACATTGCTCCATAAGACGCTGATAAGTAGCAGGACTATTACACAAACCAAATGGGAGTCTGTTATACTCATAAAAGCCTAACGGGCCGACATTGAACGCCGTTTGCTCTTTGTGCTCCTCTGCAATCTCAACTTGATAATATCCTGACTTCATGTCCAATTTTGTGTAAAACCTATTTCCACCTAAATTGTCTAAAATTTCCTCGATTCGTGGCAAAGTATACGAATCCCGGACTGTCCGAAGGTTCAACTGTCTATAATCTGTGCACATTCTCAATCTACCATCTTTACGCCTGCACAACACAACATTGGAGGACCATGGACTATGAGATGGGCGAATAACATCACAAGCCAACAACTGGTTCAAATGAGCTTTAACCTCATCAAACATAGATGGTGGGATGCGTCTGGACCTTTGTTTAAACGGCAACTCATTTGTCAGTTCAATACGATGCTTTACAGCTGATGAATGTCCTAAGTCTAGCTCACCCTTGGAGAAGATGTCACAATAACTGGATATGAGGCTATGACCTAACTCTAATTCCGTAGCTGAAAGAGTTGTAGATTCAATCTCAATACCATCAGGAAGTGGAACAGTCTGACTTGCACAACTATGTTGACTATCACCTGCTTTACCTGTAGGAAACTGAAAACCTTCAACTGTCACTGGATGAATCTCACACATGATGGATTTTGGGGGTATTACAACAGTCCTGGTGGTTATATTGTTAATGGCTACTCTCACTGGTCCTTTATAGTGTGAATGATAACTAAACACAGATGGTTCTATGTCCAAATCTGTAGGTATAACCGAACGTGGCGTGGCCAGTAGCAATGCACATGTTTGAGCACAACTTATGCGCTTATCCATAACACCCTCTATCACTACACTACTGTTAGCTGGAATTATAACAGGTTTAAATTCTGCACTTTTCACAAGAGCTAACCTGAAATTGGATTTCTGTAATTCCTTCTCCCGAATGACAATTGTGCGAAAAGCCATGTACCATGAAGTATGAATATCTGTACTCTGTAGAAATCTTGCACCGTTATCATTTCTACACCTGCTGATCAGAGTCTGTAGTATATTGGTACCCAAAAGTATAGGAACTTCGTGGTTATACTTGCTGTCAGGAACTACCAAGAAAACACAAGGCAATGGGTTTCCATTAGCCACTCCATGAGCAACAATATCAGCTACAACGTATCCCAAGTATGGCAAGCCTTGACCATCAGCACATTCTATCTCAAGAATAGTCTTTAAAGGTTGTAAAGGAATATGACTGAAGTGAGAGTTGTAATGTTTTTCACTCATTGTAGAAACTGTTGACCCTGTGTCCAGCAATGCCTTACTGTAAACACCATCTACAGTTACACTACCCTCAGTTGGGTTACCAAGGAGACCTGGGGGCAATCCAAATCCTTGAGGGGACGACATTTCCTCTGGGCTTACCGAGGTCCCCTCCTGGTAAACCCTCTTGTGTTTAAACCTCTACCCTTGAAGTGGTCTAACCTTACTCGACATCCATACTGAACATGTCCAACTTGTCCACAACGATAACAAGTAACCTCACGATCCCCTTCTGAACCTCTTCCTTGCCCTTCATCAACATCTCTATCATCTACAACCTCAGAATCTTGAGATTCGGGATGTGACCCTTGATTTGACCCTTGATATTGTCCATGGTATGACCCTTGGTATGGTCCACGAAACCCTCTACCTCTTGACCTATGACCCCGTGACCTACGATTGGATGTACCACGAGTTGACACAAAGTCCCGCAGAGATTTCACTTCAGCAGCAAGTTGCTGAACTATTCCTACCAGTTCAGTTGTATTATCGGCATCTTTATGCATAGCAGACTTAGCAGTAGCCTTAGCTTTAGAAGTTGACTGAAAGTCCGTACTAGATGAACGGGATTCCTCAATACAGCGAATCTCAGCACGCAAATCATCAAAGGACTTTATGGAATCAAATTTATGACCAGAGGCATCTTTGAGAGACTGTACCAAACCTTGCCAAAATACAGAGCATAAAGCTTCCATGTTCGGTTTTAAAGCACCGGACACAATTGCTCTGGCATAGAGTTCTTCAACACGACAACCCCATTCTCTAACAGCCTCGCCATCCTTCTGTTTAGCACTATAGAAAGCCCCAACTAGTGACGTTTTCTCCTGCACTGTCCCATAAATGCTATGAACCTTTGACAACAACTCTTCAACGCTAGCATTAGGATCCATACAGAGCATGACGTTACTGGCTTTACCCTTTAAGGACCTAATCACTGCTTGCTTAATTACTGCTGCAGGATACTCCTTAGCCTGTAACAACCTGTCAACCTCATACCGCCATACTTCATAGCACACTTCACCCTTTCCTACCTCACCCATGAAAGTAGAAACCTTCAACGGTTGATTAACAGTAACGGAGGGCGGTGGATCTTTAACACCCTTGGAAGCAACATAGCCTGCCATCCACTGAGTAAACTCCTCAGGATTATCTGCTTTGGGCTTAATGCCCATCTTTTTAACAGTCTCTACCAAAACTTTAGCATCCTCATCACTAAAGGAGGCCATGATTCCAGACCAAAACCTCAACCCTAGCCAGACAACAAGAAGGAAAAGAAGTAACCTTATTCCCATAGCCCAATACTTCTACACTTGTAATGCTTACTGCTAGCTTTAACTAAATGTCTACTTCATAAACTAACCTTCCGTTTACAAAGTTTGAATGTACTGCAAGTATTCGTAATACAAGTGTCACATATTTGAGTTATGGTTACATTTAAAATCTGACATCACAATTTCACATCACTTCAAACAAAATGATAATCAACTCAAAACATTCAAAATTTACACAGCCAAAAAAATACATATATAAATATATCACATGCTTCAAATATCACATTACATTATTAAAATATCGATAATAGACTACTTGCCAAAACTTATACAGTTAGCAACAGTGCTAGCTTATGGCATATAACGTAGGTAGTCTTATTCTATCATCTTCAACCTGGCACAAAATTCAGAGTTAATCTGAGTTATCACAGTTGCTTCCAACAAGAGTTCGTTCTGAAGAAATATAGTTAAGTAAAGTTCATTATGGTCACAATTATTGTAGAAAATTTATCTCACATGGTCATGCTGGTCTTCATGCTTGAGTCTGTATTTCTGGTTCACATGCTCCTCACTGGGGGCTCCATTTTGTAACGGTCAATCAAGTGAAGAGAACTCGTTAGTGGCCGTGAATCCGTTTATTGCAGTTATCAGGTTTCATTTGCCGAGGGCAAACATCACAACTCTGTTAATAGATACAAAAATGATAAGTCAATTGTATAAATACAGATTTCATAAATATAGATTCAATTCATTCATATAAATATATCATGGTTTCATATAACATTCCGCACAGGTACATTCAAATCAACTAAACGTACAAAGACATACAAACACTCATAACCAGCGTGACATAACAAATACACTCAAAGTACAAAGTTTCACATGGTAGCTCATATGAACTATTAAGGGCAATGTACAATAGAATAATTAAAGTATTCTCACCGTCTATGGGACAAGCTGCAAATGATTTCAGCATGTGAACCATGACTCATGTCAGTGAACCTGAGCAAAAATATATATATCTATGACAACAACAATGTATAACAGTCTTTATCGGTAACTGCTCACATTAAATCAATTCAACATGAATCATTACCAAATTCTTATTCTCAGAAATCGTTCAAGGAACAAATTCAATGTTATATAAAATGTACCTGTCACCAAAACTAGAAACTCAACTTCTTAAGAAATTGAATGAATTAATAATAATTGAACATATTTTTGTATTATTTCCATTTTCCATAAAACCCAAACAAACTCACCAGAAATCCAGTGACCTTCCTAAACCATCAAATGTCCTCTGAATTCATCTTGCCAGGTGAAAAGAATGATAGCAAGTGCACACCTAGCCCACTTAGCTCATGCACCAAACATCTTCAACCAATCAGATAATCAGTTCACCATTAGTGGATTGATCCTAATTTACATGAACTGACCTATGGCACAAACAATGGACTGGCCCTCATTTACATAGGACTACACCTGAATTGATCTCTGACCTCAAATATCCAGGACAAGGTCAGGTCATATGTCAACAACAAAACATAACACCACACAACAAGATTAAAAGAAATTACTAACTAGATTTCACATCTTATTTTACTGCAAGAAGTATTTACACCTTGAACCTGTTACATGGATAATAAATCTTTATAGTTAATTGTTGCTTTTCATGGGTTTATAAGAGCAAAACATCTGTAGAATATCTATCAATTCAAAACAAAATTAGAGATGATTGACCAGATGTTTCATTTCAATATCAACCAAAACATGAGTTAAAATTGGAACCCAAGTACTGGAATACCCGATCTAGTTCCACATTTCAGAACACAATCAATGCCAAGTGCTGACAAAGTGTATATTCTGAAAATGACTGATAATAGAAATCTTCCGCTGGGAAATCCTGCAGCTGAAGATTTAGCCACTCAACAGTCAATCAGCCGATTTTACACCAAATACTGATTTCAATTATAGAACAGGTAGTCAAGGCGAATGACACTGTGAAGCTTTAATGTTATTCATGAACGAGACTGACATGAAAATTACACGCCATATATTGGGGAATGTATCCAGAAGATATACTTATAATGGTATTCCCTGGCGATTGACGACCTGATGATCAATGTAAGAGTATTGATATCAAATCACGTAATCCAATGACAGAAAAAAAACAGAAACTAGGAGGGTAATTTTGTAAATGTAATCATTATATTCATCAAAATGATTTTCACAATACATTTTATTGTTTCACTCTAACTTGATTTTCAATTAGAGAATTGGTAGTCAAGACGAATGGCACTGTGACGCTTGTACTGTTATTCATGAACGAGACTGTCATGAAAGTTTCACGCCATACATTGGGGAATGTATCCAGAAAATATCCCTTTAGCGGTATTCCGTGGTGATTGATGAACTGATTTTCTTAATGAACAATTTCAGGGTATTGATATATAACCATGTCAATCAATAACAGAAGAGAACAAAAAATAGGAGGGCAATCCAGGAAATGTATTCATCATATTCATCAAAATCACATTTTACGTCAAGATATGAAGTTTCACTTTAAATGTCGACTGTTAGGACTTAAGTTGAAAATTGAAACTGACAATGAATTAACAATTTATTTTAATTGCATACTGTAACACTGACGTCAATAACTAGTGACTGTCGATCGACTGATGATAACTATTCAGGTGTTAATTCTATCTACACAAATGTAACTATTTGTCTCGAGTTGAAGTTGTTCTTGAATAGTTGTAAATGTAAATTATAAACACGACTACGGGATGTATTTTGCAATAATTTTTAAGCAATGTTAATATTTGATTTCCTCAATGCTTGGTAAACTTAACAAAAACATGACATAATTACTACATCTTTATTTTAATTTAGTTGATTCTAGATAAAATCTAATATCTTCAACACTATAACCAAAGATATTAGAAAGCTGTCTACAGCCTATCCCGTCGTATAAGACGACGTTATTATTTAAACGACTATTGCTATGGCAAAGGTACCCAAGGGGTCAATAACAGTAGAACTCAAATCATCATGATTTCGCATGAATAGACAATATTATGCATCCATTCAAGATTGATTTATCCTTTGCTTCCAAGTAGTTGTTATTTTACACCTAACAAACCATATCTTAAAGAAATATTTTGCACTGAACACACTGATAAGTTCATTATCTAGATTGTCTAGTACAAATATTGGTTGATAGCATGGCACATTTCAATCAGATCGCTAAGGCAAATGGAAATTACAAATTAAGCATGTTATGTCTGATGCTATTTGGCATGTATTAACATCTGACAAATGTAGTTAATTTTTTTTTAAATAGGCGCGAAGTGTGACGTGTTCCGATACAGATCATTCCTTGAAATGATAAAATTAACACTGACAGATCCCGGTCATTTCAAGGCAATAAAAGGATTATACAGAAGACAGCGTTCAGCCTTTCAATAGTGTCAGATCGGTTTTAGAAGAAGCACGTTAAAGGACTCGACCATTTCAGTCCTATTCCCTCCGAACGATTTTCTTACAACCTCCTCACTTCAATAAAATGACAAAATGATGAAGCTCTTTATCATTCAAACCCTTTAAAATCTTTGGTAACGAAATAATGATCATGAATATAAGTATAATGTGCTGTAAAGACATTCCCTATAGTAAGGATGGGTGCACGCCTACACTGAAGTTTGCAACCAGCTCATTTCAATTAATGCAAACCAAAGTATTGTTGTCCCTGCATTAACAAAAGCGGTCATTATAGAAGCTGAAGCCTATTGGAATGTTAACGAACCGAATATGACTTAATTTCAAGTACATGGAAACAAAGGAAACGGGTGAGATTGAGATTGTTTTCTGTATTATAGATACCATTATTTGCTTGCTTCTACTAGGGAGGATTATATAGTCTCTTTTCTCCGATTTTTAAACAGCAATCCATTTTGAAAAATTGGCCTTTATTCATGAGAAGATAACGTCATTTTTGTAATGTTCTCTGTCTCAATTTCAGAAAATGTATGTGTCTTTTCTTCTATAAGTTGCTTTTTCTGCAGAACAATTAAATTAAATTACTTCAATTGATGAAAGAAAACATTTCATATCGTGAAAAATCTTCATCAAGGTTTTTGGAGAAATAAAACAAATTCTTCACGGGAGGGTTTGAGGTACAGAGTTCTCAGTTTGACATTAGAATACAACTAATGGGGTTTGTCTTCAAATGGTGCACTATATGGAAAAGATCCATAATTGTTTATATTATCAGAGGAATTGTTTATATCATCAGAAGAATTGTTTATATTATCAAAGGAAATGTTTTTGATATCAGAAGAATTGTTTATATTATCAGAGGAATTGTTTATATTATTATCACCAGAAGAGTTGTTTATATAATCAGAGAAATTGTTTTTATGATCATAATAGTTGTTTATATCATTAGAGGAATTGTTTATAATATCAGAGGAATTGTTTCTCTTATCAGAAGAATTGTTTCTCTTATCAGAAGAAGTGTTCATCTTGTATAAATAATCCGAACTTTATGAATCGGAATCAATACAATCCTCGACTACCAAGGCTAAATGTCCTGGTTTGCTCTTCCCTTTATCATCCCAAGGACGTCTATTGAAAATTCTCAAACGGAATACAGGTTGTATTTTGTCTCTACCTCATGGATTGGACCTGCGATCCGCTCGATAAAACATGAATCAGTCTTAAGTTGAGGAAATTGGCATGTAATTCAAGCTCTTAGCACCCACTTTCATGTTAAAATATTTTCAGGAGGCACGGTTGCTTTAGAGATTTTAAATTCCAAATTTGATTTTGCGCTTAGTGGAACTTAATTAAACTAGGCCTTATCTAAAACACAACTCCACATCTCTATAACGCATGTTCATTTGGTCATGGTATCATAACAAGAAGTGGCGGGTTATTTCAGTGCAGATTTTCCTGATAGAATGACCAGGGGAATGAGTAGAGAGCAGTTGAAAATTAAGCTATGATAATAAACAAACTGATTAAATTATTTTCAGTGAAAAAACAAAAACATGTTTTTAATTTATTAGCAAAAATGTTAGGTGTTCAAAATTTTTCATTAACTACTTATAAGTACTGTTTTGCGATTTTGTATTTTATATGTCTTTGAACGTTATCCCTAGTTATCGGAAGCCCTTGAGACTTAGGATTTCCCCTTAACAACAATTGATGGTATAATTTATGGCTATAGCATAAAGATTAGAATAGCGCAGCTTTGAACTATAAGTGTGAGCAGACTGAATGCTAAATGAGAAATCAATGTGTGGCCATTGTGAGCAATGAAGATAGATACTGTTAAACTTTGACTTTAAGTTATTATCAATAATCAACACTCCTTACAATTTACCTCATAAATTCATTGCGTTACTCACCATATGACTGAAGGTACATTTCGAAAGTTCATCACGTCACGGGCAGTAGCACTTTTTTTGAAAGATTGATTCCTTCAGCTTTCCGGTATTAAATCTCGGTTTAAGCCAGATGTATTATCTTCAGAGGATCAAAAAATATCGTTACTCAAACCGATCATATGTAGAGAGTAGTGTAGAAGAGCATTTTTGTGTGAAGTGGATAGTCGAAGTGGATGACTATCGACTTTTACACATTTGTGGAATCATTCACGCGCAATAAATTATACGTGGGTTTTTTCAGAAAATAGATTCAACTTAAAAAGGCAAATTTTCATCTCATATAAAACTACGCATGATATTATCGTATTAACGTGGCAAAAGAACAGTTATATTTCACATTTTAGATCAAAGCCACGACACTTTCTGTTTTCCCTATAATTGCCTCATCTTGTAAAACGCCAAAACCATATCAAACAAACATTACAAGAAGAATCATTCGTACTCGTGGTGGTACTGTTGAAAGCATTAGTACCATCGATTAGAAAATCGGTGATTAACTAAAGAAAAATAACAATAGGCCAGATGTTCTTATCAAAAGACGTTTTCCCTTGATAAAATTGTATGTACAATTGTATTTTGTAAAGCAAGAAAATACCACTGCTGATAAAGCTTCAACACTTGCTAGGATAGACACAGGAGCCTTTCCTGTAACTAACAATTGTGATAAATAAAGTTTAGATAGTCTGTATATAGAAATTGAGTAACATTGTCCTTTGGCTGTACAATAAACCCGAGTCAAGGAAAAAGTTTGGACCCTTATGCTTGGGCGAAGCTCTTAAAAGATAGCAATGAAAGTACAACCCCTTCAAGGTAATAAAGAATTGTTTGCGCTTAAAGAATAGATAAAGCATGAATATTGTGTATTTGGAATATTTGATTAAATATCTCTTTGGAAATGTCTAGCTAAATCAAATGATGTAATTGACCCTTTTTAGGACAAGAAATAAGAAATGCTGTTCCATTCAATGTGAGAAAATTAATTTCACAAACACAAGCTAGGCAATGAACATAGTTTTAAAAATCGACCTGTCTTTATTAGAAAAGAATAATTGAAAAATGTACAAATATTAAGAAGCAATTTTAACATCACGTTGTTACCGCCAGAAAACAGATTTGATTTAATGAAAGTAATTAAAAATAATATATCATATATTGTATATTATATGTATGAATAATATAATAATTTCTAAATTCTTTCTATATTCTAAATTGTCAAATTTGTTAAAGCGTTACAACATTCATACTCAAATTATTAACACACACAAAAATAAATAACATGTAACAAACATGTTTTGATAGTTTTTGCTTGTTTGTGTCCGAGAACCTTGGTCAGTCTTTACAAGAAACATCAACAACCTGATAAATGTATACTTTCCATAGGGAAACTGCAAGACATATATTTACGTAATCACATGTCATTTGATCTACATTAACAAACAATGTTATCATGAAATATTCAAAGATGGATGGAAAGACGAAATAATATTGAACATTAATATCATACAGTAATGTATCAGTGCACGAAAGTTAAGCAGTTATGTTTTGTGAATGAAGCTTCCCAAAGAAAATTTGATACCTTAAAATGAAATTTAATGATGATTTTTTATTGAAATTTAATATCTTTTTCCTTTTCAAAAACAAGGTTTCCAAAATGACAAAGGCATAAGATAATAAAAAGTGGAACTATTACATTTTTACTTCATTTTTAGCGTAAGCAATTTTGCAAAACAAATCCAACAGGTGTTTATGAGGATATAGTAGTAAAATTTTAATTTTCATGTGTGTTCTTTTGATTGTCAATTGTTGAGGTTAACTGTCCAATGAATATATAATGTTCGTATTGTTTCCCTGATTCCGTGTTCATTATTAGAGATCCATAATAATTGTACTGCATCAAACTTGTGCACAAATTAACAATTATGGTTAAATTGCCTAACAAACAAAATCTCTAACGCTGGATAATCGTCTTTAAAAAGCAAATTCCATTCTTAAAACCTTTTATTTACATGTGACACTTTCCATTAAAGTATGACTGTTCATCTGGGAGTGTTTTTATCAAATGCAGAAACTTGTTCTCAATCACTTGATAATACATTCAATATTCAACTTCGTTTCGCATACTTTACAATGAGAATCATTTTGAAATTAATGATAAAACGACCTTCTTCACCTAATCATCGCAGATATAATATATGACTGCTCTCATCTCATTTCTCATTTTAGGACATCAACAAAGACAATTACTAGACAATTTGCACAAAGAAGTATACTAGTAAACCTCTAGAAGGGGTTAATCAGGACAGTAGGCAATGTAGGCATTGTCTAAACTTTGGGCTTGGGCTAATGATATATCACGTCTTCTGATATTCAACATGATGGTGTCAGGGAGTTCATTACACAACATGTGAATGGTCACCATTGTGATAAGGTCAAACACACACGGATATTACGTTACCATACTTAATTTACACGCCTCCTAAGGTGCTAATAAACATATCAAATTATTTAAAGATGATAACTTAACTGAAATGATTAAAATGATGTGTTCAGTTATTCTTTTGAACAATATCACTCGTTAGTTTCTTATAGAAAAGGGAATAAATAAATGGATGTGCTTTTTTTCTTGCTACGAAAAATCTAAAACACTAAAACGTCAACGAGAACTTGAGCCTAAATATCAAACATTACAACTCCACTCGTCTCTAACTTTCAACACATTTGACTTTTCTTTAACTGTGATATCAATATTAACGTATTAGGCAGAATTGTGCATTGTACGTATTAATTCAAATTAGGTCAACAATAATAAAGACGACCTTTCCTTATGACTTTACGTAACTTTGCATGCCTCTTTAAAAGGATTTACAGTAAGGAATGTGGATGATAATGTAATATATCGAGTCCACTCTCCACTCTCCACTGTCACAAAACATTTATATCAATAAATACCGACCATATTCTGTATCACAAAGCCACTTAGAACTTCACATTATTATCGCCTTCCGAAATTCATTGTTTAATGTCAACTAAATATGAATATATGGAAACGATGTCAAGGTTTTTATACATTGACATTCACCAGCTCAACATGAGTCACCAATAAAGGACAAATTATGAGAAGAGACACATTGCCTATGGGACACCATTCCCTCCCAACAGAGGTAGCTCCATCATAAACTCCTATACAACCTCTGTCTTAATTCGACGGTTTCTTGGTCCCGAAATGTAGAACGCTGATTGGATGCAATCAAAGTTAGTTGTGCAATCAGCGACGCCGTTTCAAAAGTTATCATTCAAATCGCCTAAGTTATTTCCGTAAGCTTTCCAAAAGCTGAACTTTGAGTCGTCTTTACAGAACACAAACGCCTCATTTTGCCATTGTTTCATGCCTGTGTGACAACAAATATGTTATTCATGCATTCGTTGATTTCATTGGCTGATATATAGCCAGGTAATTTAAGTCGCAATATTGTACCGCTAGGGAAAACTGCCGGAAGCCCCAGAATCTTCGTATTAAGACAGAGGTTGTAGAGGAATGTATGACGGAGCTACCTCTGTTGGGAGAGAATGATGGGACACGATCCATGAAAATATGTACACGCTGTTCTGATATTGTTACTTTAAAAAAATTTAGTATCCTGTTCTATATGGAAGGGGATGTTTGCCAAAAATGAAATCCTGTAAACTCGTAATTCGCAAGTTGTAACATGTCGTTCTCAACCATGCAATTCTCGAAAAGACAAGTCCAAGTATGCAAACCTAACATTTCATTCCTGTAAAACTCAACTTTCTGTTCTCAACTTTACAAAGTTCAAATGTAATTCTAAAAATGTTAAAGTCGAAACTCATTTTTGTATTTCAAATACGAGGGATATACACATTTAGCAATGCTACAAATTACGTTTGACAATTGGTGAATGAAAAATGAAGAGTTGTAAAATCAGCCTTTGGAAACAGACTTTTGCATCTGGAGTTTTACATGAGTTGCATGGTTATGATTGCAATGTTCCGAAATACATCTGTACACGATTTCACATTGACCATATTTGGAAGTTTAACGAAGACTGCCGATGATTTCCGAAGATGATCGGTATTTGACAACAACGAGACCTCCCTGATCCAAGCTCCATGCAACACTGTGCAAGCTTTCCGGATAGCGTTGAGTTGAGTCCACCGCAATGCGCGAATCTTGGGCATGCGACCTTCACCTTTTGACAAAGTTCTCAGTAACTCGCGTACGGTGTTTTCGGACCCCTAAGGCAAATATCAACAATTGTA
This sequence comes from Phorcus lineatus, assembly GCA_921293015.1. NCBI lineage: Eukaryota > Metazoa > Mollusca > Gastropoda > Trochida > Trochidae > Phorcus > Phorcus lineatus. The sequence continues at coordinate 4,969,633 of OV121092.1, forward strand.
ATAGAACAAATATCATTTGCAATTAATATTCTTATCTGACCATTATCCCAAAAAAAATTCGTGATTACGTCATTCTCTAAAATATACCCGTGTTTATTGCAAGAAAATTTCCGAACTTCGAAAAGGTCCATTTGATCGCGATTTTTGTGACCTCACCTCTTTTCGAGCCTCTCAGATTTTGTGACGTAGTCAACGCATATTAACTTTTCGGGGGCCGATTTCAATAGTTCAAAATACCTAATCAATTTCGTAGCATAACAAATTTTTACAAAAGTGAAAAGTATCATTTTTTCAAAGTACATGTTTATTGTTTAGTAATTGGTATAACAATGGAATATGAGCGTTTCCGACGCCTTTGTAAAAGCATGATTACATTGTAGACAATCTTTCAACACCATACTTTTGTGTCGTCTTGGCAATTAATTTTAAATGATTATTATTTTATGACATCACCTTATTATCATTTGGTAAGATTTGTAATTAAACACAGGCCCGTAGCACCAATTTCGAGAGTGGGGGGGCTGAAATTAGGGATTTGCTATCTCAGGGGGGGAGGGGGGTGTAGAATAACGTTTATACTTTATAGGTCATGACAGATTATTTATTTAAGAAAAACACCCGCTTGAAACTTATGATATTCTATTTTTTCATACAAACATTGAAATAAAGAGCAAAAAAGTTGTTTTTTACCCTACGGGCCTGAAACACACTGGATAAAATTCAAGATATACACTACGTGAATCGATAATTAACTATCAATTACGATACAATAGTCGTGTTTTTGTTGCTGTGCCACTTGTCTTGATTTTTCTGATGCGAGAAATCTAAGTTGTACACCCCTAAGTTATACGTATGGAAATGTATAATCTTGTATTTCAAATAATTGTTAGAATTTTAACATCTTGATGATAACAAAGGTATTTTGATTTAAATTGTAATTTTATGTTATTTTTAACTCTCCGCCCGATCAACAGTTATTATAGGGTCGTCTTATAAGCGAACGGTCTATCAATTTTTGCCTGGTCTGGCAGGCCGCCAGAGAACATCGGGTCATTGTTCGATACATAGGCTTTTTTGCCCATTTTTAAGTCGAAAAGCTCTTGCAAATCTGCAAGAGCTTTTCGACTTAAAAATGGGCAAAAAATCTGCAAGAGCTTTTCGACTTAAAAATGGGCAAAAAAGCCTATGTATCGAACAATGACCCGATGTTCTCTGGCGGCCTGCCAGACCAGGCAAAAATTGATAGACCGTTCGCTTATAAGACGACCCTATAATAACTGTTGATCGGGCGGAGAGTTAGAAATAACATGTCACATGGTATGGCAATCATTTGATTTTGACATGTTCTTCAATCAAATTTGTTCAAACTGTTTAAAAAACGTCTGGTTTAGAACGTTCATAGCTTTAAGACATGACTTTAAACGGTATTAAATAAATGTTTCTTTTAACGGAATAATATTTATTGGTTAAACGGCCGAATGAAAGACTAACAAAAGAAAACATTATTCTTTTCAATGATTTTGGAACTTTCCCCTCACTTTACGTTGCGTAGGCCTAGTTATTTTTCTAACTATTGATTTGAAATAATTACATGCCCGTGTTTTAAGCGTAACGTGGGTGTACAATATAGATATATTTTTTCTACCGCTATTTGTCTTTGCGAGACAAGTATGCCGTTGTTTCATTATTCTAAATCCAGTCTCGTAATTTGGTGAGTTTTTTAAACCCTACCTTGGCTTAAGCCTAATATCTAAAACGAGATTTTTTATAGTGAATCATCTCGATGCAGTAAGTTGTGCAGAGATTTAGTGTCCAGTAAAGTCTAACCCAGAATTAAAGTTCATAATATTCTTTCGTGAGATAAACCTCGTGTAACCCTTACGAAAACAGTAGAAAAACATTATCTAGATCAATAATTGACTAAGAACTTTTACAAAAGGTGAAGGTCGCATGCCCAAGATTCGCGCATTGCGCTGGACTCAACTCAACACTATCCGGAAAGCTTGCACAGCGTCGCATGGAGCTTGGATCAGGGAGGTCTCGTTGTTGTCAAATACCGATCATCTTCGGAAATCATCGGCAGTCTTCGTTAAACTTCCAAATATGGTCAATGTGAAATCGTGTACAGATGTATTTCGGAACATTGCAATCATAACCATGCAACTCATGTAAAACTCCAGATGCAAAAGTCTGTTTCCAAAGGCTGATTTTACAACTCTTCATTTTTCATTCACCAATTGTAAAACGTAATTTGTAGCATTGCTAAATGTGTATATCCCTCGTATTTGAAATACAAAAATGAGTTTCGACTTTAACATTTCTAGAATTACATTTGAACTTTGTAAAGTTGAGAACAGCAAGTTGAGTTTTACAGGATTGAAATGTTAGGTTTGCATACTTGGACTTGTCTTTTCGAGAATTGCATGGTTGAGAACAACATGTTACAACTTGCGAATTACGAGTTTTTCATTTTTGGCACACATCCCCTTCCATAATTCTAATGTTTACAAATCCACTTAATAGAGATTTTTTAAAATAAATATCAAACTTGGTCATATTAATCGTTAATATTAATTTTAAATCATGTACTGATGTGGAGTTATTTTAATGTTCTGTCACACAATTGTACCTTTTGAACGGAGATGTAAACATAAAGAGTGCCCTCCCAGATACCTTTGTCAACTATACACTTATTTGTCAAAGTACTTGTCGAGATATCCTAAAATAGTTGCAAAACGTAAAGATATTAAAGCCTCTAATCTTATGATGTCATGTTCTTGAGCAGATTCTTGGGTTTTTACAAAAATCTTTATAGCATATTGTAATTTTAGGCTTAAAATGAAACGTTATGATACAAATGAGTTCAAGAACTCCGTAAAGTAATGTTTCCGCTCTAAATAACTATAAGTATAATAATTCAAAGTTAAATCGACATCTATTTCCATAAGTAAAGTCGTGACGTAGGTAAAACAGACAAAAACATGATTATTCAATCTTTTGTCTGCTATATCTAACTGGACAAATTATTCAGCACTAGTATAACCTGAAGCTGGTTTTACTGATAAAACGGATCGGGATTAATCTGTCTAAATAGTATGTTTATCAGACTTAAGATGGTCGCAGTATCTAAAATTGACACAGAGTACATTTCATGAATTTTGTATGTGACTTAGCTGGAGCCAAAATATCATATGAACTAAGTAAAGTTCAAATCGCCTATTTAAAGTTACATCTTCATCTCTTAAAAAATTATGTATATTATGGTAATTAAAAACAACCATTTACATGTGCCCATTAAGGATGAGAAACATAAGTAATTTATGGGATCTTCATGGGATATTTAGTTGTGAATTTTCAGATACGACATATTCATTATCAGGGTTTTGAAGAAAACAAATACTTAAAACTGTGGATGGCAACGTAAACAATCTCGAAACTGCAAAATGAGTATCAGTCCGTTCCTATGGCTAACCATAAGATCAAAGAACTTAAAAGAAGTCTTAAGTTAGAAATATATCTATCTAGACAAAAAGACAACAAAGGTTTAGTGTTGATTTGAAATAGGCAATCTTCAAGGTAGTTCGAGTAGGCTTTTTTCTATGTATTTAAGAGAAACAAATAATCATAGAGTAAGGCTTAAGGAAATGATCAGGCCCATAAAATTTCGTGCACTGGCAAGAAATCATAATAGTTTGAAATGTTCAGCATTTATAAAGATCAAGATCTGTTGCTCATCATTTTCAGATGAAGCCTTTCACTCTAAGCGGACAAGCATAAAATGTGTTTGCTCATCTAAATCTTGTTAACGCTTGCCTTAAAACTAAAAAGCTGATTTATGTATGATTGGATTGCAAACAGCGGTGTTCTTAAAAGAGAATAAGTTGTTGGATGGGGAAAATAACCAGTTTATAAACTGCAAAATGAAGAACACTTTTAGAGCAATCTATGTTCATTAATACCCTTAGTTTATGGCGTCATATTCATTTGTACATGAGATTCCATTCTGCACGTAATAAAAGTTGAAACGTCTTTATTAGTGTCAAAACTAAAAACCTTTTTATAAAGTATGTTATTGAAATGCGATTTGAAAATATGATTGTGAGAAAAGCTGGACACTTTTATGTATACAGTGTCCCAACTTCGTTCCGTCCTATTAAAACATGTCATGCTTTTGAACTGTTAATATATAGTTTGTAGAAATTAATTCAGATAGATGGATACATAGATAGATACTCTCCGACGCTTCACTTCTCCCAAAATAGCTAACTTGGGTCCCCTTGGCGTTTTCCTTAAAATGCAATTTAAAGATATTTTTTATTAAAGTTTGAAATGAGTTTTTTTCTATACGTATGGTTTCAGAAGAAAAAACATACCATATAAGACACAGTACCATACAAGTGATAAATAATTAGTTGATTAACCATGTTTTAAGACAACCCTTGGATTTATTCAGGATTGAGTACAATGTATTCAGTTTGTATTCCAATATATCTTATAAATGGTAAATGTATGAACTGGCTGGTCAATGAATATATTATTTTCGAACAGCTGGTTATAGATGGATATTGATATCGGTAAGTTCCCAAATATGTTTAATATTAGAGACATGGTGTACCAACTATAACCTATAAAGAATACAATGTTATTCGGTGAAAAATGATACAAGACTATAAAAGTCATTATTGGATTGCAGAACAGATATTCTTTCAAATGAAAAAATCTACATATAAAGTTATTTATTTTGAAAAACTAATCTTCTTGAAATATACCAATTCTGTTTTGCTAACACATGTCAAGTGCATGAATACCTGTCATTTGCCTTGTATCTGTTCATTTTTCATGAGGGTGTTCCTCAAATGCAATCAATTGTTCCGATTTGTTAGATAAACATCAATAATTTAAACTTTTGTTATGCGTGCTTTACATTCACACTGGTATTGAAATTATTGTAGAATTCATTGTTATTTTTCATACAATCGTGCCAGTGACTCCATTCTAAAAATCTCTTTCTTGTAATCGATCATATGAGGTCTCAGTTCAAAGAAGTCATCAAGGTCAATTAACAGACTTTCTCTTCACAGAACCTGTACTCGGAAACCTCTGGTAGGGGTTAATAAGTACATTAAGCAATGAGAGGCCATTAGGATTGTCTAACCTTTGGGATAGAACGAATAATGGGTCATGTCCTCGGACAGTTCAACACGATATTATTCAGGAGTTCATTACACTCATAACAACTAGGGTTTATGTCAACCAAACTACTTGTTTTATCCACGTCAACAATTCTCAGTGTATGTACAATATGTACGAATGAAGTTTTCATATTGTTTGATAAGTTGATTATTTGTTTTGGTCAAATAACGATTTTGGTTCCTTAGAATAGAATTTCTCTATGATGATATAGAATATAAGAATATGTCATAAACCCGATACAATTTGAAATTATATATACATTTGTATCAGAAAAATAAATGTTCCCGTTATCAACATCCTGTCATTTGATATTCATTCACAACTATATGTAATCGTAGTTCAGTAAATCATGCATTCTTTTATCACAGAGACATAATCATGAAGACTTTATTCTAGATTTCTTATTATTTAAAAATTGTTTGAATAAAGTATTCTTAGAAATTATGTTCGTGAGCAAAATCGTCAACCAAGATAAGGAAGATTGCTTTCTCCTTGTTGGTGGAAGATTGGTTTTTAATCATCATTTGTTTACTTAAAATATTTTCACATTTGTTTTAGCTATTCATTTCAGCATTTTCTGTCACTGGTTCTCTCGTCTTAAAATCGCATCAATTCAATCAAAGAATTATTCCGAAGCAGTTTGAGAAATTAACGGATTAAAAGCCACTAAAGATGTTTCATTTATTGAACAAAATGCTTAACAATAGATATTTTAGCAGATGTTGACAATATAATCTACCAATACTTAATGTTATGTTTAAGCTTCGACAAAATATCACTTTTTTGACAGCATATTTTTAGGTTTACCATTTACTGATGAAAAAAAACACCATAACATCAATAATGCTGGATATATCCCATATTAAAATTCAAACAAGGACAAAACTTAAATTTGCATTTCAGGTGATATATAGACGTTGTTCCCTAATTTAATTACTGGTCGACATCTTAACCATAAACTTTCGAAAACAGACTTAGAAAAAAGGGAGTCATGCGTGGTGTTCCCCTGCGTGTTGAGCTATCTTGCCACAGAGAGCTGAGTGGCTTTAACCACGGAATAGATGGCAAGGTCTTAATTAAAGGCATTTGAGTAATGCTTCGCAGTCCAAAATAGCTGTTAAAGTGGTTGTGATTTCCAATCAATGAAGGTGTTACTTGATGAATCACAGAAATGGTAAGTGATAACGTTTAGAGTGAAGGGAATTTTGATGTAAACTCTCAAACAAGATCCAAGATTAATGATTAAAAATATTAAATCGATTTAAATCAACGGTTTTGACGAAGCTTTGAAATAGAAACTCATGTTTAATGCACATACAAACATTCTATTACGGAAGAAGAAGTCACATACAAACATTCTATTACGGAAGAAGACATCACATACAAACGATGGACAAAACAAACCGCAAACACAAATTTGATACTGATATAGTACTGTCATAGTACTGTGGAACATGAATCATGGGTAGGCTTACAAAGGTAAGGACGTGGATGAAGTGAAGTTAAAAACGTAAGCTATTTATTTGCTGAACGTGTTACAAATACACAGTCTTCAATGTGAAATAATGACCAAAGCCCTCTGTGTAACAATAACACCCTACGAGCGTGGCTGCTCAGTACAGACCATCTTGCATGTTCTGATAAAAAAAGTAGGTTTTATAGATAAATCACAATATTTTGCGTTTGATACTTGCAGATCAATTATTGATATTAAACAGCCAATAATAATTGAGATCATTATGAGAACTTGTTCTTGCTTTTTCAACGTTCCTTATGACATTGATGAAGCAAAGCACTATGAAATTTTGAAAGATTTAAAAGATCTTCAAATGTTTTTTTCATGACTGAAACTCTTGTAACAACAGTGATATTCATATTTATTTTCATAACGTTTCATGCAAAATTAGGGGCATCCAAATTACAAAAGACAACGTTTCCTCATATCTTTATGTCCTTTTAATTCCTCTTGAAGATGATTTATGGTTAAGAATGTGGACAGTATTAAAATGTGTTGAGCCCACTCTCCACTATCATAAAACATTTATATCAATAAATACCGGCGATGTTTTGTGTAACAAAGCCACTTAGAACCAAAAATTCTCACCGCTTTCTGAAACTCATTGTTTCATTTCAACTAAATATGAATATATGGAAACGATGTTGAGGTCTATACAGTGACATTCAACAGATCTGCTAATGGCTCAAATGAATTGCCAATAAAGGACAGACATGGCAAAGTATAATCAATGTAAAATACGTCTGAAGTGCCCTTATAAAAACACCATACATTTTATAATCAGACACTCATTATTTGAATTCCGATATAAATTTATGAATGTTATCTATACCAAACTTGAACCTAAATATCTATCTCATGTGGTCCAAATTAAGTCCAATCGTCACAAAATATTTGGTAATTTGTCATAGAATTTTCCTGGGTAATTGTATATGGAAGAGTAACCTATGTTCGTTAATACCCACAGTTGGCGGCGTCATTTTCCCATGAAACGTGATCTTACATTCTGCGCGTAAAAGTGCGAAACGTCTTCATCATTGTTTCATTACTAAAACTACATTGAATGATACACCTTTCTCTAGTTATATTCAAAGGTATATTCTTAAAATGCCATTTAAAACACAATTTTAACAAAGTTTCAGGATCAAGTAATACATTCTGTCATCTACATTGCTTTGGAGTTCATTTAGTAGTAATGTTTATTAGTGAAGTTTGGAGGCCACTGACCCAATGAACATATCATTACAAAATATATAAAAAACATACATATATACATATATAAACATGATATAAAATTAACCTTTTAGTGATAATCTGTACTTTAAGGCAAAAAATAAAAACTTGGATAACTGACATAGTGTAGATTTACTTTGTGTTGACATAAGATTAATGAATTTAAAGTAGTTCATCTGGCGGTGTGCAAACATCAAATACAGATTGGTAAACAATTAATGAAGAAATGCCTACGAAGTGTTTGTTGGATTGTTATAATGTTCAAAGTCAATAGTCTATAAATAGAAGAGTCACGCTAATTTAATATTTAGAGTCACGAACTAGGAGTGAGTTAACTATCAGATTTCTGCTGAACCGTTGAACAAATGTATAGATAAGATTTTCATTTTTGTTCACGCAAGGTTCTTACTAAAACCCTTTCTTATTTAAAAACAACCTATCCAGAATAACCAAATTCTTGATACTTAAACATACAGGTATATTTCTTCGGAATTTGTTTTTTTCTAATATTGAAATTATAGAAATAAGACAATATAGTACTCGTCTATAGAGTCAATGACCTATGTCTGTGCTATTTTAAGCAACGAGACACGCCCTTTTACATGCGTTAAAACTTGTATTATGTCATGGTCCTAATGATACCAATTTACCTTACTGTATGTAACGAGCACACAGTATAGTTTATATGTGTGCAGTCTACCAACTTCGTTCCGTCCCATTCAAACATGGGATGCTTACGGATAGGTAATAATTCGTAGAAATCAATTTCTGTTGATAGAAATGGTTAACATCAATATAAGCACTTTCTAAATGGGATAAATAGACGAATCATCATAGTTTTATGCTTGTTGTTATCTAATAAAAGCTGGGTACAATGGGTTTATGCATGTGAATACAATTGCCATGTCTGATTATATTTTACGACACTTCAATTGTCTTTTTCAGTCCCAAATAAACAAACTTGGATCCTCTTTGTGTAAGATGCCTCGGCTTTTGGAATGAATCAGTTCACGACGAGAAGTCGAAATGAGAAAAGTTTACGGACGGCGGGGAACACCATAAGCCCATCTGGTCTGATGACATGACCGTAAGCTGTAGACGTATGAGAATTTTCTTGTTCATTTTTTTCATGAAACGCCACGCCTTATTGTTAAAGATGGGGTAATTACACATCATGGCTCAAACCTGAAAAGGGAATATTATAATTAATATAGGGACCAATCATTAATGTTTCTGTTTTTTTGGGCGAAATTTTGCGGAGTGGGAGTTCTGGAAAAAAGCTAATCGGGGTATTGTACTAGGGTTTAAAAATCTCAGTTACTCATCCTATTTGGCAATACACTTGGCACACTGATAGAATCATTGTTCAGCTTTTTATATAGTTAATGATAGGATGCTATAGTGAGTGCATATGTCACCTCAAGCTCTAAGATAATCAATTTCATTGCAAAAATGAGTGCTATTGTACCTTTAAAGAGCTACTCCGTGATTTTCATAACATATTATTTACCTTTGATACGAACCTAAATGTCATATGTGGTGATATAAAATCAAAACATCTTAACTTTTCATGTCCAAAAGACATATATATGACAAATACTGGTTTTCCATGAAAATCTAAAAACAGCTTTATAAATGAACAGAAGTGAAGATATCATGTCCAGTATAGTTGGATACTAATCATATATCCTAACAAACACTATCAACTCCTAACTGCTCTCCTGGCTGCTTTAGATAAGTCTCTAAAATTACGTTTGACTATTTGACGCGCGCCACTGTCCGGTTTCCAATCATAATTGCGACGTTCAACCTTCATATTGTCACTGTAAAAAACCAACAAGCTTTAAAATGTTTCTGTTTTGTAACAGTCGATACTTCGCGATCAAATGACACCATTGATTGAGTTTGGCATATATGACTCCAACAACTCACGGAGTGGCTCTTTAAGCTTCTTTTGTTTACGGTGGGAAATGTATAGTGTATAAGTGAATACCACAGCCGCTAGACATTCAGAGTCTTGCGCCTGTGGTGAATATTTTCCTGTGGTAGAGTCAGACTCAACTAAACCAGAAATAGGAATTTTATATGAAAACCTTTCTTCTTGCAAAATATTAGATAAAATAACCCATTGCAATTTGAATGCCTGAAAAGGTAAAGTGGAACTGGAAAGTCATACCATTTAAAAGTTGAAATGTATCCATCCAAAATAAAGTTTACACTGTGTAAAACATATCGATGTATTATTAGTAATGTTACCCAAAACATATATTCATGAGCAGCTGGTGTTAAAAATGGAGGCCTTACAAGAGTTTCTTAATCTTCAGAATTATATACCATTATTACACATGTTCAAAACATGATTGGTAGGGTAATATGTATGTTTTTAACATTATATCAACTTTATTCTTACAAGAGAACCTGTTTTCAAAGCAGCAAAGAAAAATGTTAAATGTAAATCCGAACATTAATCTTTAGGAGGCCGATTTAAAGAATTTTCGGAATTCACATTTTGAAAAATACACTTAAAAAGGGAGAGATATTAAGAAAATTACATCGAGTCAGGAAAGGCTACATTGTACAAATCCAGATGACAATCTGCCCTCCCCCCCCCCCCCCCCCCAACTATCACCACATTATATATGTTTGATATAATGACACAGTGGACAGGATAAAACTAAATGGTAAACGTTTTAATTCATAGATACTTTTTTAAAAATTCAGATTAAAATGACAATGAATTACCAATAATAAAATATAAAACAAAGGACATCAGTTTGATTACACTTACATACTTACATATCACGTTTCAAAACAACTTACCAGTTTACAGTATATTTTGAATAATAATTTGATACACACACAAAAATCTAAAATATGAATGAATGTCATTTTGAAACCCAATGCAAAAATACAAAATATCACCAAAAAATCAATGATTGCCTTCATATAACTTTTTTCATTGGTTGATATCAAATATATCATCTATTTAGATTAATCATTGGATTCTAAAACCGCAAAACTAGTATATTTTCGAAAATATAAAACATATTCATATTTCCATAAATTCGATTTCATCTGAAAAGAGTCGTTCCACGTATGACTATTTTTACCGGGATGAATGAAATGTTTAATCAGTGACGCGATCCGATTAATTTTTAACTTCAGTTGTATGTTAGATTTTGAGCCCATCCGAGGTTTGACACGCCTGGTCTTTTGTCCGCTAAACCGGAAGTCGGAAACAGCTGACGTGACTGTTTCTCTCAAATCACGCAACATGTCGTGTCGTTTAGTTTTCTATACATCTACTCTTACTAAGTAGGGAAACTTTAATCAGAGAACACCTAACAGTGTATTAACTTTCGTTTTCTGAGATTCTTTTGTCCAAAAATTAAATCACATCAATCATACACCCACTTAAACAAATTTCTCAAAGACAACGGTAAACTTGTGAAGGCCAGGTGATAAATTAAATGTCAATCAGGATACATTTATGTTTTCTATTGGCCTTATCATTTATATACAAATAAATGTGATCATCAAATCGGGTTTTGTGGACAGTAATTGCTGAGTTTCAGTCCTGGAAGATTATCAGATAGTATAAATACGATGTCCCGTACAAACAATTTCATCATTATTATCAAATTGATAGTAGTTTGATTAACAGCAACACCTTGTCAGTCGGAATGGGTATGTACTGTGAATTCTTAATGGGGTGAAATATATAAGTACACCTAATGACAATTGAAATATAATTTATTCAATAGGAGAAAATATTAATGAAATTCAAAGCATTTAAAGATTGCCTTCTTAAAGGCAATAAGACACCATAATTTCTTTCTAACTATTGCACATGTACAGGTAATGCATTTCCATATAACCGACCGTGGATTTGGGGAATAAAGTATATTAGTTAATTGTTATTTGTCATTGTGTCTACTGTAAATAATATTAAAAAATTCGTTTGAGTCATTGATGGGCGCTTTTGTCCGGTTTTCGATCATAAAGCACGATTTTAATCTTTTTATTGTTATTATGCTGAATAGTATTAGCATGGTAATTTTCGGGAACACCCGATACTCCCCTGTGATATACCCCCACAAATGTTACACAGAGTATGTTTTATGATTTCTTGTATTATGTGGCCTAAAGAAAGAGGTCAAAGAGAAAAAATAAGAGACAAAATTCCATATTTCGGGAGCTAAGTTCGTATCAACCTTTTTAACCGACGTCTCATTAATGAAATGTCAAAATTATTATATTTTCTTGTTGACAATGATAAACGAAAAACAACCATGTAAATTTCAGGAAGTCGAAATTCTTTGTCTGATTGTATGTAAAACATGTAGATTAGCTAAATGAACTACTAAACACCAATATTTTCATTTGTGTCTGCTGTAAATTAGTTTCCAAACTTACGTTTGAGTCATTGCCGCGCGCCATCGTCCAGTTTTAGATCATAAATCACGACTTTAACCTGGTTATTGTCTCTAAACTGAATTAATAAGCACTAGGATACTGATTTTCAAAAATAACCACTTTCGATAAAATAACACCATTTATGAACTTTGACATATTTGACTCCAACAACATATTCTATTACCCTTTTAAGCCAACAACATACTTTTGCAAAAGCGACTAACATGTAGTATTGCATTATTCATCCTGCTACATCAGCGTTTTGGAATCCGGTCAGCTCCTTCAAAATATCCGGATCTCTTTCGGGCCAATTCCCTCGTATCGCTAGCTATCTAACCAACTAATGAGACGACTCGCACCCAGCAACAGCGGCACAACCCGGGTAAAATTCAGTTGTATTCAAGCAAGTATACGTAGCGTCAAGCCCATTGGATAACGACATTTCATTGGCTGAAAAAATAACAGGTGAGCATAGCAACGAATATCAAGATGTCACCCAGAGGAATTTAGCCCGAAAGAGATCAGGGTATTTGGAAGGAGCTTAGCGGATTCAAAAACGCTGATGTAGCAGGATATGAACTATTTTCCAGCTTCACCCTTCTGTATCATTACTCTGCTGGTTCTCCTCACGCCCCTCCCCAGCGAGTCGCGACTCCAGAGAGATCCGTGTTTCCCCTGTACGAACCAGAGAGTGCATCTCCACCCACTCAACGTGTCCTCACATCTCAACCTCTTCATCCAGACATTGCAGGCTACTAGCGATTGGATGTCAAACACCTTGGAGGAATTGGTTTGTTAACATACATTGTACAGTTTCGGATCATAAGAACGGGGATTTAACACCCCGACCTCCCCCGATTCTTTTGGGGATTTTTTTGTTTTTGTTAATTGTTAACGCAATAAGGGAAAAAAAGTGCTCCCCCCCCCCCCCCCCCCCCCCCCCCCCAACCACCACTGAGGTTAAAGTTGTGTGAGTGTTTTCATGAATAGCTCAATGTTCTAACTTTGCGTCGTTGTTGCTTTATAACATTCTGGAGAAACGTTCGTAAAATCTCAATATCCTGGTTGATCATGACTTTTAGAAACAATTGTATTAATTGCATTGAATTAACAACAGCATTTTCACTAAGATGTCAGATCTTACATATTGTACATTACGTGCAAACACTGAAATAACAACCCAACAACAATTTCTTCACGGAAGGTTATTTTCATAAACATTCCGTCACATTTGGTCAAATCTTTCCCATTTCAGACAAGACCACACCCTTCTGGATGCGACTTGGAGATGAGTGACGAAGAGTACCTTGATATAATATTTCCACAGCATTGTTCAGGAAACAGACTGGTAATAAATCATACGATTCTCTCTAATGCTTTATTCGAGGAAGTTTATGACATTGAGTGTTCAGTATGTAAGATTCAATATATATCTCTAACCAGTACAATAACATTCAAATCAGATTGCATGGATTCGAAACCCGACCTGCTTCGGGAATGTGACGAAATCCAAGTCCAAATTAGATGATGCTATTGATAAAAATACTTTAACAATATGATTTTCTCAATTTTAAGGTCGACTATCTACAAACAGCATATCAAGTTCTTTACGAGGCTGCAAACAATATCACGATGGCAAATGAGGTCATCGCCAACCATCTCCGTCTCAGAGACATTTCCAGACCCGGCACGCACCTGCTGACCCCACTGTGTTACCTGTGGGAGTCTATGGCCAGCTTGGGTCACTACCCCACCTGTCCCCCCTGTAACACCCAGCTTCCTCCAGGGGTGAACAGTGGGTTGACAAACAGGTGTAACTATGTGTTCATCTCCTACAGACGCGCTTTGATGGTAGCTGAGCGTGTCGTGGCCCACTTACATAGACCCGTTGTACAGTCGAGCAATCGTCAGTGTTACAATAATGCTTTGTGGTGATTGAAAGGGACATTTTCAGAATGGAAGAAATACACTATACAATGATATGTGAAAAGGAATGTATCATCTATATTACGAGGCAATACATTTCTTTTGATTATTATAATTTGTAAAATAGTGAGCTGACGTTCACGTTTTGTTTTGATTTTTCACGTCACTTTGCTTTGTTGCCGATATTAAATGATAACACGCTGTTTTTATGATGTCATCGAATATGTGAATTACATGTGATCAAATCGAAGATATTATTTCACTGCTTATATTTTTGCTCGATGAAAAGACTGCCAAATAATGATACGGTCTTATGACATTAAATTAATAACTATTTCAAAAGACATCATGCCTACCTCAGATATTGACATTAGACGGGACATGTTAATCTGACGATGACTACAACAACAACTATGCAACAAATGTCCTCAAAGAGTTCACTATGATGCTTTCAAACCACTATCATTTGTACTTATACTCTTTATTCATTTAACATCAGCTCTTGAAAATGTCATGAATGTTTAAAGATCATTGTTCATGGAACGACTGTTCACCAAAATATGTAGAAAGGTAATGAATGTAATAAACTATGTTTCGACTCGGATGTGTTTACATTGTTTCTGAATGCATTCTCTAAAAATGTTTAAAAACGATTTTATCGTTTGTGACATATAAGAAAGGAGCCTCACAGAAATATTCCAATCAGTGAAGATGACCTCAAAACTTCCTTCTCAAGAGTTTATTTTGAGGTCAAAATACTATTACCGACAGTCTGGGTGTTGGACTAGATTAAACCAGTCATTGAATATTAACAATTCCCTTTTGTAGTGGATTTAGTTAACCAAATCCCCCCCCCCCCCCCCCCCCCCCCAAAAAAGTTTTTCATGAATTTTTAAAGTTATTTTCTTAAAATATGAATTAACAAAGGAGTCCTGTACCTTTCTTGGTCTTAGAGCTGAAGCAGGGAAATAACATAATCTTATTAAAAAAAAACCAAATGAACTACAACCAATTCCAAGACTATAAAGCAAACAAAAGGCGTCCTTAAGCAAACGTAATGGAATTAAGCTTTAATTTAATTATCAATTTCCGAAATACTTAAATGCAAAGACAGATTTCGCTTGATACGTTAATGACATGTTTGCCGCTCCGAGGATAAATAAATGTTTATTAGGGAAAATTCGAAGAAATTAATTCGTTAAAAGTGTGCTACAATCCCTTTAAAAAGGCTCCGTTAATTTTTCGCTCTAAGGTCTTGTTTACGAAATATATCATGGTATCTATTGGAAACTCTTTGAGTGCGTTTCCCAACCGACATACTGAGAGCAGACGGTGGCGCAAGTTTTGAATTTATCGTATAGAATGGACAACGTGGTCGAACAAAGATATAAAGATATTCATTGTCAAGAGTGTTCAGCTAGTTTGACGTCTTCCAAATATCTGATAACGTATTCAACATTTAAATTTGATTTTATGCCAGAAACGTATTTGCGAGTGCTACCCTCGCTTTATCTATATATATTATCTATTTATGACTAAATTCCGTTGTGGTATTGCTTGTTTTAGGATACAACTATATAGAAGATCAAAAAGTGCAGATATTGCTATTGCTATGTGCCTTCATTGTAAAAATAATAAATTAGAAAATGAATACCATGTATTACTAGATTGTCCATTCTATAATGATGTTAGAATTAATTATATATCATGTTGTTATCACACTAATTCCAATCATGATAAATTCATAAGTTTATTGAATTCAAAATCAGCTAATATCTTATTGCGCCTAGCTGTCAATTGTTAAAAAGTTTAACTAATGTCAAGGCGCTCCAGAATGTATGCTACTATGTATGTCAATGAACTATTGGCCTCATGGCCATTCATACACAAAAAATCGGTCTGTCTGTCTGTCTGCCTGACAATGTGGTCCGCTTTTATGGCACTGTAATCAATGATATTATTTAACAGAGATTATTAGAGATCAAAGACGCATTTTATCAAAGTTTAGATGTGGTAACCTCCCCTTAGCAATTGAGACAGGAAGATACTCCAAGCCTCCTACCCCACTAAACGATAGAGTATGCCAGTTCTGCGCAGCTACAAGTCCCACGGTGGAAGATGAAACGCATTTCCTTATTGATTGCACATTTTACTCGGATTTAAGATACAAATTATTTACAGAAGCTGAACGTGACGCCCCAGGTTTTATCTATATGGATAGGGCTTATAAACTTACTTATATTCTTAACCACAACCATTTACAACCACTTTTAGCTTTTACCCTTTTACAAATGTATAAAAGAAGAAACTTTTACGTATGAGACTTAACACAAATATTTATTTTTGATAACATATATGTAAATATCTTTTTTACAGTTTATTTATACAAATATGTTTTATAACTGTATTTTACGTGTCTCATAAGCCAATGTGGCTGGGCATTTACTCTTAATCTGTGATTATATATTGTACCAATGTGATGAGTTTTATGCGTGACACGCAAATAAAATATTTATCTCTTTAACATCGTCTTGGTCTTCGGGCACGAAAAACACTGATTTATCATTTTCAAATGTTCTTTGACTTTATTTCATAAGAGATGAATCCGTATTCGACATCATTTATGTGTTTGAGTTTGTAACATAACAATTTTTCTGCAATTTAATAAATACGTCATCAAGTTATTGAAATATGAAATAAAGACATACCGCGACAAATAATTTATGCAAATGTTTACACTCTAAATCTATATGAAAATTTCATGTATGAACGCATGAATATACATGCATGTCGATCAATCCGGGTCACTATACGAGTAACTATGTCGCGCAATGGTATATTTGGAACACATTTGATATAAGGTATAATTATATAAGCTTTTTTGCAATGACAATGTTTAACCCGCCAGATACCGTATCTCTTCTAACCTTGTAAGTCCATATCTTGTTATGAGGACGCGTACATTTTACAATATACATACATACATACATACATACAAACAAACAAACATACATACAAACATACATACATGCATATATATATATATATATGCATATATATATATATATATATATATATATATATACATACATACAAACATACATACATACATACATACAAACACACATACATACATACAAACATACATACATACATGCATATATATATACATACATACATACATGCACATACATACATATATACACACATACATACATGCATATATATATATATACACATACATACATACATACACATATATATACATACATACACACACATACATACACACACATACACGCATACACACATACATACATGTACATACACATACAAACATACATACATACATACATACATTCACAAATACATACATACATGTATATACATACATACACATACATACATACGTCAAATATACACACATTTAATCAAGTGCTATGAAACTTGTGAACGGTATTGAATATACCTCGCTTACGCTCGTTTGATATAAAACCATTCAATCGTTTCACTAAAACTGTATGACACAAGATGCCGTTAAATATCAGAACATCAAATAGGTAAATGATGATTCATATCAATATTGTTGTCTTGTATTTAGACCAAAAAATAACGGTGTATGCACAAAAATGGCATCAAATGTTACCACGTCGTTCATGTCACTGCTGAAGAAGACTCATGCGTGTATTTTATTATGATATATTTATCTTTAACTGATAGTTTATTAATATCACCCTTCTTTCGCGCATATGATTTATGAGAACAATGTTGACATGGAAAATTGTGCCCCAGGTCTGACCGTGTTTATCTGTATGTTAATTTGTTTTACAAATCATTTGAGCATTAAAAAAACTCCAAAATCGTTCATTTAACAAACACACCCAAGTAAATACACATCCAACTATAAGTAAATTGATAAAATAATTTTTAAAGACATTAAACAACCCCTAGTAATCGATCTAATGAAGTTAAATATGTGTTGACACTATTAACTGTTGCATTGTGTTTTAAAAGTATGTAAAGATGTTCAGATAAATTTAAGGCGTGCTAATTACACGTATATCAATTTCATTATATAACTCGATCTTAACATGTGTCATGAAACGAATAAACACAGCTGTTTCACACATGGGCGAGTTTAATCTGTAACGTAAACACATTTGAATTTGAACCAAGAAAATAGCACAATGCATACATATATCTAATCAATATATACTCCATTGTCACGTGACCTAGCTAACAATGGCATGCCAGGCGTGTTCGGCATATGCAGATTATGATAATGCCTCTAATGATCACAAATAACAACCGTGATATGGAATGTTCACGGGGCTGTAGAAAGCACGCTCCATTGTGTCAACGTGGGTCGGAGAACCGAGAGTAGGTCAAAGTTTACGTTATATCACAGGTCAGAGTTGAAGGGTCACAGCGCCGTGTCGTCTCGGGGTTGAGCGAATGCTTGCTCGCTTGAAAAGAACGGCGGGTTAAAAACACATCCGGATTGTAACCCATGAATCGGGAAGATTTCGGATTTTGGATAACATTTTGGTTGCAGACATGGAAGAAGGACACGGTGAAATGGATAGTAACGAGGACTTGGACCCGAGAATTCAGGTAGGACTGACGTTGTTTTGTTAGGTAGAAATCCACGAGCAAAGCGTGAGCTGGTTTTGGTCCCATTTGTTTACTCTCGTTACGCCCCCCTTGGACCCAGTTAACCAACCGTACTGTACTGTACAACCAAACATCGCCAGTAATGTTGGCAAACTATCTGCTTTGTATAGTACACTGTATTAAATATTGATAAGGAGAAATCGAAATAAAAGGAATGAAGATTACACAATCATTTTCAAACGTGAAATTGTAAGAATTATTTCATTTAGACTTGCTTCCCTTTTTTACTTTTCCTGTGCCTTTAGTTGATTCATTCGCTAAGTTTGAATAAAATATTACAAACTAATCACATTTTAATATTCAACGAATTCCCATTGACTGTCGTAACAATTCACGTTGGAGATGTAAGCCTATTAATGTTTGTTTTGTTTAATTAGGTAAAGCTTAGTATTCTAATGTATTCGTCATGATCAAGATAGATCATAACATAGTTGATAACAGCACCAGAAAATAATTATTTCTTACATCATCACTCTGAATCAGTGAGATTTCTGTCTTTGGCTATATTATGCCCAGTTTAGAGACTAGAATTTCTAGACTTGCTTCAGATCAACGTTTCAAGTAGTCTAAGGACATCTACAGCTCATTGACTAAAGCGTAAGAGGACTGGGGGTAAGAGGGAAGAATCTGGTAGCGCTATTTAACTCTTTACATGTATTTACATTGCTTACGCTGATATTTCACAATAGATAAAACCTGTTTAGGGAAGTTTTACACGGAGTCTATGTGTTATGCATGATCACGTGACTTCACCCTGAGCAGAAAGGGGATACACTGTCGTTACGCAAATTTAGATATATACACAACTAAATAAGTTAAGGAACACACCGATTTTCTAAATAGCATTTTCTCTTTTCAAAATATGATATATATGATGTAGAACTATCATATAAAATTTTGTCCAAAGCTGTTTTGTTGGTTATTTTTAAAAGGAATCCAGTTTTGAATGGAATAGTCATATTGGAATAGTCAAATTTTGCATATATGAAACGTTTGCAACGACTTAGTATCAGTTTTTTTCTAGGAAACAAAGAAGGATATCTTAGAGCTGTGTATTTTTTGTAAAACGATTTCTTATTAGGGAATATATAGAAATTCAAATCACCTCAAGTGATTTTATTAAAAACGTAATTCTTCATTTTCATGATTTGACTTTTTTGTATACAGATGTACCGATTAAAAGTCATGTCTAACTGATTTTACCTTTCTGCTAACATATAACTTTTTGTAATATATTCGTAGAAAATTTAATGAAAGTAAAATGTAATTAGATGTAAATTTATGTAAAAAAGGGACATAGGCTATGTTTACAAAAAAAACGCCTAACAAATCTGTGCAGTTATCTTGCTAATGAATGCAGTTATAGTTATATGTAAAATCACGAAATTCTTTTCTATCCTAAAGAAATCAAATATATATCTAAACAAACAGACGAGCGTAGACAAAAGACCCACGTGTAGGTGAACTAGTTTCTGACCACGAGGTCATCGGACGAACAGCTTACTTTAGAAATTGACGCACAAAGAGTTATTTAAAATCATATAGTCCCAGAAAATGATGATTGGCATAAGTATTTCTTTCAGTTATTAGACAAAATATAGCTTATTCATTCTGTCAGTGCTAACGGTATGCTATCCTATTCAGATTTGCCAATTGTTGTGTGTAAACCACTATTCTTTCTTTGCTCCGGGTTTGAGATGACACACGAAAGTAAATATTAGAAACAACACGTGTGATATATGGATCCTCATTGATTTGATCGTAGAAGGGAATTAATCCATTTACGTACTTGATCAGACATATGTTTTGCAATGACGTTGAGTACAGCTACAACCGTAGCCATCGGCTTTTCTTAAGCTAACATCTAAAAGTGTCATATTTAACGTTACTTCTTTAAAAAATGAACATTTGACAGATTTGTTATTGTCATTCGATAAACGAGGAAAACGTGCTGTAACGGTAACAAGACCATTTAGATCAATCAACACAGATATAATGCAAGCTCGAATATCGTTGTCTGTCTCCTAGCTGTCAAGGGCGTTCTCTGTCTGTCTGTCTCTGTGCCCAATTATCTCTCCCTTTCACTGTGTTTGTGTGTGTCTCTCTCTTTGTTCACCTCTTTCTCTGTGTATATCTCTCCCCTCTTTGTGCATATCGCTCCTTCTGTGTCTCCCTCTCTCTGTCTACCTCACCTCCACTGTGTCAACTCTCCCTCTCTCTGTGTCTCTTTCTGTCTCTCACCGTGTCGACCTGTTTCTGTGTCTGTCGACCTGTCTCTGTATGTCTGTCTGTCTCTGTCTGTGTGTCTCTCTCTCTCTGTCTGTCTCTCTCTGTCTGTCTCTCTCTGTCTCTCACCTTGTCTGTCTCTCTCAGTCCCTCAGTGTTCATCTTTTATCAGCTTTTGTCATTTCGTTTTCATTTTTGTTTTGTTTATGAATTGCCACACAAGAGCCACCTGCCTTTATTTACATATGTGAAAGTCACTCTCGTGAGTCACAGGCATTATTGTACACCTGCAATCAATACACCATGTATGTATAAAGGATATGTACATGTCAATATATACGACAGCCGTCTTTCTTTGTTCATCGGCCCAGCGAAGCAGCCAAACTTCGATATAACGCGGCGCTTAGGCTTCGATATAACGTGCACAGGCATCGTGCGTTGATACTTATTGACATGCGTAAGAAAAAAATGCATTTTCTTTTGATGATCATTTTTTGCACATAAGAAAAAATCACATATTTTATCTTCTCTCCTGTCTCATCCTTTTATGTGCTCCGTGATGCTTGTACTATTCGTTTTAAGGTCGAGTTTTCGTCTCCATTTTACAGACAGTCTTACCTTACAGTTATACAGAGAACCACGAAGTACCATTTTTAACGAAATTTGCGCACGATATATGATTGTAGGTGATTATCATTCACTATTTCACATGCAGTGTCATTCCTGGTAACATAACATCATAACAAAATATTAGGAATATCTCAATAACGTTGACCGAGTCTTGTTTTTGTTTCTACCACTAGACGAAGGGTGCTTATGTTTCCTGATACCAATTTTTTCCTATTCTTTATAGAGTTGTTTTTCATTCGCAATGTACTTTACTTGCTTATCAGGTTAATGACAAGTTTTTGTACAATTTAGAACTTGTGAAGAGAGATTTACATGTACAATTTCATCAATCTTGTTGAGAAAATGCACAATTTGATCTGGTCCCTTGCCAATGACGATTACGCAACTTTCATTCCTCAGTCAGTGTGTTAAGGGAATCTAACTATTTAGAAGTGAAAGCGGTCAACCATCCAGTGCTGAACTCTACAAGCATAGGTTGCGGTTGATTTAACTATACACCGTTACACATGCTACCAAATTTGTTCTTTTTGGCAAGGTGTCAAACTGTGTTAATATTTCATCACAGCTATACGTTCATTGTATAGTGAATGTGGGTCAGGTTGTAATTGATTACCTGACTGAATGAGTCCGAGTTCCATGGCTAGTCCGATCAACTCTGATTAAAACATCTTATTGATTCTCTGCCAATCTGATACCGGCGAGTAATGTTACAATGAAATCATTTTAAACCGATTACTGTACTGTCTGTGCCCCGGCCTAAAACACACATTCTGAACATTCACAATCTCTACCTAAACAGCACTCATATTCATGATCATGACCAATCGAATCCTACACCAGAAAATCAATCTCGTTATAAATAGAATTTATCGAAGTTTAAAATGCATACATGTATATCCTGATAATTCAAAATCTCAGACTGAACAACACGCATATTCTGAATCATGACCAATCTAATCTTATACAAGAGACTTTCAAACTCGGGCAAAACAGAGTTTAGCTGCATCATGATAAAATTTTACATACTATAACAAGAATTTAAGTTTAAAATACACTTGTTCTAAAACATGACATATCTTTGTCTAAAACACATGTATTGTGACACATGATCTTTCTTAGACCAAATACGCATATGCGCAATCGATCAATTAATAGATGTGCTTGCGTCGTCACGTGCTAATTGTGCATGTGACGGTGACTGCAACGCATGACGTTTGGCATTCTGTTTTTTTTTAATAACACCTACTATGCTTTATAAATGTTAGTAATGAAAAGTTCTGAGTTCTGATCAATTCAAACAAATTACCCAAAGCTCATTTACGTTGATTCGAACGATTTCGAGTCCAAAAAATTAATATTGTACAGTTTCATTTAAATGTTATGGATGGTTGGGGCTTTGCACTGGTTAGCGCGTTCGGCATCGGATCAAAAGCTTCGTGGTTCGAATCCCGCCACGGGCTCTGCAACTTTGTCTCTGCAGTTGAGAACTGTTCTACACGCAGTAAGGTTTGGGTTGAAAGCTACACTGAATGTCAGTGCAGTGCTACCCATGGTTCGCTAGTTCTAGCCGATGCTCCCAAGTTTCACCGCAACACACAGCCACGGTGATGTTGCGGGCTTTCTCCCTGTAATGATACTAGAAGCCGTGTCATAAGTGAAATACTCTTGAAAGCGGCGATAAAAACCCAAATCAACTCACACCAAAATGATATGCAAATCGCCCCATTCCTGAATAGAATTTTCAAGAAAACACAGAGATGAGGACACTGAGGAATAAAATCTGATTATATTTTTGAACTTAGAAAGGGAATTTATATTCTGTAATCGTATCATTTACCATTGATTAGCCATTGTGCCCTCTCTATGATATTGATTGGGAACTGCGCAATTACTGGTGACGTTAAAGCATTCTTTTTGGTTTAAAGTCGCATATCCCCTTTCTACTACCCCTCCCTTTCCCATCCCGTAAATCAATACCTCAACAAGAAATCTTGTCCCATCATAGCTGTTTACGTAAAGATGAGCTTTATTGAACCGACGTGCAGGTTTTGTTTAAAGAAAGAATTAAGCGTTTTAGCAACCTAACTGTAAGACAAAGAATATTGGATGCTGAGCTATGCAAATATATTCTAAGAAGCGGTTTATTTCTAGCCGCTTTGCGTATAAGCAGAATAAGAGTTTTTAGAACAATAAGAAGGCTGGTTTTGACATCTTTCACACCTTTAGAGTAGATTGGTTTTAAATGTCAACAGCAGACTATGTTTTGTTGCTATGGTAACATAGATTTGCGTGGGGTTTACAACGAAGAATTTATTTTATCTATTTAAGATAGTTAAGAAATCTTATTTACCAAGCTATGTTTAAAGCATTTACTCGTGCATTATGATTGTGGAGAGTAATTTTGATTCCAAGATGCATATATCTATGTACACATTATATATGCTTTGCGTGTCATCATGATATAGACTGCATGGCAGATCCAAAGAATACTCTTAAAGGCACTATGATACGTGTTAGAATTTTTTACATGTTGTGTCAGTGTCTTTTATAACAAATGTTAATGCGATACATCTGAGTACACGCACAACTCTAGTTGTCGGAAACGGTGTCACTTAAAAAATGAAAATAATTTCCGGCCATTTTAGTGTGAACATTGCATTTTTATTAATTCAAGGTAGGGAAATGGATTTACTTTGCTTTACCGAACCATGTACATTCACCATTCATTGATTCTGGAGGACTGTTTTGAATTTGATGAAATTCATTTCCCATTTTGTGACGCCCCTTCATTTTCGTAACAAAACGCACTACAGCCCCTTTACAGCATTTGTCGTTCTGCTCCACGACTTTGAATAAAATATATAAGCTTATTCAGTATTGTGGATCGCGTGACCTAGAGTATAATTACATAAGTAAACTCGTATCCTATTACGTTAAAGAGCAAAATGTACATTTTCTAAATACACAGTCATTGTTGAACCTACCAATATGCTCAACAGGATGACCTCGATTTGAAAAGGAAAAATGTAACAGATTGAAAATAAATATGTATGGTAGCTGTTGTAAATTAATTTCAATGTCTGTGTGTTTAATCATCTGATAACTATTGCTGTATTCGGCTAGGATGTGAAGCATTTTAGTCAAAGAATATTGCACGAGGCATGTATACGTAAGAGTCGTCTAAAATATGCAGTCATGAATTGTCGCCATTTTCTGGCGAGATTTGAACAAGTGCCTTAATTCTTTAAAGTCTTTCACGTTAACCACAGCGCTACGCAGTAAGGGGAATTCTGCGGAAATTCCTGGCTCGTAACCTAAGTTGCAAGTTATAAGTAACACCTTTATCATATACCCCATATATGTCTAACAGGCTGACACGAGGAAGTATCTCATATATTTTACACATACATCACGTCTTTATGTCCCGTGACAGGTCTATTGTGCGGTTTAAATTTGAAAATCGGCAGAACCACCGGTATATCTTTTCGCCTGAACTTAAAACTCGTAAATCAAATCAGACTCTATCTGCCTTGTTGGTTGCAATACCACGCAGGGAAAATCACATTTTATGTTATGTAACCGGGGTTCGAACCCGCCCCTTGGTTGGTAATGTATATTGAGATGTTTTCTAGATGATGCACAGGTCGGCTACTTATACAATAAATTCAAAGTGTAACCATTTGTTAGTAGATTGTATACGATGCTCAGAGTAATCCAAAAAAACAGTGCATTGTTCCTATTACTTAATTATGTCTCTTGTCGAGAATATTCTTCTTGAAATATGTTTATCGTGCATTAGTGTATTCGTTAAGTACAGTGCGACATGTTTATCGCCTTTTTGAGTAGGTCTATGCAAGACTTGAGAGTGAAACAGTTCGTGATACGGATTTCAACTATTATATCATTGTAATTGATATTACATCTATTATTATTATTATTATTATTATTATTATTATTATTATTATTATCATTTTATAATTACATGTTCTCTTCCTGGTTGATACCGTTTAGTTTTTCAACCTAAACAACAACTAACAAAGACATGGGTATAAGTTAAATTAAGACCTCAGACATGATGGTGACATTCCAGTATGAAATAGGAGTTTTATTTGTCGGCGTGTATCCATGTGGATCGAACGAAAATAGATTTGGGGAGTTTAGAACAAGGACGTTAGACTTTAAAGTTTTTCATGTAATTGAAGCATTATATATGGTAGAAAAAGGAGATATCCATGTCTGCATCGGCAGAAAAACTTTCGTCCACGAAACACTTTGAATTTAATGTAGCCAAGTTAAGAGATTGGGCTATTGCTACTTTCGGTTAATATATTTTAAATTCATTCAACTCAGTGACTAGTTAAAATACAACATGCAGTTGACACAAGGGCAGCTACCACGAAGCGAGAACTGCGCATTCATATACGTAAGAATTTGAATTTGAATGCGATGTGTAAACGTTTATGTATAAACTAGAGTCACTTGGACAAAGGTTATAACATCGGGTTGATATTATCGCAAGCAGTGGAGGGTAAATAGATAAATCAAGAGAAAAATATATGTACATTATTGACGTATGTGATCTAATAATAGATTAATATCGTAATATAGAGCAAAATAAAAGCGAACAGCGAGAACTTCGAATTTTATACGCAAGATTTTGAATTTGAATCATGTGTAAGCCCTAAACCTTGAGTTAGTGAAGGAACAAAGGGTATAACATCGGGTTGACATTATGGCAAATTCAAAAATTTGTGGCCTAATCGAGAGCAAAATGTATGTACGTTATTGACGTTTTTGTTCTAATAATAGATTATTGTCTCGGGAATAGTGTTTTGTGTATCATAAAAAATCACATGGTGTGTGAAAGTCATTCAATTGTAGTTATGATTAAATTTTCTATTATAATTTCTGTATCTGACGGATGAACAAATTGAGGATCTTTTAGATAAAAATTTAGAGCAGTTCAAAGGTGACGTCAGAGAACTGTATTATAAAAAGTAAATGAATATATCACGTGTCGGTCTTGACCGCCTGGCATGGGAAGACCTGAAAGACTTTTCCTAATCAACGACATTTCGGTAATAAGTACGTATATCATAGTGACGTTTTGAGTCTTGATTTACAAAATATGAAAAAAATTAAATAAAATTAAAAAGGATTATCAAAATGTGTTTATTTTCTTATCTTAATATGTTTGCTTTAGTATTCTTAATATGTGTTAGGACGACAGATTAAACGTCATAAACAGGGTCTGTTGACTTTCGTGACACTGGACTAGATCCATCAACCTACGCTAGAGTAAATACGGTTTACAGGTAAATATAATTAAGCTTCTTTCATCCAAGGTTATGTTTCAGTCACCTGGCTGTCATCACGTTGCTTTGTGGACTTATCCGTACATCACCTTTGGGGGAAATTTGAAAGAGGAGTGCTGGATTGAAAAATTCTCAAATTTGCTTTTATACAAGAGATAGAATACTTGATATTAGTGTATATGTTTGTTGGTTTATTCGGCTTGAAAGGTGGCATAATTCCTTTAGCTTGCGTTATGTGTCCAGTGAACATACGAGTAATTATTTTTTACAATTAGAAATATGTACAAAATGATTAAGCAGAACATTCGATTTTACTATCTAAAATAAGAGTTATCATTAAACGGATTAGAAAAATCCTAAATCACTTAATGTTCAATAATCGTTAATTTTCATGCTATTTTACCTCAACACGAGGTAGGCAGACACTTTTACTTTTGAAAACAGAATACAAATATATATAGTTTCGTTTATAAACATGTTCTTTATCTACAGTGCTGCAATAAAGTTTGATCAGTAAAGTATAAACCAGGAGATGTACCAGTTGACCTTTAGGAGTAGAATTACCGCCAGCTAAATGAACAATCGGACATCAGGTTATTGACACGTCTGTGTGTCTGTCTGTTATTCTGACAGGCCCCGTAAGATTATATTAATCTCAAGCTGATCACATCTCCAGCGTCTTTATCATCTATCAATCAACGAGAACAGAAATCAATTTCACAACGTGACATTTAGCCAAAGTACCACCTAGCAGGGAGTCAAGTAGTTTGACCTTAGAAAATATGCCACTTAGCGGGCGCCCTCAGATCAAGGGAGATAACTGCCAGCTGGAGTCGTGATATCAATCAGATTGACTTTATTAGGGAGAAGATAATCAATCTCTTCCGATGTTGTTCCAGATTTGCTTTGTCATCAAGATATTCTGACATATGATTAGATGAAGAAAAACATTACAGGTCATAACTGTCGTGTACCTTTTTTTCTAAATGACTAACTAAACTGCGAATGGAATGACGATGTCGCGTGTATAATTTGTGCATATTTTGACAACAAATCGATTGATCTTTTCACTTTTATGTTTTTTATTAGTGTATCAAGATCAAATGATATTTGCATGCGATTAAGAAATATTGACAAATAGATTTCATATCGATTGACATATCGATAGAATCCCTCAAATTCCTAATAGATAGCGCTTATATACTTGGTCTGTTTCAGACATTCCACGAACAGCCTGTTTCATTGTTTACGTCAGTTGTACACACCACACGCTTGAAAACCATATAAGCATTCACGGTGTCATAAAATCCCGTCTAACCCAGTGCAATACTTAACTGAAGAGGTAAATTTTTCGCTCTATCAGATAAAAACATTGCTTTTTTAAACATTCTACCCGATGCGTGGAAGATAGCCGTCGAAAAAGTATTGCTCGTCTCAAGTGTTAAGCTGTTATGAAAACCCTTCCATAAATCAAGTCCAAATGAAGTGAAGAAAAAATGATAGGTCCCCCTTTGATTAATTTTTAATTTCTCAGTTTGGACACGTTTACCGACATTTCAAGTTAAGTACAAATAGTTAGTCTCCTTGGTCTCTAACACTACGTAACCACTTTTATGGGTATGATAACGTGAAAAGAAAAACAAAGGTGTTAAAAAATTTTTGTTTTTATTCCCTATGGACAATTAATTTCAGAGGTAAATAACCTACGTACGAAGGAAATGTATATGACACGTGCCACTCAAATACACATAGTAGCAAGCAGAGCTGTCGTGTCTGCAAAACATACCATCGGCCGGGTAACCTTACACACCGCTTAGACGATATGTCAACTGCTGATAGTCTCTGTATGTTGGACGTCTCACACATCTCACACGTAACCCTTTAAACGTCCAAGTCAATGCCTGTTGTACGACAAATAATCAAAATATCAACTGATAGTGATAATGTATTAAGTGCATAAGTTACATGTGAGTGGGTCGGATTTAGAATTCAATTATATTTATTGCATTACAACAGAAAATATACTAATTTCTAAATGCGCTTTCGGGTGCATTTTGAAAGCTCATTTTTAGGTTAGGCCAGTGTGAAAGGAAAAGGATGCGTGCTAGAAAGTTGCTGGTAGTTCGTATGATGCTTTCTAATGGTGTGAGCTATTTTTCAGGCATTTGTTGACTATGAGAAGTTATGTGGAATACCAAGAATCTTAAGAGAAAAACAATCTGTCAAATGTGTGATCTAAATAAAGTCGAGGATGAATATCATTTTTTATGTGTTTGCCCAGCATACAATTCTTTAAGAAGATTGTTTTATGTACGTAAAGAAATATTTTCTTTTTTGATATTAATATGTTTATATCTCTTATGAATAACCAAAGTAAATCTCATTTAGAAAATTTGTCCATTTATATACACAAAGCTTTTATGATGAGAAAGAATGTGTTACCTGTAAATGTATAACTATGTACTATGTACTACAGGCCTGTGGCCTCTCAGTATGGAAATAAAACTATACGAGAAGTGTGTTTTTGGTAATGTGTCACTATGTGAGTCCTAAGGTTGCATGCACTCTTAGAGAAGGATGCCCATTTGAATGCTGAAATCACGATTATATAAGCTAAACTTCAACTTATTTTTATTGTGGAACTTGTTACGTTTCATTGCATGTCATTATCCTGTTATTTCAGATGAAAGTATTCAAACCTAATGCAAAAATCGGATTGAAAATGATGAACTTCAGAGTCTATCGCTGTGCATTTTCGGAAATTATTGTTCTTTTCAAATCGGTAAATATTCTGTATTTATCATGTCAAAGTTATGATTAATAATGGTGATGATTAGTCATAACTATGACATATACCACATTCACCACATCACAACACGTACCCACATTCACCACACCACAACACATGTACCATGTATGTCAAAACAATATATTTTGTTTAATCTCATGTACACTTTATCTTTCCCCTCCCAATCAGATAGTAGAAATGCGTGTTTAACAAACTCGAATTTTAAATCTGTAAATCCCTGATTGTATGCACTTGCTGATAGCTGTGTAACATGGTTTCGGAAGTTTGACAGTGAATTTGTCTATGTAGGTGTTTAGCTGACACACGTCACTCAGAACTACTTCATAACAAGTATACATGTCATGTACATGTTGGAAAAACATATTCAAGGTCGGACCTTGACTTTGAATTACTTATATATGCTAAAAGATGTTGGCCTAAAAAATTCAGGTCAAAACATCTTTAAAGGGACAGTAGCACCTTTTTTGAAAGACGTATTTCATGAAAAGATTTCCTTATAAATATTCATGCAATGTCCAATTTAGTAGCTTCAGAGGATCTAAAAATCTCATTCATTGTCCCGAATAATTATGTATAAAGGCAAAACCGCTGGCGACCATTTTTGTGTGAACACCTTTTAATCCTTTGAGGTGGAAAACTGGATTCGCATAGCTAAACGTACCATGTATCGTTCGCTTTTAAACTGCTTTTTTTAAAAGAACACATTGTCTTCAATTGGAAACCTATTATTTTCGTTTTCTTTAGATAACTTTATTTGTCGAAAAACGTGCAACTACCCTTAATGCCCTTGATCTTTGAGAATAACAACATATTTAGTGGAACGATAAGTTGCAGGAACTATGTTTGATTTAGAAAAGGGGATATTATTTTATATGAAAAACAATCGTATCTTGATCCTTAACGGAATAAATCTGAAAGAGAGTGGTACGATCTTGACGTCAATTCCTTGTTTCTTTAATGACAGTTTCACATGCTAGCTTTACTCGTGATTGATGAAAGGTGTTATTTTCAGTTATAGATTCCGGATTTTAAACAAAATCCATTGAAATAGAAAACATTATGACGCCAATGGATATAATTGAGGTCCATAGTCTCGCTATCTTTATCCCAATGTTTCACCATACTTCAAAATTAGAATTCAGATTTCAAAGAAATGTGATATCTTTATGAATCATAATTAAGCAACTAAATGACAATAGTATTTCCATTAAATATCAACTATTATGAATTTCCTGTCCTCGGCAAAACGTATTATCTAATCCTAGATCCTGTCCATTATGAGTTATAGAGAGACACATTATCCACAGGTTGACGTCATCACCTCAGTTTCGTTTCATCGTCCTAACGTGTGGGCTCTTATATCGTGAGTATCATTCGACGTTTCTGCACTATAGAAATTATGGCTCCCCACGGCCTGGCGGGAGCATAATTGCACTATGGTGATGAATTGGTACCGTTATTTGATTCAACGGTTTTATAGAGATTTTCTCTTATAACTTGAATAATAGGTTATCCCCTCTATAAATGATTGAGGAAAATACCTATCTGTTCAAATGGTGCGTGGTCTTGTGCATGGCTTTTTCTACCGCCATCTTAATTCAACAAATTCAGCAGCAACAGGCGACGCTAGCAGGATAGACTAAAATTTAGGCTATGAAATATTCTAATAATTAAGTTTTCCTTCATCTATATATTCTTTTCCTCGAGCTCTTAATTCCATGTGTATGCATTCAAGCTAGACTTGCTAAATGTGGACTTAGACTGTATTAAAGGCTTTTACTTAATACACAGTCATGACTACTAGCAGCATGGGTGTCCCTTTCCATTTTTGGAAACTGAGTGTTTGAAGGGTGATATTTTTTCCAGCGGTTCATGCACTTAAGTGTATTAATCTGGGAGAGGCTGCGACAAATAACAATCCACTGATTGTTTTTCATTTTGATTATCTTAAACTACGCATATCGAATATTTGTATCTACTATGAATAATTATAAGGGACGATGTTTTATGGAAGTGTACTACATGCAATGACAGAGTTTATTAGTGAAAAGAATTACCTTTTGATTTAAGATCCAAGTCATTAGTCAACAAGTATATAGGCATGTGCGGCAATTATTCAGACATCTTAAGATAACACTTTAGTAGTGTCTGAGAAATAGATAAATGTCCGCTTTAAGAGCATCCCGAATTGACCCCGACTCCCAATAGTCACCTTAAAGCGTCATTTAGAGCTGACACTCATTAGAAGGGAGAAGTTGTACAAACGTACAGCCACTTTAGTGACTACTGGTACCTGGTCTTTGGTGTCGTCTTCTACTTCAGTTACCCCAGTGAGAGTTTTTATCACGATGTCAAGTTATATAATGACATCAAATCCCTTGGTAACAAATTGTCATTATCATAAAGGCAACATTTTAGTTGGAAGTTCAGTGTTTAAAGTATGTTACATGAAACGACCTTGTTTCAGTCATAGTTCTCAGCAAGGTCGTTATAAGAAGACTAAACTCTCATCCCCGTATCATATCATTTCACCGACAATGTCGTTTATGATAAAATTACACTTTTCATTAAATAGAAATATAGCGGTAATCTGAATTCCACATTCTTAACACAAGATCGGGAAATCAGGGGATGCTTTATACACTTTAAGTAGTTCATATCAACTTTAGAGTGTAAACACGCGAGTTGTAAAAAACCACTGAAAATGAAGTTCTATAGGTTAAACCAGACAATTTGTTCCCACAAATCGTAAAGTTCAACGGATTGTTTTCGTGTTTAAAGATGTGCTTTGAGATACTTTATGAGTAAAAGTGTCAATATGAGCCACAGATTCATCTGTAATATGTTCTTTCATATCATTAGTACTAGCTAATAATGTTATGTTTAATACTAAGCCATGCTTTTAATTCTCATTTGTGCAACAACAGACGGTTCGAGTCTATAACGTCCTTCTAATCGATGTAAACATTACAATATTAGAACGTCATGATGATCAATTATGCAATAAATCAGGAAAAAATGTAATTGTGTCTTTTAAGTGTATGTCTTTGCCAGGATGTACTGTCTGAAGGCTGTTTGATACTCTTTGGTTGCGTTTGGGCTGTTTGTTTTTTTGCTTTTAGGGATGTTGCGTTTAGGGGCTTGTTTTTGGTTTGAGGTGTTTTTGAGCAAAAATTTGTTGTTCTGCCTACATGTGTTAACCAATTCAGTGCGATTATTTAGAGATGCCATGTGAGGTTTGCAGATGATTATTAATTTTTCATGGATGCAAAGGCTGCATCTTTTGTTTGCGTTTGAATATGGTTTTGTCTGACCGATAACTGACCATTCAATTGTGAATTCAGAGTTATCCTCCTTATTTTTCCCGATATATGTGTTAAGTTCTGTAGCTTTCGTTTTACTGGGGTTGTTGAAGGATGTTTTATGGTTGTTGTACCTGGTTTTGAATTCTGTTTCTGTGAGGCCAACATATGTTTCAATATTATCTTTAATTGTAACTTTAGCAAGGCAATTGCCTTTGAAGGGGCATGTTTTAGGGCTTTGATAGTTGCAGGTTTGTCATTGCTGTCTTCTTTGGTTGTTCTGACCTGCTTGTTGTTGTTGTCAATGACGTTTTTAAGGTTTGGCATGCAACTGTAGCTAAGCTTGACTGTGTTTTTGTAGAATATTTTGCTGAGTGGGCTGGTTGTGGGAAATGAACTGTGGAGTATGTTGTGGAACTTTTTGCCTATGTTTGTTTTCAGGATGTTCGCTCCTCAGTCAAAGTGACAAAACTCAAATAACCTTAAATCATAATGTTCTTATATAGTAAACCAAAATGAAGCGGAAATTTCTCAATTTTGATGATTTATGATTAAATATTCATCAAAATTAAAGAACGTAGTATTTTTCATTTTGAAATAATTCACAATTTTGCTGACTCAGCAATTTTAATTGTAACTATCATTTGAGCAAGTTCTATTATCTGTTTTTCTTAGAAAGTAGATGTTGTTGAAAGAATATGATTTGTATGTATGCGTATAGGTATATTTTTAGATAATGAGTGGGAGAAAGCATGTTTTTAGTACAAAAATAACTTAAATATTGATAATTCAATTGAAATGTTAGAATACGTGTTGTGACGTAGCGGCTAAAAACCCACAGTAGCATATATATTTCATACTTTTTTCTGGAAGAAAATTATGTTAACTCAAACATGTTTTCATATTAAAAAAAGTTTAATACAGGAACTAATTTGAATTTAAGATTCCTCAAAAAAGGTCATCATTTCCCCATTGACTCCCATGTTAAATCTCTGACTGACATAGGGATCTTTGTCTTAATATATCTCGAAAAAACCAACACTAACCCCCATTTTGGGGGGTTGATATTTCAAGCAAATACACTAAACTTTTGAAAAAAAACAAGTTAGAAAAAAGTTTAATACTTTAAATTTGAAGAGCGGACATCCTTAACATACGAAACACAAACACAACAAGCTTCATATGTTTCGATGTGGTAGAGTTCTACCCATCCATTACTGAAAAAACTCTAAATGATGCACTTGAAACTTTTCAGTATTCAACATTTCGTGAATGGAACATGCTAGAATATAGAGAGTAAATCATATTTTATCAATCACTACAGCTCTGTTTCATGCTGATTGCAAATATGTACCAGAATGGAGGCAGGTATTGTTAGACAGGATATGAGTCAGACACAGGTTTCAGTTGCTTTTCTTACAAATCGATGCAGTTTCATTTCGGAAAGTGATGAAAGTTTTTCATCAAGCAAATGCGTTCGACACTAATACAACATAGAATAGCATCCTTGTTGTAGCTCTGGGACTGATTTAAGTGCTTGCTAGAGTTCTCGTGGTCCCTCAGTTATTATTTTCCTTTGCTTAGTTTAGATTAACTATAGCTCAAATGAGATGTGCAGCATAGGAAACCATGGAACTTTACCATGCCTGGTGTTACCAGACCAAATAAACCTTGCTTTATCTTAAGTCAAATCTCCTTTTAGAAGTCTTGATCAACTTGTATGTAATAATTATATTTACTTTTGTTCTTACTTGAGACTCAAATCACCACTGTATACAAAGCTCTGACAGATAACATAGATAATGCTCTATACGTACATCGACAGTCAGGGTGTATATTGTGCATAGGCTTTCCCAAAGAGAACTGTCTTAAGCTTTCTGTCTAACTCAGCTTCCCTAGTGTGACAATGGCATATTAGGAAAAGTGGTTCACCTATTGAAACCTCACCCCAGTACGTCACCTATTTAACGGTCATTTTTGGCAGCGATATTTATGAAGGACTTCAACCACAAGTTGCATATTTCTTGAAACATAAACATAATGATTACAAAATTACAACAGGGGAACGTAAGAAACAGTTGTTATTTTATTATTATTATTATTATTATTATTATTATTATTATTATTACCTCTCAAACAGTTTAACATAAGCTGAGAGTCTTGTGTAAGGTCCTGTCATAACAGGTAGCCAGTGAGGACTATTGAGGACCAGGCACTCATTTATCAGAGCAACCTTAACTAAGGTTAACCTTAACTCCAAAGCTTTAACATTGCACTAATGTTACCTTAAGGATAGATGGATAGATTGCCTTTATTTACTCCAAGTTTGAAGATTACAAGCAGGTACATGTGTCTATATAATAACAGGGGTAAGGAGCTACACCAATTCAATACCTACAATAGAAAATGATGTGAAAATGAATGTTTACATTAATGGATGAAGTTTGAGGTGTACATCATTATTGAATAACATATTTGTAATTCTATAGATGTCATACATTCGGGAAGTCTCCCAAGAAGGGTTGAAACTATTAAGTCATCATCTTGTGACCAAAGGTCAACAAAGCTATCTACAGGCATAATATCACATATATTTTGAAAGAGTACATTTCGCATTTGCATGTTGAGAGTACAAAACATAAAAAGATGTATTACAATATCATTGGTAACAATACCACATATACATTCAGCAGACTGGATTCGTGATGTTCTAAGCTTAATACTATCTAACTAATCTAACTATCCTTACTGCCGCATTATGAGTCCTCTGCAATTCCTCAGTCAGCAAATATGTAGTCGCCAATGGAATTGCTTAATTTGTTTAATTGTTTCCATAGTAACCGGATGTGATAAACACCGATGGTCTGGTGACAAATTGGGCTTCACGGAAAGAAGTACTTGAAACTCTGTAAGTTGGTGTGCGTCTCGTATACTTCAACACTATTACTAATGAGACCGTTGTGAAGAGTGCGTTTCCGCTTTGTCAACTACATTGTTAACAGTAGACTAGCTCGTCAAACCTAATTGGTCTGTACGCTATCCTTTGCATCCCCGGAAGTGCATCGATCTTCTTCGCCGATTGTCAGAGTTCCCTTCCTTTATGAGCTTCCCCTTCCGTTCTTGGCGGGTCAGTCTATCCCTATATGGCATAAGCTCCACAATATGGAAGTAAAATTCGAATTTGAAAACTTAATCATTCAATTCAATTCACTGGGGTTTTTTTTGTTTCAAGGACATCTACCCATAATACAATACATTAAGTATATATCATACATGAAAATACACACACGCGCATTCAAGAACTTCAGCCCGTTCTGTAAGAATTTTCCCCTCATGCACATCTAATCATTAATTTTTGTTAAATACTTTGGACCGTTCAAATTTTTCTTGTGACAGAATAGTAACGGTACATCATTCGGATTCACGAAGAGTTTGATACATTGGACAATGATATACAATATCCTCGCTTACATGTCATAAAGAACATTTAGAATCAGAACTTTCATGGTCACAAAAAAATTTTTTTCTAAATCATTGTATCCTAAGACGATTGTGGCAGCTTCTGAAAATAAGCAGTGCCTGACAGTATTAATATTTTATTAAGGTCATATAAACATTTCAGAAGTACATGATGCTTTTATAATGGAATGAAATTGCAGCGAGACTTGATATGTACGTTTTGCGTGCCAGTCTTGCTTTACCCAGTCAATCTTTCCTTGAAAAAAAATCGTGTAGAGAATGTTTTTGGTTTTCAGGGTGATATCAATTATCTGTCATTGAGGGACAGGGTAAAGGCAGTTTTTCTATATAAGACCTGAGAGATGGAAACTGTTTGGGTTTTTTTTCTATATAAGACCTGAGAGGTGGAAACTGTTTGGGTTTTTTTTCTATATAAGACCTGAGAGGTGGAAACTGTTTGGGGGTTTTTCTATATAAGACCTGAGAGGTGGGAAATGTTTGGGGGGTTTTTCTATATAAGACCTGGGAGGTGGAAACTGTTTGGGTTTTTTCTGTCTATATATCACTGCATCAAATGCTGACATTTATTAAAATATTTATATGTATATATACTTTTTTAACACCACCTTTCTTATCCTCAGAGTTTAAGATCACTGCATATGATCTCAGCAAGTTATCTATTTAATCAACCTACAGATACGATTATTTTTGTGTAGAGAATATCCTTATCTAAATCTATCTTATTATCCATACAGATTGATAATATTGAGATAAATTTAGATTTTTACATCAGATTATATTCTTTATCAAGCTAAATACGTTATTTGGTGACTGAGACGTCTATTAATATTCATCCTACCTAATCTCACATCTTGCTAATATAGAGATTATTTTACTTTATCTAAGATTATCTCTCAATCAAGCTCGAGTCAGCAGGTTTCTGAGGGCGTGGCAGGACTTAAGTGAATGTTTAGTTGTTAATACGAAAGGCGGGACAGAAAAGTATTGCAGTTTCCTGCAACGCCTTTTTGTACATCGTTAAGACGTGTTCTTAGACGGACATCAATCTAAATCCTTTGTTCATCCCACACGGAGATCGTTGATCAAGAGAATGGAGAATTATGAAGTGATCTTTCGGGATAAATCGCTAACTGCTGCGTTCAACTCGGTGAATACGACTTTATTTTCATTTGATATTTCATTGTTTAGGAAGTAATAGATGTAAGCTTCAAAATGGTCAGTGGGTGATAAATCTTGGACCTCCAACCAAACTTGCTTGGAGATTGAAGGTTGGAGAATAAAGAAATATGTGATTATTAGGGATAAATCATTAATCAGGGCTGGTATGAATTTGGTCAATTAAGCCATACTCTTAGACGTGCATATAAAGTGAGACAGTCATAGATACTAGTATTAAACGTGGCTAACTGCAACAAAGATATCGGAACGACGGGACAGTAAATCATGAAGCGATATGCATGAATCTCCCTGTTTTACGTCAATTCGTCCAACACAATCAACGTTAACAATGTTGACATTTGATAATTCTGAGTTAAGTATATCTAAATAAAATAAAGTTAAAATTTCTTGAGAGAACTTTGTCATCTTTAAGAAAGGATTCGACCCAAGGTTACACATTCACCGATTGATACGACTGGTATTTCGCTTGTTTATTTTATTTCCAAACAACAATGTTTCATTTTAGTCTGTTTTTGGTTTCCTTCATAAAATGCATATGCGATATAAGACTATGTAAGACGAATCGGTTAATGGTATTGTTCTGTGTAATTCACACAAAAAAGACTTGTGTCAAAGAAAAAAATGATATTAAAGCGTGAAGTAGGCTTCGAATAGAAATACCGACATCTTTCAGTGTGACCTTGATTGATCTCGAATTCTTTTGGTAAGAAACGTTAATAGTACACAATTCTTATCTACAGCTTGTCAGATAATGTTGAGTGGATGCAATGACTGATACATGATATCTGATATTTGAGCGTGTAACAACGTTTTGATAATACATTCGTAAAGCTATATAAGTCAACGTAAAGTAAAGGAGTAGTACCTTCAATCATCGACAGATATTTCAAATACCATTTCTTAAAGCATATCTAAATGTTAACTAATCCATGTTTGGGTCCCTGTCCGCTAACCCTTGTATCAACTTTCAACAAAATCATTATCAAGCTTTATGTCCACTGAAATGAATACAATTCACATTAACTGACCTGTGGTCACCCTAGGCTGACCTCCAAAATTACTCTAAATGTTAAAAGAAGAACCCGGCAAGTCTGACTGACATACGGGAGTCAGAACAACAGGTCAATGTCACCGGTATCAGTGACACGTGTCCGAAGGCTGACATTAGATAACTGGAACTATCGCCTACTGACACGTGCTTACTGGTCGCACGCTTGTAGCTATGTCTGTCACTGGATAAAACATTATTATGATACTTGACATGCACGTTCGTGTACACAACATATAACCGACTAGGACGATTGTTTAAGTGAATTCTATAAGGTTGATTCCAAAGCAATGATTATGTCCCTGTTGATGTTGATGTTGATATGTTTGAAGAGGTACTTCTGTTGTTACTACTACTAGCTTTGACCAAAATTTCGTTTTGTTGAGTTTTCTCAAGACAAGTAACATTTCTAAACTTTACGTTTTGTCATCTGTTACATCCCTTGATATTACCATTTTCTATTGCTTCTACTTCTACAGACTTGTTTTCTCCAATTCTACAACTGTTGATTTTGCTACTTCTAGGTTTTTGATTGTTGCATTCTTGGCTTTTCCATTCCACTCATGCTATAGGTATTACTGAGCGCGATTCTAATGTAACTGGCTGATGTTTAATCGATGACTGCTGCTTTCATTAATCATAGTATTATCAATCATTTTCATAAGCTGCTTTATTAGCCACCAATACTCCACCTCCCGCTAATTCTAAGAATTTTACAACTGCTTTCAATGACTGTTTCTTGTACTAACCGAATCATGATGTA
This sequence comes from Phorcus lineatus, assembly GCA_921293015.1. Taxonomy (NCBI): domain Eukaryota; kingdom Metazoa; phylum Mollusca; class Gastropoda; order Trochida; family Trochidae; genus Phorcus; species Phorcus lineatus. Next base: position 5,009,343 of record OV121092.1, read on the forward strand.
ATGCCGGTTAATTAGCAACCCCCGCTCCACCTTATAAATCTAAAACTGCTTCTACTTCTCGAGCTACTGTGACTGATGCTGCTTCTACTCATGGTATATTTAGGGGCCAATCGTGCTCTTTCTATCCTATAACTACTAATTCTACTACTAATGATACTTCTCTTGCTGTTTCTACTGATACCTCTTTATGGTTATTTCTACCATTACAATTGCCGTCGCAACCCCTGCTAAAACACCATAAAAACTATCATTAGCATATCTACTTCTATCTTCTATCACTTCTATTAGTAGCATTACTAATATTGTCACTGTCATTTTGATTAACGTTACTTTACAACTATTGCTTAGATAACTACTGCTGCTACCATTAGCTTTTCTGCTTATATCTTCTACCATTACTATTAGTAGCATTACTATTAGTAGCATTACTAATATTTGCACTGTCATTTGGATTGACGTCACTTTACAACTACTGTTTAGATAACTACTGCTGCTACCATTACCTTCTATAGTTCTACCTTCTACAACTGCTATAAGTAATAATACTAATATTGGCACTGTCATTTTGATTGACGTCACTTTACAACAACTGCTAAAATAACTACGACTGCTACCATTACCTTTTATAGTACTTCCTCTAATCACAACCACTGGTAGCTTTATAATCATTACAATTTAGGTTTATTCTAAAACTACTGCTGCTACGCATATTCGTCCACCTCTTCTTCTTCTACCACCAGTATCTATCTTTACTGACACTACAATTTCTTCTTCTCTTTTGTTATGTGTTTTTGTGTGACTGTTCTTACCTTCTCGGCTGTTACGTAAAAGTTCCTGTTTTTCATGCACAAACTGAAAGTGACTGTGTACTTCCGTGAGATTTTTTTAGGGAAGGATGTAATGGAGCTGTCGAAGAATCTACCAATACGAGATAATCATTCAATGCAGAAAATACCATATGATACAAGTTCAAACTGTCATTGACAGAAATTAAACATCCGAACGTACAACATTTATCTGTAATGTTTTATCTGTGGATGCTCTCTTGAAACTTAAGAATATGAATATGAACATTAATATTATAATGATGTGACAATAAATGTGTACTTACATCATTATAAAGATACATGTTGATACAAAGTTAGCAGATTTTCTAAAACTCTAGCTGACTTTGTCGAAAGATGCAATAATGGCATTATCGTCCAATAGAATGTATATTAAAACGCGATGACGCAAGTCTCTACATGTACGCCTTTATTATCAATATCAGCATCTATAAATGGAAGTTAAACATCATTAAACACGTCATCTCCACTATCAACACTGACCTTTGACCTGTGACCTTGTGATGATACAGCGAGACAAGAGGTCACGTAGATGTACTGCTCACCAGGGGTGTGTCAATGTCTTTACTTACTTATATACATCACTCCTTACAACATGGCCACCGATAAAGATGTCCGGGTAAGGGATATAGGATTCTAATTATAATATTTCAATTTTACAAAGTCTGTACCTGGAGATGACTTTGGAAGAACTTGGTGAATATGATTTTTCTATGAAGTGAACATAATTGTTGAATGAGAAACTTGGGTGATTAATTTTGTAAAAAGAACCTCTCGTTTGTATTATCCTAAACCTTGTTATTGAATAAAGCACGGAGAATTGTTCGTTCAAAAGATCAGTAGATATTGTTTCTTAAAGTTACCACTCGCTGATTATTAATCGTTGTACTGAAGAGAATGGTGAGTTATAATGTAACTGTTGTTTTTGCAATGTAATTGTTATCAGTAGGCTGGTAAGACATTTGTTGGTACAGTGTTGTCTTGCTTTTTTACAATTCAGTAAGTGTGATTCCAAATTGTTGACTACAAGTACATAAATGGCATGACAGTGTATTTTTTATATTTATACATGTTTATAACGACTCTAACTTTCTACACCCTCTCTTTTATTTCATCATATTATGTCTTATTATGAGTGCATGTCGTAATACTTCATCCTATTATCCCTTAATTTTTATGATTGATATGTTATCAGATTGTCAATGAACAAAGTTGATTGGTTATAATTTAAAGGTTTACAAAAATCACAACTTAGTGTTCTAATGAATAATTAAACAATGTGTCTTGAGTAATAACAAAAAATGGATACTAATCAAACAACGATACGTCACAACACTTTCTCAATCGTACAACCTTGGCGGTTTTTTAAAATTGAAGTTGAAACGTAGTCTATATAATTAGAGGTAATTTGTTGCATACACAAAACTGTCATAACATACCTTATTGAGTACATGTGTTGTTTATATTAGGGTTTGTATCACTCGTTCCGTTTGTCATTGAATGAATCACAAAAACAGCTGAATATTTCCTCACATAGCTTTCATAACATAAACTGAATATTTCCTCACATAGCTTTCATAACATAAACTGAATATTTCCTCACATAGCTTTCATAACACAAACTGAATATTTCACTTCGGAAACAATAAGGAACTGCTATGAAAACAGTGAGTGGTATATATTTATGAAATACCATCGAATGCAATATTTTTTCACAGGTTTAAATTTGATTTGATTATCGTGCTTGGAAAATGTCTATCTTATCACGATGTTGAAAGACAATGTGGGGGAAAGCCTGCAAAATCATTCTAGTGGTGCGTTGTAGGGAGAAATCTGAGCTGAAATTTATCAATTTGGACAGGGTCTTTAACTGGTAATCATTACATTCGGTTATGATCACTTTAGCTGCAGCGAGCTCAATGCACGTGCTTCTCAGAAACAATGGAGACTGCAAACATTGTTCTGTTTTAAGACCAGTCTTAATGACAAGATTTTTTAAAGCAAAATTGTTTGTTTGAAATTATTGATCATATCAGTTATCAATTGTCTTAGAATTGGACCTAAGTTATCAAAGCTCAGGAGCTCTAATAAAGTAGAACGAACCATGCATTAACTTTGACTAACGACTACCACATTGCTACATGTATTAGAGGTTCATAGTCCTGTAATAAAACTTTTGGTAAGATCATGCTTTGATCTGTTTGTGATGTAGGTATTGTAAGCTGAAGATAAGTACAGTTGGAGGCAACGTTTGATACATACAATTCAGATGTTGACAACTTATCCATGTCCCTGTGGTTACCTTCGAGTTGACTTGTTTTCAACATTTCCTTTGAATTTGCGAAACAGGTTCTTCCTTACGTAGTGACGTAAAGACATTCATATATAAATACATGTGTATCCGAAACAATATAAGTTAAGGAACTTGCCAATTTTCAATTACGCTGTTCCGAAGGTGATCCGTATGATTTTTTACATTGAAAATGGGCTGGTCCCTTACTTTTATTGTTGCTTATACTGTGCGTTTACAATATTGTAGATGTCTCAATTGTAAACATCATTATTTGAGTTTTCAATGACTCACTGCCTGGGGGTTATTCGTAGGATTCAATTAAACAGTCATGTGACAAAACGCTTTCTACCATAACATGTTTAACCGGGAGGTTTCGACGTTAGACGAACTTCACTGAAGTGTGAACGCATCGTTGTTGAGAGAGATGCATCGATGCGTTAACATGTATACGACCAGAATCCAGATGTACATTAGTTCAGCTTGGTTACAACGTTATTTGACCTTTAACCCGTTTCATCCCTATGTCCGGCCAATGTGTGTGTGTACAGATATGGGCGTTTGACACTACTCGACACCGCCGATAGGTTTATTTGATGTTACCTTGCAGGACAAATATATGTCAAATACATCAACCTTAGTATTATCCTGAGGAAAATTCATACTCGAATTTTAGTTTTGAAAAATGACAATTGATGTTGAAAGTTTTAGGTCTTTCGAAGGGGAAACAAGCTGTTAAGATTATTTCTAGAAATTACACCGGTGTCACTAACTATTCATTCTTTTATATCAGTTATTTTCTAAAATAGGATTGCCTTTTCATTCATGTTTTATTCGAGGTCACTGACTTAAATACTATGTATTTAGTGACATAATGTAGTGGGCATCCATTAGTGGGGAAAAAATTAGGGCAAACAAATTCTAATGCAGTAAACCAAAGACCAAGTTGAGCGTTACGCAACGGTTTAAAGATAACCAGTTCTCTGTGCGAATGGTTATTTTATATCCGTCGCGCAGCGCTAATCTTTAACTGTGAGTAAACAAAAGCATAATAGCTTAGTCCCTGTATCACGTGGTTATCCTAGTTTAATTTGAATATTGGTATGAAATGTGACTTGAAAATTGCTCATAGCTTATGCACACCCCAGGTCATGTTTTAAATCCGTTTAAATTCGATCCTATCTATATAAAAAAAACTATGTGTGACCCACGTCTTAGAATACGATTGACATTTTTGAAATCCTATTTTCTCGATTTGAAACTCGAAGACCATTATCATTATCTTAAAATGATTGGCGATTATTAATGCAAGAGTTGACATTTATAGTCAATAAATGTTAAGTGTTTGAGTGTTTTTTTTGTCAAGAATTACCATTGACCTACCACATAGAATTGTTAAGTAACAACGTTTAATGTCAGACGTGTTTAAGAACTTAATATCCATGTTTCCATGGCAACAGATTGAGCTAAGGTAGTTCTAATAATCGACATTGCTGGAAACTGATCGATTTGTCCATGGTCACGGTTAAATACGATCTTATATGGTATACATAATGGTTACTAGTGGTTTAAGAGCCGTGTTCATTCTGTATCTTGGAAGAATGGGTTTACATAGCAATATTATGACCATTTAGAGGAAATACGGGTCTGTCGGTAGACGGTAAACACATTGAGGTAATAAAGCTCAAGACAGGTGCGATTAACGCTGGTGTGGCGGTATACTTGCAGTCCTGTCTCCAGTGATTGGTTCATTTCACCAAAGTGGTAATATCTAGACATAATGAGTGTTGCGAGCTCGGCTAGACTTTATAAACATTATTTATTTTGTAAAAAAAATTGTTTTCTTTCCGACAGGTATATTCTTTGACAATTGACTAATCAAGTTTTTTCGTAATGTTCGGCATATTTCAAATATTTATTTTACAGATATTAAAAACTTGTTGAGGTACAAAAACAATAACGCGGTGACGCCTTGGAAAACATGTCTTGAGTACATCGCTGGGCCTACATGGCCTGGTGGGCTGGGGTTGTCCTCCAAATATTTTCACATGCTTGACTTTTTCTCAAGAACTTATGTACCCGACGCTAAATTTTAAAGGGTAGTGGCCTGCACCAAGCTTTTACCGACCGGGTGAATTATTTTGTTATGTTTAATTGTTCTCTAACAATGTTGTTTTATTTCCACAGGAGGAGCTTAACCTTCTGAACACGTCCAGTAATGACATCAACCGGCTGGAGAACGAGATCGATGTGAGTAGAAACATGTACATCAGATATCTGACAACCTCAGTGGTTGAATTTTCCGATGCACTTCAAATGATCGCTGAAATTTCTTAACAGGAAAACTGTACTGAAAGCACTAACTCTTGATTCGAGTAGGCCAATGAAACTACCCCGTCGAAAATCTTGTTACAACACCCTCCATACAAACTCCTACCTCACACACTTCCGTGTTTACAGCTTATCTAGGTTTCCTTTTGAATTTAAATGTTCTGACATAAACATATCTATATTCATCGTCACCTAACACACATCTCCACATCTAGGTTATTGTCTTATACTCTAGGGTGGGTAAGTGGATTAAACATTTCCCTGTTTCCTGATGAAAATTTCCATGGGTTGTTTTTGAAGAGTATCGGAGCTGGGACCCTGGGAGACGAGGATGGATATCAAACTGCCTATTAACCCTTTTCTACAAATCGTAAAAACTGAACGGATCAACTCTTAAAAACTTCTTATGTTATTTATACATATATGTTACATCCTCATAGAATGAAAACTAACAAAGGAATCGGATTCTGTTTTTCCGTCGTTGATTACATATTCCATAAACTTAGTAAAGACCATTTGTGATTTGTAAAAATAAAAACATCGTAGTACATTTTGGTCCTTGTAGTAAATTTTCATTGTTCTGAATTATTTTTTTAAATTTTTTAAACTTAATGATTTTAACACTCAGCATAATGAAAATACCATCAATATGTCACTTTTTTAAAATTTGCATATATTTGCCATTAAAGGCTTCAAACGAAATAAACGAAAACTTTGAACATTTTATGGACAGGAGTACAGAAAGTTACTTTTTTGAACGTATAAAATTCACAGTCCATGAAGTTAAAGTGTTTATTGAATTAGTATGAAGTCACACGTTACGTTTAGTAGCACTCAGCGTTATGTAAGTTTGTAAATTTCATCGTATTTCTCGTGCAACACGGTTTTTGTCCTACACAGTTTTCATCGTGCGCTGTCCATGTACATTTCAAGAGAAAATTATTCATCCTATCGCTCATTTCACGAAACATTTTGAGTAAAGTGTAATTTGTAGAGCTACTGTACTGTGACTAATCGATAGAGGGTATTTCGTTTAGCAGCCTGATAGTAGCAGCACATGGCGTTAAGTGAGATGGAGAAATTTTATTAACGCTTCCGTTGATATTCCGTGATATTTAAATTGTATTAATGCTTCCGTTGATATTTATACCATGTCTCTTTCTAAAAAGTACTTCTATTGACTTGTAATGAAAACATAATATTTCAATAAGTTTAAAGCGGTTTGTTGTTTTTTTGTATGTCGTTGCAATTCTCAATGTTCTATTCTTCTGTGATGCGTGGGACAAAATTTCATGAATTTAGAATGTAAGAATGAAATTTAAGGGATTATAATTTCGTAGAAACTGCACTTGCTTTTGCAGTGGTAAAGTCTGATTCGCTTATACATTTCGTGGCGTGATTACAGCAAAGATTCTGAACATAGGAGACGTGGATTACATACCTCATATGCAAATGAAAATCAAAATTTCTCTATGGATATTAATCCGAGGGAATGAAACCTGTTTCACGGAATCTATCTTCATGGCCGTTTTTAAATCATGTACAACTTCAATTATTACGTAATGGCGATACTTAATGCAAATCATGCACGTAACATGCTTTAACGAAATTGTTTTAATTGCTTGTCGAAAACCTCGCCAATACATCGCTTCTTACACAGTAGACGGAACTTCATCAGAATTTAATATTTGAAATTCAAACAACCTAAATCTAGCCTAAAAAGAAAAATTCTGAACGCTAAATCCACATTACTTGAAATCTAAAAGGACTCCAGTATAAGGTTATTATTTTCTTAAATAATATATATAGGAATAGTTTTGCAGTAATTTAGCAATTTTTAAAGTTTGATGTTATTTCAATGCATTGGTATGAATAAAATAAGTGTAAATGTCGTCATGGAGTTTGAATATAGCTTAGATATTTGGATAACGGTCTAAGTTCAATGGATTTAACATTCCAATTACACAGGTTTATTTATCACGATATGATTGTTATTGGTTTGTTTTATTATGGAATTTATCCCTACATTGTGATGTAACGATGATATTACCCTTTATATTTGTGCATGGATACACAGCCAGGGAGTCACAATTTTAGAGTCAATCGACACATATTTACAGGAAGCTCGTGCGCAGTACAGAGTTACTTTTACGGACGCTTCACAGAAAATGGAGGCTCATGGGAAGGAACTCAAGAAATACATCCAGAGGGCGCGACAGTTCTACCAGCTTAAGGAGGCAGCCGTACAGGTCAGTAAGAATCACTTCCGGGTCGTCAATGTTGACATCGAATAGTTTAGCTGAATGTTAATGTTCCTTCTTTCCCAACAGAGGTGGCTCCGTCATAAATTTCTATACAACTTATGACGGAGCTACCTCTGTTGGGAGAGAATGTTTCCTATAGTATATGTAATTTCATTTCCTTTTGCGTTGAATTTTGTTAACAATAAAATTTAATCTTATCCTTTAATCTTAATCCTTGTAAGGATATAGCTCAAGCTGTATGATTATAAATTGAAAGTTTATGAATATTTATTCCCGATTGCTGACAGTTCGATTTCTGTTCGATAATGAACGTAGAAAACTGGGTAAAGGAAGCTGCATTTTATTTTGTTTTAACTGTGCAACTTATGCATAAAATATAACATAACATTTTCTTTTGAAATAGTTGTCTTCAAGTGTGTCCACCCTGCTACATAAGCGTATTTGTATCCGCGTATCTCCTACACATTTACGCTGATGTAGACTGAATTGTATCAAAAAGCCATATCACCGAACGTTTTCTTCTCTCTCGAGATTTGGAGATCAAGTTAACCACAATCTGGAAATTTTAATAAATTCATTTATCGTTTTTTTGCAAGTATCTAAACCAAAGACAGTATCATGAAAGTCACGGGGCGTCTCTTAACTAATCACTGATCCCACTTTTACGGAGACTAAATTCTTTTCGTGAATTAAAACTGTTCATAAGAGGTCCGCGTAATTCCGTATAATGTCACAAAATGATTTTATGGACTGAAATCTCTTTAATTTTTGCAATTGATCAATTGGTGTAAGCCTAGGACCAACATTCTCACATAAACTCGCCTTTGCCACGTGATCACAATACGCTCACAGAGACAACTGATAAGTCTACTTGCAGCTCAGTCAAGCTTAAGTGCACATGAGATCACAATATGTTGTATGTCATCATGACCCCTCTTTATTAATCCCATACGCACGTGTGAACCTAGTCGGTCTGAAGCTGATCAGGGGTTATGTTTACTGGGCGGCGGCAACAACGTGGCGGGGGCGTTATGTCACAGTAGAGAAGCTTCTTGTGAATGCCTTTGACATTTTACATCTGCGAGACTCTCTCACGGTCTCTAGTGTTCATTTGCACAGACCCTAGTATTCATAAGTGATTGTAGATTGAATAAAGATGTTCTTAAAGGCACTATAGCACACTTTGGCTATTTCAAGTCATATCAGGACATAGACACTTACTTTTCTACTTTCTATCGATGCAATGAAATACTTATTATGTACTGTTATGATCTATTAATATGGCCAATTTTTAATTCACCTAAACCCTGAACTGAAAACAAAGTATGAAATATTGTCCATTATTTATAACATTCTTGTTTGTAACAATGGTCGATTTCATAAACATAGTATTAGCATAGTAATTGGATCAACCATTGCAGTTGCCGTTTTCGCCTTCCTGACCGTATGCAAAAATTTAATATTAGCGATATCATAGTTCATGCGGATTTAATGCAACGTTGCATGAAACACTTCCGGACTTTTAGAATGAACTTTATAACCTGAATACGCATGTATTTGCTAAATTACTTGCAAGGTAGATTAACAGAGAGCGGATCTTAGTAATATCAAGAGATATGCATTATCTGTGCATTCATTGTATTTACCATTTATTAGCGCTAGTGCCTTTAACTCCAAGGGGGATTTGTTAAATGGACCCATTTCAGTCATATTTATGAATTCGTTCAGTGCCTTCTGAATTGACATGATCATTTATTTGAAAATGCTGGACATTTGTTCTTTTAATTACATTATTCATGGGTGGAACTTATCTGTCTAAATTTTTCGTTTAGTAGTTTTGATTGTGGCTATATTCTCGATTTACCATATGTACATGTACGCTAATGCTTCGTGAGAATGTTATGTTAGTTTCGTGCTAGCAATATTTAAATGTCATGCAATGGAATTGTATTTGTATCTTTAATATTCCAAATGCTAAAAGGAGTTTCGTAAGAGAACAAGTCTTCCAAAGATTAGTGTACAGTCTATAGAGAGGAGATATATGTTCACGCCCAATGCTGAGTTTACTTTACCAAGGTTCTTGGATGTTCTCAATTGGGGAAGAGATGTTAGTCGGGAATCGTCGTGTGCTCATTCGTGACAGCTGATTGTATTACCACTGAATGTTGTATAACTTTATTGACTGATGACACAATAATATAAGGCGGAAACATATAGTTCATGTTGAAAAGGTTTTAAGAAAGAGCGAGTCTTGCTTTATCAATCCACATCTTTTTATATCAATTCCGCTTACATCATCCTGAGTTAACCAAGTCCGAATGTAAAGATCAATGCTCTTAACTTCCTCACCCCTGGGACTTTCCTTATGAAAATCTCTACTGAACTTACCCGCCTTTGATTTGGGTAAACTTAAACAGCTGCCTCAGTTTGACCTCCGAGCCTCTCAAAAGATGTGAGGAAACACGCTTTAATCTTGCGTGAAGAAAACTGCCTTTTAAAGCTAAGCCAATCACAAACATAATTTATCAAATCTGACCATTGTAATGTATATTACTACAAATGTATTTCAGGCCCAAAGCGAGGCTCTCCGTGCAGCAAGACAGTATCAGACAGCCAATGGGATCTACCGCGCAGCAAAGGAGACCATCACACTTGCTGAACAGAAGTTGATGGACGACCAATCGGCGGCCATGTTGTCCAGTGCTTGGCAGGAGATGCTCAATCATGCAACCATCAGGGTAAAACAACTTTTTAAACGATCAGTCAGCTCCTTGTCCCTACTCTGAAGATCCCTCAATTCACCCTTAACAGTAACGAGAAGTGATTTCACTATCAATTTGAAACCCTCGAATGCTTATAATTCTTTTTTAGAAATGCCAAATTTGTGCCTTACATGCTGCTGTTAGAATTTAGAAATTAGATTTTGAGGATGTTTATATCACATACTTAACAGAGTTCACAAACAAGTACATTAATGTCTATAACACTTTTTTCTAAGCTTGTTCTATTAACTTCATTCACGTATAAGAAATACAGGTCATAAGGTGTTTCCGTCCACACGTTTACCATAAAGGTATGTTATGGGATATCTTTAAGAACTTTTGACTGAATATAGTTTGCAATAGTTTACCACATAACGCCTTCAAAATGAAGAAGGTGCCAATAAATCTCGTTGACCTTGACCTCGATTATGCAATGGTGATATATCAGGATTATAGCTTTACGTCCAGGCGCGGGGCATGCAGAGTATCTTGGTAACCTTGACATTGTTTTCAAGGTCACACTGAAGCGTTGAATATTCCATCATTCCATCTTGCATGGCAGCTTTCAAACACGATTTCTTTAACAAAGTTTCGCTTTTTAATCCGAATGTATTCATCAAGCTTCTTACTGAACTCCTATCTACATCTATTGCATTTACAGGTAATGGAGGCAGAGCGAGAGAAAACGCGTAGCGAAGAGGAACACCTCAAACGATCCAGTATCTTTGCCAACTTAGAGTCTAAACTGCAGTACCTGGAGAAGAAGTTTAAGACATCCATTGCGAAGTCGAGGTGAGGAGTCTGGAAATAAATATTTTATTCGTTAGTCAACATTACCCTTACTGTGAGGAGGTCACGAGGTCATTTGACTTTGTGAAAGAATGGCCATAATCCAGTTTAATATAAAGACAAGGTGATCACCACAGTCTGTAGGCACCCCTAGTGCAAGTAGGCCGACGAAATCTGTATCTATAATAAGCTCTGTTGGCACATCGATTACAATTCTTAATGAATGTTCTATCCGATTTCTCACATTTTAAATGTCTTTCTTTAACTGGAATGTTCTAAGGATAGGGCTGGGGCCACCTCAAATATCTATCTTTTAATGGAATGTTCTATCAATGATATACTCTGTGGTCACTACAAATCACTATCTTTTAATTGAGTGATCTTTTAATCATAAGCTCTGTGATCATCTCAAATATCTATCTTTCGATTGAAGGATCTGTTTATCAGCTTTGCGATAACCACAAATATTTATAATTCAATGGAATTTTCTATCAGTGATAATCTATAATATTATGATCACCACATATTACTCTCTTTCATTGGAGTTATCTTTCCTTCATAATCTCTGTGATCACCTCAAATATATATCTTTCAATTGAGGGATCTGTCTATCAGCTTTGCGATAACCTCAAATATTATCTTTCAATGGAATGTTTTATCAGTCATAATCTCTATGATCACCTAAAATATCTATCTTTCAATTGAGGGATCTGTCAATCATAAGCGGTGAAAGCAATTTGAACTTTCTCTTTTAACGTTAGTTTCTATCCACCATGTACTAGGACAACACAGCGCACGTCAATCAACTTAAAGTGCACAATCAGCGATTGTTTCTAGTCTTTGACGATTTTCCATCTGTTGAACTCGCGAAGGGTGCAACGCAACAGCGTAAGAAAACCATATCAGAAACCGAACGAGTTGATTGTTTTCTCTGTAACTGTTTCTGTTTTCAGTCAACTCGTAGTATTTTGAGAACTTGTGGTTGCCGGGTTAATTGTTTTAGCGTCTTAAGGGTACTCGGAGAGATATAAGGGGTATTTTTGTTGTGGTTAATTACGTGTAAAATTACACAAACTTTACAGACGTTTTCTATTGCGACACAAAATATGTTTATTCCATCATGTATGTTGAAGTCTCTATGGGCCAATTATCTTAGGGCACGTTGAGGTCAGGAAAAGCAATCGTTGCGTTGTTTCCAATCTGTTTTCAATATGGTCATATACAGTTAAACGTTATCTTTCTAGAAACCATCAAGATAAGACAATTTGGGAGAATTGAAAATACAATTTTTTTATCTAGAGGAACTGTTTTTCTTACATTTGTTTGCCTATGAAAAGAACCAATAATCGTTTAACAAGAGAAATGATCTTGAGGAGACAACATCCAAAAAAACTTATTTCTATTAAAGGAAAAAATAAAATCAGTGGTATTTCAAGCAAAGAAATGACCGATGAACAGAGCGAATGGAGACTCTGAATCTGAAGAACTAGCTAGTGTTTTCTATGCGGTCTGACATTTTTTTTCAGGCTATGCACTTATCACCTTCTAAGGATTAAGCCTTATTTGATATTGATTAAAAAGCACAAAATCTCTTTCAACCTCTTATAACAACATATATCAACCGGGTAACAACAAACCAATTCAAATATGTTCAAAGCATTTCTACCTCCTGAAAATCTTTATAGGCGCCGAGATCATGCGGGTGAAAATTAATCTGGATGAATTTCACAATCAAAAGATACAAAAATATATGTCAGGTTATATATAATAAATAATAATAAGGTTAAATATATATATATATATATATATATCTGATTAAAATCGACCGTGTTCCGAGGAATAAAAGTTTCAAAATATTGACTATACCGAGATTCGAACTCTATTTGTCTAGGCTAACCTCTTCACAACGGTCTGACCGCAGCCTACTGTAGCGCATGTAAACTCAGCTAACCAATCACAATGCGTGCGGCAAAAGCGTTCGGTATCAGTAGCTAGGGGCAAGTAACTCCAATATACCATTCGTTAACCTTGATCGCCGCTATCCTTATTTTAAACGCGATGATGTGATTGGTTCGCTAATGACTAGGTTTTGTCTGCGCTAAACTGGTGTCAGCACGTGCGAGCAGTGAGGCTGCGGACATACCGTTGTGGAGAGGATAGCCTAGACAGATAGAGTTCGAATCTAGGTAAAGTTAATGTTTTGAAACTTTTATTCCTCGGAAAACGGTCGAATTTAATCAGACTGGTTTGAGTATTGTATTTTGGACTCGCAGCCGTCAGTTTCCATTTAGAATAAAGTGAAACGAGCATCCTAGACAAACGGGATAATTCTCACACTGCGTTCTACGGGATAAACCAATCTACCAAACCAATTACTAGCAAGAAACTGTCTATTTAATGGTAAATCCATGAGATATCTTCAGACGGAAATACGGTTGAGTCAGTTTGAAGGGAGAATCTCTTCATTGTACACAGGTATATACATTTCCATATATTTTATGTGCGTGGCGGCGTTTTCGAAATACAAGTTTTTAACATAGTTGTGAAGTTGATAATAATACAGCTTATTTTGTGAAATGTACTCTTCTACGGGACCCGTTTAACACTTTACTTATGCAATCTACATGTTTCTTTTTCAGACCTTATTTTGAAATGAAGGCGCAGTTAGAAGTTAAACTTCAGGTAAAGAAATTTCAATTTGTCACATAATAGAGATATAAAATGATACACCTTGAAAGGATTTCGTATCGCTTTGTGAGAACAATATTCTGTTTATAATAGATAATAACGTTTTCAAATAAAGTTTTCAATCCTGCGTTAATCAAATAATGTAATACACATTTATTTCAAATTTGAAGGAGTTTTTCTTACGCGGACGTTAACTTTCTTAAAGAAATCCTGGTTGAGTTCAATCATCATTCAGTGTTTAATCTTTTCATTAGCATGTCCTTATGAAGCCACGAAGACGGTCAATATAATTATAAACCTGGACCCATATTTTCGAAGCTCTCTTAGTGCTAAGATTGTCTTAAGCCAATGTTAATGTATGGTACTTACGACTATCTTAGCACTAAGAGAGCTTCGAAAATTTAAGCCCTGTACATTAATTTCGTGTCTTGAGATGAAAGTGAAACTTGAATATCATTGAATTGATCAGAGGATATAACAAAAGTAAGCAGTTACAATAGTGGTCGGAATGATATCAAACGATTTTCGCATTTTCCGTAACCCAGCAACAGAAACAGAACATCGACGACCTGCAGAACGCCATCAAGGCGTCTAAACATCAGTACACAGAGTCCCTGAAGCGACTTGAGGACATCTCGGAGGAGATCCACGAGAGCAGACGACAAAAGATTCTTCTCATGTTCCCAAGACAACCAGGTGTTGGTGCTGACAACGAAAGCATAGCGTCAACAATATCTGATCCAAATATAGGTAAACGTTCAAACCATTTCATAAATACCTCGGTCGAGAAAAATAAGGATTGACAGAGTGAAAGAGTTAGTTATTAATGTAGATTTATCATATTATGTGGCGATATATTTGGTATATTAGACCCTTCTTTGAGTTTTCAAGGAAACTTTTTACACCCTATGAATAAATATGAATTTACGTTGTGATGTCGTCTTGTCGTAGACACCACACATTTGAGGTTTTTGGCATCAGGAATTCTTAAATCCAAGTTTTAAAATATTTCGTGTTTTTTTTCAGAACGAGGCATTTTCTCAACTTCTTCTAATATGGAGGATCACGTTGACTCGGAAATCGACGAATCGGACGAAGTGTTTACTTCCGACGGTCACGTGACATCCGATTCAAACAACTCTTCGGGTATTTCACTATCACAGCTCGAAAAGGCTTTACCGGTTTGTCAACAGACCAATCATACATCACACGAGGCTCCAGGAAACCCGTCTACCTCACTCGAAGAAAGACAAGCACTTACTCTTCCATTGAACGTGAAAGGCAATACAGAAAAGTGTGAAAATGTTAATGGCGAGTCTACGTCATGTGACCGGAAAGACAGTGAAAGCGCATGCGCACCGGAAGAAAGGGAATGCGGCAGCGGCGCTGAACAATCACCAGTCTGTGGTGAACATGCACAGCAGTTTGAATTAACCGGATGTGACGTCAGTTTACCGGAAAGAGATGAGAATCAAACGGAGGGTTCATCCGACCCTGAGGAATGTACGAAAGATCTGAAGAACGCGAACATTGAACAGAACAATGACAATTGTGTTGAACAAGTGGTCGTTCAATGAATCAGTGTTGTGAAATTGAGATAGTGAGATAATCCCGAGAAGAAACAAAACTTGTGTATCAGAACCACCATGTCTATAGGAGTGCTTTCAGGTCAGTTAAAGTGTTATTACCATTGAGTTGTATCAACTCAAGACACAACAAAACGTGATATTGGATTTTGAAAGATATTCTGACCTTAATTTTTGTATCCGCGATAATAAAAACCTTTAAATGCAATATATTAACTCTATGTAGGTAAACACTAATATTTGTATCAGGAACACTACAAAGATGCTTTGATTGTCCCTGACTGTAAACAACAACCTGTTCTACATATCATAAGTGTGAATGAATTTAACAGGCACAATGTAATCGTGCAATAATATTAGATATAGTGAGGCCGAAGATATTATACTTTTACCTCTCTGAAGATATTATTAGTCTTACTACCAAAATCACACACTGCAGCTTTTCTTGCCAAGTTAAGTGCTTTACAGCGATTCACGGAAGTTGAAGTCAGGTTCTATGTGATTGCAATATAGCAATAGTTCTTATGTCTCTTAATAATGGCCGTAGGATATTCAATTCCTAAAATAAGACGGGAAACGTTTACCCTCTCGCTCCCATAATACCCCTGGGATATAATCCAACTAAAACTTGCGCGCTGTGACCTATGACCTATCGAAAAATTGTCAACCTATGGCAGCGCTTGATATGCTAGTTGGCAATATCAAGATTGCATCGCCTTGTTCGCTTGTTTCAATCTGCATTCTTTCCGGTGGGTCACTGCGGAACTCTTACATGATCTCAAAACAGTGTTTTCATACATTGACCACGCCTACTTTGACTAAATGCCAATAGCATTTGATCTTATCTCAATCATGTAAGGATGTCACCAAGTTGCGGAAGAGGAAAAGCCATATTGGACACAGTAGTTGAAGGTTGAATTTTTATCGTTAACAATCGCGATAAAACTGTCTGATAAGCTTGAAGAGAGGTCATAGCGCGTAACGTTTAGTTGTTAAAATGATAATCTTGCAAACTTCCTCCATGCCTTACAGATTGTTATTCCCTTCTATTGTTCTATAACTATTGTTATTGTTAGATATTGAATTCATGCGTTTCTATGAATAATCATTCCTATAGAATTACGATGTTACCATGAATAAACGATAAATAGCATTCGTCATCTTTCTTTATTCTGTACTTATGACTTCCAAAATCGATCGGCTGTTCAGTCATTTCATGATAATGTCATTAATAAGTTCAGGGTCAAATGTCAATACGAAACTTGTAAACGTTTTTGTGAGGAAATTGTAAAATTGACAAGTTTACATCACTAATCCTATTCCTGTTTGTGACACATAACTCGTAATGGCCAATGGATTATTTGTGATTTTGAATATGGTGGTGTCGACGAAACATATTTTTGAGCCAAATTGGTCAGACAGAATAATCCTTTTGCATTTAAAGTGAGGTCAAGGCAAAGAATATATATTGAATGTAACCGTATTGGTCTGGTAATAGTATACATACCTTAATTTAAGTTGAATATCATATATACAACAGGGAGAAAGCCCGCAACACAATTGTGGCTATGCATTTCGGTGAAATCTGCGAACATCGGCTGGAACTAGTGAACCATGGGTGGTACTGCGCTGAATTTCAGTGTAGCATTGCATCCAAACCTTACTGCCTGTAGAATAGTTCTCCACTGCAGACAAAGTTGTCGAGCTCCTGGCGAAATTGACCTATTGATCCGTAGCCGAACGCGATAACCACTGCGCTATCCCGCGCCCTGAATTAACTGAAGCCCATGCAATAGATTTATGTTAACTGGACACAGTCACTGGACTCAGTCAGTCCAGCTGTCAAAGTTCAGAGACTTTCAGTGAGGAGATTGAAGAGGAGAGTGATAGTTAAGGGCATAGCGCACAATAATATTTCGTAATCACAAGTAATGCACAGATACTTCATATCTCTCGATATTACCATTGATACACATTCAGGTAATCTACCCAGTAAGTAACTTAGCAATTATGTACGTATTCAGTTTAAAAAGTTGATTCTAAAAAGAGCTGAAGTATTTAATGTTGCATTAATGCCGCATGAACTACGATGTCGGAAAAAATAAAACTTTGTTTGCAACCAGAAAAACGAAATCGGCAGCGACATTGATTAATACAATTACAATGCTAATAATATGTTATTAAAACGGTTAATTTTCAATATTTCTTTAATAAACTATATTTCATCCTTTGTTTTCAGTTCAGAGTTTAGGTAAATTCAATAGCTGCACACATTACTAGTTCAGCCGTTTTCAGCTGTCCATAATTTTTCCGTTTAGTGCAAAGCTGACCATTGAATATTTTTTTTATCTCCAAGCCGACAGCGGCCATTTTAAAATGTTCTTTGTCGATTGCAGGTCAATTGTAAGATGATAAATATTTCGTTGCATCGACAGAAAGCTAAATAAAAGGCCTTTGTACTAATGCCTTAAATTTAAAACCGGAAAAGAGTGCTATAGCGTCTTTAAGGAAATAAACACAACGAGAAGGTTGCAGTACGTGAAAAGTGTGATATGATACACATATCATTAGTACTATAGTAAAGATTTTGGTAGAATACTCACGTATTGCCGTGACTATCATTCTCAGTTAAATGCCAATGTGATTCCCTCCTCACCCCGCAGAGGTAGCTTAGTCATTAATTCCTTTTTAACCTCTTTTCTAATACGAGCTTTCCTTCGGCTTCCGTTAGGTTTCCTTAACGGATCAATATTGAAAACTACCCGAACTTGCAATGTTTCAGCCAATGAAAACGCCACATGCGTGGGTTACATATTTGTTGTCACACAGGCCTATACAAGGATGTCGCCTTTAAATAAGGCGAATGTGTTCTGTAACGAACACTCAAAATGCAAAGTGCATATTCGAATAAAGTTAACCTTTCCGAAAGCATACGAAACTAACTAATGATAATAACTGAATGATAAGTCTTGAAACGGAGTCGCTGCTTCCACAACAATGTTTGATTGCATCCAATTTACGCTTCTATATTTCTTGACTGAGAAACGCTCGTAGTAGAACAGATGTTGTATAGGAATCTATGATGGAGCTACCTCAGTTGGGAGGGAATGCCGTACCCTATGTTTCGAATAGAAAGATTTATGTGATAGCGACTTGTTGTTGACATAATCTGACGTAATCTGACATAATCTGAAATTTGATGATGTTAGCAAGAAATGTCCAACACTAATTTGAAATTTTTTCAATAAGGAACGAATGTGAATACGATCAATGGGATGTTCAAATTTAAAATAAACGAGATGTGGTATTTAATTTCCATGGCAAGTTTGCAAATAATTACATCGTATTTGATAAACGAGATTCGAATTTCATAAACTCACCTTAGTCAATAGGGTAATGTGTCTTCGTAATGACCAGTAACTCATTTAAAACTGGGCGACATCATAAGGTTAATTAATCTTGGATCGTAACCGGAGCCCAACCGTGTCTTAAAGGGACACAGAGGATGTTGTTGGGGTCAAACAAGTCACACTTTATTAATGATATTATCTCATCGGTAAGTAGTGGCTGTTCTTGAAATTTAACATCTCAATGCTGACCAGTTACCCTAGCGACAATAGACAAGAAAAACATCGAGATTTATGATCGAAAACCGGAAAAATGGCGCGCGCCAATGAGTCAATCGTAATTTTGGAAACCTATTTATAGCAGGCACAACGAGAAATATAGGATGATATTGCTAAATGGGTCATTCAACTTATATACATGAAAATGGGACGCTGAATTTCAATTTCCTGAAATTGCTATGGCCGTTTTTTCATTTACAATATAAAACAAGAAAGTGTCAATTCTAGATACGAAATTTGAACTTAATTGAGGTAATATGACATTTTGGTTCTATTTAAGAAACAAAATCCATGAAACATATTCTATGTCACCTTAACTCCGTAATCATTACATCACACCACAATTATCGATATTGGTATGTGTTTCTTGGTGTTGACAGGAAAATGAAACGGCTAAAGGTTGGCGGAAATTTCTAACTAAGAAGAAAGGAATACCGATTACTGTAACTACGGCACCTTTTACAATTTGCAATTTCCAAGCGATGAACTTATCCATAAGGTCATGTTAATCATAACAAAAAACCTGTTTTCCGTTTGACATCGATTGAAAGATATCAACAGATGTGTTTCTTTGTGTTACCGGTATTAAGGTTATTAAGATGGTCGATCAACCGTGTATCAAATAAAACAATCGTTTTAATCATGAGCACTAGAATTAGAAATATACTTTACATGTGCGTAAGGTTTTAATGAAATTGTAGTTTTGATGATCAATTGTCTGTCATAATCTCATTTAAATCAGACAAACTTTCACTCGTAACTCGCCGCGTTTCGCGAATCATTTGATGGAATTTACAGATTTTAATGAGATTGCATCCTTTCATCTCCGTTGCACAGATTTCCGAATCGCAGACATACTTTAGAACGTCAATCTAACGAAACCAGGGCAGAAAAGTAATTCAACCCGTTAAAGAAGAAATGTTTTCAGTTTTTATGTTCAAATAATGCCGATATGCAGTTGTTGTTTATCTTACATACAGAGATAGCCTCGTTCTGAAACTCATTACAAATAAACACAACATTAAAAAACATGGCGTCATGCATAGGTGCTCTGGCACAGGCCAAGTTTAGCGCAAAGTAGGATGGGAATGATGGAAAATGACCACGCAAACTCATTTGTGTTCTTGTTTGCCTGTGGTTCTGATAAATTATCTTTGATGGAAGGATGGGGTTGTTTAACAAAACGCAAAGGCAAGCGCTCTCGCTCCTAGAATTCCAGATTATAAAAAATATAGTTTTACCGATTTGTATCACATTTTTTAGCTTCTTCCTGTTTATGTATGTCTGAAAAAATGGATGTTTAGATACGTCGCGGTGAATTAAAGAGCCACTCCGTGATTTTCATGACATATTATTTACCTTTGATACGAACCTAAATGTCATATGTGGTGATATAAAATCAAAACATCTTAACTTGTCCCAAAAGACATACGAGGGTTGTCCCGAAAATGTCCGGCCTGAATATGAAAACATGCCTGAAACGCAACCATACTGCGCACGTGAATGCATGATGAACCTTCATTGACGTGTAAATGGCATGAAAATTACGAGATGCATACTCTTCAATTGCGTATAATAGCCCGTCATTCAAAGGTACCCTCACATCTTTTACCGAAATGGTGAAAAGTGAATGTAGGGCTGTTATCTAATATCTGAGTTTAAAAGAATACACTACAAAGGAAATTCATGGGGATATGTTACAAACATTAGGTGAATCTGCTCCTTCATAAACATTGGTGTGCTGAATTTAAACGGGGCAGAGTAAGCACTAAAGATGAGCCCCGTCCTGGTCGTCCATCTGATGTCAAAACAGGTGAAAACATTGAGGATCTTCTTGACACAATAAGGTCTCGCGCAGACCAAGAATCATTTTCGCTCATGTCGTTACTCAAGATGAAACCTGGGTTCATCATTTTGATCCTGAGACAAAAAGCCAAAGCATGCAATGGAAACACAGCATATCACCCACCCCTTAAAAATTCATATCTTGTTCCTCCAATCGGAAGGTCATGACAGCCGTTTTCTGGGACTCTCAGGGTGTAATAATGACTGATTATTGAAAGAAAGGTTCTACAATCAAAGTCACTTATTACGCAAATGAACTACGACAAATACGAGAAAAAGTCAAAGAGAAACGAAGGGATAAACTGCGCAAAGGTGTGTGGCTGTTGCAGGACAATGCTCCCGTTCACACCACCCAAACTGCAGTCAGTTCAGCACAGTATTGTGGGTTCAGGATTCTCCCCCACCCTGCTTATCCTCCAGACCTATCCCCCTCAGACTTCTTCCTCTTCCCTCGACTGAAAACAGAGATCCATGGCCAAAGGTTTGAGACTGACGATGACGTCATTGCTGCAGTAGAGGAGTTTTTGTGGTCTCGTGATAAGAAGTGGTTTTCAGAGTGGATGCTGATGTTACAGAAACGTTGGAGCAAATGCATTGAGGTCAAGGGTGATAATGTCGAAAAATTAGTCAAAATCATTTGGTTTCTTTGGTTTTGATGGTCAGTCAGGCCGGAAAGTTTTGGGACACATGTCATAAAGAAATTGATGTCTAGATACGTTGTGGTGTATTAAAGAGCCACTCCGTGATTTTCATAACATATTATTCACCTTTGATACGAACCTACGTGTCATATGTGGTGATATAAAATCAAAAGATCTCAACTTTTCATGTCCAAAAGACATATTTATGACAAATACTGGTTTTCCATGAAAGTCTAAAAACAGCCTTATAAATGCACATAGGTGTAGATATCACGTCCAGTATACATGGATACTAGTTTTATAACCTAACAAGCACTACCAACTCCTAACTGCCCTCCTGGCTGTTTTAGATCAATCTCCAAAATTATGTTTGACTATTATACGCGCGCCAATGTCCGGTTTTCTATCATAATTGCGACGTTCTACCCTTCATACTGTCACTTTAAGAAACCAATAAGCTTTAAAATGTGTCTTTACGGTAAAAGTCGATACTTCGCGATCAAATGCCACCATTGATTAAGTTTGGTATATATGACTCCAACAACTCACGGAGTGGCTCTTTAAGAGGCATTGTTAATGTCATTAGGTGGCAAAATCCTGAAGAGATGAGAAGAGATGAAGAGATATTTCAATTATTATATGGCACGATGAATCGTTGAAACTGAGAAAATATCACAAATCTTTCTTGACAAGTAACATCAAAAATTTTGGATCGACATATTCAAATGCCTTTCAAATTCTTCCGTAAAATTTATAGAATCTGCCGGAATACTGGAATACACAATTATATGGCAGCAAAACTGTTTAGGTCTATAAGGACTCTTATACTAAATCTCTGACGCTCAATAAAACTTTCAAAAGATAATTTTAATACAAATAATTCGATAAGCTTTTCAAAGACTTATAACAGTCTACGTAAGCTAACGTACACCAGCAAGTCACATTTAAACAGAGTATGGCGGTAGCTAGTGCAATTAAGTTAATAGACTTTCCTTGTGAAAACGAAGAAGGCGTTACCAAAATAATCTCTTACGTAAAGAAGGCGGTTTTATAACGTTGGCATGATGTCTTGGTCTAGTTTCCTGCTTATGCAATTAACAATGAGCTAATTACATAGATTGCGAGGTCAATTATTTGCACCTTTTAGGCTTTCTAAACGAATGTGTGTTCACAAACCGGAATTATGCGATAGTGTTTGTCAGAGTTCAAATCGTCGCATGATTCCAAGGGTGAATGTTTGGCAGTTATCAAAGTTCGTGGGCACTCTCATTTAATTAATATTTACTTTTAATGAGATCTTTCGCACCTCTTACATAATAGCTTATCTCATTGGTCGGTTTGTTGACAGTTCACGTGATAGCGTCACTAGCACGTGTAGAATCGCCTCGTAATTGATGACTTCTTTCAGCTTTGTAAACAGCACCGCGGTTGTGTAAGATAATTAATAACTCTCACAAGTGTCGTTGAGTTTACTTGAAACTCAAAACCACTAATTACAAACACGATTGATTAAATAATTATTTAACAGTTGTGCAGGACATGATAATTTTGAAAATGCATAAAATCACATGTTTTATCATTCGTCTAAGTAGGTACATAGTGAACAACTAAGCAAAATTTATCACATGAATTAATAAAATCACATAATATATACACATGACATTTCTTACCCGTTATTTCTGTCTTAAGAAATAAAGGATTATTTTCCTCATATACATCATATTTTGCGTTGATATTGACATTGACCTCGTTCAAAGGTATATTTTTCCCTTAGAAAGATTGGTATCTCCTAAATGACGTCACCCCTAGTGGCGATAAAATTTAGCAAGATTGAGAGTTTCATTAACCGTAAGAGCAGAATATCTCACTCTTATTCAAATCAAAAGTTGGCTCCTTTCAAATCCACGGTCATTAACAATGTGTTTAAAATTGTCTTTGAATTACCTTGACTGCTTCTTGCGTTAAAATACAGCGCTAAGGAAGAGTATCCCAAGCATCTACCTTTGCATATAGGGTGATAAAACAAAAATAAACATTTTCTTCATCTTGAAGCTAATTAAAGACTTTGTTGAACTTGTGTAAGTAGAAAGAATGTCTAAAAGACGACTCCCATTCTTAATGGAATACCTTTCTCGGCGGTTTGTGGCAAACCGTTCACAAAACTGGGAAGGCTACTTTCTTAGCCATATTTCAAGGCTAAAATGATTCGACGTTCTTTGATGATTTACACATGTGGAAATGGGTTCATTCGGAACATATAGCCAGTAGTGTAGACGAGAAGTGCCCATCAATTCCTATTGAAAAGTGATGAATAATAAATATCATTCACTGTGTTCATACACCACGGATATGTATTGTAGATGTTTAAAGGGACACATGTTATGTTGTTGGAGTCAAGTATGTCAAACTTCATAAATGGTGTTATCTTATCGAAAGGTAATAGTTGTTTCAGAAAACCAGTATCCTAATGCTTATCAGTTCAGTATAGTGTTAATAAATGTCATGATTTGTGATCGAAAACCGGACAGTGGCGCGCGTAATTTCGGAAACATGAAGACAAACAATGGTTGATAATGTTAAGTAGGTCATTTAACTAATATACACGTTAAATGGACGCAAAATTTCGAATACTTAACATTTATAGAGTCGTTTTCCAATTTTCAGTGAAAACAAGAAAATATCATAATTTTGGCATTTTAGAGATAAAAATGCAAGTTTAGGGTGGCAATCTTTTCTTAACTCAATTCTTAAGGTATTTTGGCTCTTACTTAAGCCACATTAAAAATCTTGAAACATCGTGTCAATTTAACGCTGACAATAAGTCACTTCTATCGAACTTTCAAAAAAGAATCTCCGAGAAGTAGATATTTTAGAAACAAATGTAGATTTGCTTTCCAAATGGGAACTATAATCATGTTTCGGTCTAAAGTGCAGTTGAAATAAAATTTCATGAAATTCTCTGATTAATACTATTTTATTTATACTAAGTGTTTAGTTATAAAAAAGTGTATTAGTAGAGGTCCGGGTTGTGTTCGATATTTGGGTTGAAGTTTGACATATGCGGTAGTCACTCAGTTTACCTTGTATTGTCTCACACATTGAAAAAATAATCTTTCTGAAAAGCAAGTCTAGACTTGTATTAAGAGAGCCAGTTTTTAGTTTTTGGCCAAATGTTTTAAACGAGAGTTGTCATGTTCCTTTTTTGTATATTTTATTTGTAACAAACAATCTAGACGAAGCTTGTAAATTCCATTCTTCCTTCATCGTTGTTGTTTTTGCTAATTTTAATTGAGCAGATAGATGCATAACAACGTTGATGCTTTTATTTTTTACACCCAAACATTTCCGACAAAGACATCTGACACAAAAACACCGTTGACGAGATGGAACGCGACATCCGAAATAGTTTTACTCGCAGCATCCACTCCTTTTGCGATCTAACCGCAGAAACTCGTTAAGGACAGTCCTCTCAAGTATAGACTATATTCCTGGATAGCATTTCAAATATGAGCACACATTATTCAGGGATCCCAACTGAATGCATGTGTCTCTTCGAATAAAATATAGAACACTTGAAGCTGAATTTTATGTGCATGACCTCCTTTGTAAATGTAAGTAATTACCAAAATGTCGTTATATTTACATAAATGATAGTCATAGCGATCCAATGTCATTTGAATTTGATATATCTAGTTTCATAATATCGTCAACGTGTACCAAAAAACACGATTTACTATATTTCTTATTTCATTTTTTTTAATCTTTATGTCATGTTTATAAGGAGGACATAGTCTTTTCGTTTCACAATATGTTATTTACCCCCAAAGATGTTAATTTTCACAGCCTTAGGTTAAAAAACCTAACGCTGATTTGTCTGTCAGTCGTACGTCATTGCCAACAATGTGTTCTACGCCTATCTTGGCACTAAAAGAGCTTCGAAAATTAATAGCCCTTGTTTCTTATCTCCACTCTATTGATGATGTTAGAACGTACTGAAACTGACATCCCCATACCCCCTGTCCCTCCCGTCAACAAATGCCAAAACAAACACAGGTTAACGAACCCCCTGCAGATTTGGAAATACAACACGTTTAGTGTCACACGGTATGTTAACCGACACTGCATGTGAGTAAAAGTGAAGCCGGCTTTCGCCAGACTCTCCTCATGAATGAAACAAGACTGAGTCGTGAGCAGTGAGGTAAAAATATCAGTGGAAACATCGGCACCAGACTCGCTTGCCGAGACGGGACTTAATATCAGCGGAGCATGTTGCTGACTCCAGTCGCTGTACTGGATTGAAGAGAGGAGGGGATCCGGGAGAGTTGGTGGATACGCTTTTTGGTGAATTTACAACTGACATCACACCCTGGTTTTGTAAACTACGTTCTGGAACTGACGCTTACTAAGGAACTAAGTAGCATTGGAGCTAGTGGTTTTCCTTGTCGTACTCCCCTCGATAAACCCAACAGAGTTTATAGCGCGGACGTGTGAGGATATGATTCTGATAAAAGTGTGTACGGACACAGTCTAGCTTGAGAAAGGATATAATCATTCATCCGAATATATTTCTGGTGTTCCAAATCTAACTTTTCTCTTTGGGAGGTCATAAACTGTTCTTGGTTAAGTTTGAAAGGAAAAAAAGAAAGCATTCTTTTCAAATCTTGAGAAAAATCAGAGTGTATCTTAAAAATGCTATATAGCATGCTCTGAGAAACAAATACAAACGCTAGTGAGAAGACAAAAGGATTCAGTTTGGACCTAAATAAACTACTGTAGGTTTTGAACAGTTGAAATCAAAACGTGTTCTTATAGAGAAGGGAAAACGTATGTTAAGATTTATCTACGAATCTCCAGTTGATACCCAAAGACAGTATCAAACCATTGAAGGCGAGACGAAGAAGATATCATGAGGACTCAAATAATCTGAGATCAAACCGTTATCTCGATATCAGTGAAGAAGGAACAGAGAGGAAGAAGGGAGATATCTCTGAGAATATGCGGAAGTGCCCCCAGTGATAGAGAGACGGGATAAGGGAAGACAGCTTCCGTCGAGATACAGTGTATTAACTATGCAGGCTAAAGAGGAGGATGGCGTGTTTGGGGGAGATTTATATAACGCTCCGGTATGTTTACAGTTTAGGCACACCAAAGTGCACTCGCCGGTGCTTCAGTGAGTATGCCCCGCTTCGTGCAGTGACATAGGGCTTTATGAGTGTTTATAACCACTTTAATAACTCTTGATAGAGTGATTTATTTTCAAAGTTTTCAACTGGCTCTGACTGTTTTCACGGTATTAGTATGCTCAGAGATGAAAAGTTGTGATATTTTTGCACATCTTTGACGCTTCGGAGTAATCAGTGTCCCCTGTGATAAACTTGGAGATCGATCGATATTTTTGTGAAAATGAAAAATTGCTTAATATTTCACACAAAGACTTATTATTTGTGATGTGATGACTGCTAATTTTGTGTTATACATGGATACTTGGATACCCTGATATTTCCATGTTAAACTGAGCTCAAGTATAAGGATTGTGAAGCGTGTGAACCTTTATGTTAATCAAGACGACAGGTAAACATTGTTTTTGAGGTCATGTGACACACATTTTCATCGTTTGAATATTATAACATGTGCACAGTAATGCCTTTCCAAATTATTTGATACCGTAGCAGATACTTCATCATCATGTTTATTCGAATTTACCTCCCAATGAGCCTGTTGCTCTCCCTCGGAACGGCGCAGACAACTCCTCCCTCCCCCAGTCCCTCAGGATTCCCCATTTTACAATCCCCTCAGGACAAACTTGAACAAACTGTTCTGACATCCATGCTCAAAATGATTGACGAGAAATTCAACTCACTGAGTGGACGTATGGGCCAGATTGAGCGTGCACTGAACGGACTCCAGTTTTTCAGCATCAGGAAGTTCCGAGAACTCTCAAACTCCCTGCAGACAGCTTCCTCTCTCACCCAAGCAGTCCACTCACAGCTAGGGACCAATGATCTGGAGACAAGGAACCTCAAATCTACGGTGTCTCGGGTCAGCCACGATGTCGTCAAACTTAAAGAATCAAACTCTAAGTTGTCCCAGAAGCTTGACAGGTCATTATTATACATCAACCGTAACATTGACGAGAAGGCGAATGACATTATCAGCAGCCTCGAGAGTATAGAGGCCAAACGGGAGGAGGAGGTCGGTCTCTTAGCTGAGGCTGCCTCGGAACAGGAGTTCATTTCCAGGAAGGAGACTACTATCAACTGCACCGTTGACGTCAGGAATCTCGAGGAACAGATCGACGACAGGTTCAATCTGCTTCGGAATCAGTCTCATTATCAGTTTGAGAAACTTAGGAATCAATCCGAAGTGCATTTCAATAAACTGAAGTTTCAGTCCCAGCAACAGTTTGTCACGGTTCGGTCTGAAGCTAATACTCATCACGACAAACAAACCCATCTCTCGAATGTCCACTTCAACACTCTGAAGAATCAGTCACAGGGCTATTACGACAATCTCAAACGACAGTGGTTGACGCAATATTCCAAACTCTCTAATCTGAGCTTGTCACTGAGAGCTGAGAAGGAAAGTGAAGAGAATGACGTGGTTGAAGGCGGTGTTGAGTCAGAAGAGTCCAAGGAAACAAATGTGTTTATTGACAATGAAGGTCTGTACTTGGCTCTAGCAAATATGACGTCTAACATTGTACAGGCTGTGAGCTTCATTAGACATACCGAGAGTATGATAGAGAGGGTCATTTCCAACACAGATGATATATCATATGAGCAAGATCAAATTAGGAAAGAAATCACAAGTGTCTTGGCATCTCAACCTATAAGTTCAGGGGGAACAAACCCAGATAATACTGTTGTAACGGAGGGTGGGACCAAAGAAAGTCAAGTTCAAGGTCAAGAGCCAAGATTAGAAACGCAAACAACCCGATGTAGTTTACCTGAAAGCGTTCTTAATGACATTGCAAAATTTTCAAAAAATGGTTCCCAGTTGTTTGAGATTCTTACCGATCTTGCTCAAATGAGTCAGGTTTCTCTGTCTTCGTCAATTGTCGAGCTTCAAGACGAAGTTGTCCGAATGGAAGAATCTCGGACCAAAGCGGATGCAGAGACGAAACTCCCAGCATCGTATGCGCCTGGTGACTACAACCTCGTTTTACAGAAAATACACAACACGACCAAGAATACTTTTAAAATGGCGGAAGCGATGGCTTCCAATACGGGCTGGATACCATATATCTTCCATAATGTGCAATACCTTGAAGGTCAAATGAACAGATCCATGACGGTCACCAATCGTTTCTTGTCGGAAATTCGAGGTCTCCAGTCAAAACTCGCCCGTGCTGATCCGAATGCTCATACACAAGGTTCCGTATTCAATGTTCCCAAAGTGGAAGAACGTCGCAATGGCAGCTCAAAGACCAATGAAAATGCTCTGGAATCTATCTATGACACAAGTCTAAAACTTAAGAGGATAATGCCTGCTCTTACCCGTCTTATCGCTGAGCCTGGTGAGTTTATTTATATTTCGTTATTGTAGACACACATAAAACGATGGTTTACTCATTAACCAAACAAATTTCTGCCCCTCTGCAAATATATTTGAAAGTAAATTCATAACTTTATCAGGTCGAGTTGAATGAATTCTTTTTTAAAGTAATAATTTAATAACGTTTTAATGTGTGCATTTAAGCAAAGATGTATATAGAATCGTTGTTGTGTAAAGCAAGGAACGAATTGAGGAACGTTTTTGCAATTTCAGAATAATATATGTTTTCATATTGTCATATGTTTTACTATAAGATTAAGGACGTGCTATTTGAATAAGAGATATTGAGAAGAAGAATATAAAATAGATAATAAGATGAAGGTCATTTTTATGATTCTATCAACATGGTATATTCTCATAATATAAGCACCCAGCAGGCAATCAGACGTTGTATCAACGTTGAAACGACGTCGTTTAGCAACGTTGAAATAACGTTGAAATTTGATTGGAGTTGAAATTGCGGCGACGTCGAAATCCGACGTGATTTCAACGTCGGTTCTACGTTGAAGCCAAGATGTTGTATTGACGTTGAAAATACGTCATTTCGACGTCAAGTCTTGTTGATTAATCAGGTTGTGTTGTTTAGTTTCGTTAGTTTACTTGAAGCAATGCTTTAAGTATCTGTGAGGCTACGCTTTCAAATTCATCTCTTTCATAGGCCTCGGTGCAAGATTCTGATTGCTGCTCGTGTGGAGTTATCCATTTAATGTAAATTACATAGGTTGTGAGGGTATTACTGTTTATATGACACTGCAACGATTTAGACCAAAGTGTCACGAAACAAATGTTTTTAAAAAATGCGTAAATGCCGTTTTGTAAGAACTACTAACTTTATTTAAATGGAAAATTGTTGTCAGTTGTGAATATAACTGAAAAAATTAAAACTGTTGGAAAATACCATATACCTTGTTTATTCTAATTCGACATAGGGCTTCCCTTTGTTGTGAAATTGAAAGAAATTAACTTTCATTTATCTAATTTCAATATCACACTTTTAAATGTCAATAATAGCTGTTTGTTTTTGCATTTTTTATTTCATTCTTTAAAACAATCCGTAACGTATTTGATGTCATTGATAATAATGAAATTTTATAAAAGTAATCACTTTTCAGTTTAAAGTTGTTATGATGACGTTGAAACAACGTCAAAACACCAACCGAATTTCAACGTCAGGGAACTAACGTTGTTCCGACGTCGAAAATTGGTTGATCGACGTCCTGACCTGGATTCAACCAAATTTCGACGTCGAAATGACGTCAGATGCCAGCTGGGCATATTGTTCTGTCAAATGTTTAGTATAATACGGCTGTAGCGAAAAGAAAGAAAAAGAAAAGAAAAGAGCGATGTAGCCCACTCATATAGACAATGTCAATGTACACCATCTTGTTTAATGTAATGCATGTCCATTGAAACGGTAAGCTTACTAATTCTTTTTAATAAGTAAGGTTACTCAATCGTTCATATTTAGTAAGCTTATTAAACGGATCAGTAAGCTAACTAAAATGTTCAGTAGGCTTACTTTGTAGCGATAAGAGTATCATTTGGCACCCCATATTGAAAAGTATTCAATGCAAGATTTTCGGTTCCATTGGTAGATAAACAACGGTGATATCTCTGTTATGATATTACAAACATATATAAATACTTCATTATA
The DNA here is from genome assembly GCA_921293015.1 of Phorcus lineatus. NCBI lineage: Eukaryota > Metazoa > Mollusca > Gastropoda > Trochida > Trochidae > Phorcus > Phorcus lineatus. Next base: position 5,040,218 of record OV121092.1, read on the forward strand.
CCTTAAACACTTCCATTCGAGGACAATCATAAGACGCAGGTCGTACTCCACACATAAAGTGCCGCTCATATTTTGTTTCAGTCTTCATTTATATAATAAGCTGATGTTTATTGCGTCAGCTCCAATGTCGAAGAAAGGGACTAGGTATCATACATCATATTTGCAGGTTTTCCAGTAAAGAAGTTGATCAACCGTCAAGTAATGAATCATGATTATTGTTGCTGAACTTCAACTAAACTTTTAACGAAACTCACTGTTCATGCCAACATACCCTGTTTAATTGCCATTATAAAAATAAACATCCCGGAAGTGGCAGTCTCGCTCCCATGGCCTTATGGGAAATTTAGTGACAGGATGAATTCGTGATGTTCCGCTTCCGCTGTTGTATAAACAACCATAATATTTCGAGCTGCAAATCATATACACTTGAGTTATCTTCAGCCAGCCATTTTTAGATTAACAATCTGTGACTGCACACATGAGCTCCAGACGTTCTCCTAAATGCCAGATGACATGCTTCGGTGACACCACAAGGCATTTGTTTTCCTCCATCTAAAGAATCATCAATTTATCTTCATTCCGCCGTCAATATGCCAAAATTCTGACCCGACATTTGATGCATTCTCCAGTAAATAGTTACGATTGTTGAAATAAAAAGAGGAGATTTAAGTCTTTTGGTAGAATTAAACTTCCTATTTTGTATCCTCCAAAGGAGTTGAGAATGTAAGAAAGGAGTGATGTCTGTTTTTATACCAAGATAATAATTTGTGTGGCGCAGTCTAGTTTCCTCATTATTTTTATCATTTTCCGAAATCATTTCGAGACGAGTTAAAACTATGATTTAGAAAGATGTGGCACTTCTTTCGCATTTTCCCCTTAATAGTTCTTCACATGTCGTTTTGTAAGGCTTTTTGTATTAAATATGAACTGAATTAAAATTTATTTAGAAACAGAGCTGTGTTTACCATACAAACGTACCAAGTGAGAGGCGCCAAATCAGATACTTTTCGGTAAAGTCGTTATATTTATCAAACTTTTCTTCAAATTTAAATATGATTATAGGTGAATGCAATTTCTGAAACCAGTCTGTTAAACAAGAAAAAGATGTGTGTGTGTATATATATATATATATATATATATATATATATATATGTATGTATGTTTGTATGTATCTTTCATGCTAACATGAATTAATTAAAAAAGTAAATTTCGGGAATAAGGGGCAAATATATCTGAAAATTTACCCACTCCCATTTTCCATGCTAAAGCGCTGAATCAGTGAGTCCGAGTTTATTGTTATACACCTGTAGGCTGTAGTCTAATGTATCTTACTGCAGTGATGAGTATAGCAAGTGTCTGTAGCGGCCATCCTTTACGCCTCATTGACTCCGCACGTCAAAACATGTCTCAAGTATCGCGTAGTGGCGGGGATTGATGCTGGGATTGATGTGCCCAGGGGTGGGGGGTTCCATGAGGGAAATACATACGGGACGGGGAAAAGTTTGGTGTGAGGAGTCATTGTTTAACCAAGGCCATGTATACACATCTTTGTTCTCATACAAGCAGTTCCTGATATTGGACCTCATTTTGACCTCTTGAAAAGCAAGTCTTGATTTGAATCTATATCTGAAGTGTACTCTTGTCTAAAGCTCTTTTCTAATGCTTTTTATTTCGGATACTAAATATAAGTCTGTTATAATATGATATTATAACCTTCTACCGTAAATTCGCTCTAGCAAAGCAAGTATAGATTGGGATTTAAAAGTATATTTAAGAAATGATTATTAATTTTTTCGTTAAAAAATATGGGGATTGGGGTGGGGAATGGGGGAGGGGTCGGAGGAGCCGATCTGGTTGGGAGAAGGGAAGCATATTGAGGCCCTGAAGACAGTAGAATGTGGGATATCGTATGGAAAAGTTAAATGAGATACTTCATGCAGGATGTGAGTCATTTTACCAAAAGGTCTATTGATTTTCGCATTGCTATCACCAAGCACACCAGTTCTAGTCCACAACCTAACGTCTACATACGTAATAGTGTTCGGCAAAATGAGGATACATGGTATCGTTGTCTTTTGGTCGAAAGGATGTAATTAAGGGATTTTTTCTGTTGGTCGGAAAGATGTTATATTGGATTGTTATCTGTATAGTTGAAAAATGTTAATTTGGATTATTGTTTGTTGGCGGGAAAGATGTTTTATGGTTTGTTGTTTTTTGGTCGGAAAGATATCATCGGGGATTCTTGTCTGATTGTCGGAAAGGTGTTTTGTGAGATTGTTGTCTGTTGGTCGGAAAGATGTTATATTGGATTGTTGTCTGTTGGTCGGAAAAATGTTATATTTTATTGTTGTCTGTTGGTCGGTAAGATGTCATATTGGATTGTTGTCTGTTAGTCAGAATGATGTTATATTGGATTTTTGTTTGTTGGTCGGAAAGATGTTATATTTTATTGTTGTCTGTCGGTCGAAACGATGTAATATGTTCGATTTTTGTCTGTTCGTCGGAAAGATGTTTATTGGATTGTTGTCTGTTAGTCAGAATGATGTTATATTGGATTGTTGTTTGTTGGTCTGAATGATGTTATATTTTATTGTTGTCTGTCGGTCGAAACGATGTTATATATTCGATTTTTGTCTGCTGGTCGGAAAGATGTTATATTGGATTGTTGTCTGTTGGTCGGAAAGATGTTATATTGGATTGTTATCTGTATAGTTGAAAACTGTTAATTTGGATTATTGTTTGTTGGCGGGAAAGATGTTTTATGGTTTGTTGTTTTTTGGTCGGAAAGATATCATCGGGGATTCTTGTCTGATTGTCGGAAAGGTGTTTTGTGAGATTGTTGTCTGTTGGTCGGAAAGATGTTATATTGGATTGTTGTCTGTTGGTCGGAAAGATGTTATATTTTATTGTTGTCTGTTGGTCGGAAAGATGTCATATTGGATTGTTGTCTGTTAGTCAGAATGATGTTATATTGGATTTTTGTTTGTTGGTCTGAATGATGTTATATTTTATTGTCGTCTGTCGGTCGAAACGATGTTATATATTCGATTTTTGTCTGTTCGTCGGAAAGATGTTATATTGGATTGTTGTCTGTTGGACGGAAAGATGTTATTTTGGATTGGTAAGACAACACGTTTCTAGAGGAAAGTGTGTGAAATGATGTCCCGCTGCTCATCATATATACCTCCCTCTGACAGGTAGTTATGAGAAAATACAGTCATGTAACCTCCCGTCCGTAATCAATTACCATTCCTGTGTTCTTTGTTCTTAGACAAGGATCGCTAATGACTATATGCGAGAGTGGCTAGATTGAAGAGGAACTAATCTAAAAAAGGGAGCGTCCATGATTATAGCTCAGTTAGTAGAGGGTCTGCTCTTCAACCGGAAGGCCGGAGTTCGATACCCGGCCGCGTCATAAACGTGGATAGATTTTAATCTTATGGCTCCAAACTCACAGATTATGAGATGGTAGATTTCATCAGCGATTTAATTCGACGCGTGTAAGAAAGGGAGTTGTTGCTTCCCTGCTTTGCGCTCAACATGATATGGAAATTTAGTGAATTGGATTGAATGAAAAGAATAATAAAGGGTAATAAAGGGTTTTTTACATATAAATTATTATCCGTGTGTGCCATATGACTTTTACGAAACCAGTGTGAATTTTTATTACCCTAGCTTGAGAGAGGTATAAAAACAACAGTTTCATAAAAGTCATGTGACACACTGAGTCTTCATAATCTTTATAAACGACTTTATTCAGTTTGAATTGACTGGGAATAACATTGAAATAGTGGCAATGACGTCACGAATAATGAGTTTTGACGCTAGCACGGATTATTTGAAAAAACTACATGCGGCCATTTCAGTGTAAACACCTTTTAATGATTTACGGTAGAGAAAAGGACCCGCTTAGTTAAACCGAAAATGTTACGTGTTGTAATTGGGAACATTTATATTGGTTTTTCGTGAGATCACTCTGTTTCCCTAAAAAAGTTTAACTGCCCCTTTAAACTCCTTGCCGAGTTTGCATGACATCAATCATAGCTTATCAAGAGATGAAAAACTCTTGTTTTATCATAGAATTAAGCGTTTTCTGACAGAGGCTGTAGACTGATAGAAAGACATATCTGTAAGAGGCACTCTATCACGCCATTTAATGCCTCCAAGTGTGGGAGACGGCTTGACTTAATCAGCTGCCACAAAGTTTTATATTCCCACTTTTTATACATGACATCACTATGGGATCAAAAACCTTTGTGCGTGTGAAAATTTTTGTTATACAGAATATTCGTTCATTTAAGAACTGTGCTGTAACATGGGTATCATTGTTAAGAAAAAATGTTACTAAAATCTAAATCCTGTTCCATAATTTTGAATAATTTTGCATCCTTAAATAGTCTAGGTCCTCCATCAATAAGTCTAACCTCTGGTTAAACTGGAAGACAAATAAATAACTATCGATATATTTATTGTATTACATTTGGTTTAATCATACACCAGATGTAACTCTACTAATGCGGTAGTTAATGCTTGTTAAAATGACGTGACAAGTTTTGAAATGGTGTCCTTTGAAAGAATTGACCATTTTCCAGTTTTGACGTTTAGAGTTATCTGCCCTTGACCGCGGGCAACGTCACGCTCGCGTTAATGGGAACAAGTGTAGGAGCTCGCGTTGTCCCCACGGATTCTGCATTGGAACATAGGATTCCACGGGAAATACGTGACCTCAAAAGGATAAACAAGGATTTTACTTTATTAATCATGTGGATATTTAAATTATTTCTCTCTTATTTTTTAAGTTAAATGTGACAGTGTCTGACTGTATAAAAGTCGTATAGTATAAAGTCATGCGTGAGCCTACTTGATAATTCGTTGCAATTTTGTTTTTAATTGATAAATATTCAAATTGCTTTGAAATATATTTTATCATGTCTGTTGAATCCGACCAGATTTGAATAATCTATGTATTATTTCCAACGTCTATAGACGTTTATGAGATTCACTGTCGTTTCCTCACAATTATCATCAATATGTTACAACCGTCGCATTTTTAGTATATAGTCGTTACATATTATCATGTCATGAACTAGTGAGTTGAATAAAATACGTTGGGAATAAAAAGGCCTACAGTGAAAGGAAGTATTGATCATATATACTTTTGTAAACTGTGGGCCCATAAAGGTGATTTTTAGAATACAACACTAGAATTTTCAACAATCAAATATGTGATGTCGAAATTTACGTTGCCGTCGTGTAAAACATTAAAGATAATTACTTTGAATTATATTGTGGACATTGAAATTTGCATTAATAGGATACATTATTTCTTTCACGCATATCATGAAAAGTATTTGCCCGTCACTCCATCCGTGCGTCAGTGTTTTTGTTACATTTAGAGAACCAGGAATTTGTAAACAGAAACATTGCAGATTGGCTTTCTTGTCATTCCCCAATAATATTCTGGGTTTACACGAAAACAATCTCGACAAACATGGGAATGGCTTTTATCCCGGGCAAGAGAAGAAATATAGACAATTCATTTTGAAAATCTGAGAACATGTACATGTAAATATATAGTCCAGGTACAGATGTTGAAGGTTTCAACAGGAAATGAAAATTCAAATGTGTGATGTTTTAAGTTCTGTTCTTGATTTTCTTTATTTTGAAAGCTTTCTCCAAATCAGATATGTATTTTTGAAAATGTATACTGAGGTGCACATATTGCACTATGTGTGGTTTTGTTCCTTATTTAAAATTCAAAATATGAGCCAAAAATGTGAAGAAACGGCATATTTTAATTGCCATGGAATTATTCGGTTTATCTTCATACACGTGTTACTAATGGTCTGGTTATTAAACTTTTAACCCATTACCATATCATGTCTTCTGTAAAAAAATATTATTCTAAATTTTAAAATCATTAGTTTAATTTAACATGTTACATGTGTGATTCCACATATGTTAATACCACTATTAATAACAGTTTATCATTTAATGATCACAGCGAAAATATTCGCCTTCAGTTAATTTTTAAGATTAGTTTATATGGTGGATAATCATTTGAGACCTGCCGTAGTTCGATGGAATGAAAGTTGAGGTCTAGGGGAGCTTGAATAGTAGACCAAAATAACGTTCAACTAAACGTAAGCGTGGACAGCTTGCCCGCGGTCACGTGACTTTTCAAAGGGACGTCACTCTAAACCGACTCGTTTCGCGAAACTGGAAAATGGTCAATTGTCTCAAATTTCAGTCTTGTTTTCCCTCGGTTGCAACCATTTTGAGCTCATTTAACACAATCGTTTTTCGTTTGAGAGATCATTTTGGCAGGCTAATAAGTTTATTATTACTGAGATAGAAGCCAATTGTAAAGGGTTTACAGTAGAAAGGTTTTCCCTGTGCTAAAAGAAGCTGGAAAATTAACATCCGAAAAAAAACCCACTAGAGTAGTCTTATTAATGAGATCATTGAATAGAAGTCTCTTAGACAACCTTATTTCTGGGTACTCAAACTGCAGACAAAACATATTTAAGGATATATCGAAAAAATTTTTATAAATGTAGAAGGTTTATAAAATTACTATCCCGATGTTTGATTAGATTATATTTTAAAGAGGCTCTTCGTGATTTTGTTTTTTCATATTTGACTTTGAAGTGTGTCAAAATACCATAAATGCTGCTATGAATTGAAAGGTTTTCATTTTGAATCGACATTTATTCAGCATTTCTCTGAGGAAAGACAAGTTATCATGGATAGTCAACTTCTTTATTGCACGAATTGCGACGTCCCGGTGTAGATACTAACACGGTTATCAAGCAAGTGATACCTATAATTCCATGTAATATCCATAAGAACTTGTTCTTCTTCATCAATCCAGCTTCTAAAATGCACCTGAAAGAAATTTTCTCTGAGCACTGTCAACTCGAAAATATTTTGTGCACAAATTTCCAAAATTACATTTTAGTGATTGACACGCGCTAGAAGCGGTACATAGTCAGGTTTTCGATTAAAATCCTTCACATTTCTCTATACTCGATAAACCTGACTTTGATACTTTTCAGCAGGGTTAAGTTCTACTCGATCTATGACAATATTCACAGGTTTGGGCAATTGCGAATCTTAGAAGTTACTCACAGAGTGTATCTACAGGAAAATGGCTTTGTGTACACAAGCAACGTAAAATCAGTTTTACAACCCTGAGAATATCACACAAGTTGCAAGTTCCCTTCAATGTTTTCCTTCAGTGATAAAAATACGTTGACGTTTTGACATACATGCTATGTACGTTTCAAATTACGACTGATAATGTTGAGTTTCTGGTTTGTATTAACGCAGGTGTCAGGATGTGTGAACCTAAAGATTTTATCTGTCAACTACTGTTTCCTTCTCACAAAAATATAAATCAGAATTATTTATAAACATGTTTTGAAACTGTGAACCTTTGCACCTGTTGTCATGAAAAACACTCAAAAAAACACATTTTAGGATATAAAAAACATGTGATATGTACATTCACTTTTGTTTAATTTAAAAAAATTGTAACATTTTATGAAAACAGTCTAAAAAAGCAGCATTTCCAGGTCATGATAATGAACTTCTCACATATTCCCCAAAAGAAACACGTTCCTCTATTTTCAAAGATATAAGTTCCAATACGAAACCTCTTTCGATCATCGATATTACATAATAAAAAATGCACATTCTTCAAAATTGAAGGAGAATAGCATTATAGACATTCTGTAACCATATATTGAAATTGAAGGCATACCCATCACATTGGTACCCCGCTTAACCCATCAACAAAAAACTTGTAGTTTTACTTTGATCATTCTTGATATACAGTAACTGTCAGTTACTTCCAAAATGCACACCTATTATGATCATAACAAATCTGTTACAGCTTTTTATGAGATAGCGGTAAAATTTAAATTCATGTAACCATATCTAGAAAAAGAAAACAACAGTATCGGCGAATATAACAATTGACAACTGTTAATATTAAACAATTATTGACTTCAAGTGAGGTTGATCCAATGATTTATCGACCTTGGACATGTGATATTCACAGAGGCAAAGTATAGCTCGTATCATTTTGTATTCAAACAGCCAATGACATGACTGCCGTCGAGCAAAAATGACACTACCCGGATGTTCCTCAATACATTTCTAGAAGAAATTAGTATGTGATTTTCGCCTTTTAGAAGTCTGAAAGGCACTCTTTTTCGGAATAAATCATGTTTGAATGTCTGGTAATCCGAATTGCAAACAACAACGTTTAGAAAAAAGAACCATTACAGTTTCGATTGTATAAGGGAAAAGGCTCTTGGTTAAATATAATCTAGGTTTGCTACAATGATAACATACATGATAGTCCCTGAAAAAAAAATTCACTAAAAATGTATTGTTCAATATTTGGTATGAAATAATATTAAAAGGAGTCCTGTACCACACTTAATTTCAGGCTTAAATTCAACTTATGGCTGAGGCAACTAGACTTGCCAGCATTTTCTAGACATAAAAAGACTCCTTTAATATTTTGCCATAGGGTGTAGATGACAGACTAATATGATTGTTACGTCAGCATGTTTGTCAAATGACATCTTCACAGCTGATAGTCTCATGTCACCCGGTTCATCTCGCGAGACGTGATAAGAAATAGGTCACAATGGTGCAAGAGTCGACAATGTAATCTGATACAAAACGGATCTCTGATGTAAGATGCATAAATAGATGAGGGAACGGCGTGACATTGATATACATTCTTCCGTACTCAAAGAGGAAACTCCCAGTACATATATGTCAGCGTCGTTCGTATAATGTAACGTATACATAGGACTTAATTTTGGTCACCATGTACCACTGTGTCACATATTTTAATATTGACGTTATGGTCTTCATGTGAAGTAATCCCAGACACCAATGAGGGGATAAATGTCTGTTGACCTTATCTTCTATTGTTTGCGGGAACTAGTCGAGCATTGTTGGTATGGGCTAGCTTTGAGTTTCTGAAATGAAAATTTCGAGCGTCATGACATTACTCAGTATACAACATTTTCGTTTTTATTTCTGATCATCTCCTCAACGACATTTTGACGGTATTTCACTCATTCTCGTTTACTATTTCAAATATTTTCCTTATTCATGGCAAAGATGAAATCATTATGTCGCATTCTCCGCTTCGTTCATTCTCTATTTATACATTCAGACGAAAACACATTCATTCTTCCAGAATTGTATAAATAACAACGTTTAATTGGTTGTGAAGAGAAGACATGCCCTGCAAACACACACAGATAGGGAAAGAAACGAGGCGAACGCTGATAGACACGCGAATTGTCGGGACCACCTACAGCTGTACCGTGCTTAATGTTATTGGCGAGCCTGAAACAGGCAAAGCTATCTCATCTCAGCAATCGCATTAAAACCAGTCGAACATAATGTATGTACATAGACGATTTCTGATTTCGATACGGGTCATGCCAAGTGACCTCGTTGGCTTCATTTCACCTTCAATAGCCTTCAATAGCCTTGGTAAGGAGTGATCGTTCCAAGATAGCGACTAAAACAGTACGACAGAGATGTCTTATCCATTGTTCGTTCCTCCTAATTTTCGAGGTTTAATTGGTTACATTTAATTGTGAAAAGTGAGAATATGAATAAGCAATAGACTGGTGCAGCGTTTGGTTGCACAGACTTCAAGAAATAAGCGTATTTGCCATTTAAAGTTTATCGCACTTATGTTTTCGAAACGGGGAGGACCAATCTATAAGAGTATTTTCCTACCCTTAAGGAGCTATCGTGTGCAATAAAAAGTGTATTCTTTGATTAATTAATTAGTTATTGCCAAATTTAAAAAATCAACAAGTTAGCAGAGGGAACCCGGTTTTAAATCGGCGGAGGGGACCCAGAAATAAAGGTTGGGAGGGGACCTTTTTAGATGGGGAGTGGACATAATAGGGTATGGAGGGGGCGCGGGGAGAGGCGCTGGTTAAGTATGATGGTGGTTCATCTCAAACGAGTTTTCATCACGGTACTTCAAGCAAGGACTACCGTGCTCGTTCACACGGACAATATTTATACATTTGTTGGCTAACAGTTTTCCATCAATGTAAACATGTGAACACATTTAAGCATTTGAAAATGAGTTTTACTTTTATTTCGATTTTGACTATACATATATCTACCTTTTGATACTTGCAACAAGTTGATTGACTTTCTCGGGACTTCATTTGTTATTAGTACCTGGACACAAAAAACTTTCCGTATTTGAATTGGGCTGACATTTGGTCTATAAAATCAATTATTTATAGCTACTCAATCAATCGTTATCAATTAGTCAAAACTTATTGCAACGCAATACTAATTGGCGTTTAACCTTCCTACTTGCTTTTCGGGAGTAGTGAAGAGGTAAACCATGCAATTCTGATCTGAGGAAGGTTATCAAACAGCCCAAAAAAGAAAATAAAGTCAAATAAATGGGCTGCAAACTTTTTATTTCTTCAAATGTTTCCCCAAAATAAATTAGTTTATGCCAAATGTTTTGTCGTCAAAGGATCAAACATCTCATCACTCAACCTGGTCATCTGGTAAAATAAATTATCAAGTATCAAGCAAAAACGTTTAAAACAATCTTTAATCATTCTTAAATAGGGAAATTGATTCTCATAACTTTTCTTAACATTAGAAACATTTCGAACTGCATCTTTTGATTTTAAAAAATTATCTTGCAGTTCGTTTTCGTTTTTGTGAGATCACTTTATTAATCAAAACCGTGCTGAAGCCCCTTTGATAATTGTTGTTCAATGGAATACAACGGTTTAGTGAATGTTCAACAACGATGATGAATGTTTGATGAAAAAACACAATTATTATTTCATACGCTGTGGGATTTTTAAGGGTCAGTAATGTGAATATCCAGTTTCGATTTTAAGCACAAATGTTTAATACCATCATACAGGTAGGATAACTCTCTTCACATCTAGAGATTGATAATGTGTACAGGTACGCTCAGGTACTTGCAGAATCTGCTTATCACGCTTGCCGATTTGGCTGTAAAGCACAGTTTATGCTTTCAGGTGTTCTGTGGTATATGTATATACGTGCTAAAGTACATAGTGCTAGAACCGTAGAAACAGTTGTATGTGTATTATACTCATTGTTATAAATCAAAGCAATCTTGCGCTTCATCTAGACTAGATGCTACCGTACAAAATGCATTAAATGGCAGGAACTGACTGGGAATTTTATTTAATTGTGTTTTAATAATGATAAGTTTTCAGCACTGTTTTTTTTCCAAACTGAAAATATCGAATTCTGAAAGAGAAATCATCGAATCATGTGCCTGGCTCTAAATAAACAGCTCCCTTAATGCGAAGGTCACCCTTATCCCTTATACCCTTATCTGATAGTTATAAGATTGAGTTACCTTAGCCTAAGGCAGCTCTGTGCAATCTGGCCTGACATTACGGTACAGCGTTAAAGCCTGTATACAGAACTCCTTTAAAATTATTCAAGTATCCCAAGTGAATCGGTTGCAGGTAAGATAACGAGACACGGTAATATATACACTGTAGAAATGCTGCCACTTTCGACGAGACAATTACGGCTATTTTGGACATGTCTTTATTGTCTTCATCCAATTTGGTATCTAAACATCTGTCTGGGTATGTACAGAATTTCTACTACACATGAAGTGTTAGGCAGGCCGGAGAGTTTATAATACTATTAGTGTTTTTGGCTTTAAAAGCAATGAATGTCTTCAATAGTTACTTAAACTGAACATGCTCAGCAAGCCCGTACATCTCAGTGACGCGACGAAAGAATTCATAGGGCTGCACTCGTTAAAACCCATTCCAGGATAATCTCATTAAGCGCATCCAAGGACAATCTATTTAACGCATGCAAGGACAATCTCATTAAACGCATCCCAGGGCAATCTCTATCTATGCATCCCAGAGTAATCTCAATATATGCATCCTAGGGCAATCTCAATATATGCATCCCGGGGCAATCTCATGAAAAGCAGCTTTCCTCTGTACATTTTACTGCTTTTCTTTCGTCGCTTCCTGTCACCTTAACCTTCCATTAATTCAACTGAGCTAAGCCAGCATTCATATCGAATATTCCGGGTGATGCCCGAGTCTCCTCACTGAGACATTACCCATGTCAAACATGGAGTATTAATAAAGGTGATCATCAAGCGTTATTAGGATATCCTGGGTTCATATTGCCTAACTGACAAAATATGTGTTTATTTTTCATTTTCATTTTTATTTCCAGAACCTCTGATCACGCTGGTTGATGGACGGAAGGCAAATGAAGGGAGAGTGGAGATATACCATAAAGGCCAGTGGGGAACTATATGCAACAAAAAACTAGGTCATGCAGAAGCGGCCGCTATATGTCGCCATCTTGGTTTTGTCGGAGGTATTTCCGCCGGAGGTGGGCAGTTCGGTCCCGGGGAAGGAGTCACGTGGTCTTTCAATTTGACATGTCTGCGCACGCAACAGTGTTCTTCAGTGTCAGGCGGTGCTGAGAGTTCCGAACCCGAAACATGTAGTCACAGAAACGACTTTGCTGTTATATGTGGTAAGTCAATATCTTTTATCGAGCAATAAATGAACAAAAACTAAACTGACAAACGAAAAAAAGAAATGAATAAATAATTTATGGTGCTCACATTTCATATTAAAAAAGAGACCTTGCTTCCATAAATTTTCGGTTAATTAAGTCTACTGAAGTTTTTCTTCTCACCCCTGTGCACCATCTGCAAACATCAGCCAATTATAACGTCGATTTTGGAAGGAATTCGACATTGAGATCGCATTGGTCTGTTGAAGACGTACAGTCAGTCGAACTCGACATAATGGCATTTTCCATCAATCTTCCAAATTTGATCATTCATAAGAACAAAAAATTTGAATTATTTTATTTGTGTTTCTACACTACTTATCATCAAATTAACCACCCATTATGAAGATGTCAAACGTCAAATAAAAGTTCTTCTTTGACTTATACATGGTACTTAGGATACATTATAATGTCAATTATAGTTCTTATGGTAAGTTAAACACCCCTCTAACAAGCAATAATAGCTCCTTCCCATGTCGGGTTAATGAAACAAGAGTGTATATTTCTCTGCCGGTTCGGCCCTTTAATGTCATGTATGGGACTTACAGCAAAGAGGTTAAACAGGCTCTTGATCTAGCCAATAAACTCGGAGATAAAACATTCAAAATATTTTCGTAGTCATTATATCCTTTGTATATCCCTTTTGATCGCCATTCTTGATTTAGGGCAGATGTTTATTAACGCAGGATACAAGACTTTTAACAGTGAACCATAGAACACCTGTTTATCACTTGGCGATACTGTGCTACTTTTCGTCAATTTCTGAGATATTTTGACATTACGACATTTTGCTATGCAACATCTCATTGTAAATGTTGTGCTACTCGACTGCTTTTATTTCATTTGTATCATGTTATAATCATGATGAATGAATATTCTTGCTTCACGCATTTGTTTAAAATCAGAGCAGTAAATAATTTCAGCAAGTTTAGATTTGCACACGCAATACCCCAAAAATTTAATTGATGAAGAAAGTAAGTGTTTGAAAATCTTGATAATTTCAGTCTTAATCTGAAAATATCCATTGTAAATACTGAGAATATGTGTGAAATGACTATGTACGGTACCGTCAGAAAAGAAAAAATTAAAGTGATAAAAAATAATTTCAGTCTAAGAAATAAAGTTCAAAATGTGTTTCTTTTCATATTTTTACAAGGCCAACACCTTGAACCCTAGTTTTCTTGTCAGCTGCTTTAGAAACCATATGTGGTTACAAACGCGTGTTTATCAACTTTAGCACGGGGTTTCGAAAGAATGTTTAACAAAGCCTGAGACCAGTCTAGATCCTCATCACAGTGTAAAGTTTAATTGCTATCTTATCAGAGAACTGATCGCTGGGAACCGGAAGTAGCTGCATGTGCTTATCATGGGGCCATTAAGTGCATTAAGTTATGCTTGAACACTTAAAAGCCCTCTTGCCATCTGAATGAAACGAGATGGTTCATTAGGATGGGTCGTCCTCTCACGTTCGTCGGATGTCAATTATTTTTTAAATTCTCATTTCGCCTTTTCCTTGATTTCCGTGCACCCTCAGCTTACACATAGAACTTTTTGATCTAAGTTTGTCGTTTCTGAAAACTCTAATGTCTTTTCTCCAAAACCAATGGTTACAGGACGCAAACATTTTCAGAATAACATTTTTGTTTTATTGAGACTTGTATTTGTATATTTAGTCTTGACCACCAAAGTGAGAGCAAATTAAAAATAGATATTGATTTGATATTCTTATTTATTTCAAATTCTTCTTTGTTTTGTTTTCCCTTTATATGAATATACCATATGTCAATGTATTACTTTCTAAACATATGTGGTAATAAAAGGTAATTATATCATTTGTTATCCCTTATCTTAAATCAGCATTTACAGCCCAACTACTGTTTGAAACCTTTTTATTAAAATCGTTATTTCAAAATTTCTCTATTTCAAAACGTAATCTTCAAAATCTTTACTAACCACCATCATATGACTCATATCCTCAAGAGGGTGACACTGCAGAAAGCCAATTCTAATCTAAATTAGCGGATTACTCACAACTTACTGAAAATATGATCAAAAACTTACAAATTACCCTTTAACAATCTTCTAATACTTGAACCATCCGTTGTTTCAAGTTTGAGAGCTTCGCCCACCGCGTGTGAAAAAAGACACCTGCTTGAGATGTTAGGAGTCTATATTGTAATTCCGGTCGTGCAGTGCAATGGCTGCTTTGGGAACCTATTTGTAGTAATTACCTTTTCAACCTCCTCTTTTCCGTTGATGAAAAGTGTAAGCCATATGTTTGAAAGGTAGATTAAAACAACAGAGTTTGTCAGAAGAGCAAATTTGTCAATGTCACTGAGAAAGTTAACGTTACTTTCCAAACAACACAGAAACAGTGTACTTTAATTACCCTAGTGTTTGAAAACACGATCTCAATAACGCTTTCTGTTTCCTCGATCAACAAATCTTTCAGATATATTAGATGTTGTTAGCAGACCTCTCCCTGTTATGCATCCCCTGACTGATCAAGATTTAAAGTGATCATGGTTTTTATTTTGTTTAACGTCTATGTAGAAAAGATAAAAAGCAAACAGGATTATTTCCCCAAGGCGGTCTGTCCCTCTCTGTAAATATCGTCGTTCAAACTATGGATTTCCAAACAGATGCATATCTCTGCCTTTACCAAATGCCATCTTTAGATTTTCTCAAATGCTGGTGACGATGACCAACACTTCAAGGACAGAGTCAGAGGCATATTCTCGATAAACGACACAAAATTTTCATTATCACATAAAACCAATAGAAGAATCGGACGCCGCTAACGGCTTTAAAAATTTCCCACTAGAAGAATCTTTAGCCCGGTTTTAAGGATAAATTTTTTTTATCATTTTCTAAAATATAAAACTCAAAAAAAATATTTTCAAACTTGCCAATAGGGGCACAGTAATCGACACAAGTATGACCTTATGGCAAAGTATGAAAGTGAGCCTGTCACAAGTGTCCGCTTTATCCTTTTTCGGGGAGAAGTATAAGAGGGAACAGTTTGTTCAAATCTTATCCATTTATATACGAAGTGCTTTGAACCTAGGATTCACACCGTTGTTAATGATATAAAGTAATAAAGTCTTGCTTGAAAGCAGACTGGTCCCATGGTCTTCGCTTTGGAGGAAATATGAATTCATTCATTGAATGATACAAGATATCAAGGTTTATATAATACAAGGTGATATGAACAAATGAACATGACTTGAGTAGGTGAAGAAATATCTGGCACGCTCTTGACATTTGTATGTGCTTTTATGTGCGCATCTTTTCTTTGTTTTCCTTTCTCATTTTCTAAGTTTACGATTTGTGACATTCTCTCCAAAAAGAGACAGCGTCATTTCATTTCTTCTCTTGTTAACTCTGTAAAACTGGGCCATATTTACCGATATTAGTATATTCACAAAGTCGTCTTCTTACGTCTTTTAATAAATCTCCGACTAACATCAGTCCTTTCAAGAAATACGTGCTCATTGAACAGTTGAAGCAACCCCAGACTCAGCGGAAACATCAACAATCGAAATGTCCATTTCAAGAATTCGCCGCACATTGTGCAATTAACCTTGATTGTAACAAATAGGGATATTTTTCTTTTGCAGAAATTGTTCCATTTTAAACAGAATTTACGTGGATTTTTTAGTTACAAGTGTGGCAGTGAAGGACTTTATGAAGAACAAAGAAAAAATTGATAGTAGTCACAATCGTGCTGCCCGGAGCTATAACATATGTATTTCCTCGATTCCTAATCTTGTCGATACATTGTTTCCCTCTGTTTCAGATCACATGCTCCGACTTGTGGCAATAGACGGCAGTAATGACGTCAACACGGGACACATTGAAATATATCATAATTCAAGATGGCGGCCAGTGTGCGCTCACGGTTTCGGTCGAAACGAGGCTCAGGTATCGTGTCGACAGATGGGCTATACAACTGGATGGAATCGCGACTTCCGGGGGCGCCTGCGCAATGAAGTGTCTGTCTGGATGACCAATGTACAGTGTAGGGGCAGCGAAACTAGACTTACTGCTTGTCGTCATAACGTATTTGGGAAACGGCCTTGTACTGGTCTAAAGCCTTCTACAGTGACATGCGAATGATGAGATACCAAGTTAACGCCATTCATAACACGTGCTACAAATAGTAGTTTTAAAGGGTGCTAATGAAGATCTGATACCTGGTATTACGTGGACTCCTTTGTAGGAATTGAAAAATGACTTAGACTGAAATGGTTCGCTACAAGATTGTTTAAGTACGAAGTGAAAATGACGAAATGTGCATTAAATATAAGAATGAATATCTGATACGTCATAAGTTAAAATGACATTTGTTTACGTATGTTTTCTAAGACTGGTGGTTAAAGTAAAATTCTAAGTAAACTTATGATTTGATCTAAAGGTAGGATGAAAAGTTCAAAGTATAAACTAGTCTGAAAACTAGAAATTTTTAAATGTTTTGATTGTGTACGATTTAAGCTTAAAAGTATTCATTAGAGATGGTAATAGGAATACTTCGGTGGATATTTAGTACAGTTTGATAAATGACTTTGAATGTACGGTTGAATTCCTTTGATGCATTTAATACATGAAATACAATTTACATGAACATTCAATATCTGGTTTCGTTTATTAAAAGAAAATTCATTATCTGGTTACGTTTCTTTTACGGGCGTCCAAAGCCTGTCTTCATTAAACAAAACTGAGGACATTAAATATCTGCAAAAGTGTAATTCAAGGACATTTAAGATATCTTAATCTGCATTACTTCGTCCATGACTGTTGATTTTTCAAATATTTGTAACATGTGCTCTCATTCCTATACGGTCACCCATGAAAATAAAGTACACAGCGTGCAACAGAACTCGAGCCTGATTGTCGACGTACATTCCACAGACGACGGTTTTATGTAAAATCTGAAAGACACCAATATGTATAAAAATGTAAGTGGGAAAATTCAATATTGATATCGGTGCCCAACTCGAATAAAACTCATGCAGCAAGGTGCCATAATATCTGTAGTTTAATTGATAACATGTATATTAAATGGTTACAATAATAGTTAAAGAATGTCCAAAAATATAGAATCACACCCAAGTGTCTTCTTATATAAATTATATCAACAGGAATTGATTAACGTTGGAAATACCCGAGGTTACCCGAGTTTTTTTTTTTATTTCAATCAACGAGTCTCTAACCATTAAACTGCCATAAGGCATCTTGAATATTGTGGAATAAATTAATGACGTAATCAGGATAGTGACGTCAACGAATTGTTACGTCATCAAAATTGTGACGGTGAAGATATCTCCTGTAGATATATTTTGATCTTACTATGGGGGGGGGGGGGGGGGGGTAGTTTTGTCCATTTGCAATGGTTCTGTTATATAACAAGGCAATACCTAGCCCTGACGCATTCAAAACCAGTTGTCTTTTAATTTGGTCAAACAATTTCCATTCACTTCTTCAATCCAAAGTTCCTGAAGAAAGGATTTGAGTTTTCTTTCAAAGATTCGAAATATTTTTCAACTTGATTCCTCTTCACACGTACAATGTTATCCTCCACCCTAATACTGACGTCATGGTTTCGAAACAATTTCACCAGTATTATGCCAAGCGCTGATTGGTCAAATCTATGGCACTTGTTATACCTCCGAATATGCGTGTCACAATGTAGTAACTCTGTGTGATCTACAGGACACATACAGAAGGGACTGAGTGCGCACGCAGCCCATGGTTTGACCACTGCTTCACTTACAAAAAGATCATTCTTAAAGACGATGAAGTTTGCAGCGAATTCTGGGATAGCTGAGAAGCTGCACGGGCTCTCCCGGAAGTAGTTAAACATGTCGACGGTTGCATGCTCCCCGATTGGAAGGAAAGCGGAATTGACGACGACTTTGGTGTGTTTTACCATCGCCAGTACTTCTGTAATGGCGTCTCGCTTAAACCGTACTGACGCATCAACCCAGAACAACACGTCTGACTTTGGAAGATTTGCCTGGAATGTAACATTTAATATCATAGTTTGATGATTAATATCCCTTAATATATCGTAAACACAACGAATGCACAGATACTGCATATCTATCGATATTACTCACTATCCTCACTCAAGTAATCTACCTCGTAAGTTATTTAACAAATATTTACGTATTCAGGTAATAAATTGGATTTTTAAAGGCCGTTAGTATTTAATGTTACGTTACATTAAATCCGCATGAACTCCGATATCGGAAATAATAAAATTTTGCTCATAACCAGAAAAGCGGAAACGGCAGCCGCTAGTCTATTAACAATGCTAATACTGTGTTCTAAAATCAGGTAATTTACAACATTGCTTTCATATAACATATTTAATGATTTGTTCTCAGTTCAGAGTCTAGGTAAATTCAATAGCTGCACACAGTACTAGTTCAGCCGTTTCAAAGTGTCAATAATTTATCCGTTTTGTGCACAGCTAACCATAGATTTTTATATGTCCGAGCCGACAGCGACTGTCTTAACGTTTTCATTGTTGATTGCAGGTAAATTGTAAAGAATGTTTAGTATCTCATTGCATCGATAGAAAGTTTAAGTGAATGCATAAGTCCTCGTAAACCCTAAAATAGCCAATCTAAACCGTAAAAGTGTGCACTAGTGCCTTTAAGTAGACGACTGAATGAAACCCTCTTGTTAGGGGAGATAACTCGTGCATAATGTGAAAAGTGTTGATAATGTATACTCTACAAAATAAGTCAAGGGCCACAACTATTCTATTGTTCATCTAATGATCCATATGATGCATAAATAATGAATGTTTTAAATTCTTAGGAATATTTTTCAATCAATTTGACAATCTGAATTTACCAATTTTGATTTTTAAAAAAACATTTTCAGCTACTGATTATTCAATATTAACTTTATGAGTTTAAAAGTAAAAAGTGAAACTCACGTGCACAATGAGAGGTTTCCAGGTGTAGCAGGTGAGAGGTTTGATGCGCTCCGGCATCATAGAGAGAGGGAACGTCCTCACTTCGCACCCACAGAACTGCTCCAGCTGTGATATAGAAATTCATTCACTAGATATTGTTTCAATAAATTTAAAGAAACGTATCCGTTCGCTAAATATATATGTGGTTTCTCAATGGATCACTAACTTCATTATTCTCTCCCATAGAGGTTGCTCCGTCATAAATTTATATGCTAACCTCTTTTGTAATACGATCTTTTCTCGCGCTTCAAAGGGTGTTATTTTCAAGAGCCATATATGAGAACTGCTCCAGCTGAGAAACAGTCAGAATGACTATAATGCTATTCTTCTAGCTATATAATGCATTTGATCACTTATAAAATACTTATCATATGATTATGCTATACTTATCATGTAATTATTACAACTTACTAACTCAAATATTAGAGCTCAGGATATCGAAATGGGTGAGTCGACACAGTCTCAATTGGAAGAGAGGATAAGAAATGCTGTAATCGTTTACCTTCAAACCATGTTTAAAGTCTATGTTCGTAGTCTTCTTGGAAGGCATAACTTATAGACAGCAGAAAGCAAAAGAAATCTGGGCCTCTTTTTTGTTATCTTTTTTAAAATCTACTTGCTATTTCCCTCTTTGATTTCAATTCTTAGCATTTACTTATCATATAGTTATCATTTACTTACCATTCACTTATTGTATACTTGCAATTTGATTATATACTTCCCATATACTTATCATTTACTTATCATATACTTATCATTTACATATCACACACTTAGCATAAACTTATCCCCACCTCGCTTCTCTCCTCCACACTGAGTCCCAGATCGTAGTAGACGAAGCTGTAGTTTGTCAGCAGAGGGAAGACAAAGTCGTTCAGGTTGTGGATCAGAGCTTGTGACTCCGTGTAATGGTTGCTGGAGCCAGCAGTAACGAACAGCACGTGCTTGTGGGTGTATTTGGTTCTGATGAGCCGCGTTACTTCAGCCAGCGTGTCGTCCTCCAGATCTGTCATAGACTCCAGAATACCAGCTAGATTTGATTCTGGATCCGCGGACACTTCTGCATTGCATTTAGTGTCTATGCATGGGACGGCTGTAACATTAATGTTCTGCGCTGGTGTACGAGTAATGAGGCTGCTTTCAGACCGTTGTAATGAGGAAAGCTATTGATAGAACGAATTCAAATACCGCTAGAGTCAATTTTAAAAACTTTTATTCCTCGGAACTCGGTCAATTTCAATAAGACTTTATTGAATATCTAAGGAAAAGAAATCCATACGTACATTTACGATGCCCTGTGACGATGGTGTCGCATGTCTCAACTTCAGCGTTGCGCTTCCACAGATTGTTAATCTTCATAGCTGCGGGTAGAAATTGAGTTGAAAAGATAAGTTACTCCGTAAGATGTTGGGGTCACGTGTGCTCAAAGTTTTCAATGGTGTATTTTTACGGAATATGGCATAGTGTTACTGAAAGTTAGATTTCAAATGCTTATAGGTTTAGTGTACCAATAAATGGTCGCGCTTGTGTTCAAAATGTCCAATTACTCAAACTTAACCTTGTGAACTAGCAGACAATACAGACAGTAATACAGAATGATATTGATAATGCTTGTCTAATAGGCTATATGACATTAATCCATCATATAAATTTGACGTCATCATGAATGACATCATTATATCAAATTGTTTATCTTTGAACAAATGTTTTAAAATGAACCAATTTTATTCAAAATATGAACAACGCAAGGAACTTCGGAACCCATTGTTCTTTTCCATGGTACGTGGGCATAGAATGAATCAGAATCAAGGTTTGTCCCAAAGTAAGAAAACAATTACCTTCGATGTGATCCAAGTACTCGTTGAGGAGATCGGTGTAAGTGAACTCTGTAAGACAAACCATCATAAATATTTATATAGGTGTGACCTTTGATGAGTAATCGTGTTCAATATCCAGGACCTTACCTGAAATCGAAAGCGTAATAAAAGAAAAGAGAGAGTGGAGAATGAAATAAAGAGGGAAAGACAGAAAGAGAAGTGGGACGGGGCATACAGAGAGGAAGAGAGAGACAGATTGAGGGAGAGATAGAGGGGCAGAGAGAAAGAGACAGAGAGAGAGATACACACACACAGATAAAGCGACAGATAGGTAGAGAAAGAGGCAGAAATATTAGGAGAGAGAGGGAAAAGAGTGAGAGAAAAAAAAGAGAGATAGAGATAGAGAGAGGGAGAGAGAGAAAATCAAGAGAGAGACAGAGAGAGTGGAGGAGAGAGATAGAGAGAGAATCACTGAGAGAGTTGAGAGAGCGGAGAGAGAGGGGAAAGCAGGAGAAGGGCAGATAAAGAGACTGAGAGAAAGAGTGACATAGAGAAAGACTGAGAGAGGGGAGAGAGAGAGGCAGAGGAAGGGAGACAGAGAGAGAAATACAGCAACATAGAAAAAGTGATACCAAATGGACAGGAAGAAAGAGAATGTGACAGTGTGTATGAGAGAAACAAAGAGAAATATATATGCAAAGTAAAATGTATTTACATAAATGAGAGACAAAAAGAAACGGGTATGATATATAGGTCATAGACAAAGAAAACGTATGACATAAAGGGGTCCACGATTAAAGTGACACAGAGTATGTTTCAGGAATTTTGTATGTGGCTTGAATCTAGCCAAAATATCACATGACCTCGGTTCAGTTCTAATCGCTTATCACAGTTTCATCTTTATATCGTTAATAACAAAATCATGACATTTCCTTGTTTTCAAATTGTAAATTTAAAAACGACATATGAATATCAAAAAGTCGAAATTCAGCGTCCCATTTACATGTGTATTGGTTAAAAGACCTACCAAGCAATACCAACCTATCTTTCTCGATTATAAATCTCGACGTTGTTCCTGTTTATTGTCTCTATGCTAACTGATAAGCATCAATATGTTAATTATCATAAAAAAAACTACTTCTCAATCAAACAACATCAATCGTGATGTTTATGACATGTTTGGCCCCAACAACATACTCTGTGCCCCTTTAATCAATTACTTCAACTAAAGGCCACACAAAAAGCTATCCAATCAGCAGAAATGATAACGAACCTTCAATATCCGATACACTGAACGACTCCTCGGAGTAAGTATTTGCAAATATCACCCCTGGAAAAGTCAAATACGTTTATCAAGGATAAAATCTAAATAAAACAGAACAAGACAGTGTTAATCTATCATATTATGTAAATTGATTTACATTAAAATAAGGACAATAACTTAAAGAATATATCGCGTATCAATATCATACAACGATTTCTAACAATCAAATAAATCATATATTTTCACGATTTATTGCATGACATTATGATATACTAGTAGCTAAGAACTGTTTATGATCGTTCAAGCACTTAGAAGAAGCACGAACTTTTATAAATATATCATAAACCACATGTAATCTCATAACAGTCACTATAATGTGTTTATATTTGAAACATGTTTTGATTTACAACACATAAAAAATTATGTGTTTAGCATTTAAAGACATTTCGCAACTTGGTTTGAGTAAAACAAGTACGCAACATGTTTAAAATCAAAACTCCATTTTAGCAGTGTATAGACTAAAACTTACGGAATTATGTGGCTGGCTCTCTTCGACTATCCTGCTAGGTTGTACCATAACTAGAATATCATTGATATTCAAAAGATATTAACGTATCTTAGAGAGTTTTTAATGAATCATTCGATACTTATGAGGTGTAATATATTTTCTGAATTATTCATTTCATGAAATGTGGATATCTTTTACTATACTAGTTTAAGGTCTCACCTTTTTCTATCGCTTGAAACATTATGATAAGAAACAAAACCGCCGTTCCGATAAATACAGAAAACCTCCTGACTGAAATAGAAATAAATATGGTGAACGATTTGGCACAAAATTAATGTAGATATAAAAAAAATTCATGATCCTATAGCAATAAATGCATGATTTCAGTGGTCCATAGATAAATTAAACAGCACGTGCACGACATGAATTCATGAGAGAAATGGCGCTAACCAATCACATAAGCGATTTAACAGCTTATAATCTTTCGATAAACGATAAATCATATGCTAAGATATAGAAATCTATTTTACGATATGTAAGTTTTTGATGAAAAAGCTCTAAATCATCAAAGCCATGATTTCAGAGCATATATCTTAATTCAATATGTAAGCATAAGTTCATATAAGGAAATATACTAGTGTTCAAATGAATAAGTAAATATTTTTCTAATCTAAAGATAAGTTCAAGGTAGACAAAAATTTAACAAACCTCTGTTCTGTAAAATTTGAAACATTTGGTGATGTCATAGTAACTTGATAAATAAACAGAATCAATATGAGGCAAATAATTTTCAAGGGAACATTTGAATATGTATTGTTTCATCAATTTAGAGCATTTTGTCCCCTTTTGTGACTAAGATAATGAAAATTATTCACCATTCAGCCTGGCACCCACGTTGAGGGATTGGGTGGACATTATATCGACTTGTAGTTACGTTTACTGTCAGCTGAAAAGAAACGTACAGCTCAATGTCAATAATACGAGGTAATGTTTAATGTAATGCAGAAACTAAAAAATATTTTTCATTTTTAAGATCATACAAAATCAATTCTATTCAAGGAATATTCTACTTAAACAGATACAAGCACTAACAATATAGAAAATATCTCTTATGAATCTAGATGTTATCGAGATCCCCTCAATGGTATTAACTATAGATCTTGCAGCACTCTTGCTAAAAATACATTTTTCTGCGTCGATTTATATATTTTTATTTCAATGATGATGATAATGATAATGACGCAACATTTATATTCCAAAAAAGATAAAATATTAATAAATTCTCTGGGATTCATAAATGTAAATATGAAATATCTATCATCATTCATTAAAGTCGTTACAACTTACTAAGTATCAAGTTCTGAGCATCCCGCGAAGTGTCTTCAAATCGGCCTCAACACTCACCAGTCTGTTGAGCGTTTATATGTGTAAGAGTTAAGAAATCCTTCTTATATCAGCTTGCCCAGTGAATGGTCAAGTTCATTCTGACCATTGGTAAGGTTCACCAATTTTATCCCATACTCATTAGAGCCGCAGGCCATTGACGTAAGGACAATTTCTCTATTACCGAAGGCTAAGGGGTTTAAGGTATTTGGTAGTTAATGAAGATTTCCAATCGATATCTTAAGTATCTTCGTAACTGTTATATCTGCACACAGGTTACTTTATGAGATTTGAGGGCTTTACAAATTTAGTGTCAGTGGAAGTGTGTATTTTGTGCAACAATGTGCCTTTAAAGACGCATTAACACGTTTGTTGGATACTCAATCGTAATTTCGGAAATCCTTTACAGCAGATACAAAGACTAACATAGGTTGATAGTGTTAATTCGTTCATTTAACCACTTTACGTTATTTGGACACATAATTTCGGATTCGCAACATTTAAAGAGCAGTTTTCCGATTATCGGTGAAAACAAGAACATTTCAATAATTTTGGCAGTTAGAGATACAGATGCAAGTGTAGTGGACGATTTTAACTTAACTCAGGTCATAAGGTATTTTTGCGCTTACTAAAGCAAAATAAAAAAATAATGAATATTCTCTGTGTCACTTTATCAATCAAATAATTTGAATCTCTTTTGTGATCAAATGGTCGTCAAAAATAAAATAGGAAATCCCTAAATGTCATGGCGAGTTTACATAATTCAACAATCTTTACGGATATACGGAGGGGTAAGGCGGGGACAAAAAAGACGCTTTTCACGTCATCGGATGAATGGTAATCTGATGACCCATAAGATTGCCGTTGTATATAGTGTGAGCGCCTTAGGCAAGGGCCTTGAGTCTGATAGTGTGATAATCACTTATCTCATCTCAGATTAGTTGATTTGCATATTGACCCGAATAGGCCATTTATATTCTATCTGGAATATGCTCTCGTTTACGCGGAGTATGGAATATTAATGTCTGACACAGTCATCTGGCGTATTATATTGATCAAAATCGACAGGCATTTTAGAGATAAATTTGTTCTTGAAGATAGCCGATGAGAACTCATCTCATGAAGATAGAAAGCTATAGTGAGTGCCTATATCCCCATCTGCCTTATAATAGCCTATATGAACCGAGAAGCGTGTTATAGTGCCTTTAAAAAAATACAGACAAAGTTCCTTCCGTGACGGAGCTCGAATTTATTTGAACGCCTCCATCGAAACTGTTAAAAAACTAAGGTAAACAAAATATGAACGTGTACATTTAGGATGAAGATGAAATAGAAAGGTTTTGAAAAATAAAAGTTTGACTCAAACAAAGATCAGTGCGCTGGACTCAAACCAAAACTTATTTTACTTAAGTGTTATCATGTGTATCGTTATTGTTTATATTGTACATATGTTCACTAAACAAAAAACATAATTAACCTATAATTATTCTAAACATGACATACAAAATACGATATTGAAAATTTTGGAGGTACCTTTCTTGCATAGTCTGATTCAGGGCTGTTGTCAAAGAGTTCAATCTGTTTAACTTACGTAAATCCGAGGGAATCAAATGTAGCCCAATCTCATATCGTATCATATCAAAATATCAGCCAATTACTAAAGGCAACAGGCATGAAGTGTATTATGTACATGAGGATAAAAGTAACGCAACAACGTTTTATATAAATACTGAAGTAATAACATTTTAAGAAATTCGAATGATAAGGGTCCATTTCATATGAAAATGTTTGTAAAAAGTAAAATTAAGATTCTAAGAATAAAGACAGTAAAAAAATTACAGTAACTGCACAAGTTATAATTAAAAACAGTCATTGAATTTACCCTAGTGAGACAGTCAAATTTAATAGTCGAAAATGTTTGATGGTAACATTACTGTTCGGTTAGTAGAGAAGGGAATCACAAGTTCCGATCCCTCCAAATTACTTGCTAATATAGGACTTGCTGCATTTCCCCAACTTTTCTGTGCTTGTCTTCCAGGCTGCTGCGCATTCTCTCCACACAATGGTAGTTCCGCTAAAAACTCGTATCAGCCTAGCGGCCAAATGTTCCAACACAGCCTATCTGCAAAATTTCAGCCAATGAAACCACCGCATGTACTGATAGCATATTTTATGTCACCAAGGCCTATGAAATGATACAGTCGCTAGATAAGACGACTGTGTTCTGTACAGAAGACTCAATATGAACAGTGTACATTTGAATAAAGTAAAACGTTAAATAAGCATACGTAAATGACTGAAGCTTTTAGAATGATCGCTTATGAAACGGCGTCACAGATTGCACAACTAACATCGTAATCTATCATAAGTATCTAATCATGCTTCTACAAGAACGGGAACCGTTCCTATAAAGATACGAATTTATTACCCATATGGTTATTCATAAGGGGTGACATATTTTCAATATGAGCACATGTACACATATATATCATTTTTGCCTAGCAAAGAGTTACCGTATTTCGTCGTTTGTAACGTCCTAAAACCAGTGTTCGTGACGTCACGGTCGCGGGTCGTCGCAAGGGAAGGAGGCCGTTTTCTGAACACTTGAAATGGAAAGGAATCGCTAATAAAGAAATTATTATCCTCGGAAGTGTATCATAAGGCTTGTACGAAACTCATGAGATTTCACACTTGTTTCGTAAGTCATATGACAGAATTCCTCGGTTAACATTCTCTTTTTATGAATCATATGATTTGACTGTCAATATATCTCTTCTTAGGATATCTCAACCACTCAAAAACCTTGTGGAATGGAATTAGGACGTTTACATACATCACAAATAAAGTTTACAATTTTGGCATAGAGATAACTAGTGGATGGTTAAACTGGTATCGTCTTCTTTCTTGATCTTATTCATCCTCAAATTTTCATCCTTTCATCAGTGCATCAATCCATGAATCATTCATCCTACTATATCAGCGTATATGATTCCGCTCTCGCTCCCCCCTAATACCTTGATCTCATTCATAACCCTCGTATCGCTAGCTATCTAACCAGCCAATGAGACGACTCGCATTCAGCAACAGCGGCACAACAAAGAAGTAAAAATCCTCTGAGTTCAAGCTAGTAGCTTCAGTTCAATCACTTCATCTCTACCATTTAGATAAGCAAGGACATATATGCTGATAACGATCAGCAATATTGCTCCAGGAGTGATGTAAGCTTACCTTAAATACAGTGGTCATTTTCTCCTTGACCTCTCACTGGACATCGCCATTCGTTAAACGCAACATGTATACAGTTAACATATCACATAGCCTGAAAGGTAAGGTCATTTAGCATTAGGAGAATGTTTATAAAATGATGTTTTACAGATTATCGTATGGTATGATGTTGCTTTAATTTCTTGCTTTAGTACGGCTTCCGGTCGCTGAGAGCACAACATAAATTCCCCAAATTACATTGTAAATAGGACGACACAGGTTATTATTATTATTGTTATTGTTTAACCTTTTCCGCATGCGAAAATTCAAATAATAGAGTAATAACTTTATATATGAATAAAATAGAAGCAGTTCTTTACGCTCCAGTAACTGCACAACCTCTAGTGAAAACTAAAATTCAAGGTTACCATTATTTAGATCAAAATAAGATCTCGACGATGATATATTTCATTTTGAAATAATCACTATCTTTCTGACTTTCTTTTCAAATGACATATCCAATTACATTTCTGCCCTTAGAATAATTAACATAATGATCAGATCTTACCAACCAGACTATCCCTCGATAGTAAGATGAACTATTTTTCTACTCTTGTGGCTTAATATTCAAGGTCTTCATAGCAAAGATGACACTTACATGTGTTTCCTCAAAGAAATGTAATAATACTTTTCTATCAATTTTATCCAAAAATCCTTTGACATTTGAAAATAGGGGGAAATTGAATCGTTATGTAACTTGCTACGCTGACCAATAGTATCTGACCTACGTCAGTAACTTGTCACAGTGGCGGCCTTCGGTAACGTATGTAGGCCTATCGTAATATAACCTTGAAAAGATTGACCCCCTTGACCACATTATGACAGCTGTATAGTTCAGTGGTTTAAATAATATTGCACATCATTAATACGTACAAAAATGTGTTATTCATTTTGTAATATTTGTATATATTAACTATTCCTATAAATGTTCCACTCGACAAACTATCAACTATTATAACGATACATTTAAAAAAGGAATTCTTTCTAATGAACAATAGGTTACGTTTGATATACAAACAATAGTTACTTTAATTGTGATGTGACTCTTCTTATGTTTAAAACGTCTGTTGTTACAGACACGAAATCAAGAAATAGGCGGAGATTGGTAAGATATTTTACATTGAATTTTTTATGTGCATGGATTCATAGAAATACCACTTTGTTTATTGGTAATGTTCGTTCATTTTTGTCTTTTGAGCTCATTTAAAAAATCCTATTTTTGCCAAGAATTAACGCTTCAAATTAAATATGCAACTTTGGCCTGAAGCTCCAACAATCATCAAACCCAAAACGGAATTAGATTTTCGTTTGTTTTGGGAACATGAACTCCTGTGGAAGAGAAATGAGAAAATAATAAGAAAAACTACAGTTACTAAACCCTTAGAAATAATAATAATAATGATAACAATAATAATGATTATAATATTAAAACAAATTATGTCGCATAAAGTTCGTACGATCGTTTGATACTCGTGGTATCAAACAGTAGTATATATAGTGATAAAATTTTATGTACAACTGTCTATGTCATCATATGAGTTGTGTGCTCTCAAAATACAACTACAAATCAAACTGGAAATTATTACTAAACATTTTGCCGCGACAAGGCGTCCGAAATACATAGGGTAGCTCAAATAGTAATTTTGTTTGTAGCAAGTTAGCACGACACGAGCTTGAGATACATCTAGTGTTTTAAAAACACCTCAGTGAAATCGAGTTTGTGTAACTTTGGTGGTTTTGCGCTGGAATTGTGACACCTTAAGCTGTTACTTCTCATCGCAGCGTGAGGACGGGGCTTTAAGAGCTTAACTTTAATTAAAAGGGACGATGGTAATTAATTAAGAATAAACGTGTTACATGTAGTATTGTCAATTGTCGTGATTCTGACCGTGAAATATCAGGTTTGAAAGTCCTTGATCTACATCTGGTCCCTCGAAGTCATTTAATAACATTTCGTCTAATTCTTGTGGCCAAAGCTATCCTAGAAAGTACCTGTCTACGTTGAAATATTGAACGTTCATGGCATCCATTTCAGGCAAACAGGCAGCAGTGTTGGTTATTACAACTTTTACGCTGATAATTCTCCTACAGCAAGTATCCAATGAAGGTAAGTGATTAATTGTAAACAAACATTGAGGTTTTAAAGTCTAGACATATGTGATTCTATTATTGTGCACTTTTGAATACAACTCCTTTTTGTCTTGATGTCTGCTGTAAATAAGATTAAAAAATTACGTTTTAGTTATTGGCACGTGCCATTGTCCGGTTTTCGATAATAAATTACGACTTTCACCTGTTTATTGGCACTGTTGCGAACTGATAAGCACCAAGATTCTTATTTTCTGATACAACAAATATTTCTCCATTGAATAACAGTAGTAATGACGTTTAACATATTTGACTGTTACAACATATACTTTGTGGCCCGTCATCGACAACAAGACAATGGTTCGCACAAATACTTAAACGCACTTTTGGAAACTTATTTTACAGCAAACACAATAGAAGAACATTGGTTGGTAGTGTTTTGTAGGTTTTTTAACCAATATTCATGTAGACTGAATGCATAATGTCGTCTTTTTAACATTTATATTGCCGTTTTTAGATTATCATCTTTAGAAATAAGATAATATTATAATTTTGTTATATAAGAGATAAGAAGAAAGTTTCGGAATGCGGTCCTTAACTTTATCCAACTTATGTGGCATTTTGGCTCATAAAGTCACATGACAATTAAAAACCAAAATTTGTGCCACTTTAAAAAGCTAAAAGATTGTGCAAATAGAAGAATTTAATAGCTGAATGTATGAATAAATTAATTGATGATTTGATCAGAGTTATGTGATTGATGTTTCAGTGTGGTAATCATGTGATTGAAACTGAATTGGTTGAATGATTGATATTTTTAGTTCGATGAAAAACGTTTCTTTTGAAATGATTGATGGATTGATGAAATGAATGAAATTTGAGGATAAATGAGGTCAAGAATGAAGACGATACCAGTTTAATCATCAAATAGTTATCTCTATGTCAACATTTTTAAAGTTCATTTATGATGTATATAAACGTCCTAATTCCATTCCACAAACTCAGTTAGAGAGATTAAAATAGATTTAAGCCTTTAGCATTAGATTCGATTTTGGTTATCAGCTTGGAATGAGGAAGAGAACGACTTTGAACCGCTTCCGGAAGAGGTTGTTGACGTCAAAGAGAACAAAGGTGAGTCTTTTGAAGGAAACTGCTGTGTCAGCAATCTTTAAAATAATAATGATAATAATGTGGACATTTATAATGCTCACATTTCCATCCACTAGGGAATGCTCAAGGCGCTACCAATGTTCTGGTCTAAACCAAGCCTACATATTTGTCGCAAGAAGGTCACCACCAAAACACACATCTTTCTGTTGCTTTTTTACGTTCAGAGTTACATATCTTTCAAGATAAATGGTTTCATGCTCTCTGCTTCTTGAGATTCATTTTCCTTCCGAATTTGTATTCATTTGCCTGATCGTGATCATGTTTTCAAACAAACTTTTTTATTTAAAATGTCAAATGTCACTATGTGTCCCCGTTGATGAATCCAAAAGAAACAGATGAAAGTGCTAAATCATTGTACCTACAGACGCTGATTTCGCGGCCTTGTTGGAGGACTACAAAACTCTTCTGTCAGGTAACTTCCAATGACATGATGTTTTAGTTAATGATATTTCAGTAAATCATTGCTTAGAATCATGATCATTTCAATATCAAAGTTAACATCCTCAAAAGGTGCCAGTAGGTCACGTTGATTATTGGAACCACTAACGATGTGTAAGTACTGCGGAGGTCCGTTCAGTGCGTTTGAGGTAAGAGACCGGCGCCCCGTGTCACCACCGCCATTCCAAAACGCACCATCCTATCTCAGGGTAAAACGTATATGCTGACGCTGCACTCTTATACTTGTACTAGATGGGAGCGTCAGGTTGAAAAACTACAAAAAATCTACAATGAGATTGCTTTGAGTAGATTTTAATAAAATCGTGTCAAATGGTACCTTGAACCATACATCTTTATTGAAATAGGTATGAAAATGGCGGGCAGGTGGAAAACAAATGAAGCTAGAAGGTCCTGTTTGGACGAGTCCAAAAACAAACGGAGAGGTAAGTCGATTCTCTGTCGATTCCGCTTATGAAACAATGAAATGATTATGATTATTACATTACCGGAGAGCCCGACCGTTAGAGCCTTAAAACGAGCCTTTCCGGGGTGTTTTGTTTATAATTGA
This sequence comes from Phorcus lineatus, assembly GCA_921293015.1. NCBI lineage: Eukaryota > Metazoa > Mollusca > Gastropoda > Trochida > Trochidae > Phorcus > Phorcus lineatus. Next base: position 5,072,333 of record OV121092.1, read on the forward strand.
GTGTTGATACGTTTGATATCAGATGAGCAAGGGTGATGTTTCATTTATCAGCCCGAAACATACATAGACAGTCACGAAAAATAAAAGGAATCTCAGTAAATAAACGTACCGTTAGGCTTTTTGAGTAGTGATACTATTGCCTTGTAACGTAAAGAGCATAATGACATATATAAATACCTGATGATGCAAACCATATGAGGATATGATTGTTTTTAAACGATAAAATCATACCATGGAAATTCTCAAAATCGAGAGAGCGCCATCCTGTCTCAGGGTTAAACATATACGCTGACGCTCCACTTTCATACCCTGGGTTATAACCTCACTCCACCTGCGCGGTGTGACATACCTCTTAGCCAATCAGATAGTTTTATCGTGATGGTAAGCGATACAATTTCAGCCAACCACAGATCAGAAGCTAATGATGCGACAATGGTTATCATTCCGAGTCCAGTCTAACGATTCGGTTAAGTTAATTTCAGAAGATCATGCACATTTAACCCCGAGTAGCTGCAGTAAACTTTTGACGGCTCTGATTTGAGAGATCTGCATGACACAAATGAACGCAGGCTTTCAAGCGATATCATTGGTTGTCTATTTTTAGATAATTTATAGGTCATAGGTCACAGCGCGCAGAGTTGAGTGGTTGGGATTCAAGGTTTTAGAGTGGACTGTCAGTGTAGACGTTCTACCCAGAAACAGGATGACCGAACCTTTTTAATTATAAATAAAATCTGTTAGGAAACCTTAATCGCTCTTGTTCTCCTGGCATCATAAAAGTCAAATGACACAATCATATTTTAAATAATCTCCTTATTGCTCAAATGCAATCCCTATTAACTATAAGAACGCGTAGGAATGTGGATGTCAGTAGTGACATATACCATGGTTATTTAGAATGGTGGAACCTGATATTTAACCCGCAAGCTGGGCACGCTGTAGGCAACAATTCTTGGTTATGTACTAATGAAAAGATACATAAACTTCCTTTTATTTAATACTGATTTTTGCATTAAACTCGTATATAATTTGGTATCAAAATCACCTTCGCTCGTTTTATACGAACTTATTGTTTTTGTTGTTATCACTCGTTTGATAAAGATAATATTGAATGGAAGGTCGTTAGTCGCTTCATGAATCTAACGAACATCACCAACCCGGCGTTAATCAAGAAAGCCAACATGGCTGGTTTTCAGTTGTGCCATGCATGGATGACGAATGCGATGCAGAAGTGCCCGCGGATCCAGAATCAAGTCTAGCAGGTATTCTGGAGTCTATGACAGATCTGGAGGAAGACACGCTCGCTGAAATAACGCGGCTCGTCGAAACCAAACACACCAACAAGCAGGTCATGTTCGTTACTGCTGCTTCCAGCAACCATTACCAGGAGTCACAAGCTCTGATCCACAACCTGAACGACTTTGTCTTCCCTCTGCTGACAAACTACAGCTTCGTCTACTACGATCTGGGACTCAGTGTGGAGGAGAGAAGCGAGGTGGGGATAAGTGTATGCTAAGTGTGTGATAAGTACATGATAAGTATATGAAAAGTGAATGATAACTAAATGATAATTATGTGAAAAGTATATAATAAAATGACAAGTATACATATTACCATGGAATGGTGGGAATGCTAAGAATGGAAATAATAGAGGGAAATAGCAAGTAGATTTTAAAAAAAGATAGCATTCTCTACAGAGGTAAACATATTAATTAATGATGGTGCAACCTATATGGGGAGAGAATGATGAATTTAGTGATCCAGTGAGACACATAAAAATTTAGGGAACGGATACGTTTTTTCTCAAATTTATTGAAACATTATCTAGTGAATGAATTTCTTTATCACAGCTGGAGCAGTTCTGTGGGTGCGAGGTGAGGACGTTCCCTCTCTCTATGATGCCGGAGCGCATCAAACCTCTCACCTGCTACACCTGGAAACCTCTCATTGTGCACGTGAGTTCTGCATGTAGTTTTGACTTTGACTGCCTTTTTTTAAATGCTGAAATGCACAGTAAGGATTAGGTATTATTTGTGGAAGCGAAATTCTGTGCACTTAGAGCATTGATATATGGCTCTTGAAAATAACACCCTTTGAAAAATGTGCCATAGGATTGATTTTATACCATGCTCTCTCAGCAAATGTGTCTTTGATCACATTGAAACGGCAAAATTTATACGCCAATTGTCAGCCTAGCCTTTGAGAAAGAGCTTATGAAGCGTCTTGGCAGTCGAGATCACATGAGTAAATGTGGGCTTCGGTTAACATGGAATGTCCTCCTGCCCCATTGAGATATTCATATTCGGTCACGCCTCTTACAGTTTCAACCCCGCGATTGTCTTGACAACATAATATTTAACGTGGTGACTAAAAACTAATTCTTATTATCTTTTCCAGGCCAACCTCCCGAAAGCTGACACATTGATTTGGATGGACGCCTCAGTCCGATTCGAACAGGATGCCCTAAACGAACTCCTTGACATGATTGAACAAACTAGAGTCATCATCACCGATGGCCTCTTCCCGATTGCCCATCACGCAACCGTTGACATGTTTAACTACTTCCGGGAGAGCACGTGCAGCTTCTCTGCTATCCCAGAGTTCCAAGCCACCTTCATAGTGTTTAAGAATGAACGTCTAATCCGGGAAGCAGTGGTCAAATCATGGGCTGCGTGTGCACTCAGTCCCTTCTGTATGTGTCCTGTAGATCACACCGAGTTGCTGGAATGTCCCAGCACAAAATGGCAGTATAATAAGTGTCATAGATTCGATCAAGCAGCATTGGGGATAATTCTTGTGAAACTTTTTCGAAACCATGACAATAACATTCGGGTGGGTGAAAATATTGTCAGCTTAAGACGAAGACATAAAGAGGATTATTTTCAGACACTGAAAGACACTTCAAACCGGTTGTTCAGAAACTTTGAATGAAAGCTTGTGGCACCATGAAACAGAGGCGTGGGTGTTTGCTTGTGACATTATTTAACAAAGTGAGGGAATTACTGACATTGACATCCCAAACATTCCTTATTCCAAATAAGGTCCTGTCATTTGAGATAATGAGATAATTTGAGATGATGATGTGTAGCACCACCCGAAGGTTTGACGAGTGTCCCTCGAACACGTTAAAACAAATTTTGCATTTCTTTTATCTAAGCGCGAAATTGATTCTGCCAAAAAACGTTGGGCTTGACATATACAGACTTATTAAAGAGCCACTCCCTGATTTTCATAACATATTATTTACCTTTGATACGAACCTAAATGTCATATGTGGTGATATAAAATCAAAACATCTTAAATTTTCGTGTCCAAAAGACCTATATATCACAAATACTGATTTTCCGTGAAAATCTAAAAACAGCCTTATTAATGAGGTGAGGTGAGGTGAGTTGGTGTTTAACGCCGCTTTCAAGATTATTTCACTTATATCGCGGCTGCTAGTATTATTGCAGGGAGAAAGCCTGCAACACTATAGTGGCTATGCATTGCGGTGAAACCTGCGAGCAGCAGCTGGAACTAGCGAACCATGGGTGGTACTGCGCTGAATTTCAGTGTAGCATTGCACCCAAACCTGATTGCGTGTAGAACAGTTCTCTACTGCAGACAAAGTTGCCGAGCCCCTGGCGGGATTCGAACCACCGACCTCCTGATCCGAAGCCGAACGCGCTAACCACCTTATTAATGCACATTGATACTAGTTATGTAACCTAACAAATGGTATCAACTGCTAACAACCCTTCTGGCTGTTTTACATAGACCTTTTACTATTTGACGCGCACCACTGTCCGGTTTTTCGATCATAGTTGCGACGTTCTTCCTTCATTTTGTCACTGTACAAAAACAATCAGCTTTAAAATGTGTCTTTTTGGTAAGAGTTGATACTTCGCGATCAAATGACATCATTGATAAAGTTTGGCATATATGACACCAATAACTCACGGAGTGGCTCTTTAACTTTTTCGTGAATGGGATTAAGGTTACAAATTCCAAAGTACCATCTAGACGAATGGGTTCTGCCATAACCCGTGAAACAAAATGTGCATCATATTCTGATTCCAGTTCCATGTAAATTCGCTTTTGTAACAAAATTAACAAAAGCCTTAGTTCTTGTCTTGGTACCAAGAACCTTGAGACATTCACAGTAATCGAATGTCTTCGCTGTGAATGAGTGAAACGTCATCAAATTCAACAGTTACAACTATGTGAGGGGATCACTCAAAGGAAACTCCATTAACATTGTCGTACCGCAATTGAATAAAATTGCAAAAACAGTCTTTTTAAGATAATGGTTATCATTCCCGGGTATAATATAGTGTTATAGTTATCATATCATCTCCGGAATATTTCAACCAATCTAGCCTCTGTGCTCATACGACCTATTGTTTTTTGCAATAAAATTGTTTCATTATATCTTATCAAAATGATATTGATAAATGTGTCCAAAAAATGTGACCTATATTATGAATCTGCAACTGTGTAGTTACTTCAATCCTGTAAGGATGGTAACTTTATGAACTTTTGGTCGGGAATCAAATCAATTTTAGTTAAATCTGTTACCAAGACTGTTTGTAATAACAGCTCACGATGGTTTGAATATTTAAAAAATACTTTAAATACAATTAACGTAACGATACATGAAATTTGTGCATCTTTTGCTGAAAAATACATATTACAAAGTTAAGTTCTCTTCTCCAATAAAGATTCAAATAATGTCTTTGATAATAGATAAGTTTAGACGAAATTCTATTGATGATATCTGCTTTTAAAACTACGCACACCTGAGCGGCTTCCTCCTTGAATTAAGTAGGTCATACTTAACTACCTTACTTAAAGCTACATTTAAACTGTATCTTTAACTCTGGTGACTTTCCATCTGACAAGTCAGAAAATTTCATATTCCCTCTATACATGGAAGGAAGTAGAAATCATGTAAATAATTAAAAAGGCATTTCTTTAATGTGTACCGAAAATAATGTTACCTCCTGATAAAAATACTTGACGGAAATACTGGTTAATCAAAGGTTAGTAAAAGATGCATCTTGTACATATGGTTTCCAATACACATGGGAGTTTCAACACGAGATATCAATATTGATATATTTACAAATCAATTCAGAGAAATGATAACAGGGATTGGGAAAGGCAGGGGCCATGGGCCATTTTGCACATTTGAAGAAAAAATGGCCCATTCAAATTTGAAATTTTACCATTGCTAATAAAGGGGAATGGCCCATTCAAAATTCTGAAAATGACTCAAAGCCCTCTAAATGGTTCATTATCAAAGGTGTCTTTCCCAATCCCTGCTGATATCAACAGAGAACTCAGAATTGTGGCCTTTATACTGACATATTAATTAGGTGTTGTGTCCCAAAAGTTTCTAAACTTACTATAAAAACTGAAGAAACTTTTTTAAAATCACCCGTAACTTAATGCCCAGTCGAAAATGGCGAGTTGAATACCTGTTGCCTCACCCTGGGTGTGTGATTTATTCCAGCAAAGGACTTGACCCGAAAAAGTAAAAGAACTTTTACTATTGCAGATTGCCATATTATTATTGTATGAGCCAGGATAGATGTATACCATTGTTACATGTGTTCACTCTCTAAATAATGAAAAAGGCATCAAAGGCAAGTATTTATATCCAACTGATTTAAATATTCAAAATTATGCTACTGTAGGAAGGGTTTATTTTCATACCCAAGGAATTTTTTTCTGCCATCCCATTTGTTGAAATTGAAAAAATGTGAATAGATAAGTCTATACTAAAACAAATGGAATAAAAGTTGCAATTATTTAGAAGGCTTTATTAGCACCAACTGATAAGTGTCAGGTTTTCTTCACATTTCCTCTCTTGGGCCACTGCTTCTTCTTCTTCTGTGCCCTCTTCTTCTTCAGGTTCTTCTTTGCAGTGTTTGACACGTAATCTGGAGAATAAAACATTGTTGTACATAAAGAATATCACCGACAAAAGTAGTGGCTGATCCATGGGGGATGGCCTTCAGGGTGTTGAATCCTTCTTTGAATTTGTTAATCTATTTTGTATATCAACCTATTCACTTGTAAAAATATGCCTTATCAAATGTATAAAAGGTAAAATTTGGTAAGTCAGTCCCCTGGGACTTACAACTGTTTTAACCTGTGATAAATTACCTTGAGGTTCGAATGTACATGGCACCCTGCCATTCCGCCTGTGTACCGGCAGCAACACCGTGGTGTCTATAGGAATGTAGGGCACCTCCCCTCTCTGTGTCTCTACTGGCACTCCAAACCCCATGTAGCTGAACTTTAGGTCGTGGGACCCCCTGTTGGCAAATGAAAGTGTGACTTAAATCAAAATCTCCTCAATTGTATATAACATTATTATTCTTGTTTTCAAACTAGCAGTGTAAGTCAATAGGGAAAGGACTGAAATGTTCTCTAATACCAAATGGATATGCATACTTCTTGAGCGAATTTTGTTTGGATATCTATATGATATACAGATCATCGTCAAACTTAATATCAAAAGACACTAGTTAGAAAGCTAAACTGACAAAGCAAATCCACATGCATAATGTTTCAGAGCTATAAAGAGGTGTTCCTTATCGGAAATTCCAGAAACAAACGGATTAAATAGACTACCTTTTGTTCTCTGTACTCTTGAGGAGTTGGCAAGAGTTCTCTCCCTTCCTGTGACTGAGCAGATACTGTCCAGCTGGCAACCTGAAAGCATGAGACAGTTAAAAGTGGAGCCTTTGACTATGTAGCTCTTCAGGCTCTCTATGCATCGAGGTTACAGAAATGAATGTAAAGAAAATCAAATAAATAGTTATCGAACACCGAATTGGCCATAACTTTAAAATAATTTCTGAGTCACCAATATTGTGAAATGTAAGTATTTGAGACAAACACGACATGCCACAAAATCAGTCATATGGGTGTCAAAATATTAACATTACCTGAATAGACCTAAGAAACAAAACAATTAACCTGATGTCTGAAATTTTATTTATATTGCCTTTCGTTACAAAATTGAATGAGTTTATTCTTTTTATTTTCAATTTCAGCAACCAATCAAGAGTTCCCTCCCTTGTTGCTATGGTTCTAAAAACATGTTCACCTTCAGGCACACGCCTGTCTCATATTTGAAAAGTCAAAAATTTTGAGCTCAAGAAAACTCATTTTCTCATAAAATATTACAACAAAGACAAATTTGGAGAATAATACAAGAAACAGTGTAATAAATACAATTTTTCAAGTACTCACTCAGTAAGTTTGAGAAAGATGCTATGAAGCGAAGCCAGGGCATGTACTGGTCTGCAACAGAATTAATTAAATTCTAAGTGACTGCCAAATGATATAATGCTGCATCATTCCTGCAGGGCTGAGTTACAGTATTTATAACATCACAAGAAAAAGAATAGTTTGATAACCAGCAATACTGAAAGGGGGGATTCATTCATCTGGAAAGGAGGGGTTAACCCTCAGGGGTCACTAATTTGAGGTCCTTTTAAAAAAACCCAACATGGTTCATCTAAATTTATTGTTGAAAGTTATGTTGATGCACTGTTAAATTGCACTTCTTTTCAACACCACTTCTTAATGTCAGCTTACAGCAAGGCTACTATACTCACACAAACGGAAGGGAGGGGTTGACAATTGAGTTGAGCTCCAGCTCATCTATCTTAATCAGTTCAGATGTCAGACCATTGATTCTACCTGTTTTAGAAGGAAAAGACTGAGAAATGAACCAATGCCTTCAGGATTCAAGTATACATTTCATATGTAACAAAAAGAGATCAAATTTATTTGAGCAACAGTGCAAATTTGCTTTTTAAACTACACAGATGTAATTTTCTTGAGTCTGATTTTCAACATGAAAACACCTATCTGCCTTATTAAATCAAATTTTGGTGGCTTTTGAGTATGAAGATGGCACTACAGATGTACGTACCCCTGATGAGCCTGGTGTGGGGTTTGACATAGCACGTGATCCAGTCCCTAGCCACCTCACTTAGCGTCACCTGCTCCACTCCAAACTTTGCCTGGTACTCCAGCTTGGGCACGATACACACTGGCTGGCTCTGCAACATGGGAGGTAACATTGTTTATTCAGGAACCTACTATTGCTATTGCCAGTACATAGAACTGTATACAGAAAGCACAAGTTGAGACTACCATCGTACCATACCATGTACCAATTTTTACTGGTGGGTCGCCAGATTCACATTTCCTAAAAAGTCACCTACTTCGGGTACAAACACTAGTCTCTCAAACCTGGATAAAGCCTTTCTTATAGCAAGTCACACACTGAATGATTTCAACTGCTGCTGAACTAGACTGAAAGCAATTAAATGAGCAAAGCCAAGGGAAATTGTAACAGATACAAGAGAAAGCAAACTTCTATAAACTGATCCTACATAGTTGTAAATTGTAACCTTATGGTTTGATAATATCGAGAAAGAAACAAAACTTAAAGAAATTTAGACAGTCTGATTAAAATCGACAATGTTCCAAGAAATTAAAGTTTCAACATATTGATTTAATAAAGATTCGAGCTCATTCTGATTAGGGTTTTCATCTTTACATACTCTAACCGCAGCAATAGTCAATGCATATGTAATATTTAAGATAATTATCTAATTATCATATATTGTTTGAGACCAGTTCTGCGAACTAGAAACTAATGAACAGACAAACCCATAAGGCAATGACTAAATCACTGGGCTTTACATAACACTCATCAACGGTCAACCAGAGATTAATGTTTCAATACTCTTTACAATCACCCCTGGGACTCTTCATTAGGAAAATCTGTACTGAAATTACCAGCGCTTGATTTGAATAACCCATTGAGACTGCTGTGTTGATTTGACTACAAGGAAGTCTCGAAACACGCTTAAGTCATGCTATAAAGTCATTGTTTGCAATACCAGCCTACAGATAATACTTTCATATGTTCAGCCAATCAAGTGGGACAGTTTCCTTTTAAATTTCAGATTCTAGGTCCTTAAAATCCGCCGAGAGTGACTAAGCTTTTTTTCAAGCATTTAATTGGGTTACTGTTTGAAAACAAAAAAGGCTGCTAATTACAAAGTAAGTACAAATTTTCTTGAAGAAAATTCCAAAGATAACTTGTGAAGAGTATCAGAACATAAAGCCCTGGACGGCCATAGATGCCTAACAGTATGATAAAACCGAACCTTGTGAGAGAGGTCGCGAAGCTGGCCATGGCAGGAGGACCTGAGGAGAAGTGTAAGACCAGAGAAGTTCCACAGGTTGTACGACACATTGTGTTCTTCAGGCTGACGCAACTCAGACAGGTTCTCTACAGAAGGGAAGAAGTAGGTAAACAAGGTGAGATGCATTTCAAACTGAGCCACTGCGAGTGTTACTGAACAGTTCAGTAACAACATTATTCAAAATTGAGGTAAGTGTTTAGCGGAATGGGCCTGGGCAACTGGAGCATGAAGTGACAAATTCATGTCAAGTATAAATATTTGTCATAATTTAGCTCATTTATAAAATAGTAAAGCCAAGAAGAGGTTCTAACACTGTCACCATTTTGAAATGATTTTCATCAGTTTGGATGTCCAGCACTTTCATTACCTTCAGAGGCCTGAGTTGTGTCAGATCTTCCCCTACCAGTGGGTAACATCTTCTCTTGAAGTTGCAGTATTGAGTCAAGGGGAGATAACCCAGGTTTACTCAGCCTCGCTTTCTTCCCTTTACCCTTGGAGCCACTGACCTCTCTATCTGTGGAGGAATTTGATCAAATAATTCAATTACTAGTAATCAGAGGTGAAAGTGGACTCAAGTTCATTATTAAGAATCAGGTGTACTTTACTCTTCAAATTTATATCAAGGCAAAAGTATTTGATAAATCAATTTATTGAAATAACAAGAACGGTTCTTCTGACTTCATACAAACCTTCCACTGTTGCTGAGGGGAAACTCATATCAGCACTAGACGTCTTCACCATGATGTTGTCAACTTTTGATGGACTGAACAGCATATTGGTGTCAAGAATGTTTTCAGATGGGTAACTTCCATATTCTGAATTACCATCTTTAACACTTGTGACAAAGTTCTTCTCAACTGTGGCAGATTTAGAAACTGAACCACCCTCCTCCCCTTCAACAACCATTGACTCTGAATTTGTCCTTGACCTCTGACCTGAACCTGATCTTGACCTTGATTTTCTTTTGACTTTAGGTTCAGGGCTGTGGTCGGTCTCAGAGTCCCCAGCTCCATGAACATCACCAATCTTGCTTGAGCGCAACACACGCTTTGGTACCGAAAATTCTTCTGATTTCTTTTGATCCTTGGACCTTGTCCATCTCCTGTTGGTGTCTAAAGAAGAATTGTCCCCCATATCAATCACAAGATCATTTTCATCTTCACTTGTGTCAGTAATACTCTTTCTTTGTTCTGTTTTCTTCACTTTGGGTTTTGATATCCTTGAGTCTTTTTTCCTAGAAACAGTCTTGACTGGTTCTTCCGTTGGTTCTTCTTTGCCCTTCCGTGTGCGGGATCGAGTACTTCTCCCAAGCGGACTGCCAAGGTCTGGAATGTCAATCACTAAAGCCTCGTCCTGTGATGTGTCACCGCCAGACGAACTGGCCATTGGAACCTTAACTTCCTTTGGAACAGGAATTTTTATTTTACTGTCTTCTGAGCTTTTCTTCTCGGAACCGACTTTGCTAATTTTTGTGTCTGAAGTGTCATTGTCAATCTTGGCACCATCAGTGATATTTGAACCTGGAGGACAGTCGTCACTGACTGTACTTTCTGTTTTAAGGTGAGAATTCTTCTCTATTACATCTTTCCCACAGGATTTCAAATCCTCTGATATTGAATTATCAGCCTTTTGTTTCTTGGCAGCAGCCTTCAATGAAGCCAGGAGTTCACTGGAATCTTCATCAAATGATTTCTTTGGCTTTTTTTCTGTTTTCCCAAAATCAAAAGACCCAAATGTTTCAAGATCTTCCATACTGACATCATTGTCAAAAGGATTAGTGGAGTCTGTTCTTTTGTGGACATCTTTTAGAGCTGTGTTTGACTGAGTAGGTCGATGCCCTTTGGTATACACTGGCTGGGTGATGAATGCCTAAGCACAATAAAGAAACAATAGTGACAGTAATGAGAGAAAGGAAATAAACTTGACCAAATAAGACCACCCTTATATCCAATATCTTTGCATCATGTAGATAATCAATTGTCATGATGATATTTAAGTTTTTTGTTGAAAACCAAAAATAATACTAACACAAACAAAATTCTACTTTTCCTTTAAAAATGGTGTTTGGTTAATAATGAAAATGAAGGATAATTTTTTTTTCTCATAAAACATTACATCCACTCAAATTAAATTTGGATCAAAAGGGTAACATACTTTTAAGGCATATTTGTGAAAGAGGGTGTTCTTTTCCCTGTTGGTCATGTCCTTGGATGCAAATGGTTTGTCAATGTACACTATCTTCTGTTTGGTACTTATATCTCCATCTGAAAATTATTAATTGTGAATAAAATATGAGAAAATACTAGACAAATATGATTCTGTAAAATTCTCTGCCAAAGGTAACAAGAGGTAACCAGAACATTCTTTCTAAAGTTCAGCTCTTGTATCACTTGCTGATGTACAAATATCATTTTTCTTAAATTTTAAAAGAAAATCAAAATAAATCTCAAGTTTTGAAAAAAAGTATGTCAGTAATCAGTGTTGCAAATTTACACTGCTCGAGAATTTGTTTAGGTGAAATAACTGAAATCAATTAACTGTAAAAAAGCTGGCAGTGATGCGAGGTCAGTGATGACAAGACAATCATGGAATTTTAGGAGCCTTAGTAAATATACTAAGAAAAATTAGTTAAGCAACAAAATGGTTTTCTGTATCGAGTAAAAAAAGTATAATCACTTCACTATCGAAATTTGTGTTGTCCCTTATATATTATTTTGAGTATACAAACATTTTAATTGATAAGTATGTAAATATGTCACATGCAAAAAGTATGATAGCTCTTAACCATGGGATACTGACAATCCTGCTCAGCCTGCCTGATAGTGACTGGTATGTCCCAGGCTCGGCTGAACTTGGGGGCATGGTTGTCGACTAGACATCGAAGAGCACTGCCGCACGTCACCACCTGACACCCGTGTCTCAGGGCAAGCAGCTCACAGTTATTGTCACGACTGCATGCCTGAAAATAGTAAGGGTGCGCAGTATTATTGGTATATTGGATTATTGCAATAAAGAAACACCACGATACATACCAGTATAGTTTTCTTAAAATATCCAATATATTGGAGTTTTTAGAAATAACAATTTCAATGTAAAATTTGGACCGATACCCATCCTAAGAAAATAGGGAAGGTAACAATGTTAAAGAAGAGAATCATAGAAAGAGGAAATCTCATGAGAGTCTTCTGATATAGGTTATATCAACACGAGTCGATTTAAGGTACAAATGTCCAAGTCTTGCAGAGAAATATATTTATTTTACTAAAAACTATAAGTCAAATTGGTATTTGTATGAGATTTTAAACATCAAACAAAATCGCTCTTGAGCAGGAGAAAGAATGCAAATTTATTGTACCAAAATTTTTCATCAAGGTTCTTCAGATCTTGATGCTTACTATTTCTATTCTTACTATTTACACATCATGGTAATATTATCAATCTGGTATCATGACACTATTCTCAGCTGTTCAATGATGTCAACGCCTTGTGAACACCATGAGCCTCATAACATCATGAGAATCAATTCCTGCAATATGTACCACTATATAATGTTAGTTTTGATAAGTGACATTCAGCCAGTTTTTGGAGATACAAAATACAATACACTTACTTCATGATTCCAGGCTTTCTTGTTTACTGTTTTCCTTCCATGGCTGGGAAACCTCTTGTTCACCTTATCATAATGTGTTGGCATCTCTGTTTGTTTCACCAGATCAGGCAGGAACACTTTGGGGAAGGTTCCCTAGAATTGATGATAAAAACACAAAACTGTGTAATTAAATATATGTATAGTACATTTATATCCCATTGTACCTCTATGCCAAAACATGCCCAAAGCGCACACACACATAAAGTATTAGCATTTGCTGGGCATACCCCGATGAATTTCAATGACTAAATAAAACACAATATTGTTAGCATGTACCTGAAAGCAGAAAAACAGAGACATGGTTACTCTTTCCACAGAATTTTACTTGTATTCTGACTGCTGATATTTTTGCAGAGAGAGCGCATGTAAAACCATTCTGCCAATTCGCTACTGTTGAACTATCAAGTGCAAGCTGTACCTTGCCAACAACAAATGTAATTTCACTATATTTCATGCAACATTAGAATAATCACTAACTCCATGTAACAATCCAAGACCCATTCATTCTAACTACAAAGAGGGCGAGAAGAGTTTTACATAGGTAGTGACTGACAGCAGTGGCAAATTCAATGAAGGGGGGCAGAAGGATGAGGATTCACATTCTAAAATTTTGGGAGGTAAATTGCCTGTGAAAAGGTAACCGCCCTTACAATCTCCTTGATAAAAATTTCTGGATGCCCTATGGACTATGTAGATGTTTATATACCCAGGACTCACTTACCAGCTCCACAAGGAGTCTCTCGTGCTGGAGGGTGGGGCTGTAGCTGGGGTCAGACGTAGTCTCCAGGGGGAGGGAGGTGTCAGGGCTGTAATACCGGTGGTAGTGGTCCACTCGTCGCCACTCACTTGTTAGCTTCTCCTGTAAGCATACAATACTCATTGCACAGGCAGACAAACGAACAGCTCTTTGAGATTGCTTGAACTAATGTTCATAACTTCCCCTAAAGAATAAGTCTTTCCATTCTCCTTCATTGGCTGATTTAAGTGTAGCTGAATTGAAACACTCACCTGGGATTATTTTGGAATTTTTATCAACAAGTCGTGTTTAAAGTAGCTAACCACCTGCTAGCAAACTGCTGATTAATTTTAGAAAGGCCGGCTGGAGATGAGGTCAGTAAGCCTGTCTTGCTTTTGTCATTTTAGATGAACAAAGTTTTCACACATTGCAGAGCTTTTCAAATTTTAGGCAGGGTGGTTTATTTTCCAAACCAAAACAAAAACAATAATGTTTTACAAAAACTAAAGGATTCTCCTTTGGCAGAAATTTAGAAATGAATAAAGGGAGACAACTCACATTGACATATTTCCTGGCAGCTGGCAGGAGATGATTGTAATCAAAGTGTCTGGATTTGGCAACTTGCTCCGTGTACTGAAGGAACGCTGCCTGCTCCTGACTCACTCGTACCTGCAGTGACTGCAAAAGAATTTTAAAAATAAGATTTTATCATCAGTTTGATGAAAGAAAATAGTACATGAAATGACTTGATAATCAACATAGAATCACAAACGTCCTAAATCAATGACTCAAATGCCTTAAGGACCGGTCATTTATTAAAGGGGGTACAGGGGATTTTCCTCTTAAAATTGTATATAAAAATGTGGCCCTCCCGTAACCTTTTGTAACCCCCGGCCCACCTCCCCTCCCCTTTAATAAATGATCAGTTCCTTATCTGGTTGATGAATCTACACATTTGATAGTTGCAATATCACCAATAGTACACACATCTTATAACATTTGACCAAACAAGAACCTTCACCTCAAACTCTGTGAGTTCTTTGATATCAGTGGGTGAGGGATGTTGGGGTCGGAACGACATGAGATATTTCTGGAAGAGCTCAAGATAACGTCTCTGTTCCTTCGAGCTCAAGGAGGACTTCTGGGCTTTCGGCTTCTGCTTCTCGGCTGCAGGTCTGCAATACAACAACATTGACATTCTCTTTTACACAATATGCAAAATGTGAAAGTGAAAGTTAGTCAATACACAAGCAAAATCAAAATTTTGCCTCCTGCATCAAAGGCAACAAGTTATTGACTGCAGGAGTTGATACATGATTCTCATTTAGGTAGGTGTGCTTTATTGGTTTTCTAAAGTTATAATTTAGTTATTAACTATTAAGCAGTTACTCTTAATAATTGTGTAAAGAATTACTGATTTTAGTTTTTTTGGGCTACATTATCTTGTGTACTTTTATCATACATTTAGAACACTCTTTTGCGGATCCTCTACGGACCTGACAATGGACAGCAAATGGCAATTAACCCAGGGGTTTTATCACACCAGAGCATTGGAATAAATGTTATCTATCTGACCACACCCTGTCATAAATGATATCTTTAATCAAAATGTTCATTAATTACCCTGTCGGCTTAACATCAGGTTCAGATGTGGCCCCCATCTTCTTTGATGGTCCTGCCTGCGAGTGACGATCTGCCACCCCACCCATTTGCTTCTTAATCTCTGCAGAGTTACCTTTGACTTGATATGGGGAGAGAGGTTGGAAGGTTGACTGACCACTGCGAGTTTCATACTCAAACTTTGCTGCCAGCTTTTCCTCCAGTGAGACACTTCCTAGAACACGGGTGAAGCTTTCCTCGGTGAAAAAAGCTGTCACTCCGTTTATTGGGTCCTTCCTGGAATTTAATGCATAACTAGCTGTGCTGCTTACCATGAGATTTGTCATATGTTATATTCAAAGTAATGAATGGGAGGTTATTCACTCCGAAAAAGACACTTGCTATAATATTATACAGGGCTACAGATAAGGGTCGTACACGTGTAATGTACGCCTATAAAATTACTAAGTATGGCCCTAAAATAATTTCCATGCGTATCATGTACGCACACGCATGACTGTTTACGCTTGGACATTCATTTCCATGCATATCGTATTTCTAAATTCATCAAGGATGTTCTGATTCATGAATATAATAATTTCATGTTCCGAGGTTCATTTGACAAACAATTATCGATTGTTGATACCTTGTAAAATGTACACATAAAATGATGTACAGTTTCGCTAGTTTCCGTCGGTAATACATTGGCGATTTCATTGGTTGATTACAACACTTTACACTTTCATAAGTAACATACAAACGTGCTCACACTTTGCAAGTACTAAAGTAGTGAGTACACCCCCAAAAGTTTCAGTACACCTTCACTTTATATTCAAGGTGTATGTACACTCACACCTAAAAAGTTATCTGTAGCCCTGATTATAGAGTTACTAATTTTTCTTGAGAGACAACTTGAGCAGGGTTAATATGTTCCATCCAACACCTTCATGTTATTCAAAACATGAATTATCTGAAAAATGTTTGTGTATCACAAATTGAGCAAAATTCAGTCCTAGTTAATAAAGACATATATCTTTATCTTTCTAAAAAAACTTTCAATGTCACTGACAAAGCAGACAAAAGCATTTCAACATGTGTATTTTATGTTGATATTATCAGTGAAGCTCTAAGCTTTAACAATCATGTGGTTTTCAACCACAGCAACTTGATATACTAATTAAAACGTAGGTAAAAAG
The DNA here is from genome assembly GCA_921293015.1 of Phorcus lineatus. Lineage (NCBI taxonomy): Eukaryota > Metazoa > Mollusca > Gastropoda > Trochida > Trochidae > Phorcus > Phorcus lineatus. The sequence continues at coordinate 5,088,737 of OV121092.1, forward strand.
TGGATGAAAAAATACCCCCACCCTAATGTATAGAGCACTGTACGAAGATTCTTTGCACTGAACAGTTAACAGAAAATTGTCTTTCAATCTTTGTTTTATATTCATCTTTACATTTTCTTGTTAAAGCAACTATTTCTTTCTGAATCTCTTTAACCTTAACTTTATACCAACACAAAAGGCCCTTCTCTTTTCATTCAACACTGATTTAAACTCTTTAGTAACCCATGGCTTGTTGTTTGCAGATAATTTAACACATTTGAGAGGTACAATATTGTCTACACAAAAATTTATATAATAAGTGACAGAACTTGTGAGCTCATCGAAATTGATACAATCATTTTCAAATACATCCCAATTTGTACAATCAAAACATCCTTTTAATTGATCAATACACTCTTTTGTCCAAGATTTTACATATTTGTAAAGTAACAAACTGAATGAATGATAAGTTGTCAAGTGCAATAGAATTACCAATTGTATTGAAATATTTACTAAGATACTAGAAATCACAGGGGCGTGTATCGCCGAAAATAATAATAGTAATATATAATGAAGAAGAAAAAGGGTATCTCTACTATATAAATACTAAAGGGATGTAACGCCCTCAGACCCCTCGTCTTGTTCCGGGACGAAATCAACTTGGAAATTCAATATAGATTAATATAACAATATACACACATGAAGCCTGATAAATTCCCTTTCGATAGAATGTGAAACAATCAAAATCGGTTGACTTTTGACAGAGCTACACTGTTTTGAAATCGAAAAAAGTATGTTTTCTTGTGAGTACGCCAAAATCCTGCCTCACTAAAACATCGCTTTCAAACTGATAAAATACGAATTAAACACTCGAATACGTACTATGCACGACAAATACAACTTTATCGCAATCCCCTTGCATTCCGATTTCGTAGCGTGACTATTCAAATGAAATATTATGTGATATATACCTTGTAAGCGAGCTTTTAATGCATTATATGCGGTTTCGATCGCTCGAGTCCGCCATATTTGACCTCAATATTGGACAGGTGGCATAGAATAGGAGCGGCTCGCTGATTGGTTAAACATTAACTCTTCTGTAGTGAAGTTACGAAGAATTAATGTTTAGCATATCAGCGAGCCGCTAGTATTCTGCGCTATCCTTCCGTCAAACATGGCTGACCCGAGCGATCGAAACCGCATTTAATGCAGTAAAAGCTCGCTTACGAGGTATGAATCACATAATATTTCATCTGAATAGTCACGCTACGAAATCGGAATACATAGGGATTGCGATAAAGTTGTATTTGTCGTGCATAGTACGTATTCGAGTGTTTAATTCGTATTTTATCAGTTTGAAAGCGATGTTTTAGTGAGGCAGGATTTTGGCGTACTCACAAGAAAACATACTTTTTTCGATTTCAAAACAGTGTAGCTCTGTCAAAAGTCAACCGATTTTGATTGTTTCACATTCTATCGAAAGGGAATTTATCAGGCTTCATGTGTGTATATTGTTATATTAATCTATATTGAATTTCCAAGTTGATTTCGTCCCGGAACAAGACGAGGGGTTTGAGGGCGTTACATCCCTTTAGTATTTATATAGTAGAGATACCCTTTTTTTTCTTCATTATATATTACTATTATTATTTTCGGCGATACACGCCCCTGTGCTAGAAATAACATTCATATCACGATTTATTACCATTGACGATTATACGGTTTCATATTACACTAGAAAAGCATGTTTGTGTCGGCAACGTCTGTTTTTCGTCTGCAAAGCATGTTTACTGTACCAAGTTATCGAAAACATTACCTGTTATTATAAAATGAAATATGATTCTAATTCTGACTGAAAATATTTGAGGTATAATATATTATCTTTTTATTTATTACGCTGTATAATTACAGATGTTACACATAAAATAAGAATATCATTAACAGATTACTATTAAAAAATAGCTTAAATGCAATTTTGCAGTTTATGTGTTTCTGAACCGTTCTTCCGTATTGCTTGTCACATTTTGCATCTCACCGGAAGAAAACATTTGATGCGCACACCGCTCGATCTTCGGTAAGCGCCATTTGCATTGTGCGTCCAACCTCGTGCCAAGTCAGATACTTCATAAAATGAGCGATAAAGAGGTTAAGTATGGTTGCATTTGTTTACAAAGTAATGGTAGTTGTTTTAAACAAGTAATTGATTTTGCGAACTATAAAAACATTTCATAATAACCAGCGAAATGGAAAGAAACACACATTTGATATGTTTGCATCCCAATAAACCACCTGAAAGCGAAACTTGTTACAGTGCAGTCGGGTAAAGCTACGCATCTACAACATGTTCATTCTTCGGAGGAAAATACAGGATGTGGGATTACATTTTGAAAACTAAATTATTGTTAAAGCTTAAAGCTACACCGAAAATATTAACGTAAAATATACATGTTGAAACGTGTGTTGTCAGTGACACTGATAGTTTTCGAACGACTACCCCTCTATTCCCAGAGGTCGGAATGTTTAGTGTAAAGATAGGATAACATTTCAATAATTATGATTTTGATAGATTTTAAAAATGTTGTCTGAAGTTTAGCTGATGACAAACCGATAGTCGGAGAGATATTTTGGTTTCCATTGTCAATTACGTGAGAAGGCAAACTGTTTGATGACGCCATGTTTGCTAGGAATTTTGTCAGTTTTTACCGATTTTGTGCGATTAATTAACATTTAAGTTCTTTTTACCTTTTAAATAAGTTCAAAATATCTTCCAATTTGCATAGAAACGCAAGAACATCAATCTTCATAAGCTTGGTTTCATCCTGATTTACTAGAATAAGTTTTGTTCAACTGCGTAACTTAACCCTCCGCGTATGTTTACCTGACTTGGCTGTATATCCAGCAAAGAGATATAATAACCTTTAAGTTCAAAGCCAAAGCAAAAGCATTTCAAAGATAGCTTTCATGTTTATTATTTCAGTGTTAAGAGTCGGTGGTTAATATTTTGATATCTAAGTGGTATTTCTATCGGTATTTTTACCAAATACCTAATTCAGTACAAAGATGCACGATGATGTACGTGACCATTTTCAAACTGATGAGGAGCTTCTTAAAATGGCTTTCCATTCAATTGAATGAGTGAATGTCTTGATGTCCTGCATCCAATTCTGAAAATAGAACTTCAATCTTAAGTATTTGTATTAGATCTCAATCGTTTTTATTTTTGCTGTTATCAACCAAATTCTGCTTTGTGGATAAATACAAAAAATTTTCATTTACAGTTGTTTCAGATAAAGATAATTATGAAATTGCACAAGTGTGATATCCTCTATGTAAACATAGTTCTATAAATAGTCATTTGTACTGTTTCCCCATATTAGTGACGTAGCATGCATGACGTCATCATATCATGTGGTGTAGCAAGATGCCGTAATAAACATGGAGGGCTTCCAAATGTTAGTTCGTGTTTAATCAAGGGCCATCCGACGATCACAGATCAAATACGTGACGTATTTCTAACTTTTATTTTTGCTGTTATCAACCAAATTCTGCTTTGTGGATAAATACAAAAAATATTTTCATTTACAGTTGTTTCAGATAAAGATAATTATGAAATTGCACAAGTACATAGTAAATGCATTTTGAGTGATAGCTTGTCAATTAATTGATTGTTGTCTTTGCAGCTTTTTGTAATTTGAAAGATATGTGAAGTTTGTAAAACAAAAATAAACAATAGAGTAGTATGTTTCATCTATAGACCTATAGGTCCATCAAGCTATAACAGCATCTCTTTAGGAAGGAATTTCCGCATTTTCAACATGTCTGTTATCGATTCATTCATATTTGACAGAAGTGGAATCCAAACCCTAGTGTTTTGCATAATTAGCTGTTAATTAATCTTAACCTATCAACAATAACACTTCAGCGACAAAATATATCCATTTCTAACTCAAAATAATAATTCCGAACATGTCAGCATACCCCCAAATGTCTCTATCTGTAAAGCTGCCATACATATGTTGTTATTTTTATTCAAGCCGCAAATGTGGAAATTTGTTCTAAAAGAATCAGTTTGACTTTTATGCTGTTATAGCTCGATTGACCTAGAGGTCAATAGCTCGAACGAACTACTATAGCCAGTTCAACCTATAAAGCTTGTTCTGCAGTTATTCCTGACCTGTTAATGTGTCTTATGAAAGAGGTTTAAAATGCATTTGGGTGGCAATTGGTAAACTTAGTAATCTGCCGTATTATCTTCTTGAAACAATGTCATTTAACCTGCATGCTCCTTTTTCTCCAAAATATATTGGCTCTCTTGCAATATTTGAAGCGTATGAAGCTGCACTAAATGGTCTGTTCATATATGTATTCTCTGTTAACAGGAAGGATCCCTGCCAGACTCTGACACTTCCCCAATCCGTGGCTCGCCAAGGTCGAGATCAAGGTCACCCACACCAATGAGGTCAAGGTCACGCTCTCCAACTCAATCCAGGTCAAGGTCAAGAAGCCCAAAAAGACGGCATAAGAGATCAAGGTATGTATTTTTACTATAAAGGTTATGCATTTAACTGCTGTATACATAATAACCTCTAAGGTTGCGCGGTATTATCGGTATATCGGTATATTGCAATACAGGATCACAACGATACATACCGGTACTGTCTTCTGAAAATATCCAATATATCGGAGGTGTTAAAATTAAGAATTTCCTTGTAAAATTGCAGAAAACGTAACAAAAACAGCCTATAATTTTACTGAAAGTTGCAAACAAAGTGTGAACTTGCAAAGTGAAAATAGCACAGGCATTTTAAAAGTACGAAACCAGACACTTGATTAGCTTTCTTTACAAACGACGTCCAGCTGAGCATTGATTACTGTTATAATAGCTGTTATTAAGTCAAGAGATCATAGAAAAACAAAAATATGAAAATTACCAATATATTGCAATACGCATTGCAATACGCTTTTGTGCATCGCGATATATTGCGATATGGAAATGAGGACCGATACCCATCCTTAATAACCTCCCATTCCCTACCCAAGTTGCGTTAAACAATAAGTCAGTCACTCACTCCTATCCTATCTATGTGGCCAAGTGACAAGAAATATCAACTTTACATATTTTTTGGGAATGGACTCTTGCTAGATTTGTGATATGCTTTATCATTTTCTATTGGTAGGGACAGTACTTTCCTGATAGTGTATGTTACTGAAATTACTTTTCAAAGAACTGTTGAATGTAATTTCAGGTCTCGAAGCCGTCGGTATTCCAGATCCAGATCCCGCAGTCCCTACCAGAGACGCCGCCATAGAGACAGGTATTTAGTAGTTACATTGAATTTCTCGCAAAATGCTAGCTTGATCTGTTTATTACTAACCATTTTCTATCCTAATTTGAAATTTAAGAGTATTTTGATTTAACTTGATAAATTGTAATTATAATGCTTTTCAAATGATTTATGATTTATGAAATGCTTTAATTTTACCCTGTCATTTACGGTAAAAAGTTATTTCATCAATATATGTATCAATTTTAAGTTACATGTATTGAACAAATACATAAAATGAGGTGATTCTATTAGTGAATGTAACTTTATTTTGTTTTTTTACAGTGGCCATAGCAGTCATCGGTACGTCCACTCCTAAGAACAATTTACTGAATGCTCCATGCTGACCAAGATGCTAAATACTTAAAAATTTTTTTATTTATGGTTGAATTATTCAACTCTTCGTTAAACGTCATTCCTTTCCCCTTAGGTTTAAATGCTAAATAAATTATATGTTTTCATGTACAAAATGAAAGGCAGAACACGTTAGGTAATGTGTTGGCAAGGGTTTCTGACGCCAGTGTAATATCTTAATGGTCACCCTGAAATACCTTGAGTTTCAATATCCTGAACTGCCTGAGGAGAAAAATATTTTATCTATGAAGAATGATTGTTGCTCATTTCTTTAGGAAACATAGGCACAGCAGATCTCCAATGTCTAGCAGACGACGTCATCAAGGAAACAGGGTAAATATCTTTATAATGGTTGTAAAATCAAAGCGTAATAAAACTCACACTATAGAAAGAGAATTATCCAGGATTTGTTTTAGTAAACTAAGTAAGAAATTGTAAGAACTTGTCATTATGTGAACTATTTTGAATATTCATATCCCAGTAACAGGTTTACTGATCTGTGTCTTAATGAGGTCGAAGCTGCAACTATAACAGCAAAACGAATAACGGACACTTTTGCTTTTGCAGTTAGTCAAGATAAGCAGTTTACTGCAAACATTAAACAAGTGTAATTCTAATCAAACGTAATTTGAATCAAACTCTGCACTTTGGGCATGTTGACTGTTGTCTATTACTAATTCCTCTATGAAGGTATGAAGTGATTGATTACTTATCGTCTCTTTGTGACTCCAGGATGACCCTGAACCGACACGCTGTCTTGGAGTGTTCGGACTGAGCTTACACACACAGGAGCGAGACCTGCGTGAGGTGTTTGACCGATATGGTACCGTAGAGGAGGTGCAGGTTGTTTACGACAGACAGGTGAGATTAATGTTGTTTTTGTCCTTCTTTTGGAAAATTAGACAGTGGACTAAGGAATCTTGCCTATCAATGAAAAGGATTGTGACTGTAATTTGTAGCCTACGTAGGAGAGGAACAGTTAAGTAGGTTCACATTCATAACACCTTCTATCAAACCTTTTGAGACCTAATGAACAATTTGACATCTAGAAAGGCTGGGTGGGGGGAAGGTTGTCAAACATGTAGGAAATGGAGTTTGAAAAGTTGTCATGATGAAATTAGTTTAAGGAATGAGATTAACATTACTATTTGGGGCAAATTGATTTAAAAAAAAGTAATATTTTATCATTTTCAGCACAAATTTCAAGATGGCATTTCTAAATCAAAGATAGAACAGAATTATTTTTCTTTTTGTTTGTTTATTGCACAATACACAAAGAGTAATTTTCCAGATTTACCTTTTCAGAAATGGTGTCTGAACTCTTGTCTTAGAAATTTACCGCAGCTCTTTGACAGTCGCACTTTTTCTTCTTCAGACTGGACGTTCAAGAGGATTTTCCTTTGTGTACTTCAAAAGTGTGAACGATGCTATTGAGGTACGTAGTAGATATCAATATTGCTTTGATTGCTTGTGTTTGTTGAGTGACACATCCCAAAAAATACGAACATGGTTGACTGACAAAACCAATTTCTCCAAACCAAGTTTAATTTTAAGAATGGCTTTGTTATTAGAAAAGGAATGCACATTTAGTCTGAAACTTCCTTCTTATTTGGGAGTGTCATGGTGTCTGTACTGCACTATCACTCCTCCATGAAAAATCTGAATTTTTTCATCATTTATAGGATGGAGATGTTGATTCTTTGGTTTCAAATTTGTTCATGTCGTTTTGAATTTTCTCCAGCAGTCTTTTGGAGTGATTGTAAGGTTATGCCACATTAAAATCGTTGCCAAATTATTTTGATTTGCTTTTGAAGATAGTTACAAATACACTATAAATACAATTACATAGGCTAAGGACCGATGCACAGGAATGGAAATTGATGGAAGACGTATCCGTGTGGATTACTCCATCACAGAGCGTGCTCACACCCCGACACCTGGCATTTACCTTGGCAAACCAACTACAAGAGTTGAACGCAACTACGACAGATACGAAAGGTATGTATACTTTGTTTCTCCATCAAACCTCATTTGAACAAGTTGAACAAGTTCAAGAATGCCTGACCATGGTTCATGTGTTTTTATCCCAACAGATTTTAAGCCAACTTCAGTTAAAAATTGGGCTATTGCACCTTACAATCGAGTTGAGACTTTCGGTTAGCAATTCCATAGGTTTGTCTCTCATTGTGCCAGGTTCAAGATTGCCTCACAAAGGAAAAGGTTATTTCATTTGAAATGTCATTGGATTGATGTCACTTATCATACAAACTTGCTATAAATACAGCAATCCAACCATTTTGCTTGAATAGCTAGAAGATCCTGTTCCTTTCAATTGAACATATTTGTGCAATGATGCTTCTTTCAAGTCGTTCTCGTAACTATCAAGAAGTTTTATTGTTTAACATATTTTGGGCAGCCTCTGTGGGAAGAGGACGGAATTGCATGTTATGTTAATGAATTGTAAATACCAACATAAATAATCTTACATTGGTTGTTTTTAAATGATTGCGATTAACAATGTAAATTTAAATAAATTACAGATTTTATTACAGTATAAGGCTTCGAGCTGAAGATACAGTATTAAAATAATTTGATAAGATATATTCTTCGTGCAGTATTTTAAGTTTGAATGTTTAGTTTCCCTAACATCTGAGTACTATGTATGGGATGTGTATGATTGAGAAATTGTGATGTATAAACATATACCTCAATTTTGAAATTTATCTTCAAAGTAGAAATGGTCAAGGCAGTCATGGAGGTGGAGGAGGAGGAGGAGGATCAGGATACAAGTTAGTAGTTACAATCATTCCACATCAATGTCTTGTTGTTTTAATGTTCCTCCTCAATTATAATTTGAAATCTGCAACAAAGTCCTAAGTTTGTTTATTTCTTTCTTTTAGACACTATGAGGACAGAGGATCATACAAGTAAGTCAAAAGCTTTGTCAGTTTCAGTATATTGTTGAAAATGATCTGAAGTCGATGATGAAGACGTACTCAATAGTGTTTGTGATAATTTTGCAAAGGTTGTTGACTTTTGTTTATCACAAGTTTTTCATGAACAGTTGAATTTTTAAGTGAAAAATGACTGCTAAAACTTTAAAATACTTGCCTTCTTGTCTTTTTAAGAAAACATATCCATATACAGAATTCATTGCCTATTCTGCTCGGTTGAAATCGATCGAATTAACCCTGGTTTTTGGTTACCTGTATCAAAGGATCAAAACTGTAAGGGGATAAGTAATTTGGACATGTAACTAATCATTTATGGTGTGTAAATTCTATATTTGTGTTGAAAAATGGAACATTGTATTTGATTGTTCCTGCACCCCACAGACTAATGCTATTAAAACATAAAATCTTCTCTTTACAGCCGATACCGATCACCCTCCCCTTATTATCGGAGGCGGTCACCCTCACCTTACTATGGACGTAGACGCTCCCGATCACGATCTCGCTCAAGATCGTATTCCCCTCCTCACCGTAAGTATTAACTAGTATTTCTAACAAAAGTTTGTTTTACATATCCTTTAGCTCTTTCATAATGTCAGTAGATTGCAGTAGATTTCACAGTAAGAATTTCATGAGATACGACATTTTCTGAGAATGACATTTGTATTGAGTAAATTCACTTTACTAGGAACAATCAGCACTTAAACTAAGGATTGAAAATAATCAATTTGAATAGAATTGAAATTTAATTTACTGGCTATTTCTTGAACCATTTATAAATCCTGACTATGAGATAATAAACTTCACACTATAGATACATTATTTAAGTTGCACATTGTTAGTTTACAGGGGTGGATTTTAACTAAACAAGCTTGGGATTGCCACATAAAATGAAATTGCAATCTTTTTTTATTGCCATGGTACATTTTCCTCGAACTTCAGAGTGAAGTTTTAAAACTTTCAGAGGATATAAACAAATATTAAGTTCAATGCAGTAAGAGTAAAAAGTTGAAAATAAGCACGATAAAAAAGTTTCGCAGCATGATAAATGTCTGTCAAGAGTAGACTCATGTTATGACTGCCTTCTCCCTTATTGAAGCTAAATAAACTGTGCTTACCAGCAACTTAGTGAACATCTCTTCAGGCAGAAAATGGGTTAATTTCCGCCCCTTTAGTTAAGCCACAGGAAAAGTTATTCAACAAGTATGTCATTGTTTCTTTCCCATCTCTCCCTGTCTAGGTCGCTATTAAGGCAAGACGATACGATCGTGCAGTCCACGAGACCAAACCATTCACTTTCACTCATGTTACCATTTTAGCTTTTTATGTTGTTTTTCCATACTTGGGTCATTCAGTTTGTAAACGCTTCAAGTTCTCACCAAAAATGTATAACATGTTGAAGCATTATCTTTGGTACTGCTGAGTTTGCATTCGTAATAGAGGTGTAATGAAATGGTACAGATTTTCTTGCAGTTGCAGTATAAAATTATGAAATCTTTCATTATGTAATTACCATGAAATTCAAAGTTTTTTTTAAGAATACCTCTTTGGAAGCTAACTTTAAGACTTAATGCAAGATGTATTTTGTTGTTGAAGAAATGTTAACTAATGCTGAGTCTATTCATGTTATGGTCAACACTAAAATAACTTGCATTCAATCAGAGTTGGTCACACCTAGTTCCACTCAAAATGATATCACATATTGAGACCAATCTTTTATTGACCTGACTTAATGGACTAAATCTTCCTTATTTTATAAACAGTTTAGAAAAGCAAATATGAATAACAACATATGATAAAAATTGAAATGTCTTATGTAAAATCACTTCATTACAATTTTATTATTGATATTATTTGTATTTGCTTTAGAATAAAATCTGATTGCATCATCACTTTCATTACACCTCTGTTAATACATATTGAATGATGTTCTGATAATATTACAAGAATGTCTCCATATTATAAAGAAAGTAATGATTTATCTCCATAAAAGAGCATTTTGCTTTTAATTGACAGTTTATTTTGCTGTTCTTTTTGTACTTGTAAATTAGTTTTTATCATTCTACAATTTTTGCCCATTTGACAATTTCATTTTCCAATTTCTGGGATTAACTTGGGTAGCTTTGACATATCAATATTGAAAGCAGGAATTGTGGTCCGTCTCTAGCAATCAATATTGATAAAGAGTATTGCATCACCTTAATTCAGCACTTTACTTGAACAAAGAGGTTCATTGTCCAACGCATCTTTCCAAGAAATACATAACTCATGTCGGTCTCAATAACTGGCTCAATCAAGCCTTCCTGCCATGTGTTGCCCTTCTGGATGCTGTGCCCTAACTTTGTAGTCTAAGATAAGTTTCCCCAAGGGTAATAAGCAATAAGTTGCAAGGGTGCTACCATCACCCTCAAATTGTGGCCAAAGACAGCTTAGCTTGATTGAGTCGGTGATGAAGATTTGTGTGAGTTGTGGGAAGTTGTGTCCAACTGGATTTTGTAGCTGCAGCAAATTTAAAGTGTTGGTATAATTCAATAACCATTGTTGTAACAAATGTGATTGGTCTAAAACCGTAATTAATGGTCTTGTTGTAAATTAGTACTGTCATTTCAAGAAATGTGTACACATAGCACAGGTTACAAGATCATGTGTTGCGAGATCTTTGATTAGTAAAAGATCTTTGATTTTTAGTTAAAGATCTTTGATTAGTAAAAATATGCTGAAATTATTATTTTTCTTGGAGACCCCAGTGAGTTCAGGTTTTGATGATACTGATTTGTAAACCTGTGTTTAGATGACATTTTCATTACTAACAACATTAATGTGTAAAAAGTACAAGACCATATTCAATACATGTCATTGTGACCTGTTATTTTGACTTTTATGACAGTCATTAGACATCTCCAGCTGTCAGCTCATGAATTGTATACATTTTCCTTTGTTTTTATTTTGATGACCATTATGTTTTGTCAATGAATGTGTTATAAACTAGTTTTGTAAATAAAATGGATGTGTATTCCGTGAACAAAGTTCATGCTTTAATTCTCTTTCTTTGTGTCATTAAAAGGTTTTGAAGAAAGAAAAATGAAGTTTTTGAAGAATGAAACATGAAGAATAGAAACATGAAGATAGAATAGCACTCGAAAATTGAAGAAGTAGAAAGTTGCAAGATAGGGGATGGGTTGATGGTTTTGTCCATTTTCGAACCGACCATGAAGGTGCGAAGGGGGGAAGTGAGTGAGAAATATTCCGGGGTAGAAGAGCGAAAAAAGAAGCGAGGTGAGGAAAAAAGGCTGTACTATAAAAGCAGCAGGGGAAGAAAGTGGACGACAGGAATCCTGTAGAAGATATCCTACTGTCCTTGGTATGAGCTTTCACTCTTGCTGTCTGTCTGTCTGTACGTCTGTCCACCAATCCTTGTCTTTCCGTCTGCCCTCTTTTTCCTACCCTGAACTGCACTGCCAGATTGAAGCGAAGAGACTGCCAGCTGCCATGTTTTTATTTTGCATTTTTTTTTTCAAGGTATTATATTTTATGAAACTGTATAATCTTTACAATGTTGGTGATAAGCTTTACTTTGGATTATTACTGAATTCTGTGGAACCCACCATCTCTTAGTTAGGCTCTTCAGTTGAGAAAGAGGATAATGTTTTTTTCCTTTCAAGATAAGCTTTCTATTCATAGATTTTTGCTTCTTGTGCTTTTGATAAACATTGAGTTAAAATTTGTAAACATTTGCAATGTGCTAAACTTTTCAAATAAAGTAATCAGGATAGAAGAAAATGATATGAAAAATGATTCCTAGGTCAACTAAAAGTATGTAAATCTGGCAGTACGGTTTGGTGTGATGTTCCCAGCCCAAATGATCTTTCCTCCTGCGCTTGTATAAGTCTCTGCTGGGACGCTCCTCTTTCGTTTCTGCTCCTGGTTTGTGGCATGATGTTCTTGGTGGATCAATCATATCTAATCTTCATCTCATGTTCATCAACATTGCTAGGAAACCAATCTAATTTTTAATTCTGTACTGATTTGGCTGCATATAAGACTCGTTCTCTGAAAAAAAGCCTTGAAGGGATTGAGTAACTCTGTTATCATGATAGTAGGTGTTGTGGCCAAGACAATCAGTAACGAATTGGAAAGTAATATCAATTGTGTTTAGTTTGATACCGATCAGATTTTTGAAAGTCCAGTGCACAGAACATGCGTAAACTATCTAGAACATAAGATATTTGGTTAAATGGTGACCTTAAAGTTAAATCAAGCATTCACAGAATTTGCTGGAGCTTCATTTCAAGAAGTCTTTACGGAGAGTGTTGCAAAATTCTTAATAAACTAATGTTGGGGGTATGTTGGCTGTGGTCGGGTGTCGGTGGGATAATGGTGAAGTGTGTAATGAAACGTTTTAACAGAAGTAATCGATTTATACCTGAGTGAATAATTCTCTTCAAACAAGTGTTAGTGTTCTCACATCACATTATTTAACAGTCTTTAGTTTCACAGTAGTTGTGCACCTGCATGCAGCTTTATTTCAGTTGAATTGCATTGGTAAGTAGTTTCATCATTTTATCATCAATGAAAACTTTGAAGATCAAGGTATTGGACAAAGGATCAGGAAGAAGAATCTGCTTGTGAGAAGAATCGGTGGTAATTGAACAGAACGTGACTGGTGTACTTCAGTTTCACTTTTATGCTACAATTTAGGTGTCTGGCATTCCACAGATGTCCTCCAATATAACCTGTTACAACACAGCCGTTGCCTACAGCTGACACAGAATATGATTGCTAATATTTAGGCAATATTGCCGTCAGTAGCACATTAGAAGTTACATCTTTGATAAACCATTGTTTAGTTTCTAATATTTATCCATTAATATCCTGAATCCAAAAATGACTAGATAATATAATTTTACTACCTGTCCCAATAAATATGCTGACCCAACCCTCTCTTACAACGAATCAGATCTCCTAATCACTCTAATCTCTTTAAAAAACAACTTGACATTGACCATACTCAGACAAGCAATCAATAACCCATTGTTAGCGATGGGAAGCCTACTTTCAGCATTTCAGTAGGAAAGTACTACAATAAGTGACCAAGCTTCTGAAATCTATTTAGGATAAGCAATCGCCCAAACAAAGGTTACAAGCAAGGGATATGACTGGGGAAAAACCTGACATCACTGACAAGTAAGATATTCAATTTATTATTTTTGTCCTGGACAGCAGTTAGCTTTTTTATGCTAAAACAGTATCGTATACTGTCAATATGCTATTTAACAATGCCTTTAATTTTTGTTGACAAAACAGAGGCTTGTCTTAAAGTCATTGTCTCATTTTTGCAAGGCAAATTGTAATGCATGCCGGACAAATAGTTCACCACTCACAGAAATCTTGCCCCTGACGTTTGCAACAATTTTCAGAATTCTGCAGGCATTCTAGCCCTCAATAATTAAGTTCAAACTACCCTACCCTACCCAAATATTACGTGTTTTGCGAGCGTTAGTCCTTACCACGTCATTTCGCCAAGGCCGTGACGAAGAACACATACAATTTCCCAGCTGAATATCCAATTTAAAGAGCTAATAGCTTACCCTTTTTCAAATACTGAAATAACAAAAAGGTGGTTAACTCAATGAAGAATGCGTCTGTCATAAATATCGGCGCTACAATTACTGGATTTCCGGTGTTTCGCACTCGCGATGGGATTGGACTTGATTCGGTACCTCATCGGTCTGAAACGGCTTACGCCAATAAGCTACTTCATCCAAAATTGTAAAACGGGCATAAAAATGAAAATCTTTGCAAATGCGACAGGAAATATTTGTGTTAGTGATCAGATTTTGTTCGTGAAGAATAATTAGTTCAGTTTAGTTGCCTTACAAAAATGAGACTATGACTTTAATAGATTTAATTGACAAGCTGGACATCCCAGCAGTCAGCTGATAACATAAAAGGGCAGAAAGTAGAGAGGGAAGGTACAGGTGATCAAATTATTGCATTAGGATTTCCTTAGCTCCAGGTCATTAGTAGAAAACCATCAGAAGGTATACCCTGAATTATTTTAAAGGAATGGGACATTGATCCATGAAGAGAACTTCTTCCTTTTCTTACAAACTGAACATTAGAGCAGGGAATAATAGACTGTTCCTTTGCAATGATTTTAATGGATTTACATAGCTACAGTGATTACGTTGAAGAAAATTGTTATTTGATACAAAGATCAGAAATATTCCACAAGTTGGTCATTGAGCCATGAAGAGGGGTACTTTCTCTCACTGAAATTAGATTCTAAATGATTATCCTTTATATGATGCAGACTGAACTTAACCTTTGTAAATCCATGAAAACACATTTGAACAAATTTAAGAATTCTTAAAATTTGCCAATTCATTCTCGCCCCACAGAGATTGTCCTATCATTAATTCCTATACTAACCTCTGTTGCAATACAAACTCTTGTGGGATTTCAGACAGGTAACTTAGCGTCAAAATGGTGCAACGAACTAACATGCAGTATTTCACGCAATTAAAACACTGCATGCATGAATATCATTTTTGCAATAAAGCAATAACTAATGCGACTGTTCACTAAAGAAAGGGCAGAGTGCACATTTGAATGGAGTTTCACTTTCCTGAAGGAAACAGAAATAACTGAGTTATTTCATGGGATGACTTCTGCAATCAGCCATGTATAGGGACAGAGGTAAGTGTTGGAGTTGATGATTGAGCTATCTCTGTGGGGAAAGAATGAATGAGATTGGAATCAATTTTACAAACTGGAACAGATTGTAGGGCAAAAATTATCTGCGGATTTGGATGGAAGAAGGAATGTGTCAGTTTCTTGGTTTATTAATAAAACGGAGAATTTATTCTTGTTTTTTTTATAATTTATTATCAGACAACTTGCTAGATAATGATCCATGGTCCATATAAGAATAAGATGGTGTTTTTGTTAGTAAGTTCACCATCCAGAAGAGCTTACGATGTATGGTGCATCGATAGTGTCAATTTTTCATCTTCATTAAGCGATGTAAGTGCATCGATACATGCCACATTTAAACAATATATCAGGATATTTATATCTTGAGATCCATGATAAATTGATGTATCATTGTAAGAGACAATGTGTATCTTTGTTATGAACATAATTTTTTTCAAGCAAAAAAAACCATTTTAACTGGCAGTTTCACTTTTTTCTCTCTTTTTTTATATTTTGAGATTACACATTTTCCTATGCATGGCCCATTCTTACGCCAGGCCCAATGACTTAAGATATGCCTTGCTGCATTTGTTGTACTTTTCTATGCTTGCTGTCCTGACTGCAGCTTCAGATCATTAAATTTCTATGAGAAATCTTTTGAGCATTGCGACTTTTCGCTGAAGAGGGTGATGTGCTCAAAACGCAATAGTTGACTAGTTTGCAGCAAGGTTTAAATTAGCCAGTGATTTAGACTGGTGCAATTAAAAGCCATGCAAGGGAAGATGGAGATTACAGAGATAAGACAAACAGAAAATATGTAATATTTCTGACATTTCATCTGCAATTTCACAATATCTATTTTTGTGATAACCATTTGTCATTTTTTGGACAGGTTTGTAGCTAAGTCGTAACATAACTTTTTAATGTCCCATGTACGTGGATAACATTTAAAGGGTTAGTTCTGGAAGGAACGGAAACTGAAGGAAGGATGAGGGAAACACAGCAGGTTTTGGAATGAAGAGTTATGTTTGGCTTCAACCAGTTTTGATGCCCCTCTTACATTGATCATGCAAGCTTCGGCTGGCATAGCTCTGTCTCGAAAACAACCACGCCACGATAAGGGATATTGAGCAAAGTGATGGGAAAATAATGGACGACGACACTCATTTGACTTTCGTTCAAATGAATGAGAAGCAATGTGCAAGAGCATAACTAATTTTCTAAATGTCTTGCAAATATTGGATATTTTCAGTAAAACTGAAAGGCGGTATCAACGATAATCGGTAACAGGACCTAGTAATATTTGTTAATCGAGGAATGAACGAGATGGTTCAGAGCAATCGTTACACTAACCTAACTTTTGGGTAACTTTCAAACTCAATGCCAAATTGATATGCGTTAGCTCTGCTGAGTATGTAAGCATGTCTTTATTCTCTCGCCCTATCGAGCCCGATGATACGGTAGTCTATGGCACTCTGCACAGACGGCCTCGCATAACTTTTAATACATACTATGGTAAACAGTCGCAAATTAATTGCAGTAAGAACTTTGGATAATTTTTACTTTGAAGCATGTTCTGAAAATGTAACATGAACCTTGCCCTTTTGTTTGGTAAGTTTTCGTGACATGACATTCAGAGCTCTTGTAATAAAAACTTTCATAACCTTTCAATCCTCCGAGGAAAATATGAATGAAGGATCCAATCACGGGTGTGAGTCAAGTTTATTGTCGTAAAGACGCCCTGACATACATAAATAAAACAAACAGTCTATCACATATTGACAGACTTGCAATCATTCAATAAATGCAAACTACAGCAATTAAATAATTTCCCTCATATCTACAAATCATGTAAATACACCGTGGCATTTGTTATCAATCATAACAAAACTCCAATACGGTACAATATCGTAATCATTACATTGTGGTTGTAGCAAGTACACACATCAAGGGAGGTTATCCCTTATATGAACAGAATATAACGAGCCTCCAAAGATCCAGCAACTGGACATGTGGGCGCTGCTTTCTATATCCCATCTTTAGGGTTAGAGGAAACTTTCAGACTGCAAGATCACATCGCAGTATTTGCTGCAGAATTATCTGCTATTTACCAAGCATTATTTTGGGTGAAAAAACATTAAACACGAATCAATTGTATTTACAGATTCCTTGGCGGCAGTCCAAGCTATACAATCAGGTGTATATGGGCAACGTAGTGATATTTTTTTTATGACATTTTACATATTGACACAATGTTGAATGAAACTTGTATAAGCTGCGATATAGTATGGGTTCCTGCTCATGTTGGACTGGTTGGAAACGAGAAGGTTGAACATCTTGCTAAGTCATCACTAACTAGATTTAAATTGATATTGATGATATGTTTAAAATATGAACTCAATGATTAGTTATTGTGGGCAATGCTACTTCTTGAGATTAGGGGTATGACTATACATTATTCTTCTACCAAGAAGAAAAAGAGAAATAAAAGAGTCAGATCTGGAAAGTAAAATGCAAGAGTTAGAAATTGAGCTAGATACTGAGGAAAGAATAACAGAGAAAGGAAATATTCTGAAAATGATTACCGATACAAGAGTAGAATTGGAAGAAATAAAGAAAAAACTCAAGGACTCTTTATAAGATCAAAAGCAACATGGCGAGAAACCGAGCAAATATTTTCTGCATTTAGAAGCTAGAAACTTTCTAAATAAGTCAATTAGAAAACTTGTAAGACATGATGGTTCTGAAATAAATGAACAAAATGACATTTTAGAAGAAACTAAAGTTTATTATGAAAAATTGTATTCTAAAGAAGATTGTACAGAGATAGCTCTCGAGACTTTGTTCTCAGATACAGATGTCCCAAGATTATCTACAATGGAGTCAGCAAATCTAGAGGGTGAAATAACGTATTAAGAATGCTTGTGTGTACTGAAAAATATGAAAAATCACCAGGTCCGGATGGTTTTACAACTGAATTTTTTAAATTCTTTTGGAATGATTTGAATAAATATTTGATTAATTGCTTAAACTATGCTTATGAGCATGGCTACTTATCTGTAACCCAGAAACAAGGATTGATTACATGTTTGCCAAAACCCAATAAGCTAAAATAGTTTCTCAAATCTTGGCGCCCCATAAGCTTGCTAAATACTTCATACAAAATCGCATCTGCTGTCATTGCAAAAAGGATTAAACCCATTTTACCAACAATTATTTATGAAAATCAAAAAGGATTTGTACCAGGTAGGATTATAGGGGAGGTCACTAGACTTATTTATGATATTATGGACTACACCGAGACATTCCAAGTTCCAGGATTATTGTTAATGATTGACTTTGAGAAAGCCTTTGATTCTGTGGATAGACATTTTATCAAGAATGTACTCAATTTCTTTAATTTTGGACCAAGTCTACAAAAGTGGATCTCTGTTCTCCTAAATGATATTGAATCATGTGTTCTTGTGAATGGATTTGGAAGCTCATTTTTCAAAATAACAAGAGGTTGTAGGCAAGGAGATCCGGTGTCACCACATATATTTATTATATGTAGAAATCTTGGCGCTCATGATTAGAAAAGATAAAAGGATTAAAGGGTATTAAAATTGGAAATATTGAAAGTATTTTGGCTCAGTTTGCAGATGATACTTCTTTAATTCTTGATGGTACGGAAAAAAAGCCTTTATGCTGTACTCAACGTATTAACATTTTTTGCAAGGTTTTCTGGACTTAAAGTTAATACTGAAAAAACTAGATTGATATGGATAGGATCTAAGAAGAGATCAAGATACAAGCTTTGTAAGGAATACAAACTTGATTGGACACAATCACAGTTTAAATTATTAGGTATCAATTTTGATGTAGATTTAGAATTAATGGTTGATATTAATTATTCAGATAAGCTGGAAAAAATTGAGAGAGATGAAAAGCTGGGAATTAAGACTTCTGACACCCATGGGCAGAAATGTAGTGTTAAAATCTTTATTACTTTCAAAATTAAATCATCTCTTCTCATCAATACCAAGTCCACCAGATAATGTTATTCAGTCATTTCAGAACAGATGTTTTGAGTTTGTTTGGAAGGGAAAGAAAGACAAAATTAAAAGAAGTGTTGTTACATCAACTGCTAAAAATGGAGGAATCAATGTTCCAATATTAAAAAATATTAAAGTCTCAAAAAATTGTTTGGACTGAAAGAGTGCTATAAAGCAGTTCCATATGGAGTAAAAATGTTTTGATATACATTCTGAATAGTCAGAGACTGTGGCTTGTAGATGGTGCTTACATTGGCAATTGTATATTGCCTGCTATTTCAAATACATTCTGGCAAGATGTTGTAAAAGCATGGGCTGACTAACAATATGTTACCAGGATGAGAATCTCTGCTATAATGTTTTGAATTAATCTCTTTGGTATAATAGTAATATATTGATTGGTGGCAAAACTATATTTTATAGAAATTGGGAAGAAAAGGGAATAACATATTTAAGAAATATTATGAATGAAGCTGGTACTATTATGTCTCATGAAGAATTTATTGATATATATGATATTGCTGTTGATTTTCTTACATACCAAGGTATTAAGAGTGCAACATATCAATACTTTAAAAAGAGAAACTGTACATTCATTCAGGAGAAAAACATATCCTCTTTCCCAATTCTTCCATTTAATATTTCAAAACTTGATAAAAGTAAACATTTGTATCAAATATTATGTCAATTTAGTTTCAATAAATCAAATGGCCAATTGAAATGGGAAGAACTATTTGGCAAGGAGTTTCTACAGAATGAATGGGAGAATATCAATATGATGCCTAATAGATGCACACACAGTGTTAATCTAAAATGGTTTCAGTATAAAATAACTCAGCATATTCTGACAACCAATAATTTTTTGTATAAGATTGGATATATTGACTCACCATTGTGTTCTTTTTGTAACAATTACCTGAAAGTATTATCCACTTACTGTGTGAGTGTACTCATGTGAGAAAAGTGGGGAGGGAGTTGGCAGAATGGCTAGATAAATTGGCTGAAGGATTTATTTATTTAACACCAGACAATATTATTTTTGGTTTTAAGGGTAAACATAATAACCCATTAAATACTATCTGTTTACTAGTGAAACAAAATATATACAGTATGAGCAGAAAGGGAAAGAAGCTCAATTTTAAAATTATTCAGAAAGAATTATTAAGATATTATCAGGCATGTAAATACATTGCCTTTACAAATAATAAGCGAATTATTTTCATTCTTTTCATTTTGGTCCTCTTTCCACACTTTACTAAACTCATTGAGTCAGACCGATACTTAAAAATCCTACAAAATGTAAAACATGAAAACCTTGTAATATAATAGACCTGCAATACCTATGTATTTGAACCTGTTTACAATGTGTATATTTGAATCTATGTATGATATGTCTATAATATATGGACAAACTATGTAAACATCGTATGGGAAATAAAAATATTAATAAAAAAAAGAAAAGATATTGATGATATCTGTCCAATTCCAAAAGACATCTATCCCACCATAAATAAGACAATTGATGGACAGTGGCAGAATGACTGGGATTGTGGCAGCACTGCAAGGTATATGTACAGTTCATGCCCAATGGTTAGGAATCATATCAAACTCCGACGACAAAATCGAAGAGAAGAAATCATTTTAACTCGTTTGAGACTTGGCCATTGTGGTTTAAATGCTTACAGGCATATATTAGACAAAGGTGTATCGCCATCAGGTATCAACTGTTTTACCAATAGCCCAGAAAACAGTCTTCCATTTTCTGATAGAATGTGAAGGTCATAACAATCAGCGTGAAGACCTGAGAGAGGTTATGTCTAAATCCAACGTCTCATTGAGATCTATTCTTGGAGAAAATCTAATGTTTGGCATTGTTCAGAGATCACTTTTAGATTTTGTCAAGAATACAGGCAAATATGATAGCATATAAATTTTAACTGTTTCTTATTTTAATTTCATTTTAACCACTACTTTAAATGCCGGGCGCATATAGGTCATTTTTGGCCCAACGTCGCCCTTAAACCCACCTACCTACCTAGAATATAACGAAAACATTACCTAACAGAATATTTATCCTGTTTCATATATTACATATAAATTACCATAATATTTATATTATGATGACACGTACACACTCATCATTATCACACAGCATGTGTGATGAACATATTTACAAAGTGCAATAAATATACACATAACTAAAAAAGCTTACCCTATGTGTGGCGCTGAGGCGTTATGTCCTTAGCCGTGGGTTAGCTTCAACCCAGAATACTCTCTTAAATAAAATAAGATTTCGGACGTAACACACGTTTAATCAAACAATGGCGCTCACATTCATCAATGCGTGCAAGAATTATAAATCGATTAAGAAATTACCGATTCTCATTCAAACGACAATAATACAGAAAAAGTAAAAGAAAGAAATGTGTTGGCAGTAAGTTTGATAGTATAGTTTAATCCTATTAATGAATTTAGTAACTTACTGAATTAACCATAACAAGATGGCGACTTGACCATCAAATCATCAAAGATGAAATAATGCCGAAAATCCTATACATACTTTAGACGTAACTTAACATAGATGTTATCCTAATTGATCCGTAAATAATTATATATATACACACATACATACATACAATATATATATATATATATATATTACATGGTTCTGCAAACGACTATGTGAAGTATGTTATATTTAATATATATATATATATATGTACACACACATACATAGATTAGTAATTGTTTAGAACTTACCTCTCGTATCGTCGTGTGTCGTCTAATGATCAGTGACAAATGCTGATGTGGCGTGCACGTGTAATTGACATGGCATGTGCGGTGATTTGAATTAGCGAATAAGATCTAAGGGATTGGGTGAGAAGACCCGACACCTTTAGAGTGACCTAGACTTACCCAACCCTCCCTTAATGAATATAATCCCGCATGCTAAAAGACTATACTTATTGGTAACTAAAACAACGCCTAACTAATAGCAATTGAATTAAAATAAAGACATGTTTTATAAAGAAGGTTTATTAACAATTAAAAGTTATTTACAAATCACAGTTTCATAACAAACCCATCAAAAAGTTTTCGAGCAATCGAATTGTTTAATTTTTGTTTTGGCCTGAAATTATACAGTACGTCTCTGAATATGTTTAAGCTGACCTGACTGCAAGAAAGATTATATAAGAGGAAACATACGTTTATGCAATCTCATTGAAATCAGCCCGAAACTAATCGCTCGTACCTCGCTGCGTTTCCTGATCTGACCACGGCTCCATAAGAGCCGCGTCAGACGGCCTTGACCGCCTGACTGTGCCAGCCAATAAGAATCGAGGCTGCTGATGAATTGACATTCAAAACATCTTATGAACAGAACAGAAGTTTATTCAATTTAGTGACTTGAGCTCGCAGAGCCCCTCGTCAACATTACAAACACATTTACAGTCAGAGTATGAGGCAGGACATTTCAAAATGATTTTGAATATAAGCTCTGTTTTATGAACTTAGCTAATTACAATTGAGTTATTTTATTCTGAGATTGTAACAACGGATATAATTTATATTTAGATGGACATTCCTAATAAATTCTATCAATATATTTCACTCTATTTACATGATACTTTTGACAAACACAAACAAAATGATATTCGTCTTCAATGACATAAATACCTGGCTGAAGACAAAACTCGCATTAACGTTATGCTCTTTCCACATTTGAATATCTACAAACTTCTATTTTTAATTTATGACATGATATCCTTAAACGCGTGATGTAAAATGATAGACTTTGGGGAACAGTGTTTAGATATGTTTCGTATGAAAAAGTTTGTTTTATATTAGAATATACCTCAAGTTTCGAAGCGTTATTAATATCACAATTCCATTTTTGCAAAAACTCATCAATCAAACGTTGTATAAACACATTACAAAATTCTTGTGGACTTACAATTGAGGGATTCAACCACACAAAACCAAAACCATGTTTAGATAGTACATCTTTTACAAAGGAAGCCCAATTGTTTATACCTTTAGTACAATTTTCTACCATTGTTCTAAAAGCCAACTTCAAAACAGTATTATTTGTATTTGAAAGTTCGAGAAAGTAGCGCACGACCCAAACAAATCTATTTATGTAGAGAGGATATCTTCTTAATTCTCCGTAGACTGCTGCATTACAAGCTCTAGAATGTACTTTTAAAATTCACTTGCAGAACTTCAAGTGTACTCTCTCAATTTCGCTGGCGTAGGTTATTCCCCAGACTTCACATCCGTAATTCATTGTACTTGAGACGAACGAATACAAAAGCTGACATGATATTTTTGGTGTAAAACACTTGTCCTCAGATTAGCACATAGAATGTTTAAGGCTTTCAATCCTTTTCCGGCTAATGACTATTGACATATACTGATTTGTCCATTAACTGATATTATATTCCCAAGATAATTAAATGTTCGCACTTTTTCTAATTCTTTACCTCCAATTAACCATTGATAGCGCATTAAAGATTTCCTTCCTTTCTCAAAAATCATGATTTTTGTTTTCTCAACATTGGTAGTGAGTCCCCATATTTTGCAATACTCGTGCAGGGAGTCTCAAAAGTTCTGAAGTCCGCTCGGTGTTCGAGACAACAGTACCATATCGTCTGCAAAAAGAATAAGGAATATATCTATATAGTCAATGATGATTCCATCGTTGCTGCACGTTTGCAATTCCTGTTCTAGATCCTCCATAAAAAAGGAAAATAGGAGCGGGGACATTACTTCTCCTTGTTTTATTCCAGCTCCAATGCTGAAGAATTCTGTAAAGCTTGAGTTTACTATCACACATGATTTAACCTCATAATACATGGATTTTATCATATTCCACATTCTGCCTTTGACTCCATACTTGAATAGTTTGCATAGTAAGCCGTTCCTATATACGCTGTCGAAAGCTTTAGACAAGTCTACAAATGAACAAAACAATTTTTCTTTCATGTTAATGAACCTTTGTATAATTGATTGTAAAACAAAAATCGCATCCACTGTTGAGTGACCTTTTCTGAATCCAAACTGAACATCAGATATATCCTGATATTTGTCTGCCCAGGCTGTCAATCTCTCTGTCAGAAGAGATGTGAAAAGTTTGGAAAAGCAGCTGTTCAGTGTAACCCCCCTGTAGTTGTTTGTATAGCTCGTAGGTAGTTTTTTATGTATAGGAATAATTACACCTCCTGTCCAACATTTTGAAGATACCGTTGATAAAAATGTGGTTAAAGAGTTTAGTTATTTGGCAAACAATTATATCGCTGGCACATTTGAACAGTTCATTCAGGATACCATCCAGACCTGCTGATTTATTTGACTTTAGTTTCCTTATGGCTTGTTCAACTTCTTCCTGACTTATTTCCTTATCTAATTCACACTGACTTTGTTAATTTTCCATCGAGATACGGGTTACTTCTTCTTCTACTGTAGAGTTTGTAAATTTCCACAACTCGCTGTACACCTCTTTGAAATGTTGAAGAAAATCAGTTGCCTCAGGATTGTATCCTGCAGATGTAGTAATCTTATTCTTAGTCTTGAAATATTTCCAGAATTATTTTGGTTGTTTATTCTTTAGATTTTCTATCTCCTTGGATTTCTTCATGTAGTATTGCCTTCTTTTTCTTTTCATTGAATTCTTGTATTTTCTTCTCTGTTCACCTAAGATCGTTCTGTTATATTCATTCATGTTTTTATTAAAATCTTCCAAAGTACTGATGTTTCTTTGCTCTACAGTCAGAGTCGAACCACGCCCTGCTGTCATCCACCACATTACCAAATCCTTTGTTAACATTCACACGGAACTCCTTCTCTGTGTATGTCCTTGATACTTGAAATAATATAGATGTAACCTTCTCAACAGTTTCATGAATATTGTTTTTGTCACAGGCTTCCACAGCTTTTGCAATGTCATCAAGTTGTTCCATTAAATCAGCTTTACGGGATTCTGCACACTCCTCTTTCCACTTATACACTTTGACATTATCTCGTGGCTTGTCGGTAGTATGGAATTGTCCTTGATGTTTGAGAGTTAGCAATAAAGGTGCATGGTCACTGAACATGTTGAAATCCATCACTTCAAAGTCCCAAATAATGCTATCTCTTCCATCTTCAAATAGCATGTAGTCAATTATGGACATACCATTGGTGTTTTGGAAAGTAAATTTATTTGTCGCGTTACAATTGATCCGCCCGTTCGCTATCCGGAGTCCAGTTGCACAACACGGATAGCTGAATGCCGAAAGAATTTCTTTTTTTATCTATTGTCTGCCTGTTTTGTTGCTGATCAACAGTATATGTTACATCATCTGTTTCGTTGTTGAAGAAATCCTTGTATACATAATCATGTCTTGTTCCAATTCTTGCGTTAAAATCACCTATAATATTCGCGTCACCCTTTTGTCTAAATTCTGAGTAACCCTCCTGTAATATATCAAGTAAGTTAACAAAACATTCATTGTACATATTCGATCCTTCTGGCCATATATACACCATACATACATATAAATCATTTTCAAAACCAAACATGTTTGTCAAATTTTAACCAGATAAGTGTCTCAAAGTCATTTCTGACTAGTGATATCCCATGGAATGAATGTTCCATTATGTAAACTATAACACCACCACTCTTTCTCTTAGCTTTCTTATGCTTATACTGCCTGTGAAAAGAAAGGGACCGATATCCCCGGAAGTCAATGTTACTGCTTTTATCTGTCCACGTTTCACTTAAGGCTACTACATCATTGTTTTTTAATATATTACAAAAGTCCTCAGTTGATGTTTTCGTCTCAGTGAGACCATTACATTTCCACACTAATATTCTTAGTCCTTCCTCGGCGAATTCCTAAGTAGGGCGTGTGTACATCTTATGTAACCTTTGTATCTCGGGATTCGAGCTTTTCCTGAATGGACCCGAGAAAAGCCGAGCTCGGATGAACGTAAATTGATCGTGGGTGTGTTGACTATCATGATGAATACGCTCATGTTTGGTCGGAAATTTAGCTATGTCTGCGACTCGAGGAAGATAGTTTAGATATTTGAGTTTGATTTGGCATTTTCTTCGTCTTTTCGAAAAGACGTTTTCACAAAAAATTTAAAAGTTATAGTGAAGAAATTTATCAAAAAAATCTACGACACATTATTGATCAAAATTAGGTCGACAATCATTTTGTCAAAGGGTTTCGAGGAATTCACTTCAGTTTTTAAATTTCAAATTAAGTATTTTTCTGAGCGGAGGCAGGTAAACAAATCAACTGTAGAAACAGAAACATTTGCATTTGATAAATGACATACGGCTATATATATAGAACCTATAAGTGTGCAATGGTTGACGATTCACCGGACCCCCGACCCTCTACCCCCGGGGATTATCGACAGTAAAATGGATGACCCAAAGGGTGCCCCCTCTCGCTCCTTCGCTTTCACTCAAAATTCATGGATGTGTATCTCAAAATTGATAATTATGTTTTCAGTAAGAAAGCTGATCAATTCAAAATGATAGATCTCAGTTGCAACAACAATGATGTTAATTTCTTATGCTATCTATTCAAAACTTTTGCAAAACATTTTTCAGAGCGTCCCTTATTTTCAACTTTCCGCAATCTTTGTTGATCAAACACAACCGATATGTACGCGGACCCGTGATTGGTTAGAATAATTGGAGGTGAAAGGTCACGGCCAAGCCGTCTGACACGGCTTTTATGGAGCCGTGGTCAGATCAAGAAACGCAGCGAGGTAGGAGCGATTAGTTTCGGACTGATTTCAATGAGATTGACTTTTATGCTACATGTTTGATATCATACCCATATGTATCGGGATGATTTCTTTATCAAAGAACATATATGTCTTACATGTGCTGTGACACTGCTAATAAGACCTCTTAAAAAGAATGAAATCCTTTCAAATATTAAACAGAGATGTCATGATGCAGACTTCTTATTGAAATCCAAATGTAATGGCACTCGAATTGAAAAATTCTCGCTCTTCAAATCCTCTAGACATTAATTCTGAATAACAATTTACTAAAATGAAAAATTAACGTCAAGAAAAGCAAAAAGTTATTGAGTGCTATTAATGGAATTGCATCCTAAATATTGGCGACCGTAAAGCAAATCCGGACAATGCTCCTGGACGTAACCTGTCTGTCGGGGAGGACTCGAGGGCAACGCGTGTCACTTAAACGCGTGGCAGGGAGTCCTCTGTGACGTCATTATGGCAAACGATGTGTGCAGCGTCCCCTTTTAACGACAATCTTTCACAGCCAAGTGTACAGTATATCATTGGAGTGGGTCAGAAATTTGAGCTTTGGGCGATATTGAACTGCAATCGTAATATAGCGAGAGAAATCGTCATTATATATGATATAATAATATCGCCTTAGGGACATTGACTATCACTTTACAAATATTGGTGAGTGAATACCTGACACAGTGCCATATTCACGTAATTAAATCATAGACACGGATAACAAACGTGTCAAATATTTCCTAAATTGGATTATATGGCCTAGGCGTCTAATATATCATTAACCGTGCCAATTCAAAATCGAGAACGGTTCCAATGATATGCCGTTTGACAAACTGATATTCTAAAAACCTATTTGAACCTACACATTTCAAAGAAAATGAATATGGTCATTAATTTATATTCAATTTAGTGCTGTATCGACTATTAAAACTGGCATTCCTATAATCAGCCAAAATTTTATGGGTATGTTATTTTCTCTCCAGATGTTAGTCAAGTCATTTCTTCCTTTGTTACCCCTGTGACAAGTTGGGAACTTTACAGGCCACTACTACATAAGCCTGTCTGGGTGCAGATAAGTTTCCAATCACCGATGATTTTTAAAGCTGAATATTGAATCATGTACTCTAACCGTTAAGAGATCTAGAGCACATTTGCATGTGCGGTGTGCACATACTTCTTGATCGACGGAACTCGGAGATATGAAGTAATATTTCATTTGATACATGAAATAACGAATCTGTGTTGCATATTTTACAGATAGGGGATTTCGCAAGAGCCATGAAATGCGTTCTAGTTGTAACAGGGTTATTGTGCATGGGAAGAGTGATTTATTGTTTAACGCCGCTTGGGCAATATTTCAGCCATTAGCGGCGTATTGTGTGAAGATACGTATATTAGCCTAAACTTATGGTTAACGACAACGGATGTAGTTCATTGAACTAAAGACAGGGGTCTGATAGTCAATAGAAATTATCACGACGAATCTAGTTCCAGCCAATGATTGCAGGTTTCACCGCAATGCATAGCCACAATTGCGTTCCCTGCAATAATACTAGCAGTCGTTATATATGTGTCTAATAATCTTGAAAGCGGCGTCAAACCCTGTATCACCTCACCTCGCCCATTACATCTCATTTTAACGTGCAGATTCCTTGGAATTTGATTAAAAAGCGACTATTTTTGCACTTAAAGGGGAACAAGCACGTTTTTAAAAAAGATTATTTTAAAGAGGCAGTTATAAAACGAACTTGCCAACATCGATGCGAATCGATGTACGAACCTTTTATAAGTGAAAGGTGTTTAATCAAAAATGGCCGCCGGTTGTTTTTGATTGATACTGTATTATGTCTTCTTAAACTACGGATGATCAAGTTGAAGAATGAGATGTTGGACCCTCGGAAGATAAAACATTTTGCATAAACAAATATTTGGGGAAATTAAAAACAAACAAACAATGTGACTGCTTCAATTGATTGTGGCACATCAAGCTATCGTTACATTATCAATTTTGCTCATTTATGGCAATTGCTTATGCTTATGCTTATGCTTTTTTTTTACGGTATCGAATCTAAACTTGAATTTTGCAGATGCAACTGTGTCTATCAGTAGTTACACCAAGAAAGACTTTTTGATAAGCTTACATTTTGAAGTTTAGATAGGGGTTTGAACTGGATTCACGTTTTCAGAGTTAAATGCTGCATGAAATGCACAAAGCTTATTAATAAACTCTTCATAATCTTTGATTCTCCTTAACAAGACTTAAAATGTTTTTTAATTTTGGGATTATGTTTTCTTTGATATAATATTTATTTATTTTCATTCTAAGACTTACAGGCCAAGTAAAGGATACATTTCAAGGTTGTATATTTACTATCACAAAGTATTATATCAATGGATATAAAAAAATTATCCTAAATAATGCTGATTCATAATCTGTTTCAAGTAGGATAACTTTCTCCTGTTTTCGATCTTTGTGAGAAATCTTGAGTAGGTTGAAGAAACACAAAAATCATCTGATATAAGGTACTTGTAGGTTGTTGTTATATCAAGATAATTTCATGGTCAGAACTTCTATCTTTATCCCTCAAACTGCGTTCTTCTGGAGATACCCGTGTGAGATATCAAGGTATTTAGTGTTCGTAATTCCATGAAAATGTCCCTATATTTAGTATTTTTTGTAAAGATGATAGCACTTTTTTGCTATATATAAAAAGAATACTTACAAATACTCTACAATCATTTAGCTCTAACGATGCATCTTTACATTATGATGATAAGAATAATCAACGAATTATTACCTTACATATTACCTATTGTGATAAACTTTTCATCTGGGATTTCCACTCACTATTTCAATTCCGAGCACCCTTTTGGTTATTTTCGCTCAAGATAGTTTATGTGTAAAATGGAAAAGAAACACTCGAATACCAAAACTTATCTCAGAGGATTAAACACAAAATTGTACTCATACTGCCTTCATAATTTCTCTCTCGTCTTAAAGATACCCGATACCATTATATTTGAAATTTTGATCTTTCTTTCAAAAGAGATTTTCTCAGCTTACAAAGAGACTATCATGGCTGTATGTACTGTTGCGAAGCAATTATAAATTTCAATTCCTTTGTCAGTGTTAGGACGGTGCAGTGCTTGACAGCCATGACGTCAATATAATATTATATAAGTATTGTCATGGTCACGCCAGATGAGTTTATTTCCTATTCTATACGTTATACAGACGTATAAGACTCTTAAATTGTAATTATCAAAATATTCATTTACATCATTTAATTATTCTTAACGGCAGTGACAACATGTGAATCGACGTATGGACGTTTTGTAAACCAATCAAAATGTAAGTTTAAAGAGCGAATTTGAGTTCTGCTCCAAAAACAAAAGGAAATGACCGTCGGTGTGATTGCTTTATCCCATGGTTTAACATACCGGTGGGATAAACAATATGCACGTAACAAATAACAAACATAAATCCCCGTAATTTCTTTTAATTTAAGGGGATATTGAAGCCCTATTCCGTTGTCAAAGCAAGTAGAGTATTTTCATAAACTTTTATTTTGCTCTGATACGCACCTATTTAATATCAAACATGCATATTACATACTATGCACATAATGATATTTGATATATGCCCAATGGTTTTATGACGTCACAGACGACAAAATATGGTCACCCGCACTGAAACAATCGTTGCTATGCAAAAGTGATATGTGCACATGTGCTCATATTGAAAATATGTCACCGCTTATGATTAACCATATCGGTAATAAATTCAGTGAATAAAATAATGTTCCTTTGTACACATATTCTTTGAACAAAAAGAATCATTTCAATAGTTGTGACATGCTAAGGGTGCTTCCCTCCCGGACTAAAACCCTGCAACCGACCAAGCTATGTGATCAAACACAAGTCTTAACTTCCCGTAAACAATGCTTGATGAAATTCTACCGCAATAATAGAAATGACTAATTAAATATAAATTTGGTGGTGATTGGTGAGTTGGGGTTTAACGTCGCTTTCAAGATTATTTCACTTAAATCGCGGCTGCTAGTATATTTGCAGGAAGAAAGACTGCAACAACATTGTGGCTATGCATTGCGGTGAAATCTGCGAGTATTTGCTCGAACTAGCGAACCATATGTACTGCGTTGTAATTCAGTGCAGCATTGCACGCAAACCTTTCTGCGTGCAGAACAGTTCTGTACCGCACATAAAGTTGCCGAGCCCCTGGCGGGGATAATGAATTTGAATTTTGGAGGTAGATAAATTGTCATTCAGTTATCCCTGTAAAAAAAGTAATATCTTGTAAATAATGTGGTGCTTTTATGTATTTTATGTACCATTTTTTATTTAACCGTTTTAATAGGTGAACTCAATAATAAGAAATGTTTCAACCTTTTGAGTCTTTAGTTTGAGTAAAAATCATATGACATGATTCCTGGGGTAATGACCTCTATTTTTAAAAGATTACGTTTCTTAATTGCTGTGCAAAATGAGTTATAAAATTTGAACCTAAATGTTGTCGTAATTCGGCACGTAAATTTTAATGAATCATATTTCAAGTCAGTTTTTACTTTTTGCTATCCTGAGCGTTTTCCCGACTGCCGAATATCATACATTTTAAAGAATTTACAAGCTATTTAATTAATTTTGCTCTCCTGCTTTTCTGTGTGCTTAGGATAAGTTTTGAAATGTTTTCACGAAATGTCATCATTTTGAGTTTAAAGTGACAAATTAAATCAAAGGTTAAGAGGGAACCATATTCAAAAGTCGAAAATCACACCCGTCTCAATTAAACTTTAAAACAAAATGCAAGGAAAACAAAGATAACTATATCATTAGCTGATAATAATATCTATCTTTTAAACAAAGCAATTAAGTAAATGAACGTTTTTAACATGACTTGTAATTTAATACTAACGTATTAAGGACTAAATTAGTTTCCTTATAAAAAGTATAAACGTATATGAATAAAATGATCAATCGTATTATCTTACAACAGCAGCAGTTACAACCTATACTAAAAGTAAGAAACACATCTGGCCCATGGGCAATTTCAATTATCCCATCATCTAAAAAAGCTTTTCATTTCTGCCATCAGAATCCGTGATGGCAATTTCAATTTTACAACAGGTTTCTTATTGGTTTATTTCCCACGTGCAATTGTTGTGTAGACCAATTAGAGAGAAGGTCACGACCTGTTGATCCCTACCTTTGCAATTCCGTCTTACGTCTTAAGTTCTGCCTGGATCAATTAAACATGAATCAGCTCTAATGATAAGGATGTACGTAAATCGGAGGTCAGATGGCAGATATGGAATGTACGAACAGGTCACAAGCGAAAGTTACTTATGTTACCACATGAAATATATCGGTTAATCTATGCGAACCCATTTACTGAAATTAATTTTTTTTTACTACGGATACTTGAGATGAGTCATGGGATATTTTCACCGTCTGAAGATAATACATATGACATATGAAAAATTTAAAGAAATATATCTATTGAAAAAGGTGCTTCTGTCTCTTTAATAAAATGTCCGGAATACCTTTAGTTATTTTAATTTTATTAAAATTAACAATGTCGTCAAAACGGAAGGTACAGCCAATGCACATTATTTGCGAAGTTTTAGATTTAATTCATTTTGTGAATTATTTTTTAGGATTTGCGTTTCTCTCCCTTTGTACAAGCGCATGCGCAGTTATCTTCTTTGTGTCATGGCTGTTACGTTAGATAGAGTCATTTCAAGTCTAAATGAAGACAAAACGATCCTGGTGACATTCACGTGTTTACTTCCAGGTCAAGTTAGAGTTAGCTCCCTTTATAGATTTGCGGAGGCTACGTTACAGATACTACTACATCTCCCTTTCTGAAGATGGACAATGATGTTGAACACGATTGATATTTATGAATAGTAACATTAACCGAAACAAAAATTCTACCATATATCAGCTTCTGTGAATCAAATCAATTAAATGTCTTTATGCAAATCATCTGAATTCGATTAATAGAAACAAATTAGGAAGTCATTTTAAAAGATGCACAGGATAGTGCATTCAAACAGGATAGTGATTTGGTCTTAATGTCCATATCTGTTTGGAGCTCTGGATGTTCTGCCAGATCTAGTTGCATATTCATGACATTGTTCTTTAGAGTCTGGTGACGTTGAAGGAACACTGGTCGTTGACTCGGGGAATGTGGTACCAGCCTTGACAGAGTCTTTCTCTGGAGGGAAAGCATTCATCTGCCTTCTGTTAAGTCTGAATCTTCCTGAGTCGGTCTCTATGATGTAGGACCGTGGACCAACTTTGTCCACCATACTACTAACTTCACCTCTGTCTGGTATCCATGCTCTGTCTCCCCTCTCTAGGACTGGAAGAGAGCGGACAGCATGACGTCTGATGAAGTTCTTTTCTTCAGTCTGACGTTTGTGGATTTCATGATTGAACAGCTGTGACTTATCTGGTAGTTTGACATCAAGCTGTCTTGGAACCACCGGGAGCGTAGTTCTCAATTTCCTTGACATCAAGAGTTAAGGGGAGTGGATCGATAACTGAGAAGAACTTTGTAAGGGTCTTCTGTTGTTTTAAGAAGCGTCTTGATGGTTCTCATAGCTCGTTCAGCTTCTCCGTTTCCAGAGGAATGTCCAGGACTACTACTGACATGAGAGAATGAGAGAAACCATATTTGGAGGTTGTGGAGGATAGCTTGGAGATTTCAATAAATCTTGAATAGTAATCCACAACTAGAACATATGATGCTTTTCTGAATTCAAATAAATCAGAAGCTACCTTTTCCCAAGGCCTGGTCGGGAACTCTGATGCAATCAGAGGTTCTGGACGGTTGTTTGTTTTCTTGATACAAACATGGCACTTGGATACAAACTCTCCAATTTGCTTGCTGAGCTTTGGCCACCAAACACACTGTTTGGCACGATCACAAGTTTTCGTAATTCCTTGATGTCCATCATGGATCTTCTCTAGGATGTCCGGTCTCATCACTTCCGGAATCACAATTCGCTCTCCACAAAGAAGAAGACCATCATATAACGAGAGTTCACTTTGGTAGGGCCAATAGTGTTTTGCAATGACTTTGATCTGATGTTTCTCGGGCCAACCTTCTGTGCAGAATCTCGAGATTTCTCTGCAAACTTCATCTTCATGTTGGTGAAGCTTGACCTCTTCAAGCTTCTTGTCTGTTGCTGGAAATGCTGCAGCGATTTGAATGATGTATGATTCAGCCTCTTGCTCCAGTGCAGTGTCTGATGCGTTTGGTGAGTCCACGGGAGCTCTTGAGAGAGCATCAGCAGTGTAGAGTTCTTTTCCAGGAACAAGCTGGATTGAGTAGGAGAATCTCATTAGTCTCATTCTGAAGCGCTGAACACGCGGCGGCAGCTGGTCAAGATCTTTCATCCCAAGGAGAGGGACTAACCTGAATACCTACAAGGTAATCTTGAAATCTTTCACATGCCCAAGTTAGAGCCAATGCCTCTTTCTCTATTTGGGCGTACCTGGTCTCTGTGTCCGAGAGTGAGCGAGATGCATATAGCACTGGACGCCAGTCCTGCTTGTGCTGTTGAGTGAGAACAGCACCTAAGCCGAAAGATGATGCATCTGCTGTAACCTTGGTTGGGAGATTTGGATTGAAGATTGCTAACACCGGCTGAGAGCTTCCTTGATCATGGAAAAAGCATTCTTCTGAGGTTCACCCCAAATCCAACCATTTTTCTTGCTGAGAAGATCCCTAAGAGGTTTAGTCATGTCAGCCAAATTGATGATGAACTTCCCCAGTTGATTCACCATGCCTAGGAATCGACGAATATCTCCAACATTCCTAGGTTCTTGCATGTCTTTAACAGCAGCAACCTTTTCAATACTGATCTGGATCCCTTTGTCACTTACAATCTGTCCCAAGAACTGAACCTGTGACTTCCCAAATTCACACTTGTTCTTGTTCAGAGTGAGTCCTGCTTTACTGAGAGCTGTGAGAGTTGTTCTCATCCGATCATCATGTTCCTGAACATATTTTCCATAGATCAAAATGTCATCCATTATTCCAATGGTACCTTCCTGTCCATCAAGAAGTTTAGAGACTTGCTTCTGGAAGTACTCTGGTGCAGAGGTGATCCCAAACGGTAATCTTGTGTAGCAATATCTGCCAAATGGAGTGATAAAAGTAGTCAACAGGGAAGACTTGTCAGTAAGCTTTATCTGATGAAATCCAGAGTTAGCATCAATCGTGGAGAATACTTTTGCATCAACCAACTGTCCAAGTGTATGGTCAACTGTTGGAAGCATATGTCGCTCTCTGGACACTGACTGATTGAGCTGTCTCAACTCTACACATATCCTGACATCACCATTTGATTTTGGAACCACAACCATGGGAGCGCACCAGTCTGTTGGCTCATCGATTTTCCGAATGACTCAAATACTTTCCAGCTTTTCAAGTTGAGTCTTGACCTTAGGGAGGAGAGGGATAGGAACTCGCCGTGGAGAGTTCACTGCATATGGTGTAGCATCAGGCTGAATTTTGATCTCATATTCTTGTGACATTTCTCCGAGCCCAGTGAATAATTTCGGGAATTCTTTTGTACATCATCCATAGCAAACGTTTCACAAAAGACAAGAATACCCATATACTCGCTTGCCTTGTAGCTCAAGAGAAGATGTGATGTATTGGTCAAAACATACACCTTTTCAACCATTGATTTCTCCTTCCATGTCAAAGTTGCTTTGAAATACCCAACCATGGTCAGTTTGTTTTGCAAACCTTTGAGGACACGGTCTGGTGGACTGAGATTCCTTCCTGGAAAGTTCTTGTCAAAGCATTCCTTTGAAATGACTGTTACATCAGCACCTGTGTCGACTTTCAGAGAGACTCTTATACCATCAATTATAACCTCTGCGTAGTGATAGTCTTTCACATTAGATGCGCTTGAACCAAAAGCTCCGAGAAAAACTTCTTCATTTTCCTCATCTTCAGACTCGTCTATCACCCTCACATATCCTCCAGACTGACACATTGAAGAGTAGTGACCTCGCTTGTTGCAGGAGTGACAATCACAATTTTTAGCTGGACAAAAACGTCTCTCATGTGACTTTTTTCCACAATAGTCACATTTTGCTTGAGAACGTCCCTTACTCAGACGAGTGTTATTATTTGCAAAACTAGAACGACCCCGACCTCTTCCAGGTTGTCGTTGCCAGTTGCCATCACTACGTGAAGGAGTCTTTGACCTTGAGGGTTGACCTTGACCTTTACCTTTTAACCTGTTTGTCTTTTCCCGATATATCCAACCGTTGCAGATTTCTCCTCCTGTAGACTTTTAGCCTGAGATTCACTTGCTTTAGAAGTCCTGCAAATGTTCAATGCCATCTCAAGGGTTAAATCTTGTTCTCTCAATAGCCTTGACCTGACATGCTCACTACATATTCCAAGAACTATGCGATCACGCACTAGGGAGTCTCTTAAGTCACCAAATTCGCAAGTTGCACTTTTAATTGTTTCTTATATATATGTGTAAAAAGTGTCGAATTTCTCACCAGGGTTTTGATTTCTACTTCCAAAAATGTACCTTTCAAAAGTAATATTCTTTCTTGGGTTACAATATGCTTGAAATTTGTCAAACAAAGTGTCTTTTGAGTCAGCATCTTCATTTTCCCCAAATTAAAAAGTATTGAAAACCAGTCTTGCTTCCTTTCCTATTACATGTAAGAGTGTATTTTAGGAGGTTTACGATCTAGACCACTGGCAATTGAATAAATATCAAATTCCTGCTTGAAAATTCTAAAATTTTCAGCTAAATTTCCCGTCAAGTCCAACGGAGAAGGTGGTTTCAGGTTGTTCATGGTGAGTTACACAACCGGACGGCAGGACGATGAATTTCCGGAGTTTCATTTTCCTCATCTTCAGACTCGTCTATCACCCTCACATATTTCGATGCCCAGCAGGAAGATACGCCGCTTGTGAATCGCACGCTTTTAACAGGCGACGGGCCTGTTGGCTGGGAAGACAGTTTTATCTCGGCGCCTAAACCGAAACTGGAAAATGATCTTAAAAAGACTTGTCTAGAATTAGAAAAAGAGTTAGTGGAATTTAAGGAAGAGATTGAACTTGAAACCTATCAAACTATGAAGAGAGTTACCTCCCTTTCCCTACAAATCACCGGGAGCAAACTTCCAGATTAAACTTGGGGAAAAGAAAACCTAGTGTAACTGACATATCTATATCCCCATCCCACTGGATCCGCCACTGGGGAGAGACAAGCTCTCGAAAACTTCGAGTGGGGTACCTACATCCACGAGCTTAGAGATTTAAGGCTCATCCCAAATTTGCTCAGAGTCAGTGTACCAAAGTTCAGAATAACAGTAGACAGTGAAATGCCTAGGAAATTAATCAAAGCTATTTTCACTGGTTGGCTTAATATGTACAAATTGTAATCTGAAAGAAACATTTTAAACCATATTTGGGGATGAGGATGCTAAGTCATGTATTTTGTTATACGCATTTGCTAAATTTAATGCTAATAATAATCAAACTATAACTATAAAAATCTTCATTGATTGATGCCGTAACTTAGATATGTACGGTGGCATATTAGGGCCATCTGTTTTTTTATTTTCATCTTGAAATTTCAAGAAAAAAGTTGAAATTTCAACATGTCTATCTTGAAATTTCAAGATATTAAGTTGAAATTTCAAGTTGTTAAGTTGAAATTTCAAGATAATAAGTTGAAATTTCAAGATACTTATGTTGAAAATTCAAGATAAATAAGTTGAAATTTCAACTTAGTATCTTGAAATTTCAAGATAATGATATATATATAAGGATCTGTTCTGTCAAAGTCAGCATTACTTGTGTGGAAGTCTCCTTGATTAGACGTCCCTACATATAAATAAAGTCTTATTGTAGATATATATTACAAATAAACATACAAACTTAAACAGTAATAATGTGTGTATGTATGCATGTGTGTGTATGTATTTGTATGCATGTAAATGTATATGGATGAGGGAATGATGTATTTATGTACTTTCTTATGTATGCATCATGTTGGAATTAACGTTTTTAGTATCTTATGTATGTAAAAATGGTTTATATAGAATTTTGGGAGGTTGTGTGTATTCAGTTGATACCTAAAATTATGATGATTAAATACAGACCACAATTATATCATCGGAAATTATTCGTGATATGTATGTTCTATATTAAAACGTGTATGTGTATGTATACATAAGAGAGAGTTATAAACATTCCTACACAGATTGTGAGGAACCTTATCATCAAACATGCGCGGTCTGGTCAATACGTGTCATACATAGGAGCAAATATATACGAAGCGTTATAAATCTAAGTAATGATTCACATACACATATGAATTGATATATTTAATACATATCACGAATACTTTCCCAATGATATTATTGTGGTCTGTGTTTAATCATCCACTATAAGATATCAAAAATACACACAACCTCCCCGAAATCTACTATTTATACATACATACATACATACATACATACATACATACATACATACAATCAATATGAGTACATTAATTCCAACATAATCTACTAGTACAACAACATATACTAGTACCAATATAGATAATCTCACTCCCACAGCCATATACATTTACAGCAAACATACAGACACACATATAAACACACACAAACACATACATAGACAGTACGTATCTACATACACACATACATACACACATACATACATATATACATACATACATACACACATTGTACATATTATGTCATGTACATATGTAAAGTCTTGTACTTTTTATGAATATGTTTGTGTCAATTTTTCCTGAAATGAAATTTTTGTCTGAAATGAACATTAAGGCCTATATTTCATGTTTCAAATGTATTTGGATAAGTTTATTATCAACTGGTTAAGTTTGTATGTGTATCTATATTATATATCTACATGGATTCTTTGTTTATTTGTATGGACGTCTAATCAAGGAGACTTCTCACCCAGATAATGCTGACTTTCATAGAGCAAATCCTTATATATATCATTATCTTGAAAATTCAAGATGCTAAGTCGAAATTTCAACTTATTATCTTGAAATTTCAACTTTTTTCTTGAAATTTCAAGATAAAAAAACCCAAAACAGCTGGCCCTAATATGCCACCGTAGATATGAACATCACTGATACAAATTTAAACCACCTGTCTATTTGATTAAAAACTGTGAAATGAGTTCATTTCGCAAGACAGGACATATGACGTATTGACCTTGTCCATATTCCTGCAGCGATGAGAGCATTCTTCATCCTTCTTCTTCCTTATAAAGGTTTCTTTATCAAAGATGTTTTTTAAATCGACGATGTATATCATTATCGCTATATGATATTTGATCGTAAACAAGCCAAAAGATAAGAAGTTTTATTTTCGACACGACTCATTGAAAGTTTATATCTTTTTCTTTTAAAATTCAACTTCAATGACAATAATTCTCCGATAAAAACCCTTACATAATTAAATGAAGATATTTCCCGACGATTACATTAAGATATATACATCTGCTCAGTATAGGTGTCTTCATGTTGCACACTAAGCAAGATGTATGTTTTAAAAATAAACTTCAACAAACCGAGACTTTTGAAATAATGATAGCTTATAAGCATTATCAATTCTACACATATTCGATGGAGTTTTCTGAAGCTCTGACCTTGTTTATTTCTCCATAAAATGAAATTTTGAAACAGTTTATCAACTTCGAATTTTGTTTTAATGTAAGGAAACGTTATAAGTCGAGAATGAGTTATTGAAAACAAGTTATAACTGATTTTAACTACAATATCCCGCATTGTAATGCTCTCACCAAAAACCACATGATAAAAAGTCATTTACGTTCGGTTCGGTAAATGGATCAATAAAATATTCAGTTAATCATCCTTCAGGGTCACAAACGCAGCACCGTGTCAGAGATAACAACTGAAACAAATTACGACTTTCATACTCCTTGCTAATATCAATATTCCATTATACTTTACATGGCTTTTTTGTCTACAAATATTTGACTTGTAAAATCATGATCAATGTAACATTAAATTCGTCTTTTGTTGGATAAAGATGAGTGGCTTACTGGACATCCATGGTAATAAGGTTCCGATACTCTTCACAAATCACCCCTGGGAATTTTCATCAGGAAAAGCTGAACTCATATTATCTGCACTAATTATAAAATAATAACAAACTGTAAATGTACCACTTTTTCTAATCGAAACTTATCTATCTCTGTTGCAATCTGTTTCGATATTATAACTATTTCACGTAAACATTGAAATCAGTACGTATCCAAATGTACACACGTGTAAAAATGTCTATGTCGAGAAAGCAACCAATATTTCCAAGCCAGTTCCTGCCTTTCACTGCCTATTACGTCATTAAACAATTGTTCATAAGAGAAAGAGCATAAGGAAGGTAACATGTATACGGCATGTATTGTTGTATCATGTTGAAATCCTTATAATTGTAATCATTATTGTAGCTACTCGAAATCATAGAACATATTTGTTACGGTCTAACATGTAATTCACTAAATGTATAGCGACAATGACATGGCATGTGGCATGACATGTGGTTTAATAAATCAAACAAAATTAATCTTGTCAAATTAATTTTGTTAATATTCAAATGTTAAAAATTTAATCGTATATTGATAAATATTCATATCAGAAAGGTTTTACTGTAAGTAAATGATATCCTACTCGACGTGTACAGAGTGAAAAGGAAATTAAGTAAAAGTTTAACACAATAAAAACCTGCTTCTCTCTTTGGAAATGTTGTCATACGTTTTGATTACTTTATCACCCGTACGAATTCAATCTCTTACCAAATTTTTTCCGATCAATAATTAATCACCCTTTGGTTAATGAATCCATGAAAAATGCAACTAATCATTCATTACTGTCACAAAAGCAACACCGTGTCAACGGTAACAACAGAAAACAATAACGACTTTCAGACACCTAGCTTATGTTAATATCTCTTTAAACGTAACATGGGGATGTGTTTGCCAACAAATATTTGACTTATTTTAAAACGATTGATACAACATTATAAACATGAATGTTAGGAAAGCTATCATGGGCCTTCGAAGGCAATGACAATTACATTAGGTGTGTAAACAGAATAAGGCACCACTATAAAGCGACTGGCTGGTACATGATCGGGACTGCAACTATTTCTGAATCTTCTTCAGTAACATCTTTCTCAATAGAAGACAATGTTATGGATGGCAACTTCTGATTGTTTTTCTCACGAAGTTTCTTAGCTACTTCTTGACCAGTTATATTACAGTATATATAGGCAGGCCCGTAGCACCAATTTACAGATTACTGTCTCTCCATCGCCACAAATATTTTTTCAAGATTTTGAAAATAACCAAAAACATTATTTTAAAATACCTTTCGAAAGTAAATATTTTACAGCATAAAATGTCTCTAATCGAATATCGACTTAAATATGTATTATTATGCTTATGTTCAAAATGAAACCTATCCCTACGGACTTTACATTTGAACATTACAATACGTTCATATCTATTTGTGTCATTTCCTCCGTGTTTAGAGATATCTTTATACATATTTTTAACTCTCAAAGTTACATTAATTTCTTTTCAATTCAAGTTTATACATTAAATATTAGATCCAGTAGGACAATAACTTGATAATATCAAAACACACCTCAAGAGAAATTAGATAGATTAGATATTGAGTGAACATCACTCGATACACGC
This sequence comes from Phorcus lineatus, assembly GCA_921293015.1. Taxonomy (NCBI): domain Eukaryota; kingdom Metazoa; phylum Mollusca; class Gastropoda; order Trochida; family Trochidae; genus Phorcus; species Phorcus lineatus. Next base: position 5,130,636 of record OV121092.1, read on the forward strand.
GCTTGGAAACCAATAAATACATTAATTTATAAAAATATTGCAAGGGAAATATGATTAAGATTACATCCGATAAACTGAAGTATGTCTCTTGACACCAGCTGAAATAATAATATGATATATAATAATGAAAGGTACATGATGTTTAATGCACGAGAGTAAATTCAAAATGTTTATCATAAGTTCTCAAGAGGGTAACTGGGTGAAATATTAAACATTTCAAAAACTCTAAAAAAAAACCTTCTACAAACAAAATTAGAGTATTTTGAGAAATGTTCTAAAAGCGTTTATATATGATAATCCCTGAATACCAGAAGTATTTCTAGGATGCAGCATTCTAGATGATAGATAAGGTTATATTGATGGATTATATACTGTAACAAAAAGCATCTTTCAAAACACAAGTACTATATGTCATTGTTAATAGTCTTCGAAGTACTATACTTGATTCATCTCTCATTATCTTTTGGATGGTTTTTTCAAACCGTTAAATTGCTATGTTACAAGAGTTTTTATAGGCATTAACAAAAAAATCTTGAAATCTTGAGGAAATGAATTTCTAGCTTTCCTGACGGTAGAAGAATAAGACCATTACCTTTGTGGTCATCGGGCTAAATATAATACATCAGGGAACACAGGCATCCAAAATCTATAAATAAGTATCTCAATTAGATAAGGAGACGGTACATGCGATTTAAGTTGACAATTTCGTTTAGTCTGTAGTAGAAGACAAAAATAGAATTTAAGAGCATCGTCCCAATTACACTTAAAAAGGGACCACAAAGTCGCCTATATATGACCATAAAACCAATTAACTAAGGATGATGTATACGAAAATTTCACTTTCTAGGCCTTTTGCTCTTGTAAAAGAAGACTTAAATAGGATTTTAGGTCGAAGCCCTCGTCACCCGTATTTGAAGAAGATGAAAAATGTATTAGGGCATGATCCCAACGGTCCTGTCGGTCAATATATATTAACACAAAATTTCAACCTTTTAGGACGTTTTGCTCTGGAAAAGAAGATGGCAATATGAATATAGGGCATTGACTCCCTTATGAGAAAATGGCATTTGTTTTACAACGCACACAATCTTAAATCTACTTCCTGATTAACTACATCAAAGGTACCGACTCCTGATTACCTATAACCCATATATCGCAGGTAGATGAAACTCTTTCATATCATGTTTATCATCAAGGTAATGAACTATGTGATAATTCTCAGTGTGGCTACTAATATCTGTAGTCATAAATTCCCGATGTTATAAAATACCTTTCTGTATTGAAGGTAACATCACATCAATATAAACAGTCTTTTATCAGATAAATCTAGGTTTCTGCAATCATTATAGGATATGATTAAAGGTTTATATACCTGTCTTTGTGACATCTTTTAGCTTATGATTCTTTTTTACTTTGAAAAATTTACGTCAAGTAGAGAATCGAATTTATAGATTTTTATGGATGGACTATTCATAATAATTAGTTAACGTACAAAATGTAACATATCTGCTCACCATTACGTCTATGGTAAACTTAAGAATAAAGAAAAGAGGACATGTGACTTAAATTTTATAGTTGTATAACTTCCTTAACCATCAAGGATGGAACTGTAGCATCATAAGCAGATGATTTTGACCGATCTTGCCTCGTTTGGTGTTATCCTTCTAAATTCAAATTTGATCGATGATCTGGCTTTAAAAGCTTAATTTTCATATATAATGATTTTTGTCATCTACGTTTGAAACCATTTGAAGGATGAACTATATGGGTTTTCTTACAAAAGTGCTGGCCTTTGAAAAATGACAGTATATCTATCGTTCGGCGTTTGATTATCAAAAATTTATAGACACTTAATTCAAACTATCATTTACCTTTATCCCCAAATAAAGGATCTACAGAAAATTCTATTTGACTCATTCATTTTTGACAAGGTCTTGTCTTTAAATTCAAGGCATCCCTCAATATTAAGATGTATAAGTTTTGTTTATATAGGTGCTAATCATTGTGTAAGTAATTTTGAACTAGTATAGCAAACATGTGTTGACATCAAATCGGAAATTAAACTTCAATTAATAAAGTAATCATTTTCCATAGGCACTATCGCAAACACAATTTCGTAAATATGAATAATGCACAGATAATGCATATCTTCAATATTACTGACAACCATGACGAGTTGATAAAAGTTACAAATATCATAACTTGATGATGTAAATCAATTTTTATGTCATGACCTTGACTGTAATAGGGCATTGTTCATATCTACTGTCAAAACGATATATCCTTGGAGATATTGCTTGATCGTCCACAAGCGATATCTCCTGTGGAACACAGTTTTGAATGATAAAATGCATATCTTCAATATTACTAACAACCATTATGTATTCAGGTCATGAATTTAATTCTAAAAGACCGTAGCAAATTAGCATACAAACCTCATGAACTATGATATTGGCAATATTCAAACATGCATATAATCTGAAAACCTAAAACGGCAGCCACTATGCTTTTAACAAGAGCAATACTTTTAGTGTATTTAAGAAATGGGTAGAATAGCATACGTATCTGCAGAAATAATGTTTCATCCCCTTAGAGATTAAGGTATATTTGAAAGCTGCACATATACCTACTTCAGCCAATTTCACCTATCAATATTTCTTCAAAACAGAAAATATTATTTTTGACCTATTAACTTTGTCTGCTGCCAATAAATTTGCATTTTAGACCGCAGATTCATTTTAGAGAATATCAAATATTGTATCGCATCAATAGAAATCTAAATATGGATATCACTTCTTTGCCCTAAATAGCAATTTGAGAGAGAAAAAAACGCGCTATATAGTGCATTAACAAAATTTCCAGTCATCTTCTATGTAATGAAGAAATGACTTGCGTAGAAAAAGTGTATCGTTATTGGTGCTTGATAAATTGAACAAAAAACACAAATATGTATCTATTTTAAATAATGATTTTAATCAGAAAAAGTCTGTTTCAAAGTATACGGTTATCACTTGTTTTGATAAGAATGTTTATAATACAAAAAGAATTGTCAGTTTATGCAGAGAAGAAACATGACAGAGAAATGGTTGTTAGTAACCCCGTAACTACTTTAACAATGAAACACTATGCTGGTCAGTGGAGTCTTATATTCATTTGCTAGCGAGCTCATATACTGCATATCTTGCTATTAAAGGCCTGGCAATCAAAGCCTTGTTAGTCAGAGGAAGGACAAATAAAACCAATTTATGTCCAAAAGGATTGAACCTACCCATGCTGACATTCAATCATTATGCTTGGTTTACCCCCATAACCCAGACACCCCAAAAGTCAGACGTCCCATAAGTCAGACGAATCAGTCAGGTGTGACTGTGGTTACATCCAGGTGTTACCCATTGATAGAATGATCGACCTATCCCAAAGACTAACGAGATAGATGCATTGAGAAAAACAAGATTATAACGTTTTGCAAGTGATGGTGAGCACTATGTTTATAATAGTAAATAAAAGGTACATATGCTAATGTACTTGTTGTTGTTGTAATAGATAGTTTGTGTTTTCACGAGGTAGGCTTTCAAAAGTTTAATTTACCTTCATGATACTATTTGAGCTATTCACTAACTTCCACATTGTTTGACCAGCTTAAAAATGGCATATAAATATCTGGTACAGTTGTCAATAATGACATCATGATGGCTGGAGAATACATAAGGTCACAGAAGGGTACCCCATTGGAGTTCCTTGGCTCCTAGGACATTTACTGAAACTGGGCTAAACTATGTGTACTTAATATGCATTTCAAAATAAAGTCATTAGTTGATATTTTAAATTAATCTAATGTTTTTTTCATAAGTGCTCAATATTTTCAAATATACAGATTTATATTGATATTTTAAATTAATTCTTTTTTAATAATATCATAAATACTTCCATATATGTACTGAATTTATATTGTGCTGTCATTCTCTTTACATATTTGTTTCATTGTTTGGACCAGTCCATTAGTTAGGAAAGGTAACAGTATAGTCAACTTCAGTTCAACCAACCATAACGAATGTTGTTTTAACGCGTCTAACTTTTGGGATGTCTGAGTTATGGGACGACACCTTATGCTTGCAATACCTAGCTGATAATCCCATTACAATTATGAAACCATGTCTTTACAATAGCGGATAGATGAAAGGGAAATGAACCCGCCCACTGCATTAGGTAAGAAATATAACGCAGAAGGAGTTCAAGACTGACAGCCCTTTTGATGATTTTACTTTCAGTGAGGAAATTAACTAATGAGGTAGAGTATTTTCCTCCTCTTAATATCAACACGGCTTTGATGTTTTATTTATCAAGGATAACCATAGGGGTTTGGAAAAAAATAAATTTGTTTTTGTCAAATATGATTATTTGGCCTTTTAAATGGGAATTTTGGTTTTGTTTTTGTCAAATATGATTATTTGGCCTTTTGAATGGGTACTTTTGTGATATGTAATTTTACTAATATCAATTTTCTACTGTAAATATGATGGTTCACCATTTGTTTTAATTCTAATTTTTCAAACTCTTCTTCTATCCGGAAAATTTCTACAATTATGTAAATGCAATGGTTCAAAGGTTTTAAGAAATAACTTAATTGGGACGAACACAAGGGTATAAAAATTCACCATTCTCTTAACTTAACTTCAAACGATTCACATTGTAAAGTTTGACATCAAGACACGTCATGACCTTTATACGTTTTTGAAATATCATCATGGCGTTAGTGACGTTAATCACTTCCATATCTGATCACTTTCAAACCGCTTTGTCATCCAAAATTGGTTGTTATTGTCACCAATCAGAAATTCTTGTCAGGAATACTGTTTAATCTTCACTTTCACCTTCAGTGTTCTTTTAGATTTGATGACATCTTGTTTACGATTCTGGACTAAGGCAAAGAAACAGGTGATCAACAGTAGAAATAGAGACTTCAGGTTCGAGAAGATGTTTTTAGATTAGCATCACGCTCATTGTGAATTTGAAATATTTAAATGTATTCTGTTCACGATTGTGTAAGTGTCAGTGTTTTTAAGTTTATGTATAAAACTTAGCAAGATGAAAATTTGCTTAAAGGGCGAAAGAGTATGATGTTGGGGTAAACTTTGGCAAACTTCATAAATGGTATTATTTCATTGACAAGTAGAGGTTGTTTCTTAAAATTAACATCCCAGTGCTAATCAGTTAGCATAGTGACAATAAACGAGGAAAAAGTCGATATTTATAATCAAATACTGGACAACTGCGACCATCAATGACTCAAACGTATTTTTTATAAATTCCTTTGTTGCAGACACACAGAAAATACAGCTTGGTATTACTTAGTAGGTCAAATATCCAATATACATATAAATAGGACACTGAATTTCAACTTCTTGACATATATATGGCTAATTTAATTTACAATCGAAAACCAGAAAAGAATGTCATTTTTTTTAATTTAAGAGACGAAGTGACAATTTTAGATAACCGCTTTTGAACTTTATTTGAGTGTATTTGTCTTGCAAATGGAAAAATTTGTTTTTCTTTTCATGAGATCTCCAGTCATGTGTAAGAAGATTATAGACAAAGGATTATAGACATCGATTCTTCATAATTGAAACTCTCAAAAGCTAAATGTCGATTCATTAGTAAATAGGTATAGATGAAGTGTAACTGGATACTATCAAAACAATTTGATAGTAAAACAAGAGAAATGGATAAGAAACGAAAATGATATTGGCTCTACGCGAGTTTTTCAACCAATAACCACATTGATACTAATCATAACATGGATAACATTTGACTAATACTATATCCAATGTCTCACACTGATAAATCCTGTGATAAATTTGTGTTAATTATGAAAGACTTTATTCTAAACATTCTTCTCTTTATTAAGCAATATCATAGGTACCTGAGACAATAAAACATAATTGACAAGAAAGGTAATCTTCGGGTAACTTTTAGAATGTTTGGATAAATATTATCAATATAAATTACAAGGAAATTAATGAATCTTTGAACTTGTATTTCTCATATTACTCACAGAGAAATTTCATTTAATGACTCTTATCAATTGAGAGTGCGTTTTTTGTCCAGACAGGATTTTAAGAGCTAGTGTTTTATGTCGAAAGAATACTTAAGTCATCTTAACAACTAATTCATTTCTTATATGATGTGTGTTCCACTGGTGTTGTTATGTTTTATTGGTTTCCATTACTGTAAGGACATATTTACAGCATAAACATGCTGTTCTTTCTGTTCTCCCTAATGTAGTATATCTAGATGAATAACGAGGCTGATCATTAAAGTTTGACAAGAAATGGACACTATGTATCTTAATGTAATTACTCTGTCTTTATAGACTTGAAGACATTAATGATGCTACACTTTGTCCAAAACAGCTGGGAATGGAGAAATCAGATCTCACGGTAAGGCTTATTTATGGAACTGTCGCAATTTCACAAAATGATTATCTTAAAGACACACACACACACACATACATAATTCTTTTTTGAAACCAATTGTTTAGAAAACAAACAAAAGTCAAATAAATGGTAATTTTACTATATGAAATTTCTGTGATAAATATATAATTCATTTCAACACCCGAAGCAAGTCGAATGTTTGTAAGCGCTATTCTTCAGGGGGAAATCATGTGCTCTATTCTCTGTTTAGAATAGAATAGAATAGAATAGAATAGAATGTTTTCTGGAAGCTGTTAAGGTCTCCAGAAATTGTAGTTCACTAAAATAATTCTATCTTTTAAAATTCTGTCTAAGTATATAGAATGTAAATATAAAATATCTGTAGTTTTCTTCATTGAAACTTATTCATTGTGAATTGTATACCTTTAAAATCATCCATGAGAAACGTGATGGGAAAAAAAAGAATGAGTGAATTATTGGATTTATCATATGAGCGTCGCATCAGGTGGTTGCACCTCAACTGGGCTCTTAAAATATTGCTGAAAATATCAACCAAGAAACCTCCTATATACCTGAATTTTGGTACAAAAAAAGTGTATAAAGATATAAAAAATATTGACATAGATTTCATGGTATTTGTAAAAACGTAAATCTAAAAGGACTTTTCAAACACTATGATCAAGTACAACCAAAGCCAAACATTATACCCAGAAGAGGTAGTAAGACAAGTCACTACCGAATCCAACAGATGTATTACTCAATCAAATTGAGTACTTGGACTTTATTAGTCGCACTTTTGATCTATTCTCCATTGTGACTAAATACAGTGAGGAAAACAAGATCCAAGTCAGCACTCTTGATACACTTGAACAAAACTTTGAAAATATTTTTTTATTCAAACATATTTTATTGATGAAGAAGTAAATCACACGAAAATGGATTGGAACAACAATCTTTGAGCTTATTTCAGTGCCGCTACATTGAATATGACAAAATACAATCAATAATAAAAATCAAAATTGAATTGAACAAAACTTGTCGAGGATACAAAACTAAATGTCATACAAATCCGCAAACTAATGAAAACAGAGATCACAAGCTAACCTTTTGCGTAATAAATGCTAGATCCATCAAGATAAATAAACTAGTCAATGGCAATGCACTGTCTCTATCTGAGCTTATTGTTGATAACAACTTGGACGTGCTGGCTATAACTGAAACGTGGCTGAAAAACGAAGATTCAGACACACTTGCTTTCAGTAAACATCGTCACATGTGGATTCAAGCAACTCATTTAACCCGAATGAACAAAAATGGTTGCGATGTGGGTAATGTTATCACTAATAAACTCCATCCTGCTAAATCAGCGTTATTGCATCCGCTGATCCAGCTCCTTCCAAATACCCTGATATCCTTTAGGCCAAAGCCTCTATCTAACCACCCAATGAGACGCCTCGCAATCAGCAACAGCGGCACAACCCGGATGGAAAATTCCGTTCAGTTCAAAAGAGTAGCTGCAAGCTCCTTGGACTACGACATTTCATTGGCTTAAACAATAACAGATGAGCACGAACATTAAGCCGCGCGTACGAGGGATTTGGCTCGAAAATGATCGGAGTATATATGGAAGAAGCTCGATCAGCGTATTCAATTACTACTATAAACTCGATCTCCCTACTTGATATACATGTACTGCAAAAAAGTATTCGTGAACCAACACATATTGACGGTCATACTCTTGACATTGTGATAGTTAGGGAAAATAAACTGGATTTAATATTATCGTGATTTATCATTTTCAAGTTTCGTCTGATCATTATTGTGTCCTCTTCACGGTGAATATCCGTATAATAAGAAGGACAGGAAGTAATGTAAACTACAGCAAGTGGAAAGCTATCAACATTGGAAAGGAAGATGCATCTTGTCTGCTGTGACTGAAACAAGAGAACTATCTTACGGAGTTTCTCAAAGGTCAGTGCTTGACCAAACACTCATAATGTTCACATTACAACGGCAAATGAATTGGAAAAAATAAACTCAGAACGAGTCAAAAAACAAAACCGAGGAACTGGAAAGAAAACCTTTATATGGAATCTCATGTTATTATGACCCCATGCTGCTATGGATTTGTTTAACAACATTCTTCACTAAATGTGGGCGGATGAAATAAGGCCAGACAACGTTCTAATACTAAACATTAAAATTATCACCAGAGCTTCTTTCAGGCAGGGACGCGTCATTCCATAGTCCTGCGGTTCGTATCAGCGGTGGAGCGAGTTCAAACTTCCCGAATGAATGCCAAGATATCTTAACAAAAATAAGATAGCATTCAAACTCATCATCTGGAAAAATAACCCTCAGACATTTCGGCTTTGAATAACTTTTACCGCGAATTCAAACATGGGCCTGGTAAATACCAAGAGATGTAACGGGTTGAAAATTACATAATGTAATCAGAGATCACATGTATGTTTAACGTCTCAGAGCAAGTGAAAAAGGTTGAAATTGACCGATTACGATGTAAGTTATAAGTAATGAAAATAATTAATACAGAGTGAATGATAAGTGCATGCTAAAATCCATTGAAACATGTGGGAAAATCAGCATGTTGATCGATTTATTCTCCTTGGTATATATGTTGATTTAAGGATTTTGTCATATTGTCTGTTTAACTCATATGTCAGATTGCTCATTACATTTATATTTAATTCTTAAAGACCACAACACCTAACCAAATAGTCATGAACAAGCTGCAACTAACTCCTAAAGGAATGTGCATTTCCCAGATGACATCAAATGGTAATGCCTATATCTATCTGAAAATATTCCCATACATTCCTGTGATACTGTATTCTCATTGCTGATAAATCAAAGAGATCCTTAAAGAGCCACTCCGTGATTTTCATAACATATTAATTACCTTTGATACGAACCTAAATGTCATTTGTGGTGATATAAAATAAATACATCTTAACTTTTCATGTCCAAAAGACATGTAAATGACAAATACTGGTTTTCCATGAAAATCTAAAAACAGCCTTATAAATGCACAGAGGTGTAGATATCACGTCCAATATACATGGATACTAGTTATATAACCTAACAAACGCTATCAACTCATAACTGCCCTCCTGGATGTTTTAGATAAGTCTCCAAAATTACGTTTGACGATTTGACGAGCGCCACTGTCCGGTTTTCGATCATAAATGCGACGTTCTACCTTCATGTTGTCACTGTAAAAAAACAATAAGCTTTAAAATGAGTCGATACTTCGCAATCAAATGACACCATCGATTAATTTTGGCATATATGACTCCAACAACTCACGGAGTGGCTCTTTAACTGCCCGCTGCATTCGGTAAGAAATGACGCAGCAGCCCACGCATTGATGTTCAAGATTGACAGCCCTTTTGATCATTTACTTTAGATCAAAACATAAACTTATGAGGTAGAGTGTTTTTGTTTTTCTGTATATGAAAACTTGTGTAATAATTTGTTTATTAAATCTAAATGATAACATAATTATCTCTTGATTTATTGCAAATATGTTTATCAATATATTCAACATCTTTGGGAGAAATTTAGAAGTTATCAACGGGAATTAGGAAAATATCTATGGGTTCTTTTTTTTGTAAGAGTTAAGCATTTTGGTGAAGATGTTAACACCATTATCAAGCAAAATATCATCATCATTAAATCCATTGATCTTTTCCTCATTGATCATAAAATTCATTAACATTGATTTTATTTAGGGTTTTGCTAAAAATAGATAAAAAATATTAGATAAAATAATTGAAACTCGTCTCCAGATAAAGTTAAAGGTGGCATGACCATCCGGGTAATTGGTTCATCGTTCTCATTAGTAAACTTCAAACTGGAAAATTTTTAAAGTTTAGAATCAAGAAGTATCATGACCTTTATACATTTGTTTAAGTCGATTATATGTAATCATTGTTTATAGCATCAAGGAAGTTAATCACTATCTTGTACTTCTGCTTATGTTGAAACACACTTTATCAATATAGATTTAAGTGTGTCACCGGTCATGAATATTCGTCAGGAATACCCTTTATTTTTCACTTACATTAATTAGATTTTTCCAAATATGATGAAATCGTGATAACGAAGGATAAACTAAGCAAAGAATCAAATAATCAGCTGTAGCATAGGGACTTTAGGTGTCAGGAAAATGATTTGTCAAAGAATCGTGCTTTACGTGAAATAAAAATATTTAAATTTATACTATTTACGACACACTCATTGTAATTTCTACTGTTCTTTAGCCCAATGAGACAATTTGTTAAGGTGAAAATAAAAAGGAAGAAAGAGAAAGTAAATTTCACAACTTCTTTTGTAAACTGATAAATGGTTTTGCAAATTGATAAACATGTCATACAATGATTGAAATGTCTAATTTACACTACTTGTTTCTTTGTCTCATTAAAAGTATGCACACAATTGTTGTAAACGTCAGTGACAAGTTCATTACTAGCAGAAGAAATGACATCTAGAATTTGAAAGTGTCAAAAGGGTTGTAAACAGCTCAAAAATGACTGCATATATAGTCTATAAAAACAATACTGTTGTAAAAGGGCCTATATTTTCGAAGCTCTCTTAGCACTAAGATAGTCATAAAAGCCATACATTAACATAGGCTAACGACTATCTTAGCACTAAGAGAGCTTCGAAAATCTAGATGAAACGAGGACGATATAATTACAGACAGAAAGTTAAAAATTTCCCCAAAACTTTGTAAAAATCTTCAAATGAATACATTAAGCTTTTGCAGTGAAAACGTTAAAAATTGTCATGTTACATATGGTTTTATTGATAAATAGAGTTAAATTGGTTGGAAGTCAGGGTGGTGTTAGAATAAACATTCAAGAATGGATGCCAGCATTGAATGTTTTCTCTTCTCACACTGATTACTATTACTGAAGAGTTTCAACCCATTGCATACGCATAAGTCGCTGATTTTCATTCGAATACTTATAAAAGACCCATCAAGTGATTTTAAATTATCTCAACACAGAACTGACATGGCCACACTATGCACGTGATAATCATGTGGGTCGAACCTGAAGTCATGACCACCATTTCATCTTTTAAGATAACAAGGACGATGTCACAGGGCTGGGATTGTCCCTCAAATGTATCACCAAATTACCATGGCCAGCCTTTCACCCATCGTCAACAACGACCCTTATATAATTAACTCTCTAACGTACAGTAGCATTTCAAGAAGAGTGGAATAATCTTAATACTAATTACTTGTGACGAGTCAGAAGGAGTATGCCGATTCGAATTGTATGAATGGCCAACAGAGGTTGATTTACCAATTTTTAACTTGTTTGTGTTTTACCATATGGTAATTTTGCCGTTTATTACTTGTTTCAGTGTGACCTACAACGGTATATCCTTGTGTCTTTGGTACTGTCAAACATATGAAATTATATTCTACATGGTCTGTTAACACTTCATTATTTGTTCCGTTCTCTTTTTCACTCGTTGCCTCTCATCGGCGATCAACGTCCAATGCCCCCCACTTTTCGTTTCGTTTATAAATAACGGGTTTCCTCTTGGATAGAGTTTGCATAACATTACCACCAAATAGTTTATTTGGTCAGTAAGTAAATCTGATAAGACAAGACACGACAACAAGAGAAGGTAACCAGCTTTTTCTCGATCATTAGTGATTTTTAATGAACAATAAAATACATTTCTCTGGATGACTATTGGCATATGTTTTTAAAATAAGTATTATAAATTAATTAACTATATAGCGTTTCAAATTGTGTTAAAGAAAAAGGGCATGCAGTTTGGTCTTTTTATACGATTAGAGTGCATTATTATTGCAAAAACAGTATTACATTAATTTTGTGATTACATGGATAGTAAAGCGATGCAACGTTCCGTGACCTGTTATTATAAATACATCTCACTTTCTTAAATTCCCACCGAAACACTGTTTTCCTGTGATTATCAATAATTGCAAAATTTCTTAAGCACTGATATGGGGCACTGTATGGTCATGCCAAAAGCACATTCTCTTCACACGTAAATAAAAAAGTAATAGAGCGGTGTTTAACTCCAATTTTAAGCGCAATAACATCAACATTTACGTTTTCTTTTCACTTTTAATAAGGAGTGATATCGTAAAATATTATAAATTTTGATCCAAACAATGATTAAACCAGAGATACCGATCTATGAAAAGTGTTTTCTCACAAGCTTGCTTCTCATGTGACACTAATTGAGTGAAGGCTGTTTTTTAAAACTCAAAGCAAATTTAATGATGTATCTTGTTTGTCAACTTCAAATTTAACTGTTAAGATGTGACTTAAACTATCACATAATCAATTTAACTTTCTTTTTGACTTTATAGAATCCCTGCTTAACTCTTGGTCATGTTAACTGTGGTACTAGCAGTCATGACCGGAAAATCAAAACCAACATGGCTTTTGGTTCCTGCCTGCCTGGGAAAACTATTATATTATAATACAGTTAGGAGGTTAATATCCTTATTAATATATATTTATTATTTGCCTCTCTGACATTTATATCAAGTATAGGGAAGGGGAAAGGGTTAGAATTTCAGTAAGGGAGTAAGGAAGGTTTTGATAAATATTAGTAGCAAATGAAACTAATTAGACAATAATGAATAATTTGTTGTTTGGAATTTCACCCTGTCACGTTTCAAAATGTTGAAGTTTATAGAGGTATGTGTTTGAGCGTAAAGGAAGACCTTTAGAGAGACACTATGCGATTTGTTTGAATCACACATACCGAACTTTATGAATATTGTCATTTTATGGAGAAATATTGACAGGTGACTGTACTGGTAAAACAAATAATTTTGATGTTTATTGGTTGAATAGTGTTTTCGAAAACAACGGGACAATGTTGTGCGTCAGGTTTCAAAACGTAATTTTGTATACTTATCTAAAAAGCATTCCCTCTCCCCAAAGGTAGCTCAATTAATGTTTATACTAACTTTTGTTCTGTAACGAGCAAATACAAAAGGGAAAGTACGAATTAAATGCAATCAAGTTTAGTTGTGCAATCAGCGACGCCAATCAAATGTAATCATTTCAAAGTTTTTGCCAGTGCCATATGCTTAGGGAAAAACAAAATTTATTTGACTTCATAGTCGCAAGTCTTTTTGACGTAACATGGCTTATTTGCATACAGCGACATACAAATGGCATTTATCTCTCCGAAAGTAGCATCCAGATGCGTTTTCATTATCTGAAATTTGAGAGCTTGTATGTGTTGCCGCTAGCGAAATTTCTTGTATTTGATTTCAATATAAGATTTAATTACTTAAGCTGCCTCCGTGGAGGAAGAATGCTTTAGCAGCTAAAAAGGTAAAAATGTAGTTTATGGTGTGTGAAAGGTTATACGTTTTGCATCCATGTTATTCAATTTTAATCTTTACATTTGATTAACATAAAGTTGTCTCTTTGGATTGTATTATTTTGAATGAAATAAATTATTTAAACACCCTGAATCAATACCAGTTAAATCACCAAGCGGCTCTTTAAGGCATAAAACTTTTGTCATTAGTTTGGACTTTATTACAACAATGGCATGCAATGTAACGACATAATTTTACATTAGTAAATTGAAATTAAGCAAATAGTTTGATAAAAAATATGGATGAAAAAAATCTGAAAGAGCTGTATTAATTGATATTCTGAAACCCTTGTGGAAACAGTAGGCACTGAGTGATTGATATCATGCTGATACAGTGTAGAAAGAGTTGAAATTAGTCAGAATATATAAGTCAGTCTAAGCCTTTAGAGGGATGTGTATGGATTATGTTTATTTCAGTTTAATTCAAACTCATGTGAAATCATATTATATTTTAAGTTTTAATTGCGTTGCAATAAGCTCTTCCATCAAATTAGAAAAAAAGTTGACTTAATAAAAGTTTTCCACAGTCTGATATCTGTTCGAATCCTTCCGTACATACAAAAAACCCCATTAAAATCTTGTTCCGATAAATTTTACAATTCACTTTTGGATTGGTCTGGTCAACGTCAGGGCTGTTCGAGATTGTTGTTTAGTGGTATGATGCAAACATAAAACTTTAACATAGAGGGTAAACCAAATATAAAAGATTATCTCTCTTTATATTTATCAAGCTACACATATACGTAATCTGTTTTGTTTGTACAGAAAAATGTTCACGAATTAAGTTTGGGTAAATATACACTACATTTGTAAACGTAAATTTACAGCATTCTAGCATTACTAGATGATATCAAATTTAAAACGAAATCCTTTTCTTGTCATCATATAAACTTTAAACTATCATCAATTTATAGATTACGGACTGTACGTTAAATACTTTGATAACCGCAAAAAGAAAATTACATATATGAACACATATGACTTCCATGAAAGGGGCAACAAGTAAATACTAGTAGATTGATACTAAAATTGTTTCCAGATTGATAACATCCTTTGCTTCTGTCCCACTCTTAAGCATCAGATGTATGACATGATATTAAGTGTAAACTAAACTAACATTTGTTAATAGCTACAGTTGTACTATAACTATAACACTTTGATATAATCAAAATAGGAATGACACATATGAATATATTTCAACCTCCATGAGTTTCATTGATACAAAACAAACTGTGAGGGGAATAAAATGATTGATTACATACAAAGGTTTCTCTTGTCTAAAGCTGAAACATGAGATGTGTGGAATCAGTCGTACACGAGTATTATTCAAACTGTGCTTCTTGTCTCCAAGCAGTAAAACCAGGCCCAAAACATTATTTAATTCATGATACATCACTTTTTCCATACTCATAAAAAGTTTTCTTCAACGATTCATAATAAAAAAAATTACAGAACCATCCTGCCTTTTACATCTATTTCATTATTGTTATGTAAGGGGTTTGAGTGTGAAATGACGACCCTACTATATTTTGAGAAGCAATAAAACTATCCATTTCTAAACGTTCTTTTTTATCAAAGCGTTAAAAACTACGTTGTTTTAGGACGTCGTTTAACGTATGGGGTACAATTTAAAGCGAAAAGCTGAGCTTTTGATGAGTGAGTGAGTGTGTTGGTGTTTAACATGTTTTTTTAAACAATGTTTCAGTTTTGCAACACTTTGAAGTAATTTGACAGAGATAAAGTAAAAGAAGAGAAGGCGTACATATAAAATCCTTAAGATGAAAGGATAAATGCAAAAATATTGTTTTCAATTAAAATGTGCTAAAAATGTAAATAGGACGTCATTATTTAACTACATTATTTAATTGAAGAGTTACGAAAATCATGTAGAAAGTTGGAAATTAAAATGCTACAGTTTAGGTAGTGTCTGCTTAACATGATATAAATGATTTGTTTAGAGGTTTATTCAACGGATATAAGTTACGAAAATCATGTAGAAAGTTGAAAATTGGAATGCTAGAGTTTATGTAGTGTCTGCTTAAGATGATATAAATGATTTGTTTAGAGGTTTATTCAACGGACATAATTTACCCTAGAATATTAAGACAATCTGTTAAAAATCATTTGTTTGGAATCTATTTGGAGGTGAGGTTTCAGCTTGCAAGAAAACCATCAAATTGACTATTTACTAAGCATAACTAAGGTCACAGGTAGCCGAAACTCTTTCATGTCACGTTTTTCACCAAGGTATATAATCATGTTGAAATATTCAGTGTAGCTTCTCATATCTGCAATCATAAATTCCTTAATATAATATATCACTCAAACGAAAATAACATATAATAGTAGTCATGAAAAGCAGAACTACTTCTTTTATGTATGACGTCACATAAAATGAGATTATGTGACGTCATGTATTCTTGCGCTGTTCACTCGGCAGGCAAGCCGCGCGTTATTCTCAAGTCATGGACAGTTATGAAAAACTGTCTGAGAAGCTTGATAAAGTTCTTCAAACTGTTGAAGATTGTAAGAGTGATAACCCAGAGCTAAGAAGTCGTATTGATCGTCTCGAGTTGAACTCGTCAAGGGACAGAGTCCCAGTTGAAAGTAGTCAAGAAGACGACAGGCCGCTATCACGTGCCGACTGTCATTCGACCTTCACTCACGCCAGACCCGACGTTGATGTTAACGTTGCCTCTGAGGGTGAAAGTGACCTCCAAGGGGAGTACTAAACTATAAGAGGTGTTCGTCTAGCACCTGGACTGAAGGTTAATTAATCTAGACAGCTATAGATACATTCAATTTGAAAGATTCATGGCTCAACTAACATGTAGCAAACATCAACATCAAACTATGCAACTAGAAACTCTCGTTCTAGAAACAGCTGCACATCTATGTATTTTTACTTAGAAAAGAGCTCCCTGTTTTTAACGGCTCTGGCAGTTTACAGAATACGTAACCAGAGTTTATATATCAAATCTGTACTCGACAACTTTTATGTGTAACTTGAAATTCGGCAAGAAACTCTTATGTTGGAAAATTGTGTAACCACTATTCTTAAACACAACTGGGGTTTAAACAATCTTTAGCAGTTGATTTTGTTCGGATTTTAGTTTCGACATTTTCACCAATTTTATTAAACCATGTAAACCATAGCTAATTAAAACAAAATATCAAGATAAGTCGAGTATTGTTCGCATGCATACTTGTAGAAACAGTTATCACTGATTGCAACTGCCTTTTGAAAATTCCAACAGTAACATAACGTGTCCCCTTAGGAGTAGCAATATGGAAATGTGTGACTATGTTAATTTGGAAATTTATATATGATTGTTTTAGAGCTGGCCTAGACGCTAACAGTGCTAAACTATCATGGCTACATACGGCCAACTTAGCAATATGAAAATGTACCTAACATGTTGTCATTTATCTACATTAAAACTATAATGTGTACCATTCGCTGATGTAATACGTCTAAATGATTTTGAGTTTCATATGTATCGAAAACCGGCTGGACACTTGTTATGCAGGTCAAAAAAACACATTTCAGTTCATCATATCCTACTGTCGATAACGATAAATGCTATAAAAATCAATGCCTTACAACTCGGAAATAAAATGCTTTTTACAAAATTTATTAAAAAAATATCACTAAAATGAAATGACAGATATATTATTTGAAGAAAAGATGACATTCATAATTCAGAAATTTTGAAATGCTTGTAAAAACCTAACAATTAGGTCCTATTTCATAAAATCAAGTAGCTAAACATTAAGGTCTTTACTTTCGTAAAATACTAATTCAAAATGTTTTTGAAATGACAAAACTCAAATGATACTTGCGGTCTTCTTCTGCAATTTAATTGCTAATAGAAAAAAATTACGTTAACATTTTTTGAAAATATTCAAAAGGTGTCGAAAAGTTTGTGTTTCAAAGGGTGAACATATATAACATGAAAATCATATCACTATCATTTTCATCATAAGGCGATATCAGTATTATATGTTTGGACAGAAACCCAATCAAATTACGTTTCCAATTTGCATGTGTACAATTTGTATGACCTCGTATATACAACGAACCCAAATCTGTCTTTTGTCTACTACAGATTCTTAAATGACGTTTGAGTATTTGGCACGTGTCAGGTGCCATTCAATACGTAGTTTTCCATTAAAGGAATACTTAGTGCCTTTGTAATGGAACTCGTTGAACCAATGAGCAATAAATCAGTCAGTCTCACCCATAACAGTCAGAACTTCTAGATGAAGTAACACCATTTTTAATGTTTGACATATGTGACTCCAAGAACCTAGACAACGAGGAGAGAATTCTGAGTTGGAGAACATGTTTCTTGTACGATTTTCAGTGTATAAATACATTTAAACTAAACCATACTAAACTAAAATAGCCAATAGTTCCAGTTTGCACAAATAACTGAACCATGACATTTACTCCAATAGTATCATAAACTTGTTACAGTTTCTCATAAGTCCACCCTCAAACATAGGCAATAGTTTTATTTTTAACCATTCTTTTTCCTCTATCATAGAACCGTTTAACTTTTAAAAATGTTTGTCGATCGTTAAACTTTCTAAAGGGGAAGAATGTTGATAAACTAAACATCGGTAAAGGATTTTAGACGAAAAAGGTCATATAGTACTTTGGTGATTTGATTTATAATTCGCAACGATGCTGACTAAATCTAACATTGGTGTATAGTATGTTGTTAATTGGTAATTTATTGTACAATGAAGAAAAGTTATTTTAAAAAATAATTTGAACCTTTTTATCTATTTGATAATGCTCAAGTGCGAAAACTTGCATATTTTTTACATAGATACACAAGTTAATGAACTTACTTAGATGTAGCTGTACATAAAATGTGGTTTTGATCAACGATCTGTTGTTGAGCGACTTATAGATTAAATAATTGTAAATACTCTATGAGGGAATAAACGATATATATTGATAAACGATATGTATGTTTAAGCTGATTGTCTATCACTGTTTAAAGAAACAGTGTGAATGCCGGGTGCTACCGAACGAGCAGTACATGTTAACCTTGTACACAATGTACATCCATTACAACGTCCATGAACCTGATTATATTAAAGAATTGTGTCTGCAGAGACTTAGATTCATTTTCAGGGGGAATTTTTGCCTTTTTATAAACCTTGAGTTTGTGATGACTTCACATTGTCTTCTTACCCTATGGCTTTTTATAGTATTATTGCGTGCTTCTATTGCCAATATACTACATTTAAACATCAATGGTCAAGGAAAGAAAAGAGAGAGTCTGTGAATTAATATTTAGATACACTTGTGCGATGTTTCAACCATAAGCAGATTGAAATTTAACAAAATAGCCTAGATTTTAAAAAAGATTGTAAAAGCTGCCTATGAAAATAGCACAAAGGTTGAAGAAATTTTTTTTCAAAGCGAATATAAAAACTAAAAATTCTACAACTTACGAGGGGGGTTCAATGAGTTTTGCAAGATGGGCATTTATGTTTACATAAACAGTGTCAGCTTATAGTCAAAATATAATATCGAATATAATATCGACACATGTCATAATAATTAAACTAGACACAACAGTTATTATGATATGATAGCTGCACTGACATACATGTAGGGATCTCAATAGTCATGCAAACATGAACAACACGATGTGATCAAGTCTATTACCACGGAGGGATGCAAAGCTACATACATACTCCTATGTGTAATGTGATGGATAAAGATGCTCCTAACTTTTCAACAGTTTTTCGCTAGTCTCTTCAGTTAAAATGAGGCAGGGAGTCCTTAGACGATAAACAAAAGTCAGGAGGGCCCTTAGAAGTCACCAAACCGGACGTTTGTGCCGCTATCGAGAGAAGAATTTAACTACTTTCGTTTGGATGTGCCTGTACTGTCTTTGGAATTCCGGATATCAGTCGGAAGTGTTGAAAACATCCTACATGATCATTTTTGTATGACCTTGGTATCTGCCAGATGGATACCCAGAAACCTCGGATAACAAGATCGCCATCAGAGAACTGGAAGTTATATGGAACTCCTGGATTATAATGCTGATGAAACATGGATTCCGTCTCGTCTGGTGACAGGTTACAAATATGGATCCACTTTTGAGAATCTCAGGTCGTGTTAGCTACGTTTTGAAATTGAAATATTTCGTTAGATTTGTGCAGTATGCAAATGAAGATAATGAAAGTGCACTTCCACTATTTGAACCAATAAGATTGGTATCCTCTTCTTCCCCGCGAGGGTAACCTCTGTCCAATCTCATGGCAGTGTGATGACTTTTAAGAGGTCAACCGCATTTTAAACAAATCAATCATTGGGTAAATCAATGACACCTCTTCTAAGGTCAACAACTGCGTCGTTTCTCTTCCCTTTATCAATTTGGGTTAATTGCATGTTTGATGAGGCTTTTGTCTAGACATTTACGAACACATTGCTGCACTAAAACAAACTGGTGATGTTGATATTCCAAGTAGGCAAAGTTTGCTGTGATGAAATGCTAAGAACTCAAGCGGACTACAACCATATACCTAAATCAAATCGTTTTTTAAATCTTATTACATATCAACATAATCATTGTGTTATAAATTCTCGAAAATACAAAAAAAGATGTTTATATACAATTTGTTACAGCGTGAGCTCTTTTGTTTCATCGTACATAGACTTAAAAATGTGGACGTGATCCCGAATATGAAGGCTGTCACATTTGCGCCCACACGTTGATTAAATGTTAAAGGGGCACAGAGTGTCTTGTTTGGGTCAAATATGCCAAACTTCATAAATGGTTTTATTTCGTAGACAAGTAGTGGTTGTTTCTGAAAATTAACATCTCAATGCTTATAAGTTAGCATAGTGACAACAAACAGGACAAAATTCGAGGCTTATGATGGTAAACCGGACAATTGAGCGTTAATGACTCAAACCTACTTTTGAAAACTTAGTTATAACAGACACAACGAGAAATATAGGTTGGTATTGCGTAGTAGGTCATTTAACTAATATACATGTAAATTGGACGCAGAATTTCGACTTCTTAACATTTATATGGCCGTTTTTTTAAATTTACAATCGAAAGCAAGAAGATGCCATATTTTGGCATTTAAGGGATAAAGTTGCAACTTTAGAAAGGCGATTTGAACTTTACTTAGGTCAAGTGATTATTTTTCTATATTTAAGCAACATACAAATTTCATGAAACATACTTTGTGTCACTTTAATATTCTTGACCAGAATAATAGAGTAGGGAACGTATTGAGCCTGTAAATAGAGTGCATGCGTGTGCACTGTATAGTTATACTAACCATTATAAAATTTAATCATGAAATGATTAACAGAATTAACAGGCCTCTTAAGAAACTATTATAGTCTTTTGAATACATCGTTGAATAATGTTCCATGTTTAGTAAGTTATAGACTATCATTTCATAACCCGACCTAATCTGTAATCAAGAAGTATATCATCTCTAATTAATCACCGTTCGGTTAATGAATAATTCAAACAAAACTAATCATCTGTCAGTGTGCCAAAAGCAACACTTTGTCAGTGATAGTAACAGAACCTAATTACGTATTTCCTACTTCTTGCTAATGTGAATGTCCCTTGCTAATATTAATCTCCATAAAAAGTAAGATCTTTTTGTCATTTGTGCACAAGTCCTGAACATGTTAATCTATGACTTTAATAAACTGAACATGCTCATGACATGAAAACAAAAGACATTGACAAGTCAATAGGTGTTAAAAAAACATGAACGGGAACCTTTAACACAACTTTTTTTGGTATTGAAGACCAGGAAATCAAATATTGCTTTAATTCCAATTGCAATAACTATTAGCAATTGTATCTGGACATGTGCTTAGTTTAATTTAGTTTCATCAACTTAAAAACATTATTAAAGGAAAACAGCTTTAGAGATCTGTTGTGATTACGAATTCTGGACTTGTTTCTCAAGAACTTACGTTTTTGGCGTGGTTGTGTTTAAGGTTTGATATTAGGAACTACAATTTGTGATTTACACTATACTGACTGGAGGCACTGTAGCACTTTTTTCATGGTTTTATTTGTCAAATTTTTCTTAATAGATATTAGCCAATATATTATAATTGATATTACATTCAGAAGGTAAAAAATATCGATGCTGAAACCGATTATTTGTTATTTTCAGACGTCTAACTTAAGTTGAAAAGTCATTCAGCCATTTTATCGTGAACACTTTTTGTAACATTTAAGTTGGGAAACGGATTAGAGTGACTCTACTTTACTTGATACTCCTTTCGTTAAATATGAAGGGTTTCCGGAAATTGGAAACCTTGATTGACAATTTGATGACGACAATCCCCCTATTTCTCTCAAGAAAACCGTATAAGAGTGTTTCTAAAAAAACACATTGACGTAAAATGATGCCAATGAATAGGGTTTTTTTCTTTTTTTTCGTATACACCCAAATACGATTCGATTTAAAGATTATACTAAATGCGTTTTATCAAATACTTTACACATCATCAAACTTTTGCTAAAATTAAAATCTCTATCCCGTTGCACTGTACTATTCAAAACTACAATACGTTCATTGTTGTATGCATCATTTCCTTTAGGATTATAGACATCGAATAATCATTACTGAAATTCTCAAAAGATAACTATCGATTCATTAATTGATAAATACAGGTTGAGAGTAACTAGATACCATCGAAACACTTCAATAGTTCCACAAGAGAAATGAAAGATGAAACGGATATGATTTTTGCTCTACCGGAGCTTGGCATCCAATAGATACAATGGCATTAACACTTGTTGTCACGGGAATCTTAAGTTAGATAACATCTGTTGGACTGAGAGTTTTTCTTCTGTCTCACACTTCTAAATGCTATGAGAGACTTGCGTCAATCATCCAAGACTTTAATGAAAATGTTCTTCCGTTCACAAGCAGTATAGTAAGTACATGAGATCATATGACATGATTTTTTAAACATTTAACACGGTCAATAAATGATAGAGTCTTAGATAAAAAAATTATGAACACAAATTAAAGGGAAATAAAGACTATTTGAACTTTTATTTCTTAGATTACACAAAAGGAAATTTTATCTAATGACTCTTATTAGTTGTATAGTTACCTCGAAAGATTACCAAAGTCATCTTATACAAATCTTTCATTTCATATATGATGTTTGATCCATTGGTGTTGCTTTGGTTTATTCGTTTCCATTAGTGTGAAGACATATTTCTAGCATAAACATGCTGTTCCTTCTGATCTCCTTAATGCACTACATCTAGATGAATAACGATGCTGATAATAAAAGCTTGACAAGAAATGGACATCTAATGGTAATTACTCTTATATTTTATAAACATGAAGACATTAATCTTGTTACACTTTGTCAAAAACAGCTGGTAATTGAGAAATCAGATATCTCAGTGAGGCTTTGTTATGGAACTGGCACATTTTCACAAAAGGATTATTTTAGACACACAAACACACACACACATTGACATACATTCTTCGTTCCAAATTGTTTTTAGAAAACAAACAAACATGTTATTATATGAATGTTTTCAAATCAAATCAAATCAAATATACTTCATTTAGTATGTAGGCCATATCTTTTTATAACCACACAATCCATCGAAGCCATATTCTTTCGCGTTATCTTTTAAAGTAGGGGCGAATCATGTGAACCAATTTCACGTTACAGAATGGTGTATGTCATATTTGGTTTGTTGGTATCCAATGTTGTGGAGGCATATCAACAGCATCAACATGCAGTTCTTTCTACTCTTCTCTAGATAGGCATATGGACGGTTTAAGATCTTGAGGTTGAGAGTAGGGGGGGGGGGGGGGGGGGGGGTGGATCAGTCAATTTGTTGTTGGAGTATGTGAAGCTCCCCAAATAGTTCAGTGTGTGATTGCTGAGTGGGGGAGCCCGAGGATTTAAAATTCATTTTACGCATGCGATGTCCTTTTATATGAAATGGATGCTCTGGTTTTTTGGTTTTCATAACTTCGAAGATTTGTTTACAGCATCAACATGCCATTCTATCTTATCTCCTCATTGTAGTATATCTAGATGAATAACGATGCTGATCATAGAACATTGATAAGTAATAGATGCCACAAAATTCAGGGTAATTATTCTACCTTTTATAGACATAAACACGTAAATGATGTTACTCTTCGTCAAAACCAGATTGTTAAGGAGAATTCATATGGTACAGGTTATTTATGGAGACGTCCATAGCCATTATAAAATGATTATGGTAAACAAACCCACACACTTTAAGACATTATTCGTTCAAAGCCAAATGGTTTTATATTACATCTTAAAAACGTCTATGAGGACAGTCGATAGTTTGTATGCGTGGTTCTTCTTCTTCAATTTGGGGCGAATCAGTTGTTCGAATTTCTGTACGATAATGACTACCAGTACATGTACACTCTTCTCAGCTTGAAATCAAGCTTCACAGATATTTTTAGATTAATGAGGGAGGATTTACAATGTGAAGACGTATACACATATTTTCACTCTTCATATTTCTCACTTATTAAGTTTGACATGTCTGACTTGATCAACATACTCTGTGTCCTTTAAATGTACTCATTATTCATACCATCAAGGAAGTTAGTCCCTCTCTTCTTCTTAATATTCTTTGTCAACAAAGATTAGTCATTTTTGTCACTGATCATTAATACATGTCAGGAATAGTGATTAATTTGCACTTACACTGATTAGCATCCTCCATATATGATGAAATTGTGTAAACGAGTCCGAACTAAGGCATAGAATCAAATAGCCACCACTAGTGAAGAGGCTTCAGTTATATAGAACATATAGAATAACGTCTAATGTGAATTATAGATATCAGTATCTACATTTCTTCTGTTTACAACAGACTTGTAATCTTTACCGTTTCTTAGTTGTTCATCGCTGAAAACTAGTAATTTAGATAATTGACAATTCTTGACGTTTTATTGTTCGATTTACAAATAGAATAACTGACTTTAAAAAGTTTAGAAATGTCAAAATGCTTGTAACAACTTAATATGTATAAATGCAGTTTGTGCAAAGAAAAAGTAAAGAGTTTCTTTCTATTATTATTCCTAAATAAGAGTTGAATTATTCGAGCAAAGTGCAAAGAGGAATATGTTAGAATTTATAAACCATCAATCTTGATCAAGATTGTTATGGATAAGAGTTCTATATATGCAATAACAACACTTGCTTTTATCATCACAATATAAACATGTATGTATGTATGTATGTATGTATGTATGTATGTATGTATGTGTGTATGTGTGTGTGTATGTATGTATGTCTGTATGTATGTATGCATGCATGTATGTATGTGTGTTCCAATGTACATTGCATTTTCAAATCTACTGTAGATATATTTCTTTTGGTGATGATTACAGAATATTTCCTTGGAACTTTAAGACAGATTGATAATTGATGTCATTATGATATGTAGTTGGAATATTTTATCTGATTGCCTCACTTTTGCATGAGCATTGTAGACCGTTTGAACACATAGATACTTAACAGGTGTTACTACATTCAAAGGGTATATATTAATTTTCATAACCTCCTGATGAAACCCATATTTTCCCTTCGAGGTCAGTAATTGTAAATTTTTCTTCAGCACTGACAAACATCATTTTACGATATGACAATAAATTAAACTAGAGATACAGAACTCTGAAAAGTGTTTCTTATGTTTACGTGCCAACTCTTAATCACAAAGTCGCTATTCATGTGACATTAATTGAGTGAATTTTTTTTTCAAAATTCAAAGCAAATTTAAAGGCGGATGTTGTTTGTCAACTTAGAATTTATATAATTATAAAGTGACTTCAAATTATCACCTGATCAATCTTATTTCCGTTTAAAATTTGTCATGAATTTAATAAAATACCTGCTGAGACATTTTGACTTCGGTACTATCATCATGACTATCATCTAGAATCTGACAACTATTCAAACTGTCAGTAGGATAAAAACTAACACCATGGCTCTTGGTTTCGAAGTAAAGGCACGGAAACAACAAACATAAAAAACATAAAACATAATAAAAATTTCGGCCCCGGACTCTGTAGTTCATCAAAAAGATTGGGCCCTTTTAGGCGAGTCCTGAGTGTAACATATGTCCCCTAATTTTGACTCTTTACGGTACAGTACCAGGTGAGAAAAAACTCGACTCAACAACACCAGTACCTGTAGTTGAATTTATATCCAGTGGACAGTGATGTAAAAGGTGTTCCTGTACAAGTCCTTCTAAGTAGGGAAAAACGCTTTCATTACTATACTCTAGAGGGGCTTCGTGAAGCAAAAAGCAGGATTGTCAGGGTTGTCCATGGTATGTTACAAGTTGTGGCCAAAGTGGTTACAGAAGACTCCTGAGAGAACATGATCGAATATCTACTGTAGATGAAAGGATGAACAGATCCAATGCAACGACATCAGAGTCGTGGATGCAGAAACCTTAAAAGGGTACTACCTTAAGATCAATATTCGACAAATTTGTTCATGAAGAAAGCTCATGACGTGGAACAAAGAGGACAAATTGGCACTCCGGCAAGGTTCGTGGCCAGACACTCAACTGATAGGAGCCAATGATGAATTGTAAGAAGCATATTGCAGAGAATGCATATGGTAAAAATATAATAGATAGTTTCGTCAAGGAGCAACATACTTACTCGTCAAAGATACCAAGGGAGCTTTTTAGTAGATCGCAGAGGATTTCTGACAAAGGTCGAGTGAAGTAGTTGCTTCAAATCTAGTAAAAGTCAGAATATGAAGAGTATTCATTCATTCAGTAGTATTCATTACATTTACATCTTCTCATCATTGTTTTCTTTAAGTTTGATATTCTTGTACATTGTGGAAGCCATACTCGTGGAATGTTTTGAAAATATACTTTGGAAGCGGTATTGATATAAGCCATATTGCTTGTTTACCAATCCCTTTCTACTGAATAGAATTTGTTTAAAACATATTAAATCACCATGTGAAGCTTGGCGATCAGGTTCTAGTTGGAGAAAAATCTGAACCCTTGAGAGAGTATAGACTCGGAAAGTTGCAAAAACATTTGATATGAACCCATCAGAACTCTATCCATCTTCAACCAAATGTCCAAAATGCAGAGATTTCAATGAACTGATAACAGAAATGAAAACAAAATTTAAATCATCTTCACGATCTGTCAAAATGCAAATTCTAACAATGCTTCCTTCATGTTGGACAATAGAACAAACTATGAATGAATTTGGTACAACCAGATATATGGTTAAGCAAGGCAGAGCTCTCAGGAAACAATGTGGATTTATGGCAAGTCCCAGATCCTACATTGGCCACCCTCTTCCTCAAGACGTGTTATCGAGAGTTCAACAGTATTTTGAAAATGACAATATTTCTCGAATGTGTCTGAAGGTATGAAGGAGTTTGTTAGTGTTCGCATTAATGGTGAAAAGGTTCACAAACAGAAAATATTACTCTTAGGAAATCTTAAAGAACTCTATGTTTCTTTTAAAGAAGAGACGAGCAATCTCTACAAAATTTCATTTTCAAAGTTTTGTGAACTGAGACCGAAATGGTGTATTTCTTCTGGAGCTCCTGGTACACATCCAGTGTGTGTATGTCAGATACATCAAAATGTCAAACTGATGCTTGCTGCATTGCCAGGGTTGAATTTAAATATTCAGGAACTTCTACAGAAGGTTGTATGCAACACCCAGGCACAAGAATGCATGTTGTACCGTTGTGATAACTGTCCTGGTATTAATGCACTGAAAAGTGTTATCCAGTCACATCTCGAGGAAAGAGGTCTAGATGAAGAGGATGAAATCTTCCATAAAGTTTGGGTACATACCGATAGAACGAACCTAATTACAACATCCTCAAGTCCTCAAGATTTCCTTGATGTCCTCTTACGAAAGATTGATGATTTGACAGTTCATCATTTCACTGCAATCTCTCAGTCAGCCTTCATGGCGAGGCTCAAAGATCAATTGGATGACGATACTGCAATAATTCTTCTGGACTTTGCGGAAAATTATTCTTTTGTTGTACAAGACGCAGTCCAGGGTTTCCACTGGGACAATTCCCAAGCAACTGTTCACCCAGTAGTCGTATACCACAGACAAAATGACGAACTGAAGCATTTGAGTGTAGCAGTCATCAGTGACCATTTGAAGCATGACTGTGTGACGGTCCACGTGTTTCTGAAACATGTCTTACATCACGTGAAAACTTGCCTTCCGGGGATCAGAAAGATCATGTACTTCAGTGATGGAGCAGCAAGTCAATATAAAAATTACAAAAACTTTGTCAATCTCTGTTTTCATGAAGCAGATTTCGGACTCAAAGCAGAGTGGCATTTTTTTGCAACAAGCCATGGCAAAAATGCTTGTGACGGAATAGGAGGGACAATTAAAAGACTTGCAGCAAAAGCAAGTCTTCAAGCACCTCTCCAAAACCAAATTACAACGCCACAGCAGCTGTTTGTTTGGGCAGGGATTTCCATTCCTGCTACAAAAATATTGTTCGTTTCAAAGGAAGAGATTGAGTTAGAAACTGAAAACCAAGACTTGCGCTTTTCATCATGCTCAACAGTTCCAGGGACAAGAAGCAACCATGCGTTCATTCCGATAGGTGCAACAGAACTGGCCATTAAACGTGTGTCACAGAGCACTGAATCGACACTAGTAACGTTTAGAAAGAAAGAAGTAAGAAAAACTAAGATAACACCAGGAACTTACGTTGCTCTCGTGATCGATCATGATTGGACAATTGGAAATGTCATATCCGTAGATGAAGACAACGAGGACATGATCAATGATGTTCTGATTCCAAGTAAAATCGAGCCCCAAACGTTCAAGACTCCAAGACGAAAGGCAAAGGTGACACTGCCTTTTGATCATGTCATCTCCAAAGTTGACGTTGACATCAGCCTGGGATACTTCAAGCTTTCTCCCGAGAGCCACAAGTCAATTTGCCAAAAATTTAAAGAGTTTGCTTCGAAGCATTTCGGAAGTAATTAATTTGCTTCAGGACATTTTATATGGTTAGTTGATATCCAATTGGATTTTTAATCAAGTAAGTTATCATGAAATCACTTCACAACAACATTCAAAATTTCTCAAACATGGACAAGGCAACCAATGTGAAGCGTCCGTAAAATGATCTGAGGGTTGCTTTATTTAATCACCTACAGAAGATGAACAGAAAATTTTACCTCTGCCAAATTTTGATATTTTATAAAATAGACAATAATCTACAAATGTGCCAAAAATGAAGCCTCTAGCTGGTGCGCCTTTTTCTACAGGCAGCTTTAAAATAGGGGCATTTTTTTACATTTTTCTAAACAGTAGATACATAAAGTAAGCCATTGTGACAAGACAACAACACAAATTGTCACTAATTTCTAGCATCCACCTCTTGATACCCCGGGGAGACTAATCATAGAAGGAACGTTGCATCACAAACCTTACATTTCGAAAATAAGGAAAGAGAAAATGACCAAAACAACAGAAATTCTAAATTTTGCAAAGAAATTTGAGGTTTTTTGTCTTGTCATTATACCATATAAATACAGGTTTCTTCAATAAAATATTATCTTATTGGATCAGTCATTCTAATGTCAATTTGACACAGAAATTGTTAATCTCAAAGTCAAAATCTGTAATTGTAAGAGACAACGAAATATACTAGGGGTTTATCTCAAAACCATCACATTTGATAGACCCCTATGTCCTAAAACACAATGCCAATCACAAATTATTTTGAGTATGAGCAAAATTCCTACTTTCCCCTTCAATGAAGATAGAGTACCATCTATTAAAACTAAAAATTCTAAAATCCATGACATCAACTGGGGGAATCCTCAGATTTTGGTCGATTTGAAATGGAATTACCCTATGTTCCATTCATACTTTCGTATACTTGGCTGAAACATATATCAATCCCCTACAGGAATTAAGATATATTTTGGCATCTTTTTGGGATCGAGGGGAACGGGTGAGTTGGACTTAGAAACTAACAATTTGCGAACTATTTTTTCCCCTAATGAGGCTTTTTATGTCAAAGGTCATACATGTGTCTGTTGAAGGTTTCTAACAAGACCTTTAGTCAGTCCCTTTTTGTGTTGGAGTCACTCTTGCGTAACTTTTATAATGGAGTACTTGTAATGAACATTATTGACTGTGTGACTGTACTGATAACTATCCTAATTATAATGTTAAATGGTTGAGTAGAGGATTAAGTAAAAAGGACGATGTCGAGCACCAATTTTAAAAATTCTATAAACTTATCAAAAGCAGCTAAAAGTATAAACTTTTAAGCCTTTCTTTAAACTGATAGTGTATCT
Organism: Phorcus lineatus; assembly: GCA_921293015.1. NCBI lineage: Eukaryota > Metazoa > Mollusca > Gastropoda > Trochida > Trochidae > Phorcus > Phorcus lineatus. The sequence continues at coordinate 5,160,874 of OV121092.1, forward strand.
TGAACCCGAGTAGTACTTTTTCAATTTCACTTTTGAAAACTTATTTATATAATCAATAATAAACAAAATCTACAACACTAATTCCAAAAGTGAAATACAATTTCAATCAACAAGTGTTTATTTTAGGCATTAAGATTCAGTAAACAGTTTTGATGTTTAAAAAAATCATGCAATGTAACGGAATAATGTTACATTAAGAAATCAAATTTTTTGCAAAAAATATCTTATTAGAAAATAGCGTAAGAACCATGGGGTGAAATAGCTGTATCAAATGATATCATAATACCCATGAGTAGATTCTGAGTTATTGATTTCATAAAATCAGCCAAAAAATATGTTATATACAGCAAAGATAATTCAATAAATGCCTTTACAGAGACCATAGGGTTCCAGTCCTTTTAGTTTGAAAACATACTTTGCATTAAGCTAAATGTCGATTGTATTCAAATATCAATCTGTCTGATATCGGACATAATGCTTCCTAAAATACAAACAAAATCATTTATAATATTTCAAAACGTCTTTTCCCATTCAGTTTTTAAAGACAAATTTCAAAATTATATACATTCAGTTTTGATCCGATCTGTTTTGTGTAAAGGATGTTCCAAATTGTTTTCATACTTTATATTTCTTTGATGCAGATATATAACGCTTTAGGTACAATACATATAGAGTAACCAATTAATATTAAATTATGTTTCTACGCTCTTTGTGCTTTGAAAATATTTCTCACGCAAGCCTTGTAAGTTTGGGCAATTTCAGTAGCATGCGAGTCACTGATGTTTGAAGACTACTAAAGCTATATTTTATGATAACTCACTAACATTTCTTTGGTCATCTTTATTTCAATATAAAAGTAAAATCGAAAATAAATCAATATTGATGTTCAAGTCAACTGTCAATTAACCATACACATTATCTCTCTCTGCATGTACCAAGCCACAAATGCGATTTTTGAAAGGATAGATTAATGAATTTGTATGAATGCATTAAACCTTTTTAAAGGTGAAACTCGATTTTCGAAAAATATCATTTACAGAATTTCCAATTTAATGTTTAAAAATTAGTTTACGATTACAATTAACTGTTAACTAACATTTGTTAAAATATACATAGCACTATCACATAAACTACGAATGATTGGGTTGAGTAATGAGACGTTTGACTCTCTGAAAATAATACATCTGGAACTAACTACTGTTTATTGTAGAAAAATTTAATAAATAAATCTTTCAAAAAGCATGCTACTTTCCCTTCAAGTATGACTTAAACATTTCTTGTGGTTATACATAGAGTAGCGTAACAATCCAAATCACTAAAGGGCAAAATGTTACACCTACTTCTCTGATTGACAACATCAAAGGAACTGGAACCTCGTTACTTAGCACACCTGAGGTTACAATCAGAGGGAACCCTTTCATGTAATGTTTTCCATCAAGGTAATGAACTATGTGGAACTATTCAGTGTTGCCTCTGATATCTGTCGTCATAAATTCATGGATATAATTCATCACACAAATGAAAACAGTATAATCCCTCAATAGAAACATAGATTTTGAAGGTTCTTGGCGCAAATAATATGAAATACATATTTACTGATGACTAGGAAAAGGAAAATGAAGAATAACATACATCCAACTATGCCATCATAAACCTCCGTATAGAAACTGCCCCACTTACGAGTATTTGTATTGTGTACTTTGAAAAGAGTTTTCTGTTTATAACGACATATAGGCTCTTACAAAAACCCCGCAAAAGTCACTTGTCAAAGAATGTATTGCTTTACATCGAGATGCAATATATAATATAGTATACGGAGTAAGAAGGTTAAAAATCACATGTGTATAGGCAAAGAGATCGCCAACACGAATGTAACTTTAGTTTGTTGTGATTCTATTTTTATTAGTCCACAAGGGGGCGTCAACGTCAGTACTCTGTTTGACTACTATTTTCAGCATTTTTGTCCTGTTGCGGCAATGGTTTGATAATTAGATGAAATCTCTTTTTGTGCAGTCAGGAATTTGTGACAAAAGTTTGAACAGTAAAAAATTTGTCCACGAACTCATGATTGCAAAAAGGTTGTTTTAAATATGTAATAAATTCACAATGAATTTTAAGACATTGTAACTGAGTCTAAAGAAATAAATAGGTATTGTAAGTATTCTTTACTAATTGCAGAATTCGTACTATCGCAGTGTCGCAGAGGTCTGAGGTGCCACACAAAACAAAAGGTTGCGTGGTTTGATGTGGGTTTATTTCAATCTCGTATGTCATAAATGATTTCCTTAAAACAAGAAAGATAATAACATAAGCATATGTATGAATAATTAAGCTGTTATGATTACAATAGATTACATAATTAATTAATACATTTGTGAATATTCATGGAAGTTTTAATAATGTTACAAAAATTTTTTACGCAAACAATTATTACATTATAGATGGTTAATACAATACTATATAATAACTGAGCGCATTACATGTTAGATTCATTAAAACATAAACTATGAAATTCGTAGCGTATAGCAATTCAGAGATTGCCACAGCATACAATCAGTGTAACCTACATTATAAATAATAATGATTTAAACTAATAGTTGAATGATACCGTGTGCGTAAATAAAATATTTATGTATATTTAAATAAGATAAAAGCCGTTGAATATAATTACAATCATGATAAACTTTAATGCACATAGATTCAATTAACTCATGTCCAGTTAGATGACATGAGTTATACACATTTACCAAGCAGTAACGTACTTGCTTGAATATTGATAATACACAAGATATATAAAATACTTATGCAAAAAGATGAATAAGAATATACATAGGTTAATCTAATCCATAGTATAAACATATATACAACATGAGGCTAAAGAATATATCTCACCCTAATAATGAATCTTTCCCGTGCTGACTGTGCCAGAATGTGCAGATAGAGAAATGTAGCCACTTTTATAGATAATAGTGCAAAGGGAAAAGAGTGAAAAGCATGGCAAGGATAGAAGCTGACCAGCCAAGAACAATAGCCAGGGCTATAACCAGAGAGACAATGAAGCCTATCGCATAACGTACTGAGTTAGTCTGAACAAGTGTGCATTTAGTACATTGACGGTTGAGTTTACGAGACTAAAATTAAGGTTGAAGCAGATTTATAATATACTTAATATAATTGCTGAAATACACTAAGGATACCAAAAATAAGTTAAAACTAACTTAATAAATATATTAGCCTAAGTAAAATATTTATATCCTGTCACAGCAGCTCGACCACGAATCGGTAGAACAACTGTCACGGATATTAAAACGGAAAAATGTATCAGGAAAGTGTATGAATTATCTATGAATAAGTTACAAATCTAAAAAAAACGGTTACGACTATCTAAAATTCAGGTAAGTTCGTTATTCAATTGGTTTGAAATAAAATTATGGTCTGTCAGTCATGGACAGGGCGAACGTGAATACTTGCGTTAAAATTATGCTACCATATATCTCATGATCATTTATCAAGACATTTATTTGCTGACGATTGTGTCAACACCGACTCCAAGAATCCTTCCTGTTACATCAGCGTAATTGAATCCGCTGATCCAGCTCCTTCCATTTACCCTGATCTCTTTCGACCCAAATCCCTCGTACGGCTGCGGGGCTTGATGTTCGTGGCTGTGCTCACTTCTTTTTGCTTAAGCCAATGAAAAGTCGTTATCCGAGGAGCTTGATGCAACTCTTATAAAATTAATGGAATTTTCCATCCGGGTTGTGCCGCTGTTGCTGGATGCGAGTCGTCTCATTGGATGGTTAGATAGCTAGCGATACGAGGCTTTTGGCCTAAAGGATATCAGCGGATTCAATTACGCTGATGAAGCAGGATGCCAAGAATCAACAAGATGCGAGGAAGAATTCGATTAGCCCTATCGTGGTTTTGAATCTCAAGGATTCACAAATCTTTATAAATCGTACTTGATTAAAACTAACTACAAACTGATTCCTTGAGGGTTTGTTTACGTACTGTTTTACTGTAAAGAAGACGCAAACTGCAAAGTACGTATTCGAATAAATTGTAACTTTTTGAACTAAGGCGATTTAGTTAACATATTTTGATCAGCGACCCTGATTACAAAACTTCCAAACAGGCTACTACATTTCTAGACCGAGAAATGCTCGTATTATGACAGAGGTTGTGTAGGATTTTATGACGGAACAACCTCTGTTGGAAGGGATTGCCAAAAAAATCGAATGTTCTTAACTTCATCGTCCCTGTATCCCAACTCTTTCCAACAATGTCATGAATTGTTTCAGAAACTTGGCGAATGCTGGAATCTGGCCATTCGCTATCACTCGTTGGGTTTGTATTTTAGTCATTAGGGGGCATATATAAGAGAGAACAGCATATGATGACAATTTATATGATTTATTTATTTATCCTAGGAATCTAATGCATGATATGGTGGTTTGATCTTGTGTTACTCTTAAACGTATTTGGAACAAGTTTAAGGTACCCTCTCCTCTACAAAATACATTTAAAGTTTGTGTCAACCATATCAAAGAAACCTGAGCAAGCATGATTGTTAAGCATGCTCTGAAATATAGAACATCAATGTCACGTTTAACTAATAGTTTTGTTATTATTTGATGTATGACCCTCTAGTTGTGCTTTGATTTATTAGTTTTCATTACTTTGGAGTCATTTACAGCATCAACATATGGTTCTTTCTGAACTGAATGACCTTTATCTAGATGACTAATGATGCTGACCTTAAAATGGTGATGGAGTAATGGACACAATAGATCTCAGGATAATTACTCTACCTTCATATACATGAAGCCGTAATTGTTATTGTTCCTTTGTCAAAAGCAGATGGTTTAGGATTCATCAGATGTCACGGCAGGGGTTATTATAAGAAGATCTACTGTAGGATTCGCATGACTATTGCAAACACATTATAATTATCACTCTCACGAAATGTCATTTCTAGATTTTCGAGCGAGCATCATTTTCTCAAAGGTTCACTTTTAAGACACAGTACTCAAACACTTCTCAAGCATTATGTTCTCAAAAGTTCACTTTTAAAACACAGTACTCCAAGTGTATGAATTATCTATGAAAAAGTTACAGATTTAAAAAAACGGTTACTACTATCTAAAATTCAGGTAAGTTCGTTATTCAATTGGTTTGAAATAAAATTATGGTCTGTCAGTCATGGACAGGGCGAACGTGAATACTTACGTTAAAATTATGCTACTATATATCTCATGATCATTTATCAAGACATTTATTTGCTGACGATTGTGTCAACACCGACTCTGCTAAGACACAGTACTCAAACACTTCTCAAGCATTATGTTCTCAAAAGTTCACTTTTAAAACACAGTACTCCAACACTCCTCAAGCATCATGTTCTCAAAAGTTCACTTTTAAGACACAGTACTCAAACACTTCTCAAGCATCATGTTCTCAAAACTTCACTTTTAAGACACAGTACTCCAACAGTCCTTAAGAATCATGTTCTCAAAAGTTCACTCCATGCCATAAAACTCCAACACTCCTTAAGACATATTTATTCTTCTAACCTGTTATAATTAGCCCATTTGTGATTAACTTTCAAAATATTCCAAACAAAATCATTATATGCGGATGATTAAAACTAGTAGATTAAAAGCGGCTTCACGTCAAGTACATCCTTGTTTTTTGTGAACATATTTATGCGACAATAAAGTATTTCTTTCTATCTCTACAGAGTAAAACACTTTAAGCATATAGAACATTTTTAATGCGATGTTTTGGTTCATAAAGTTACACAATGAGAATCATGAGAGTGGGTTAGTGGGAGGATGAAGGTGTAACGTTATGTCATCGGTAATTCGGATATTTAAGCATTACATGAAATGTCATCCAAGAGAGAGTGGACAAATCTGTGAGAAAAAGGATGGAAAAAATTAGGGAACAGGCGATAAGATTTACCTACGTTAGACGTTTCCTAAGAAAGGCAAAAGATCATGAACCGGAGGCGATTCTTGCTTATGTTTTTCCAAGCATACCGCCTTTTCATAAAAACGGGATTCTGAGTTATGCGAGGGATACAGCCCGAAAGAGATCAGGGTATTAGGAAGGAGCGAGAGCGGATTCATATACGCTGATTTAGCAGGATGAGAAACATTAAAGGATTAGTTCAACATACATATATGTTTCCCCTGAAACCCTGCTAAACATTCATTTGCAATACTTTTCAAATAAATTGTATTTACACGTACCATCGCCACGTTTTACTCGCCTATCGACAATACTTTAGTGTTTTGTTCTCAAGTTAATGTGTTGTGTCCCATTAGCAGATGTAATGTGTCATGACAAATGTGTCTGTAAACGCTTGACTTTCCGTGAAACACTGCCCTTGAAAAGAATAAAACGACATCGGTTCGAAACTGCGATAAGTACTGTCGTGGACTACATGTTTATATTTCTTTACATTCACACACAACTCTGCTTACTTACTTAACGAGATATTTCCTAGGAGAAGAAATGGCATCTTAAATTGTACAAATATTCTTAAAACCGTTATAATTGAATGAATTGGTTTGCACTGAATTCCTGAAAGCCAAAAATAGTCTACAAAGATTATTATTGCTCTAATTTATATTTCCTTTTCTTCAGGAGAGTTATTCTAATTAAACGTAAGAATCTTTTTGAAGTTCCGCGTTTATTACATATCCGTGTGTGTTTATAATATTTTCTCATATTCATTAACACCATCTACAACAAGGTGCAATGAGGGATGTCCTTGGGAATCATTAACAACCTTTAAAATTGATAATGATCTTTGCTTAATATTCATAACCTTGCAATAATCCTTAAAATGAGTATACAATGACACTGAATGCAGGTGAACAGAGCTCTCAGGTACATTTGTATAGAAAACCTAATAATAAAATACTTTTACATTATTTTGTTTAACCGTATATTGTGACATCATCGACAAATGATTCCAATACTCATCAGAACGAATGGTTGAAACACATTTATTTCAATGAAAACTTGGATTGGTTAAGCATCAATTGTTTTATGTGAATATCACTCGTAAGAAAGTTAACGTAAGATACAATGAAACATGCAAAGACAGTGAACGTGACTCACTGATACAATTACCAGACACATTTCCTCAAGTTGACGTCCCTTAAATTTGACTACTGGCAGATGTCTGTTTTCCGTTCCATGGTATCATCTGAAAATTAAATAAAGTTAGTCAAAACCACAGAAATGATATGTCCCAAAATATCACATTAGTCGGTATTTTATTTGTATCATATGTTAAGCCATGACAGAGTTAGTATCCTTAACCAAAACAAAGGTATATTATAAAAATAACACACAACACATGGAAAATTTATTTCATATTAACATTTGTGCAAAGTGCACATGGTACCATATGAGAGAATAGGAATCAAGACCTTTCATTCTGTTCGCATAGAATTATTCACCACTAAGTGCCAAATAAAGGACAATTTATAGTGTTAAGCCTTATATATTTTACATATTGTGTTATTAATAAGACCAAATTATTAACGTCTACCACTAACTCCTCCAAACAACACGTATGTGGGAAGGAGTCAAATCATCACAATATCACAACGACCTTCAAAGGGAGATATGGACAGGTGACGTAATTAGATATTTCTTAGTATCCTGAAAAATATTTTTTAAATTAAAAATGTCCTATGTTTAAGTGCCGAAGCATCATCTTTGAAGTGGTTCTCGTGTGACACTAATTGAGTGAATGTTCTTTTCAAAGATAATTTAATAATCATCTTGTTTGTCAAGATTAGAAGGTCTAAAATGTTATGATGAAGTTCGAGAAAGGTTACCTAAACTATCGCTGTGTATCAAAGAGTATCTCTCCAGAATATGACAAAAATAATCACCGGGTTCATTAGTATGATTCTTAGAGGTTAACATAATTGACATGACAGTGGAATGTCATTAGCATTTGGCAGGTCTTAAAGTGACCAAGCCCCACTTACGTAATGCTAATGAGATTACAAGTGTGTTATTGGTGCGACATGACAAGGGAAACTTTGAAAGAGTGATTGTTTTATGAATATGACTACCAATTTTTCTACTTTCGATTTTTTTTACAAAGTAGGAGAGGAGGGAATATTCCATAATCTTAATTTTGATAAATTAGATAAGAACTCCCATACTCCCATATACTTATAGATGCATCCATACATTTGTATAAAGATGCACCCGAAGGGAGATCCTTAAGCTTGCACCCTTATCATGACATTTCCTAATGTGGCATGTACGTATTGTTTTCCCCTTTAAGGTGTGTTTTAACATTAAAAAGGGCCATTGCAGACACAGTTTATCTTTCAATGTTACATTAGCAAATTAAAATTTTGCAAATAATGGTGTAAAATACCGCGGAAAAAACATGAGCTGAAAGAACTGGACAAATTGATATTATGAAACCCTTTAGGAGACAATACCAACTGAAAGAGGTTAAGTAATTGATATCATGCTGATTTGCTTCTGCTACATGTTGTGTTCAGGAAACGAAATATAACCCATGCTATTAGACAAACGCGCATCAGTTCAACTTCTGTCTGTTTATTTCCGATGCCATTGAAAATATAATGATTTTCAAAATGTATTTGCATTAAGCTCTTCACTTCCAATTAGAAAAAAAAACTGATTTTACGAAAATATCAAACATTATGATATTTGACGTTACGCTTCCGCAAATCTCATTCAGAAATCATTATATTAATATTTTCTTTTGCGTCCAGTTATGGATCCCTTTGTCTGTGTTTAGGGCACGTCCGTTGGTACATGTAAGAGTCTGGGAGTGCTTAGGTTCTGTTTAAAAACAGGTTGTATAACTGTGCTATCATTAGTAGCATACTAGAATTAAACCATGGTGAACTTAAATGGGTATTGTGCCTAAATAATTTCTTTTACCAATATATATGAGACATATCAAAATCACAATGAAATTTACTTTAAATGCTGTTGATTTAAATGATTTGAATATTTTCGTCATCAAGACTGGATGCTTACATGAGTAGAATGTGCGAGAGACGGCACATTGTTAAAAAGAAAATTAGGAAATTTTTAATTTTGATAAGGGATGTAAGTGGCAACATCTGTGAATAAGAGATGATTGGAAACAAGTCTACATAATATCTATGTTCCTGTCAAGTGTCTCCAAATGAGAGGACTTCAAATCATTTCAGTTTAACGGAATACTGACCAGTCTATCTTCTATAACAGAATCGGGGATTTTTCACAATAATTTCTTTATAAATTCCAACTCACTCACGGAAGCATTTTTTCACGCCTGCAAAAATGCACCGCTACGATTTCATTTGAAAATAAACCCTTGAAATTGAAAACACGAGTTTCAAAATAACAGGAGCAGAATAAAGGTCAATATCACAATCATTATGTTTCCTCGTCTTTCATTTAACATCTATGCATGTCACATTAGGAGTTCAATCGGCGAAACCGCATTAGTGGTGGTTTGCCGTTTTTCAAGGGAAGTAACTCCAAAGTCGAATCCAGTATGCAGAGCTATCGGTTTGTTTACGTATTCGCGCTCGCGTGGTCGGGAGGTATGTTGTCTCAAAGCTTTGACGCATTTTTTTTTTGAAAATCAATAAATAAACAGGTACGTTCCGATAATTGTTAGTTTGTCAAAGAATATCGGCTTCATATTAAAAGACTGTAGTGTACGTGGACCCACTGACTTCATATGCATATCATTGTACTATAATTATGACAAGCCCCGGGGCCCTCATTTCAAGAAATCAAACAAATGTAATTTTAATATTAAACTGGAAGTCAAAACGTGGTCAACACTAGTATAAGAGAAATACTAATAAACAGGTGCCCTTAAGTTTTATTTTTTAAAATTAATTTAAACATTTTCTTCCTGTCGTTATAAATATTTTCCCATCAACATTTAAGAAGGAAGATCTGCATCTTTTGGACTAGGCTTGTATGAATTAGATTCTAATATTTATGTTTTAGTGTAATATTTCAAATGTGGGCCCTCTGTTGTCAATCTCCTATAAGCGACAAACTAAGAGGGCCCACATTTTAAAAACCCATGAAATCATGTACTGATATTAATTAACAGATTTTAATCTTGATGTTTTTGTGTAATATTTCAAATGTGGTCCCTCTTGTCACTCTACTATAAAGAAAAAAAATAGGGGGACCACATTTTAAAAAAAGCATCAAATCATGATGTAAATAGAGAAAATATGAATTCTAAAATGTTGAGAATTTTAAATTTTTATTTTTGATTTTGAGGGGAACAAAACTGTTAAATTAATTGAATTTAAGAAAACAAGAAAGGTATTTGAGAACTTATATTAAATGATTAGTTCGATGAAATCTTACCTGCTATATTTTATTGAGATATTTCCATCAACAATTAAAAAATCCTTAACTGCATTTTCTTATATAATGGGGAACACTGTAATCTTGATGTTTTTGTGTAATATTTCAAATGTGGTCCCTCTTGTCATTCTACTATAAAGAAAAAAATAGGGGGACCACATTTTAAAAAAGCATCAAATCATCATGCAAATAGAGAAAATATGAATTCTAAAATGTTGAGAATTTTAAATTATTATTTTTGATTTTGAGGGGAACAAAACTGTTAAATAAATTGAATTTAAGAAAACAAGAAAGGTATTTGAGAACTTATATTAAATGATTAGTTCGATGAAATCTTACCTGCTTGATTTTATTGAGATATTTCCATCAACAATTAAAAAATCCTTCACTGCATTTTCTTATATAAAGGGGAACACTGGTATTTATAAACAGCTAGTGCGTTTTGTTTAATATCTTAAATGTGGGCCCTCTTTTATCAGTCACCTACATGCCACAAAATTAGGGGGCCCACATTTTTAAAAACTATAAAATCATGATTTTGATACAGAAAATGTGAATTCTAACATGTTAAGATATAAAAAAAATTATTTTCATATTGAGGGGAACAAAACAATTAAATCAATTGAATTTTAAGAAAACATGATAGCATGGTTTTGGATTTTATTGAGATGTTTCCATCAACACTTTAAAAAGTCCTGAACTGCATTTTCTTTTACACTGGTAGAAACAGATTCCGATGTTTTTTGTTTCATATTTGAAATGTTGGCGAACTTTTGTCTAGTCTCAATCGTAGATGGAAACCACGCTCCATCGCAACTTTGTCCTGACCTTGTATCAAATGCATCAACCAATGAACGTACACGGATGATCCATGATCCCTGACCTGACCTTCTTTTGACCAATGAGAAAGCCCTGCTCGTTGCTATGGCTGTGTACACGATCGTCCTTCTCTCAGTCGGCCAAAAATAACTTGGATCCATATTACTTCGTAGAATAGTTCCCATAGTGTACTTACTTATTTAAATAATGTCGTACTTGATCCTCAAATACAATGTGGGGGCATTACATAATACGTTTAAAGTTATTAAGCTTCAAAAACTGTCTCGTAAGAAATGTGGTCCCCCTCGTTACGGCCTCTATAAGGAGCGAAAGAAGGGGGACCACATTTGAGATAATCTTATCTTGATGGGAAATAATCATGAAAATTATTTACACCAAAAAGGAATTCCTTAGTAATATTTTATGAAAAGATCGGCAAATTAGAATCATAGATATCGGACTTTACAGCAGGGATTCGAAACCAAATTGGTTAGCTTCTAGCTGAACCGCAAAAGGGCCAACCACCACTAATGCGGTTTCGCCGTTCAATCCAACAAATGATATCGTTCTAATTTGGAACTATAGGGTTTAAAAAGCTATACTGAACAATTCAATTGAAGTGACTTTGAGGAGTTTATCTGGCTTAATGCATTCCAGAAAACCATTTCACTTGACTTTTATATTCACCCGCAAATGTCAAAATAATTGACAAAATGACAATTTAGTTTTTCAATGGCAAAAGGTCAGTGAGAACACAACATCCCCCGCAAAACTTCCTTTTATCCATACTTTACCTTCAAAGGCATTTTAATAAATTGGTATAAGTGTAAGAATTATTATCATTTATAGTTGATAAATTGGATAAAGAGATTTTGTACATATTGTACACTTGTTATAATAGTTATTGTTTACGAATTATATTACGAACTACGATACCGGATGATTTGGACAAACAAGTTCCATCATTAGATATGGAAGTTCTTCAACAGCGTGTTTCATGTGTTTCACAGGCCGTAATTATAGCAAAATCTATCGTCAATTTCGATATTCGTAAGATGATGGATGTCCAAACATTATTTTAAGTTTCAGCAAAATTGGTAAAAAATGGGCAAGTGCGTCGCATCGATTTATTATGTGAATACAGTGCGTGGAATTGATCTACTAAGACAGATTCCCGTTTTATGAGGGGCAGATGGTGCAACGATATCATTACCCTTTGGCTTCGCTTTGGCTTTCATCAAAACCGAACAACTACTTAATACATTCACAAAGTTCTTAAGTTCTCACATTCTTAAGTTACGTTTTAAATTTCGAGCATCGTCCGCAGTACATTTGCCTGGGCTGCCGTTTCCGCTTTTCTGGCTGAGCAAAATTTTAACAATTCCGATATCGTAGTTCATGCGGATTTAATGCAAAGTTGCATTGCATTTAATGCAAAGTTACATTGCATTTAATGCAAAATTACATTGCATTTAATGCAAAGTTGGATTTCATTAAATACTTCCGGCCTTTTGGAATCAACTTTATTACCTGAAAACGTACATATTTGCTTAATAACTTACGAGATGGATTGCCTGAGTGCGAATCGTTAGTAATATAATATAATGCCCACTAGTACGTTTAAGTACTAATATTCGTTCACAGTCAATGGCACTCAGTGATTCATTTCATTTTCGCCACTTTACAACGCCTTGAGATTGGTTTGTCGGTGATTTTGTATTCCAAACAAAGCTGAATCATTTTTGGCTTACAACATATTTCTGTTTTTCAAAGTGTTTAAAGAGCCCCGTAACTGAATTTCAACATCATAGTTCAATAGTAGCACAATTCTTTTCACTTTTAAAAATCGGTCGACTTGTTCAGGTTGCACATGGGTAGTATTGCAGTGAAACGGGTAATATCCGTTCATTTCTTAGGCAATAAATTACTTTTTAAAATGTCAACCTCATTTGTTAGGTCATTTAATGGCATCTTTCCAAATGACAACAACATTCAATTTGTCCAAAATCTTACCCTGATAATTCAGGGGCGGTTGGTGGACTTATCGATTGATGAATCTACTCTTCAGGCATTTACGGATCATTTCTTGGTTTGGATATTCTTAGAGTTACAAAGTTTGTACATTTGGCTTTTATATGATTTTAAATTCATAATAACTAACCACCAATTACCGACTGAGTCAGGCCGATGGTTGAGCATTCAACTAACTTTGATCAGATTTCTACATTTTTAGACCGTGGAACGCATGAATTAGGAATTGAGGTTCTATAGTCAATTTTAAAAATCTATTTTACCATAGTCTCTCATAACCCTTAAAGGGTGGCTCACTTTTATGTCATTTGATATTGTATATTAATATGTATTTTTGTGAGGTTAGACTCGAATAAACCATCCGTCTGTCTTTCTGTCAATTTGACGGAGCTACCTCTGTTTGGAGAGAATGCCGTCACTCATGAAGTAAGAAGTAAGAAGTAAGGGAATTACCTCAATTTCCTCAGTGCATGACAAACGCGTGTTGTGAATCATGTCTTTTATACGGCTCACAGGTCCAATCTACTGATTGGATTGGCTTACTGGTTTCAAAGGCAAATAATTTTAGTAAAGGTTTTTCAGAAAAATGCGAGGGCGTTAAAAGGTAGAGTATCGGAAGATCAAGCCCTTGGTGACCGAAGGTGACGGTTCAGTTACTCACACAAACGTACATGTAACTAGCGAAAATTATATAAAATATCAGGTTACAACAAGTTCTAGCATGTAATACACTGTTTTTACGATATACAAAAACAGGTAACAAAAAGATCTAACATGTAAAATATTGTTAAAACGATATCAAAATGCAGGTAACAACAAGTTCTAACATGTAATATATTGTTTTAACGATATAAAAAAAAGGTAACAACAAGTTCTAACATGTAAAATATTGTTTAACGACACTCGTGTGCAAATTATGTACATTTATAAAGATAGTTTGACCATAATAATTATCATGAAGAGAAATACTTTCCCCGCTTCTTTCACCTGATTTATCTGAGTAAAATGCCACATTCAGATCATGTAACCGCAATCCTAAAGCAAATTCACCCAAGATTGAAAAATTCTGTTGAACATATAATAAATGTCCGTTTTAAACAAATGTCCTGTGTATATAATAAGATACCACTTGGTTTATGGAAATTTGGATTGAGTTTTCTTCAAAATTAAGTAAATCATTTTACCTGAACGGAAGCACATCAACATATACATGTATCTGTGTAAAAATTGTATTATCACAACATGGCACGGTAAAAAAAACTATTATATTATTGTTATTTCTATTATTACCAATGGATGTATTCTTTGAAAATTATTGCAATAATTGAAAAACTTTTGATTTATGTGATACGTGTATGACAAATCACAACTGTCTTGTTTATGACATTCATATGATTTGGATATTTACTACGCATTTATATAAGTAATTATTTGACCTATATGACCACCCACGACATTGTTAAAACTTCAATGGCATCTATTTTCTACCACTGACTTGACATATTTTATTTGCTGCTCTAATTTGGTAAAAGCCGAAACTTTGGTACTAATGTTCTGACTAATGGGGTGTGGAAGCTCTTTACAACAACATTAGTCTGTGTATTTTTTTCAGTAACATATTTTAAGATCGGTAAGCCTTTAGGAAAGCTATGGTTAAACAAATTAGGCATGTGTAGGCGGGTTTCAAGCTTGACAAACACCATTCTCTCGTAGCGTTTTCGATGGGTTGGAAACTTTGATGCACTAATATATTCTCAAAACAAAAAACACTTCTTTTTGACACTCCATAATAAGTTTGTCGATGACAGTTAAATAAAGTTTATTTGTTCTCGATCTGACAACACACA
This sequence comes from Phorcus lineatus, assembly GCA_921293015.1. NCBI lineage: Eukaryota > Metazoa > Mollusca > Gastropoda > Trochida > Trochidae > Phorcus > Phorcus lineatus. The sequence goes on from OV121092.1 coordinate 5,175,972, forward strand.
TCGTAAATGGACCATTAAATGAAGACTGGTGATGAAATATATTTTGTTATCGATTGATCTATCAACTACTAAAGAGACAGTAGCACATGCTTTTTGAAAGATTTATCTTTTCAAATTTTCCCAAATAAACATTAGTTTATGCCAAATGTATTTTCTTCAGAGGGTTAAAACATCTCATTACTCAACCCGATCACCCGTAGTCGTGGAGGACATAATCAAGTATTCAGCAAAAACGTTTTGTGTGTACATCTTTCAATCATTTGAAGTAAACTAGATTTGCATATGTTAACCGACCATTATGCGTTCTCTTTAAGACTGCTTATCATGATTAAAAAACATTTGCAATTGGAAACATTTATTTTGGTTTTCGTGAATGACATAAGTTATCTTTAAAACGTGCTCCTGATCCCTTAAAACGCATAGGTAAAGATGTACTGCAAACTTTCCTCGTGTTCCTTGATGAATATTCTGTTGTCTTACTTCTCATAAAAATCCAGGCTATTTTCCCCATTTCATTGGTTATATTAACTTTTTACAGTGAGGTGCCATCCTGAACTCAAATGAATGGAAAAGTTGCAGAAGCAACGAAGCAAACAGCAAAAAGGAAAATTTAATCAGCAGACAAGGCAAACATTTCCCAGTGTAGGTTCGAGGCAGCCCCACTCACAAGGAAACCAGTCTAAAGGGAGACAGAAAATAGATTTGTGCGATTTAAGCTTCAAGAAAAGCTGAACACAAGGCAGAAAGCAATTTCTGGATGCCGTCGGTCAAACTGGCCTAATATCATTGTATGTAATTGTATACATTGCTTAAATTCCTGTGCTAACGTCAACAGTGTCACAGGACAACCAACTATGAATATACATGTACCATTGTTTATCAAGGGATTGATGTGCTGGCAATGTCGTATGAGAAAAATGAACTTGAAATCAGATATCATATGGTACAAGCAATAAAGATCCAATCGCAGTTAAACAATGTAATTATTGTTAATATTATTATCAAGCCTGCAAGGTTGGACTAGTTCAATCAGATCATTTGAGGTAAGATACAGGTGATGAGTAAAGCAGTGGACCGTGAACTATTTTGTTATAAGCTGTAGAAGTTTTGGCAGGATACCCACTCACATTGGCCTAAAAAAGCTGATGACGTCACACTGTCATGACGTTATAAACTTCATGATGTCACAAGGCTTAAAAATCACTGAAAAATCAAGGGCAGTTAAATGGATTTTTGTACATTCGCCTGAAAATCATGCCACTGATGGAGGAGAAACCATGAATATTGTTATGTATCATATGATAAAAATGTTCAATCATTTGGCTATATGGACATGTTGGATTAACTTGGATTTACTTGGATTGTAGGCCGTGACAAGTTAATCACATTTTAATTTTATGTATACATATAGAGCTATCTTCAAAGCCTTTCATCAATCGTATTGAATTCCTCATGATAAATGTTTGTCCCCTTTCGACTTTCTACATGATCTAAAGCACGACCAATATACAGCTGCATCCAAAAAGTATGTTCATCTACAGGTATATGTTAGTGCAAAAATAATTTGATTTGGATATTATTTGCACGTCAATTGAATATCTTTATTTAAAATTACAATAGATGTTCACGTGAATTAATCATTCTGCAATGTATTACTGGGCTGTCGGGTGAAATGTACAATTTTCCGAACTTTGACATGGAGAATAGAGATACATGTGAGGTCAAATTTTTAAAACTAGAAACTAGAACAATTCTTGTTGAATAAATGAAACAAATTACATCATATGTTTAAATGTGATAGAGACGAATAACATGACGTTGTTGATAACCTTTTAGAGAAATTAGATTAAAAAATAAAAGCTAGAGTTTTCGAAAATTGATCACTGTTCGCGTCATCATATGTCCAAAGCTGTTACGGTAAATTGTAAAAAAGTAAGATTATTTTTTTGAGCATTTCATCGTCTTTCCTAACCTTATATTGTATAATACAATGTATATGCTCTAAAAAACCAAGTGAGTGAAAAAATTTCATTATTCAGCTGAACATGTTGATAGTTGAAAACAAAACTAGACATTGTTAATACGATACAACTGTTAAAATATTTTTTGAAATGAAGTCTCAAAACACCAACCATCGTTTTATAATCTAAATAGGTCTACTAACAAATTGATCTCAACGCAAATGTTTTGATAAAGGGACATTCGCTTTTACTATATTTATAATGTCAGACGATATTTCGATTGTAAATCACATTACTAAAATTTCTTACTATTTATCTAACAGCCCAGTTATAGAAGTTATTTCATCTCTTCCTTTGATAAAAGAACCAGTTCCAGTTGTTTAGTTTGGTAATTACCCTTTAGGATGTTGACATAATCACCGAAGAATATCGACAGCTTTATACCTAATTTATTACTTTTTATGACTTTCAAGTATGTGTGATGAAGATTTAATGTTGACCACATTCTTCTCATTTGCTGAACATACAGAACCGAACAAAATGTACCCAAAAAAATAATATGAATAGTAATCTTTGAATTTCAGAATGTGACTAGGACGGCTTCTGAAAATCAAAGCAAAGATGGTAGAATTAGTTTCATTTCCTGCAATGATTTTTTACATAATTTGTAAAAACATTTTGTAGGGGTACTACTTCGAATAGTTAGATGTCCTATATATCAATCATATGAACTTTATTATGCCCCAGTCACACTTACGTTTATGAACGTAGTGATGCAGAACGTACTTTAACGCAGTTAACTGTACTTAAGCCTAGTTATCCGTAGTTATACTTAGTTATCCGTGCTCAAAACGTAGACATAGACGTGAGGCAAACGTAGTTTGTGATTTAACTTTTGGACATGTTCAAAGTTTAGCATTTCCGAACTACGTTTCCAGAAACGTAGTTCAATGTAGTTGGACGTAGTTAATTGAAAATGTGAACTTAGTTCATCGTAGTTGAACCTAGTTAAGAACGTTCTTTAACGTAGTACAACTTTTCCACGATTTACTACACTTTACTAGGTATCCGAGTACGTTTTCGTACGTTTAAGTACATTCTAGAACGTTGTACTACGTCTGACTACGTTAAACTACAATAAACTACACTAGTTTCATCTGAGTTGAAGAACGTTTTAGTACACAAAACTAGGTATTAGTACGGTTAACTACGATATCAAATACGTGTAGCTACGTTTTGGTACGTTTCGTATTTAGACTTTGACGTTTAAGTACGTTTCCCTACATCTAACTACACTTAAGTAAGTATAACTACGTTGAACTACGATAAACTACGCCTAACTAGGTAGAGTTATTTATTTGTACCTTGTGTCACAAGTAATGGAAACACCTGGTATGCATTTTAACACTGTTCATTTCACAACTGAGAGAGGATGAGTGGAATATTGTCCTCTGTCACATCTGATGTTCCTTTGTCAGGATTGACAGAAATGACCGTCGTTTCAGGAATATCTCTTGCGGCTTGATTTAAATCAGAAGGTGGGGGGCGACTTTTTCTGCCTCTCGTTTTACCCATAGTTGATAAAATTAACTAACACTCTGTTGGCTTGACAATTAAGAGAAAGAATGAAATACATAAACATGTGTCTTTATATACCCTACCACTGAAGTGCCGTGATTTACCCTACTTTAACGTACTTTGACGTACCTAAATGTGTTTCAACGTAGTTCAACCTTCTTAGTTGTACTAACAAACGTTCTTAAATGTAGATCAACGTGGTTAAACGTAGCCGAACGTAGCTAGTAAGTTGTTCAATGAACGTAGTTATCCGTTGTTAAACCTAGTAAAACGTACTTATATGTACTTAATCGTACTTACACGTAGTGAATGAACTTATAATGAAACGTTGTTTTACGTAGTTACTAAAAATGCACTCATTTTCGGCACGTTAGCGGTTTTGTGGCTACGTTCAATGAACTACGTTTAACTAGGTAAATGAACGTAAGTGTGACTCCCCCATTACATTTGGCTAACCTTTGTCAGATGGAAATAGATTTAAATATAAATACATATGAACTTTATGTACAATAACTGTACTTATGAATTTCCTTTTAAATTTTCAGCTTCATGAATGTCATTTCTTTTATAAAGGATTTACTCTGCGTAGAAATGTTTTTCTCGATGGATATTATGTAAGGGTAAATTTATGATATCACGAATAGCGCCTGCACCTGTACGCATTGTTTCCGCTGTCATCCTTTATGTGTTACAGCAAGGTAATAGAGTTCTTTGATAACTTCGATTATTTCCCAAATGATTAATCATAGAGGGAGACATATTTTCAATATGAACACAAGTGCACATATCCCTTTTGCCTAGCATCGATTATGTCACCGCCACTTTCCTCCTGTGATGTCGTAAATCATTTTTCGCCGCAATTGAAATAGGCTATTCCTAAATATGACCATGCGATTTAAGTGGCATAGAATCGGTAATTACACTCGAAATAGCGTCAAATGACTTTTACGAAACTCGTACGAAATTGTATATACATTGTAAGACTTGCTATCGCTCGTGCCATAAAAACATTCTCACTCGTTTTGTAACGTCCTATTATACACCTCTCCGATCAATATCTATATTTTAAGGGTAACGCCATTTTTACAATGGTAATGGTTCAGTATAAATTTAAAGTTTATCATTTGAAAAAAACCCACTTCATCATAAACTCTTTAATACCATCATTAGATCGATAGCATATTCGACGTGTGTTCATAAACAGATTTTCATAGGCGTTCTTTGTCAATAAGTTTACTTATTTAAAGGGGTTTCTGCAAAATAGAGGAGCATTCAAGAAAATATTGTCATAGAGAAAGCATGCCCTTACAGATGTTTAATGTTTGTTTACATACAAAAGAGTTGATCTGGTTGATCTGAAAGTTTCTGCTTTTCAAAATGCGATACAGTTACGTATACATAGATAACATATATTAAATATCCAATACATATATTTTTTAATCGACTGGAATGGCTTGGAATAAAACAGACGAAAGAGTTTTTGATACTAAATTATACAAAACTTTCATAAAAAAGTATTAAACAGAATTACAATAATTATGCTGTTTTTACTTGCTCAAATAATTTTGGTAATTACCGATTTGCTGCAGATGAAACTTATGCTCCTGCGAGTTGTAGGATGGTGATGGTTAAGAAGTAATGTAGGATGTAGTTCAGTTGGTAGAATGTCCGCTAGTAAAGCATGGATCAGGATTTCGAATATCGGCCCTATCAAACCGAAAGACGTAATCAGAGTGTAACTCAGATGGCAGAGCGTCCGTCGTCACCCATGAGGACGGGGTTCGAATCCGGGCCACGGCGCACCAAAATACGTTTATATGATGGGAGATATTACTCCCTTCTTGATGCTTAGCAATATTAGGATAGGACATTGCATGAAATGGTGCTGGATTGTGGCTGCCGATGATATAAACTGTACTTTCGACCATATTGAAAAAGGACAATAAAAATTACTGTTTTGGTAACCATTGTGTCTGCGGTACTGCCATTGGGAAGTCCAAATTAAACATTATATTGACACGTTATATGTGCAGTTGTAGTACACTAGATTTCCTCGCCATTAAACACAGCAGTTTCGTTCACTGGATTGGAATAAAAGGTTCAAAATCTCCAAGGCTGCTTCCAAAAGTTGGATTATATCCTTTTGCCTTTACACCTTGACATTTACGGGTTTCCAACGTATTGCAAATACATGCACAACCTCTGAAAATCAAATGTTTACACATGATGGGCTTATTATGTGTAAAAAAGGAGATTTTTTATGGTTAAGAATATTTACACAATTAATTGAAAATTGTGAAACGTCACACATAGAGGACTATATGAAAGAGAAAATAAAAAAATAGAAAAGGAGCATTTATCTATAATGAAATGAATATTAAGATAGCCATTGGCTAATTTTCAGGAAAATGACGTTATTGAAGAATGCAATGGACGTGCTTCACAGGAAGTTTGAGGGCGTTTGTTGAATGGAGATGAGGAATATAAAACCTCAGACTAATAAGCAGACTATTTGAGACCTTTCTGTTGTTCATTAACAGACCTCGGTAGGAAATATATATAGCTAAACCATTTATGTTGAGCAGTTATCAGTTTTCTGTTTTTTTGCATATATTGCTTGTTTTCGTCCTACAGGGATCGATTCATACAGGAAGATTTAGCTAGCGAATACAGTAACAAGAAAAGCTACGCCTGACAAATAATATTGAATTTGATAAGAAATATAAGATTCCATAATTTACCCAAAATCATTTGTTATTGTTTTTTAATGAAATGTTACAATCCTTTACTTTGCTGCTTAGTGATGTAAAACAGTTATGATGTCATTACGGTTATGTCGTCACGTCATCGTTAATATTGTAGATAATAATACAAAATCACTGGCAACTCATGTAGTTAATAATCTCTAGGTTTTTGTGAGTCATGTATAAGCTAAATTTTCATTCATTGTATCAATCGTATCGTTTTTAAATAACGGCTTTTTTCAAGATTCCCGGAAACGCATATATAAATGTACAGGAGAGTAATTCGTTCTATCAGTTTGTCACCTTGATACATACAATTAAGATGTAGTTTTGTGGTTTATAATGTCAATGAGTTGTAATCTAAATAAATAGTTCATTCAAAATAGTTTATGCCTTTATAATCATAAGACATGCTAATAATGATATTGATTAAAATTTATTCATGACTGGTTGCAAAATGTGAAGTTTCTATGGCAACGACTTTACAAATGCATTTTCATGCCTAAAAAGCGATGCAGGGATTCTCTTGTTACTCATTTCCGAATTTTACTATATGAATTTGTAGCAAATATATATGAGCTTATCATATCTCTTTTTCAAAAAGTGTTAAGCCCCAAAAAATTTGACGTTTCCAGTATCATATGCGTTATCCGCGTATACAAATTAACCGGTGATATTTGTGACCCAAAGATCATAATGTTTTAAAATTGGATTGTTTTTGCTCAAAGGTTAAATAACTGTATTAAAAGATTAAACCGAGTGAAACTGAAGAGCCTTCTTTTAACACTTCAGACCAAGAAGACTATGATTTAGTCGAAGAAACATTTGTAACGTTGAAGTTATGCAAAAGTTTTTTTAAGTCGTTATACTTTGTCTTGAAGATTCATGCACAGCTAAACCTCATAAAGGCTACAATTTTATAGACAGTCACGGAGCAGACAACAAACCAAACTGAGCCCAAAGTTTTCAATGCACAATACTATTCAGTTGTCACGTTCATCTTGAAGTATCGCTATTTCTTACAGTTGGTTTTTAAAATTGTGTGCCTGGTGTATCAAATAAGAAACAAAATTTTCCTGTATCCGAAAGCATGTCTTTCGCTTGGGTAAATGGTATAACGTGGAGCATACATGTATATACATTGTAATACGTATCCTAAGTTTTGAAGCTACATCATCAGGCGTCAGCTTATGATTCATTCCCGGTGGTGTCATTCTGAAAGATGGTGACAGTTGGAGTTATGGCGTGCTATCAGGACTGAAGTGTAGGGAAGAGTATAAATTTGCCTTGTAATGTGTATTCTATATATTCGAAACTCTAAATCTGGTTGTGATATATTTGAAAACTGGTCACTGGCTCTAATTTCCAAAATCTATCGACCAAGGATTCTATAAAGCAGGTTTCAATGGCTCTCTTTCCGAAGAACATGTCGAAAGGTTTTTAAGGCTCTATGGCCAGTGTTACAGGCAAAAAAATCGCGAAAAAAAAATTCGACCCAAAAAAAAACCGAATTAAATATCATAAGCCAGAAGTTTTTGTTATGTAAAAATCACACATCGAGAAGCTTAGCAATCGTCTTAAAACAAACATACAGAATGTATACAATACATCTTTCGTAACACTATCTTACATTACACACTGTTCAAAGCCGATATAACATCATTCTCAAGGTGCCCATTCTTGGTGCTTCGTAGACGGAGAAACCTGTTTTATAAAGTCTCTGACCAGGATCATTCCATAACATTCTTAACAATCTTAACTCTCTCAAACTCTTAGATTTCTATTTCGAATCGGGTATCCATCCAACTCACTGCGTCTGTTTTAGCTTAAAGTAATTAATGATGGCTCTCTAACCTTGGATTAAGTGACCACCCGTCAGCTGTGGTCAATCTACTTATAACATTAAAACCACTAATCCATTAATAAATGGTGGTCATTCTGATGATTCTAAACTAATCATACGCAAACCATATGGTAAATGACTTTATCTCTTAATATAATTGATTTTGTCCAAACTAATACCAGGGAGGATTACCACCAGCTTAAATATTTACAGTTAATACACCTTGAAAGCATATCATCACCTTGGTGGTAAACATTAACCAGATACTTCATTCACTGACACAGTCTGCGTCGGCAATTAAGTCCGGGGATAATTTTCACCTCGTTGAAACTCCTCAGAAACATTCATTATCATATTATAATTACAGCTCGCTTAAAAATCCTTTCATTATTAATCGACATTGTAAGACTACTGACAGAAACCGCACAAACAATTCAAGTAGAAACCTCGCATAATAACATATTTATTAATTATGAAATGCTCATATCTTATCTCAAAATATTCTCACAAATACCGAATGTGACAATTCGTAATGTTACTCATCTGCATGCTGAGAACAAATATTGTTACTAACTTCAGAAGCATATGCCCGAGCCAATTCATGCCTGACTATATCGTCAAAATAGTTTAATATAAAATTGATCTTCAACATGGAAACATGGAAACAAACAAACGTACTAAACTTCATTCAGTAGACCAAACCAAACCCACTTGTCAGAGGTGATTCTAAGGGGGATGGAGGGTTCTTAAACTTGCTTTCGAAACTTCCCCTCATCCCAACATCCCCTCTTTCTATGGGTGACAACACTGTATGTTGGTAGCGTGTTGTATTAATATCAACCTCGGAGTCAAAGCTATTATGGTGTTCCGTGTTTAATTCACAGTTGTGTCTGGCAGATTTCACTACTGATCGTTCATTTAATCATCTAAAGCAGATCGATACTTGATTCATTTTTGTATATATAATCGATTGCACCGATATTGATTAGGCATGTTTATGACAATCCATACTGAGATTTGATAAAATTCTGAAATTAAATGTCTCGTGAAATCTTTTCAATCGATATTAAATTGTTTCAATGGCGTTACTTCTAACTTATGTATCATAATCATATATATGTATGATAATTCCTCATTAGTTTAAAATCATACAACTATTAGGAAATAATAACTCCGAAGCATAACATAACATAAACTATTAAGGAGGAAATTAGGAACTACTATTATGTTATACATGCAGTCTAATTCAAATCCTCTCATTGATATTCCACACAATGTGAAATATGACAAAGTACAACGTACATTCTAGAGCTTCATTCACCTGAACACATCCCACACATTAAATATTCACGCTATACAGGCTCACGGCGCCGCATGCCCGAAGCGCTCCCGCTTCATACGTCAGTCTCAATGGTGCCTGGTCACGTGACTCGGAAGGGTTTAAATGGCCCTGCACGGGGTTTTTGGTTCAAGCCAAGTAGAACCGGAGAAGTAATTTGTACAGTAACGCGGTAGTCAGAACTCCCGATTGCGCTTGATACCAGAGTAAAATGATGACTCGATCAGTACGGACTTTGTTTGCAGCAGTGTTCACAATCTGTCTTATTATTGGTAAGTAACATATCATTCCGGATTTTAGTATCTTTCATTTTTTAAGTCTAGATTCTCCTTTATTGTGAATGATACGACATTCAGGAGAAAGGGATTATATCTTTATCAGGTGGAAGTTGTGAGGTCACTTTTGCATTCTATACTTATATACTTATAACCTAAATCCAACTAAAAGTTTTGAAAAGTCTTGGAAAGCGTTAAACAATACATAGTGATTGTTATCGCGTTATCTATTTGGAAGAATTTTGATAATATTTGTCAGCTGCCTTTAATAAGACCCCTGTATCTCGTATGTGTAAAAAGAATCCTTAAAATATCTAGGGTATACGTGGTATGATTACTAAAACAATTTTATCAACTATTTATGAGATGTTTAATGAAATAGCGCCAGTTGTTCATCCAATCAAGGGTCCGAGGACGTGATAAAATTCCAACCTAGTTCAGTTTTGATTTTCGTTTGAAATAAAAGACATGCATCTTGGGCGTCATTTCTGGCAGCATATTTAGACGGAGGAATTTATCGACTTTATGAGCATCTAAAGAGCGATATGTTATTCATGATAACAAGCAGAGCTAGACTTTTAACCAAAATCACCCCTCCGAGAACGCAATGGCATAACAAGGCTATATCCACATACAAATAATTCAATTTTACAGTTAAATGCATTGTATTGTCTAGCTTCAGGGAATAAGATCATATTTTGAATTGCACCTTTCGAACCCTATGAATAAATGGCTCAGTCTGCTTTTGCAACATATATTTCAAATTCTATTTTTGTGAAATATTTTCTGATTTTAAAGAATACGTATTTTAACTTATCATGAAAAGAGAACTTTTGATTTAATTTTTTTTTAAAATTCGCTCATCTTAAACAACTAGTTATGCTGTGTCAATTGTAAATTTAATATTTTTATAGATACACAAAATAAGACAAACAGAAAGTTGAGTGAGGTTGTAAAATGTGTACGTTATCAATCATGTTGAAGTTCAGTTGAATTTGAAGTTAATCCCTTTGTCCATGTAAGCACTGTACACGATCTGAAATTAAAGAATGCATTACCACTCTCCTCTCTCGTTGCCATTCAGTACTGGACACATTGAGGGATAGTTATCTCTAGTATGTATTCGCATAATCAAATGTCTAAAGACGAACTATTCAAAGTTTGACTTAGCTAACCTATAGTTGGTGATCTACCTTGTTGAATGATTGTAACGAGTGAAAGGTATGGTATTTAACGAGCGAAAGCGAGTTAGATACCGATACCGTTCACGAGTTTCATACAATGTAGTAAGACGGGAATGAGTTTAGTATTTTATTTATTACATGCAGAATAGTAACAAACAAAAAGCATGAAAATCGCTGAGATTACCACTACTTCCGCGCCGCTCACATTGTGACGTCATATTTTATATATTTTATATATATATATTAAATTAAAAAACAATTTGTCACCTTACCGTGACGAAATAACCTTATCTATTGGCATGACTGAAATGCATCCAGACATACATTTATTACTTCCAACTTAATGCTTTTATCGTTGTGAAAATGCTTCCGTCAAAAGAAAGGCTAAAACAAGCAAGAGTTATATCCCCTTACCCCTCCTCATTTCCCGTCCTACAAGGATTTAAAAGAGAATAACAAACTATGTATGACGTCATTGAATTGTCCCATATTAACAAGAAGTCTGAACACGAATGAACGATGTTTTCAACTGTTATGAACATCCGTCTTACATTTTATTATTGAGATCAACAATTGAAATGTACATACGATAGTGACATTAATATTCGTATGTCCAAGTGTCTGTGTGACGATAAAGATTCCCAATGTCGTTTTATGAAGAAATTATGGTTATTAATAATATTATACAAAACTCTTGTTGATTTTGAGCTTCATGGCTTCACCATGAACTACGGCTTTTAACGTTTCTATTTTACCAATATGGAAAATTTTCAGTTTTCTGGATGATTTCATTCAATATAGAAATACGCTATAGCTCGGTTCATTCACAAATTCAAAACTCGCAAAAGGCGTGCTGTTGGATTGTTGATTTGCTGTGATGATCTTAATGAGATGACGGATGGGTAGAAGGCTATCGTTCGGGTATTCTTTCAAGGTGTAACATCCTCACATAACAATCTTATAATCAACGGTATTGATGTAAGGAGTGAAGTAAGATATCGCGATCGTTCGTTAAGTTGATTATGTTATTGCGTTGTACAGCAAAGATAGATCTCATCCGATTCCAATGGTGACAGTAATTTGAATTTTGCCTATCAAAGTCAATTTCTCCCGCCAGAGGGAAAGAAAGTTAATTTGGTTAATTAGGCTTATTAAGACGCGTAATGATTCAGTCCATCCAATGGCTTAAAAGAACAAAATGCAAACCAAAATATGTTCATAGAATTTAAATTATATGTTGATAAACATAGTACATGCGGAAATGAACATTAGTTTGAGACATCGTAGTGAATAGTGCGTTTGACTTTATAACGGTTCGTCTTTAACTACTACATGAAATACACGCTAAATGTTCAAATTCGAAAATAGGAGATAACATTTCATTTTAGGGTTGGAAATATCGCCTCTATATTGCCTCTTGTTTTCAATGCTAATAAAAGTTAAGTGCTCATGAACAAAAACCTATAATCTTATTTTCTAAATATATTCACAAATTTAATAATTTATTATTATTTAAAAAATATATATGAATTGATGTTTATCATCCAAAACTCTGTTCCATAGGAGATATCGCTTGTGGAAGATCAAGCGATATCTCCTAGGAGATATCTTTTTGGCAGTAGATTTTGAACAATGCCCCTCTTTTACATCATCAAGTAATGACATCACAATGCTATGCCGTCATAAACACTACGACGTCACAATGCTATGACATCACCGCACTTGGAGTCTTAGGGCAGCAGGATGTTCAGTAATGTTCATTTGTCAATCAAATGTAATGAAAAATGATTTGGGATGATAAATAGAATCTCACCCTCATGTCTTCTGATATCAAATATATCAACACTCGTTGATAAAAGTAAAATATCCTCGGCAAGCCTCGGATATTTGTAACTTTTATCAACTCGTGTTGATATATTTGATATCAGAAGACATGAGGGTGAGATTCTCTATATATCAAATCTCGTATTGACGGATGACGTATACGCTTTTGATAAATAAAGGGCGGGTAATGAAAATTCTTGATACTTTTAATGTCCGCATGTGTCGTGGATCTTATAGTGTGAATTTTATAATCCTGCTACATCAGCGTAATTGAATCTGCTGGTCCAGCTCCTTCCATATACCCTGATCTCTTTCGAGCCAAATCCCTCGTAAGGCTGACGCGGCTTGATGTTCGTGGCTCTGCTCACCTGTTATCATTTAAGCCAATGAAATGCTGATGTAGCGGGATGGAATTTTATAGATGTCACAAATTGCAACAAAACCTTTTTTTAAAAAAAATAATATTTCAAAGAATATTAGGCAAGAATATTTGATATGTCAACCTCTTTATGTGTTAACAGTCGAAATTATTGGCAACGGGCAAGTGAAATTTGATATTTTTTATTTCTCTTGCGTGTCCTTGAAGACTATTCCGTAAAACAAAGTTCGTCGTCTGATAAAGAAATTAAAGATGTTAAATGTTAGATGTTTCAGTTTCTTTATATTTCAACAAGGCATGAATTGTAATTTTGATTTTTGTCTATGAAATGTTACATAGAACTATGAAATTGGTTTCGAAACTGACGTCTTGTAAAGCATTAACTTGGCTTCTGAGTTATTGCAAAAAGATATCAAAATCATAAATGATTTGAAATAAGAGTGAAAGCCTACTTGAGGCAACAAATGATTATCAAAAAGATTAAACTCATTTTCATGGTAAACCTTGGAAATGTTTTCAAGACGCTTCTAGTTACGTTGAGGATTTTTAAATGCGAGATTAAATTGAAGCTAAACGGAAAAACGTAGGTATGCTTTGATTTTGGACATCATTCTCAAAGTTTTTAGTGTACTGTTCGCAAACTGGGGATAATAACAAAATATATATTATTACACGAGTACATGTATAGTATTGACAAGTGTATAGTTCGTAATATCCAAGTGAGTCAGTGATATTCAGAAAGACAAATTAACATCCACAATATGAAAATTAAACAATTATTAGTTTAGTATAATGTAAAATCTATTTTTAAACTGACAGGATAAAAAACGAACAAAATAACTGAGGACATCCCAAATACATGTCATGACGAGCTGTTAGAATACCTCAACGGCGATACAAAGACAAAGAAGGCTAAGCAAATGTGACCTGTGCACATATTAAGCATATGACACTAATCATAAACTATGCATGATTCCGAACAAGAAGTACGTATTTGTCATCCTGCTACATTAGCGTAATTGAATCCGCTGAACCAGCTCCTTCCATATACCCTGATATCCTTTAAGCCAAAAGCCACGTATCGCTAGCTATGTAACCAGCAAATGAGACGACTCGCATCCAGCAACAGCGGCACAACCCGGATGGAAAAGTCCATTTACTTCAAGTGTAGCGTCAAGCTCCTTGGATAACGACATTTCATCGGCTTAAACAATAACAGATGAGCACAGCCACGAACATCAGGCCGCGCCAGCCGTACGAGGGATTTGGCTCGAAAGAGATCAGGGTATATGGAAGAAGCTGGATCAGCGGATTCAATTACGCTGATGAAGCAGGATGGTATTTGTTGATCCGTAACCCTGTTTCAATATAAAATCACTGAAAAATCATTGCTTGAAAATCTTTATGTTGGGAATCAATCCTTTTAATTAAAACTAGCTGACATGACCCGTCATTACATCTTGGCAATTGCTGAATGAGGTCATGTTCAGCTGACCTTTACTAGCTTTGAACCGCCCAAACAAATGCGAACAGGAAGTCAATTTGAACCAATCAGAAATGAGATTCTTTAGGCATATTTGTTACCGTCGCATGCTGACGTTTGTCTATACTTATTTTAAGACATTTTTTGTGATTATCTTACTTAAATTGTTACTCGACTTTTCCACAAATGATTGAATACATTATACGTGAATATTTCGTCAACAATATCTGCACAGGGTTGATCTTTGTCAACACGATTACAACCACTGGTCTCAATACCTTATCGTAGTGTGTTGGTGTGCGTGCTTCATAGACCCCAAGAGCTATGCCAGCCAACATGCTCCTGGAACGGGCACCCACGCTGGACAGGTCGACGGGTAGAAACAAGACCAAATTTGAGTACTTCTTGAACCTGCTCTCTATCTCTCACTAAGCCTTTTCCCGTCTTTTCCCTTATCCTTTCGATACCTTTCTCCCTGATCTTTCCACTTTCTCTTGGATGCTTGTCATCCACGTGTTAATACCTGAAATATTGTTGAAAGCACGTTAAACCCTCACGCACTCAAATTCAACACGATTAACTACAAAAATTCCGTTACAATAGGAGTTTGTATTCGCACTTAAACGGCTAAACAATCGCATTGACCAGCGATTCAAATGGCTTTGTTAGCTCTCTTATGATTGGCTGAGTTACTTGCTTGCGCCATATGGACTAGGTGTATAATTCCTTAACTGTTAAAACGGACCACTGGAAGTATAATATGACAGCTAGTTTTAGCTAGATTGGTAAATCGGTTGGGACAACTGTCGTATGAATTAGTGGTGTAACGATTCATCGATAGTATGTCAGCATCGTCTACTACGCAATACAAGTGCATCGTTGCAGAACACATTCAGATAATATACATCAGCATATTTATTTCGTGAGGGTCCACAATACGTCAATTGTCATCAAATTACTTTGCCCATGTACATTGGTAATTCAGCTTCTCTCTCTTATGCAGTCGTGTCTTTGTTTTATATTGGCTTTCTACTTAAAAGCATTCAATTGAATTGGACAACTTTGAAAAAAAAACAGGTTTAAAATCAAAACTGACAACTGGAATTCGGTTGCGTGTTGTAAAACTATTAACATCTTAGATTACATTTTTTTTATCCCTTAAAAAAACTTTTATAAGGACCACAAAAATACAATGGAAAAGTTTGGTTGATGTGAAGAGCGGTAATGGTTACAAAGTCAACAATTCAATTCTGTTTTAGAAAAGTCTCCAAAATTAAGTTTGACTTTTTGACGCGCGCCACTGTCCGATAGTGCTGATGCTAGCTCTGTGGTTTAGACTAACCATGATATGGGTCAGCATTGTGATAGTTTCTTCAGAATCATTCAACCGTGTCAAGTTATTAAAAGTTAACAAGCATGCGTTGAAAAGTTATTAAAATGCTTACCAAATAGTTGCCATTGTAGAAAAAAAGTCGATCTTTCATAAAAACATTGTTGTGTGTAACGTCTCAAATACATAACACACAGTCAACAAAGAACATAATATGAAAGCGCAATGATAAAAAAGGACTCTTTTTGCCAGGTTGTATCCACTATTTTGTTAACCATGTATCGATACTTATCATTGAGGTTAGATTTGATTGGTGCAACACTATCCTCATCTATATCCTCAAGGGTTGATTCTGCAACCCGCCCCCTCGGGGTGTGGGATATAATACGACTATCTCATCTTTCATGTAATCTTCATTAAGTACGTATCGGGTTTCTTGGTGTCGGCTAGAATTACAAGTTCGCTGTTGAAAAAAACCGGGTTAAAACAGTGTAGAAGGGACACTTGATTTAACATTAGGAATGTTGTCACCAGTCCCGCGTATGAAGTGAAATCAATACATGATTATTGTCTCAATCAAGCACGTTCTGAATGATAATTTATCTAATTAACAAATGGCGTCTCCACATCATGGTTAGCAAATAACAGCAGGAGTATGTAAATGGATTGTTGACAAAACACACGAATGGACTGAGGATTCCATGTATATTTAGTGCCAAGGGCGTAATTCGTTTTACGTAATGCGTATGTAACACTTTGTAAAAAATAGTAGAAGTTAAAACTAAGTTGTGTAAACATTAGTTCCATCTTGCCCCTGCATTGCCTCCAACAAACATGATAAAGTGAAGATATCCTCCATTAGTTTTCAACTAATGTCCAACCTCCAATAGATTATGCAAGGGTTGCCAAGTTTTTGTGGTAAATACATTCAATTAGTAGAAGAAGAGACATTAATGTTTTACTTGAAAGCAAAAGAAGATTTTTGGATGAATTTGATGTGTTTTGGCACTTAGTTAACATAAATAAGGCAGTGGGTAGCGACCTCTAATAGTTGAAAGTGTCTTAGTTTTAAGTTAGATATGGTCCTCAAAGTCTCCATTAGTTTGGCACGCGGGCACGAGTCCCTTGTGCCAAACTGACGGAGACTTTGAGGACCATATCCTAGACTTGATTTCATTAAGGCGGAATACGTAAAGCAATGCAATACTCGTGTTTTCGGATACCAAAAGAGGGGATTTCCTTTAGAATTCAATTTTCACGCACATATGGAAAAGCACATTAAGCGTTATGCCTTAAGTGACAAGTGTCACGTAAAACGCATACGTGCAAATGAAATTAAAGCTTAACACAGGACTGGAACACAAGAAAGGATAGGCGAGACTAACAACCCGACAGACCGCAGATCGTATACTTTCTGATTCAATATCTTCTTGATTACATCTTTTGTTCTCAGTTCAGCGATTAAGTTATATTCATAGGTTGCACTCTTACATAATTCAGCAGTTTCAACAATATATATTGGGATAAAAAACGGGATAAAATCAGTGTAGAAGGGACTTTACGTTAATTTAAATTTAGTTAAGTTAGACATGACATATGAAGTATGAGATTTCAAAATTACAATCTTGATTCGTTTTTTGATACTGGGGTTTACTGTAGGAAAGAAATCCATTTAATTAATTTTCGACATGATAATATTTACCAATAACATTATCGGAAAAGTGATTATCGGTATGTAATTAGTCATCCAGTCAAGTTTATGAGATTTTCGTCCGCGCGATTCACAAAAAGGTATGTTAAGATAAATATTTATCTTAATTTAATTCTCATGTACAATGTGTGCTACTACAATTTTCAATTTACTACAAATTCAACGCAAGTAATCAAAAACTTATTTCCAAGATCTAGTCTTGATTAATATGCTGCAAAAGAATATTTGATTTGCAGACGTTATTAACAAGATATCATGTCGACTCATTTGAGTTAACTCGATGTCTAATGACATAACCCTGCTACAATCAGTACAATCCCTTCAATGAATTTTTTATGTTCTCTGAAACATGGATGTTTCACGGGTAGTTTTTATTGGTCGTTAGTACTTGAGTAACTAGTTAAGAAAATTTGTGGAATATTTGGATTTGAAAGGGTATTTTGGTAAACTTTTACTTTATTCTTGAAATTATGTGAAGAGTTTGATTTCCTTTGTACCTATAAATCATCGCATATCTTGAAAAAAATATTTTACTAGAAATCAGACAGTACGTTGGCAAAGAATGTGATACATCTAGCAGAAGCGTTAAACACAATTGTGCAATTTCGTCATCGAACGTCATCCATATTTCATATTCAAAACCACATCGTTTTACAATGGATCTGCTCTATGCTAAGAAGTTAAAGGCATGATGTAGGATCAAGTTCAAGAGAGATCCACTTAAATAATTATTTTTTCACGTAGCGCCTTCATTGAGTGATGTTGAACGGAAAGATATATCATTTTTCATACGTTCATAAAGTTTATTCCTACCCGAGCTGGAACACATTTGCCGGTTAATAATGTTTTCATAATGTTCATGGGCAATACAATTTTAACAAAAACAATTGTGATCTTATTTGCTGACAGAACTTCTTTCTATTCGTTTATCGGTGAGTCTGTCACATTTTTCATTTTGTATTGAATAACATGTAACGTAAAGCGTTTATACTATTTCTTATATATCAGGTTATTTTGCTGAATATGTGATCCATGAACACCCTATGAACTGTTAAGACAACATTTGACGGGGAAAATGAAGACTATGATCGTTTTTCACTGACTTGAATACAAAGACTGAGTTAAATTGCAACCCGCCATCACGAAGATATATTTGAAAAGTGCCATAAATACTGTATTTCTCAATATGACTTGGCTAAGAAAAAGAATAAACAACTCAAAGCTCGGAATTGCGGTTTATCTGTCCCTCGTGAATTATTGTTATAAATCCTTCGCTACAGCTCGGAATCTATTACAACAATAATTAATCCATTCAGGACGGATAAACCGTACCTCCCCGCATCTTGTTGATTATTCTTAAAGTAATGTTACATTGACGTTCGTAAGACCAATAGTTATGCTTGTTCCAGACTGCTTGGTATTTTATTGTTGATAGTTTCAAGTTCATCAAACGCAGTGTACTATATTAGCACGAAAATTAGCCAGCACAAATGTAAATTCTTACGGCAAAATAAACAAAACTTTCAAAATACACCATCCCTGTCAAAGGCAAGCAGTCTTATAAAGTTTGTGCATACAGCTATTGCTCTATCTTGCATTATAGCTTTAACGTTTTGCTTCTACTGAAGACACTGATCATAAAGTAAAAAATTCGCTGTATTCCATGGTTATTTTTGGGTATAGTGTGGACACTTATTACTGTGAATTTTCCAATCTTGAAGTTTGTGGAGGGACATAAAGCGTCAACTTAGAGAACTTGTTTGTTTTTATAGATTAATTTACGCTTATACATATGACCAGAAATATCCAAGTAGACTCTAAGTGGTTGTCTTAATAGGATCACCGTCAAATTGATTTTATCGCTTCCAAAGAAAAAAGATTATAGCTTCCAATTACTGGTTTTATCAACATACTGTTTGACATGATACTAACAAACTGATAACGAGACATGATTGGGTTAAATACAATAAAAACACGAAATAATGTGCGAATTTTGTTTGAAAGAATGAAACTAATGAAAATTATTATGTCTTCCAAATAATAGTGTGCAATAGAGAACTGAACCACCCATGGTCCAACCAATATTCGCAGGTTACAAGTAGTTTATAGTTAGCCTTTTCTTATGTGAATGGGAACAATTATAAGGTTCATTCCTATTATTTATCGAAATTTTGATCAACACGAAATGATGGGTTCCTTGAAATGACTCGACGAATAAAAACATAATTAAGTGCCTATACAACGAAACGTCATCTCAAAATTTTCAAATGTGACAAAAATGGCATAATTATGGCCTTGGATAAAAACTATTTACCCATGATAATAAATATTCATCTTTAATGCTAAATAATTTGTTCAAAAAATAATTTGTAATAGCGATTTCAGTACACTTTTGTATTTGGACAGGTTTTATGAATACAAGGAACACATACTTTTTTCATTGCCATCTCATTCTCCGCCTTTTATTCGCTTTGAACTTTTTTCGATTTGAAGTCCTTCAACAACGGGCAATGTTAATTTGCGAACAGCTTTATGAAAGAGTGAATTCTCGACACGTGTGAGAGAGAGGTTTTTCAGTTACCTCAACTATTGCTTTAAACTTTCATCAACCTTCCTCTCTTCTCCCTAATCTTTCTTACTAAAGAGAAAGAGAAAGTTATAACTTTTGTTCATTTGGTTGTAATGCATTGAGATTTTTGCGTGAATTGATAGAGAAGGATAATTGCTGGACAGTGACGCATAAAAGTGACGTATACCATTATAATTTCTGCAAGCTGTAATACCATACTTTTAAAGGACGTCTAAGTATGAATGCACATGTCAGTTTGACATAAAGTCTTAATGCCCCAACTTTTTCTGTCGACACAACATCTATAACCCATATGCATTTCAAAATCGCTATTCAATTAACAGCTCTACAAGGACATACGATGATGTTTGTGTGAATGCGAGATGAGCTAACCGAATGAAAGATCAAACACAATAACGCATTAGAGCTTCCCAAGAGAGCTTATGTAATAAATGAATCAATCGCAGGGGATCCTGTCCGCTCAGTTGTACAATAGTGACCTTTCAGCCATCACCATGTACTGTAATGCCAATTGATACCAATAATGTTAAAGATGAACCAATGTATATCAAACCTCAGGGAAATCACATAAGGTATCAAGTAGATCAATGAAGCTAAACTACATGCCTTAGCAAATTCGAATGATTGTTCCAATGTAACTTTTCGGTAATAAAGCAAGGACAAATGCTTGTTTTTATGTCACACTATGTGCCTTGGGGTAAATCTTTAAACACTTGTTATTTAATTTTGATGACCAATACTACCCTTGAGTTATATAGCACGTAAATCCCTGCTGTGACCCATGTCATGTTACCAAATTAAGATTTTTTTACATGTTGGGTGGTGGAAATATTTTATTTCAGTATAGTTGACATGTTATGCTTATAGTCGTCTTCCATGAAATATCAATTCAACCCATGACACCCGGTGAATTATCCCTCAAGACTGATCCATTTCGTATCCTTCATTTACTATATGCTAAATGGTTAGAAACAGAAGTTTCTCCTCTCGGAAACTTAGTTCTCACCGCTTCACAGTTCTCTTCACTCTGAAATAATTGAGAAGGAAAGACGTCACTATTACAGTCGATACTACGTATTGCTTCTTGGCAGAGGAACAGTGGTATGGCGTCATCAAGAACAACAGAGGAATGTATTAAACAAATGATGATTTATGTCAGACGAAAAAACAAGAGAAATCTTTTGATACATCCCTATGGTAAAATGACAATTATTCATGCTTTCAAATTTCACACACAATGTTTTTTTCTGATCGGGTGGATTCTTTAGTTGTTATTTCTTGATTGCCTTGGACTGTCAAGGGAGACCGATATTTTGTCTGTCGTGAAGTTATGTGCTTGTTTTATTTTAGAAAATGAATGAAACTATATATAAATATATGTGTATGTATATATGTATATATATATATGTATATGTATATGTATATAAACTTTATAAAACCTAACATGTTGTTATAGTGTCCTAATAATTCGATGCGAGTCGTGATAAGAATTTATTCGGTACAGTAGATATAGCCTAAAAAGAATTATTTTATCTACTTGAGTGATAGATTAACTCACATTTAATAATAAACTCAATTAGCAATTCTTTGTGGTCACAAAACAACATGGCCTCACATATTCTATAAAAATGGTTATGAACAGGCTCTAGTGCAAGTTTTTATTAGGTAAACAAAGTGTACTCCCCAAAACGAAAATAAATGTTTTCAACTCAAGGCAATTTGTCTTCAATCAAGATAAGCAGTTCTCGAACGAATTTATTTGGTTACGCTATATAAATCAATTTCCATAAAGTTAATGATTAAGAGGTGTTAAAACTAAAATGGCAACAATCAGCTTTTGTGGATACGTGATACTTTCTTCTACGACGACCAGTTTGAGTTATGAGACGTTTGACCCTCTGAAGTTAATACATTTAGCATAAACATATATTTATTTGGAAAAAGATTAAAAATTATAATTTCCAAAACATGTAATACTGCTCCTTTAACAATAAGTTTATGAGCAAGAAAAACGGTGAAGACTTTTATTGTTTTGAATACATGTATCATCATTGTGAGTTAGCTTAGCTGTGTTTGCTTATACATAGCTGTCATTCAATACATATAAAGTCCTTCATACATCTTGTGGGGGACATATTGCCAAAAGTGGTCATTATGGAATTAACACTTGATATGACAAACCTTTTATCTTATACGATGAATCACACTTAACGAGAGATCAAACAAGCTCTAATATCCATATATCGATATTTTGACCTCTCAGGTCTTTATCGAGTCCCTATGGCGTGTTAAATTAATGGATCATATTTCTGGTACCTTTTACTAAAAAACAAACACCCACGAAATTTTATCCTCTAGCATTATCAATGGTTTTTTTTTAAATATTGAATAGATTTTACAGATATGTTATCGGATACGAAGCTTATATAACTACAGCCAAGATATTTATTTCACATAATGCAATTTTAACGAGACCCTGTAGGGTTATATAATGCTTATTATGGTACCCAATCAAATGCGTTGGTGATAAATCAGGTTGAAAAATGTTTTAGCTTTCGAAAGATGAAATGGATGTAAATGAGCCGATATCATGAATTGCATCGGATGATATGTGACAACGTTATAGCTACTGATAATTTGTGAACCTTTTCAAACCAACTTTTGACACAAAAGTAATTTCCGAAGAGAAATAATGCTCCTAGTCTGCTGATTGTTTAAATATTTAACATTCTGAACGAGTCTCTGTGAGACAATCACATCAAATATATGACAATATATAGAAGGTCAAGATAATTTTGGATTGAAAGGCCCATAAATTCAGGTTTGCAGTAAAATAACTTACCCCGTGTCTAGCTATTTGTAAATGCCAATATATATAAATTTGTGGGAAAACCTCAACATAGAAACGCAACGATATTATATAGAGTAAGTTCTCCACGACATATGTTTACGCTTAGATGGGATGAATCAGGGACGTATTCCAACAACGGTCATTTTCGTTAACGAACAGCTTACTGGTTATATGCTTTAAGAGGTCGAAAGATTGATTTACCGACTAAACATAAGACACGATGAGAGATAGTCATTATACATGAGCTTATACAGCATTTTGGTATACATACATGACGGCACGATGGTACATTATCAAGACATTACTGTCGGTTAATTAGTTGCTAGTAGTTACAAATTTGATAGAAATTTATGGATTTTTAATGGCAAGAAATTAGTATTTGCGAGGCAGTTAATGACAAAACTATTATATACGAGACACGAGTGGTAAGCGCAAATGCGAGGCGGAGCGTTTTTGGGGTTTCCTGTAAGTAGCTCGGAAAGAAAGCAAGAAGAATGCGTACGTTGAAGTTAGTATGACTCCAATGTTACATTTCACAACATTTTAGTACTTTTTGACATCTAATCTCAATTTTACATTTCACTACATTTCAGTACCTTGTGACATCTTATAGCAATGTTACATTTCACTACATTTCAGTACCTTGTGACAAATAATAGCAATTTTACATTCACTTCATTTCAGTACCTTGTAACATCTTATAGCAATTTTACATTTCACTACATTTCAGTATCTTGTGACATCTAATCTCAATGCGTCCACGTGGAATACATTCGATTTTGGTAGCTGTGCCGGTTATCATCTTTTATTGATACTTATTGTATAAACAGCTTTAATACTGATTGTTTGACCTCTGGTTGTAAGGTCTCGGTGGCCAAGAGTTAAGATATAAGAATGTGGTTTCGATTCTAACAAGGGGCTCCTCATAAATATAATAAGTTGAACAATTGTAGTGTGATAACAGATATTGCAATATTTGTTCACTATTTATATGACTATTCTTATATGTCTTTAGACTTATGTCACCATCGGTAAATCACTTTTCGACTATGTGGCTCCGGTCATAATTTGGGCTTGGTATGGAAGCAAAGTTAAAGTTGCAATTCCTTAAATATCAATTTTGTTGTAATTTTCTAAAGGGAGTGGTAAAAGAAATATAAACGTTTTAGGACAATGAAAATAATAGTGTCACCAAATGTAACAGACGATGTTACCTTGAGAAATATATCAGTTATGTACGATACGACTAGTTAATGAAATAACAAGACAGCTTAACGATTCAAAGTAGGTGTCTTATCTACTAGCATATTATCTAACTATAACTATAATTTTAAAATTAGCCAGAAATGACCATAAACCATGCACTAGAATGAGTGTGTGTCTGTTTGTTTCACATCATGTATATAAAATAGTAATATTATTTCTAATTCGTTGATTACAAGCGTAAACTGATTGGGTGCCGAAGGATAAACAGTCATCATGTGATACATAGAAAATATGGTTCTCTAAGAAATAATAATCATAGTGACACGGTTGTAGTCAAAGTGTCGAAATATTGACATAATATTTCAATAATCCCGGTTTAAGGAAATATAACAAAAAAGTCATTGACTCTTATGCACTGCTTAAATCGTCAAAGTGGCTATCACCTCGACAGTTAATTGCTTAAAGCTTTGATTCTTTCGAATAACTGCAAGAAAATCGTCTCCTCAAATAATAAACTCATTTGCTAATGACATCAGAATTATCCTGTTTTAAGGGTGATCGCTTCCCGTGGTACACACCAGTCTATGATTTAATTATTCAGTCAGATAATTCGCAATTTCAATAGCTTTTTTCTCTTCAATATAAATATCTATATATTCAATTAGTTCAAGATGCAATTGTTCCCAAAGGGACAGACGTTATCTAAGTGAGAAATACTGCAATGTATGGTAAGCAATTTATTCTAGCACACGAACATATAATTTTGTTAAATAGCAAAAATAAACAAATTATCTTCTCAACGGTGTGTGGTTGATTTGCAATAAAGGGAAAAATCTGTCGAATATCAAATAAGTTCCCTTTCATATCAATTTTTCGTATCAATAAGTTTGTGACCCTTGATGGGGAACTAACAAAACCATATAAAGAGGGTTAAACGTGATAAGATAGACAAATAATTATATATCCTTCTCAATGGCACCATGTGTCTCATTCGCTTAAAATATAGAATAAATCAGTTATCAAAAGCTATAGGAATAGTTACATAGCCACCAACAACGTGTATATGCTGATAACGGATTCTCTGTGTGAAGGGAATACGTATCCCTAGCTCTCTCCGGAAAAGAGACGAAAAAAGATATAACTCCAAAACGACAGAACTCTTATCAAATAGACACAATGAGTACGATCATTAGCTGGTTTTAATGGTTTTGTTTTTAACCGGCTGTCTTTTGCTTCTAATTTCGTGGGGAGACCGTTGAGAGCAATCTTTCTTTAAAAAAATCTTGTCAGGTGAACGACGTGTCAGATATTTCCTGAAAACAAGCAGTGAAGTTATGAGAATTACCATTCTGATCTATTTGGTATCATTACCTTAGCTACCTTGGTAGAACAAGCCATGGACATCGATCAATTGTTTACCTGCGTATTGACAAAACAATTGATTACGCAAATGTTTATAATATTTCTGGTAATTTTTCATTGGAACAATAGGCTTATGTCGAGTTTATTGTCTTTGATAACCTCTATCACCTTTATAGGTAGTGGTACAGCATTTCATCTTTTTAACTCATCTAGACCCAATGGGATCATGGCATTGCGCCCGGCGTCTGGCGTTCGTCCTCCCTTTCGTCCGTCCGTCCGTTAACTTTTCTAAAATCTTCCATGTCGTGTTCAGACCCCATAGGTAATTTGTATTATTAACATAGATTTTGTGTGTTCCCTACTAAAGCCTCATTACTCACACCCTAGAATTTGATTGATTTCGTCGTCTTCTCCGGAAGCTAATAACCGAAAAACCTTAAATCTTGTATACCTACTGCTTGGTCACCGGTAATTATGGTTCATATATTTGGAGACTCTATGACTCCTCATAAAGGCCACATGGGCAATGCCCTTTTAACATATTTTCGTTTTCTTTTCAAGAAGCTGCAGGCATAGAAAGCTGTAATTTTTTTAGCTTATAGGAATTATCTCTATTTAGATTTCGTTACTCTGCAATCGTATCAATGATACCTCAGTCTCTCTCATAGTGTATAAAGCCTGATAATCTACAGAACCAATGGCACTAGAAATGTCATAAAGTAGAATAAAACACCATGGTGAGATGCCTTTAATGAAAATAAAATTAGATAAGTAATCAACATTGTTGGAAAGAATGGTGGCTTTTGTTCTCATGTCATAATGAAGTAACAATCAATGACATTGAAGTTATCATCACAAGTAACAGAAGTGATTGCGACATCACCTGGAATTCTAACTCTGGACCTCCGCTCCGGGAGTCCTACACTCTACCCTTTCAGAAAAAGAGTAGGAACCAGTAGGAATGCCTTTATTTCACCCTGACACATACATCCCCTCAACAGAGTGACTCGTCCTCGAGTTATCAAGCACCTCAGTTCGACGTTCTCAGGATGTACTGAGCACTATGAAGTTGCCCAGGCCCCACATTAGGCGCCAAATGTAAATGAAGAGAATGTGAGATCACCTCCCGCGGGATTCGAGTTCTACATTCTACCGTTTCAGCCAAATAGATATCCCTCTTGATAATGCCAGATCAATAAATATCTTCATTTTCACATACGTCAACGCATTATGAAATTGAAAAAAATAATGGTAAAATAACGAGAAAAAACATGTTTCTCGTCAAAATGATAAGTACTTTAATACTATCGATATATTTATTTATTATCCATATGGTTGATGATAAGCAAGTTATTATTTTCGATACGAGCACATGTGCACGTATGACTTTTGGCGTATCTGATTGGTTGAAATATGACCTTGACCTCTGTGAACGAGACGAGGGACTACTTTCTCCATTCATAATTCACGGTCTTCAATCACGATGGAAACGCTCTCTTTATTCATAAATTGTCACTTAATAAACCAACGTCAACAAATATTAACTCTGTATACGTTATTTTCCAATTGTCCTGCAAATTTTGGTTGTAAAATTTCCACAAGTTTACGTAGCAGCTAGCTGACAATATGGCGACGATTTCGCCTATCAACTCTCTTGTTAGAATAGATTGTTTTTAAACTTATTGACATGATTGCCGGTGTGACTGAGTGCATGTCGCCTACATCGCTTCAAGCCAAATAACGGAGAATCTAACGTCCCCTCGACCTCTCGTCAGATGACGAATAAAACCTTCGAACGTAAACACTAACTTCTCATCGATGATGCCATATTAATATTGAAAGTTATTAGCCATGTTAAGTTGAATTTCAACTCTTTCTGTCATTCATATTCAGCTGAATAACTCATTCTAACGGTCTTGCTTGAACGTCGATCAACACTTTAAAATGACCGCGTCACTACTATGATAACTTAAATCTTTCCACAGAGATGTAACAGTTTCGCTATTTGTGAAAGCAGTGTCGATAACTGTTTACATAATGTAAACGAGTACAGTACATGGTCATATACTTCCGTTATTTTCCCAGTTTGTTTCTCTCTATTAGACGAAGCTAGAGATTTAACTGTGCACTATATTTCCTGTCACTGACCTCGCCGTAAAGTATCAGTGCGCAATGACCTAGTTTCTATACTTCATGCATTTCGTATGCTAAATTCATCGTTTTCGGGGGAACTCTAAAATTGGATAATAAAGAAATTATTACACTCGCAAGTGTGTCATATGATATATACGAAACTCGTGTCAAAATGTTGTATTACCCTTGCTCTCGCTCGGGTAATACAACATTTGACACTCGTTTCGTATATATATTATGACACACTTGGTCGTGTAATAATCTTTATATATGTTTTGAGTGCCGGTGAAATACGGGATTCTATCAATGAAAATAAACCTGACGTCATCGAACAATGCGCTGACGTTATGACACGCTCGTGACGTCATGTTGCTATTTTAGGGGCAGACTCAACGTAAATGCGCTTCGATTTCCGTAAAAATCCAACGATTAAATCGTTAAATACAAAAATTGTCCTTTTTCGAAAGTTAACATTTAAAAACAAGATATGTTACCAGAGTTGGCCTTATCTAATCGAAAACGCTTTTTGATTTTCCTTATAATGATAGCAAACCTCTAAAGTATATTTTGAAATAGTATAGTGAAAGATATTACCAAACGATTTCAACGGTTGGTTCAGAACCAAAATGCTTGCAATTCACCAGGTCATGATTGAGGCCAGTTCGGATGGTTTAAAAACCCGCAGTAAAAATAGACATTTATATTTCAGTATAGTCACAAACTTAAACTCCCTGATTGAACGAACGTTTTGTAAACTTTCAGAAGTTACGAGTGCTCTCCCCTTCACAAGAAAGTCAAGGTCAAGACGCAGTTCAGATGGCTACGGTGACGTTATGGACTCCAACATCTCACAACAGGACCTGTTGCTCCTCCAGAAGCTACTCAGTCCGCCCAGCAAGAGGCAACTGTGCAGATCAGGCTACTCTTATAATCCAGTGTACGGCGGATGCAGGGCTTCACTCGGGGTACATTCCTTTTCTGTAATTGTGAATCAACCACTTTAAAGCATTTGGACCATTATTGATTCGTTGGGAGGGAAATGGTCTCAAGTGTTTATAAGGAAGTCAGTAAACAGATATCATGAGTTATAAAAATGACGATAACCTTTGATTAAAAAGTGACCCATAAAGTTAATTTTAGTTTAACGCACCATTAGGTTACATCAAAATAGAAATACTTAGTTACATTATTGTTGAACCAGATGTAGGTAAAGTGTAAAAATGCTATGTTACATAAATAAAAACTTATAACAATTAAGCAAAATTGTTTTAATAACTCTTATCCAAAACTGAGACATGGTATGAAGTGTCATAATTCTATGTCTTTCTACACTAAATTAAAAGTTTTCACAACAAACATAACGATTATATGTTGAAAGAGAGGCAAATGTCTAAAGTCATCATATATCCAGTTGTTACAAACTTTATTGATTAAAACCTTTCCAAAGATTTTATCATTATAGTAACACATACTGTATCTAATGTCTATTTTTATTGACAAATGGGATCGGAAAAGAGTATGCCATACATTAGAAGGCAATGTTGTCAGGTACTAAGTTGTATCAAGTAGCGACACACATCAGCCGATAGATGTGTAGTTTTCGTGTAAGCATTACTATCGGAATTACTACCAAGATGTCAACTAACAATAAACGAATCATTATCAGATATCGGTGCGTGGAACGGGACATAATCACACAGTCATAAAATAGTCTATACGATCGGTTATAAAGATAATGCTTTAAATAGTATATGTCCTGATTTCATGTTTATTTGATGTTTGATGTTGTCGAAAGTAAAAAACAACCCATTAACTAATCTCTATTTGTCAGAATCCTCATATGGAAATGTCCATAACATACACTGTTTATTTCAAAAATAAGAATTTACTCCGATTTTAGTAATGTACGTTAGCACTTAATGTTGATGTTTTCAAAATGTTGAATGACAGAGTTTCGACGGGATCTTATGTAGCAAATTTAAATATTTTGAAAAGAGAATCTTTAAAGTATAGATGATTTCGCTGATACATATGTTAACTGTAGTATTGTCAACCAGTAATTCCATATACACAGTCACGAATAGAGTTCAGATGATCATTAAATATATAACTTCAGTAATTAATGGCAGTGATTCACCTGACCATCAACAAAAAAACGACATAGTTCACCGAAATCAAACTTCCTCCGCAATCATACCTCGCGCCAGGCTCAATCATCGATTAATTAAAGATTTGACGTGAACATGTTCAAATTAGTGGTTTGAGTTCAAGACAATAATGGCAACCAGGTGTTCCCTGAGATATTTCTGATGGGATTTTAAAGTTCTTCTGAAGTAGGCCAATTGCTGATAGAACGAAAAGGTTGAAATTAGTCATTGAATAAAACAGGTGCGAGTTATACCGTTGGGGTGAAGTGACCAAGTACAATTGAGTATCTTGAATTCCAAAATAAAGGTTGTAATGTCAAATAGTTTTTTTAGTTGGGCTAGTGTTTTCTCGAAATTGCTTTCATGACATTATCATTGTCTCTATGTCCTTCCCCTTGTAATGAATAATTATCGACTTTATGTGAGTGAGTGACTTATTGTTTAGCACTGCTCGGGCAATATTGCAGCCATTAGCGGCGTGACATTTGATAAATTATGGCAACAACAAAAAGCAGCCAGTACGAAAGCTATTTAAAAATCAGCAAATCCATTACTTATTAAAAATGATAAACTGCCTTACTGAAATCAGAAAATATGTGTTCATCGAAGTTAAGAAGGTTGTGAAATAGAAGTATTTCGATAAAAAGAACTATACTTTGTAATGGACGCAAGTATATACATTACCTATGACACTGTCAAGAATGTTAACCTATCAAAGACAGTTTACAGATAACAGACACTTGCTATACTCAACGTTTTGTTGGAAAGAAAATGTATACCTCCACCAAGTACCTAGAAATATATCCTAAGCATGTATTGTAGAGTAGATGTGAGATATGTAACAAGCATTTACTACAATCGTTTGTGGATATTGATTGTATCAGTCCTAAAGATGACTCTTTTTTTGTTTCAGCTTCTACGAGGGCGTAGCCGAGGGCAGTTTTGAGCTAAGATGAATACGAATCTTCACCGGCGCTATCTTCTACACCACAACCGATATTCCTGAAGGCCATTCGATTTCATTTCCTTACTGTTTAAGCACATTTGATAATGACATCACATATGGGACTTGATTGGTATAAGTTTGCAGCTCATGATTTCCACCAAAACATCACCTGAATGCTTTGTTTTTTCATCATTGTAATAAAATGTATTCTTCTCTTTCTGATTTATTGTCGTTATTTTTCTCATTAACAATAATGGTCATCACAAGTAATTTTCTGGAAGGGGAAAATGTAGACTGTTGCATTTTTAAAAACTGAAAAAGAAAATTCCAATTCCAAATTTGAATTAGTAAAGGTTGTATATCTTCTTCCGAACATCAGCTTATTTACACAAACAATTCACCTTCCTGCGTAGCAATTTCATACATAGTGATTCTTTGGATTACTTTATTAAAAAATTTACAAAATGATAAGCAGGCATTTAAGCATAAATTTGCATTAAAGGGGCACAGAGTATGCTGTTGGAGTAAAAAATGTCAAACTTCATAAATGGTGTTATTTTATAGATAATTAGTGTTTGTTTCAGAAAATCAGAACCCTAGTGCTTATTAGTTCAGGATAGTGACAATAAACGGGTTAGTGTCCTGATTTGTGATCGAAAACCGGACAGTGGCGCGCGCCAATGGTTCAAACGTAATTTCGGAAACTTATTTACAGCGGACACAAACTCAATCATTGGTTGATAGTGTTAAATAGTTCATTTAACTAATTTACATGTTAATTGGACACATTATTTCGAATTATTAACATTTATAGAGCTATTTAAGCATGCAGATTTTGCCACACTGCCCAAGTAAGGCTTATCAAGTGGTTAACATTCCACAGGGTATTTTTTCACCAGGAAGCGTGATGGTTGGTCGATTCTGGGATTTATTTTGTTGCTGCGATCATAAATGTTGAAGGTGATTGTACAATCTATAATATAAGCAGTCTGTTGGAGCTGTACACAATGAATCATTAACCGATTAGGATGAATTGTAATATACTGAATCTGCTAGAGACGTTTGACGTTTATTAACGTCACCGACGTTCCCTTCCTGTCAAGAAAATCGACAGAACAACTAAGTTTGGTACATCGCAGACATTTTTGGATGAGAACACCAAACTGTTGACTTTCGCCCACATAAACTTACTGGTTTAGGAGCTGTCTTACATCGCGAGTATGTGGATTGAATTCGTAGACTCAAGAATTTAGACTAATCAACATCTATATGTTTGTTTTTGTACTACCACTGAAAAGAGAAAAGTATCCTATTTAAATTGGCAATTTAGAGATAAAGATGCAAATATAGGGAGGATTTTAAAAATTAATTCAGGTTAGATGGTATTTTGGCTCTTATCTGAGCCACATTAAAAATCATGAAACATACTCTGTGTCACTTTAACATACATATTTCAATCTTAACCAGTTGACTTAAAAAACATCTCTTAAAAACTTATGAAATTAAAAAAATATGAAATGGAAGTAACACTAAACGTCATCTGCAACAAAGATAACAACAGGATGACGTCACAAGTTTAATTCAATTGCACCTAATACATTCCCTGTTGTGTTAGCGCGTTCAATATTAGTCCCAAACAATTTTTGTTCGACGACACAACATTCACAATCTGCACCATTCATACGCTACGATGTTACAAGATGAGAAAATTATCACAAACTGAATCAGTTGTGACTTAATCAATTTCCATATATCTAAAAAGCGGTTGAAAAGCAACACAAATAAAACATCCGGGCCGGTCAATATCCGTGTGACCTATACCAGTTCATAATGAATTGTCTGCTATCCCTATTGAAGGCTACGATACTTTGTTAAAAACATGAATATCCTTAAGGATGATATATCATTATCTTGTGTCCAGACAATTGGATCCCAAGACATGCACACATAGTTCAAACAACCTCAAAAGACTCTTTTACATTCCTTTAATTACATAATTTGTATATCTCGTCAGGACTGAACTTACAGGGTATAGAATCTTGTTAAAGTACAAGAAATGGAACCCTCAGAGCTGCACTAAGACAATTATTATGACGTTTTGCTATAACTGTTATATACGGGCCTCCTTAGTGTCCCTTTGCACTATTATCCTCTAAGAAAGGAAGATCGTAAATGCATATTTCATATAAAATAATTTTAATAAAGAGTCTTGAATTAATCCAGCTTTAATACATTTATAATTTGTAATGATGTTAAGAGTCTACGAGTAAGTTACATCTATTAGGCCCTTGTTTAAAATCAGGAATAAGTGGTTTAACGATTCATCGATCGATGTTTGCATCGTTTACTACACGATATGAGTGCATTAATACAAACACATTTAGACAATATATCAGGATATGTATTTCATGGCGGTCCATAATACATCGATGTTCCGCCATAAGGGACAATACATCTAATTTCCAATATATTATTTTTCATAAACTGTGGAGAATCGGGATACGCATTGTATCGCAACCATTGTATCGTGATGATAATCGTTTCGAAGGTTCCTTGGCAATACCTTCATAATATATCGTCTCGCCTATTTGAACTGGAATAGGTACACATCATCCTGACTATCCAGGTCTATCAAAAATATTGACTTAACCCAAAGGTTTTATGTGATTGTATCCTCCTAGAGGGTACAACGACACCCTGGATTCAAATTCTTAAATTCGTACGTCATATAAAAATTTTCGTGGGGGCGCTCGTTATCAGAGAAACCGAAGTGAAACTCAAATGGCTTTTCTTCTAAATTTCAGTTCAGATCAATTTTGTGTACGTATTATTATGGCTATAAGAGAGGTTACTGACGCCATCTATTAATAACGTAAGAGGTGTGATGTCATTTAAAAATGGGTTCCTGAACAAGGAGTCATTCAGGAAACATATTCTCTGAACTAAACATTGTTTCACATACGACATTGCCTGAATGGAATACATTTGATTCAATTTTCAAAAGTTCCATTCATGGTTGTGACTTCTTTTTTACGGGTTTATTATATAAAATTAAACACGACTGCACTCCACCTTTCCTATATAGTACTATTGTTTAAAAAGGGTATCTCTGTCAAGACATATTACCAAGGTATTTTCAATTTGAGTATTGTTTAGCATATGCTCGTAATGCTCGTAATGAGATCAGATTATCAAGAAATTTACGTGACTGTTATAAGAGTTGTTTCTCAGTGGAACATTCTTAACCCTACACTCACGTCATAATTGGCAAAGGTTCCTTTGTGTATCGATACACTATACGACTAGCAGTATATTGACTTGAGATAAAAAAAAATTATTAGATATCGTCAATAATTTTCTTTTAAAATATCGTGGATTCCAATGTCGTCGTTTTCAAAAAGTAAATTACAATTATTGATTTACGGTTATCAAACCTAACGTCAAATACTGTCCTATCTGCTCAAGTCTTGTATTAGATTATTTCTATATTAGTTTACGAGAACATTGAAAAAACCTTTGAATACAAATAGTGTTGCATGGTTGTTTTTCAATATGTGAATCCAACAAACTGTACATGTACATGCAGGTAAAAGCATGTGCAAACTTTTAATCAGTTTGGAAATCCCGATATGGCGTGCACAAGTTTTCGCTGTGCAAACATAAATGTTAATCTCCTCAAGGAACACTTTCAAACCTGTAGGCCTCAAGTCATAATTATCTTTCAAGGTAAGGGTTGTTCTAATTGCACACACTAGAAGCTTATAGTAAAGTACACCGCATTAAAAGCTTTATACTATCTACATAATTTCTTTACAATTCTTTCAAAAGCTGTTTGAAATCTGCACTATTGTTAAAAAGCGTGATATACGGTCTTTGTTTTATATAGAGGATGAGATCTAAACATTTATCTGAAATCTAGTTATCAAGCTTAAAGATAAAAACCCAACATAAATACCAGGAAGCAACTAGCACAACAGCAATGACTGTTGAGGGAAATAACAACTTTAGGCTATAAAACAACAATTGTTTTCAATGAATCTGCATTCGATTGGGCAGCCTCGTCATCAATGTAAGAAAATTGTATATCCCTTTGCCATGATTCATTAATCAATAATATGTTATTAATTGATTTTTAGAAATTTGTTCAATGAAGATAAAACAAATTTCGTATGCAAACAATATAGCAATGTCTCTACTTTGTGTAAGACTAGTGCACTAACTTGAAAGCATTTCTATGACCCTGAACTTTCTATCAGCAAATATCACAAACCAATTTCAGTTTGATCAACTGCGACATATTCCTATAAAGACCAAAACAGTTATTCTTAAAAAAGGAAATTAGAAATTTAAAGTTGACAAATCATTGTTTTGAAATAATTTCATAAAAATGCATTTAATCTCTCTGCCAAATTGTAGTTGCAACAATTTGAATAAGCTGTCTTTTACATTACACGACTATTCTGTTCCATCACATTACATTAACAATAGTGACCTTCTACAGATGCAAAAGAAAATGAATATCAGTGCTCTGAAGTGAATGAGGGATCGTCAATTTTTCATTCATTTCCAAACGTTGTTTAGCACTGCTGCTTTATAGGCGATTTTGTTTTATGGACATTATTTTGGATAATCTATAAAATATGTTTTTGTAGCAAGCCTGCATGAATCGTGTGAGGTATTAATACTTGGTCATATTTAAGTAATTAATATGTATCCCAGGATAAGATGTCAGTCATCTTTCATCCTGATCCTCGAGAAAGACATATAAATGAACCATTTCAGAATATTTCTGTAAGTTTAAACTATCTCAGCTTTAGGACTGCCATTTAGATTTCACATCTTGTGGTAGACATTCTTCTTAAAACGTGACTTTTCTATGAATGCCACGAAACTATATCGACTAGTTTATGTTATACATTTGGTAACATTGCACCTGAGGGAATATTTGGCTGTGAGTACCCTTTTTTTGAAAAATCAATGCTTTCATAAGAAATTCTATTCTTAACATTAAATGTTTGGATGAAGCTTGTGAGAAAAAACCTTTTTATTTAGAAGACATTAATGAAGTTTTAGCTCAATTAGAATTGATAAAGTGTTATGGAATGGTTTAGAGAACGTAGGTGAATATTTCAATTCTTAACATTAAATGTTTGGGTGATGCTTGTGAAAAAACACTTATACATTGAGAAGACATTGATGAAAATTTAGCTCAATTAAAGTTGATATAGTTTTTTGAAATGGTATAGAAAACGGAAGTGAATATTTCTATTCTTAGCAATAAATGTTTAAATGATGCTTGTGAAAAAACACTTATACATTGAGAAGACATTGATGATGTTTTAGCTCAGTTAAGGTTGATAAAGTGTTTTGAAATGGTTTAGAGAACGGAAGTGAATATTTCTATTCTAAGCAATAAATGTTTAAATGATGCTTGTGAGAAAACACTTATACATTGAGAAGACATTGATGAAGTTTTAGCTCAATTAGAATTGATAAAGTGTTATGAAATGGTTTAGAGAACGGAAGTGAATATTGACGACAGGGTGGTCACAGGTTACACTTGGCAGGTGCCCTCATAATAAGAATTCATCATTTTGAAATTGTTATAGATAAGAACATGTCATTTGTCAAGGTGAAAGCCTTGTATTATCGTTTGTCATAGTACAACTTTATGTCATAGAAAAGTCATTATTTGTATAGAAGATGTGACACACGAACCACGTATATAGTCGAAAGAATAAGCTTGCAATGTGTTAAAGAGGAATTGTGAATGTCTTAAATGGTAATTATGTGTACTAGTCAATACAATGATCACCTCCTTAGCAAATTTTGTTTTCGAAATTGCAAATCAATTTTTAAAGTTGTATTTATATGCATTTTATGCCTAGTTGCATTATTTCATAAACGAAACGCTTAAAGAGGAGACGTAACGCATAATTGTGATTATTACAAATTATTATTTGTAGTCGCTTCACTTATAAGAATCAATAGAGCCAAAAAATAAGAAAATATACGCTTTAATTCGACTACTAGAAGACCTTTTATACCCCTGTTTTGGATAACCGCCTAATGAGCCTTGCGAACGCTTACACAAAATCACCGAAGCATGACTCAAAGCCACGCCCAGTGTGTGACGTGCTAGTCGTCAGCTGAAAGTCCAGCCCTTTGATTTTCTCTGTATTGTTAAGTTAATTCAACAACAAAATAGAGACAATAGCATGGCCGTAAGAATTTCAAAATACGATATGTAACTGCTTCATGATATCAACTTTCCCTCTTAGTCGTCAAATCCATTTGGATTGGACTGTGACAATCCTTGGACGCGGTTTTCTTGGGTGGGTTTATATAAAAAAAGTTAAGAACTTGGTCGGTGAGGGATCCATTACTATGGGATATCACGTAGTGTTACAACATTTATTATCGATATGAAGTTCAAAATTGTCTCGAAAAATATGAAGGTTTTTGTAATAAACGGAAGAGAATGTAAAAACGTTTTTAATGTTTGCTGTAGAAAAAATAATTTTATTTCACTTCACTTATGACAACTTAGTACTTAGTGGATGATTCGTTTGTATTTAACTAACGTATGTTATATTGTTAGCTAGTATAACATCTCACACCGTGTTGCAATATCTCTGTCTTCGAATTTAACAATCAATGACATAAAAACATACCTGGCGCAAGCGTTAAAAACATCCTATGTAATCCTAAAGAAAGTTGGTACCCATTATTCACGATATACTTTTTTAAATGTGTGTCATCGTCCGTAGAAGTGCATGAGCCAAATCTCATTCTATTAATTTATTGGTTGAATATTTATTCTACAAGTTAATTGGTTCAAAATGACCGGACGCCGTGACAATACACTAAGTAGCAGTCGAATGCCAAGATTACGCCATTATGACAGGACATATATTCCGCTTGGTGGATCCAAGGCGTTAAAATTCAAAAGGTATAATTAGTGGCCATTAAATCAAGAATTGAAATTGAATGCGATAGGATTATAAAACGGCCACCTGTGTGTCATAAAAAATAAGACTATTTAAACCAGTCTGATTGTTGTGACAACATCTGGCAGACGTCGTAATTGATGTACACATGCTATGGCATAGTGCGCATAGCATCACATTTAAAACACTGTCTTTCGCTTGGAACAATACAAATAATTAAAGATATATTCAACATCAATTTATCGGAGGTTTGAGTTGCTTGGATGACTTTAGTTATGTTTAAACAGTTGTTTAGAATGTGAGATTTCCTGTTGTTTTTTCATTAAGGAGGTTATACTTCCGCCGACTAGCACGTCACGCGGCAGGACACGCAGCTGGACACGCCTCAGTGACCACGGGCCAGTTCAGTTCTGTTCACTGGTGCTAATTAGCTGGTGATTGGAAAAAGTCGTATTAAAGTTGTTTATAGGCCGATTTCGAAAATTTAAACTCAAGTTACTGGCAAATTAGAATACGTATTTTATGAATCACGAAAGTTGCCATGGGTCATTTCAGTCGATCTTTAAGCTTGACTAAACCTTTGTCTAAAGTGTTTGTCATCCTTATTTCAATAATATGTTTAATTTGACTTGTTGCTACTACAATCATTGATGAAAACTTAAGTTGGTGATGTTAGAAATGTAACACTGACGATCAATTGCTTTTGACCAAACACAAGGTATTCGTTTACGTATTTCTCGATGTGCAATGTCGGGTTTGACCTGACCTGTAATGCTGGGCTTAGAGAGACAGAAACTCCCATATTATTTTGCCGTCAGTATGATAAGTGTAGGGCCTACCAGAGTAACAATTAATCAGGTGTGGCTTAATTATCTTATTATATCTAATAAGTGTTTGAAAGGCAATCCAACTCAGTCAACATTCGACCCAGCAAGAGCAATCCATTATAAGTTGTATTCTACTCTGTGAAAAACATTACTATATCCTTAAGGATGATATATCTTTGTCTTGCGTCCAGACAATTGGATCCCAAGACATGCATACATAGTTCAAACAACCTCAAAAGACTCTTTTTCCGGACCTTAAAGGACATGATTTGTATATTTCTTCATACTAGAACCTATAACTTACACAATCCCGCTCTCAAAGTACCGTAGAGGGTATAGAATCTTGTTAAAGTAAAAGATATGAAACCTTCAGAGCTGTACTATGATATTTATAACGAAGTATTGCTGTAACTGTTATATACGGGCCTCCCAAGTGTCCCTTTTACAGTATTATCCTCTAAGAAAAGAAGATAGTAGATGTCTAAAGGTACTGCCGGTAAAAGTACACAGTCTGCGTATGAATGCATATTTCATCTTAGATAATGCTATTAAAGAGAAACACTGATCTATTTACAATTGGTAGAGTGACGTTTTTTTAGTAAATTTAGATCCATAAGACATTTGTTTAGTGTTTTGTACCAAAAAATACATTACAAAGATACAAATAATTTTGTGTTTGGAAATAAGAGGCGTATACAGAGATTATCAAAGCTTTAAATATAATCTTAAGTCGTAAGCTTGATATTAGTATACCGTCATATGCCTCAGAGTTTAAAACACAGTATGTCAATTTAACTATAACAACAATTTCAGAGTCTTTGGCGTCAGCTCGACTGTACCGTATCATCGATGCCCGTGCACGATGTCCACGGACTGGAAGAGGTATTTGGGAACCTCAGATGACGTTTCTTGTAGCAAGCCTAGGACATTGCCGACTATTTCAAAGAATTTCCATCTCATGACCTCATTTCTAGAAACAGATCGTATCTGACCAATACTAACACACATGGCAAAGTTCAGTTAGAAGTAGCTCGAAAGATATATATTATCACATGTTTAACATCCTAATGCTTCGAAATATATCTGTACACGCCACGTGTACTAACCATTTCTGACATTTAGGACGAGCAAACATAACTTTCCAATAGAATGTGGATACTAGCAAGCTATTCCTAAAATTGAACGTATACTCCATTGATATAATTCACCAGGAAAAGAAGACAAGTTTCACTATATTTTCGATCTGAAGCTTTTCTCTAACGTCTGCAGTATATTCCATAACATTTCATAAATAAAATAATTGTCAATCGTTATAAATAATAATCCTTTAGCTTACTAATTTCTGTTTTATATTTGTTTCAGCTATATATCTATTGTCCTACACGAATACGTATAGAACTTGAAAGTAAAACGTTGAAATCTTGAGAGGATAACAACATCCTGAATTCAAGGTTTTAAGTTCGTACGTTAAATTAAACATTAAAAACATAAAAAGGCAGAGTGAATTATAAGAGTTGTTCATCAAAAGTGAAATTTGTGAATCTGTAAAAGGTACTTTTATGTTTATTATTGAAGGCAACATTTAGAAATGAGATATATATATATTAAAGCAATTTTTAAAAAAAAATTGAACTATATAGTGGCCTGAAATGTTTTTATCTTATAAACATTTGTTAAAATCATTGATGTAAGGAATCATATTCATATTCTTAGTCTTTGGTAAAACAATTGTATGGAAGTAAGAATGACTAATTTCTATTACTTTCATATTAGTTTATGAAGTCAATGACAAAGTTATGATTACAAATAGAGTTGCATAGTTGTATCCTCAATATGTGAATACAACCAATAGTATTTTATTGAGATAATAACCTTCAAATTGTATCAATTTTAGAATTATCATGTTAATGCTTGTACCAAATATTGCTGTGCAGATATAAACGTTATATACCAGGTAGGTGGAGGTATAATGATCTTTAAGGAAATCATTATTCTTATTGCACACATATACATATATGTACACGGAATAATGAGCTTTCGATATCAATAAAATTTCTGTACAATTGGTTAAAAGAATTGCATCACGGCGAGAATGAAATCTAAGACTAAATCTATTGTGAAACCTATTTATCAAGCTCAAAGCAAATAAATATACTACCAATATCAGGAAGCAGCAAACAATGCAGCAATGACTGTTGAAGGAAATAACGATCTTTCGAATATCAAACAATTGTTTTCAAAGAAGCTGAAAACGAACATTAAATCTGCATTAAATTGACAGCATCAATATCAAAATAGCATATTTGTAATACCCCTTTTAAATGACTCAACAATTAAACACTTGAAGTAAGTGATATGTAAAAGTATTTTCATTCAAAAGAAAACATTTTCATGTCAATATCCTGTATTCCACCATTTTACTATGTTCGCAGCATTTCTATGACCCTTGAATTACTACTGGGATGCATCGCAAACCAATTTCCGATTGATTAACAGCAGCGTATTCCAATTAAAGCTGAAACAGTTATCCTTAAAAACGGAAATTACAAATGACAAGTTGACAAATCATTGTTGTGATACAATTTCATATAAATGCAATGTATCGCTCTGCCTAACGCTTGTCGCTGTAACTGAATTGACATGATGTATTTTTACATTTCACAAGTAGTCAGTTCCATTACTTTACGTTCTTAAGAGTCAAGTGGTACAGATGCTAAGGAAAATGATCATCAGAG
Source organism: Phorcus lineatus (assembly GCA_921293015.1). Taxonomy (NCBI): domain Eukaryota; kingdom Metazoa; phylum Mollusca; class Gastropoda; order Trochida; family Trochidae; genus Phorcus; species Phorcus lineatus. Next base: position 5,217,370 of record OV121092.1, read on the forward strand.
CCAACTTACTAAGAATCGTAAATAATTTACTTGCAAAAGATGTTTTTACAATGTTTTTTTTTATATCAAATTATGGAATATATAACTTTTTGAGGCTGACATTGCTATTCCTGTACAACAACGTTCACAATTAGATTATTGATTGGGCTATAATTCCATAAACCAAGTGGTGGAGAGAGGACTAAAAGGCTAAGAACTTTGGTATTGGTTGTGAAGGCAGTAAACTAACTTATGTCTTTGTAACTCGATGACAAAGAGATGTGGCCTAAATAGATTAGTCATGAACTTAAACAGTTCCACTATGTCAATTGCAGATTTAAATGGAATTCAAAATGGCATGATAATAGGGTAAATAATCGTATATAATGTCATGTCAAAGGGTTTTCTCATTTACTTTTCAGTGAAAATAAAATATAACATTGCTATATACATTGAAGATATTGATTTGTGAATCATGATTCATGAAAGTCTTGGTAAAGAAAGTTGAATGTGTTAAGACACGTCAATCATGATCTCGCACAATTAATATTTCAAAGTAGTCTCGTCTCCTCTGGTTCATATTGAAGATCGTGTTCTTAAAAGGTACACATTCCTTTACACGTTCTTAAAAGGTACACATTCCTTTACACGTTCTTAAAAGGTTACACATTCCTTTACACGTTCTTAAAAGGTTACACATTCCTTTACACGTTCTTAGGAGGTACACATTTCTTTACACGTTCTTAAAAGGTACACATTCCTTTACACGTTCTTAAAAGGTACACATTCCTTTACACGTTCTTAAAAGGTACACATTCCTTTACACGTTCTTAAAAGGTACACATTCCTTTACACGTTTTTAAAAGGTACACATTCATTTACACGTTCTTAAAAGGTACACATTCCTTTACACGTTCTTAAAAGGTACACATTCCTTTACACGTTCTTAAAAGGTTATACATTCCTTTACACGTTCTTAAAAAGTACACATTCATTTACACGTTCTTAGAAGGTACACATTCCTTTACACGTTCTTAAAAGGTTACACATTCCTTTTGTCTTCTCCTCATGCTACACGTTGAGCAATGGTATCACTGATGTGATGAAAGTTATTGAACAAGGCATACATAGACAAACGATTACCCTTGTTCATGCAATGTGAAAAATGTAAGTAAAGATCAAAGAGTTCGTGTCTTCCAATCGGAGAGCCAAAGTGTGTGAACAAACTTGTGGAATTCAGCTACATTGTATTCTAATGATAGCATCCTGAAAATATTCAAACTCATAATCATTCTTAAAACAACAACGGTGTCTAAGATGAAGTACATTATTGCTTTGTTAGATGGAATGAATAATGATATCAAGATTTCTGGATTGCAACAATCCGGAAGCTTTGGCATGAACGTAGACTTCTTAATTTGATTTGTCATCCATCAACCTTCATTTTTCTTAGAATGTTTTAAGGGATCGTCTTTTCACTTTTCAGCTTTGATAATTTGATTATTTGGATGATGAATGCGAGAAAACCCTTATAACCCGGAAAAGAAATTAATGAAGTCATAGGTCACCTGTAAGGGTTGCTGAAAAAGTTCTAGAGAACCTATATCGGCATCACAATGGTCACATATTACTTCCGGACGTATGAAGTATAAGTTTAAAATATATAAGAACATAGCACGTGATTAAGCAAAATTCTTCCGTGTTTCTTTAAAACATGTGGCACACATATCGTGTATTACGGCATAACTTAAAATAATGGAAAAGTCAATACCTGTACAGCAAATGTAGCACAGGATTCACGAATAAAGTCTGAAAAATATTAAAACAAAGAGGAATTGTGAAATTCTAAAACTGTACTCATATGTACTGTTCACAACAATCATCATCTCTTTAGAAGATTTCCTTTTCGAAACGGAAACTCCAATTTAAAAGTTATATTTATGAATAATTATTGGCTAGTTACATTATTTGTATAAACGTAACAGTGCATATATATCTAAAGAAACAAATGATGTATCGTCCGTGAATGCTTATGTCGAAAGATTTTTGTTGTTATCATCGTGTTTGTGTATAGTTGATTTAGATTATGCACTCAGGTCAAGCATAACCTCAATAAAACCAACCTTTATTTCCTGGCACAATACTGAAAATAAAATCTTTGATATGTAATGTGAATATTCTCATGGGCAAATGAAACGCTGGCTTCCACCCTTCTAATAAATACATGAAACAGAATGTAATTTTTGAGACACAACAAAACCACATGTTGTCATGACACTATTGTCCTTGTAATCATTTAAATCTCTCCTTTATCCTACTCTTTTGCACGATAGAGGATTGACAGTGTCTTAATCTTTTGCACAAAAGATGAGTTCCTTTACCTCATTACCAAATATTAACCTACAAAGCAAAATTGCTCCCAAGGCTTTGTCATTTCCAAAGGACTGTTAACTTAGTTCAGGGACATTTTCATGATGTATAATTAAGTAAATATATTTTCTTGTAAAGATTTCTGTGAACTTTTCGTTTTCTGATTATGCATATGATATTTCATTATTTGTGAAATGATCCGGTTTTGTATGACATTGAAACAATGTGAAAACTTTGCATTAATACATTCATTATTGTACTTGCTCATTGGCTAGCCAAATAACAACTTCATTGACAATAAGTAACCATTCAAACTTAATAATAACAGATGGGCAAACATTTATCCCTAGATGAATCAGACGTGGCTTAATTAATTTCCATATATAAAAAACGGTTTAACAAGCAACGCATATTAAAGGTCAAGGCTTAGTCAATATTCAAACCAACAACAATCCCCCAATTGTCCATCCCAATTGGCGAATAATACTTTGTGAAACACATTGTTATCTCCTTAAGGATGATATATTGTTGTCTTGTGTCCAGACAACTGGATCCCAAAACATGCATAGATAGTTCGAACAACCTCAAAAGACTCTTTCTCCAGTCCTTAAAGGTCATAAATTGCATATCTCGTCAGGCTAGAACCTTTAACTTACGCCAGCCCATTTTTTAAAGTACTGTCGAGAGTATCAAATCTTTTTAAAGTAAACGATATGGAACCTCCGAGCTGCAGTAAGATATTTATTATGAAGTTTTGCTATGAGTTTTATTCACGAGTGTCATAAGCGTCATATTACATTATTAGCGTCTAAGAAAATACGACAGAAGGTGTGTAAAGGCATTCGCATGTAAATAAATACATATTTTGCGTCGCGTGTAAATGCATATTTCATCCAAGATATATATATATATATATATATATATATATATATATATATATATGAAAAGTTGAATTGGTTCAAACGCAAGGTCACATATAGATTAAATATAACATACTTCACATAGTCGTTTGAAGAATCATTTTAATCCGATACTAGTATTTCGTATATTATATATATATATATATAGTGTTACTAAATCTCTTCAGTTTAGACGATTCATCAATATTCCGTGTTGATAGCTGTTGAATATTCTAAACAACATTATTACAATAGAGTAAAACTATGTTAGCAACATGTTACTCTTTCACAGCAAAACGACAACTCTGATTTACGTTTGTACGTTTAACACAAGTGTACGTTTGATAAAATTGTACGTTGATTAAAATTGTACGTTTAATAAAATTGTAGTTTAATAAAGTTGTACGTTTAATACAATTGTACGTTTAATACAATTGTACGTTTAATACAATTGTACGTTAAATACAGTTGTGCGTTTGATAAAATTGTTCCTTTAACAAAATTGTATATTTAATACAATTGTACGTTTAACAAGATGGTACGTTAATGAAATTGCATTCAAAACTGAGTGAAGAGAATCCTTTATGTTCTCTCGTTATCAGTGAAACCATAGTGAAACCCAAATGACTTTATTATAGATTTCAGTTCGCATCATTTTTTGTGCATATTATTGTGGTTATAAGAGTGAATACCGGCGCAAGCTTTTAATATAAAAATAGTTTCACATACCAAAGTGGCTGGATGGAATCCATTTAATTTTATTACTTTTTAATGATCCATTTATGCTTATGATTTATATTTCAAAAGTTGATTATCAAAAACACGATTGTACATCCCATTTTCCTAATTAGTAATAATGTTTGTTTTGGGTATCTCTGTCTAGACCATTAACCAAAGTTTCTTCAATAGGAGTTCTCTTTAGCATACTCGTCATGAGATCAGTTAATTGAATTACCTGTATCAATTGACAGCATCAACGTCATTAAAAGGTATTTGAATATAAGTTTATTCAATCAACAAGTTTCATTTCCCTATCTGTGTTCATCTGTTGTTTTATTTCTGACAGAATTTCTATAACCCTGAAATTTATATTGGGATGCAACGAAAACCAATTTCCGTTTGATCAACAACAGCATATTCCAATTAAAACTACAACCGTTATCCTTAAAAACGGAAATTACAAATATTAAGTTAACAAATCATTGTTTTGATATAATTTCATCGAAATGCAATCTATAGCTCTGACTAACTTTTGTCGCAATAACCCTTATCATCACGCTGTATTTTTACATTTCATGACTATTTTGTTCCATGAAATTACATTACATTCATAACAGTCACCTTGAAAGGACACTGAATATCAGGCCAGGGCACAAACAATTTAAATATATACTTGATGAATTTATACAAAACACTGCATCAAATTCCGAAATATATAACTTTGTAAAATCACATAACATAATACCATAACTTGACGTATTTAATGTACATGAACTAAAGTTTCCAAAAGTTTTTTTCTTGAGGTAAATTGGAATACAACAGCCAATAAACGTATTTGACTTGAACCGTAATCACGATCGCGTAATACGAGTAATTCGTGTAAAGCGATCGGGATTTTTTTTAAATGAATGTAATTTGATAAAAACAACAATGTTATATTTTTGGTTTAGTCATATCTTTGCTTAACTTTGGTTCTTTTTGACGTCTTTGCAACAATGGGCTATTTTAGTTTATTGTCCTAATTTGTTTCATAATTTACAGTTTCATCGATCTGCATTTTATTGATAAAAAGATGATTGAAACTTTTTTGTCTTTTTTAGATTTTTGTTAAAAAAATTGAAATCATTTTAGTCATAGAAAAACATTTCTATTGTCTTCCAAGACAGGTTCTTATTACGTCATGACACTTTTGTTCCTGTGATCATTTTAATCGTTCACTTATCACACAATAAAAAGTCCTTTATACCAAGATAGAGAACTGGCAGCGGTTTGATCTTTGCAAAAACCTTGACGGAATTAAGTTAATTTGCGTCATTACATTACCAAGCCAGTCACCTTCAAAGCAAACTTGCTTTCAAGGCTACTACTAGAAAAACCGGTGATTTACAAGAAATGCTAACCACAATAACCTTTTCGTTCAGCATCATTTGTCTTTGTCATTGGTATTTTCATGTTAGGATTTTCTGTGAAATCTTCGTACCCTGATCACAGATATGACATATTATCAATTATTTGAATAACTGTATTGATTAGTAATGAGAAAGAAGCGTAGTTTAATCCATAACAACTTTAAATCAAACGTTATCTTCCAGATTTGCATAGTGCAATACTTTACTGGTAGAACACATTAAACTGAGACGTACTCTTAACAAATATTTAAACATATGTTTATATTGACTCATGAACACAAGTGACTTCAATCATTGATGAAAATAATCAAAAGTGGTTGAATGCGATAAATCATATAAAATTAGAATTCAAATTTAATTTTTGTTGACAAAACATAATGTATTACGGCTCTAAGTGTTTGTAGAGAATTTGTACTATCAATGTCTACAGTTATCCTTTAATGCTGGTCGTAAGGAAGATAACTCTTATTTTGGACTTTTTTTGTCTTTACTATATTGAGCAAATGTCCTACCAGTTGAAACTTCATAATATGCCATTAATATCATATCTGTATGAAAAGTTGATGAATGTTGAAATAAAAAGGTTGAATTATTCATATTGCTCTCACTGTGTACAACTCTTATAAGTTGTTGTTAACTGTTTGCTTAACATGTAAAGGAAAAGTCGAATGAATTATACATATTTGAATATATTGCGTTACAAAGATTATGATTATCAACTTTATGCTTTGTTTAAGCTCTATGGATTTTGTCGTGACATTTTTCTAAGACGTTGCGTTTTATATGAGTTGTCAGCGAGTACCGAATCTATGTCTAAAAGTAGATTTTGACTTTTTACCTTCGCACTCGGTTGTTTATAGAGTGCAATGTGAAGCAACTCCAAACGGACTATAACAGTATTTGCAGTCATTTAGTTGACGATGACAGGGCAATGAAAAACTATTTTGGCATTATGATATCTTGTCGTTTGATCATTATAAATAAAATTCTAGTGTATTAAATCAGTCAACGCATTGTTGATGTCATTTCGCTTGTGGTACAATACTTCAGGACCTAGAAGAGATTCAGATTATCATCGAAAGACTGTTTCTTCTAAATTTCAAAATATGCTTTCTTACGTGTAATTGAAATCGATATAAAATTGCTAACACCAAACTTATCAGAGTACTATCCAAATTCCCATTAAAACATCCGTCCACCAAAAATAACAAATGTTCTAAACGCCGTTTTCTATGATATTTTATGGCCGCTTTAACAAGCAATAAACAACTTCTCGACGTTCACGACGGTATAGGCTTGCTACTGCGTAATCTTCATCATTGTTCTCATTGATAAGGAATTGGTATCAGGAAAGTGTGTGTTTTAACCATTACACATTTTATCCCTGAGTTTAAACCTTCAGGCTAAATTATGAACGTTTTCCCCTTGAAATGTACCAAAAATAAAGAAAGATTAAACAACAATTCCCTTTTACCCAAACACATTCTACCTATTTTGGTTGTGACATGTTATAAAATGCCGCTGCAGTTAGTGTAGACCTCAATGAAATAAAACCCTTAAAATTAAAATGATTAGTTTCTTGGTTTGTACAATAGCAATCTACGTCGTTGGTAGAAGAGGCCATAAAATATTTCATTAACCACGCGTTGTGATGCTTTCTTAGAAGTAAAACACAGTCAGGTTCTTTACAAAGGTTTTAATAATTAATTGCAGATGGTTTAAACAAGCAAAAGAGAAAACTTTGACATTTTTTAAGTTCAGGAAAGTTGGCATAAGCAAAACATGATAAAGGTCCCACAATGTCCAAGTACGCTGAACTAGAATTATTTCAGTTTTTAAGTTTATCGAGAAATTGTTTTCACGTCTAGGTAGCAGGCAATCTCAAATAAAAGAGGCATTTTCATGATTTTAAAAAGCAATTACAATGTTAAAACAATTGTTATATAACAATTCTTTCTATCAACATCAATCATTGCTTCGCAAAGGAGAGGACAGCGCAGTGGTTTGCGCGTTCGGATTCGAATTCGAGGTGCAAGGTTTGAATCCCGCCAGTGGCTCAGCAACTTTGTCTGCAGGAGAGAATAGTTCTAGATGAAGTAAGTTTTGGGTGCAATGCTACACTGAATTTCAGCTCATTGTTCGATGCTGCCGATGCTCGCAGGTTTCACCGTAATGAATAACCACAATAATGATGTAATCTTGCCCTCTGCACTAATAAAATCAGCCGTTATTTACACCTGGATAGTAAAAAACGAGGAAAAAACAGACATTTCAACTTACAACCCAATTTCATGTGGATTCATTTCGTCTTGCTATGGGTAGCTTACGGTGAAAACATGGAAAAAATAAGAAATGTTTTATGAGACTTCAAACATAGTCCATACCAAAACCAAAACATTTTACATCTTTCATGCAGAAAATGAATACGCCATTTTAGTTTCTTATACATAGATATCTAAGTATTAAGGCAATAACATTCAGTTTGGTATCGATGTACGTTTCAAATTTATTGAAATACTGTTGTCATTACCTAAGTTGGGAAAATACTCAACTAATCCATAATTTATAGGAAAATTATAATCTTGTTGATGTCAACAACAATTTGAAAGCCTCTTTGTCGTCTGCTAGGATTTGAGTACACATTGCTTAAAAGAGACCCACGGACATTATAAAAGACAGGAAAAACATGAAAAAAAGTCTTGTTGTACCCTGCCTTGCAATCAACCGTTTTATAAAAAAAATGCTGAAAGGTGTTTAAATTTTAACAGTTGGTAAGTTCGTTATTATCTGTTTGATCTGTGAATTTAAAACAATTGTCACAAAATCTACTTTTTACACGTTGAGAATATTCATTCATTCACATTACCCAAACATTTCCAGAGAATCACATTGTAGTTTTAAATATTAGGGTTGGTTACTCTAGACCGGTATAAGTGATTTACTCTTGAAAGAGGCTTTAATCTTAAAATCCTCTCATCTTACCACTGACCTATGGTAAACAATAAAATGAAATTTCATTCTCATTATGCGTTTTGAAAAGTAAACTTATGCGTATCATTACTTGTGTAGTTAATCATAACTTGTGTCACATATCACATATCACTTGTGCCTAGCAACAATTGTTTCAGTTGCATATCTCGTCGTCTTTGACGTTATAAACCATTGTTCGTGACATTGCTGTTTTGGGCCATCGCAAGGAAAGCAGGGCCTTTTCTAAATGCTTCCATGCGTTTGGAGTAGACTTAGGTGATAAAGAAATTATTGTGTCATGACTTTAAAAAAACTAGTAAACGTCATATGACCCTATTGCCGTGTAATTCTTTATTAATTATTATTTTGAATATCATTATAGATTGATATATCGACACACTACAATTCTATATTACGTCTGAATGCTGCAGTTTACTAAAAAGAAAAACGTATCAGTAATTGGAAGGATGATATGTAACGTCTCCTACGAAGCAAACAACATAATGAACACACGAGCAAAAATCATTACAACGTTAACATTGCGTTAATTACACATCATTAAACTTATCTTTTGTGTAAAACTTCTGCGTATTTTAATCATTAATCATGTATTGAGCAACCGAAACGTGAACAACTTTCTCTTATTACTTTGATGGTTGAAAATGTTCAGCATTAACAACTCGAATAATAGTTTGGAAAGTGATTATCTTGACAGTCCTTTTTGAATATAGCTTTTGACCATCTAAACGTTTTAATGCATTTCAAGAAAACATCTGTTACAAAAACAATCAGTCTTTTCGACAATCTGACTTTTCCCCATCTCTCAATTTGTGAGATCACTCAGTAATTAGCGATGAGTTTGTAATACACATGTGTGATACCATCTCGTGCAAAGAAACGGAACTACTTACGAACGTCATAAGACAACGTCCGATAACGTCACGTGGCATGTGCACAATGTGTTGATATTTTTCGTTGCTTGTTAATGTTCATTATGTCATTGAATTTTTATAAAATTGAAATAATAATCACCTAGTGATTTTATACATGTACATGCTTGTAGGTATATGGTATGTGTAGCGCCCAACAATTAGCGAACTACTTAACTTTTGACTGATTGATATTCATGCGAGGATTACTAGATCAGCTGACTGCTGTTTTGACGTTACACCTAGAAACATTTAAACGGAGGGTTAAGCAATAAATGAAATGCTCAACTCATAGTAATTTTCGCTCGTCTGATATCAAATTCTATTCCCTCGTTGTCTTAAAATGCTATCAAATCACTTTTAGTTACCTAATCTATAAAAAGACATTACTTTAAGGCATTTCTTAATGTCATCAGGCAGTGCCGTGACATACATGTACTCTGGAGCTACTGTCTGAGAATTTTTATGCATGTGGTCCCAAAGAAACACTGCTGTTGATGACCTCTGAAACAAGATATTTGAGAACTCTGTGTTCAAGAGGAAGACATTATTATTCCTTTATTCCCAGAACACTTCCAATATATCACAATTTTGGCATAGTCATCCATAAGATGCCAGGAAACTGAGAAATGAAGTGGAGCGAAAAGACAAATATCTCCCCACTATGACAGTAAGATCAATGACTGTTTTCCCTTGAGTCGAGCCGGATGACCCGTTCTAATATCATAACATTTCAAGATATTGAGGTAATACGGAGTAACAGACAGAGAGACATTTTAATCAGTAACAGGCCTATTATAGCCCAAAACACACATACATAAAGACTGTCTATAATAACATGCGCATAATAATGTATTTTCATTCCGATTTGTTTGTACTGTCAACATAGAAAAAGTTAAAGAAAAACATCCTTCAGCATATTAAGATTATTACTCTGTGATATAGTTATACAATTAATCATAGTTTGGCATTAAGTGAAATATTTTGATAATTATTTTGTCTTATTTCTGTGCACATGTAATTACGAGCAAAAGAAACATACAAACATCGGGACATTCTTATCCACGGCAATGAATGTGACTGAAACAGAGTTTCAGCATGTCTCCAGAAGCCAACTCTTTTACTTTTTCCAACAATGTCTGTTCCCATTTCTGAAAATTTTACGAAATCCTTAACTAGACGAGATTGGAGAGAAAAATGGGATGTTTTGCTTGGTTTTGGTGTCCTACAGCAGACAATTCATTTAGTGTTGACAAATTGATGACCAAGAAGATTATAACTGTCGTACCAACATTTCAATCAAAGTATTTAAGACCTTTTGAAAGAAAACATCATATGGTACTGAATCACGGATTAGCCTTGATGCCAACAGGAACCTTTCCATGCAAGAAGTGTTTTAATGGGCTAGAACTTGTTGCAAACAGAGAAACCATATCATTGTATGTGTTAATCTGTATGTATATCTATGGGGAGGAAATGATTAAACATAGAAAATAAACATTAATAATCATTTTAAAATCTCATACGTTACCCCTAAAAGTCAGCTTTGGCTCACACTGTAAACCAACAGATTAAGTGTCAGATTGCTGAAGAATTGTAGAGCGTAAGATACAATTGAAATTAACTTTCCTAGATTTATATGTAGTTTTCTGTGCTAATGGGGATTTGTGTCTTGATTTTAACGAACAGTTTAGGAAAACTGGCATTTGTTCGTGTGACGCCCATTAAAAAGCAGCGTCCCCTTCGGCGGAAAGGTGCAATTCTCATATGACAAAAGATTTGTTTTAGGCAAAGTCTGCATGGCTTCAATTCTTACTTTCATGACGTTAAACTGACAATTGAAAAATCATATACGTGAAGTAAGTGTCCTCGGCGGATTACCCTGGTTATGATTAGGTTAATTCCTTACATATGTCCCATACATATGGCCATCGCTTCAAAAGTTTAACTAATTATAGATTTTTTTCATTTCTTTCAAATAGAATTAGATTAAAGCACACTTAACGTTTGTTTAAATTTAGTCATGAAAGATTTATCTCCGTTTTGATTTCAACATCCGAGTTTTGACGAAACGAAGTCCGTCATGAAGGAATAAGGAGTAATATTCTACTTGCATTCTTTATTGGTTTTTGTAACATCTCTTTGTATGTTACAACAACATCACGTCTAAGGAAATCTATGGTTACCAGTTCGAAATATAAATATTTGTTATGAAAACTGTTTTGGTAGATGTTTGAGTTGCCTACTCTTGTAATCGATCAAAGTATATGTTTATTTTGTTCCAGACACGATAGTTCTTATAATTGTAATTATAATCACCATGCCGTCACAGTCGAGAAGTTTTGAATGAAAGTAAGCATTTTTCTTCTGACGTGTTTGTTATGTAAAGTTCTAATTGCAAAAACGATACGTTCCACGTTTTTGTCAGTCAATGAATTATTCAACGATGTCTGTCATAATGTCATGAAGAGAAGAATACTATGAACTTGATGCACTTTGCCAACTTAACAGAGATTATGACACAGCGTGACGATATATTATATGTTGTGTGACGATATTTTTTTTATGACCACTTGAGCAGGCATTACTGCCCACAGTAAAAGTATCTTTTTGTTCTTTCTTCTGCAATTACTTATAACCTTAATTAAAAAACGATGCAATAGCAACAATGTTAAAATTCTCGCTCCTTTGTGAATAAAAGAGATAAGATTGAGATAAATGTTTCAGTAGTTCAAAGTTAATGGAAAACCAGGTTTTATTAATAGTCAACGTCTTTATTGCAATGAGTGCCACGATTTGTTCAGATACTTACACGCAAGTGGTGATAGTAACAATTGATAACGGTGTTAGTATCTGCACCGAAACGTCGCAATCATTTCATTAAAGATGTTTACTACCCATAGAACCTGGTTTTCCTGTTTCAATGATGCTAAAATAAAATCCGACGGTCATGAGCTGATACTGTCTGTGTTCCCACGTTTCAGTTATTCATATATGTACAATGTTGATGAAGGTAGTCCTAGAGAAAAACAGTGAGTTGCTTGTACTTGAAGCAAGGGAATACAAAGATTTACATTCTGACGGGGATACAACTGATACCTTATTCCCAGGACACCTTCAATTGATCAAAACTTTGGTATCGGCATCAATAAGCTGTTGGGTAGCAGAGAGCTGAGACATGAGGCGGAGCACAAGAACCAAGTATCCTTCAGATATGCCAGGGAGATAAATGACCATCACAACTTGAGCCGTGACGGATGACTTCCTCCACTGTTATGATATATCCCTTTAATGACTTCAGGGAACGAAAGTACATTCATAATAGAGGAGAGCTACCACCTCTGTATACGTTGCTATAATCAACAACCATCATTGGAGATAAAAGATTTGGTATTGTAAATTTTTATTACTTGAGGACAAAAGTAGCTAGGACTAAAATATGTATATGCCCTTGTACGTATGACGACATTACTCGCGGAAATCTTACCTATCACACACCATTGGCAATTTTTCTGAATGAATTTAAACTGTTTCAAACTTGTTCACTCGTTTATGGGAAATCGTTAACTCGTTAATAAATGGTGCAGCTATATACGGAAGGTCGTTTAGTATCCCTCATGCTAAACTGCAGTATTTATGACTTACCAAAATTATTTGTGCTCACAGTTCAAGCAAACGATTTGCAACAAAACCACGACAAGCAAATCGTCCTCACAAAAAAAGAAAACAGGAAAAAAAGTTGTTTCATAAGTAAACATCATATCTATGCAACGCTCAGTCCCAAAGATAATGCTTGAAAGATTTGAAGTATCATATCCGTCAAATTGTCACTATAATCCTTTTCAAACAGACCTAATGCCACTTCTGCTTTTATATTAACCCCTGAAAATAGTTTTTATGACAAAACAATATGATATAATAATTTCTTGTGAAGGCATTTATAAAAAGGCACTTCCATTCCATTTCATTCATGATTGAAATAAGACACTCGCTTCTATCACTGAATTAAACTGTAATCAAAAGTCTCTCTCGTTACGATATTGGTTACGATAAACTATATTGCCACTCGAGTGTCTTCAGAAGGTCAATTCCTTGACGCGGTGAAAAGTAAAAACTGACATAGGGAAAAATAATCTACCTATGAATAGAATGGAAGATTTTTCTGCTTTGATGATGATGCCATCATCTCTGTCGAAACGGAAAATTCAGAAACCATTAATCATACATAAGTAAAACTATCTTTATTTCTGTGCAGCGAATCATAACTGATTTTCTTCCCTCCATCTTGATTTCCGATTCATTGTAAGTCATCTGAGAACCTTGTTCACGTTGCTGGCCATTAATCATTTAAATATTCCCTGAGGAGCAATATCAGAAAGTATTTGAACAAAGAATTGACAAACACGTGGCTTAATCTCGACAAGACTTCTTCCCTACGTGTCTGTATTAGCATTGCAATAGATTGGGTGCCTTGGGAAAGGTGTACAGACTTGGTGTATAATATAAAAACTGTAAGTTCCTAATAAAGAAAGTTATCATTCAGACAAAAACGTGTAATACAAATTTGAAATAGATTACTTACTTCACTGTTAAACGGGGAATTATAAACATGAAATTCTAATCTACATATACAGGCACTCTACACCTCAATTAAAATATCAATATTTTCAGGTACAATTCTTTTAAACTAAAGCACGTGATAGATCAATTATATCATAGTGACGAAACGAGCATTTATGAAATGGCTGTTGTCGTTCTTTAACTTCAAACCCTTGGCTCGATTTCATCTTAAGATTAAATCTGCTGTAATGGTGCATATGTCAAATGCTTCTTTTCAATTGGCCAAGAGAGCCACACCAAAATGAAATAGTTTTAAAAAATTCCTGAAATTCATTTGAAGGCAAATATGTGTTATTCCATTTATGTAATTAATTAATATAATTAAAGTAAGGATACTAATTTCGTATTATGCTTTGAATTTAAGAAAAGATTAAATGGGTGCTCAACGGACTATATGAATTATACACTTCTCAACACTGTAGCTAAACTCAGTTTATGAATAAGTCTTGGTAAAAGCACCGACTTCTTGTCAATAAAAGAAAGTTTCATGACAGTAGGAAAAGTACAATATAAAGACAACCTGACCCACAACGATAATGAAATCGAATCGTGTGCAGTCTAGAAAGGTATTTGAATTTATGCCTAAAGGAGCAAATAATATTCCGGAAAAATCGCATGGCGTCATAAAATAATAGTTTGACGTCATTGCTTCTATGTTAAACAGGTTAGGATCAATATAACGGAATTCAACCTTTGAATCTTGCTCAAGTTAGGTGATCAGAAACACTTAGTCTGAAAGGACTACGGTGTCACGTTCTCTTCTCCAGAAGTGAGAGGCTTAGAAAGCTCAAACTATGTCCACAATCCTCAGCAGATTATTTATAGATTTGTTGGTACTGTGACCCCTACAAGGAGCTAAAGAGGACACATCCTCAAAACCTTTTTTGTCTATCCTTTATGAAAAGAAATGGTCAAGAGAGCTGAAATCTCGTGTACAGACTCTTAGTCTAAGCGGATTTGGCGATCCTTTGGCAGCTCATATGGTGAACCTCTGACCATGTTTGGAATACATTTTATAAGTACATAACTAATTTCATCCTACATATACTAAGTAGGACAACATTACATTAACCAGTTAAATAAAAATGTGCCAAAAACACTATTGTCAAATATTGATAAGTTAAATAAATTTTCAGTAAAAGTTCAATTTTTTATATGATACATTATTATGGAAAAAGTAAAGCAATAAATCTCCCTACAACAGTCTGACTGCACATAATTGTTTGGTGCAGACTCCAGTGTTGCATATCGATACATGGAGAGTCTCATAATCTTTATTGACAGTCTCATAGTATTCTTACATTGAGCAGCATTCGATCCTGTATTGGAATGAAACTTTTAAATACATATTAAAACACTCGTATTTGTACCTAATTGCAGTAATGGCATAAAACGTCGTGCCAATTCTGTTCTTATCCTTACTTCAGCTCTAGAAGAAATGATTCTCTGTTCTCCTTAAAGCATTTTGACACAAAAGATCATTTAATTACTTCAAAAGTCCATCTACCCATATATGAAGGCTTGAGAAGATGATCGACTAACGTCGAACTTACGTTGCTTTGTACAATCATTCTACGACAATTCAGATGTCATGCTGATAAAATGTCATGATGATTTGTGACACTTCTTCACGTCACTGTTCATGACAGCATACAAAAGAAATTATATAGAAGCAAAAAAGTAAGCCTGACTGTTTTTATTGTCTCAAACTTTTGTTATTGTGCTTTTGAATTTTGTGTCTTAGGAAGGTATCTTATTAGTGACTTAGATAATTTTGCAAGGAAATGGCAACTCTTAAAGCAGTATAGTTATCATAATTCTAAAATTGTTTACAGATACATCTTGAAAGTAATGTGGTTAATTCATTACCACAAATGTCAGAGTAAGATGACTTCTCTCTTCCTCAATTACTTTAAAGGATTCAGTTTTTCATCTAGAAACATGCTAATAGGTTGTTCTGCTTCACTACCCTTCATATGTACGCACTGACACCACCCACTTTACATGATGATGTGTCATTATTCCTACTTTGCTGATGAATAATGAGTAAATATCGATAATATTTTTTTTAAAACAAGACCTCCCTAACACAAAACAAGGAATTAGCAGTTTCCCTTGGTACCTTGTTAGGTTGGTTGATCTCTAACAATGAAGATTCTTTCTCATGATAAAACTCATTCATATCAATACCTTCCGAGGGTGTCATATGGGACGTAAATACACGTGACTGCAACTGCGAATCAAAAGAGAACATCAAGGAGCGCTAAGATAGGAATAAATCAGGTGATCCTTTAACATGGCCTTCAAGGATAGTATTTTAATAGCAAATACTGTTGCATTACGTTGAGTACTCTTCCTCTGGTACACGTTATATTTTAGAAGGTGTAGATTGACGTGTTACATTGAATCAGTGTTTTTTGTTTTACAACACTGGACAAGAGTCCAAAAGGGATGAAGTTTTTCAGGGCAAAGGTTTATGCTCTACGGGACAATGATAAGTGTTACTGTGCTTCGTTGTATGGAACGATGGTTATTGTGAATGTATTACGATGTATCAACCCTTGATGATTCCTATTGTACTACCTTGTACGTAACGTATTCTTACAGTTCAAAGATTTTCAGGAAGATGGTTGTTATTTTGCTATTATATAGAAACGTTGATGAATTGCCAGAAATTGACAGGTTTTACTTGCTTACGTTGAATCCAACTCCGTCGACAGTGAATTTGCTTCATTGAACACGACTGTGCTTACCGCTTTTGTACAGTTTATAGTATTTTGTAGGGTGTTGGAAGGTGCAAGCCGATGATCAGAATTACTGCTTGGTTGATTGCTGAAATCTTGCTTAATTTTCCAAAACGTTGATTGTACGCTTAATACCATGCTAAATTTTTTATGAAGTTGAACGTTGCCGAAATACGGCGGATCAAGCAATATTGAACGTACCCCATTTAACCCGACTTCGAAGATCACAGTTATGGACAGACAGCAAGTGTACCACATCGTAGAATTTATAAAAAAATATTAATGTGCAACTTTTTACTAGACTTTACACTTTGTAACTCTGCTATATAAGCACAGATTGCATTATTGCATCTTCATTAAAAGAGATCATTTCGTTGAAAGAATTCGGAAATATCCCAGTCCAAACATGGTGTTTGCAATTTCGATAATTGTTGTGACAATTTTTGCAAGTCAAGGAACCTGCAGTTACTGTTATTATGATAACTTTATTCGAATCGATATGTTTGATAACAAAATCATGTCAGAACTCTCTCTTTGGTCCAAATCTGGAACTGGATCTGCAATGGTTTGCTCCAACGAATGTGCCCTTGACAAGCAGTGCTTATCTTTCTTCTACAATACACAGACAGATGTGTGTACTGGTCACCCTATCAGATACACCTCAATCCAGAACAGCGTCACCCAGCAAGGATCTGTGTATTTCACTCTGCTCCTCCGTGAGTTATTTGTTCTGTGTAATTTGAAATCATACTCATTTGAATATTATCTATAATTCATTTTTGGAAATCCTACTCATTTGAATATTATCTATAATTCATATTATAATACACCTACCTCGTAGGATGTCATGAATTTAACATGATTTGTCACTTATGGTCCGTGAATGAACCAAAATTACACCACACAGCATTTATTTAAAATAGGGTTCGGAATATTCAAGGTTTAAAGGTATTTTGGATCACTATCAAATTTGGGCTATTTACTTCGTCCGTCTCATCTGCCGGGACACACAACTCTGTTGGATTTCGTAATATGTACTGAACTGCAACTAAAAAATGAATGTGAGCGATTGGCTATATAGTATTTCAATAAGATCGGTGATGCAATTGTTATAAAATGTTTTCTTTAATATCGAATATGAATCTAATATATGCACAAAGAGTAAATAAAATCAATTAATCCATTTCATTAAAGAGTTAAAATCATTTTAAGTTAAAATAACTGGTTGATAATTCGGTACAAGAAAATCCTTGTTAGTAACATTGTAATTTGGTATTTTTCTAAATATTTGTAAGACATCAACGTATTTTATATAAGCTAACTTCAAATGAAACAGAGAATTTGACATAACTAACTGTTTAAGTTTTCTTCAGTTGAGCTTATCAGTGTCTTTGTGAGTTGTGAAAAATACATTTTGTTCTTCCATTATTCATTGTCCTTGATATTGAAGTTGAGTCATTTAGAGAGATATTTTATTTATTACTCAACCCCACGTATCAATATTTTTTTAAATAAATTAATCGTCAAAACAACAATCAGCTGATCGCAAAACCGGCATATGAATATCATTCAGTCAAACATAACACAAAACAAAATAGTTCGTTAATTGTTGGGTGTCTGCATAAGTGACTCGCCTAAAAACATGTAACCAAAATTATTTTGGTGAAAAAGTATTTAATTTTTAAGAAATTCATTGATATGACAAACTCTTACAAACAACGAAAAACGTCAGCACATAGGGCTCTCTATACATGACGCCATCGGAAGACGTGACGCCATCGGAAGACGTGACGTCCAAGGAAGACGTGACGTCCAAGCAAGATGTGTGCGATATTGCTTTTAACATATGGACACTACTTGATACATTTCAAAACATACGGTTATTTTTTAAGTATCTATTGTGGCATTTAGGTTTCCATATTTAAAAAGTTATCTTTATCGTAAATGTACGATGTCAGAAAATGTGAGAAGACCATCGCCAAGTCGACATATGAAGTTAACATAAAACAAAATGGCATCGAGTAACAATGATTTATTGGATTCATGTACTTATTAAAAAAATGATCAGATAACAATGTAAAATGCTTGCTAATGCGGTTAAAGACTTGCAGCAGAGTGTGGAGGGTACAACTTGCTAATTTCGTTGTTTAATTTTTATTTGCTGGAAAGAAGTATCTATTTCAATCGTGTAAGTCTGTTGTTTGTCAAGTTTTATGATAGAGTGGACAAGCATTTCCGATAATTATCATTGTATATCCTTGTTCACAGATAAAAGGGAGTGTTCAGAAGTTCACGCCGTTCATCCATATTCGCCAGATGGTGTGTACATCATCAACCCAGAAGACGGAGAAGGTATTGCCAGAGTCTACTGCGATATGCCTGTTAGTGTTGGTCAGTGGACGACCATATCAGACTGTGCAGATATAAAGAGCCGGGACCCGGATGCTCCAAGTGGGGTTTATTTCGTAAACCCTAATGGAGGAGGCCATTTTCGAGTTTACTGTGATATGACTACCGATGGAGGTGGATGGACGGTAATCTTTATCACATTTATATACCACGTACCCTGTTAAGTAAACAGTGTTTTGATGTATGATACACTAAAATAGTTCTAGATTTCTGCTGTTCATATTTCAATTTTATATCTTGTCAGTTTAAAATTTTTAAAAAAACATTGACAATAGATCAAACAGAAAGCAAATTCGCTTTTGATCTTAACTGAAGATTAAAATACCTACTGGATGCAGCTTAATGTAATCTTTCAGTTATACAAACCCTCCATATGCAGGCAGATGTTACGAATGGACGCTTATTTCCATGAATGTATCAATTAGCATATCAGGTAGGTAATTATGGACTTAAAGCCGATGAGATAAAGTGCACATGTAATGTGTTTTATCATGCTAATAGATGAGCAAACTACTTTTCAACATTAACAAGCTAAAGAGTAAACAAAAAACCCAAAGTGTAATTGAATTACAAATAAGAAGAGGATGTATGTTTCCTTTGAGAAACCTAGTGTGGATGATAGGCCAGATTTCAAAGTAGTCTACTGTCAAAGATAATTAAGACATTGTTTCTTGTGAAAGAATAACAGACATGTGATATACTAATACATTATTATATCTTTTATGATTATACGGTCTGTTTTAAAATTTCAAATTCACGATCCTGTCCGTCATTCATGACGCTGTCCGTCATGCGAGACGGGGTATCGTCAATAGAGCCTTACACAGCGCCTATTTCACTCGAAGAATACAATATCGCACATTGCATTCATGAGTAGATTTACATCTTTAACAGCAACACACAGTACAGTCGGATCGATAAAAGAATATTTGTCAGCTTTGCTCAGTGTGTAACGGGGTTTATTTATTTAGTGTCCCAAGTGATGATTGTGGCTTCATCTAAAACATGTTCAAACTGCCTTGAAAAATGTATGTCAAGTTTGGCATAGTGTCAATTTCAAAGCCGTGAGAGCTAGCCATACATGATCAAATGATGTCAATTGATTGAGTTATTTAAGCACTGTGTCTGAATAATCTGTTAATATTATCCTTTAAAACGTTTGTGGTTTTACTCTGACAAGAGGTTTTACACTGTTATAATAGAACCTCTTTACAGATGAGACCTCAACCTTGCGAAAAACCTTCAAATTAACTCGGGATACACTCCATCATTTACGTTATGTTAAGTATGCTTTTCATTGAAAGGAAGGCTGGAATCAAGTCCCAGAGAGTTCAGAGGATTGCCGTCTGTGATACGGTTGATTGCTGTAGTTTAATTTAATTGTTTTCCTTAAAATTTACATATTCCATATGTCATTCACGAAAACGTGAAATTTATGCAATAAAACAACTGTACCCACACATACATCAGACAAAACACTCGAGTTTGCTTTCCGCAGACATTTCTATACACCTGAGTGTGACATAAAATGAAATTTATAAAACGTAAAACGTTGGATGTCTCTGTAAGTTGTAAATCCCTGATATGTAACTTGTAGGTTCAAAATTGATCTTAAAAATTCTTAATGTGTCCGCAGTTTCTCCTTATAAATGCTTATGCAGGTAAATTTCATGTGCGAAAGAATCATTGTTACTTTTACTGGTAACATACCGCAAGCACCCTAATTACCCGTGCTCATCCCGTTCAATTATTTATCACAACATGCCTTAGCCTCACACAAATTCAAATTCATTTATTCTCAAAAACGCCACCGACGGTGGTACATGAGCATAGAAATATATAACAAAGAAATATACATAGTTTCCAAGATGAACAGGTGAAATTTTCATTTAACGAGTAACAAGAGACTGAAGAAGGGTATAAGCATTCAATAAAACAGTCATGGTCACAGGTATTGTACATGTAATGTAAATCAGGATTTAATTAAGATGATCTTTATAAATTTCGATAGTTTTTTCAATTTTTTGGTATCCTTATTGCACATTAGTTGTTTGAATTTGAAAAGGTTTGCCCAATTGAAATAGAAATTGTCAATGAGCTGTACACGATGGTGGTGAAGAGCCTCACACCTCAGTAGGTAGTGAAACTCATCACCAACAGCGGGCGAGTTACACAGATTGCTTGAGCTTTAGGGCTTTGAATCGGTTAATTAGTTAACAAAATATGCGCTATGAAGACACCCTGCCCTGTGTAACTGACGGTAACATCCATATAAATTTTGCACCTAAAGATTTTTACAACTTATATGTCTTTTGTGTACAAAAGAAGATATTGCTTAAATATCGTTAAACCAAACTAACTTACTCAAAATGAAACCACACTTCCGTAAGCCAGAGTCGTTCACGTTTAAGACGTCCACAGTTCAGGAAAGACACTATTTCTTCAAATACTCAGAGTCAGAGGTATTTACCTGGGGTTAATCTATGTCTCTTTGGACTCATACAAGATGAATATTAAATAAGGAGATATTTTATTTTAAAACCCAACAGGTGTTTCAAAGACGCGAAGACGGCAGTGTAGACTTTTACAAGTACTGGGCGGATTACAAGGCTGGATTTGGAACTGCTGGTGGTGAATTCTGGTTAGGTGAGTAAAGTGAGCCATAGTATTTTGTTACTTCTTCGTTGTTTCATTTTCAATCGTTACGACATTACGTCAGTACTATTGCTGATTCAGGGTTATTTCATTTCACAAGCCATCCTTTGTCACTTTACGTCAATCCGAACGTGGAGCTCAAGAATAAAATATTTTGTATAATAAGAGACGCGGATTCACGTGGAAGTTACAAACTGTTAAAAAGACCCAAATTTATAATTTCAGAAGATTGTAATAATGTAGCCACCGGCAGAATCTCTGCATTTGATCTTACATCATTGAAGAGAAAATACCGATAATAGTTCGTCTATGTTGTTTACTGCAATGAAAAAGATAAAGAATTCAAATATAAAGCTATCACACTTACAAAGTGCATCAGTACCTTCAAATTATGTATGTAACAAAATAAATAAATTTATATTAATTGTTATCCAGTGTGTTTAAAGTGCAATATATTGATTGATTGTCCAAATGAATTTCTCAGTTGAGTATAAATACAAGACCCTATGTTTCATACCTTATACTGTTAGTGGACTTACCACATATTATGAATTTGTATACCAGATAACGGTACATCTTATATTCTTGTGTAGGCTTTGAGAATATTCGACGAATTATTTCTGGACGAGCAACTAAGCTGAGGTTAGACATGAAGGACCAGGATGACCAATCAGGATATGCCACGTATTCAACGTTCATTATTAACGATGAAGCTGATGGCTATCGTCTTACAGTAAATGGATTTGATGGTAACAGAGGTGAGTAATGCAGTTGTCTCCCTTGGTAAATTGGTACTTTTATTGTAACGTGTGAAAATAATCTTTATTTAATTGATACTATAGCAATAGTTATCAGCAAGTCATCTGTTTTAAATCATCATTTGTTTTTTGGTCAGTCAATTTGAGTCTTTTCTGAACAAATCTGACAAGATCCAGTCTCATTGTCGGGACTTCCGAAGTCGTTCTGTTCTCACATGCATATGTCAACCATAGGCGTTC
Source organism: Phorcus lineatus (assembly GCA_921293015.1). Classification (NCBI taxonomy): domain Eukaryota; kingdom Metazoa; phylum Mollusca; class Gastropoda; order Trochida; family Trochidae; genus Phorcus; species Phorcus lineatus. The sequence continues at coordinate 5,240,072 of OV121092.1, forward strand.
AGATCTGACAGATTCATACACGTCATTAGGTGTTTATACACCAAACGTATATATTGTGATGATAATAAAACTAATAATAACTATGTCAGGAGAATTCCAGTCATTTGTCATCTTCACGTTTATAGTATTATTATCGTGCTATATTTCCCTATTTTGGAATAAATCTAAGAACCGGCATGGCTAGCCGCATTCCAGAGGTAGCCAGCAGGTCAGCTTGACCGGCACATAACCTTGAAACTAGCTAGAGTCCACATTCCAATACCAAACGTGGAACCAGCGTAAGACTTAGAGTACTTCGGATAGCTGGTTACATAAACCCTAACCATTTATGGACGGTAGGTCGCATCACCTCTGACCGTAGGCTCACCAGCGCTTCTATAAGAACCCAACATGCCTTGACTTCAGCAGTCCAAGTTGATGTCAAGCTGTTGGTGTTCTTTTCTAGGTGAGTTGAATTTGCTACTGCTACATTTGTTAGGTTAACTTTTGTTATTATTCTATGTTAACTGGTTACTCCTTTATCAACCCAAGTTCACATAAGGTCAAACTTAAGAACACACATGTGCTTGCAACTGCAGTCGAGATTAGCCCGTCCGCTGTATACACACTTAGTGATCAACCTTCAACCCCTCCCTCTGTACCACCCTCTGTCTCTCGACAGCTAAGATTCCAAAGATGTGGTCGGAAGGAATCATCAATCCTATCCCTAAGTCGTCGATGAGTGACCTCGCTGACCCGCTCAACTACAGAGGAATTACGCTTGCCCCGGCTATCTACAAACTATACTGTGGTATTTTAAATAACAGACTTCATGGACAGAGAGAAATGAAATACTAACAGATGAACAGAACGGTTTTAGGAAGAGCAGATCAACGATTGACCACATTTCGTCAATTACAAGCATCATAGAAAACAGAAAACTAGCAAGAAAATCGACGCATACAGCTTTTATTGATTTTAAAAAGGCATACGACTGGATTGATAGAAATACCCTTTGGACAAAGTTAAAGGATAAAGGCATAAAAGGAAAAATGTTTTCAGCACTTAAATCGTTATATATTAATGTTAAATGTTGTGTGCGTGTGAACAGATGCCGAACTCCATGGTTCACAGTGAACAGAGGTCTCAAACAGGGCTGCTTGCTATCCCCTATTCTTTTTAATTTTTATATTGATTACTTGATATGTACGCTAAATGCGCTTGGTAAAGGAATATGGATTGAAGAAGAGTGCGTGACTGTACTGGCCTATGCTGACGATATTGTTTTACTAGCTGAAAGTGAGGAAAATCTTCAATATTTACTGAATACATTACATACGTGGTGTGAAACGAACAAAATGACTATAAACCCAGAGAAGTCAAAAATTTTACATTTTAGAAATCCATCGGTACCAAGAACATCTGTAACCTTTACATGTGGAACGTCAGCCATTCTAGTGGAGGAGCAATATCATTATCTTGGTGTTTTATTGACTGAACATTTAAACTACAACGCAATGGCGAAGGCAGCAGCAAAAGCAGCAAGCAGATCATTGGGACTTTTAATCACTAAATTCAAATGCCTTGGTGGAATGCCTTATAATGTTTAATCTAAACTCTACGAAACAATGGTATTTTCAGTCCTCAACTATGGTGCTAGTATATGGGGAACTACTGAACACTCATGTGTTAATTCAGTACATCACAGAGCCATTCGATTTTTCCTAGGCCTTGGAAAGTATGCCCCGAACGCAGCTATCAACGGCGATATGGGATGGACACCACCTACAGTGAAAATTTGGACCTCAGTTTTTAGACATTGGACCAGAATTGTGAATATGACCACAAGAAGAGTCAACAAGAAAATATTCTTATGGGCTGAAAAGTGCAGAAGGAAGAACTGGAATTTTAAAGTCAAAGCAAAACTTCGCAATCTTGGATTCGAAAACCTAGCAAATACAGAACATCACTTGGAAAAGAAACTGTTTTTAAGAAATACACAAGCCGCTATGTATAAGGAGTGTGAAAAGAACTGGAGATGTACCATAAATAAGGAGGAAGGAAAAAACGGAGGACGAAATAAATTACAGCACTACAAATTTTTTAAATTCAATTACGAACCTGAACAGTATGTAAAATGCCCTATTCCCCGAAGTCACAGAAGTGCTTTAGCTAAGTTTCGATGTGGAGTGGCTCCGATCCGATTAGAAACTGGCCGTTATGAAAATATCCCACACTATCAGAGATTTTGTTTTAATTGTTCCAACACGATAGAGGACGAAATACATGTTTTATTCCAATGCCCAATTTTTGCAAGTCAACGGGAGAATTTGTTCTACAAATGCTCTCGTATCAATAACAATTTTTATAACTTGTCTTACTGCGAGATGCTAGTATTTGTTTTTACATCCCCCGAAGTAACTTTTAGCATAGCCAAAACCTGCCATGACATTTTAGTTAAAAGACGTGATATTTTATATGAATGATTTATGTATATATTAGCTCTATTTTCTGTATATATTTTGTCCTGTTTTAATATTGTTTAAGTGTATTGATGACATTTTTATGCAAATAGTCTCTCATAAGTCGCTGAGCGATTGGTCGTTGTGTATATCTTATATATTTTATATATCTTATGTATTTTAGTGTACAACGAGTGAGACTCAAATAAAATATTCTGTCTGTCTGTCTGTCTGTCTCTCAGGTAAGTACAACGCACCAATTACCTCATCATTTACCCAAGCATGCTTTTCCTAAGAAGGACTCACACCATTCCACTCATGCTGACATAGACTTTGATCTCAGTCAATCAAACTTGTCTCCTCAAGAAAAACAACAACTTTTGACATTCCTCAGAGCCACTCACGCTGCTTTCGCTCAAAATTGGTCACAATTAGGCAAAACAAACTTACATCATCATATCATTGAAACAGGTGATGCAAAACCCGTTAGATTGCCATTCTACAGACAAAACCCTGTACTTAGAAAAGAGTGTTCACAACAAATCGAATAAATGTTAGACGCTAAGATAATACAACCTAGTACATCTGCTTGGCATTCACCAGTGGTGATGGTTAAAAAGAAAAATAGTTCTTATCGCTTTGCTGTCGACTATAGGAGATTAAATTCTATCACACGACCTATATTTTTCCCGCTTCCACGCTTTGAAGATGTCACTGATGCTGTAGGTAACAGTCATGCTAAAATATTTACAGTGTTAGACTGTGCAAGCGGCTTTTGGCAAATTCCGCTTCACGTTGCAACAAAACACAAATCTGCATTTATCACACCTGACGGAGTTTTTGAATGGAACCGTCTTCCTTTTGGTCTCAAAAACGCCCCAATGGCATTCCAAAGAACTATGTCTCAGGTTCTCCAGGAAATGAACTGGAAGTATGTTTTGATATATGTAGATGACGTAATCGTCTTCTCAAGAAATTTTAAAGAACATCTCCAATGTGTGTTCCAGAAATTAAAAGAAGCAGGCCTTACCTTAAAACCTAGCAAATGTAAATTCGCTGCAAAACAGGTTACATATTTGGGCCATATTTTCAATAAAGATGGTATTTCTGTAGACACGTCCAAAGTAGATGCAGTCAATCAAATCCCCCCTCCCAAAAATGTTCGTGAAGTAAGACATTTCTTAGGGCTAGCAGCCTATTACAGAAAGTTTGTTTCCAATTTTTCCGGCATTGCATCACCAATGTATAGTCTATTACAAAAAGATGCTCCTTTTATATGGTCTGAAGAATGTCAAAAAGCTTTCCTTTCTCTCAAAGAAAAACTCACAACTGCCCCTATTCTAGCTTACCCTGACCCTGACAAACCTTTCATCTTAACAACCGACGCATCTACCACGGCCATTGGTTATATCCTCAGTCAGTGTGATGATAACGGCCTAGAGCATGTTATTTCGTATGGAGGACGTTCTCTTCACTCTGCTGAAAAGAACTGGGGTGTAACGCAGTTAGAATGCTTGGCAGTCCTTGAAGGTATCAGAACATATAGGGTTTACCTAGCTGGTGCCAAATTCAAGGTATATACCGACCACAAAGCTCTCACCTGGATAAAAGGCATGAATGCTGAAACAGGTCGTCTTGGTCGTTGGGCACTCATGCTCCAAGAATACGACTTTGACATTGAGCATAGGTCAGGTAAGTCTAATGCCAATGCTGATGCTCTTTCGCGTACACAGTACCCACCACAGACATCACTTCCTGACACTGAAGATATACCTGGGCCATCACTTCCTACCGCTCATACACACAAACGTACATATGCACATGTTGCCAGTACAACTACGCCCATTTCCTCACACTCGTACACGTCAACGTGTACACAGACCTACATAGGCAAACCCACAAAAGCCTCCACAGGTCACTCTCACAAAGGTAAAACGAGGTCATCATCCTCATGTACCAACTCTCACTCGCTTCTCAGCACTCAAACCAAACAAGCGCTTCACTCACAGCAAGCCAATCACTCGCTTCAATCGAGCAACTCGAATCCAATCAATCATGCCACAAACGGCACTCATCATGCAGGTACACGTACATATGCTCAAGTGGCCAGTGCGAACCTCCCTTGTGACATATCCTCAGAATCACCCACATCATCTCATAGTCACAAAACCAACAAACACATTGCCTCATCAGATCAATCATTTGCACCTCATAAACGTTCCCCTCCCAACCTGCCCACGCAATCTCCAGGTGGTCCGTCACTACAGCCGCCTGCCTTCACCAGTGATCAAGACCAGTGTAATGAGATCCCGTTATCAGTAGACCTGGTTTACACTGATCAGCCTCCCGTGGTGGTATCCTCAGCGGACCTTGACCTCGACACAGCCGATTTAGCAGACAAGCAAGCTAAAAGTCCTGACTTACGTCCTGTCATTGACTATTTGTCAAAAGGAGAAATTTCTCCCAATTACACACAGGCACAAATTCAAGGTCTCAAAGGTCGTGCCCTTGAGTATGAATTACTTGATGGTATTTTGTACCATTTTTATCAGGCTAAACATAGAGGTAGCAAAACAAACAGACCGGCTACTATCACACAGATAGCTGTTCCACTATGTTCTAGGAAGGACCTTTTACGGGCTTATCACAATAGTTCCGCGGGTGGTTGCCATTTTGGCAGAGACGCAGTAAGGCATACCTTATTGAACAAATACTATTGGCCGGGCATGTATCAAGATATTGAAAATTATGTCAAGTCATGTCACCAGTGTCAAATATCCAAACGTGACACTCACGCTAAAAAGGCACCCATGGTTCCATTACCAATTGGTGACACCTTCTCTAGGCTACATGTTGATATATTAGGTCCTTTACCTGAAACAAAGGAAGGTTACAAGTATATCTTACTTGCTGTCGACTCTTTCTCCCGTTGGACTGAAGGCTTTCCGATGCGCACACAAGAAGCTTCTGAAGTTGCCAAACTGCTATTCTATCAAATTTTCACACGCTTTGGAGCGCCACGCACTTTGTTAACTGACAGAGGTCGTCAGTTTACTTCAAAGCTTGTCAATGCTCTGTGTGAACTTCTTGATATTAAGCACTTCTACACATCAAGTTATCATCCACAAACGAATGGCATGTGTGAGAGACGGAATAGCACAATAGAACAAACGTTACGCACGTGTGTTAATTCTGAACAAAACGACTGGTCAGACTTCCTTCCTGGCTTAATGATGGCCATGCGCAATACTCCTTGTGAGTCTACAGGTTATTCACCATATTACCTGTTATTTGGCAAGGAAATGCATATGCCTTTTGATACAACTCTTCTACCAAAGCCATCTATGGGTAAAAACGCTCAAGATCACGTGCAAGCAATGCAGCATAATCTGAGGTTAGCCAACTCTTTTGCATCAGATACTATGGCTGCTACACAAGAACTTAGCAAGGAACGTCATAATCTAAAAGCAAAAGAGCCTTCATTTCAAGTCGGCGACCAAGTTTTACTCCAGAACAATGTCGTTAAGAAAGGTCAGTCGTCCAAATTGACACGCAAATTCAATGGCCCGTATCATATCACTCAGGTCTTTCCAAATCATACATTTAAGCTCACAAACTCCCAAACAAACAAACCTCATAAATCACGCATTCATGCTAACAGGCTAAAAAGGTATTACCCTCCTCAGCCACAAGTTGCCAATGTACCCGTTCCTTGTCCCAACTTTCAAGCTCATCATGACAACATCACACCACATGACAGCATCGTTAATGAACATGAACCTTCCACTTCTCATAGTTCACCTGAAGACAAGTCAAAACCACCACAAACCTCCAAAAAAAATCATCAAACAACATCAGGCAATTCAAAATCCACAAAACCGAACAAAACAGCAAAATCACCTCAAACGACTGAAGACGATGAAACCTATTTTGTTGACAAAATCCTTAAAACTAAAACAGTTAAAGGTGCATCATGGTACTATATCAAATGGGTAGGTTTTTTAGAACGCACATGGGAACCAACTTCCAATCTCAACCCAGCTCTCATTGCTGAGTTTCATCAGTCAAAAACAAACAGAGGACGTAGACGCAAACACAAATTCTTCAGGAAACATTTATACATTGTATCAATCTATTTAATTATATGTGTTAAGAACGCATTGGATAACAGTTATGCTCTGACCACGATTCTTCCACGGCATTAAATGTTCGTTTTGTAAATAAAATAGGAATTGAACATTGTTGTTGGCCACAACATATTTCTTCTCCCGGTCATCATACTGAATTCCTGTGCTTTCTTCTCTCATAGGTCCCACATGGCGCAGTATCATACTCTCGCTGTTCATCCTGTTTTTGACACTACTGAAACTTCTATATTTGTATCATAACTCTGCTTCTAATAATTCTGCTCATCGTCCTCGTCATCAAACTTAGATCTACCAATTAAAACTGTCTCCTACTTGAGGTCACCTCTGGATCTCAATGTATGATGCTTCCCTTCATGACACTCACTCTCTGTCCGGGACATCTTCCCTCCTGCAAACATTGATAATCTGCGCATTTCTTGTTTTCTCTTCCCAGTCCTTACTGTAGACTGGCCCAATTTCATTATCAAGATATGTTCAAAGCACCGTTCACTGCCTATATCCTCCAATTACATCAGGGATTTATCAATATCGTTGACCCTACATCTATAATGTAATGGACATTGAGATCGACAATCGGTACTCATCATATATTTTCAATGTCAAGTATTATTAAATCATCAAGGTTTATTTGAATGTACATTACAATAACGTTGTCACCATACCATATCATGTTTGTTTCATTACTTATGTATTTTACCTTTACTACAATGTCATTTTGCCTGTCCACATTAAATTTTGTATGTCACCATTGCTAATGTGTCACACATGTTCGTTGATGTTACCATATTGCTTTTGAGGACAAAAGCACCATGTCGCCCAGGAATCTATTATCGTGCTATATTTCCCTATTTTTAGTTGCAAATTATTTAGTTATTATATGATTTAAATTAGAAATAGAACGTGGTCATTTTAGTTAAAGTCCGCCATTTTGGAATAAATCTAAGAACCGGCATGGCTAGCCGCATTCCAGAGGTAGCCAGCAGGTCAGCTTGACCGGCACATAACCTTGAAACTAGCTAGAGTCCACATTCCAATACCAAACGTGGAACCAGCGTAAGACTTAGAGTACTTCGGATAGCTGGTTACATAAACCCTAACCATTTATGGACGGTAGGTCGCATCACCTCTGACCGTAGGCTCACCAGCGCTTCTATAAGAACCCAACATGCCTTGACTTCAGCAGTCCAAGTTGATGTCAAGCTGTTGGTGTTCTTTTCTAGGTGAGTTGAATTTGCTACTGCTACATTTGTTAGGTTAACTTTTGTTATTATTCTATGTTAACTGGTTACTCCTTTTATTGAACATAAAGTCTTGTTATTTCTGTTTAAGCAAATTATTATGTTTAAGTTTGATGGTTAGGTTAGGTGTATTGTGAATGTAGGATTTAAAGATCAGACATTACTAAGATCCAGTTAGTATAACAGGCTAACATTTGAATGATATTTTCTATTCGTGAAAAAGGCGACATGACTAGCTACTCTATATAGGACAAAATGTTTTATTGTATCGACGTTATGTCGTTATATTGTATGTGTATTTCGGGACATCTTTGATATACGTCATAAACATGGATTACAACGATTCGTAATACAAACTACTATTGAAAGTACTCGTATTGCAAATATCACGTAATCCAGTGTTTGTATATCTAGGGTTATATATGCCCTTAATTTTTATATGTACACAGGGGTATTCCTCTAAGACAACAGAGCTGTATTGGAGTTTATCAGTTGAAAGTTATACACTCAGTCTGTAAACTAAACGCTTGACTCCAAGCTCTAGGTATTACGTTGTCGGGCATGCGCACACCATATCAGTAGCTTTTAAGCTGGGGTGCCGCAGCATGCGCTAATTAGAGTGAACTAATATCCTCTGATTAGATTAGCGTTTTGGATTAGTTACGGTTCAGTAGGATAGATTAAAAACAAGGCTCTTTTACTCATCATTCATATATTCGTTATCATAATGTTTCACAAATTATCGTAAATATTTTGTTATTTAAATAAGAATAATTGAAGTATTGTATAATGACCCTTGTGTGAGGCAAGCTAGCAGCCGAGCACAAGGCACATCACTATACTTACTAGTGAAGAATAGATTTAAATACTATGTAAATGATATGTCTTTTATGTAATTGCTTTTATATTAATTTGATTATTAATGTACTTTTATGTAATCCTGATTATGATAAATTTCCAATTGAAGTAACTATGTTGATGAATTGTTTAATGAATAAATTGAGTCCAAGTTGATGTCAAGCTGTTGGTGTTCTTTTCTAGACTTATCACCCGTGTCATCCTTCCCCGGAATCACTTAACAGGGCCCGATAACGGCCGATGTTAGTATTGTGGTGTGAACCAATGAAAAAATGAACCTTGTGCCAGGACTTATTCATTCATCTTTATTACTTTTCCCAACTTACAATTTGTTTAACCATAATCTGTTATTTAACAATATTTATGTATTCCGCATAGTTACCATTTGTGATTTCTCAGATCTACTTCCATCAAAAATCAGAAAAGTCTATCAAATTGCACAAAAATAAAGATATTACCGATTATTGAATAACTACGTCATCGCTAAGGCTTGGGAATTAACAAATTATTAAAAAGCTCGGGAAAGGGAATTTGTGATTCTCTGTCACTCGTCACACAGGATTAGGCAGCAATGGCGGCAATGCATATAGAGCAAAGGTAACAATGAAACAACAATAGTATGGGAAGAGATTAGTTGAGAAGCTAAAGTCGATACACAAAAGGAATTACATAGCTGAAACTCAGCTGGCTTCCTTGAACTTTCTCTCTCAGAACAATCTTTGGCTGATTCAACCATGAGACTTTTCAAAAGGACCCTGACCTAGTTCCTACTCCCCAATTCCCCAAACCAACAAATTAAAGGTCTGTATCATGTAAAGAAATAACATAATATCAAGGAATATTTTCTGTGATGAATCTCAATTTTCACAATTCCTTTCTCATTTTCGATTAAGATATCCATTGTTTTCAGGAGACTCTCTCAACTATCACAATGGTATGATGTTCAGTACCCGAGACCGAGATCAGGACACCTGGAGTGGAGTCAACTGTGCAGAGTCTTATAGTGGAGCCTGGTGGTACGGTGCATGCACGGACTCTCACCTCAACGGAGGGTACGGAGTCACCACGTATGCGGCAGGGATCACCTGGTACTCCTGGCATGGGGCCACCTATTCGTTGAAGTGGGTGGAAATGAAGATGAAACCTGCTTGAAAGTAGCAATAATGTCAATTGCAGCGAGATATAAACCTATCAAAGAATATATGCTGGTTATACCCCTGTATGGACATATCAACTTGACATTGTTATAACATATCCCATGTTATAAAGGGAAAGTTAATGGATTGGTTTTCTAGTTACCTTTAAAACAGAATTCAGAGAGTATCCATAGACAATTACAATTCAGATATGAAAACTATTACTGTTGGGGTGCCACAAGGATCCGTCCTGGGACCGTTATTGTTTTTAGTTTACATTAATGATATTATAGATGGTATTGATAATAATATCCGTCTACTTGCAGATGATACTTCAGTGTATGTTATTGTTGATAATCATGATTTTACTGCTGCTTCCTTGAATAATGACTTAAGCAGGATTTCTAATTGGGCTGAAATATGGCAAGTTGACTTTAATCCAGGTAAGACTGAAACAATTCTATTCTCTCGCAGAAGTAATCAAGAGCCGATTCCTAGACTTACAATGCAAGGAGCAGTCATTATCGAAGTTGATAAACATAAGCATTTGGGAATTACATGACAATCTGATTGTAGGTGGAATTCACACATTGCTGAATTAGTTAAAAAGATAAGTCCATTAGTAAATTGCCTTCGTAGTCTAAAATATAGATTATCAAGAAAATCATTAGAGCGAATGTTCTAGTCTTACATATTGCCAATTTTTTAATACTGTTCGCACATATGGGACAATTGCACAAAAGAACAAGAGAAAAGCATCGAAAGTTTGCATTTAGATGCTTTGCGGACGATTTGTGGGGCAATTAGAGGAACAAGCCATGCGTTGATTTATAGGGAAACTAACGTCATCTCCCTAACTGAGTGTCGACAAACAGGTAAATTATCCTTATTATACAAAATGACTAACAATATGGCACCAGATTATTTATGCCAACTTTTACCAGCGAGAGTATCACAGTTAACTGAACATAGACTCAGAAACAATAATAACATCCAGAATCTCCGCTGCCGTACTGATCTGTATAGAAATTCCTTTTTACCAGATACAATTTCACAATGGAATAAGCTACCTGATAATATTTCCAATGCACTAACTATAGCCAACTTCAAAACACTATTGCAGTCTACAAAGCAGAAGTATGTAAATAAGTTTAATCTAAATTTTGGTACATGTTTCTGCCAAATAGTTCATGCTCGCCTCAGACTTGGATGCAGTGACTTGAATGCACACATGTTTGAACGGCACATATCATTAAGTCCATCCTGCTCTTGTGGTCACCCCTATGAACCCCACTGCACTATTTTTTCATTTGTCCAAATTATTCCATTTTAAGAAATGAAATGTATGTTTATATACAGGGCTACAATCTCAACTCTGTCTTAAATGGAGTCTCCAACAAAAATAAATTCATCAACAAATTGATACTTAAATCTGTTCATACTTTCATTATAAATTCCATCCTGTCTCAGGGTAAGACGTATAGCTGACGCTCCACTTCTTTCCCTGGGTGTAAACCCCAGCAAAAACTTCTTATCCTGAGACAGGATGTATAAATTCACATAAGTTTGAGAAATGATTAATTTTCCCCATATGCTATACAGGTTTTGCTTGCTCTCCTTCATGTATCGCATTGTTTAATATTCGTGTTATATTGTTATGTATTGTTGAAAAACGTAATGGAGAGGTATTTATATAAGCCATTGCGGCTTGTTTACCGATCCATATTCAATTTATTGAATAAAAATATGTTTACACCACATATACTTCTAATGTAGCGATAAGGGGAGAAATGGGTTGCTTGCCGTCCTTTACCAAACAGAAAATTGAAATGGTGAGGTTTTGGATTAAGTTGTTATCTCTAGAAGAATTTAGAATTCCTAACGTAATCTATAAATGGTCTTTAAACTTTAGAAAATCATGGAATAGAAATGTTTTGAAGATGTTAAATAATATGCAACTTCCTGTACATGTGTCTAGTGTTACACAAAATGACTTTTCTGATGTTAGAGCTTACTTGTTGGATGTTGATTATGATGAGTGGTTTAGTAAACTGTGGAATGACAAAGGATTAATAAATGGAAACAAATTACGAATTTACAGACTTTTTAAAGATTCTTTACAGGTTGAACCTTATGTTATTAGTGTTTCTAGACATCAGCGAAGTATTATGAGTAAATTAAGATGTGGAAGTTTACCGTTAGCTATTGAATTAGGAAGATTTTCTAGGCCAGTAACATCTCTAAGTGGTAGAGTTTGTAATTTTTGTAATTGTAATGCAATCGAAGATGAAATTCATTTCATGATTGATTGTAATTTCTATTCCGACATACGATATAAGTTATTTGTTGAAGTTACTAATTACCTAACTGTGTTTACTTATTTAGATTCAAAAGATAAATATGTTATTTTAATGACCTCACAGCAATTTGTCTCACCGCTAGCCTCAGCAATAACATCTATGTATGAGCGCCGGCTTTCCCAAGTTGTATGAATGTCTTGTGTAGTGTGTATGTATTATTTATTTAATCATTTATTTTTATTTTTTTATTTATTTATAATATTTTTTTGAGTTTCGTTTCGTTTCATTTCTTTCATTTAATATGTTTTTTAAATTAATTTAATTATTAATTGATTTATATATTTCACTTTATTTTTATTTCTAATTTTTTTAAATTTTAATTTTAATTCTAAATTTTGATTTATTTAATTTACTTATATCCCTGGAAATTATTATGTCTGAATGTGTTTTAAAGATTCATTTTCAACTTTGCATTCGTAATAACTCCGTTTTCATATATCGCACATCCGACTATACAGTTCTGTAGAAAAATCTTTCAACAATATTTTGAGAGCGTAAAAAGAATTTATAATCAACGAGAAAGTATTTAATTTTAATTTCAAAGTATACCACCCTACAAAACTTGCCGTAGCCATAAACGAACCCACAATCCGTGACGTCACAGTTTTATGTGTAGGATTTACCATAGTTATAAACGTATATTCTATCGAACTAAATGCTGTTCCAATACATGAAAACGTTTCCATACCTCCAAACTTTCTAAGAGTTTTCGACTCGGTCTCCGCGAACGTCTTCATTCGGCCATCTTTGTTTACATCCTCTGTTTACGTCCCACAATCCTTTGCGCGATCTTGCAAATAATACGCCCCTTCTATTTATAGTACCAAGTCGATTCAGGAATGCCCTTTCGTTTAATTGTAATTATTTTAATGAATTTTGGTCCGATTGTCGTTTTGTTTGAATTAAACGTTTTCTAATTTTGCAATGAATACGTTAAAATTACTTAGAAAATTATGCAAAGATGAAAATGGATCTTTGATATCATTATATATGTTTTTAACTGTTGAATAGTGTCCCGTAGGCCATGTTTGGCCAAGCAACCTGCAATCTTTTAGGCAATATTTTTCAAATGTCTTCACCTAATGTTGTATGTTGTGCGACACTTTAATAAATTATTTTTTTCTTCTTCTTCATATCACATGTGGTTGTGGCGGTTTCACCTCAGTTTTAGGGGATAATGCAACCATCCGTAGTTAACTAGTTAACTAGGTAACAATTGTGTGATTAACAGGTGATAACAAGCTTGCGATATCTTCTGGAATTTTATAACAGTACATATCAATTATCTAACATACAAGTCAAGAATATATCATATGATACATATGCATTTAAATATAGATATGACAAATTTGCTTTACAATAAATAAAATGCACAGTGAGTTTCAATAAAAAAAAAATAGAGCCATGGGCTCTGTAGCTCATCAGACTTTTGATAGATATAGGTGTTTGGGTTTAGACCATGGGGTCATGGGCAGTGTAGGAAAGGTAGCCTGTCCCAATGTCCGAGTTATTCACAATCAAATAAAAAAGGCCCATTGCCCATTTGGGGTCAAGGGGTCACCGAACCTACAATTCAGAATCCCTATTGTCCAAGGAGTCTACACACAACTATTAAGCTATCAAGACCTTTTGGAACTCGAGAAGAAGATGAAAGTAGGATCTTAAAGTTTTGACCCCTGTGACCCCATTTGGGGTCAAGTGGTCACCAAACCTACAATTTAGAATCCCCAGTGTCCAAGGAGTCTTCACACAATTTTTCAGCTCTCTAGACCTTTTGGAACTAGGGAAAATGATGAAATTAGTTTTTTTAGGTTTTGACCCCTGTGACCCCATTTGGGGTTATGGGGTCACCAAACCTACAATTTAGAATCCCCGTTGGCCAAGGGGTCTACACACACCTTTTCAGTTCTCTAGACTTTTTGGAACTGGAGAAGAAGATGAAAATAGGTTTTTCAGGTTTTGACCCCTGTGACCCCATTTGGGGTCAAGTGGTCACCAAACCTATTATTCAGAATCCCCATTGTCCAAGGAGTCTACACACACCTTTTCAGCTCTATAGACCTTTTGGAACTGGAGAAGAAGATGAAAATAGGGTTTTCAGGTTTTGACCCCTGTGACCCCATTTGGGGTCAAGTGGTCACCAAACCTACAATTTAGGATCCCCGTTGGCCAAGGAGTCTACACACACCTTTTCAGCTCTCTAGACCTTTTGGAACTGGAGATGAAGATGAAAATAGGTTTTTCAGGTTTTGACTACCTGTGACCCCATTTGGGGTCATTGGTTCACCAAACCTACAATTTAGAATCTCCAGTGCCCAAGGAGTCTACACACAACTATTCAGCTCTCTGGACCTTTTGGAACTGGAGAAGAAGATGAAAATAGGTTTTTCAGGTTTTGACCCCTGTGACCCCATTTGGGGTCATTGAGTCACCAAACCTACAATTTAGAATCTCCAGTGCCCAAGGAGTCTACACACAACTATTCAGCTCTCTGGACCTTTTGGAACTGGAGAAGAAGATGAAAATAGGTTTTTCATGTTTTGACCCCTCTGACCTCATTTGGGGTCATGGGGTCTCACAATCTACAATTTAGAATCTCCAGTGCCCAAGGAGTCTACACACAACTTTTCAGCTCTCTGGACCTTTTGGAACTTGAGAAGAAGATTAAAATAGATTTTTAAGGTTTTGACCCTTGTGACCCCATTTGGGGTCATGGGGTCACGAAATCTACAATTTAGAATCCTCATTTGCCAAGGAGTATGCACATAAAATTTCAGCTCTCCAGAGTCAGTGGTTCTGGAGAAGAAGTCGAAAAAGTGAAAAGTTTACGGACGGACGGACGGACGGACGGACGCCGGACGCCTTGCCATGCCATAAGCCCATCGGGTCTTTCAGACCTGATGAGCTAAAAATGTACACGATTCATTACATGTTCATGACAACAATACGTGATCATGCATCTACATATTCTATTGCAGTTATTCTCCCTTGTAGTAGATTGTCCCTTTCAGAATTCAAGATGCTATCAAGGTGACGATATTTCTGGCGTTTTGGCCTCAATCGTCCACCCCCACTCAACTGCTTAATCATGGTCTCAGCAAAACATGTTTCCAGATTGCACGGCCACCTACCGTGTCGTGACATAGTCAGCAAATTTACCTATACACTGGTTGGTAATATCCAAATGGATGGAATACAGTTGTTTGTATATTTCTGGACACATTGCAAAGGTACCATCTCCAAAATAGGTGTCGGCATCGGAGAGGTGACGCAGGTTCTGAACAGTAGAAAGATAAGTAGCCTCTGGTCTTGGTACAGCAGGAAGTTTTCTCTAGCGATGGTCTGTAATTCGGAGGAATCTGTAGATCTGCAGCATGAGTTGGTAGTCTTGGGATGTCTTTTGCTCGGTAGAGGCTGTTCCGGACACTGTAGAACAGATTATAACACATATAACAACAGGTAGGTAAAATGCAACTATAAAAATATTTTACTTTAGGAATTTCATGTACATCCTTAGCTGAACGATTAAGAAGTAACCTTACCTATAGGCTATTCCTGATACAGAGACGGAACAGGTTTAGATCTGTCTTGACCATGTCCCTCATTGCTGACAGAAAATCTTGTCTCTTAATGTCATCGTCATCAGCTGGGTTGTTGTGAATATCGCGATCGGTGGTTGTTACGTGTGTTGATGGTAGCTGGGCATGCTTTCTTGCAGCAACGCAAATGCATACTGTTGTGTTTTGTCTTCTTCTTTCTAAATCGATGACCACAAAATACAAGATTCTGACCTCCTTGAGAGTTGCTAACGAACATCACAGTTATTAGGATATTAGCCATGATGGAATGCCATTAGGTGATCGGCGTTGCGATTTATAAGAATTCATGATGGCATATATCATTCGAAATATGATGATCATGTACATGATACCACCTCACTCAAATCAAAATTAAACATAGTTTACTGTAATCCTCTGGAGTCCCTGTTCACTGCCACCGAACGGTTAGGTCCTGGGAAGCAGAACAGTACAAACACAGAGTCTGCCTTAGGGGGATTAACTGTAAGGATTAGTGGTCGCTAACAATAGGCGGTCTATGTGATTACAGGCACATGGGTGATATGAAAATGTGAAGTGGTAAAAAGACGATTTTTATAACTTTATAACTTTATTTTTTTCATGGATTGTTATAAATCGAGTGAAATACAATACATACCTTAATGTCATTATGCACAGGTTCGTGGTTGTGTGCTGTGGGTGGCTTAGACACAACGTCGTTAATAGTTGATGTTGTGGCATTGCAGTCTTTGGAGAGACATCTCCAGAAGATCCATTCATCAGCTTTCCTCTTAGTTAGTCTATACATATATCCATCAACACACAGGTATCTACCACCACGGGAAGTGGGAATAAACTTAACATTAACTTGTGGTAACTGAGCAAGAGCCATTGTGGAACTGATGTCGTTGTTGGCGTTTGAAAATATTTATACATTATTGATGTTTATATAAGACTAAGTAGAACTTTGTGAGTAAACTAATCAATTATGTAATAAAATAGTGAACATCACTCAGTGAGTAAATTAATCATCACTCATCAGGTCATCACTAACGGATTTTTTTGAGTGAAAGCTCAGTCAGATATTAGGTGTTTGTATAAGACAAGTCAAGTAACTGAGTGAGTGAGTAAATTTGTTGAGTAAATTTGTTGAAACATTTAATTTGAAACATTAAACATACATTGCACAAATAGTTTATTTCATACCCTTAATGCATTTTGCAGTTCAGTTTTTCACATTACCCAGTGTTTTAATCCTTTGAAATCACAGATTATAACATCAAAGGGATTATACTAATGCTATTCATTCTGCTTCCCAGGACGCCCCCCACCGAACCAGGGGTAGTTAATCCCTTGTCAAAACATGCCCCCACAGTTAATCTCTTGTCATAACATTCCCCCTCTGGTCCCTTACCATAACATTTAGCCAGGGGACACAGTGAGGTACCCCCAATTGCGGCATGCCTTATAACGCCATTTAAGTTGTGTTTAATCACCTACTGTAAGATACAAGCACAAGACTTGGAATTATCAAAATCTTTTTTTTTCTTCTCTAAGACATAACACATAAGACATAACAAATGTGATATAATACGGACTGAATTCTGAAATGCTGACTCACAAAAAATACAATGTTTAATTTGATGTTACAAAGTGTGACAACAACAATTGCATTCTCATAGATGGACTCTGGAATGCTTTTTGTCAGATACAGTTGAACAAGTAGGATCATATTCCAATCAAACATCTCTGATTCCATGCACTTAGATGACGTATCTTGGAATTTGATATTCTAACCTGTGCACCAAATGTCAATTTGAACAATTAACTTCCACATTCTCTTCGATGTGCTAACATGAATTTTCTTTAAGGGCTAATGGAAATGGGCGAGAGGTTTTCATTTCAACAATTCAATTTGAATTACTTGCTTTCTCCCTTGAGAATATAATTTATGACGTTTGTAAAGAAGCGTTTCCAAAGACATTCCTCCCTGGCTGTCTATCCAAAAATAAACCAACGGCTTTAACTCTTATATGATTTGGGTTACTGAAATGGCTTTGAAAAAAGGTACAAATACTCATTTGAATTTACTGAATTCAAATTGGATTTTTTGGCATTTAAATGTCTCAAGGAATTATGTATGAAAAATGCGATGAACATAAATTTGACTTGACATCGAAGTCATATGTAATGTTAATAGCCATTAGAAACTATAGGATGCCTGGTCTAAAAGCTGTTCAACTTAGTACCTGTCTCTGAGGCGTTCAAATCCCACAATGGGAGTAAAGGAATAAGTAAAACAATGTTGAATTTATTTTCGCAAAAGGGCTTTTACTTCTTATCTTTGTACCTCACCTGGTGGGGATGACCTGAATCCTGCATTTACAGGTCGACGGGTAGAAGCCCGACTAAATTTGAGTCCTTCTAAAACCTGTTGTCTATCTCTCACTATGCCTTTCTTTCCGTCTTTTCCCTCATCCTTTCGATCCCTTTCTCCCTTATCTGTCCACTCTCTTTTGGATGCTTGTCATCCACGCGTTTAATAACTGAAATATTGTTCAAAACACGTTAAACCTCCAACTCACTCACTCACACCTCGTACGGCTGGCGCGGCTTGATGTTCGTGGCTTTGCTCACCTGTTATTGTGTAAGCCACTCACTCACTCACTCTCGTCATTCTGCAGAATGTGAGGTGTTATATTACATTAGTCTAGATATTAAATTTGAGAAAGATACAAGTCAATTGTACGAGAGGGTCAACTATTTCTCAAATGATATACCCAATAACTAAAATACGTATCTATTGAACAAAGAAGGAACATTTTGAGCAGATAAAAATTGGTAGCTTACACATACTGCCAGAATGTATTGAGACGTGTTGTAATTTTGTGTGTGACTTTAATGAAATACATAGTAATTGTTCTATATAACTGATGAAATAAAGGGTATTATGAAATTATCGAGGACACAATTACTTCATAGAAATCAGGGTGTGTCGGTTTCAACTATGATAACATAACATCAGGTTTAATGTCACACTGAGCACAATACGCTGAGACCTTGGCGTCTAACATGAAACCAACTTAAAATTGCAAAGTCTACATACTAAAGATTATCTGATTTTTATTTGAAATAATGTTGTGTGTATGGCCCAATCTATCATCCCATAATTTCTGTCGTTGAATCAAATGCGACATATCTTATCAGGTGTGTCTTAATGAAATATTTCAGTGTAGTGTTGACACAAGAAAAGAGCTGTAACTATAGACACCTAATGACTCGCCTCAGGGTTGATCAATATTTTGCCATGCAGTTGTACTGATGGTCTGACAGTAGATTATACACACACTAATCGTAATCATGTCAATATCATCTAAGATATGTAATCGTCACTGAACTATTCAGAGGAGCTAATGAAATTTGTTTGGAATGATGCCACTCATCGAACTTTGTAGGAGTGTAATCTAAAAATCGTGCAAGAAAAATGAATAAAGACAATGATGAACATTCCTTACATGACAAGTAGATCAAAGGTTAATAGCTAAAAATAAAGTGACATTCCTCTTAAAACATGCCTGCATCTAAAAACTAAATAAATTGTTTGAAAAGTCACTATCTTAATCCATATCAGTTTTGGCAAATTTGATTTGGAGGTTTTACACATGGTCAGGGCCATTTCTAGAAGGGTCTGTTTCACTCAAGAAGGCTTCTTTTACAGCGAGAAGAAAGTCTGCCCCACTATGAGGAAACATATTGTGGGATGTATTAGCGACATGTGGAATTGTTTTAAACATATTTATTTCTATAAATATACAGAAAATGGATTGGCAAACAAGCCAATGGCTTATATTAATGCCTCTCCATAACAACATAATATATGCGACGTACATAGGGTCTTGCAAACATATGTATAATAACAGACACAAAAACACAATATGCGCATGTATATAATCATTCTAAATGTGAGTTAGTTCAATAAAGGACAAGAATATACAACTTAAAACTCAAAATAGAGTAAATCGTTTTGATGCGGTAATAAAATCATGTACAGAGTTGATAATGCTAAGATTTACAGATTCTGATAATTTAAGGTTCCCATACATAGCATCATTCATGTTATAACCATATTTGAAATAAAATGAAGTGCCTCTTATGGTAGTATAGTTTGGACAGACAAAAAGATAATGAATGGTGTCTTCATAGGGAGCACCACAACTGCATGATGGATCATCTGATATGAATCTTTTCACTTTATGTGCATTTAAGTCACTGCATTCTAATCTAAGTCTGCAATGCAGAATTTGACAAAACCTGTTTCCAGTATTTATATCAAACCCAAAAGGAGTTTTATAATTAGGTGTAATTTTATTTTTGAATTCGTTTACCGACTGTATTTGTCTTATATCTTCAGGTAGAGAATTCCAAAGTTCTACAGAATTTGGTAAGAATGATTTTGCGTAAGAAGATGTTCTTACGTGTATTTTTTGTAAATTTGGTGAGTTTCTTAGAGCATAGGGGTTTCCTTCAGAAACAGATTCTGGCACAAGACTGTTTAAATAATCTGGTGTTCTTTTATTTACCATTTTATAGAATAAAGTCAATTTCTGTATTCGTCTTCTTTCTACCAGCGGTAAGAAATTAGTTTCTTTATATAATTTATTATGACTTGTTCCCCTAGTAGCCCCACATATTGTCCTAAGTGCATCAAGTTGTAAATTTTCAAGCATTGTTGCCTGATTTACTGTACAACTATCCCAAATATAACTACAATAATCAAATAATGGCATGATAAATGATTTATACATAGTTGTTAGCGTCTTTCTTGATAATCGATATTTAAAACTTCTTAAACAATTTATCATGGGTGAAACTTTATCGGATAAAGAATCTATTTGTACATTCCAATTTGCGTCTTTTTGAAACCAGAGGCCTAGATGTTTATGTTCAGTTACTTCATTTATGGGAGAATTTTGCATATATAATTTTGGAAAAGGACCTGAAGAGCGTTTTCTACTAAAGTGTACAGTTTCAGTCTTCGAGGGATTAAATTTTACCTGCCATTTCTGGGCCCAACTAGAAATCAACTCTAAATCTCTATTCAGGCGCGCAGCGTCTTGAACAGGATCATCAATTATGACATAGATTGAAGTGTCATCTGCAAAAAGTCTTATATTGCAGTCTATATTTTCTACAAGGTCGTTTATATAAACAAGAAACAATAATGGTCCAAGTACCGACCCTTGTGGGACGCCTGCTGAAACTGATCTATACTTTGAATTATATCCATTTATAACTACTTTCTGAACTCTCTCATTAAGATAACTGTTAAACCATTCTAGTAATTTTCCACTAATTCCAAGGGATTGTAACTTATAGATAAGTCCCTTATGCCAAACTTTATCAAAAGCCTTACTAATATCACAAAACACTGCTCTTACTTCTTTACCTTTGTCCATAGCACTTGAAATAAAGTTATAGAGATCTACTAACTGGTAGGTTGTTGAATCTCCAGGAATAAAGCCAGATTGTAGTGTACTAATGAGGTTATTCTCTCTAAAATAATTAAAAACATATTTGTGAACACATTTTTCAAACACCTTAGATAAACAACATGTAAGAGAAACTGGTCTGTAATTGCTGCACTCATTAACACTATCTTTCTTATGGATGGGTATAACAGAAGCGATCTTCCATACTTTGGGAAATACAGCTAAGTTCAAAGATTTATTAAAAGCTAAAGTAAGAGGATAAGATAGAAGTCTAGCAGCAAGCTTAAGGAATTTATTACCAATACCATCAGGGCCCGATGCTTTTCGTACATCTAGAGAAAGTAATACGTCTTGAACATCGTTCTGTGTTAATTCAATACTATCTAAACAGTTTGATGTTTTAATACACGGGGATGGGAGAGGGCGTAATGGGTCTTCAACTATTGATTGATTTACGAAAAACTCATTTAGAATATTAGCAATTGATGTAGGTTCATCATAAATTACATTTTCATGAAAGATGTGGAATTCAAGAACGATGACTTACAATATATATTCTTTCCCACTTAATCATTACAAGGCAATCTATATACACTAGTAAAACTTTTCTACAAAAAACAACATTACCGCACTTTTGGCTTGTAACTGCTTGTAACTGCTGATTTATTCATTAACATGCCCGCACTTGTTGTGAACTTATTGGAAAGCTCAAACTGCAGAGAAATGTGCAGCTGACTGCACGATATTGATAAGCCTTAAAAAGACAATCATGAGTGGATAACATCAACGCCCGATAGCCAGGTGAGAGTTGTCAGAATCATTTTAAGAACACCTGTCAGTGAGAGAGACCAAATTAGGATCTGATATGGCGGATTGTTGATCTTTGAACATTTTCTCTTCATCACATCTAATGATAATCCTCTGATCTGTCATCTAGCAAGAGCTGTGCAAACTCAATTTTCAATTAATATCTCAAGTTTGTACTTGTTTTGCTCTTTGATCCAAAAGTTTAAGAAACACTGTGAAGTGACAATATGAGTAAGAATGAGTACAAGAGCGATGACGTTAACCTGTCGGTTCATTTATTCTGAAAATAAACAGGGACCAATCTAATCAAACTTGATGGCAACATGCACAAATAATAAGATCTTGTCAAACTCAAAGAATTTGCATAAAAAGCACATTCATCGCACTGATGAGCAACAGCATTTATTTTCTCCTTATTATTACATTGAAAGGATGAGGAAGGTGAAAGGAGGCACACATTAGGTTATTTTTGGTCAATATAAATTACAAACTGGCACTTCATAGCTGCACCGATCGTCAAGCTGTCAGGAAATTAAAGCATATGTTTACACATCAAACAAAGTATGTTTACAGTGTGTCTTGTTTACATGTATTTAATCATTAGAAGGCATGGGTCGTTTTCCCAAAAAGAAAATCTGTTTTCAAAGGTGTGAGCGGAAAACGTAACACTCAAACTTATTTTGGCAATTCCTGTGTCAATGCTCTTTAGTAAATTTGCAGCACGTACAAATTGAAATGTTACCAGATTTCTAAATTAAGAATACGAATTATTGATTAAAGACTGCCCCTCAAACAAGGTGTATGAAAAGCAACTAAGTAGGTGTCTTCTCACTTTGCCACCACCTATTGTTCTCGGTGGCAAAGTTGGTCATGCATGCTAATTGGTAAAACAATAGAGGTGGCAGGGGGTCGTCTCAATAAATTTTATTCAAACTAACATTCTCAATATACAGATACATTTCATCTCAATATATTTGAGACATCATTTCACATACATGATATATAAATTCATTATACATTGAATTCAATTTCATTATAGCACGAGGTGGCAGGGGGTCGTCTCAATAAATAAATTATAGCACGAGATTCAGACACATTCAGACTTCAAAGTCCAACAAGGTGAGATACTGAATCTGCATATTCAGTTGGAGTTTTGGTGCCAGCTAGGAGATAGTCCTTCTCCCTTCGCAGGCGCTGGTCCAACTCCCTATACTTCTTCTTCCGTGGTGGCTGACGTCCACCTGCAGCAAGTTGACACATAACAATCTCGTTGCATGATTGTTCCTTCTGAATTAAGCTTATGAATTTAAAGAGGTTTGGATGGCAGGGTCCAGACTTGTTCAATTTGGAATGCCATCCCTCAACGTGGTTGGTTGTTCTGGCACCGTCGTTGTTGAAGTGGTTGCACATGGCTCGGCCAGGAGCCTCAACCCACGTCTCCGTCATGTAGTCTGCGAACTGGAGGATGGCAGGGTCAGTCATGTCGACTTCTTCCAAAGCGTGAAGCCAAACTTCGTCGATGTCACACAGTCGCAGGAGGGGCAGAGCAGAGGCACGGCGAACAAAAAGATTCACCACAGGATCAGAGGAGAATTTGCCTTGTAGGGCAAACCGTTGAACACTTCTCCAGATGGATTGTCTAAAATGGAAAAGGCAACCTTTGGGTTCGCAATTAAACACATTCACGGCAGCATTTTGGGCAGCAGTTTCAAAGTCTGTCATCATGTAACTGGGCTGCAGCTGGAGATGGAGATCAACACATTTCTGCTTTACAATATTGAACATTTTAACATATGTACACTGTTTCTTATCAGACATGAGAGCATAGACAAGGGGATACATTTTCTGACCAACAAAAGCATGAAAGGTATACAATTGGTAAAAGAGTTTTGGACAAATATTAAATGTTCCGTCAGCATATATGGTATCAGCTGCTGCAAGGTGCTCCAAGTTGGATCTAGTAGAGAAGACGAGCATGTCGTCATCGGAATGGAGCAGGAAGTTGTCACCATTCGAGGTCTTCGTGTAGATGTCAGGGAGGTCGATCTCTGAGCGTTGACTAGGTAGAGGTGGAAGTGCCTTGGCTCTGGCACGGTAGAGACTGGAGTGGACGCTGTAGAACGTTGGTGCTTCTGCAACAACTTCGGCTTCATCTCTCCGCATTTCTGAAAACAGATTAAAAATTAGATTAAATAGTCTGGTCAGTATGATAATATAAGATAATTCTACTGTTAATATATTTTGTTTCAAGGCAGAGGGCCAATTATGTATAACAGTAATATACAATATATAAACATATATAAATCAAGTTAAATCAGAAGTAAAAACAGCCAAAACTTTTACTCATACATACCATGTAACCCGGAAAGATAAATTGAATGAATCGATCTGCTGTCCTCCTTAACCATGTCCTTCACTGATGAATAAAACTTGTCAAACGCGATCTTGCTATGATTTGGACCATGGTTGTGGATGTTGTTAACTGTCGTGATGTAGTCGTTGGATGTGTTGATAGTAGCTGGACATGTTGATATGCAACATTTCCAGTGGATGCTGGTACCTCTGGTTCTCTTCACACGATACTTATAACCTTGATATACAAGGCTTCTACCACCACGGTTGTTGGGAATGAACTGAGTGTCTACCTGTGCATTTGCCATTTTGCAATGAATGACTTAATCTGAACTTTCTTATATATCAGTATCTACAGTGATCACTTATCAGTAGTAATTAGTTAATCAATAAATACGGAAAATCGCTCACCAATTTTATGAGTGAACATGTTTCACATCTATCTAGGTGGTGAAAACATTTCAGTATTCAATGACTACGATGGATATTATTAAGGGGTGAGCTCAGTTCAGCATTTGATACGACCCCCGTGCTCGTATAAACATTGTTAATCTTAATCCCGGTTAATCCTTGGTGGCCTGGTGGCAAAGTGGGAACAAATCCTGCAGCTACAGCTGTTTTGACAGTAATTCATCAATATTAAGTATTTACTAAATCAGTCGGCAGAATGCAGGTAACTTAATATGATTATGTTAAACTTACTCTGAATGCAAAGACTGGTTTTCACAATAAGCAAAAATGTAAGCAAGCCCATGAAAACGTCATTGAATGGAGGAAAAATGCGTTTTTTCATAAATTGGTTTCGAATTACTTTTTTTAAAAGACATTAGTGATGGGAATCTTATGAGTATTGCTTCGAAATGACATTAAGTACCCAGAAATGTTTGTAACTAATTGTTGCACTATTCCATAATAAATGGCAAGTTACATCATTTGAAAAAGTTTGTGTCATTAGGTTATATTAGAATTAAGAATCTAAGGTGAAACATATACATTCACATATTTGAATACACATGTATATTATATATAAAAACTATGGAGCCACATGCGTTGTCCATTACCACAGGCAGAAGTGTTTGATTAAACAGGAACGTGTGTACAATGATGTACACAAAGGATTATTTAAACATGAATTATTGTGTCTTAACAATTTGCGAGGAAAAGAAAAGAGACCAGACATTATATTTAAAAGTGCATTTCAATCAATGACATCTAACGAATGAGATATCAAATTGTTTGGCTGAATTCAATCCTCTAGTGACTGTTAATCGCGCCGTTTTGATCAAGAGATACTCTAACAGTAAATGCATGCTCCTTAAGTACATGTATAGATAGAAATGGTGAATTCATTTGGATATAATAATAAAAATAATAATAATAATAATAATAATAATATGTCCATTTCTATAGCACTAAACTCCATTATGACGTGCTCATAGCGCAATCAAGAGTCATGGATCATTATTAACCTGGTCTAACCCAAGCTGCCGATTAAGCGCTTAAAGGTCATCTCCAACAAAATCTACACCAGGTACCCAATTAGTTCTGCTGGGTGAACAGAAGCACATTTTGAATAAAATCCTTGCTTAAGGAGACACCACAAGTTTATCAGCTCGTGTCTCAGTGTGGGCCAGGGAATAACCCTTGAACTCTCAGTTAATACAGCAACGATCGAGTAACCCACCCATCCGGCGAGCCACGCCAGATGTTGCTGAACTTCACTGATAGCGGTCAATTGACATGGTGTAATATGAATGAGGTAAATGAAATCATTAAAATAATGCTCGTAAATTGACCAAAGAAAAATTAGAATCAGATAAGCAAAGCCTACTTACAGCTGTATACTAAAGATGAAGTTCACATTTGTGAGAAGATTTTGGGTAGAGAATATTAACACTCACTGAAAAGGTACGCTAAAAGATGTACATGTAAATGTCAGGATTTTTTCCAATAAACAAATCTCATACTAAATGATATATAATATCATTGCTATAGATAACTGACTGGAAAAGCTGAAAATATGTACTGCTCAAACTCGGCTGTGGTTACTTGTTAAAAGACATCATGATGAGGACGGTCTATTTTAATATTAACGGTGTTAAATGTTTTCTTCTTCTTTACATTTCTAAAAATTGTTTAACAAGTCTAATGATGTCACTTATACTTGTAAGCTTTTTGAAAACAAAGACTTACATTCTGATTCCTTTTTTAACAACCACACGCAACCAAATATTTAATTATACATAAGATAATACGTTTTAATGAAATTCGTTTCAAGTTCTATTTTGGTAAAAGAAATGTATGTTGTGGTGCTGTGGGATAGAACGTAACGTCAAGAAGTGGAAAGCGTTATCAAAGGTACAATCATTGACAATTTTTGAAACGTTGTAAGTTTCACAATAAGAAGTTGTCTTCCAGAGAAATATTTTCTTAATTACATCATTTCTAAATGCCCTTCAAAAATTCTAAACACCTTTTATTAAATGAAGTAGTGTAAAATAGTTTGATAATTTGATAAAAAAAAATTATAAGTTGGCAAAGATGTCAAACATTACGCTCTTTGATGTCTTGTCCATGATTGAACTTGTTTACCGCAAAGGCAATTAGTTTGTAATTACCCTGAGCAAGAAAAATTAAAAATCATCTGACTAACTTCGCTAAGAAACGTTAGAAACATGTCCATCAAATATGAAGAAAACATAAATCGATTACAATTTGAAACCGAAGCAATTGGCTGCAATCTCTTTGCAATTTTTTCTTTCTCTTAGCTCTTTTAAACTATTCTAAAATATAAGTTGCAAAAAGAAACATTGTTTTTGTTTATATACCTAAGCTACACATCAAGTTCAAGCAGAGGTGTTTAAATAACACAACATTAAAATAAGTATGAAATAAATTGGGGTTATCATCTATTTTAAATGTATCTGTTATGTTCATTTACCACTTACCTTCAAATATTTTGATTAGTATATATTATATATATATTTGTGTATAACTGATTTATCCAAAAAATATTAGTCATCTATGATTAAATGACAATTGATGATATATGTTGATTTGAAAAGTGCATACTCAGTTGACATATATAAAGAGAGAAAAGCTTACTTGGACAACAATTTTGCAAACTACCTTCTATTCTGTCAAGAGAGAAAAATATTTCATAGATAATAATTATATTAAATAATTTAAATTCCTAAATGTGCTCTATATGATGCACTTCGTTAAGTACTTGATTTTGGCTGATAGTATTCAAGCAGTAACATTTCTTGTGATAAGAAAACATATAAGGTGTAAGCTAATATGATATTCATTATAAATCTATCATATGAAACTGATGTTGATAGAATCATTCACCGTTGAACAAGATTAAATGATGTTATCTAGATAAAATATACATGAAACGCATCTTCAAAAAATGCCTGAACACGTACTTCCCTTTATCAAAAAAGCCAAACAGATGTTTATAATTGGATCATACATTTACTTTGTTTATCCTTCTATCCTGAAACAGTTAGGGTTATACGACATTTCTAAAGTGTAATGAAAAGGACATATTAATTACAGAAGATTTGATAAATATTGGTCTGATGATAAAATATCTCTGACTTTGACTACCTGTCGTGATTGTAAATTAATATAATACTTTAGAAAAAACGTCCCCACAAAATGTCCTCCATCTTTAAACAAGTTGCATTCACATTAAGGGATTTACATATAAAAACTGTTTTATGAATTACAAGATTAATGTTGTTTAAATGATTATGTTTAGCTTAAACTTGTCATTTCCCGGGTAACACATTATTCTGGTAACTCAGATATGACGTATTACGTATATTTTCAGGTCTTTAATATGATCTTGCAACAATATACATTTGATAAAGATACAACAATGATCTCGCTATTTTTACATCTTATTTTTATTTTAACTTTTGTCTGTATATAAATTCATTACAAGCAGCTGTGACCTACTAGCCTGTGTCATGTTGTGAAAACATCAGGTGTTATGACTGCAGCAATGTTAAACATTATCAAAATATGTTAAGTAAATGAAAGGAATTTTCTTGTTTTATTTCGTGTGATGATGATAAAGTATTAACAATTACTAGTACGTTTTTAAGCAAAGTTTCATCTTTTTCTATCGATGGATTTAATTAGTTATGAATGTTTGTTTCCCACGACTTCGAAAGTGAAGATGTTAATCGTTAATCCATCTCAGAAGTGTACAAGCATGAGTGGTTTTAATCACAGGGGCGTGTATCGCTTAGAAATAGCTTTAGAAAGACATATATACCCATAGACCCTACCCTACTACTATATAAAAGGAAAGGGATGTAACGACCAAACCACCCCATGCTCGAACAAAGTCAGTTTTCGCATCCAAAATAATTTTTCTGGACAAATTGTTCACTACGATTCGAAAGCTAAATGATTTCCCTACAAAACGAGCTATGGATTGTCAAAATCGGGTAATTATTTCAAAAGTTACATGCAACGACGTCCCGAAAATCGCTACCGCCAGATTTTCAGGCCAAAATCCCCACTCACGGAAAACAGCAAAAACTCACCGTTTAACATCGTTTATTGATTCCAGCAATGTTGACAACACCAATGGAGAGCTCGATTCGATCGGCGACATCGAACTACATGTTCACAATATGAGAACAGCACCTAATTATTGTTTCTACGAGTGCTAGCATACATTTTATCAAAAATCATCTGCTTTGCTGTTGTCTTGTCTGCCATAACAGTGGCCTTGACATTCATTTGACCTCGTAGCCGCAGCAAATTTAAAAATTATAGGATTTGGTAGAAATTAACATTGAGTATTTTCTATTAAATTCCCATCTGCAGTCGTGTGTGTTTTAATGAGCCCAAAATATTAATTAACTCGTTCTTTATAACTATGGGTCAAATCATAATTTTTTTTAAACGTTCCAGAAATATGAAATTATTCGACAATTGGCAAATGTCAAAATTTCAAACGAATCGTTAGAAAATCGCAACATAAACTTTAATTGACAAAAATTTTTTTTTGTAATTTATGTAGAACAATATACTTATTAGTATGATTTTTCATGTTTTATTAAAGAATATATAAACAACTTTTACTCGGTTTACCTAAAAATATTGTTTTGATCTTTTTCTCCAAAAAGTGATGGCATATATAATATTAACCTGTTACCAACATTAACTTGATAGATTTCGCTATCCTTCTTAATTGAAGCATATATTTTTAAAACTCAGTTATGTTTTATAATTGGAAAAGAAAATATTCAAAAATTAAAAGAATTTGTAAAGAGGTTTGAATCTCAAAGGCAAATTTGAAAGCAACTCCTAATTCTAGATAAACTACTTCCATGTTGAATATTTGATGTGCAGTTCAGATACATTATTTAATAAAATAAGTTAACCATTATACCATATAGACTATAGAGTACCTCTGTTACAATTAGATAGGTGATTTAATTTTATTTCTTCAAACAATAGTGATATGATTAAAATTATCAAAACTGTGTTCGACAAAAAAGGGGATATTTATTTTTCAGAGGTCAGACAGAATTATATATTTTTATCAATATTGGCTTGGCTCAGGAGTGAGATCATGTAAATCATAAAAGATGTGGATAGCAATCATTGATAATGACTTGTATTTTGTAATTCATACTGTTCAACCACCCTGGTGGTTAGGGGCATAAATGCAATGCCTCGCTTGGAAGGTTACCTTAGTTTTCTTTATTGGAAGCAATTTTGATTTTCATAGTTAAAAGATTAAAACAACAAAAACATATTAAGTTACAATATGCTGCATTAAAACTTATTAACAGTTATGTATAATCATGTTGAAAAAATAACTTTTCTTATAACTTCAGTTGAAAGGTAGATTTTTATGCCTCATGAAAAGGTGATTTGATTTAAGTTACTAAAATAAGGCCAGTCTCTCCCCAATAAAGGAACAAACATTAACAGTGTGTCCAATAAATAACATAATAAATTTCATTCTTAAAGTACCGTATTCGACTTAATAACCGCCCACTCCCCTATAAGCGCCCACCCACCACGTTTTTGACTAAACAATATGCGTCCTGATTTAGCGCCCACCTCTCAACATTGCTTACCTTGCATGCTGATTCATTGAAGAAGGTTTTTCAGTCTTGCAATAAGTCTTTTACTTCCACTAAAGTGAAGAATACAGGGTATTTCAAGACCCCCAGCCACCACCAAAATGATAAAAGTTATAAAACCATATTTCAAAGACATGTGTATCGTAAGAAAACACTTTCAAGACTAAACTTGAGGACAATTTTTATCGTTTTAATTAGCGCCCCCTTTTACCAATTTTTTAAGCGCCCCGGGCGCTTATCACGTCGAATACGGTAATCAGTATATTTTATTATGTATAAGGTCATAAAAAGCATGTCTGAAGTGACAGATCTCCAGACTGGCACAGTACTTGTATCTTTAATTGCTGTTTCAAATGCAATAAATCTGATTTAGTTATATTTTTTAGAATATTTTCCCCAAAATGTCCTGAATTTGTTTGCCTTGCAAGCAATAAACTCTTTAGTTTCATAAACATGTCTGTAATGGTTAGAATTGTAATCAAATGAAGGCTCTACCTTTTTTACACTTCAAAGAAATTAATTAAGCTCACTGAAATTAATTTGAGTTGAGCGTGATAAAATAACACAAACCTTAACAGTGATACACACTCAACCTTTTTACAAGGTTCACAGGCTCAGAGGCACATCAGTTCTGTAATATTTTTCTCAGTTTTAAAAGAATAGAGTCATGACCCTGGAGCTCATCAGTCTTTAAAATCTATTATCACTAGGCCATAGTATTATTATACCAATCGCTTATGGAGCATATAAATATTCCATCTTTCTTAGCTTTATTAAGATTATTAAAGAAGAAGATATTTATAAGGCCATGACCTGTGTGACTTTAGTCAGGGACAAACAAGATATATAATATATAGTTTAGAATCCTCATTAGAATGTACAGGTTTTTTCACTATCATCTTCAGGAGAAAAAAATGAAAATAGGCTTTAGGAGTGGCCCTAGAGGCCTTTCTTAGGTCACCAAATTTATAAATCTAGATCCTTAGTAGTCAAGGAATTGGTACACAAAATTATATAAGGACACCGTCCCATGTCAAGCTAGATGAGGTGAAAAGTGAAATTGAATCACTTATTTGCTTGCAGTTTAATTCAATTGGCATAGAATATTTGATGTAGAAATTATAATTGAAAATCTAAAAACACATTCTTTGTACATCATCTGTTATATATCCAGCACGAAACAGATAGATTTGATTTGTAGCCCGTATTTCACCTACTGTTAAGCACTCATTACAAGTTATGCCAAAATAAACTTTCCTTGCCTATTATTGATGTGTATATTATAGTCATAAAAGTATTTGTATTCAGTATTGAACATCCTTTGAAATTTATCAACTCAACCTTTTAAATATTCATAAAAACATCATGAAAGGCTTTTATGAAGTACAACCTACTGATCATCTAAGATATGCAAAGTGTTGACAATTACTCATGGTTAATGGTATTAAACTAAAACTTTGAAAAGGGAGGTGTTATCCATAGGTGGCTAGAAATTCATGTATTAAACACATGAAATATCTATTTTACACTCTACAAAACACACGTTTAGTTCTTTGAAGGCTAATGACACCTATAATTATCACATATCAAATAATAAGAATCAAATGAATTCAATACAATCAATATAATTGGATATAAGTGATGAAAGTAAATGTATTGTTTTCTTAATTGGGGACTCACTTGTATGTCTGTATATATACAAAAACATATTAAAGAATCCTCACAAATAAATTCATTGATAGTCAATTTATTTATTTTATTTGAAGATTTTATTGAATTGTATTAGAGATTCTTTTCCATGTATGCAGGAAGGATATTCTCCAGATTAAACTGTCCCCTCTTGATACTGAATCTTGTAACTGAAAAATATAAATTGGAACCAAATTAAATATGAGGCAAAAAAATATTGTTCCATTGTCATTATAGCTCCTCAAGTACTACAATATTAATTGTATTTAATGTTACAAACTAACATTTAAAATAACAAAGTATAGTCAAAGTGGTTGCTCTCATAATTCAAACAATCATGGAACCTAATATTTGGTTAATCATAATCTACATTGGTAAAGGTGTGTTGTATAAACGTTTATGATTACAGCATTTTGCTTTTAAGATAGCTGAAATAAATAGGTTTTAAATTTAAGTTGGATTTCTTTTGCCTCTTTTACAGAATTGCTCAATCAAACTCTAGAAACAAAGTGACACTTTTCACCAAAAAAGTTTCATACAGCATTAACAACAGCTTAAGACATGGTACCTAACCAATAACCCTAAAGCCCCCTTGTTATCTCCTTATTTTCCCCCATGGTTAGGCCCTTCCACTACCTCTCCTCCCATTGAACCTGTTGTGACAATTGTCTTCCCTTTTCTCACTCATGGTAAACACAACTATTAAGTAATATATCTAAACAAAAATTACCTTGACAAACATATTTCAACTTCATCATGTCTCAGTGGCATATATCTAATACTCTACATTATCTGCTGAAATACATTAACAAAAAAATTAAAAAGTATATCATGCAATGATCCAAATCTTTAGATTGTGGCTGTTGTGCTTACCTGAAAACTTTCAAATAATGATAGAAAAGTGTCTCCACTCTCTCCTCCTGTATTGAGACACATGCCTGCAAAGAGAGAATCTTTTTTGAAAAAACACTTCTATATTTTAAACAATGTACATTTCATCCTTTTATTTCTTAAATTATTATTTTTTTGGATAATTCTAGGCTACATCATGTATTTGTGCTTGTCAAATTAAAACCATACTTGCTCTGCTACTCTCTTTAGAAACTTTTACCCAAATGAATAGATATGTACATGATCATATATTATTATTTTTTTTTTTTTTTATTTTTTTATTTTCCGAAACTCCATACAAAAAAACACATATTAGAATAACAGTTCCCAACATAAACAAATTTTACACAAGTAATATTTTATTAATGTATACAAGATATAATGGATAGGCAATCTTATATTCAAAATCAATTCCGACAGTAGGTTGAAAATAGTAATAATTAAAAACTAATCTAATACTTCAAACAAGAGTATGACAAATTGACCAGAAATTCATAAAGCTATCATATTTACAGTTTGTGAAGCGTTAAATCGGGCAACAAAATATGCAGTTTTAATATCCTCTTTAATATGTTTAAAATTTGGGATTTTCTCCTGTTGTTTCATTTTAAATATATTGTATTTCACAATGTTTGTCAGTAAATTCAGAACATAGTTTCATATCATGATCATATATTAGATATTTATTACAAAAAGCCAGAAGGCTATTAACCAGCTGTCACCATCAGTTTGTAAGTGTAATTCGGAAGGCTCAATCTTTAAATTATCTACATGTATAAATATGATATTACAAAATGGGAATAATTCAGGTATTCTAACAGTCTTGAATAAAAATCAAATATTGAGCAGCTTAGAAATAGAAGTGCTGGTAAATACATTTGATGGTGTTATATCAAATTGCTAACCAGATCATTAAAATGACATAAATTCTCAATCAAATACTTACTGTTTATGTCTGTGACATGCCTGAAATCCAAAATAAAAATCATGACTTTGACTTTTGTTAAAATGTTTTCAAACTTAATTTAACTAATCATTTACCTATTCTAGTTTCACATATATATTTTTTATAATCATATACAGATATATCACCTTCAAATTTTCAAAAGGCGTGCATACCTAATCGATAAAGTTGGTATTATTGTCATATGTTTAAAAACATGGCACCTTCATCTAACATCAATAATCAATTAAGCTTGTCTTATTGGGTTTTTTTGGTTGGAATATTGGCAAAGTAATTTGATTTATAAATAACATTTTAGAGATGTTTAAACAATCACTAAAGTAAAATAATAAATTGATGTTAAAATGATAGAATGATGGCAATTAAAGAAAAAAATATAATGAAAACATCGTATACGCCGATGCTTACCTCATGGAGGCTTGGTAAATTGAAGGCATCGGTCCATTAATTATTCCCAGCACTGCCAGCAGCGGAGAGAAGTGATTCGAAGCGCCTGGAGTTGGAGAATCGTTTTTTCCTTTGCCGATTCAGACATAAAAATTTAAACTCCTAAAAAAGGCTCTCTTAAATTACTATATGTGACTAATTTCCAAAAAACAACAGCTCTAGTTGCTTGTGGTAAGGTGGACACGTCTATAAATCCGAAACTTTTTTCGACCACGTTGTGATGTTTACAAACATGGTGTTGAAAGGAGTGTGAGGAGTTCGATCGGAGTTCGGAGTTCGCTCAGTTGCTTATTTGCTGCGGCTACGAGGTCAAATGAATGTCAAGGCCACTGTTATGGCAGACAAGACAACAGCAAAGCAGATGATTTTTGATAAAATGTATGCTAGCACTCGTAGAAACAATAATTAGGTGCTGTTCTCATATTGTGAACATGTAGTTCGATGTCGCCGATCGAATCGAGCTCTCCATTGGTGTTGTCAACATTGCTGGAATCAATAAACGATGTTAAACGGTGAGTTTTTGCTGTTTTCCGTGAGTGGGGATTTTGGCCTGAAAATCTGGCAGTAGCGATTTTCGGGACGTCGTTGCATGTAACTTTTGAAATAATTACCCGATTTTGACAATCCATAGCTCGTTTTGTAGGGAAATCATTTAGCTTTCGAATCGTAGTGAACAATTTGTCCAGAAAAATTATTTTGGATGCGAAAACTGACTTTGTTCGAGCATGGGGTGGTTTGATCGTTACATCCCTTTCCTTTTATATAGTAGTAGGGTAGGGTCTATGGGTATATATGTCTTTCTAAAGCTATTTCTAAGCGATACACGCCCCTGTGGTTTTAATCACTATATAATCGAACCTATTATTTAATATTATTACCAGGAAGTTATGTCATATAGCGTTTCACTCATCTGATAAACGACTAAACTCTTGTCTTCTATTCATTCATTAATGAGTCTACAAATAATTCAGCGATTTGCTTTTTAAAATATTAACACGTACGTTATAAAGGACTGTTGATTAACCTTAAGAATGCATTGACAAGGTAAAAGTGGATATATATAAAACCGATTGCACTGGGAACTTGGATAAAAATGTAAAACATAAAGCCATTTAACATAGTAGCGTTTAATACTAGATTCTGAGTGTTCATTTCGATAGGTTTCAAATAAAGTGTATAACCTTAAAAGAATGTTGTTTATTAAAAGCGATTGCCATATTATCGTTCTTTATCCGAACTCAACTGAGATGTCTTTCATTGTTTCATTGTTTTGTAAGTTAGTAAGTACAAGTGGTTAAGGTCTATGCGTCATTGGGAATAGCTGGGGATCTAGCATTGCTCTTTTGGCATTAGTATGTCGGATTTTTTAATCCTAAATGTGCATCTTAAATTGTGTTACGAAATATCCATGATTGAATTACGATGTTAAATTTCAAAATCACTAAGTTATTAAGTCACCTAGGAGCCTTCTTGTTTCACCTTTAGCTTTCAGAACTTACATTCACACAACTGCTATACTGCTTTGCTGAAATATTAATCTCTTTTCTGATAACAAGTGATAATCCCCCAATTTAGGTAATTGTCTTTCAACAATTTAAAGCGATTATATCAGAGAGATGCTTGTTTAAAAGCTAACCATTAAAGGTAACATTTCTGAAACACAAAATGACCTATTAGCATCATGTAATTTGACACATTTTAAAAATTAATGACAAGATTTTCCTTTCTGTCATTTCAAGCCTTAAATTGTTGTCATTCTGCTGGGAATGGATCCATTTAACACTGCGAGTTAACTAAGACTATCATTGATTTCTAAACATAACATTTTTATTCTTTAACGTGTTCTAGCCTTAAAGTATAAACTATAAAGCAGGTTGATAAAATCATGTATGTTGTATATAATTGACGAAGTATGATGAAATTCCTTTCTGGTTTCATGTCAGAAAATCGTCATTTTTAACGTGTGCTCCACAGGTCATTTTAAACAGTCAAATTCGACATTTACTCCGGAGTGCCACCAGGACGTTTCTTCAGGGGCTAATTGAAATGGGCGAGAGGTTTTCCTTTCAACAATTCAATTTGAATAACTTGCTTTCTCCATTGGGACTATAAGTTATCACATTTATAAAGAAGTATTTCCCCAGCCATTCCTCTCTGGCTGTCTATCCAATAAAAAAATCTTAAACTTAAACTCCTATGTGACTTTCTGTCACCAAAATGGCTTCGGAAAACTTGTAGAAATCCTAATTTGAATTTACCGAAGTATTTCAAATGAAAAACTGCACGTCAAATTAGATGTTTGGCTTTTGCATTAATATTTAGGAAAT
This sequence comes from Phorcus lineatus, assembly GCA_921293015.1. Taxonomy (NCBI): domain Eukaryota; kingdom Metazoa; phylum Mollusca; class Gastropoda; order Trochida; family Trochidae; genus Phorcus; species Phorcus lineatus. Next base: position 5,276,898 of record OV121092.1, read on the forward strand.
ATGTGATGAACAAATCGTATAGCAATGTGCAAAAAAATCCGGAAACTTTCAACTTCACATATTTTAATTTTCACAGTTTCCATTTCAATAAATACAGACTCATTTGAAAGCTTGGACATTCGTAAACGTTGTAAGTTTACATTAATAGTCTGTTAAAGCTCCTTGTTGCTCAATGCACTGGGTCATTCGTCGCCTCATACTCCCGATTAAACTGTCTATGGTTTCCTGAGAGAGGTCCGTCCATGTTCGACAGATTGCATCTCTCCAGCATCCAAGATTTCCTGGCTGTAACTTTTCCACAGCATCCACATTTCATTAAGAGCCACACATTCTCAATCGGATTCAAGTCAGGGGAAGCGGCCGGAAAATCTATCACAGTGACGTCATTGTCACGAAACCATGCACGGGTGAAGGCCGAGGTGTGAGGACGAGCGTTGTCTTGCTGGAGAATGAAAGGGACACCACTTTCACCGATAGCTGACTCCAACAGTCCCTCCCGGAGAATCTGACAGTACTTCTCTGAGTTGATGGTTTCCTCAACAAAGATCAGAGGGGTAACGCCCATTTGTGAAATGCCACCCCATACTGTTAGTTTCGGGGAAAACTTCGGTACCATTTTGAAGGACTTCCCACCAATAGAACATCTTTTATTAATTATTCGATAAAACTGAAAGACAGACTCATCTGTAAAAATCACATTGGTGAAATCTGCATCAAGTTTGTTGTGACACCACTGAAGTCTTTTCTCCTTGTGCGCGTCGGTGATCATAAGAGGAATCTTGTTAGGCACAGATTTCCATATTCCAATGTCTCGCAGCGTTCTGTTTACTGTCCACTGAGATACAGAAGGACCCCCTCTTCTTTCAACTTCAAAAGCAAGTTGTTTTGCTGACCACATCGGATGCGACAAGGCGAGTTGAGAGACACGACGCACGTTGTTGACATCGAAAATCGGCGGACGGCCTGATCCAGCTTTACGTGTCGCGCCGATCCCTGCTTCAAATTTCTTCAAATTATCATAAATTGTAGACAAGGGAATACCTGTCTGGGCATGCAACTCCCGGGCAGACTGAACACCTGCAATTATACAAATAATAAAGACGATTTCTGCGGTCAATTTCAGCCATGACGTTTGAACACGGAAGTGTCGTCTGCTTAGGCGTCATCACATGACTTTGCTTAACAACAAGGGATATAACTCTAGAAACCTCGCATAAACATTTGCATAAGAGTTATTTGACCCTTTATAGCATTTAGATAAGTTCTAGCTCAAATAAACTAAGAACGAAAATTTCCGGATTTTTTTGCACAATACTATATTATTTTTGATGTGATATCAATGTACTTTGTTTAGGAGTTGATCAACGTGGCCCCTGACTCTGTGGCTTTTGGTTTGGATCCAATGAGAGTAAATGAATAAGAACAGATAAATAAGACATTGCCAAATTCATCATCACAAAAGAGCTTCTTCTTCTTATCTTTGTGCTGTCTCCTGAGCCTGGTTCTGAGGATCGCGGATCCGTCTTGAAAAGTGCAAGGATTGTAAAATTTAAGATTGTGTGATGTTGTATCATATCAAGTTTATACGTTTCCTTGTGGAAAGATACCTTACAAACGAAACGACGGAATTATATATCTTAGATATCTAATCAATGTAATATTGAAGTCATAAATACCACAAACACAAATACTTATCAAATGATATATCCAATAACCCAAAAAGGTATTCAATGAAGAAAGAAGGAATACGTTGATAAAGGTTGGTAGCTTACACATACTGCAAGCATGTTAATGGAACGTGTGGTCAAGGCATTTGTGACTTGAAATATATATCAGTTGTCATATAAAACTGCTAAAATGAAGGGTATGTATCAAGAAAATAATAACGTCATTGAAATCAGGGTGTGACGATTTAAACTATGATCGTATAAAACTGGCCAATACTCACAACAAAGTTTTCGTAGGAATGAATTATTATAACCTTCACACTAATTTATGAAAACAAGCTCGTGTGAATTAACATAAACAAGGGCATGGGTGGTTTCATAGGGTCACATCGATGTAGAGGAATAAATTGAACACAATATCAGTTGTTTGTTTAAGTTTGAAAATATTTGATAGATGAGAATAATCCTGATTGGTTGAGGTCACACTGACCACAATATGCTTTGCTCTACTCAATGTTGAATCATAAATAAGCAAAAACATTCCGCAGTATTTAAAATATTTCATATCAAAGTTTAGATGTAATAAATTTAGACTGAAAGTAATACACAGTAATATACCCCATGAAGAAACTTTCTGTGATTATTGTTTAAAGAATAATTTTAAAACTGTAGGAAATGAATATCATGTGCTTTTGAAATGTTAGATTATCTTCCAGCTCGCTTCACGGACTATCCAACAGTAAGCAAATTCACTGACTTGATGATGACTACCGATAAAGAACCAACTTACAAACTTGGACTTTATTTATCTAAATTATACAATTTTAAAGCGTCAACAGAAACTTAAATTAATGCATGCAAGATAATAATATTTGCATTTGCCATGTTTTATAGGCATATGGCATCGTTACCGAATAAATTTGTCTGTCTGTCTGTCTGTCTGTCTGTCTATCTGTCAATATGCTTTGCTGAGTTCTCCTTGTTGGTCTCTAGCATAATACACAGTTTTAATTGCAAAGCCTAAATTCTTAAAGTGATATGATTTTTATTTTAAATAATTTTTTGTGTATGGTGCCAGTCTGTCATGTCATGATTCCTGTTGATTGAATTAAGTACGACCTATCTTATCAAGAGTGTCTTAATGGAGTCTTTCCCTCTAGTGTTGACAGAAGGCTGGAGAGCTATAGTCTGTGTGGAACCAATTACACGCCTTGCGGATGATTGAAGTTCTGTCATGGAGTTGCACTGATGGTCTGAGAGCTGAAACACACATAGTTATGGTAATCATGGCATTTCCTTCTGAGAGATGTCGTATGTGAATTGTCCAGACGGGGAGGGAATTAAGGACATTTGTTTTGGTTGGTAAAGGGTGTTACCGTAGATATATTATATGATGTTTTTTTTTTTTAAAATGACGATTATGATGATTAGTAAACCATGGGTTCGTAGCAGAAGGAATTTCCATGGTTTTATATTTAGATTGACACGATAGCGTTTACTGAACATTTACAATTATACATTTGTTTTTAAGTTATATTAAAATGTCAGATTAGGTAATAAAAGTTCTTATCACCATTGCTAGAGACAACATTACTGAGAACTCAATGGGATTCCAACCCTTGATTTATCAATCAACATTAGTTCAGCCCTTACTTGTTTCTTGTTCTTTATCATAAAAGAACTCCTAGCACAGGGAAATGTACAGAGGACTGCAACACATTGATTAGCCCGACTTATGCGCCATAAGAGAAGAAAATCAATACCAGTTTGTCAGGTGAAATGTTCCGAATCATAACAGCATCAGCTGTAAATGCGACAGATATAGAGGATACTAAACGGCCTTCCTATTATAATATTATTAACGAGTTAATGATATAGTAAGGTGAGGTGAGTTGGTGTTTAACGCCGCTTTCAAGATTATTTCACTTATATCGCGGCTGCTAGAGAAAGCCCGCAACACCATTGTGGCTATGCATTGTGGTGAAACATTGGCTGGAACTAGCGATCCATGGGTGGTACTGCGATGAAATTCAGTGTTGCATTGCACCCAAACCTGACTGCATGTAGAACAGTTTTCTACTGCAAACAAAGTTGCCGAGCCGCTGGCGGGATTCGAACCACGGACCTCTTGATCCGAAGCCGAACGCGCTAACCACTGCGCTATCCCACAGTATAAACAGTATAAAGCAAGTTTGATACCAAATCATTAACGAGTTAAATAAAAAATAGTATTAAATTGAAGGAATTTTAGTATTATGTTTATTACTTGACCTCAGTAATCAAGCATGGTTGCCGAAAGTGTACGTAACGAAACTTTTCCGCGACTTGGCCGCAATTGTGACAGCGATGCCAATATTGTGATGTCATAACCACACAATATTATGACGTCATATGGCAGCGGTATTACACTAGTTTAATATCCCGTATAAATATTACACTGCAGTATCATACACGGGCGAGTACTGAGAAATTGGATTCTGACCTGATAGTCTTGATATAATAACACTCTCTCTTCTAATACTCCGTCCTCTTGTAAGAGGTGCGCAAACTAAATAGTTAATTAAAAACTCATGTTCGCACTTTTGATTGATCTGTAACCCTACCAGGAAGAATGTTTGAGAGAAAAGGTGAAGTGTCAATGTGAGTAGGATTGAGCACAAGAGGTTGAAGTGTTTGTTCTTTCATGCTGATAATAGGAATGGACGAATCTAAATAAAATTTGATATCAACATGCCGTACTAATATGATCTTGTTAAATCATTGGCAATTACCAAATGAATTTATGTATAAATTGCTTTAAAACCACTCATATCGTATTGATGAACAACCTGAATTATTTGTATTTTAGTTTTAAATTGCACTCCCCTAAAGGATAAAGGATCTGTATGGGTTCAGATGTCTAATAAGAGGAAATATTTGATTAGGTTAGGTAAAACTGAGTACCAAGTACTGTGTCTGTTTACTCTTAGTATCGGTTAGAGGGACTTAAGGCTAAGGAATGTCATAAGGTATGTCTGTATGGTAGCCAGTTTAAGTATTGGCACATGAATTCGACAGTTCATTTCCAAGCCAGACACTAGACTTTGCCTGTTCACTCGATATACGATTCGGAAGATGAAAAAATGCGAACATTTTATGTCAATGAATTTAAAACTGGCACCTTAATAGGTGCACCGCTTGTCAAGCTTTCTGGAAAGGAAAGCATATCTTTATACATCAAACACCGTATGTTTACAGTTTGTTTCCTTTACAGTTATTTATTTATTAAAGGCATGTTTCGTTTTATTGAAAACAAAATTGGTTAAGCAGAAAAATGAAAATAACGTATGCAAATGAATTCCTCTGTCGGTGCTCTATGGTTACCCTGCAGCACATACGGATTGAAACTGTTAATAAATTTATAAATCATGAAATAAAGACTATTTCATTGTTTCGGCGGAACATGATTTCTAACTCAGCACGTATAGGCATTTCCATATCAATAAACATTTTAAATGCTAAAGATTGACAGGGAAAGGCTGGGCATGTCAGCTATACGTTGTTGTCTCTTGTGATAACTGACGAAGCCTAACAACTTCCCTCACTATTATAATAATTACAATGAGGAAATAGATCGATCGAAATAGAATAGTTCAAGATCGTAAACCTTTTTTTGAAAAATATATATCTGATGTTAAAAATTACAATTGTGTACTTAAGAATATAGTTTCTCGATCTACTTAGTAAAGTAAAAGTTATGCATTTAGGAAAGCCAGAAATAATAAAGTGTAATCAAGTATTAAGCATGGGTGGACAGTTAACTGTAGGTCAACAGAATGGTGAACAAAAAGGAAAATATGAGATGAACTTGAGGACAAGTAAGCAATCGTATGATTGATAAATCATAGGAATCGAATGGGCATTGCATCTGAAGGATATCAAGTTTGCAGAATCGGCTTTGTAACTATTTGCTGCACAATTCTAATTTACTCAGCAAATATGTTTTATCATCTTTTGATAAAAATAAGAAATATATTGTGGAATTCAATTATTTAATTGTTATTGCCATAATGACAAAATAAACATTATTAATTATTAACATATTTTTTTCCCCCGAAGACGCAATAGAGCCAACCAGAGGTCTCATGAATTGAGTTCTGGCATTTCCCTTGTGTATATTCAGTATTAACAGTATCATCAAATTAAAAGCATTTGAGTGGAAGATCAACTTAAAATATCGTAGCTTGATGGAAAAAATAGCTCTTAAATTGTGTAACTATCCTTTTCCTTTAAATAATGTATATTCGTTAGAAAGACTTACACACACCAACTATTTACGCCATTTTGTACCCCATGATTCAGTTTGAAAGTTAAGTATGGTAAGCGTTTTTTTGCAAACATCTAAACCCTTCTTGAAAAAGATTGTTATTGATGTGAGGTAAAGTGAGAAATTTTTCTAATCATGAACCAAAGCTCTCATTAAACAACATATTAGAAACTATTTTAAATGAAAAGCATATAAGAACTCTTTCAAACAGAATTATAAATTGAGAAGAAAATACTACCTCGTCTTTTTAAATAGTCAACATCTTTAATTTGATCCTTAAATATGATGGCAAACATTCCATTTAGCTTCTAACAATGATTTAAAGGTTTCTACTTTAGTAGTGTCAACAGGTCCCTTAATTATTCTCTACATTGCTTCAGGTACATTTATGAATATATTTATTTAATATCATTTCATAACGATGAAGATGCGATCAAATTATATTATACATTTGAAAGGCTATTGCTTAAGTAACAATCAGAATTTAAGTAAGGTATTGCATAATGAACTAAGAATGATAAAGCTTTGACATGATGAAACAAATGCGATGTACAACAACTCGTGCGAAATACCATTATATATGTCAGATCCACTTTTCACAGATACAAATTACAATATACGACCATAGCTGTTTATACTTTGCATATAACTATGATATAATGAAAGAATATCGAAAATGCGGTTTTTTTTCAGGATGTATTAGAAATGTTTAGAGCGAATTGAAAGATAGCCCTGTGAATTACTTTTGTATTGAAGTTTTGAGAATGCAAATTTTGACTTTGGTCCAAATAACAAAGACAAAGACTTATCAAATATATAATACTGATACAGCATGGTAGCGGTTCCTAAAGGTTGATAGTCATGTGTGACTGTGTACGATGAATTTTCTAATCTTCAAAAATTCTTTAAATTTTATATGTTTATGTATCATTGAGGACGTTTCGGAGAAAAAACATTGCTTCAGATGTTTGAATAATAAGAGAAACCAAATCGCTTTACTGATCAATCTCTTTATCTATGTATGTAAAAATCAAATCGCATGAAAAGCTAACTTCGGATGTTTTTCAATTCAAATACTTACTTGCTACAAAATATATTGAAGTAAGATATGTGAACGTAATCTGTAAAAGCTAAGTGAGGATTATGATTTGCTGACATTTGTTCAAACACTGTTTGCTATATTTCGTCTATTTGTGAAAGTTCTTTTTTAATCAGGTAGGAGTTTCAACATCGACTCATTTTGTTCAGTAGTATTTTTGTATGGAAATAGGAACGGAAAAGAGAATGCTTTAATCTCTTTAAAACTTTTGTATGTCGTAATAGGTCTGAAAATGTGTTTATAAAACGTGTTTATCTTCTTCTGTAAACAATCTTCTTGGAGTTCACTTTTTTAATTCCCCTGTGCAATGAGTTTAATACAAAAAATGAAATATCCATAATGTGCTGCAACACATTAACATAGTATCTTTGAACAAATATGAAACAATTTTATTTGATCTCTCCTAACTTAAACTCTGAACTTTAGAAAGTCCGTTTTTAATGAAATTAAGGGCATATTGTCAACATTCCCACAATAGTTCACAGTTGATAACCCAAGATCACAGAGAATTTACTTTCCATGATGTCAAGCTAAAAGATGCAGTCAGTCCTTAAGCCTTCATAGAAGATCAACACTGCCAAACATTGATCTCAGATCACAATCATTGATCTTATCTATGGAACACTAATCCTTTAATGTCTTGTATTTTCTCTGTTCAAGACTTCCCAAGGGCTGTTGTATCAGAAATGTTAAGAAATCATGTTACCAAACTGGAACACGGATGAACCAGCTTAACTGATTTTCCTCTGTATAAGTCATCGGTTCCTCGCACTTCCTTTCCTTATTGTTTGAATACCAGTTTCAGGAGAAACCAGGAGGTGAAATGAAAATGAAGAGTGAGTGAGTGATTTGGGGTTTAACGTGTTTTGAACAATATTTCAGTTATTAAACACGTGGATGACAAGCATCCAAACGAGAGTGGATAGATTGGGGAGAAAGGGATCGAAAGGATGAGGGAAAAGACGGAAAGAAAGTCATAGTGAGAGATAGACAACAGGTTTTAGAAGGACTCAAATTTAGTCTGGCTTCTACCCGTCGAGCTTGGGTGTCCCTACCAGGAGCATGAAAGTTCCAGCTGGCTTATCTCTTGGGGTCTCTGAAGCACGCAAACCACCACACCACGTTAAGGTATCGAGTCCAGTGGCGGTGAGAATGAAGAGGATTTTACTCAAAGCATAGTATAAATGTGTGTTTAAACAGATTCCCAACGAAGGTAGCTCCATAATAACTTCCTGTACAACATCCGTCTTAATACGAAGGTTTCTTGATCTAGAAATGTAGAACGCTGATATGACTGCATGCAATCAAAGTTAGTTGTCCAGTCAGCGACGCCGTTTCGAAAGTTATTCTTCAAATCGCCTAAGTTATTTCCGTAAGCTATCAAACTTTATTCGAATATGCACCTTGCACTTTACTGAATACAAACCCTCATTTTGCGACTGCATCATTGCACAGGCCTGTGTGACAACAAATATGTTATTCATGCATTCGGTGTTTTCATTGGCTGAAATATTGCCAGGTAGTATAAATTGCATTATTGTGCTGGTAGAGGAACCTGCCGGAAGCCCGAGAAACCTTCGTATTAAGACAGAGGTTTTATAGAATTTATGACGGAGCTACTTTTGGGAAAGAATGCGAACAATAACGCATGTCTTCTTAATAAGGAACCTCCAGACCGGTTGATAAACAGAACCATTCAATAAGAAATGCCATTTCTACTATATGCACTGTAATGAGTTGATTTGATTTGATTTTCCAAATCGAGAACCAGTAGTTAATAGAGAAAGTACATTGACATAAGAAGCACATAATGCTGTACTATTAATTGGAAGTTTCTAAGACACGAATCAATTACTGACATTAACTATAATCAAAAGTCTATCTTTATGAAAATTTAAGAATTGAAAATGACAATTGGTTTTTGAAAAATTGCCAATCTTCATTTTGTTGCTACATTACTTACATTGGGATTTATAAGTTATAAATAATACTGTGTCTCTATATGGATATGAATGTACAGAAATGCGTTCAGTATATCTTTTTAATACTATTATTTTCAAACACAACAATTCTAGAAATGTCTAATTTTTTTTTCAAAAACTGAGTAAATTATACAGTATAAAATGATATTAATCTCCCTCATCATGTAATCAAATTCAAAATGATAACGAATTCCAGAAATAAAGATAAATCATGAAATGATAGATGTTTTGCAAAATCACTTTTTAAAATAAAACGTTTGTTTATAGTGTTAATATTTCAATTTCTGTATATTATTGAATCCTTTTAGCAAAATAGATTTAAGGTTTTGCATTACCGGTACAGCCCACATCTGTGTGCAATGACTTGCACTTAAATAACTTACCTCATGAGAAACAATGACTTCTTGAGCAGTCTAGACATTCTTAAGTGGTTTGTATTTAGAAAAACTAAAGATGCTTTTTCTAGCATGACGATACATCCTACACATACAGATGAACTAAGCTTTGAGGGTCATCTTTGAGAGGACCATCAAACAGATGTAATTATGGTTCACGTTATAGAGAATTAATATGTTCTTGAGACTCTTAGAATTATAATATAAACAGTTTATCAATATATTCTCACGGCTTCTGTATTTTACGTATTGGAATGACACGTAAAGTGTCTGGCAATAGCCCTTCCTGGTAATAGAGAAAGTACATTGATATAAGAAGCACTGCAAGCTGTACTATTAATTGGAAGTTTTGTATTTACTGTTAATATTCTATTGAAACATTTTATTCTCAAAGGTTTTGTATTGTATGTATTGGAATGACACCAAAACTGACTGGCAATAGCCCTGCTGGGTAATTCTACATTGAAACATTTTATTCTCAAAGCTTTTGTATTGTATATATTGGAATGACACCAAAAGTGTCTGGTAATAGTCCTGCGGGTGCATTCCAGTTATTTGCCACATGGAGATAATTTTGTATTACAATAATTAATTTTTAATTGAAAATATAATCATCTATCTGAGATATCATATATGTTGCCATATGAAGGGAATCATTTCTCAAATTACACAAGCTGATGCTTTTTTTCGTCATTTAACGTGTCTACTAAAGGACATTTCGAACAATTAAGTAAGATGATAACTCAAAAGTGCCACCAGGACGTTTATTCAGGGGCTAATCGAACTGGTCGAGAGGTTTTCATTTCAAAAGTTCAATTCGAATAACTTGCTTTCTCCCTGGGGGATATAATTTATGACATTTGTGAAGAAGTGTTTCCCAGACCTTCCTCTCTTGCTGCCTATCCAATACAAAACAAAGGCTTAAACTCCTATGTGACTTTGTGTTACCAAAATGTGTTTGGAAAACCTATACGAATCCTCAATAGAATTAACTGAAACATTTCAAATGAAAAACTGCTAGTCATATTCGATTTTGGGCTCTTAAATGTCTAAAGGAATTAATAAAGAAATATGTGATGGACGTCACATTTGACATTTGATGTGACATCAAACTAATATATTATTCTAATAGCCAATAGAAAAATATTGGAGCTGTTCATCTTGGAACCTGACTCTGAGGCGTTTGTTTCGAATCCCACGACGGAAAAAAGAATGTGAGATATTAAAATATAAGAAAAATTAATTTTTTTTAAAAAGACGTGTTATATTTTTATTCGCAAAAGGGATTATTTTGAAAGACAAAATTTCTCAAATGATACATCCAATAACTTAAAAACGTATTCTATGAATAAAAAAGAAAAAATGGAGTTACTGGTTGTAGAAATGTTATCCCTTGATTCAACAATCAAACAAAGTTCAACCCCTTTATCAAGCGTTTCTCTTTGCTTTTGAGGGGTCATTACAGTTAAAGTGGCACAAAAGTTTGTTAATGATTTTTCAGTTCCCTTAAATATAGGCCAAAAGACCATATATTCGTAGTCACGCTCAAATCGCCTCCATAAACTTACATTTCATCTCTAAAATGCCCACATTATGAAATTTTCTTGTTTTCAATCAAAATCGGAAAACAGTCATATTAATGTTACGATGTTGAATTTCTGCGTCTCGGTAACACGTATCTTATTTAAACAATAACTGAACACTACCTATCTATGTTTGTGTTAGCGCCTGCTGTAAATTTGTTTTCAAAATTACGTTTGAGTCATTGTTCACTTTAACTTGTTAATTGCCCACAAACTGAACGTTGGTACTGATTTCCCGAGACAACCACTACTCCTAAAACATAACACCACAAATATAGGTTGACACATTTGACTCCTAAAACAATACCCTATGCCCATTTAAAACTTACAAAATTTCGCCAGTAGGCCTCTTTAGTTTACTTTTTTTGCGGAATTTGCGATATCGAAGTTTCAAAGTGCTGTTACTAGTTAGTTTTAACAAAAAGACAGACTCTAAAGTTGGCTTCATTACATTACAACTACTAATATTTACTTTCATATCTCAGTATTATATATATTGTATTGGACACCAACATATCAAAAGTTTAATGAATACGTATATCGATGAAATAAAAGGTTATCTGAATTAAATTTGAATTTTCACCTGTAAATGAGACAAACCAAATTAGGATCTGGCCTGACAGATTGTTGTTCTTTTAACATTTTGTAATCACTTCTCATAATATTCCCCTGATCTATCATCTAGTAAGAGCTGTGCAAATTTAAAAAAATTCAAAATCTTAAGTTTGTACTTTTGATTGATCTTTGACCCAACCAGGAAGAAGGTTTTACAGACACAATGAAGTGCCAAGATGATACAAGAGAGATGGCGTTAAGGGGTTTGTTTAGTTATGCCGTGTATACGCACGGATCAATCACAAACAAACTAAATATCAACATGCACAGATAATTGTCACACTCTTAGCATTTCAAAGACATTGCTGAGAAACCACACACATCGAATTGATGAGCAACAAAACTTAATTGCTTCTAATCATTGCATTGACAGGATGTGGAAGGTGAAAGAAGGCAAACATTGGGTTATTTCTGGTCAATAAATTTATAAACTGGCACTTTTATAGCTGCATTTATCGTCAAGATGTCTGCAAAGGAAAGCAAGTGTTTTCACATCAAACAACATATGTTTACAGGGTGTCTTGTTTACAGTTATTTAGTAATTGGAAAGCGTGGGTCGTTTTATTGGAAAGAAAATCTTTCTTAAAGGTGAAATAACACTTTGCAGCACATACGAAAATTAAACTGTTACAAATAGTTAAAAATGCAAATCATTCATTAGGGACTGTGTCTCATTTAGTCTTTATGAAAAGCAACAAAGTAGTAAATAATTTTTTTTATAGTAATTCATAAACATCATTAATTTACTGTTTGATGGATACGGTAAGCAGAATGCAGGAAACTACATATTATTTTGTTAAAGTTACTCTTAATTCAAAGACTGATTTTGAAAATAATGAAAATATTAGCTTAGCATGTTGACTTGCAAGTAAGCAAGCATATTAATACTTCACTGACTGAATGTATATAATGCGTTTTATTACTTGGTTTTGAACATCTGTGCATACGTTTTCAACTCAAAAGTAGACTTCAGTGATTGGAATCTAATGAGTATTGCATTGAAATTACACTAAGGAACACAAATGTTATTAAATATATACTCCACTATTTCAAAATACATGTTTTTATAGGAAATGGACATCTTTGTTGACCTTTAACGATTAAATCAATAATAAATATTTCAATGATGACTAAAATAAATATGAATTATGAGCATATTTTGTACCCTTAAAGAGCCACTCCGTGAGTTGTTGGAGCCATATATGCCAAACTTATTCAATGGTGTCATTTCATCGCGAAGTATCAACTGTTACGAAAAAGACACATTTAAAAGCTCATTGGTTTTTTACATTGACAATATGTAGATAGAAAGTCGCAATTATGATCGAAAACCGGACAGTGGGGCGCGTCAAATAGTCAAACGTAATTTTGGAGACTTCTCTAAAACAGCCAGGAGGTCAGTTAGGAGTTGATAGCGTTTGTTAGGTTATATAACTAAGATCCATGTAAATTGGGCGTGATATCTACACCTCTGTGCATTTATAAGGCTGTTTTTAAATTTTAATGGAAAACCAGTATTTGTCATATAGATGTCTTTAGGACATAAAAAGTACAGATATTTTGATTTTATATCACCACATATGACATTTATTCAATTCAATTCTTTTATTTCGGTTTGTAGGCCATCGGCCCATGTACAATACATGTTAACAACTTTTAAGATTTTGTAGAGTAGACAATAAAGTTATACAACGATAATTCATAACATGGTTAATTCATTGACATTCTTCTATAAGCAAGCGCTTCTCTGATGAAATTGGAATATTTTACAAGGGAATATATACAATTACTAGTTAAAATATTATGATATTGAGTAACAGAATTTAACTGACCATTTATAAGAATGTATTTATCCCTTATTACATCATAAGCATTACATTCGAACAAGAAATGTATAGCACTTTCAGTTACACCACAATCACACATTTTACACCTCTTATCTACATTCACACCTCTAATATTGCAACGTAAAGGGAGCGAATTTAATCTAAGAAGACAAATATTTCTTCTTACAGATACTTGGTTGATAAAATTAACATAAAACTCAACATTTCAGAGTGACTTAATTTCTTTAAAGTGGATTAAACGAGAAGATATATTTATGTTACCAAAGATACGCTGTTTATCACAATCAATTACTCTATTCTTAAAATTATGAATAAATACAGAAACATCACCGACGTCTTGATTGAACCAAACAAAGCCAAAACCATAGGAATTTAACAAATATTTAACAGAAGTAGCCCAAGTTACCCTGCCAGCTGAATCTAACTTCTTCATATGTAAGTACGACTGTTTTGGATAGCGGTTCTCGGACATCCTCAATAATTTACACCAATAGGTAATACATCTAACATAATAATCAACATACATATTAAATCTACTACAATCTGCTAAAACTCCATTACTTGAAACTTATTTACCAACCCCAAGAACATATTTACAAAAGTTAGTGTGAAATATTTCGACAGATTTCCTCTCTTCGAACCCCCAGACTTCAGACCCATACAATAAAACAGGCTTAACCTTAATATCAAACAATTTGAACATGAGCTTTACCGGAATATTAGGATATTTCATAAACAACGATTTGAAAGCAAACAGAGCTTTACTAGCTTTACCAACAAGAGTATGAGTACATTTTGTCCAAGATAATCTAGTTGAAAATAAAACGCCGAGATAACTATAATATGTTGAAGCTTGTACTGGATTACCATTGTAAAACCATTTTTCATATGAACGAAGATTTAGGTTCGTATCAAAGGTAAATAATATGTTATGAAAATCACGGAGTGGCTCTTTAAAAAGAAACAGAGCCGCACAATTTGAGTTCTGCCCTTTCGTCATGTGCATATTACAGTCTCATAAAATTAATGGTATTTGAATGGAAGGTTAAGTGTAACAGATCTAAGATAATAATTATAACAAAAGATATCCGCTATAATGTTCAGCTATGTCAGCTTTTAGAAATACCGTTACATCGTGTTAAAGACTATTAAACATAAACCCTTTACGTCAGTTGTTAGTTAATATCTAATTCTAAATACAGCACAGTAAATATTATGTTAAGTTGCTCTTCAAATTACACATAAATTCAGATTAAATCTTAATTTGAACATATGATATGTATTTTCAGGGTAAACAAATCGAGAGACAAATTATTACAATAAACAGTTCATTGAATACCTAAATCGTAAACATTGAATAATCATATGTGGGAGGAAATAAAGTTCAGTTTTATAGATGATCAAAACTCTTTTTAGGACCGTCATCTTTTTTGTTCAGTATATTAAACTGATTAAAGTTTCCATGTACTTGTTGATGCTAAACTTGTAAATTGAAAAAGCATCGAGTGGTTTCATTGTAACCCCCTAAATACCTCAAGTTGCATCTAACAAAATGTTTTGATAATAATAGTTATATTGGCCAAATTATATGTATGCTAAGAAATTCAAGTGTTTAAGTAACAATCAGAATTTGATTAATGTCAGTGTAATGCTATGTCATTGTCATATGACATCATCAAGATGACATTTAAGTGCCATCAATGTCAATATTTATTTATTTGAAAGATAAGAAACACAGTTCTTGACTATATGTCATAGAACTTTCATAGAAAAATTATATAATGAAATAGTATCTGAAACAAAAATCTCCTCTAGAATGTATGAAACGTTTGGAACTTAATGAAAATAATAAAACACCTTTTTAATGAAGTTTGACCTTGGAACAAATACTAAACACAGAGCATTGTTTTTATGAATACGACTGGAAGAACGTGAAAAAGGTGCAAATTTTAGTCATCTTTCTGAGTGTTTCCCAATTCAAGTAATTTGGTTCTACAAAAGATATGGAAATAAGTTCTGTGCGCCATATAAGGTTTGAACGTAATTTTAAAAGATAAAGTGAGGATTATGTTTGCTGTCATTTCTTGATTGCGTAATGCCGTGTATTTGTGAAAACTCTTTTAATCAGTTACGAAAGTTCTACCTCGACGTTTTGTTAAGTTCTTTTGATGACATTCATTTTGTTAATTAGAAAAAAAAACTCTATGTGAATGGGAATGGGAGATAGTTTGCTTTTGATCTCTTAAAAATGTATCAAATTTTTCACAGGGTTACTGAAACTATGTTTCAGAAGGTGTTTATTTTCTTCTTTATACATTTTCTGAGATGAATGTTCATCTATGGTAATAGGTCATTGAAATAAAAAAACTCGAATTATCCATCTTATGCTGCAACATATTTACACTATTTATACAAAAATGAGAATTTTGTAATGAGATCAACTTTACATAGTCAATTTGTCTGACTCCTCTTGCTCATTGTCTCAACACCAGGTTCGAGTGTAACTAGAAAAGGGGAGCTATAAGAGAATGTCAAATATAAGAACAAGTTCTTTCTGTGACACTCTCCAAATAGATATTCTTATGAAAAATCAATGACTAATATAAAGCATGAACACAAATCTTTTTTAATGAAAATTTGAGGATTATTTTTCTTCAGTTTGCTGTTATAGTACCTGTATTGGAATGCTTGACATTATGTTTATATGCATACTAATGTAAGGAAACGCTATCAGTTTATCTTTAAAGTATTATTTTTGTAAAACAAAGAGACTCGAGAAGATTTTAACGAAACCAAAATATATACACATCATAAGCATGTTATCATATTGAAAATGATAACAAACACAACATATGTAATTTGATTAAATCATGAAAAGCCAAATGTGTGCAATATCCTTTTCGGATTAATATCTTGAATAAAAATATTGCATGGTCAATTTCTTTATTTATGGAAATGGAAGACCACTAATATTCTTTATGATATAAGGTAATAAGTTGATTTACAAAATTCACACTTCAAAGCAGGAACGCTATAGAAAGTCCACATCTGTGTGCATTTCTCGAAAAGGCTAGACATACTCAAGTGGTTGATGTTTAGAAAACAGACTGTAAACATAAACATGAACGAAGTCTTGAGGATCATTTATGAGAGAACCAATAAACAAATATGTAACAGGGAATAGCGCGAAGTTAATCCTTTACTCTCTTCCGGTGGTTAAAGAGAACATATTGAGATAATACATTCAGATTTAAATTTTATGTTCTTAAAGAATAAATGATGAAATTAAGATGTATCATTTTGAACATTAGAGCCGTTTAGGTTCTTTACTATTTCAAAATTTGCTTTCCAACTTATCAAAAATGTTTTCCTTTTTACAACTGCACAAAACTATTGCGGTTGCATTATGGACATATCCCATGGGTTTATCCCTCAAATCAATAAAGAAATTTTTCACATTGGACATAATTTTCAAGAAAAAAATGCTTCCACTTTTCTTAATACAAACATTAATGGAAAAATATCAAAGAAACTTGAACGAGATGTCATATTAAAAAGTTAACATCTTGAAATCACTTCTGATGATACATAAAAAGCCTTGATAACTGCGACAATCTCATATTGGTTGGCACATTTTAATCACAGATCACAGGACTTTCACATCCTGTCATTTCAAGCCTTAAATTGAAGTAATTCTTTGTGTTTGAAATGCAACCTATTCACATGGCGAGTTAACAAAGCCCATCATTAATCTCAAATCATGACACTCTAATTCTTTAATGTCTTCTAACCCTCAAATATAAACTTCCTAAGGGTTACAGTTTCAGGCAGGTTGATTAAACTTACGGAACTTGAACAAGGAAAGACTAACAAATTTGATTTTCCACTGTTGTGAGCCATCTGTTCTGATGTTTTTAGCTCATCTGGCCTAAAAGGACCAACGTGCTCTTGGCATGGCATGTAGTCTGGCATCCGTCTGCCTGTCCATCCATCCGTAAACTTTACCTATTCCATCTTCTTTTATAGAACGATTGTTTCCTTGGCTAAGGAGGGTTTTTTTTATTTATAGATTTGGTGACCCTGTCTACCCCTATTAGGACCAGAGTCCTATAAACTGAAACTTAGTATAGAAAGTCCTTAACGGATTTAGTCAAGCAAAAATGAGTTTTCGTTTGTAAAAATCCTTGAACAGACTGCTGCTTAGTTCAGACCTGCCCTCGCTTCTCTCAAGTGTTGACGCTAAGGTAAGACCTTTTGCTTTATTGACAAGTGTACAATGAATTAACTTGCACTAACCCATTAAAAATCATTGAAATTACTTTACAGTAATCAATAACTGATATCAAGACTGAAATGTAATCTGATTTTGTGACAAAATGACAGTTGTTCTGTGGAAATCAGTAAATCATGAACTTTGATAAAGCTGGAAATATAGTCAATGTGCCCCAATTTATACCATCAATATAAACATATCATTATTATGGAGGATTACCTTTTTCACAATGCTCTTGCTCTTATAGTCAATTATTTTACAATAATGATTACTTATGCTGAACCTGGAAGATTATCTGCTTTAATGACAAAAAAATGATCTGTGGAAATTAACTACTCATTAACTCCAACTGAGAAGGAACTTTAATACAACCCCCCCATTCTTGCCACATAAAGCATATAATCATTGGAGAGGATGTTTTACCCTGTGCACTTACATTAGAAGACAATGATTTGTGTTTCATATTTTCACCATTTGATCAAATGATTTATGTGCAATGGAGCCAATAATGAATAGTCTAAGCAGAGGCAGCACTGTAGCAAGAAATGTTCTGACTCGCATACCATTTATTCAGCATTACATTCCCCCTAAGAAGTTGTTCCATGAAATAGATGATTAGTTTATTATTCATTTAGATACATTGCACTTATCTTACTGTGCCAATAAAATTATTCAAGTGCATAATACCTAACCATCAACACCAATTTCGTATAACTTCGTAGATGGAGGAGAGTTGAGGAAAAACACCAAATAAATGAATGAAAAAATGGGTTGACAAATGAATTCAGTTGTGATGCACTGTGTTTAAGCTTCTCTTGCGTATAGTTTTATTTTAAAGAGATAGTTAGGCTCTAATTCGACTGCAACATCATGACATTCATAAAATATAGCATCCTTCCTGGATCCACAAACAAAATAAAGTAAATAGCTGTGAAATCCTTCACAGGACATTCAATGTCATTGAATACCTGCAAGTTTCACGATAGGTGATTTTCTAAATAACCTACATCTGTTTTATTCACATACATTGTAACAATTACAGTCACAATGGAATTATTTGTAAAAAGAATACAACCAAAAATAATGTCTATTTAGTTAACTGAACAGGCAGGTGCGTTGTCTATTGCCACAGGCGGAAGTGTTTGTCTATACAAGAGCCTATGCACAATGATGATTTCATGAGAAACAATTCTCAAAGAGTTAATCATTGCGCCACAAGAAACAGGCATAAGAAAAGAATCCAGACATTTTATTTGAAGGTGCATTTCAAGCACTAACATCTTACGAATGAGATATCCAAGCTTTTGTGACTGTGAAGTTTTGATCAACAGGTGTTAGTCTGATAGCACAGCCTTAAGCCTTAAGTACATGTACATTAGAAAACGGTTAAAATGTTTAGACATGGTGTATTTTGAATTGAACAAAAGGAAAACTGAATACTGAACAAATTTACAAATGGAAATCTAAAGTATCATTATGAAACCGTGACCTATACTGAAGATGAACATGTCTGCATTAACTGAAAAGGTGTGATAATTGATGAAAATGTTATGATTTATTCCGGTATTGTAAGCTTATACAAAGATATAACAAAATTGACAAAGATGAGTAACCTGCTGGATTTATGTTCTAATAAATATAAGCAGTTCGGTGGCAAGTAAATGGTTGTTATTTTAGATAGAATCAAGAACAGTAGAATTCTAGTAATTTTAAAGCATTATATTCACGTATGGAATAATTTGACATTTTTCTTGCTTTCATTCATGTCTACATTTTAGATCTTCATGTTTGGTTTACAGATGTTTTTGTTACATAATAATAATAATAATAACTCATAATATTTCAATGTTCCTAAAACAAGATTTCCACTTCAGTAAATTTACGAAAGAAACACCTGCTGTCAACAAATGACGTCGTGTTAAAACAACTCATAAATTATTTTAAAAAGTGTTGCTAATTGGCAATGATGTCAAAATGCTCTTTTAGGTCTTGTACATGATTGATCTTGTACATAGCGAAGGTAATTGATGTGTAACTACTTTGAGGAAGAACATTTACATGCATACGAATAAATAAGCTAATCAGCAAATAACTTGTCTATCAAACTAATCAGCTAAAAGCCAGCAAACTGATTTATATGTAAAGTGAAATATGTGTTTTTAAGTTAAGGTATTTATCTTGCTAGTAAACATTCAAGCGATCTTGAATGTCAGAGATATAGGTCTTGAGGTTGTGTTGTAAGTAACGTTTGATAAGTTATAACAATATTGATGTAAGTTAAGGTTATATGCATTATGAGAGCATTTTTCAATTACAAATTTTTATTAATTTAAAAAGAATAAAGAGAACATAGATAAGAAATTACATGACTACTGGTGAAGAAAATGAAAATATGTCTATGAAGTCATTCATACAACACTTGAATTGATAAGAGTAGGGTAAGTAAAGGCAAAATCCAAAAGAGGAAACAAAGCTGTCGAGGGTATAACGTTATCTGATAGTTTAGTGTCAACAACCACCTTTAAAACACATTAGATATACACAATAGTACTCAGTGGCGTAGTTAATCAATGCTATTAGTACTATTCTAAGACCTTTCAGAAAAAAAACTGTATGTTCTTCTGATTGAGATAAAGGTGGGCCCTGCTATCAATTATTTTATTTGATAAAATGGTCCTGTCTCACAAGCGCATTAATTGAGTCTTCTAAGGGCTCATTTATGTGTTGTAAAGATCAAACTGGTAGCTACATTGGATGATTTTTTCCTAAAGAAGCACCAATGTTAATACTTCGCATAGTAAGAAATAAGAATTACTGTGTAGAAAACCCTTTAAATCACTCAGTGTTGCATCAATTTTGCATGTATATAATGACGAGCAATGCTACAAATTCTAATCATGTGTAATACATATTATACCAATGTGTTGTCTTTGATACTGTACATATTGTAACCATGTCAGTTTTATACCATCTGTTTACATCCAATTGGAATATCAACGAGGGTCCTAACATACAAAACATATGCCAGCAAAATTTTGCTCATTTGCAATACCACAATTTGCAAGGTAAAAGCAAGAGGTTTACACCATTTCCAAGTCAATAAAAGAGTTACTAACACATTAGACATCTAAGATATCAATTGCACTTCAAAGGGAAGGGAAAAAGGATTTCACCACAATTTTGTTACTGGGTTAAATTTCTACACCCTTTTTCTAATTAATTCTCTATTAATTGGTACCAGCTAAACATTTACAATAAGGAACGCCATTGCATGATTTTAAAGTGGACAGAAAGATACATCTTACAATTGTTCTAACAATAAATTGTGTCTGAAATTAGTTGATCTTACATCAAAAGTACAATTGTGAGCACTTAAGAATAGAAAACAATAATTTGATGTAACATTTGGCTGTAACAAAGCAACGTAACTGTAATAAATGTATGTTATTAGATAATACACATACTAATGGTAATCATGCCATTGGTATCTGACAGACATAATTGCGAGTTAACTGTCCCGATGAGGGTTAATTTAGGTTTTTTGTTTGGGTATATGATGGGTGTTATGGGTTATGTTGTTGTTGTGTTGATGTAATCTGAAAAGGATTATAATGATAAAGGCAAACTCTGTACCGAAAGGAGAACATAGGTTGGTAGTAGAAGGTATTTGCAATGCCTTATATTTAATGTTTAGATTATATAAACTAGCATAAACTGTTTAAACTATATACGAAAACGATTATTGCACAGTCACAATTAAAACCAGTGTATGTTTTGGTACATTTGGTTATTAGGTTAGTAGGTAATAAATGTTCTTATCACCCTTGCCAGATATATCATCACTGAAAATTCTTTGGATTCTATCCCTTGATTTATAAATCAACATTAGACCGTCCCTTACTTGTTGTTCAGTTTCTTGTTCTTTATTATCCAAAGCCTCCTAGCACATGGAAATAAGCAGCTTCCTGCGCAACATTGATTAGCCCTTCTATTTCACCATGAAAGAGTACAATCAAATCTCGATACCCAGGTGAAAGTGTTCGGAATAATAAAAGGAACAGCTGTAAATGCCACATATCGAATTGGAATCGGACCTGATAGTCTTGACATTTTACCATTTTCTCTTCCAACACTCTGATCTGTCATCTATTAAGAGCTGTGCAAACTCTCTTTTAATTAAAGTCTTACGTTTCTACTTTTGATTGATCTTTGATCCAACCAGGAAGGTTTAAGAGACACAGTGAAGTGTCAATGTGAGTAAGATTGAGTAGAGAAAAGACGTTAGATAAATATCAACATGCACAAATGGTGAAACCTTGACAGATGATGTTTTAAAAAAAATTCTACAAACCCTTTACATCATGTTGGTGAGTACTAAAATTTCTTTTCACCTAGATGCATTCTTTATGAAAAGTTCCCATTGCAAATACGAAATAAAAACCTAAAGAATATAAAACTCTTGCTGTCTTCCACTTGCTCTCTTCATAACGCTTCTTTGAAGTGTACTCCCTCAAAACGATATTCAATGGATTCACATGTTTAATAAGAGGAAATGTCTTATTTGATTAGGTTGTTCTAAATATCAAGTAATATGTCTGTTACTCCTCACATCGGTTAGATGGACGTCAGGCAAAACAATGTCATTAGGATATGTATGCTTGGCAGTTTACGTAAGGTTGTAATGGATTCGAACCAACCCTTTACAAATCAGACACCTATGTCCTCTTAACATTTGCCTGTTCATTCGTCACATGCAACTCATGATTTCGTTGAAAGGATGTGGGAAGTGAAAGAAGGCAAATGTTGAGTTATTTCTAGAAAATAAAATTACAAGCTGGTACCTTTATATCTGCACCAATCGTCAAGCTGTCTGGGGAAAAAAGCGTATGTTTGCACATCAAACAACGTATGTTTACAGTGTGTCTTGTTTAGAGTTATTCAATTATTGGAAGTAATGGGTCGTTTTATTAAAGGAATTAAAGGTGTAAGTGGAAAATTGAAGGTAACATATGCAAATGGATTCCTGTGTTGGTCTTCTTTGGTAACGTTGCAGAACATAGATATTGAATTTCTTAAAGAATTTTTAAGTTAAGAATACAATTTATTGTATTTGTGTCTCAATCAGGGTTTATGAAAAGCACCTAAGTAGTAGAATACATTTGTTTTGAGGAAATTCATAAGCATGAGTACTTTACTGATTCAGTCAGCAGATTTCAGTCTATTTATGCTAAAACAAATGCTTATGATTAAGTAAAAATCATGATTCAAGTAAGGTCAGTGTATTGTAATGTGATAGTGATATGAAATCATCATGTTGTGATATTAGAGCGATGGCAGCGAAAATGGTGATGACGTTTAAGAATTGTAACATTGAAGGCAAGCTAGTTTAAAATACATGTAATATTAAACGTCCCAAGGTCTGTTATTACATCTGGATAATTAGATACCTGTACAGTTTTTGCAGGCATGAAAATCAGGCAATCATGGGCAAGCTGGCTAGAGCTTTGAAGCGCATGTCAGTGTGATAGTAATGCACAAAACGGAGTGACAGACTACAAAATCCGATGTATCTCAGTGAATTATGTTGAAAAATGTAATGAAAACACAATCTGATCACATATTATCATATATGTGATTAGTTTTCATTCATTTGTGCAATGAAATTCCACAAATTAGGTCAGATAATAACGAAACTTTTAAGGATACAAAAAGACGAAACGTGGGGAAAACGACGTATGACAGATGCCAAGATGCAAAGGATATCGTCTTTCTTTGGTTCAAAGCAGACTTTCTGTCCTTATTCAGTTGGCTGGTTCGAAGTTCGTCAAAGGTCAGCTAAACATGACCTCAATCAGTAATTCCCTAGATGTAATGACCGATTAGTTCAGCTAGTTTTAGATAAATTGCATAGAAGCAGATAACTCTAGATATGTTATATTAGCAACAGTTCCTGCAAAATACGGTAATCATTGGCAGATTTACTAGTGTCATATTAAATATACAGTCCTTGACCATGGGTGCCTATACTTTAAACATAACAATGATATAACTCAAACATATCTAAAACAAGAATCTCCTTAAGAATATGTGAGAAACGTTGGGAATCAAATGATAGATAAGACTATGAATTCCCTTCTACTGAAGTTTAGTTTGGTGCAGATACTTCACACGGATAAGTTTTTCATACATATGACTCATACAACACGAAAAATGTTTATGGAGGATGGAGGTAATATGTTACTACTTATAGTGCTAGATTGATGTTATAATCTTTGAAAATCTAATTCCTATATGAATCATTGGACATGTTAATGATGTTAAAATATATTGCTTCAGATGTTAAAACGCAATGGTAGAGCAAGTCCTTCTACTGATCAGTAAGCTTTATATCTAGTATAGCATTTTGTGATATAAAAAGTAAAGGCATGAAATGCGACCTCATCTTTCTTGGTGTTTCTCAATTCAAGTACCTACTTGCTACAAAAGATGTGGGAATACGTTATGTGAGTCATATCGAGGCTGTCGGTCATCTGTAAAGACATTAGGGAGGATTGTTTTGCTGTTAATTCTTTATCACTGTTTGCTTGATTTCACCTTTTTGTGAAACCCCAATGTAAACTATATTTTTAAGTTTGAAAGTGCTAGACCTATGTTTAAACTTGTGCGTTACATTTTGCAAAATATGTGTTTCTTTTTATAGCTGCTCACAACAACTAAGCTGACTTGTGAAACTGTTAATCTCTTGTCGGACAATATGGGATACTCCCTCAAATCAGTCAATTTTGTTTTCCAAATCAAACTTCAATTTCAAGAAAAAACATTTTTTTAAACACCTTTAAGCAAATATATCAAAGAAAGAGTTGTCTCGTTAAAAAGTTAACCTTTTAAAGTCACTTTTCCTGTAACAAAAATTGCCTTCATAACTGTGACCATGCCATATTAGTTTGCACATTTTAATCACAGATCACAGGACGTCCCCTTTCTTTTAATTCAAGCATTAAATTGGAGTCAATATTTGTGCTTGATATGGATCTTCTTCACACGGCGAGTTATTAAAGCCTATTGATCATGACACACTAATCCTTTAATGTCTTCAAGCCCTCACGTATAAACCTCCCAAGGGTTACAGTGTCAGGCAGGTTGATGAAATCATGTTGCGGAACAGGAACAAGGATGAACCAGCCTAAGTTAGTTCCCACTGTTGTGAGCCATCCATTCTCATATTTCACTCTTCTCTCCCTCATTGTATGAGAATCATGTGACTGCAAAGAAGGAGGAAGGTGAAGTGAACAGGATTTCATTCAAAGAACAGAATAGATACGTGTAAACACATTTTAGATCGTATGATGAGTGTGTGTCTGTTTGAAGATTCATTGAGAGAGAGAATAGACAGAGTCAAAGTTCGGACCTGTCCTCGCCTCTCTTAAGGATTAAGGTGATCGATTATTTAATACTACACTGAGAAAGGTGCATAAGTTTAATTTGCAACAATTCACGGATGCTAATTTAAATTTACTTTACCATAATCTATAACTGATGTCAAGACGGGAAGATTATCTGATTTTATGACAAAAATAGAAAGGTTGAAAATTAATCATATCAGTTACTTATGATATGTTGGTTAAAAATTTCGATACTTGACAAATTAAATTACTTGTGAAACACTACATTTAGGCTACTCTTTTCTGTAACTACTCGTACGTTAAAATATCTAATAACATGATTTCATTTATAAAATAATGAGATAAAGATCAACATTGCAATGTTTTCAAATTATTTAATAGTATTACCCCCGACCCCTTATGTCCCGGGAAGTTGATTTTATATAATAAATCTTTCATATAAGGATGTCAGACCATGAATATAGAAAGTAAAGGTGAATTTAGCTTTCCGTTTATTCCTAGATTGTTGTACCAACTTTATATTGTTCATGCAAACGTCTAAGAACTGCATTTTATACATACAATAATAAACTCACCATAAAAGGCAATCACATGAAACTTCTTTCATTTGTAGCAATACAAAAACTTTTCTTTTCCTACAGATAGGGTTATTTCTTAGACGGATCTGTTATAATTAAATGGTTCAAAGAAGACGATATAAATTTGAATGTAAAAGATCCTAGACCAAATACTAAATAAGCTAATAAATCAACAGCAATGACGTGACAATCATATTGTATTGCGTCCCTTCTGGGTTTGCAAATTGCTGAGAAATTGTATGCAGTACATTCAATGACATTAAAGGCCTAAGAATCATACTATGTGTTTTTGATGCACTTGACACAAACTATCTGTTTGATACACATGCACTGTAACAATTCATAGTCACATTAAAACATTTTACCAACAGAATACAACTTAGATGTGTCTATTTAGCGAACTGAAGAGCCAGGTGAACTGTCTATTGCCACAGGCGGGAGTGTTTGATTATACAGAAGCCTTCAGAAAGAGTTATCTAAACATTATTCATTCCAATCAGCGGGGCAGAAGAAAAGAAACCAGACACTATTTGAAACTGCATTTGAGCAGCTTGTAGTCTGACAGCACATGTATTAACTTTAAGTAAATGTATACTGACAAATAGTTTATAAATATTGACACAGTGTACTCTGAATAATTCATTTGAAACAAGGGGTATCTGAAAAAAATGTAGAATATATATATAGCAAAGCGTGACCTGAAGGCCATATGATCAAATACCTATAAATCTAATCTATGTAGTTTTTCTGGTACTAGATATTTAACATATATGATTATACATATAACAGTTTATATTGACATAATGATCATATTATGGTTTTGTCAGAAAAACTATAACAATTAATGTATATCCATTTAAGCGAACTGTAGAGCCAGGTGCAATCTCTATTGCCACAGGCGGAAGTGTTTGATTATGTAAGAGCCAGTGCACAATGTTGAACCCATAACAAACAGCGAGGGGAAGAAAAGAAACCAGACACTTTATTTGCAACTGTATTTCAAGCAATGACAGCTTGCAAATGAGATATCAAGATGAATGGCTGAATTAATTCATCGAGCTTTTGTTACTGTGGATGATAATCCTAAAAGCCACAACTGAGAGTGTGACAGTTAGGCATGAACCATAAGTACATGATGTAAAGTGAAAAATGGTAAATACATTTGGATATGGTGTTATATGAATGAGGCAAAACAAAGCGTAAATAATGCGGAACAAATTGACAAAACCAAATCTAAAATATCATTAGCAGATCGTGACCTACACTGAAGAGGAACATGTCCGCAGTAGAGAAAATGAACACTTAATGAAAAGGTACGCTAAAGGATGTAAACGTCAGGTTATTTTTACAATAATAAAAGCTCATACGTAATATCGTTTACAAACATAGGTCAGATAAGTAAGATAAGGTAGGTTTATGTATTGATCAAACTAGGCAGTTTTGGGACATATCCATTGTTGTTTTAAAGGAAGTCTTTATTTTGAGAACGCTTACAAGTATAAGACATCCTTCGCTTAATACATTCAACTTATGAAACCTTTTTTTGTGAAATCTTATGAAACACAGAACCAACACAGAATTCATATATCTCAAGATGAAAACGGATAATACCATAGATATTCAAATATATCATCGATCTCATGATCTCTCATGGAAGAATAAACACGTATTTCCAGCAAGCACGCCTGTGATGTTGATATAGGAAGTGATTGCGGAAGCAGCTGCTGAGCGATGTGAGCAGTGTTGTTAGGTAGGTGATGTTCTGACAGAATTTACCACTTGTACACTAATTGATGAAAATGTTGGGATAAGTCGACAAGATGTTGATTAAGACTACATGCTGCGTGCCAGAAATTGTTTAAATAAATGGGCACCTATAACTCATCATTCCTAGTTGAGTGTATTCAAATGATAACATAACCACTTGATTTTACCGTTTAACGGTATGGTGGTTTAACGCTTCATAGAGTTGTCATCCAGAGCCTACACGCCCTTCATGTAGCATCCAAGCTGGACATATGGATGGTTATGAGCCAGACACTATCCGAGTCATTCTCAAACTTGCTCCCCTGCTTTCTCTTCTCCTCACCTTTTGATAATTTATTCTCCCTTATATGCTGGCTATTGGCAGTGTCCATGTGCTGATAAGTGAAGACAACTACGAGAATATGATATAATATGATATGATATAAACATGATTTTGTTATTATTTCAAATTTAATTTTTGTGAAGTCATTTTTACATTTACCATTATTTTGTTTATTTATTAGATTAAAACTATTTGATTTCATGTCTTCATTTTCAAGACAAATGTTTTTATTATTTGTGTTATATCAATTGTTAACAAGCATTTAATTAGATGCATTGTAACTTCCCAAACAATGAGTTTTAAAAAATGATGACTTTGTAAAACATCAACTTTTCTTCAAATGAAATAGTTTTAAAACATTATATAAATATTTTTAAAAATTCAATTTTGGCAATAAGTCATCGTTTTATAATAACCTTATCTGTGGTCCTGTACATGATCGATCTTATAAACAGTGACGTGCATCAAACGAAGCTAATCAAAAAGGAACACGTTCATAAAAAATGAAGCAAGTATCCATAGATAACGTTTTGATACCGAAGCATGTACATGCTCTTTGCAATTTGGACTTTCAAACTATTCTACAAGTAAGGGATGCAGAAAAGTACAACATTTCTTCTTTCTACATATTAAGTTCAAACAAGTATTCTTAGTTACTGGTTAAGTTTTTAATGAATTGAGATGATTATCTTTTTTAAATAAACCGTTTTCAATTCATTAGAAAAATTTATTTTATATGTATATTTGTACATAACTGATTTATTTATTAGTTGTTATGTTTTATTATTGATAACATGACACTTAGGATTAGATTAATGATATAAACCCTTTGAAAGTTGTTCAAAATATAATTGATTTAAATCATAATAATCATATAAAGGTCTCAGACTCAGAAATGTTCATTATTTATATGTAACGTGAAAAACAGTAACTTTGAATATGTTGTGTTTTGTTTTTGTTAAGTCATAAACATGGCTGTGAAAAAAGACAAAACATGACTGAGTAAAACCAAACTATTATTAAGGGGGAGACAGTTGTCCTATTAAATAACATAATTTGATACATTTTAGGCGGAAGAGTAAGAATATTGTCGTGCATTGCTGAATGAAGATGTAACATTGGGTCCTTTGCACGAAACTTTTTAATCTTCCCCTCATACGTCTTGCCTAATTGTTTTGTGCTCTTGGGTGTATGCTTGTGCATACTGTTTATGATGTGCCTCAGCGTATGGTTGTTGAGCTTAAGAGCTCTTGCTCTATGATTAGCTTTAGGTAATAAAAAGAAATTATTATTGATGTTTGGATAAGTGAAAATGATATGAGAGGGGAAATTCTCAAACAATATTCATATACTTTTACCGCGCGAAGAAAATAAATCACTGAAGACATTTACTTGATGATATTGTAGTCATATATATATATATATATATATATATATATATATATATATATATATATATATATATATATATATATATATATGAAGAATAAGGATCAGTTTAAATGAAAGGGGATTTATCTGTCTTTTAGTTTATTCTCTTATGTGACATCTTTGTTCATTTGATAAGAAACATTGAATTAAAATTAATAGTTATGGTATAATTGATTTGGTCTACAGGCAAGCACGTTCATGTGAAGGGGAATACCTAGGGAACAAGCTGTTACATCTGCCCCACATATGCTGCCCTCATATCACGTATACATATGACTGTAATATCAAACTATTTTTATAACATCTTTCACGGAATAATTGGAAATATTCTATCTGAAATAAAAGTGAAACGTTACTTCGAAAAGAGATTGAGCAACTTTGATTTGCATGGCTAAAGATGCCAAACAGATGTTGTAAAAAAGTATTGGTATATTCTTGAGTAACTTTGGACATATTGTATTCTGAAATCTTCATATCAAAGTTCATTAGAAAACAAAGCCTATATCTGGCTTTTTTCTGAGAGATGGATACTCTATAAATACGGCAAAATATCCCACTAATAACAACGACTTTTACATTCAATTTCAATATGCAGTTAATATTGCATAGTATGTGCGTATGAATAATGATAAATATGCTACCTATTTCAACCACGTAGAATATTTCACTGACACTCACTATTATATAGTGTACATATCGCAGTTTTGTCAACTGATACACTCTAAGCACCCTGAATTGGAATATTAGGGATTATTTTGTCAATTTAGTTTCATTGCCTTTCTATCAAATCCAAGATGCACGACAATGGCTACATTCAATAGTTAATAAATTTGCAAACGAAATGAGAATGAGATATGTTCTGTGAAGTAGTGATTGGTTCAAACCAAAACAACTGGTTATCATTGTATGTCAACATAGTTGGCCTTGTGAATCGTGAGTGAAAATCGATTTCAAAACAACACTAAAACAGCTAAATCCCAAACAAACATGCAGGTATCAACACAGTAATAATGATGATGATGATGGTGATGATGATGACGACGTTGATGATAAGAATTAGATTGTGTAATTGGAGACTTGTAATATCGTAATACAGAAAACTTTAAGGTATTGAGCACTTGCAAATTATAGGTTTTCATAGTCTTTACGCGTTTGTGCAAGCTCTCATGATTTGAAAGAATATCTGGTGAAATGGACGCGAGTATAAATCAAGTCAAAATGACAAGTTGTAAATGTGATCTACTTCATAGAAATCTAAACTAATGTTAAGACAACGTAATCAGTTCCTCTTATTAACATCACATCATAATCTTCTGATCTGTCATCTTGTAAGAGTTGTATAAACACAGTTTCTGCAAGAAATTTCAGCTTGATTGATCTTTCGGCTTACCAGAAATATTTCCAACACTGAAATGCAACTTCGAGTTCGAATATTGAGAGCAAGAACTGTGATGTTCAGATGTGGTTCTCATATTGGATTATGAAAGGGACCAACAGAACTTCTACCTAACTGTGCGAAATTCGCGATTGTCTTGGCTTACTTTGAAATATCAGCTTGGATATCATTTGTTTAAACAGCGATATGATTTCTTCGTTCAAGACTGAGAAATCACTTGCTGTATGACAACGATAGTTCAGAAAATATTTGCAAGCAGGATATTTCCAGAAAACAAGCCTTTATGATACCATGGGAAAACGTTCCTGTAATCAAAGGTAATCACACACTGAAGGATATCAAACGGAAACCGTTTTCATTTCATTTTGTCAAGCTGTCGGCTTCATCATTCCAAAACTTAAGCCTTGTTAAGTGGTCTTTCAAACGTTGAATTTGGCAGTTTTAACCGTTTACTATAGCAAAATCTCCAGAATACGCGATACAGTCATCACAAACTTTATTTCCATTGTATCGACGTCCCGAGTTAGGATATAGACGGTGGTTGAAAAATACTACCGTGAAATGCATTTGGAAATTGTCAGCGATGTCCAAGGTCATTTGAGAATACCGGAAACGATATACAGAAACAAGACAGTTGATAAAACATCAGTTAGAGTTATATCTTTAACAATTATATAAGTTCACATTAGCCCTGAAATCTAACACTGCCCTCCTATGCAATATCGCATCGTTTTATACACTTTTGCTAAAATGTAAATACAACACATGTTTTGTTTCGTCTACATTTCGTCTCCATTACAGATAAACTCAGTTATTCTAATTTAATGAATCTGAAACTGTCAAAACTCCAATTGACAAGTGCCGAAATGTATTTAAAGCATATAAATATGTATACATCAAAGAAGTTAAGACATGCCTTCGTAAAGAACTAAAAGGTCAGTTTATCTCTACCGCAAACAACGTGTATAACATCGACACCATAATATAAGTTCACACTATATAGTCACATATCACAGAAAGGATACTCGTCTTCACTTCAAGCCTAAAAAGTAAATATCCGTGTTTTCAAACGTATAAAGCTCAAAAGCCAAGCAGTTTTCTCAGATCATGACCCACTAACCCTGTAAAGTCTTGCAACTCTCAAGTATAACATCCCCAATGGCCGAAGTATCATAAAAGTTGATTAAATTATGATACGGAAGAAGAACACAGATGAACTTTCCTAAAAGATTTTCCATTGTTGTGAACCATCAGCATGTAATTCTTCTCACTTCTCTTCTTCCCTGTCTGTTGCGGGGAAGATAGGAGATAAGAGCAAAGGGATCCCGCTCCAAGAGCAGTATATGTTAGTGTCAGCATAGTTTATCAGAATGCACTCAAGTGGAAAATCTAAACGTGGGGGACAGTGAAGCGAACATAAATTCCCTATAACAAATCTACTTTCCGGAGACCTATGGAGGTAGTGCTATTAGCTGACATGTACCTGACTCTGTAAACGCTATATGGCTTTAAGAGTTCTGTTTAATGGAGGTACTGTACCATTCCTGGCAAATGCGTTAGTTACACTTTCGTTACAAGGTCAATAATTGGACTTTACTGTGCACACAGGGATTCTGCTGTGAAATTTCGATAACGCTGATACTGATCTCTACCTTGATAGAGATGGCATTATGGTCAACCTGTACGGATTAATGCCAAGTTAAGCGAGTGTCACTGAAAGAGGACTACATCAACAGTCGGCCACAATATAATCCCCTAGATATATATTTATGATCAAATAGAAAAGTGGAAACGTGATCAATAAATCTAAAGATGAGACAAAGGTAGCCTGCCTCTCATACATTAATCACACTGTTATCCCCTGAAAATCTTCCAGAAATAAATGTATTCATATTTTTTTTCATTATATTATTTCATATATGTTTTAATACGTTACATGTTATTTCCCCTATACCTGAATTTAGTCTGATAAATCGCTTCCCAAAAATGCAGGCAACCATGGAAAATAACTTCTCTTTTAACAACTGTATGTGTCCACTTTTGCGACTCTATATGACGATTTGAAGATTTACTGGTTTGTGTTAGCAATACAGGGTAAATCATCAAAGACCTTCCAAGATTAGAATAAGTTACAGCAATAGGTGACTGGTGAACATTGTCAAATGATATCAACATTGACATATTGCGTTTATATGTTTTATTAAACAGTACAAAGTTAAGTTGTATTTGTTGAATGTTTTCGACTTTATCAAAAAGATTTCTGTCATAAAGAACGTTATTTTAAAGTAACTGTTAAATTAAATTGTTTTTAATATAACGCATGTGTTAATCAAAGGTTCATTATTTGGTCTAGTTCAGTTATGTTCGTTTTGAAACCAATTATTTCTCAATTTGTAATGCAGTAACTATCATTAGTGCTGACATATGAAAATTACATGTAATTAACTAACGTGTCATAGCTATTCTCTTTTTCGAGATATTAACATATAAGTATAATATGTTAAGTAATGAATGGAACTTGAGTAATGAGTAATAAGTAATTACTTTCTAACTTTCTAAGTTTGAGCATTTCCATCGTCAATCCGTCATTTGTTACGCATGACGAGTATTACATTCATTTAAAAATTTAAAAAAAGATTTTCTAAAAGTAAACTTAAAATAATAAGCCCTTTCAATACAAAGGTAGCTGTACTCATGCGTTCTTGCACACCTTGGTTTTATCACCAAGAGTGTTATGCATTATGTATTGGTGCAACTTGATTCCAAAGCTTAAATATCTAACAACATACTATTAAACTGCTTTCTGTCAGAGGAATTTACAGGTTTGTACTTTTTATTAATAGTTCATTAATGTTACTCTATTAACCGATAGATGTGTAAGACGTATGTTAGAAGTATATTATTATGAGGTAATGAACATAATGCCTTAGTTATCACTATACTGTTTGATTGTAACTTACTCTAATGTACATTTTACATTTATTCTGGTAGAAGTTGTAGAGATGATTTACACCTACTGTACCACCAATCAGTCTAAGAGGGTTCCTATTATCTTGATGTTATACCTACAGTGCAATGCTAACAATAATGAGCATTACTATTTTTAAATTTAAATTTATTTGTTGAACGCTTAACTTCAGTGCAGAGTACAAAACAAATTTGCACATGAAAGCAAATATGAATGTGACCAAAGATTAAAAAAGCAAAAGAATGATTTTCAAGTCTAGAACTTTTCTGGCTGTTTGTTATTCTGACAGTATAAAAGTGATTTGTCTTGAGTAAGGAAACACATAAGACATATACGTGCCATGAAACCATAAGGGCCAATTGCACATAAACATAAAGCAGTTTGATCTTACAAACCAGAGAGTCAAGCGTTCAACGTTTTGCAAATTGATTCTATTTCACCATGTCTAAACCCTGATGATATCTACAATTTGATTTACTTTTTGTCATAATAAAAGCGATATATATTTTCAAAGCGTACATTTCCATAAACGTGTATTTTAAAATTCCGTTAGCTAAAACTCTCTGCAGTGCAGATGCAGTTATTAAACATGATCAGAGTACAAATATTGCAAATTATCTCATTAGCAAACTGATGAACATGTCTACTTTCTTACGAAAAACCTGCATAGATTGATTATTAAGAGGGTAGAGGAAAGCATCTCAAGTGACTAAGATGAAAAGGCCTTTCCATTCATTCGTTAATAAACAACCTATCTATATATTTTGTTCTTTTAATATTGTTAGCGCAAGTTACAGTTTTGAGAAAATAGTTGACTTTATTAAAATGTATCTAATATTCTTATGAAATGTATTTAATAGTACTTGTCATCTGTGCTAAATCGAAATGTAAACTGATTATTGATTAGCATTAAATCAAATTTTACACATTTTTTTGAAAGCCACTGCTAGATTGGTTTGGTGTAGTTTCATGTTTATGTACAACCACAGGTGAGATGCAATGTCACGATGACCAACCTTGACCCGTCACTAATCAGTTGATGATATACATACTGCGACTTTCTCGACTCATTTAACACCTGCACGTTATTTTAAGAGTGGGTGTAATTAAAGAGAAATTAGTATGATAATACGGTAATCATCTGGGACAAATTGTTAACAAGAATCTTAGTTGAAATCATCGACCTGACTACTTGAAGCAATGCAGACAAATTAGACCGACAAATTAAATTTGCAAAGTACCTTTTAACATAATACCACGTGCGGTAATAATGAACTCCCTTTACCAAACTTTGTCACACATATGCTGGTGTATATTTATCCAATTCATTTTCACCTAATGACCGTACTGAACGTGCCTGTGAAAAACTTAAGAAGCTTATTCAAAGCAACATTAGTTCTGGTTTATTCCTTGGTGGGTTAAATAGTCTCTGTACGTATCTGGGAAAGGGTTATTCTACCTTGTTGCCTATTTGGATGTAATGTATGGGGGCAGTGAAAACAAAAAGAATATGAAGTGCTTGAAATTGTCCAACGATATTTTAGCAGAGAGTTCAGGGTCTACCTAAACATACACCAAGGCCTGCCTGTATAGATACTCTAAATCTTCTCTCTGTACAGGGATATATCGACAAGCAAGTTCTACTCTTTGTTAGTAAATTGTGTAGATCAGGAAATTATTTTTATTTCAAACAAGTATCTATTGGCCGTATTCTACAGTTGTATGACACTTACAATACCACGAAATGTTCTATGTCTCCTGTGAATAATATGATTAGAACTGTACATAAATATGACATGTCACATTTATTGCATGATTATATTTTTAAATCCACTTTGCCGTCTAAATCTGCTTGGTCCTCCTCCATTGTAAATGAACGAATAAGAAAATATTGATCTTGTATGCAAGAGAAACAGCTGCTCTCAAGACATGGCGTGTTTAGATACAATGCTATACGATCAAACAGTCCAAATCGAATCTGGAAAATGTGTGTTATATATCCAGATAAAACTAAATCACTTGCTAGTATTGTTAAGCTTAGTACACCACGAATCCAGTCTGCTGAATGTATACGTGGCATTTTTGCCAATGATATTGTAATACATATTTTTATGTTTTGTACTCTCAACATGCAAGTGCGAAATGTACTCTTTAAAAAATATATGTGATATTATGCCTGTAGATAACTTTGTTGACCTCTGGTCACAAGATGATGACTTAATAGTTTCAACCCTTCTTGGGGGACTTCCCGAATGTATGACATCTATAGAATTACCAATATGGTATTCAATAATGCTGTACACCTCAAACTTCATTTATAAATGTAAACATTTGTTTTCACATCATTTTCTATTGTAAGTATTGAATACGTGTAGTTCCTTACCACTGTTATTGTATATACACATGTACCTGCTTGTAATCTTCAAACTTGGAGGAAGTAAAGGCAATTTATCTCTATCTATCTATCTATTTTGCTCTTTTAATATTGTTAGCGCAAGTTACAGTTTTGAGAAAATAGTTGACTTCATCAAAATGTATCTAATATTCTTATGAGATGTATTTAATAGTACTTGTCAATAGTACTTGGCTTATATCACCCACTTAAACAAACAAAAACTACAATCAGAGGCTTCAGTTTAAACATGAAACAAAAATCTATAACATTGAAAATTAATGAACATGAGCTGATAATGTAAATATAAAAATACCACCAATACATCAAGCATTCAAGTGCCTAAATAAAATGGTAAGCTTTTATGAAGCCACAGCTAGATTGGTTTGGTGTAGTTTCATGTTTATGTACAACCACAGGTGAGATGCAATGTCACGATAACCAACCTTGACCCGTCACTAATCAGTTGATGATATACATACTGCGACTTTCTCGACTCATTTAACACCTGCACGTTATTTTAAGAGTGGATGTAATCAAAAAGAAATTAGTATGATAATAATCATCTGGGACAAATTGATAGCAAGAATCTTAGTTGAAATCATCGACCTGACTACTTGAAGAAATGCAGACAAATTAGACCGACAAATTAAATTTGCAAAGTACCTTTAACATAATTGAAAATGTTTAATCATGGTTTCATGTGATATCCAGTTTAAATTAATCCATATACTGAATGTGTTCTGAGAGAATGGACTCTGGTTTTGCGGACTTTGCAACTGTTTCACTTTCGTATCAGGCGTAGGTGTAACCAAATGTCAATTACCGGCATGATTTACATAAAGAAAGTACACCGGTAACATAGAACCGTTTCACTCGTAGTTGTGGAATCTCAAAGTTCTCCATGGCATTTTAGAACGAGATGAATATTCAGTAAACTCATACGAACATTATAAAACACCAAAACCACATTCGTAAACGTGCAGGTGACATTTATAAGAAACCTGCCGCAATAAAAAACATACAGGAAACATTTAGCAAAGGTAGCAAAGGTGGAAAAATTCAGTTACACAATACTAAATCATATTAGGAATAAAAAAATTTGATAGCAAAAATAAATATGGAAAATGATAATGAACCATGTCAAATTTGAATGATAGTTTCTATGAAAAGAAATCTCATCTGAATCTTGACAAACTTTTGTCAAGATTCAGTTGATATTTCTTTTCATAGATAGATGTTTGATCTTTTGATATCATCATAACACTATATACATTTTAGTAAAATGACGCTGACAGATATTACTAATACTTGGCTAAGTTTACCTTATAGTTGAAAAATGTAACCATTGTCGTTATAAAAGGACCATTCTCTACCACGAAAATGCCTTCAAGTATGCTGATTATCATTCGGTATGGAGACTCTTAGTCAAAAGGAATACTGAATCATTAAAATTAAAATGTAAAGTTAGTTAACAACAAGGCATTCCTCTTACCAAAGATTGGAGATAGACTCCATTGCTGTTATCTCAAGAATTTTACATTGATATGCACGTAGATGTCATGGCGTTCTTCAGATGAATAAGAATCATGGAAAAGCTTTCATGAACCTTGAGGTTGGAACTGGAGGTGAATGAGCATGCAGCTGTTGAGAGGTGTGAGCAAGGTTGTCAGGTAGGTGATAGACCATTAGTACGATTTTAAATATATGAGTTGAGTTAAGTAAGGAAACCATGTGATAAGGAGTTCCTATGTATCATGCGTCGCGTCGATTATTCAATTATAAGGAAACACAATGGTTGGCTGTTGCAGGGGGTTAAAATGTTAAATAAGTCATGACATTGTTAAGTGAAAAATCCCTTGAGGTTTTATTTGTAGAGCAGTGAGAGACTTAGTTTTTCAATCAGTGACATTTGATATACTTCATTGGTTTTTATACCTTCTTTTATCTTAACATCTTAAATAAATCTTCTACGTTTGCAAAAAGTTCTTTTCAATGCCCCTTTAAAACGTAATAGAAACTTCCTACTGTGTGTTTGTGTAGCTTGAATTGATGGAAGTAGCGTATGATAAAGTTATCACAAATATGATGCAAGCTTATGTTATCTGCAATATGAGAGCTTTTCTGTAACACTGCAAGTTGTAATCTTACAGGGAGTAACGATGATTAAGATAAGCTAGTGCGTTACAAGGCGTCTTCTGAAAGCATGATAAGAACGTTTGTGTTATTATACTACGGTAAATCGTACATCGGATGAAGAGGGCTCATGTAAGTTAAGATATCAGTGTATCAATAATGAGATGACTGAGAACCAAATCATGCATGTTCAAATAATAAATGTAAACAGCGCAAAGAGTTAACAAAAGAGTTTGTGGCGTAAGAATTGTGTTGAAATAAAGCGGTTCTGATAATGTTGAATGATAAAACATTGCCAAAGTACAAGAGTATCTTAGGCGCAAGTGTAGATTTTTCATGGTCTACCACATTTCTAATCGATTGTTAAAACATTAAGTCTTGCCAGAATCATTTGCTTCCCACATTAACTGGTTAATTTTGTCATTGTACACACTGCTTGACTGTAAACTTTGTCACCTATAAATATGCATTTCGTCACTATATTACCCATATGGGCGAGGAGACACAGGTGGATATTTTTTTGATAACCGCACATGTGCTCTTAAGTGATTCTCGACGTTGATTGGTGGGTTACCCTTAGAATGAAATACGATTGGTTGACGGGACTATTTTCACGTTTTATTGAAAAATAAAACGTGCCGAACACATGCATCGCCATTCAAAGAAAAGCGTAGATAGATGAACATTCTTATACATTTATTGCAAGTTAAAATTCTAAGACATAATTTGATTCT
The DNA here is from genome assembly GCA_921293015.1 of Phorcus lineatus. Taxonomy (NCBI): domain Eukaryota; kingdom Metazoa; phylum Mollusca; class Gastropoda; order Trochida; family Trochidae; genus Phorcus; species Phorcus lineatus. Next base: position 5,315,792 of record OV121092.1, read on the forward strand.
TCATCAAAGTGTTTTGCTATGACTAATTTACAAGAATGATTATTTTTCCCAAGCAAAATACTTGAAAAAAGGCGTCGTGTTTGTAAACAAACATGGCTGCCATAAAACTATTCATGAAAACATCAAAACATAATCTAAAGATTAACGATACATTAATGATAACTTAGAATTAATCATTATCATTTCACAACATAAAATCACATGAAGCCAACGACTATTCAAACCATACACTATCATCGTTTTCACTGCAAAAACGTGCATGTCTGACGGACTCGATCCACTGAACATGCTCGCACCAAACAAACCTTTGCACAGTGGCGTCCTCTCCTACGTAGTATGCAGCTGTATAAAGCACTCATACAAATCGAGAAACGCTCCGTACACATTTTTGGGCAAACGTTTCGTTGTTGTAGTTGTGTATTTAATTAGTTTAACAAAGGTTCATCGACTACACGATAAGTAATCCGATAAGAGTTATCGTTCTTGATACTGGCAACAAGACGTGATTGAAAACAACAATCCAAGAGAAGAAATGTTGTTCAAACTTTAGACTAGTTGACAATATTGACATACAAACTCGTTTCGATGCTTTCATTATATATTTCTCTTCAAGATATTGCCACTTTTATCTTTTGAAATGTTACAAAATTGACAGGTTTTTCCAATTTTCGTTTCAACACTGTTCGTTCAGCCACTGGCCTGTTATTAAGTAGGTAGTGAAAACGACACACATTCACATAAGCATATTCATGCGATAGCTTCTAAGAGTATTTTTGTAATGATCTTAATCTGTCTCAAATTTGAAAATCATGTTATGTATTATTTGAGGACCAAACTGTCCTCAGTTTCATGGCCTTTTTTAACAAAAGTACATTGCGTAGCGTTGTTGACTAATTTACTTCCTGAGATGTTTGGTTTTACACGCGTATGAATACGGATCAGCTGATCAATGTCACTACCGTAGTATTGCCGTCTCTTAATTTAGGATTTTCAGTCGTAATTGGTTATTTTAATTGCATATGGGTAATATATAGAATAACCAACTCGGTACGAGTGATTACGTGAAATATCCACTCGTAGAAATAATGTTCAATCGCTCGCCAAGGCTCGCAACTGTGAACATTATTTCAACGCGTGGATATTTCCCGTAATCACTCGTACCTCGTTGGTTATTCTTTAAATATTTGATCAATAAACGTTGCTTAAGCAAGGACAAGTTTGATACACGGATGAAAAACATCAGATGTAATGTGTTAATATGCGTCACATATGGTTATTACACGAATATTTTACACCTGTAACATGACAGTGTTTCAGACAGCATCAGTCACCGTTCACCTTAGACCAATTATGTTATTTGAATAAAATTATTATGAAACAAAGAAACGTAACGTCAAGATTTTGCTGCATCAAAGGAACAGAATGTTTTGATTTGATCTTGCCAAATGTTAATTGAATAGAATGTTATGTGATAGAATGTAAGTCGTGGCAGCTCAGTGTCAGTGATATATTCCACTACCAGAGTTTACAGTTTTAACAACCATTGGTCAACAAACGACTATAATACATATTATGGTTGATTTTCTCAGAGAAAATGTACATGTACGAGCTTCTTATCACACTTCAGATCGCCACGCATCTACTACGTACGTTGTTATCAGCAGTGAGAGGGGGGTGGGGGTGTGTCCATCTGCACATCCGGTTTGGATGGTTGCTAATCACTGCACTGTTTATTCAAAATCTGACAAGATATTACACTTCTCACTGCCATGTGTATACTCTCTAGATTCTTCACTTGTAAGTTGCAACTAGCTTATTTCCCTATGCTAGTAATGATTATGTAGATATTGTGTGTGTGACTATTGACTTATATTATACCTACTGAGGCTATTGTAAGTAATCGTACCGGTATATATCCATTAGATGCGCTTAATGACAGTGCCATGAAATAAGCAAACTTGTCATGTCAACCCCCGTAAATATCATTTATGTTTGCCAACTCGAGTTAAAGAATTCAAAAAGAGTTTATTTTATCCACTCAAGTTGTTTCCCCTTTTTGAAAAAAAAGGTTTAAATTTATTTGTTTTGAGGCTTAATATCATAATGACAATGAGGCAAATTACTCTTTTATTATCAATATCGAATATTACCTGTTCACAAGTGTTTTTCATTGCATTAGCATCATATATTTTCTAATTATCCGTGCGATACGGTTTTTAAAGAATAATAAAGAAATTACTCTTTGCCATCATACTTTTCGAACATATTCGTAGATGGAAAATTAAAATATTTTTTTTATAGTTATTAATTGTATATGGTCCACTCCCGCTATATCTATTGCAAATCGAGTGTCAAGAATCTCATTTTAATCAAAAAATATTCTTCACTATGTAAAACGACACAAGATCTGACTTCACGTACATGTTTTAACTTGAGAGTAACAGAAAATCATAACAATTGAACAACAAAATGCAGTGCAAAAATTAACACACACTTCATTGTTTGTAATAATAACGAGTTTTAATCAATCATATTTGTCATCCGTACATAAGCTATATATAATCAGATAACCATATAGAAACCTCTAACTGTTGATATCCCGACAACATTAGTACCAGCAGAGACCTGGTTAATATTGTGACTAATCACTTGAGACAAATGTGCTCCTGTTTGCAGACGAGATATTTTACCTATTGCAAACATGTCGGATCGCATTCTCGAGATACTATAGGTTTGTTTACAGCATATAAGCTTCTACTTATTTGAACAACTACTTTTAGCACGTGCTTAACGTGATACTTCAAAGTCATTACCAGTTATCTGACTGCTCCGCGTGTACAATGACCTCGAGGTTGTTGGCTAGTTTGCTCTACAAAAATGTCTTTTTAAAAAGATGAAAATATTTGTCCACATAAACATTCAACAATGACGAGTTTTCCCAACGTTTTGAAGAGACAATCTTTCAGCTTGATATACAGATTGCATGAAAGAAAGTTTTGTTATATTATCAAGAGGCGCTAAACGTCTGGAATAGATTGTGACTAATCACTGCAGACAAATATGCACACTGGTTGCAGACAAGCTATTCTACTCTGACCACGTCAGATCCCATTCTCTAGATACTGTTGATGCCATAAGTGCCTTGACGTTCTTCCATTTCCATCCGTTTAAGAACAAATTCTCTGAACACTGTGTTCATAATTGACTGGCAAGATATTTCACTGGGCATTGAAGTCATGTGTCTAGAGGTTATCTGGCTATTATAAGTTAAACGCCCTTGAGATTGTTGGCCCTGCATAGATTTAGAACCTACCAAATATATCAACATATCAAACATTCATGACATCTATTTTGTAACATTCCTCAAATGGTTAACCAGCAACAAATCTTTAGACTTTGGAGGTCTGTAAAAGTTATTAATAATAATTACCCATGCTAAATGCCTAATTTGCACGCTTGGTTTATGAAAACCCAATTTATTCGATGCATTTTTGCAATTTTTTAATGTTGATATGATCTAATCAGTAAACAAATGCTTTAGCACAAGTGTGATGAAGATCATTTATACCTACCCAGGAAACATTCTCAAAGTTACTAAAGAGACGAAAAAGGCCCGTTTAGATAAAGTTGAAATGATTCGTCATCTTCACATAAAAATAATTCGCAAAGTTATTCAAAAAGTAAACATTTGATGAATGAATTTCAAAAGCATTACTTAAATAGATAATTGACATGGTGTTTTTTTGGGATATCAGATGTTGGCCTTTGAATATGACCACAGTCATGTTCACACACACAAGAATAACAAGATCTGCTCTGGCAGCCCAAGAACATCAAATACTTTCCCATGATTATAAATCCTTTCAAGAAATATTCCATTTGTTCAACATGTTCCACTGCATACAAATCTGCTAAAGGAATTCTCTGCTGAATTAATCAAAGTAGATGCAGGCTCTGTCTTGTCAGGTAAATCACATCAGACGTCTGCTATTTGTCTGTTTAGTTGTTCCATATGTCAACTTATGAATAGCACGGCAAGGGAGTTTCAATTAGCATTCATGTTGCTGTTTTGTTTCTCGTAAGTCTTCAGAAAACAGATGAACGGCAATATGCAAAATCACATGTTAAAGGGGCACTTGCTTTGAAAATAATACTTCATAAAACTTCCCCCCGTAACCATTAGTTTTTACCAAATAAATTACATTCAGAGGGTCAAAACATCTCATTACTCAAGCAAAGTGGTGGAAATGATCAAGCCTTAAGCCAGAAACACGGGCGGCCATTTTCTTGTGAACATCTTTTAATCATTTGAGATAGGGTTATAGATCGCATTGCTTAAGCGAAATTTTTGGATAAAACTTTTACACCTAAAATCATCTGTCACATCTCGAGATTATCAAAGTTATGCGTGCATGCTATCTTTTACTTGTAACTGAATTGTTGGTCACCTTATGTGTTTCATAAACTTTTAAATCATTATATTTGTATACATGTTTACAAATAATATTATGTACATTGTACCTAGCAGGCCAAACTCGTAATTATATATTAACTAATGATTTCTAATGAGTAAAACCTCAGCTCTTTTCTGATAGCAAATGGATAAACGCTCAATGCAAAACTTTATTTAGCAAATCTTTGATACTTGATAATTAAATAATTTTGTGTCGACATTTTATATGAGATAAGAGAAGTTCAATTGAATCAAATGTATATTAATAAGATATTTCTTGTTTAATGTTTCTTCGGATATAAGATGTTTTTATCCATTATTATTTGTTATGTGTCATTAGGTCATCTGCTGTCTTAGAAAAAGCAAAAATCTATTTGAATCTGTCGTTTGCTAGTCACTTACTTATCTATTAATGAACATTAATCAATGCATAACTACAAATTACGTAAACCTGATCTGGGTTATCCAATCACGATTTAAGGTTAAACAACTTAACTTTTCTAACACAAGCCTTTGCCAGTATGCAAATATGTTATTTCTATCACCACACTTATTCTATTTTAATCTATACAATTTCATGAATTTAATAGTTTTTGTCAACTCTTCCTCCATTCAGTGATCTGAAGTTTAGCAAAAATGGATTTCTCCTCTGACTTGACAACCTTAATCTAATGTTCCATAAGTCTAATCTAAGTCGCCCATGATACAATTGTCTTTCACCTTGAGCAACCTAATTCATTTCCTGTTATGATAGATAGTCTGTCTCACTGAGAAGACCTCTCCTGTTCTCTTGTTTTAAATATAAATAAGGAGAGATGGGACATTCAATGTTTTTTATAAAGTATATCACGCTAATAATAAACTCAGGATTCATTAAGGTCACATGAGACTGGCAATAGTTAAGCTATGCGTAGGAAGATGATATGGGTGTAAAGAAATCTTCATTTACTTAAAACATTTATTAGTGTTGATATGATATGTGATATGACAGGTGAGCTAACTTCATGCCGTTACCATTACGATGCAGGGACATCTTCACAAAACTAAAAAATGTAAAAGAATTTAGAATTATCCTCACTAAGAAAATGTCATTGTTATATCATTGATTATTGGTTCCGCCTCTACTAAACAAATGCTTGATCAATTACCACTTTAAACAACTGTATTTCAAGAGTCAGAAAGTCACAAAGATTAAGTTTTAATGTGTACTGTTCTCAATGATAAATATACTTTAGTGTAATCATCATTAGATCGATGTAGCTGTTTGATCTATGCAAAACAGAAACTATATGAACAAACAGTGACTTCGATGTAACTCCTAAAACGAAAATTCTTTGTAACTTTGAAGATGAATTAGCATGATATATAACATCAATAATCCAACTCAAGTGCTTAAACAAACTAAACTTAATAAAGCTTCTCTGAAGAAACAGAAAACAAGTTTTGTACTAATTTTATCATTAACTGCAGATAAGATGCAATGTCACAATGACCAACCTTGACCCTAATACCGAAAATAATCAGCTGGTGATAAAGATACTGACTGCATGTTGTTTCTAGATATTATGCAAAAAATCTAACGTGGCATTTGTTAAATGGATTTATCGATCTCACCATTTACAGCATTACAGCCAAATCTGATACATTTTCAGAGTACCTTACTGGTTTTATTGACATTGCTAGTTTATACTTTCATTGTATATCCAATCACTGAAAAATGTTCACTGTGTTATTTCTTTGCTATTATACTCATAAAATTCCAGTTTTCAATATGACAATTACACTTTTCAAATTGAGTAAGGCATGAAAAATGAAATCAGATCAATTCGCTGGGACGAATCGAATTCCGTGATTTATCATTTCAAATCTGCACGTATAAATGGCAACTAATGTTGCTAATGATTCGAATGAACCAAGCAGAATATTATCAACTTACAACAAATAGGGAACTAAAGAGCCAGGTGCGTTGTCTATAGCCACTGGCGGAAGTGTATTATTATACATGTAGCTGCGTACATCAACGTTCGCTGCAGAAACTTTATTAAGCAGCACTCGTGGCTCCATAATAGGGTGCCTAAAGAAAAAACCCAAACACTTTATTTAAAGCACTGACAGCTTAGCAATTAGATACTGAGCTTGTTAGAAACATCTAACAGTCTTACAGTATATGACTGAGCCATACGTGTTAGCTTTCTGACAGACATAAATGCTCTTAGAAACATGTTGTCTGATTGAGACAAAATGAAATTTACAATAGCATAATCAGGAGAAAATGATCTAAAGATGTAATGAGAAGTCACGCTAGGAAGTTAAAAACCTGAGTACAAATGTTGAGTTTGTTTTTAGTGTGAGTAACCTTATTGATAAAAACTGTATGATTCATTGGAACCATTATACATCATTCCCCTTTAGACAAACAACCTTTAGTAAATATAACTAACAAGCAAATCTTATGCCTCATGTTGTCTCGGCAATTAAATAGTATTGCTATTGTTGTTAACTAATGAGTTCCACAAAAACTAAATATGTGAATTAAACCATATTTCTGAAAAGTTTAAACATCACATCTCAACAAATTTACATTGATATTAATAAAGACATGGAGTTCTTAAGATGAATAAGCATCATGGAGAAGCGTTTCATGACCCTGAACTTGGAATGAAGTAGAAGTTGAAGTGGAGGTAGATTTGAATGCAGCTGTTGAAAAATGTAAGCAAGGTTGTTAGGCAGCTGAAAGACCATCAGTGTTAACCAATAGTGCGCACGTAGATATACTTGTTTAGCTAAGTATAAACACACCTTTAGTGACGAATGAAACCATAAGGAGTGTGTCATCAATTATTCAATAAAGAGGGAACAAAATGGGTGTCCCTTGCAAGTGATAGGGATATCAAATACGGGATGACATTATTCAAAGCGCCACTTGTGAAAATATCAGCTTTCCCTCGCGAGTTGATGGGAGATATCACACTGAAAACCAAAATATAAGGGGCATGATAGTAACTATTGTCTTTAAAAATCACCCTTTCTTTTCAATGCATCTTTAAAAAGGAATATCTCGATTTTGTTTACTTTCTTGAAGCTGTACATTCAAGTACAAATGGATGTGTTTGATATTTTGAAAATGTATTGTAATTTACACAGATGCATGCGTGTTGAAAATATGAAGAAAATGAGAATTTATATATTAAAGTATATTTCTATATGAAATTATCTTTCTGACGCAAAATTCCTTCTATGAAATTAATGTTGAACAGGTCACCTTTGCATATTTAGAGATTCCAAAATAGTAAAGAATATCAAATAAGATAATGATGACATTTACATATATTGGTAATATGTTGAGTTAATTGATAAATAAAAGTAGGTTCATAAATAGATTTCAAAATCTATTCCTCAGCTGCGTAACACAATATGTTTTCATTACTTGTGGAAATGTCATTATTAGGGTTATTGCTTAAGTTCGTAAAATACCCCTTAACATTCTGTTAGATGATACTCATAGGATTACAATACCCACTGCGAAGGGGTGCTTGCAAAACTTGGATAAAATGTAAAAACTTAATTTCCTTGTTTGTGTTATGGAAAAGAAATTAAGAAATATATATACAAGGAAATGCATTTTGATAAAAACAATAATAAACATTTGCCAATAATGTGATTTACTCATAGTTCATTGCAGAAATAAGAAATTCCAAATTTTAGGTATTGCCCGATTTTTTGTGATATACAATACATCTGTCTCTTGGATATGTTGTGTAGATATGATTCCTTTACTAACCGATACATTCGTGTGTAGAAAAATTTAATCGAATTAAAAAAGATTAAAAGAGGATGATTCTGTATAGGATTACTGACACTGTGACACACAATTTGATCTGACAATCTATGGAAAAATCCGCTCATCCCAGAACAAAATTTAAAGATTATTGTATACATCACACTTGAGACCCAATCTGATTAAAATCGACCATGTTCCGAGGCATACTAATTTTTATAATTGACATTAGCTTGGATTCGATCTCATTCTATCAGGAATTTTCCTCTCAATAACGATCTGAAAGCAGCCTCTACAAAGAATAATATTCTGATTGATAACTCCCTCTTTTACATCAATACGTGAAAACAGCTTTTGGGCTTCAGAAGAAACATATAGTAAACTTACACTATGAACTTTGACTACAGACTCCATTCAAGACAAAAGTCAATGTGAACTCTAATTGGTTTTGGCGACTTTCCAAGGAGTTGAGTTTACAAATTGCTGTGAAGATTAACAACAATGAGTCATTGAAAGAAGAGTGCCTTATATTGTTCTTACACATCATTAGCTTTACTCAGTAGATAATGACTTTTGTTGTGCCGTACAAGTCGGTAAAGATGAAATAGTTGCTCTCTACCTTTAAAATCGTTATTGTTTCGTCAAGTACTTTTTAACTGATTTGTTCATAAGGACAATTTATGCAATTTGTGATTAAATGTCACGTTATCGAACTTCAATCATATTGATCACTTATTGAATAGACACCCTTGTATACAAAAAGGTTTATGTTTAAATAAGTTCAAGTGATTTGTGCTTGGAAACTACGATACGGTGTCAGAATACTGAAATTGCAGCTAATGACTAAGATAAAGTGAATTATATAAAAATACTTTATTTTAGGTAAGATCAGACTTTAAAAACTAACACAGTAGAGTATGAAAATATTGCAATCACATCAATTGTTATGCATGGCTGTTTGCTGGCAGTCACTAAATCTTTTATACAATGGTGAAATTCATAAGGTGTAAGCTGTTTAAACTGAGCACATATCTTTCTATCACGTACACGCTCTACCTGTAACAGGACTGAGTTAACCCCCTTTGCTGTTAGCCTCAAATTAATGATGTAACCTTGATAAAATACACATGAAACATAAAAAAGGCAACTTCAAGAAGATGTAAAGCAAATTTGATTTTCTGCTTTAAAGAAGCATAAAATTTGTATGTAATTAGAATATATTTCTTTTGTCAAAAGGGAGTGCTTAAAACGCAAATTGCCAGCATGTAGGCCGTGACAGTTTAGTGTTGGTGATATTTTTCAAACCATTTCTGATTTTTTTCATAATGAAAAACAACCCAGGTTCAGCAAACCAGTAAATTACATATAATTGCTAATTTTCTTTTTATATCAGAGAGAAAAATGTACAAGATACTAATCTACACTTCAGGTCTTCATATATGCTACCTTGGTATTAACAGTGACAGTGAATGTGTCTATCTGTACATCTGGTTTGAATCGTGGCTAATCACTGCACTGTGTGTGTGAAATCTGACAACATGTTCTACCAATCACAACCATGTGTAATTTCACAAGAGAATTCAAGTACCATCTAGTTATGCTACCTTTCCCTGTAATGATCTCTAGGTATTATGTTTGTGATTATTGACTGATGTCATTTCTACTTGTACTATTGATAATATATGTGTATATACTTCAGAAACTACCCGATTCCTTTCCAATACCTTTCCCTTCAAACAGTCGGTCAGTAACGACAACCAAAATTTTGAATTGTTAGCTATGCATGCTGTACATATCAATATACATGCTTATATCTTTAATAAAGTCGTAATAAGTATAAACTAGGGCTCTGCCTATGACAGTACTGATTTTCTTGATATTGTGCGTGTAATTATTTGCTGATTTATGAAGTAATACCTTTCTAAATCGAACAAATATTTTTTAAGGAATTATTGTTAGAAATGTACACCTCTGATTTTCGAAAGTATCTAAAATGTAGTGAATACAAATTTAGAAACCATTTACATTACATTAAACCAAATAATGAACTATACTGCACTGCACTGTATGATATAGCAGGTGCTCGTTACCCATCATCGATTTAAAAAAAACTTTGAAATACAAGTTCGCCTGTGACAAAATAGAAAAGATTTATAAACATTATAAGCATAAACCATTCTGTCTATGATAGATATCAGTAATTACTTAGAAATGAAATAAAAGTAAGCAAAGAATGTCTGTCAAGTGCAAAACTATTTCTGTAACAGTGAGTTTCTTGTTTTATTAATCCATTACGATTTTGATTGGTGTGATCAGCGACATACTATTTGTTAAATATCTCAAATTATTATTATTACATAATAATCAGGCATGCACAGATTCAATTAACTTGATAACGTTGTGCTTTAAAAGAAATAATTTATCCCTTGTTATATAAATTCAAACTTTCTACTGACTGCCTAGTTTGAATAGTGAACTGAAGAAGTCTACGTTGATATGATAAATGTGGTGCAAGCTTACGTTATCTGCAATTTGAGAGCCTCTCTCTTATACTGTAAGTTGTAACTTTGCAAGAAGTAACAGGAATTAATGATGAGGAACTATTTTACATGGCTACCAAGACATTAATATAACGTCCGTGTACTTACACTACAATACATCATACACCGATGAACAAAAAATTTAAGATAGGATATAAAAGACCAAACCAAACAGTATACACTGTCTGCATATAGTTTTGAAAGATCAAATGATCAAAATTATTAACATATGCATTTATACATCGGTGTTGACATCATGATCAGGTTGACAATCAAACTAATCATGAAAGTTAAACGTATAGTTATTAAATGAGCAAAGTGTTAACATATTCGTCTTGTTTGAAAAACGTTGTGTGGCTTGAATGGTTGTAGTTAAAACCTCTATTTATATATATATAATAATAATAATAGTGCATTCTATACTCAAATTAAAGGCGTCGCTATGGGAACTAAAGTTGCTCCCACATATACAACCCTGGTTTTGGGATACCTTGAAACTTTCCTTTATGAGAAAGATGGACAATCACTCGGACAGAATATGCAGGAGCATGTTGAACAGCATTGGAAAAGATTATTGGATGACTGTTTCATGCCATTTATGGGAACAAAAGAGGAACTGTGTAAGTTGCATTGTATCCTGAACTCTTTAAGTCCATCTTTGAAATCCACTATGGAAACAAGTGACTCTAATTTGAATTTTCTGGACGTGACCGTGGTTGTAAAAGAGGACGGTCGGTTAGAGACGGATTTGTACTATAAACCTACAGATACGCATCAATATCTGGACTTTCAATCATGTCATCCAAGTCATACTAAGCGTAACATCCCGTACTGTCTCGCGAGAAGAATTTGTGCTATTGTAACAGATGACACACAAAAGAGGGAACGTTTAAAAGAATTCAAGGAATTTTTGTTGATACAAAACTATCCTGAAAGTCTAGTACAAGACAGTGTACAGAAAGCCGTTGTGTTAGATCAAAGTCGCCTCAGAGATGCTAAATTTAATAAACAGTGTGATAAAAACATTGCCCCGTTGGTTTCCACCTTTAACCCTAACCATCAGAGCGCTGCTGCATTAATTGACAAAAACTTACCTATTTTACATCAAAGTAAAGAAATGGAAAAAGATTTGTGTAAATCAAAAATTGTTAACAGTCTTAAACAACCTAAAAATCTTCGTAAGTTATTAACTTCATCCAAGTTTGATTCAAGTGAGTTAGAACCAACTGTATCTAAATGCGGTGATTCACGCTGTCTTACATGTAAAAATATCATAATAGGCTCTTCTGTACATATAAATGAAAGTAAAGTGTTTTCTGTAAAACAAAATCTTAATTGTAACAGTAAAAATGTTGTTTATGTCATCACATGCTCTGGGTGCAATGAAAAATACATTGGAAAAACTGAAATGAAGTTAAAATTACGCATGAATTTACACAGATCTCAGATTAATTATCCAAAAAACCGTACAATTCCATTGAGTAAACATTTAGCTGAGTGTGGAAACGGGCATTTTTCAGTTTTCCCAATGTATAAATTAAATTTTGATAACAATAAACTTTTAGAAACAAAAGAAAGCAGATTTATCAAAATGTTTTCACCAAGGTTAAATTCTAGAACTTAAATGTTTTGCTGTACATGTATCCTATTGTAACCTATATTGTGACGTATTAATGTAATGACGTCATGTTGTACACGATGACGTTGCTTGGCAACGCATTATCCGTTGTATGTATGGCCTGAAGAGGCTCGTTGAGCTGAAAGCGCTAGCCATTAAAATGGATTGTTTTTACTTCTGACTTCGTATTTTTCAATATATATATACTGTTGAAAAGACTTGTTATCAAGTCGAAATGCGACGCATCCAGTCATCATTAAAATGATATCTACAGCAAGTGTCGTCTGAAGTATTTTATTTTCAAATATACATTTACTTCACGTGCGACCTTTCACCTTTTTACCTATATATATATATATATATATATATATATATATATATATATATACCTTTATTATATACTATATTATATTTACCTTTATATATGTCATGACATTATTTATTTTCGACATGTCTGCCCTAAAACGTTCTAAAAACCACCCAAAGGATATTTGATCAGTCAAGGAAACGAAAATATCTTATTCTGATGTGTGAGCTGTGAGTACTTTTTTTGATAACACATCTGCTCTTATAAGCATTCTAAGTCATGTCATCGAATAACTGGGAGAAATATTTTTTTGTTGCTCTAATGAAAATGTTGTGATTTTTCCCTTGTTCCTCATTTTAGGTCGGTGCCTTATAAAATGGTAATTGTCAACACAATGTCACATCTCGACGAATAAGCCTTGATTTATCATTTTGATTGCCTGTACTTTTTAAACACTATTGAGTGATTGATATTGGACTTACGTACCTTAGACTTTCAACTGTGAGTTCAAGTAGAGTCAAGGGTTACTGTTTACCTGATAAGTTTGTAAAGTCCGAACCAGCTTTCGTGCGACGTCCAAATATATTTGAGAGAGAAATTATACATGGCAATATCTAAGAAAACGTCAGAAAACTTTAAATGCAACAATTGCTGTATAAACAGATATTACCGTAACTTAACTTGTCCACTAGGGCAATTTGTGACTTTGGCATTGTTTCACCAGAAACGGATTGATCTCTGAGTGGCTAGACGCCTAATAGACAAGTGATATTGTTGTTTTGATAAGTGAACGTGATGTGAGTTCGATACCTCCAGGGCAAGCTCAGAATACTTAAATGGTAGCAAAAAGACTAGCACTGTATGGAATAAGTAAATATACTTAGTTTTTAGTAATAATGATAATTTAAAAAACTACCACAGTAAACAGTACGGAAATATGATCATCAAAATAAGTTTAATATATTGCAGGTATGTGACATTCAATAAACCTTTGATGCAATGGGAAAACATATAAGGTCTAAGCTTTCGCATATGTTTCCCTCAATTACATGTTGAATCTGAAACATGACACTGTTTGCTAAAACTCAATGATGTTATCTTGATGAAATAAACATGAAACATAAAAAAGTCACTTCAAGAGGTTGTGGCGCAAATTTCATTTGTTTCATCAAAGAAGCATAAAATTGATTTGAAATTGGACCGTATTTCATTTTGCCAAACATGAAATGATTAGTATTCAAAATGCCGGCATTAAGACCGTGGCAGTCCCATGTCAGTGATATTTTTCTATAATAGCTGAGTTTTAAATTCAACGATAATAAAAAACCCGAAATCAACAAATCAGTACAGTACGCCTAGTTGCTATTTTTTAAATCCCCGATAGAAAAATGTACAAGATACTTATCTACACTTCTGATTTTCCTGCATGATACGTCTGGAATTTGTCTATCTGTACATCTGGTTTGGAACGTGGCTAATCACTGCACTGTGTGTGAAATCTGACAAAATGTCCTACTTATCACAACCATGTGTATATTTTCATGATACTTTACACATAATTATCAAAGAGGGCCATATCTTAGTTATGATGAAGTATTATGTGGATATTACTATTGACCTTTATCAGTATAAGTATATAATTTAAATATTTTAAATAAGAATGTTTAAGAATGGCTCTACCATACCAACCATAAATATCGACATCATGCTCGTGAGTAATGTAGAAAATGAACCAGTAAATATAACCAAAGTTTGGAAATCTAAGGTATTCATGTTGAACATGGTCAAAAGCTTTAGATCTCAAAGGCATGGCACTATCTTGATAATTGAATTTTACATGCGAAAGTGTAAACGGTTAAGAAAATATATGCCATAAATTGCACTTGATGTTTGATGCATGCGCATGTCTTGAATAAGGAGAAAGAATTCTAACATTTTTTATGTTTTCATTTTATCTACAGGAACACCTATTTCAAAAAGAATAATATTCAGAACACACTAACATTCTAAGTTGTAGTCAGAATGATAATGTTTAAACATGCATGGTTATGCACATTTGTTGTGCCATTTGCATTGGATACTGTTATGTTCACACCTGTATATTATGTGAATAGGTAAGGTGATTTGGGGTTTAACATCGCTTTCAAGAGCATTTCACTTATATCGCGGCTGTTAGTGTTATTGCAGAGAGAGATCCCGAAATACCATTATGGCTATGCATTGTGGTCAATCCTGCAAGATCGGCTAAAACTAGCACCCAAAACATACTGTGTGTAAAACAGTTCTCTACTGTAAACAAAGATGCCGAGCTCCTGGCGTGGTTTGAACGACCGACCTCATGATCCAAAGTCGAATGCGTCAACAACTGCACTACCCCGCCCCATGACGTGGGTAAAGAGCCAAGATTGGGAACAATTTTGATTATCAGAAAGGCAATGTCAACTTCTGCAAGTGGAAATGTAGTGTTTATGAATCTCAATCAATGCTATTAATCCAAAACAAGTGGATATCAAAATTTACATGATATCATAATAAACCAACTTATATTTTTATGTCGTAAATATGCCATAATTGATTTTGTTTGACAAAACTATTTCTTCATTAAACTTTTCATTCCGAACACATACCCATACACCAAATAAAGTCAATTTAAAGATAATTGTCTAGACACATAAACGAGTTAGGATCTAAGCAGCAGTAACAATAGCACGTTGAACGTTGAAGGCGTTGAAATCGTTTGTCTGGTACACCTGATTTAGATTATGGTATATCGCCGTAGGTGTATTAGTATGATTGCTGGGGAGATATCATTGTAAAAACGGTACCCATTGATTGCTGATGAGAGATTATACCTACTGCCACCATGTTAGATCGCATTCCCCATACACTATGTGTGTGTTAACTGTGTATATATTGTACCTATTTAAATAAATACTCCTAGCAGTAGTGAAAGCTACTTGCAAGATATCCAAAACATGTCAGTTCCTGTTATATGTCTTCTCAACGGTTCATTGACCTCGAGGTTGTTTCATTATGAAAAAAACTCTTTCGTTAACAGAGACAGATTGGATGAGACTTCCTTAAGCTTAATGTACCTGTTGTAAAACAATGAACGTGGTGTTATTCTAAAAGGTGCAGAAGGTGTCTGTCCCTGCACATGGTATGTATTGTAACTAATCACTTCAGGCTTATGTGCACAATGATTGAACACAAGATATCTTACTATAGCCATGTTCATTCACATTTGCTAAATACTATTTGTGTGGTTACTCCAAAGATGTTTAAACTGTACCAGTACAAATTCTGTGGAAGCTGTGGTAATAGCCTTGGCAAAATATTCCAAAAATTTCAACCATGTCAGTACATGTTATATGGCTACTGTGCGTGTGTACATTGCCCTGGAGGTTATTGGCTTATATCATCTGTCAAACATACTGTTACAGAAACTGCACATATGAGAAATGGGTTTCCTATGCGATTGTTAAAGACACTTTCTTACATTAATGTATTGCTAACAAAATTATCTTATTTATTTTTGTATTTTGTACATGCTCTACAGGCATCGAAGTTTAATTTTAAGTGTGTTGAAGTTATTAAAAATGATTAATTTGCAAAGGTCTAACTTTCATTGCACGAATGAAAGCTTTATAAAAAAATAATATGAACCAAACATAATCAACTTATTCAATTTTTTTTTTATTATGACGAAAATAAAGTTAGATAATTCCTTCCTTATAATTGTTGAAAGATAACAAGTTGGTGTCTGTAAAACAGTAAGCAAAAACTTCAACATGTGCATTCATAATATGAAGATATGTACTCACAAATATGCTCGGTCAATATCAAATATGATTGTGTAAAAGCCATTGTCATGTCCGCGTAAATGATATTTTTAGGTGTGTTTATTTTGAAGAAAAAATAAACAAATGGCAAAAGTTAAATGACCTGAGACATGATCAGCTATTTTAAAGCATGAGAAGCAGGAGTGTAAAATCTTTAAGCCTTTATTTTGTACACACATGTTCTTCTTAGTTATTTGTTAATGCATTTTTTACCAATTATTGCATTTTAGTGTATTTTGAAAATATTCATACCTTTGTTCTTAGCAATTTGAATTCATATTTATTGATTGACAACTGATTTCAAATGCGAATAAACACTCCTGAAAGCAATTTTACCAACACAATCAAAGTAAAATCTACTAACGAACAAATACTTATTACTTTATTCAATATGCAATGACATTTTATATCATATAAGCAGAGGTTTTCTATCTTTAATACATTTTACAACCAACCCCACTAGTCTGTACATGCAATCAATCACATGGTTTTTTAAACGTTAATTGAATCATCGTTCACATGTTTTTCAAAGTTTTTTTAAAATGATTATTCTGACATAAACACACATATTGTCATCAAAAGGGATATTTATTCACAAAACAACTATATCAATGATCACTTTTCACATATACATAAGAAGACATTAGTCTTAAAATGATCAATACCCTGTGGTCAGTATTTGGACTAAAATAGATTTCTCCTCACAATAGATTAACTGTAATCTCCTCATTCAAAGATCCATTCTGAATTGACCAATGCAATTAGTCTTTTACCTAAGGCAGCGTTTAAAGATTCGTGGGAGGGTAGTTACAATGGATTGGCTTCCGAAGTTTAAATTGTACATCAGGTTCTGATATATGAACTGATATTCAAAAGTACTTGTCAAAAGGGCTAATTACAGATACAAACTATACAATTTATTTAGAAAACTAAACATATGTTATCGGGATATCAAGCATTGGAACAAGACAAACAGCGATGCAGATGAATAGAAAACAAGACACTTTGTTTTTAGTCTTCATTTCAAGCACAGCTTCCAAGTGAGTTATCAACATGTTTGGCTTATTTTATCTATTGCGCTCCTGCATATGCGGATGTTGTAAGAAACAGCCGACTGTGTGAGAGTAAATGCATACTTACTATAAGTATACTGACAGATTCAAATGTTATTAGGCATATGCTATTCTGAATGACACAATATGAAACTTACAATATTGTAACAAACAAACCATGCATCTCATTAAAGATGGATTCTAATTGATACAAACGACGTACTTCTTTGGAATTATTATTACTCATACTCATTGAGACAAAATTACATTGACAAAGATTGCTAATAAACAAAGCTCATTGAATGGGCAGTTACAGGATGTTTTCATTTATCATTAGTAAGTCAATGGATGCAAAGTGCTTAATTCATTCGAATCAAAAGAGCTCATATTCAATGAGACAAAATAAAATTGACAAGGATTTCTAGTAAGCAAGGTTTTGCCTTGAGTTATTTTATTATAGCAGTTGAATAATGTTACTATGATTTTCATGAAAGGGTCATTCTTAACCACGGGAACGCATTTAGATGTAAATGAAACTATTAGTTTTTAAAAAAGGCTTGAGATTTGTAAACTGGCCTGTTTCTCAGAACTTCCCCATTTTTAGAACTGAACAAATTTGCGATGTCTTGATAGCTAGAGTGGAAGTTTATATTTTTGTTGTTAACGTAAACGTTTTACATGTAACATGAAAAAGATTAAAACGACTACATGTGACGGGCACTTAGAAGATATTAAATAGTTGCGTTTGTGAAATTTCCGGTTTTCATTGTTTTTCTATTCCCGCAAATTTAGTTTAAAATGAATCCCGTAAATTTTACAAACACAACTGTTTATCGATATTGTAACATGACCGTTAGTTATTAGAAGTTTAAGAGCGAACTCTGTTTTTGCGTGTTTATATTTGTGTGGAAAGGACTTTGAGACGGTTCTATTTCTGTAAGAGGTGAGATAAGGTCTAACTAATGTGAATTCCAGTCATAATTTACATTACAAACAACGTACGGATAATACCAAACAGTGGCATCCGTAACGGCGAGATCATTCAACGTACCGGTTTAATTTGAGACAGAAATCAACAATTATAAAGCTCGTAGAAAAATATCGTTAAACCTCACGTACAAAAGAACCTTTGCGGCAAACTTAGACTAAGTAAGCCAGTTGAAAATATTTTCCTTCTTCAAAAATAAATCATGGTAAGATATATTTGTTATATCTAACGGTAGACACAAACTAAAAGATCTATTAAAAAAATATTTCGATAATTGAAAGTTATCCGAGTTTGGAAACTTAAAGACAACATCAGAGTACTTTAAAGACCAGATGAAAAATTTAAAACTGCCTCAGCAAAGTAAGGAAATATTATCATCATATGATCATGTATTAGTAAATGTTTTATGTAAACATGAAAGGTCTAAGCTATTTGATATTCATTGCATATGTTACCCTAAAGTACACGTTATACTTGTAAGATGGCACTGTTGTGAAAGCTTCATAAACCGATTTTTTTTAAGATCAATGATGTTATTTGAATAGAATAAAGATGAAAAATGAAGGTGATGGTCAAATTTGATTTGCTGCATCAAGGAAGCGTGAAATTTCTTTGAAATGGGACCATGTTCCATTTTGCAACATATAGGCCGTGATAGTTCAGTGTTGTAAATATTTTTTAACTATACATGAATTTTATGTTTAGAAATGATTACAAAACCCAATAAATTCCAATTAATTGCCGATTTTCTTTTGAGAGAAATATTTAAAGGAAACAAATATTTACACTTCAGATGTCCATGCTTACTTATAAGCTATAAGCAGTGAGAGTGAATGTGTCTATCTGTACATCTGGTTTGGATCGTGGCTAATCAATGCACTGTGTATGTGAAATCTGACAAGATATTCTCCTTATCACAACCATGTGTATATTCTCAGGTTTCCTCACTCATAAGTACCAATGAACTATCTTCAGTATCCCGGTAATGGTTCAAATGCTATAACTACGAAGTAGACCGATTTTTTACCAACTTGTAAAAATGATAAGCTAATTCATATAAAGAAATCATGTGTACAGATGTCCTGTAAATTCCTTGAATGTGAAGAAGTACTCTACCTAATAAAACCACAATGATAGACATGTACGTAAGCAAGTTGATCAGTAACCTCAATCAACGTTTAAACTACATTCAAACGTATGTGAAAAATATCGTGAATTTCATCTTGGACTGTCTAAATGCATATCTTTTCGTTTTATTCAGTAAAATAAATATGGTGAGTAAGATTTTATAAAACGAATATGGTGAGTTGATTATACAAAACTTAAGACTCGTTACTAGAAATTCAAGAATCAGAGAAGAGAATTAGTTTAGAACAGAAAAAGTAGTTCAAGTGAACGTTCACACGACCTACATCGGCTAGAAAGGTTCACACAAATATATTAGAAGTTCATGAGAAATAAACCTCGGCCAATCAACGTTTAGGAATATGTGTAAACTTCAAAGTTCAATATCAAAACGTACACAATCTGTCATGATGAATAACATTTCAGATTTATGTTGTTAATTTACCTAAAAGAATATACGTCAAAAATAATTAGTAACTTTTTTTCAATAAACTAATATTTTTAGCACATACCCAAGCAAATTAAATTAACTAAAGCATGTTTAATTAATCATTTAGACACTTCAGACAGTTCAGGTTTTTACAACATTGAAAACATCAGAAGCTTGGAACGCAAATTTATGTTTCACCTGATTTAGATTGTGACTAATCATTGTAGACAGGGGTACTCTCTGTTTGCTGAGGAGATATTCTGCGTACTCAAACCATGTCGGATCGCATTCTTCAGATAACGTGGGTGTGTTTACTGCGTGTATGGTCTACGTATTTAAAAATTACGCTTAGCACTGTATCAATAGTTACTTGAAAGATATTCCAAACATTGCAACTTGTCAGTGCCTGTTATCTGTCTTGTTAATGGTGGAATGACCTCGAGGTTGTTTGCTTGTGTTATCTGCAACCATTTAGGGATATAAAAATATTTCTCCACATACTTAGAGAGGGTCTTGATGACTTATTTCATCTTAATGTTTTCGTTGTAAATAAATATTTGTTTTATATCCATGTCTATCTATGCATCTGGTATGTATTGTAACTGATCACTGTTGAGAAATATCCTGATTTCAGACAAGGTCATCCACTAAAACTATGTCGAATTACATTCTCTTAATACTTTTAGCGTGGTAACCACATATAAGCACATTTAAACAGTGTCACCGCAAATTCTTTGAACACTGTATTGAAAGTGACTGTCTAAATACCGCTGACTTTGCAACAATGTCAATATATATGTTATATAACTACTAAGTACACAATGATTTTGAGGTCATTGTCCGTGAAAACTTCTCTGAAAATTGTACTGATGAATACTGTCTAGAAACTGCTGACTTTGCAACAATGTCAAAATATGTTATTTAACTACTGTGTTCACAATGATTTTGAGGTCATCGTCTTGTGATAAATTCTCTGTTGATAGTTATTGTCAAGATAATCCAGACTTTGCAACAGTGTCAACGTTAACATATGTTATATAACTACTGTTTGCACAATGATTCTTCAGTCCTTGTCCTGTGCATATGCCAGATACAAATACGTCCAAGTATGGCACAGTGACGTGTCTTCCTCACGTCTCAGATAATATATGGCTTGAAAATTCATAGAATGTGACTTTTTACCAGCACTTATTCAATATGATGAAAGTCTGATGAGGTGATGGCAAAGATGTCATTCCATGAAAAAGCATTTTGCTTTATTAAAATGTGTGGTATGAGCAAATAAAGTTATTTGATGCATTCTTCTATTTCTCTCAAATAAATCTGGTCATTTAATTGTTAAATGATAGCAAGATATGTTGTTGCAAGGAATGTTTCCCACAGCAGATGAATGGCAATTTGCAACATCACATGTGAGTACATATGCAATCTGTATAAACAAAATTGTCAGCTTGATCATGATAACCTGAATATATATAATCTCAAATATGCCCGAGCAATATTATTTTATTCCTGTATAATAACTATCGTCTTTTTCACATTAACATAACGTTCTATGACAATGAATAGAATGATTACCATATTTACATTAAAACAAATTTGTGCATTTATTTACAACATTCAATTTGAAATTGATGTATTTTATTGATGATGGTGTTGACACTTCATAACTTAATTGGCAAAGATTCTTATGACTTCAGTTCATACAATGTTGTATGACATTATCCTTTGAACATAACAAAATTACTGTTTGTACCAGGAAGAAAAAACAAGATCTGATCTTTCAGAGAAACAACATGAAATACTTGCCCTGAATATTATACTTAATCATTTCAAGGAGAAATTTATCTGTTAATCATTTCGAAATGCATTTGACCTGCAGAAGGAATTCTCTGTTCTTCAAAGCACAAACAGGCTCTGTCTTGAACAGGTGAATCACATTAGACAGCGGCTATTTGTCTTCAAAATATTTAGATTTCCCATATGGATACCCCAGGTTTGGAAATTACACACAGACTTAAATTTAGTAATCGTATTGCTATTTTGTTGGTGAATAGCAATATGCAATATCACATGTGAATAACCTTTTTAGAAAACATAATGATTGTAATGATATACGTTTAAGCCTTTCACACCTTTATCGTTTTGCATACATGTTATTTTAGTAAGTTCCCCACTTATAAAGAAACCCTTATCTACTAAAATGCAGATGCATGTTAGTTATATAAATCTGTGGTGACATTTTGTATCGGATTTGGGAGAGTTTGATCATACAATCAATAACATGAATTCCTGAGAGATAGTTTATCGTATAACATGTATGCCAATAACACCTGTTTATAAGTTGTTCTAAAAGGTTATCCCTACTATTTCTATATGAGACCCCTACTCAACGAATATTACACTACTGTTCAAACATTTGTCTATTTTCATCAACATCTTTAAACAAGCAAATGTTGCGATAATCTATTTGATTCAATCAATAGCTAGCCGCTTCCAGATATAAAAATAAATCAATACTAGACATGGAAAAGATCACCCAAGGCCATCTTAGAGGAATTGCAAGCTTTTCAATTTTTCTAACACAAACTCTCATGATATGAAAACAAACATGGATATCTTTCATAATAGTAATCATAGTAATCTTTCCCATGTTCAGGTATTTGAATTTACCTAACCGTACCTTTGATTATCACAGTTATACCCTAAAATCATTTAAAATTGTGTTCACTAAGATTGACTTATTCAGGCATCATTCATTTTTCGGGAAGATGAAGAAAGAAAATAATATTCCTATTCATTACTTTAAAGTGTTACTCACAGTACTGCAAGAACACATTTGACAGGGGTATATGCAACACACGTGTCCAAAATGCAAAACCTCAAATTTCTTGATTATCTCATGAAATTATCATTTCAAATTTATTTTTTTTTAAAACGCAAGATATATCAGAATGATAGAATGATGTTGCCAATTCCGACCCAAATATGTTGAAAATATGTTTTAATTATATTTCATTTCGGATAAACCCATGAGTTTTGGGGAATGTCAGAATTGTTCATTTTAGGAAAAGTAAAAGTAAACATTATTAGTTTACAAAATGATATGAAATTTTGACTGTAAAATATTTTGCTGAGATTGGTGACTAATTCAAATTCTCAAAAATGATGACTTGACAGGATTTTACAGTGTAACAAACCTTTGCTCTGCAGCTATATGGAGTCTTATATTTGACTTTGGTAATTTTCTTATTTCAATTTTTTAAATTGTAGAAGTAACCTTAAGTACGAGTTGCCCATATCATAATTGTCTGTAAACGTAAGCATTTCTAAATTATCCGCAGGAAAATGGTACGACTAGGCTTCTATTTCCTAAAGTGATAAACGTTTTGAAGCATGGTTTATCCAGGGCCATAATGATTCTTTTAAGAATGATCGTAAAATATAAATGATGTATTTTTCGTAATCCAAAATCTGTTTTGTCACTATGTTTTGTCACTAATAGTAACATGTAAAATGCTGCATGTATGCAAGACACTATAGCGTCATTTGCTTTCTACATTTAAAATATAAACATTGACTCAAACACAGTAAATTCATTTTTTTAAATTCTTCTCAACGAAATGTGCCACAGTTAGGAAGTTATTCTTCTTGGTAACTTCACTCCCTGAACATCAGCTTAGGCCTATATCATTTAGAGGAATTGTTACAAAAGATAGTAACTCATGCATCACATTTACAGGAATTTAAATTAGTCTGAAAACGACGAGAACCCTGTGGTCAGTGATAATGCATTGACTAAAATAGATGTCTCCCAACAATAGATTAACCTAATCTTCTGTTTCATAGGTTAATTTTAAGTTGAGCAATGCGCAATTGTCTTTTGCCGTTGGCAACAGACGTAGATTCATGATGGAATACTTAGACTGAAGGAGATTATTTCTGTTGATTGCTCTAAATACAGCTTTGAACATTCATTATCTTAGTGAGGTTTCGCTGGCCGCGTGGTAACGATGTACAACCAGACCGAGTTGTTACAAATTCCAAAAGATGTTTTTCCCAAACGAAAATTTAACAAAAATGTACGTTATTACAAGAGGGTTTTTAAAAATGTTATATTTGTTAATATATAAAATATATACGCTTTCCCTCTCCTTTTGTGACATGTTCGACTTATAAATTCAGCTTGAGGAGCATAATCATGTTAGATGTACAACTATCAGAGAGGAACTAAGTATAATCATAGTTTAACGGACTTGCACCGAACCTCTCCTTTACTCACTTTAGGCTTTGTTTCTGACATACCAATAATGAGTCAGCATTGAAATGAAAAATAAAAGGAATTTACAAACCAACGAAATCTTTAACAAAAGAGTAAATTGTCATTTTATTTTTCTACTTTATTTTATTAATAGATTATTGTTTAGGAAGGAAGTTCAACAGTCTCAGGTGTTGAATGACCAAGATTAATAGGCTGGTGTTTGATTTCCCTTGAATCTTTGTTGTTTGTACAATGAATAGATCATTCATGAGAATCTTTGACATAAAACCTGCATTATCGAAAACACCAATAACCTTAAAAACGATCCTTCACTCAGACTTGTGTCTGATGTAGTTCATCACTTTTCCAATATGTATTTGGTGATAAGATGGCAACTCCTTTGATGTCTTTTTGGAGATGATTAGTCAGTCATGCACGTGAAATACAAAATGATAAATCAATTTTTAGAGGATTTAGTTTATCTAGAGATCAAAGTTTCGTGGCAAAATGATACTGATACGCGTAAATGTGAGTTACCAGGTTCAAAACAACCAACGTTTATTGCCTTTCTGAAGATACATATTAAAAAAAAAATCTCAGTTATATCATATATGATTGAAATATCATATTGATTTCATCCGGGAAAAAATACTTGCGAATAAGAAAAATCGAAACACTTTAAGAAAATCACACAACAGCAGCCTTGAAAACTATTACAAGGTTGCCTCACTCTCTCATTCTTCTCTCCATCGACTCTCTTTTTGGATGATGACATTTTAAGCCTCTTAAGTAGGAGTTGAAATACACGACAGTGATGTAACGACTTACTGATATGCATTTGTGATAGTCAAATCAACAAGGACAGCTCCTGTAAGATAAATACGATCTACTA
Organism: Phorcus lineatus; assembly: GCA_921293015.1. Lineage (NCBI taxonomy): Eukaryota > Metazoa > Mollusca > Gastropoda > Trochida > Trochidae > Phorcus > Phorcus lineatus. The sequence goes on from OV121092.1 coordinate 5,341,078, forward strand.
ACGAGTTTTTAATAAACTCCCTCACGAGAATGAAAAGTAACATAAGTAAAGAAAGAAGAAAAACATTATTCACCTTTTCTCACGTAACCTAATACAACTGCAGACAGAAATGATGGGCAAGAAACATAACCATTAATATCAACGTTTCCATCTGGCAATGATAACTTAACTTTCGTATTTGAAACAATCCGGTTGATTATTAAACATATCATTATGATAACTACATATATAACAATTAGGGCATTTACCTTCATCAGAAAGTTTGATTAATTATATAGATTATATAAATTAGAATGATTTCTCTTATACGAAACTTGAACTTGCAAGCTAGTCATGACTCAAAAGTCGTAATTGTACCAGGCAGCAATGTCAAGATTAAGCCTTGTAGGAGAACTACATCAAATACTTGTACATGATAATTAATCACTTCCCTGAATGTTTTCCTTGCTTTACATGTCCAACTCCATAGAAATGTACTCAAGGAATTCTCAGAGGAATTCTTCAAAGTACGTGTACAGCTCTGCTCCCGTCTGTTAAATCACATCAAACACCTGCAATTGCTTAGAAATGTCTCTTAAAGGATGTTAAGATATCCCATTTGCCACATTTGTGAACATCATGGATATGGAAATTGTGCAGGGGATATCAATGTGCATTCTTGTTGTTTTGACTTAGACCTAATACTCAAATGTAAAGACAAATTGCATTTTTTTATTAGCACGTGGCAGTAATGTGTATTTATTATTATTCGTTTTTAGATCACATATTTTTTTTAAAATTCATAAATGGTTAAAACAAATTAAATTTGATATACCTATCATAACAAAAGCGGACTGCTGACTAATTTGTACTTCAGATAACGATGACCACAAAACACTCGCTACAAGTGGAAGACGATTAGAATGAATGAATGAATGAATTGTTTATTAACGTGTCACGCATAAAATTACGAGGTATAAATACACAGTGAATATACATGATAAAATTGATTATGCAAGGCCTGAATAGGCCGAAGAGACACGGCGTAAAGCATTAAAATATAAACAATAAACACAATTAAGATACCAGTAAGATTATATACATATATAAAATGTAAAAATAAATATTCATAAAATAAATTAATTTTGGCAAGTTGCATTGTGCTTAAAACATTTACGACGATAAAACATTTTAAAACACATTAAAGCTAATTTTGATAAATGCAGTTTAGAAGATAACAAAAATTCAAACTTAAAATCTAAGGTATTACAAGTAAATGATTGGTTACTAAAAATCGTGGGTAAAACAGCAAGACGAATATCGTCATAAAAAGGGCACTGTAAAAGAAAATGTTTTTCATCTTCTACGCACGAGTGGGAACAGTATTTACAAAGTCTCTGGTCAGATGGTGTAGGGGGGGTGCTGTATCTGCCCGTTTCGATTTCTAGTTTGAGGGATCCACATCGTAACGAGGCTAATGTAGATCGCTTGAAACGTGGGAGGCTAAGGTAAGATTCGGTTTTTAAAGTTGATTTATAAGTCTTGTATGTCCTTAGTTTTGGTATTGTCTGTACTTTTTCATGCCAACATTTCGCGTCGATTTCCTTGAGGCCTGCAGTGATGTGATGGATAATCCAGCCTGTATTCTTGTCGATCCTGTTTAAAATTCCACTTATTTCTAAATCATTAAAAACCTTTAAAACTCTATTTTCCCATGATTTACTAAAACGCTTGGACCAGGCATGAATAGATGCTGTTAGCGAACCTTGTGGTAGTCTCTCCAGTCGACACCACAGTCTAGCTGCCTCCAGATACACTCGGTGTTGTGGGTCAGGCCAGCCCATGTCCCCCCTGACGGCGATGTTAGGCGTGTTCCGCGACACCCCCAGGAACGCTCTTGCTGCTCGGCGCTGTATAGTGTACATCTCCTGGTACTTGTTCACTCCCCAGATTCCTGAACAGTAGGTTAAAACGGGTTGTATAAGGCTGTCGAAAAGTTGAGTAAAAACGTTGAAGTGCATGTCGCCACATGTGTAATACTTGTGAAGAAGGAAACCTAGTGCCCTGGAAGCTGACTTGATGAGTTCTTTCACAGCTAATCTCATATCGCAGTGTTGATTCAGCCATATCCCCAGGTACCTGTAACTGTCAGCACACTCAATCTCCATATTCCCACAATTAAAAACTTGATTACATATCTGTGCACTTTTCTGTCTGAATACCAAGACTTTTGTTTTCTCTCTATTGATTTTCAATCTCCACTTAGCAGTCCAGGCATATAAAATATCTAGCAGTTTTTGGAGTCCATGAGCATCTGGGGATAAAAGAACAATGTCATCTGCATACAGTAGTACAGACACATTGACGTCATCAATCTGTACACCACAGTTAGCTGATTTCAGTTCATTCGCCAGGTCGTTGATGTAGACAGAGAATAAAGTCGGAGATAGTACACAGCCTTGCTTGACGCCCGAGTCCACTGGAAATACACCGGTGCTGTACTGGTTAACCTTGACTGAACACGTAACGTTGTCGTACAGGGATCGGATTGCTGCTAATACGTTTCCAGTGACGCCATATTCCATCAGTTTATACCACAGCAAGTCTCGGTTAATTGAATCAAATGCCTTTCTAAAATCAATAAAACATGCAAAAGTTTTCTTTTTGGTATTTTTCCTGTTATTAACAATGCTGTGAAGTTTATACACGTGGTCAAGACATGATCGTCCCTTTCGAAAACCATTTTGTTCATCCACAAGTAAGTTTTGTGATTCTAGAAATGAACAGAGTCTGTGATTTAAAACATCGGCGTATATCTTCGAAGGGATAGATAAAATGGTTATTGGTCTGTAACTATATGGGTCTCTTGGGTCGGTGTCTTTGCTTGACTTCGGGATTGGCTTTATTGTTCCACGGCTCCATATCTCTGGTATTGAACCATTAGTAAAACTGTAGCTAATCATCTTATACAGAAGTTCAATACATGATTCATTCTTCAATATTGATGATGGAATATTGTCTAAACCAGCTGCTTTGTTCACTTTAGCTCTTTCAATCGCTTTCTTCACCTCTTCCTTGGTAATTTCAGAGTTTAAAATAGATGAGTAACAATGGTTAAAATCTGTTAAATTCAGTTCATCCTTAACACAGTTTAGGTGATCCTCGTCGAAGTCAGCATTGTCATCCTGTTCTTGATATAGGTGTCTGTAGTCCCTTTCCCATCTCTGAAGCACAGAGGCCGTGTCGGTGCTCACACTTCCGTCTGTATTAACTACGGCCATAGGGATATTTGTCTTCCGGTTGTTGGCTGTTCCAAGCTTCCCCAATTCCTTCCAGAAGTCACGTGATGAGTCTTGTAACATGTCTGACAGGTTGTCCTTCTTCAGCTGCTGGTGTCGTCGCTTAGCTTGTCTCAGAGTCTTGTTAAATAACTTACGTTCGTTACAGAAGTCGTGCTTTAACCTATCTTTCTCTTGTTTTGATCCCTTGAATCGGAGCCATGTTCTCTCTTTCACGGACACTCTTGAAAATTGTGTGTTCAATTCATCATTCCAGTAAGGCTTTGTTTTACATCGCTTGGCTTTGTTACAGTAAGGTCCGTTCTGGATTGATATGCTCGGCAACTTGTCCTTCATTTCCGCCTCTAGTAACTGGGTAAAGTGACCATAAGCTGAGTTGATATCTCCGCTTGCAAGAGCTGATTCGATAAGTCCCATTGTGGTGTCTACATTAACTGCTGCATTCTGGTCGTTTAGGAAAGATTCAGGAATAACAGATGTTACATAACGAGTATTCACATTTGTAACACCATTCTCACACACGTCTACATCTAGTTTCTCATCCGTCAAATCTAAATCAATTGTCCACTCAAGTAAACTGTGATCAGGTGTCTTTTCACATGCTTGAAGATTAAAAGATAATTGGACATCGGACCCCATAGATCCCTGTGGAAAGTACTTTCTGGATTAGATGTCTTCTCACAATAGATTAACTTTAATCTCCTGTTCCCTGGGTCCATTTGGAGTTTTCCATAATGAAATATTCTGTTACCTTAAAGAGCAGACGTAACGCATAATTGTGATTATTACAAATTATTATCTGTAGTCGCTTCACTTATAAGAATCAATAGAGTCAAAAAATGTGAAAATATACGCTTTAATTCGACTACTAGGAGACCTTTTATACCCCTGTTTTGGATAACCGCCTAATGAGCCTTGCGAACGCTTAGACAAAATCACCGAAGCATGACTCGAAGCCACGCCCAGTGTGTGACGTGCTAGTTGTCAGCTGAAAGTCCAGCCCTTTGATTTTCTCTGTATTTTTAAGCTTATTCAACAGCAAAATAGAGGCAATAGCATGACCGAAAGAATTCCAGAATACGATATGTAACTGCTTCATGATATCAACTTTACCTCTTAGTCGTCAAATCCATTTTGATTGGACTGTGACAATCCTTGGACGCGGATTTCGTAGGTGGGTTTATATAAAAAAAGGTTAAGAACTTGGTCGGTGAGAGATCCATTACTATGGGATATCACGTAGGGTTACAACATTTATTATCGATATGAAGTTCTAAATTGTCTCGAAAAAAATTAAGGTTTTTGTAATAAACGGGAGAGAATGTAAAAACCTGTTTAATGTTTACTGTAGAAAAAATCATTTTGTTTCACTTCACTTTATGACAACTTAGTACTTAGTGGATGATTCGTTTGTATTTAACTAACGAATAATATATTGTTAGCTAGTATAACATCTCACACCGTGTTGCAATATCTCTGTCTTCGAATTTAACAATCCATGACATGAAAACATACCTGGCGCAAGCGTTAGAAACATCCTATGTAATCCTAAAGAATGTTGGTACCCGTTATTCACGATGTACTTGTTAAAATGTAAGTCATCGTCCTTAGAAGTACATGAGCCAAATCTCCTTCTCTTAATTTATTGGTTGAATATATATTCTACAAGTTCATTGGTTCAAAATGACTGGACGCCGTGACAATAAACTAAGTAGCAGTCGAATGCCAAGATTACGCCATTATGACAGGACATATATTCCGCTTGGTGGATCCAAGGCGTTAAAATTCAAAAGGTATAATTAGAGACAATTAAATCAAGAACTGAAATTGAATGCAATAGGATTATATAACGGCCACCTGTGTGTCATAAAAAATAAGACTATTTGAATCAGTCTGATTGTTGTGACAACATTTGGCAGACGTCGTAATTCATGTACACATGCTATGGGATAGTGCGCATAGCATCAGATTAAAACACTGTATTTCGCTTGGAACAATACAAATAATTAAAGATATATTTAACATCAATTCATCGGAGGTTTGAGTTGCTTGGATGACTTTAGATATGTTTAAACAGTTAATTAGAATGTGAGATTTCCTGTTGTTTTTTCATTAAGGAGGTTATACTTCTGCCAACTAGCACGTCACGCGGCAGGACACGCGGCTTGACACGCCTCAGTGACCACGGGCCTGTTCAGTTCTGTTCACTGGTGCTAATTAGCTGTTGATTGGAAAAAGCCGTATTAAAGTTGTTTATAGGCCGATTTCGAAAATTTAAGCTCAAGTTACTGGCAAATTAGAATACGTATTTTATGAATCACGAAAGTTGCCATGGGTCATTTCAGTCGATCTTTAAGCAACATCATGAGATCACCAAAATCTGTGACTATGCACAGTCACTGCTGACGATTGTTGCGCAATCGTATCTTGACAAAACAGAGACATTTAAAATTGAAAATTCAAAAACAATTTTTGATTATTTACGAAATTTTATTCATTTGCTTTAGTTTTGTCGTTAGGCTTATCATTTAGTTGGTAATGTACAGCAAATCAATTCTTTTGGCACAGGGAAATGGTAAACATATGAAGACTCAGGTGTTCCTTTTGAAGCTCGTAATAATGTGTAATGAGATATGTGTAATTAAGTTTATTTTCTATTTCTTTTTTACTTTTTGTAAAGATTTTGTTTAAAACAAGTCTTGAAAGAAGATGAATAAATGGTATTTTCGGAAGTGCTACTGTTAATCATGTAACAGTTTACGTGGTCTAAGATTCAACTCTTACACTAACATATTCCAATATATTTTGTTAGAAGATGAAAATATTTCATTCGGTAAGGGTAAAAATTTAAGAGCTACAACTAAGCAGGTGTTCTAAGACACTCATACAAAATATTTGGTTAAGACAAAAAATGCGAAAAGTTTAAATAAGCAATGATGTGATTGTAACATTTATGTAGTTATTGATGTATGTACATTAACATTAGAAAAATATGTTACGAAATAAAGAGTAACCAACTTTGGAAGTGGTATCATCTTCTTTTCAGTCACATTTTATCAGTTTTCTTCGAACCATGATGCACTAATTGCAGTCAAGTAAGAAAAAAGGTTAACATGAAGGTGCAAACATTTCATTTCGGCCGAGGTAACTTATTCATAATGACCATCTGCAACTATTGTAAAGTCTTAACACAATTTTCACACTAATTGTTCGAATTAACTCGCAACATCTTCAACGTGTTAACACTATGTTATAGTAATGAAGATGTATGACTAAGAAAATATGCACAAGTTCTTCGAAAACACGTCATTTTCCTGTATAACCATTTTCAATTTATGTAACAGAACATCGTTTTTTATCTTTAGTCCTCCTGTGTCCATAAGATAAGAGACCCGTAAAATGAGCTCTCTGTTTTGACTGCCTTTGTTTAGTTTATGGATATCGTATCAGACGCTTGTCAGTTATCAATTATCAACAGACTGAATACTGTTTGTTGTTAGGATGGCGGTGTTTACAGGACTGAAGTAAGTCTCCATAAGTCCTTTATATAAAATGTTTTAGTTTTGAATATAAAAAAATTGATTTGAAGTTACATTTCATCCAACAATTTGATATCTATCAAGTACGTGTATTTTCATAAAGTTGATGTGCAATTCATTACAAATAATATATTTTGTTGTATAAAACTCACACTGCTTCGTACCTGATTCCTATGACACTTTAAAAAACAATATATTTTCAATTTGTGATAGTCCAAAGATTGATCATAAGATCACTTAACGACATATATATTTTCAAATAACATTTTACAAGCATTTAAAAAAAAAAAGACAACTTCAGGCATTTTCTTCCTGATTTACGTTCAAATATAAGGCCGGGAATAAAGCTTACCTGTAACAGTTATCACTAAAGCTACGATTCCTCAAACTTCATACAACAAAAGGAGCCAGTTTACAGAATCTCTTTTGTGAAATCTGAAGTTTTCAGTGATGACAAAGATGGAGGGTTGTCATGTATATTGACAGGTTATCCCGATGAATGACATTCCCCATAGGAGTTGTCACTTTAACCTACTTTCTTTAGATCAGTATATATATTACATTTCACATATTTACCCTTAGAAGCAGGACACAACTCTAAATTTCATATTTGCTTCAATTTGCAAGATAAGTTCACAAACTTTTTCGTTTATGCATGTGAAAAATTTCACCTAGATATTATTGCATTCAAAGATTTACAGAAAAAAACTCAAATCAAGACATGTTATTTTGAAGAAACTGAATCATACAAATGTGTTCAGAAGGTCGTGTAAGAATATGTGATATAAGATTCTTGACAGGGATCCAAAATAACTATTCAGTGCCAAATTTAAACAATTTCAGTCTACTTTAAAAAGTCGACTTGTAAAAAAACTAAATATTTCACCTTTAGCTAATCTAACTTACTTTTCCTTGTCTTATAAAACATTATTGGTATAATATATGTATCTGTATAAAATATTTCTAATGCAATTCTTTAAATATCTATATTTAAACTGAAATGTTTATTTTAAGGTGAAAGTTAGGATAGCATTTGCATATGAGTTTCGTATAGGAATTTGTTAAAACGTAACCAATATGCTTAAAATTAAGAGTGTTTTTCCTTGTTTCGCAAATGGAGGAAATTGAAAATGGACTTATCACATTCATTGCGCGTGGGATGCTTATGAGATGCTAATGATATGCTTATCACTACCTTTTTTGTGGCAGATAACTGCATATGCGTTGCGCATGCAAGGCGTACTCCAGACGCACACAGCTTCTGTCATCCGCTGGTTTTACGCACACATATCAGAATTATTTTTATGCCAGTTTACAAATATCATAATATTTCGAGGCCGTTCTGACTTCAGGTTGTAGCTACAACAACTTTTGATCATTGATCCGCAGATTCTGTCGTCTTTGTCTTAAAGCCATGGTCTCAACAATTGCTTTGTTATGCGTTCCTTCTTATTCTTCTTTCATCTCTTCTTTTACTAAGGAGATAGATTTGCATATGCATTATGTCATGCTCTTATTTGATAACATCAGCAACGATATTTTTCTGTTTCGATCCAGCTCTTTGAATTCCAAGGATTATCTCCCATTAATCAGACACTCAATAACAGACCCCATTTTGCAGACATAATATTATTCTAGGTTTACTTTATGCATGTAATAGAACACTCCACCCCAGTAGTTAGAGTAACATCGATTTGAAATACTGTAAAGTTTAACAATATTTCAACTCTAAACTTATGTTTAATATCAAACCCTAACGAATTTTTAAAACTGCTTAACTACACTTATTTTGATAACGTTTACATGAATACATTGCTAATCATTTCGGATTTAATTTCTTATTAACTTTGTTAAACTTTTAATATCAGTAATGACGTTCATCACTCTTTGATACTTTTTGACATTTTAACATTATTACTCCTGTCTGTGATGTAAACAGGGTTTCATAAATTAAGTTTTATTTTGTCAAGAAATGTTAAATATTATGAACTTAGCTGTTGTTTGCTATCAATATGGCTTGAGGTTGAAACAAACAGGCTCGCGTAGCTCATGATTAAATTAAATTTTGAGATAGAGATACTCATTTAATAAAAAGTTTATAGCTTTGACTCTTGACAATTGAATTCTCCTGAATTAAATTATATGAGAGAGAAACTACTATGGTTGTCTGATCACTCATATCGTATTATATGTAAACCAAATCTGCAGTATACACCGCCATCTATCCGGAGAGTATGCTTGTCCCTAGATACACGGAAGGACAGTGGAATGTTCGATTGTTGACATTCGTTTTGAGTTCGTACAGTATGCATGCCATCTCTTATTAAGGTACGTCTAAGATACAGTATCCATAAGTCTGTTTAATTACTGCGTATGCCCATTACGAAAACATAACGCACGTGTAAAATCCTTGACCGTTGTGAAATAAATGAAATCCGTATGACTGCGTTTAAGCATACTTTACGTTTTCTTTTGAGCATGTTCGTAACTATCATTCGTATAGAAGTGTACGCCGACTTATAAGAGACGACCTAAAAATAAACAAGATGCATATGAGTCGCGTATATCTAATACAGCTGCGCACGGTCGGGTTTGAGCAAAATAGCCATTGCAACTCATAAGGAATCAACATATTTTTTACAAACTCACAAAATTTCAAGACAATATTTTCAAAGCATTCAAAGCATATTCAAATCCCACTAGACAAAAAACGTAGGTACAGAAATCATTTCATGATGTTGTTATTTTTTTTCAAGTCCCACTTCATGTATTTCTGGATCTCTGTGATGAATTTTTCATTATTTGATAAGCACCTTCATACAAAATCAAAATACTCCTTAAGAAGTAAATAACCGGACATGACTTGAAACAATTTTTTAAAAAATGGATCCCCATTTTTCGCTAAAATCGCCGCAAATTCTATACCAAAATGTTTCCAAAACGTATGTTTGTTCATACCAAATTTGATCAAAATGAGATGATTAGTGCAGAGCCGGATAGCACATGTTAACAGTTTTCTTACAAATTCATTACTCGCTGACATACTATGTTTACGAAACTAGTGCCTTAATATCAGTATATACCTCGCTCTCACTCGGGAAATACTAATATTAAGCACTCGTGTCGTAAATATAGTATGTCATGGATACGAATATGATATTCTGTTTATTACCGAAGTCGAGAAATCAAAGAAAATTATCAAAATCAACCCTCCAAGCATAGGCGGAATATAGTATTCTCTGTCTAATGACCTCCAACAGGTATAGCGACTGTCATGATATATATTGATATAATTTGATTTGTAGGAATTGGTAAAGAACATTTTACTGAATTGCCTACTAAGGTCAAATAAAGTATGAACATAGATAAGTCAACAAATGATTCAATAAACACCCAGTTTTAATGTTTTAAAAGACAGATATCGAGAAGAAAGCTTTTAAAAAAGTAAAGATTCATACCTGAAAATGATTCATACCTTAAGCAAATCAGCGATGTCTCTGGAGGTGACGACACTCCTGGAAAGAACTTAGGATATCATGTTACTTTCCTGAACGAGGATGTTGTCGTAATAATTTCTTTATGAAAAAAAACATAAACTATGATGATGATCAAAATTATTATGATACGAATAACAATGTTGATAATTAGAATAATGATAGTAATAATATTTAATTATTTATATAGTGCATCCCTTCTTGAAAATGCAACATATTTGAAAATGCATTGTCATAAATGATGAAACTGCCCTACAGTTCCATTTTGTCATAATTCTTCTAATGGTATTAAAGAGCCACTCCGTGAGTTGTTGGAGTCATATATGCAAAACTTAATCAATGGTGTCATTTGATCGCAAAGTATCGACTGTTACCAAAACGTTACATTTTAAAGCTTCTTGGTGTTTTTTTACAGTGACAATATGTGGTAGAACGTCGCAATTATGATCGAAAACCGGACAGTGGCGCGTGTCAAATAGTCAAACGTAATTTTGGAAACTAATCTAAAACAGCCAGGAGGGCAGTTAGGAGTTGATAGTGGATGTTGGTTATATGACTAGTATCCATATATATTGGACGTGATATCTACACCTCTGTGCATTTATGAGAATGTTTTTAAATGTTCATGGAAAACCAGTATTTGTCATATATATGTCTTTTGGACATGAAAAGTTAAGATGTTTTGATTTTATATCACCACATATGACATTTAGGTTCGTATCAAAGGTAAATAATATGTTATGAAAATCACGGAGTGGCTCTTTAAGTTAGAAGGATTATTTCCTTACCACAAAATTGATGACTTCTTCAAATATTTTAATTCAAAATCGACAGTCTAATTAATGAGATATAAGTTAATGAACAAGATAGATAATTGTTACAAATGATAAGCTTAATCTTCTGACCATGAGGTTCATACGCAGTTTCCTTTGAGATAAATGTCTGTAAAGGCTATGCCAGTTAGATTAGTCTAGCATTCTCATATGACTTAAACTTTTCACCTGGACAAAATGAGTAAAGTTTGTTTCAAGTTTTGAATAACAGATATTATTTTAAAGAGACAGACAAAGAAATGAATAATTTTGAACTTAATAAAAGTTTTTTAATTGGTGACTAACCCTGAGATGATTAATTGTCAGTTTATGGCCAATGGGCATTTAAAAATATTATTCTGGTGCACATAAGTGCATACAACTTGTCGGCTAACTGACTATGTAATCTACACGTAACTAGTAACTAGTAAAATAAAGCGATTATATAGGCCTTCATGAGAAAAATAAATTTTTAAAAACCTACGGACCGGTGTAGATTGTTTATAATCGAAATCCATGAACATGTAATTGCCATTTTCTGAACAGAGTACCAATTGCCTAGATTTGTCAGTTTTCAGAGGATACTCTCGATTTTCAAAACTAAGCTCTGAGGCACTTAGTTGTTTTGTTTCCCTTAAAGATCATCAATATTTAACGGCTTTAGTATCGCTTGTCTTTCTGAAGTTTAAGTTTTGTGGTTTTTTTGTATTTTGTAATTTGTAAACAGAATGTGTGGAGTTTATTTCGTTTGAAGATAAAGATATCATAGGTAAGAGTTGGAATGCAACGTTGGTAACGTGTATGATTTACATATGGTTACACATGAGTTCCTTATCAATAGGAAATCATCTACAACTTCACTATCATAAATAAAAGAGTTTTCTGTTATTCAATATTCATTTCAATAGATTCAATCCTCAAATTAAAAAAAATATTTCACTTAAATAATTGTTGTTGCAAAATGTTACCAAAAACGATTTATACATTTGATTTTGGGATAATTATTGTTATAAGGAGACCAGATTTATAGAACACTCATGCATAAATGGACCTTAGCCGGGAAAAGATCTGAAGTCAACATTTAGGTTTAAGCTCATATACATGTCCTCTCTCAAAACATTTATTTTTAATCTCTTGTTTTACCTTCTGTTCTCAAGTCCTTTCTGACATGACTAATATATGATTTTCTTTTACCTTAAACACCGTTATTAAATAAGTGGTTGAAAGGTTAGAGTAGTCTGTTTCCCAAAGATTTTTACTCCATTTCGTTTTTGCACTTGCAGAGCAGTATTCTTTAGGGCTCTTGATACATTTTTTGGAGAGTCACATTCCAAGCTTAGATTTTATGGCCAAGGTTTTAATTTATAGTGTTCGTTGGATTTGTTGCCTAGCACTCAATTCGTTGCTCTGTATGCCTGAAGTAAATGAACCAGAACAAAAATAAGAACATTTTTCATTTAATTAATGAAAAACTTAATACGTTACACTATCTCAAAGCCTTCAGCCTTGCCACTTTGCATCTTATTGATTGGTATTTTGAAATGGTATAGAAGTGCTGAAACTGAAATAAAGAATTATTCATAAATACTTGACTATATTTCACCTCAAACTTCTAAATTGCCACTGAAAGGAATAGATTTTTAGTAGTTTCTTATATGACAAAAAACACCATTTCAGCAAGTACAAAATCCTTGTTAGTTATGCAGTTGAATTCAGGAAAACACAATCAAGATATGACTTTGGATATGACATATGGCCATAGAGTGCTGATAATGATCAGTTTTGTAAAAGATTGGTCGGTTATGTATCAAGAAAATCTGTTTTTCTCTGCAGAAAGGGAAGAAACAAAAATAGTTTGTGTCAAAACACCACTTTCAAGAAAACCATTTTTCCTGTTTACAGACTTGAAGATGAGTGAGCGCTTTCACAGTGTTGGCAATTTTCTGTTATCAACATTTCTTGTAAAGCTGTTCAGGTAAAACAATGTTGAGCGTTTTTGTTTAAGTTGTTTCCGGTCAATTATGTTTAGACTTGGGTGGTCTCACGTGGTTTAAGGACTTTACTCCACTTTTTGCATTACATCCGCTCTTTTCATATCTTAAAGTTTCACGTACTATTTTAGAGTATAACTTTACTGAAAAAAACATTTATCTTTAACTTATATAACGCACACTGCAGATATAGTTTAGGATTGGCTTAGATTTGATATTTATATTTTCTGCGTGTAATTATTCATGTCTAGGATCGTTTTTGGACAGTTAAAGGGGGTGGTGGATGAAAAGTAATGGGGCTTGTGTCAGTTTCACCTCTACCATTGGCAAGAACTAGGAAGCAAAGACGAAGTTTAAACGGTTGTCATATATTTTGAGTAAATTAACAACAATAACTTACGAAGTGGCTTTAGTAATAGTATACATTGTTCTAATGGCTTTGGTGTATGGTCGCATTTAAATGGGAATTGAACAAAAAGTTGGAATTGAAATTAAGGCCCATGCTTATGAGCCTGTCACCTTCATCACTGCTAGAAAAATGAAATGGCAACAGAGACTGTACTTGAAACCTGAAATAAAAATATTGTCAGTTGGTTTTAAAAACCAAAATCCCTTAGCAACACATATTTATAAACAAACAATGTGATTTCACTAAAACGAAAAAAAAAGATTTGAATAATTGCAAGACAATCCCTTTTTAAGAAGAGAAGCAGTTCTCAAAAGATTTAAGACACATTATAATTTCTTCCTTATGGAGCAGTAGATATTATATATTATATATAACTTTATAATATTTGAAGAACAGACACTATTCTTTCTTGTAGTTAAATAATTGTTCTCGATTTACGGTCGAACATCTTTGCATGATGTCTATTAACAAAACGAACAGATAACAAACTTCATTGATAATTGCACTGAACAGAGTTCTATATTTCAAACATATTTTACTTTATTTTGGAAAATATTTACTGATCAATGCTTGCACGCCCAATTTCTTTACATAAATGAATCGTTATAAGAATGTTTAAGCCTGTAGTAACATAATAAAGGAATTGAATTTTCATGTCAGATGGCTAAATTTTGCAGCTAAATTTGGCTTTCGAGACACATCAGACTGTATCACCGAGAGTAAAGCATACAGCATATATTATGTATATTTATGCATATACAGTTAATTCACCTACTCCTTCTTACTAAGTTAGTTAATTAAAGACGCCCTATCACTTTTTGGCAAATAAAGAAATATATTATCTTCGAACATATCATTACTCAACTCGATCATCCGTAGTCATAGAGGAAACAGTCAATTATCAAGCTAAAGCCATTTCAATCATTTGAGGCGGGGTAATCGATTCGCTGATCAAAAAGGTATTGTCTTGCAATTGGAAACATTTATTTCCCTTTTCGTGCGATCACTTTATTCATAAAAAGAAAACGTGCTACTTCCCCTTTAAGGAAGAAGCTGTCTGTATACGGAAGCTCATTCAAAGTTATGGTGGCATTTACGCACACAATCGATTTTTAAAGTTCTTGTTTAGATGTTACAATTTGGAATTACAAAAAAACCAATGTCATTGTGGCCATCTATTCTCTGATGTATCTCCTACCACATCCTTAAAACATATCTACCAAACAGCATTCATAACTCACTCAGCTTTGATAGAGTGTTCTCATGCCATTTTCATAATTCAATGTTTGAAAGGTGCCTGTTGAATAAAACGACAGTGTACTTATTAATTAAATTGATTGAGTTTGTCAAAAGTTCACCATGTGCTTGATAAATCGTTATTGAGCAATATTTTGGCACTGATGAGAATGTGATTTAAATTAAAGATGCTTTGTATACATATGTATATGAATTCATGATGTAAGTATTATGCAATTCCATCAAACAGGTTCTTGTTATCAACAATAAATCACGCTTCAATTATAAGGCTTTAACGCAAGTAAAATGGCATTCATCTTCATAAAATAATTATGTAGGTTTATTTTAAGGTAAACATAGTTTCCTCCGGTGATAACGTTATGACTGTTATATTTTGAATAATATGCTTATCCTGTTTACATAAAGAAACTATAAAAATGGTGATCTTGTCAAGCCTACCTCATCATGTAGCTTCAGCTCTTAGAATGTGCAGGCAGTTGATTAGAAACTTCTGTTACGTATCATATGTTATACATATATACCGGAGTTGTTTCGCTGAGCACCTACTCTGCCTGTCAAACTTCATTCTAAGCAGAAAGTGATGGGCAAATCTACATGATGATTTGAACGAACGTTAAACATGAACTTCAGGTACAACTTAATTGCTCTTGCTTTTTTATCATTAATGATTATTTCCTATTCAATTGTATCCTCATAATGGCCTATATTGAATATCTAACCCCACTGAAGATATAGCAGCAATTCGATAAGCAATCATCAACCATTGGCTCCCTTTGATTTGCATTAATCAGTTACAGAATTTTTATCATAGTTCTGTTAATATAAAATGATATTCCAGTGGCATCACAAAACTCTTCCGTTTTCTATTGTAACTGATTTGCAAAGTATAACACAAAAGTATCTCCATTCATAGAAATGTCTTCCATCAGTCTCTTGCATTCTTTGTATTAGCTGAATGATGAAGATCACTTAATATACATCCTTTAGGGTTCCAATAAAGAAAACTGATGATTTTGAATTCATTAAAAATGAAGTCCAGGAGCTGATTATTCGTCTGTTGAAAAATTCTGAATAATTCATTATAGTTGATAAAGTAAAATGAAAACAATGCTGAGGGCCTAAACAAGCCACTTCTTAATCTTAAAATAGTTTTTTTATTAGATATATTGTTTTGCTGAAGGACTACATATTAGTAAACTGATTAACCATGCAAACTGTTACACGTTATTTACTCTGCAGTCTGTTTTAGAAAATTTACTTTAAATAATTTCGTATGATGTTCTTTGGAGATAATGTGTTTGTACCAGGAAGCAATAACAAGGCTTATCCTTATCAGGGAAGTTACATCAAATACTTGATACATGATAATCTATACCCCCAAGGAATTATCAGGGAAGTTACATCAAATACTTGATACATGATAATCTATACCCCCAAGGAATTATTCATATGCTCCACATATCCATTTGCACACAGATATGTTGTGTTATCCCTCTGTGGAATTTTCAAAGAACACACCAGCTCTGCGTCCTTCTGTTGAATCACACCAACCGCCTGCAAATGCTTATTAGTGTCCCATAGAGAATGCATCAATTTCCCATTTTCAAATACACTGCCTATTAACATGAACATGGAATTTATGCTTTCTTTTCAACGGGTTTTGACTTTCTGTTCATACATAAGTCATCCCATAACAGACCGATGGTAATGAGTAAATTTTTTATGTGATATAGGCTGCAAAATCGGCATACAAATCATTTCAAAATACAATAAGGAGTGATAATGATAATCATATCATGAATAGTTTTTTAAATGTGTTTGTGATGTTTGTGGATTTATAGATCACAAATAAAAACTATTTAATTACATAGTATGTATATGTTTTTATGCAAATGCAGTGTTTTTACATTGATACGTGTCATAATCATCACTTTTAACACCTACATCTACTGGCCACTGTTTCCAAAGTTTCCACGGTGTTCAAAAAAATTATTCTAACTATATTTATTGAGAAATGAATAGTTCAGCTTCAGATGCTTCTTCAATCAAATAATCAATACTTTTTAATCAAGTGATATATCAATTGTTAATATTTGTTGCGTTAAAACAAAAAGGTGAAAATTAATCCTGGGTGTTATTTGAATGAGATGTTTTACAGTTTTAAAGAGAACACGCGCCATTAATCTGATCATATAATCAATTAGTTTGTGAAGGAAACGTAATTGACTTAGATGTGTTTCAATACATAAATTTCCCATCCTTTCTTATTGTTATATAAGGTTGATTTGTAATTGATATTTTCACTGTCATTAGTAAATAATATCTACTAACAAATAAGAACTGTCAGTGGACATATATAAGTAAGGTTAAATATATTTTAAAAACTAAACATAAGAGTGTTTTATTTACTTGTGAACGCTTATTCGAATAATAGTAAGAATGCGTGTTTATAAAATTACAACCTGCTACATCAGCGTAATTGAATCCGCTGATCGAGCTCCTTCCATATACCCTGATCTTATTCAAACTCAAACCATCGTATCGCTAACTATCTAACCAGCCAATGAGACGACTCACAATTAGCAACAGCGGCACAGTTAGCTAGTAGCTTCATGCGCCTAAATTAACGACATTTCATTGGCTGAGAAAATAACAGGTAAGCATAGCCACGAATATCTAGCCGCTCAAGCTGTACGAGGGTTTTTGCCCGAACGAGATCAGGGTATATGGAAGGAGCTCAGCGGATTCAGTTACGCTGATGTAGCAGGATGATGAATTTATAGTATGATTGAACTCCAATTAAATTCAGTAACGTTGTTCACTCTTTCTTAGGGTGGCTCAAATCTTAAGGGATACAAGGATAAGATCTAATGATTTGCTCATTTAGAATCTCGATAATGTTGCAATATGGATTATTATAAATCCAAATCAGATCTCATAAAAGTGTTTGGAGTTCGAAATTTTCCTTAACTAGGTTTTCACTTGCACTAGAATTTCTTAATCTTCTGATCTTAAGATGATTCTAAAGATAGTATTTAGTTACTCAACAACTTGACAACTTGACGTACTATTTTCTATAGTTAAACACAGCGATATTATTATCACATATGTGTAAAATACATTTAATATAATATCATTACACGTTTTAATAGCTGTCCACTCTTATTACTTTATCACATTTTTGGGACGCAAGCAAACACAATATCTTATGTTGTTCCCTTGAAATGGGAAACGTCATTCCTGTACAGACAGCAAAAGTTAATATGTTGATTTGTAAGGGACATTAATCAAATACTTACTGTTTGATAATAAATGCCTACAAATGATGTCTTGCCTGTGGCATGTGTCTGACTGCATACAAATCTGCTGAAGGAGTTCTCAGAGGAATTAGTCAAAGTACGTGCATATTCTGATTGTGTTCACAAGACACAATTGTATTTGCTTGGAAATATCGGCTAGTGAACTTTTAGATTTTTGTCAAAATGTTCAACAGCATGAGCACAGCCTTTATGTACAGAATTCAGAGGAGCTTTCATTTTGCTTTGAATTAAACCTGATATCTTCTAGCAATATATTATAACTTGTAGAATAATATTATAAAAATGTGAATAATTGTAATGATAGTACTCTTAACAAATTGCCGAGATTGAGGAATTTTGTTTTGGTCAAATATTAGTTGTAACATATATTCCTAAAACTGTTGACAACTTGACACAGATATATGTCAACGGTTGTACGAAAATGACCTGGCTTTATTGTCGAATATTGGTATAGAAAAACACAAGTAATATGTACATGTATTCGTATGCTATATATCATATAAATGCAATTTGTAGTTTTGTTTTAAAGTTCATTGAATTGGGGAACTATTATATAATGATAACTGAAACTCAATAAACCGTTTCTATATTCTTTCGAAATCAAATCAATACAAATGTGTTGATTTAAATCCTATATAATGTGTCGATAAGAACTTATTTGTTACCTTGTCAAGTTTGTTCTTTATATCAGATGACACTTGATCGAGATGCTCTATACATAATCCATTTATTGAAAACCTTTTACATTTAGTCTGAACATATAATCAATAACATTACTTCCTTTAGAAATATTAGTTGAATCACATGTATGTCAATAACACGTTTTATTTCATAGGTTTTCCCAGGATACTCGGCATGTTTGAAAGGATTTATTTCAGACATGTAGAAACCAGCTGTCAATACATAAGCGTTGTCTACTTACAAACTATGGATGTTTGTTGCTAATTTTGAATTGCCAACTGTCAGTTTCGCAATTTGCTGTCTTTGGATTATCGATGATTGCAATGGCCAATTTATTTTGTCATTGTTAGGTACTTTAGTCTTGATAAACTGATTGGACTAAATACACACTCAGGTTTACCTCAAGTCATGTCATGAAGCGATCGGAAAAAGCTGTTCGACGTGTCTTAACTTTGTTAATTACTCGCCTGTGTAAGATACTGCAGTGTAATATTTATACTGTGATAATAAACTAGTGTAATACCGCTGCACGTATGACGCCATAACATTGTGTGGTTGTGGCCAGGTCGAGGAAATGCTTCGTTCAGTACCCTTTCGGCAATCGCGCGTGATTACTGAGATCAAGTAATAAAAGTATTTAATACTATTTCAAATAAACTTGTTAATGGTTTGGTATCAAACTCGCTTTTGCTCGTTTTATACTTAATCATTAACTCGTTTTATAAAAATAGTTCTAAATGCAAGGTCGTATCCTCTATGTGCACCACCTCGTGTTATACGATAGCTTGCACAAACCTTAAATGATAAATATTAAACTTTATTGTATGGAGTTAATTTGAAACATAGTTTAGCTTCCATGTCTTAATCACAAATTGTTGCACGAGTCAAACAAATCAATAACCACCTAGAGATTCCATATAGTTTTATTTATCCACGTTTTCTAACATTTCCTCAGCAGAAAAACTATAGATTTGATAAGGCAACATTGACTGTTAAACTCTGTTACATGGATGATAAGTTCGGAAACTAATATTTAAGTCATCTGTCACTATTTTCAGAAGCAATAACTTTTGAAACTTGACAGATCTAGATTTTCTCTTCAAGAGATTAACTTTAATCTCCGGAGCTTAAGATTCACACAGTACCGACCATGAGATAATTGTCTGTCACCTTGAGCAACGTATTTGGATCACTGGTATATTATTAGTGTTAGGTGTCCATCTTCATTATAACCTCAAGTCTTCACTTTCATTAACTAGTAATATTTCCCACAGATGGGTCATTGTGTGAGTCATAAAAACAATGTTATAAGTAATATGTAGTAAATATAACACTTTCCTATAGATACAGGGATTACTGGTAGGTAATAAATTCAAATAATACATTTTGCTAGGTAACTTGTAATCCTATAGGCAAATTTTAAAATGCTATTAAGAGCTAAGATTTCGGAGTTCCAAACACCTATGATTTGATGGTTTGTTGAAAGGCATATTCATCAGTCATTTAAGATATTATGTTTTTGGAAAAGTAACACTATTACACATTTACTGCAAGTTTAGGTCAAGCAATTGCCATGATAAGATTTAACATCTATGTTTCACTATTTTTGGGGAGCGGGATAGCGCAGTGGTTAGTGGTTCTGATCAAGAGGTCCTGGGTTCGAATCCCGCCAGGGGCTCGGCAACTTTGTCTGCAGTAGAGAACTATTCTATAGTCAGTAAGGTTTAGGTGCAATGCTTTCAGCGCAGTACCACCCATGGCTGGCTAGTTCCAGCCGATGCTCGATGTATAGCCACGATGGTTTTGCGGGCTTTCTCCCTGCAACAATACTAGCAGCCGCGATAGAAGTGAAATACTCTTGAAAGCGGCGTTAAACCCCAACTCACCTCACCTCACCTCCATTATTCGTACAGAAGGTTCAGATTGTACCTTTTTTCCATTCAACATTTATTTGATGTGCACATAATGATAAATGATAAAATAAAGACATACAGCTGATTAATTGTCTGCTAATGGAAATGACCGCTACTTAAAAACCTATCGGCAGAAAATGTATTTTCTAATCATATGGAACCAAACAACCACTGACTAAAGCTCCCTTCAAGACATCTATTAAAACATTCCTTTCTCAGCCAACCTTCAATGACACTTAGAATCAACCCTGCTTCTGTCTTGTGCACCATCCCTTACTCTTGCTATGTCTCTGCTTTGTATGTGTATGTATCCATTTTTGTTTACGTACTTCTTATTCATTCTTCATGTGTTAAGCGCTTAGTGCTCAAATTATGAGGTCAGGCGCTATATAAATATTCATTATTATCATTAATCGACTTTTCTAGGCTTTCTTCGTTTCCTTGAAATGGACATAGTGTATTGTCTATCAACAACATTTTATAGGTTTATATTAACAATATGTTGCAATAATAAAGAAGGTAGCACAACCCTATCTCCATTCAGATAAAATGAAGCTTTCATCTGTAGGCATGTATTGTAGCCCGACGCAGTCAGTCTCTCCTTAGTAAATGTAATCATATCAATCACCAGCATATTTATTGGGAATGTATATCCTAGTGTGATTACACGCTCTCTCTCTCTCTCTCTCTCTCTCTCTCTCTCTCTCTCTCTCTCTCTCTCTCTCTCTCTCTCTATGTATATATATATATATATATATATATATATATATATATATATATATATATATATTCACCCAAATGAAAACAGATACATCCATACTCTGTGAGGAACACAAACATCATATTGATTGTACTAGTAAAAAATGAATTACATGTTTCATACAAATCCATCTTTCTTCAGGTCCTCCTGTCGTAGCCAGATAACGGACCAACAAAGCTACTTTTTGTTGTTTAAACAATCCTTGTTTGGTTCATGTCTTTTATCAGAAGCATGTACGTTATCAATCGTCAGAGCAGTGGGGAATGTTTGAGGAAGTCTACTTTGCTTTAACAGGGTTCTCCTTTAATCCTTTGCAATAGTGTAAAAAATTCTCTTCTTTGACAGTTTTTTCAAGGCTGTTTCTATGGGGCAAGGAATAAGTTTTTTTCAAAATATGATTTGTTTGATAATAAATTGTATTTTCATTTCACTATGCAGCATTTATTCAGATGCCTTGCTGGAAATTTCACACACAATGTGACTTACATAGTGTAAAACATGTACTCAAATCGTTAACAAACGTCCTGGCTATGGCACCTGAGACAAGCTAGGTTTTATCATAAAATGAACCTATTATCATAACTGAAATTTCTTACTTTCACAATGCATCGGCTCACAGAACATATCAAATTGTTGGCTTTTGTATCATCAACTAGCTTACAGTATTGATCAAGCGGGCACTCCGAAAGCAAATAAGATAAGATTTCATGTCACTTTATTACTATCGCCTTAAGAAACTATTCTTAGCCACATAACTCATGTTACTTATCTCCTTGAGATATCCTCAGACCCTGTAACCCTGAGAATCATGTAATCGCTCACCTGCTAATCATCAAACTTGTAAACGGAAGTTTAAAAACCGTACAAACTCAATTTGTTATTTTAAAACTATATGAAATAACGATTTCATCTCTATCTCAGTTGACTAGGACAAACAAGGTAGTTGCATCACATCCACTTACTTGAAACCTTTTTAAAAAATACGTTGGGTAAGATTCATGATTTTGATTCTACTTTTTTTTCCTTCAGATTTTTTTTCTCTTCGTTAATATAAACACACCTACTTGAAATGATATGTTTGTCAGAACTTCTGAGTTCTGGAACGGAATCAAAGCATGAACTATGCTTTTACATTAGTCATCAGTTAATGAAATCATAAAATCTTCGGTATCGCTATGTTTACCAAACAAACCATATACCCGTTTAATGAAAATGTGTATATATGACTGGTGGTTTTGGTGGAATGGTTCACGTGGTTTACTGCAGGTTTCTGAAATTGCAAAAATGGCAAAATCGTGCATTATAATAACATAATCTGTATCGTAATTGTCTACATCTACACACTTATAAGATCAATAAGAATACAAAAAGTTAAAACTGTAGTTCATTCAGAATTATTATCATATATGTCACTATTATTTCATAAAGGAAAATCATAATTACAGTAAGTTTTGAATTGAGGAAACTTTTATCTTACATAAGTTATTATAAATTTTGATAAGTTATTTCCCCTTCATTTTGATTGATACCTATTTGGATATGTATTTCTTTTTCCTATTATTTTTTATACAATGATACAGTAAATATATTCATTTTTTATTAAACAAACTTGAACTAGGTTGATACTGAACAACTTCCATAGAGTAAATTAACGGTAGAATCGTCTAACAAACTTTATGATACAAGCGAGGGCCCATGATTGGCAGTACGTGGGGATATCAAAACGTTTCAATTATCACAAAGAATGTACTAGTGAATACGGACCAAATGGTCACTGTAGCATAAGTGATCCTTGTATAGTCCCTGGGTCAACAAGAGTCTTTTTCGCGACAGCCATTTTTACGTCTATTGACCAAATAGCACAGTACCCCCTATTAAGGAGAAACTTACATTTGAAGGGCTATACTGCACGTCAAATTAATGATGAGAGGAAATATTTATATGACAATGACAGCCAATCATATGTCACTTGTGAGATGGAAAAGGAATTTCCAAACAGGCCACATGTCCCTCGCAGATGAGCCAAGAAGAGGATGCCCCTCACTTCCTGATGATATGGATGTCATCGAGAAGGTTGAGACGCTGGTTCAAGAAGATCGCCGCGTAACTCTACAAATGATAATGCATGAAACAGGTCTGAGTTATGGCAGTGCATGGAACATACTCCATAACCAGTTGCATAGGTCCAAAGTGTCAGCACGCTGGGTTCCTCGCTTACTGACTCCATTGCAAAAACAAAATCGAAGGGACATGTCATGGCAGGCATTGGAGCTTCTGGATTTCTTCAAACGTCTTGTTACCATGGATGAATGCTGGGTCTATAAATATGATCCTGAGACGGATTATCTAGCTAAGGGTCAGACCATTTCTGAAGCTTATTACTGCAACCTGCTGAGCAAGTTACGAGATGCCATTAAACAGAAGCGCCGTGGTATGATCACCAATGCTCCAGCTCACACGTGTCAAGCAGCTGCTGTGGAGGCTGTGAAATCTTACCGCATCCCCTCTATTTACCCGATTGTGCACCAAGTGACTTCTTCTTGATCCCCGAGATGAAAAATCCACTTCGTGGACGTCGTTTTGAGGACACCAATGACATCATTCGAGAGGTGGACGCTTGGTTTTCCATGAAATCAGGGGTCTTCTATTCAGAAGGTCTACGCAAGGTCAAGAAGCGAAGGGGAAAATGTGTATCTCTGGATGGTGACTTTGTAGAGAAGTCTTAAAAACATAAGAACAAAATAAAGTTTGTGGCTTTGATATGTGCCTGTGATTATTGAATTTTTTTTTATATCCCCTCGTATTTCGATTCAATTTACTCGACAGATAATAATTCCATGAACAAGCTATCAAATATACTAAATGTTTAGGGCAACACAAACCAAAAAATTTAAAATAATTGGTTATCGATTTTCCTATGACAACCAATTCGTTTTCATTCCATATATAAGCAAACTTGAATCACGTATGTTAATATACACTAGAAATCAATTGTTAACTAGAGATTGTCCAATGGAGTATTATGATATTGCCTATGTATATTTGGCTCCATTTGTTTGCCCTTCATCTTTTTGCCATTCCAAAACTGAAACATAATTCAAACACACAACTATTAGAAGCATAATCTGATGCTAAACGAGGGTGGGTTTTTTTCACCATAAAACGTGATATTGAGAACACAAATATATTGCTATATTTAATTTTACTGTAAAAGTGATATTAATAACACAAATATTTTGCTATATTCATTTTTACCATAAATGTTATATTGAGAACACAAATATATTGCTTTTGAATAGTTAGATGTATAAATACACTGGTAAAATGCATCTCGTATCCAATTGGATAAAATTATTGAATTGTTATTGAAGATTTGACAACTAATGTACATACATACATATACATTGAATGTTTTCTTGCCATGCACAAATCCATCGACATAAAAAAAACATCGACTCTTTTGGGTCATGCAAACAGACAGATAATCAAATACTGGCGATCAATCATACCTAAGATTGGGAGAAAACGAGAAAAAAAATTATATTGGATGATGATAAGGTCAAGGCAGCATGAAACAATCTTTGCAAAGCAAAGCATCTTCGCAACGCTAAAATAATTACAGTCTAGGCAGTAGTTTTTACTTTGCACTGAACCAATACCTGTAACATCTGAGGCCAGGAAAATAATATGAAGGTAACAAAGGCGATGAAATAAAGACATAATGTTACTTTTTTTCTTCAACACTTACACAGTGTACAATCTAGCATCATCAAAATAATCTGCACGAAGGCATAACGACTTATTGACCTCATTGTTTCTATAAGTTAATTCATCACTGATAGAAACAGTAACATGACCAACCAACATAATAGAAAACCATGTTCGATAATTTGCAAACTGACGTTTAAACAAAAGAAATGAATATCATATAGCAGAAACGCTGTCCAACTGGATTTACTTGCTCTGGAAAAATATTTAACAGTAAATGTACTTCTTTCTAAGATTAGCACTAGTCTATTGATTGCATATTGTTGGAGAAAATAATATTTTGGACTCGTCACAACAAAGTTTAATGCATATGGCAATGTTTCCATCTTTCCCTGATATACCAACATTTCTTTGAAATTATCATAATATTTACGCCCATTGATCGCGGTCGAGAGATTGCCTTCTAAATTGCCAATAAGAGCATTGTCTGTCACCTCGAGCAATTTTGGAAGATTCAAGAATTAATGTTTACATTGTTACATTGGTCTGAAAGGTCAAGGAATTCACAAAGTCTCTCATAATTGATGTTCCACAGACCATAAGCCATATTCAGTCATTCAACAGATGAATTATGAGCAGCGACCATATTGACATTGAATCCTTATGGACAATTGAGAAAAAACTGAATTAACGGGTTTTTTTTATGGAAGCAACTTTCAAGTGTGTGAGTGAGTAACCTACATGTACGTGTCTTCAAAGCCTCGCTTCAGACTTACTATTGCACTTGAAATTTTCAGTCTGAGTAGGTCTTACCCTGACCTTTGTTTACCACACAAAACAATACATAAAATTGTTCAGAATTTCTTACGGAATAATAGGACATCAAATGCGTCTACTGGGTTTCAGTGCCTTACCCATTCTTAGGTGTAAATGATAACATAAAACTGGTCAATAGGGAACAACTTGCAAGAAAGAGGTCCTTTGTTATTCAAACATTTTAAAAAAATTAAACTGAAAATGCCGAGACTGAAACTATATTAATTCTTCATTTAAAGTTAATTTCTGCACTTTATTAGCCTTGACATGGTGATATGACTGACCAAGGATATCAATATTTAAAACCGAAGTTGCCAGGAAATAATCAACATTTTTCAAGTTTTGTTTTATTAAATTTTTTACTTTGTATGATGACAAGATAACCAATCACAACATGATATTAGTTCATTGTCGAGGTACAAATGCGGTTTTACTTGATTTGATGTTCTATTTGACTCTTCTCAAGAAATCCGAGTTTGATACATTGCCTTTAATGTACACAGAGCTTCGAGTCGGCGTCCATGTTCTTCTTCCTCCTAGAATAACCCAATATACCTTTGTGTCATGCTCATCGTGATACTCTGGCCTTTCTGAATCCAATGTATGTACACAAGAATGCTATGCTTAAACTAATAAGTCCATCTTACATTGGCGTTGTTTCTCTGGGATGCTACCTGACGTATTACCTCATGCACATTCCAATATGCTGGAGAGCAGGAGGGTGCTGTCAGTGTGAATCTCACTGGGGCAAGGAAAAAGAAGATGCAGTAGGCCGGGCGTTGCCTCTAGGTCGCCGTCACATTGGTGTTATCAAAGTAGACTGCAGTTATTCAAGATCTTCAGGGACAGCGCCCTTTAGATTTTCCAAACCCTCTTTCACATCGTCAACTCGCAGAACGGCAAGAGCATCAGTCTTGCCTCTAAACAATCCAAAGTCTTCATCATCTCGATAGGTCTGAACTCGGCCAAGACTCTGGAAATTGGGTCCAATGTTAGAAAAACTTTACATCTGTAAATGCCTCCTGACTACAACATGAAGGACATTCAAGTGTTATTATGTTTGCACAGATAACGACTTTACAAAGTGCAGTGTTATTTTTTCTCAATTCAAGATTTTGTGAAGTGTTCATGAATGTAAAATTTTATTTTCATAATCCTCTTTAGTGACAAGATGATCAACATTGATCATACTTTCATTTTAAGTGTTTCTCACCATCTCTTTCTGTCTTCAATGTATGGATCTGTATATATTTTCCTGTTAGTTGATCCGTTGATCCCAATTTTCCTGTTACTTTTTTCTTAATACTTTTTGCATCAATAAGGTCCCAACACATAAATGCCCAGCTTTATAAGAAGACACAATTGCCCAAAGATTGCACAACAATCAATTGATCAAAATGAATGGTATGATCCGAAAGGACAAATAATTTATCAAGTGAAATGGTAGTCACAAATGTTACGAAAAGTAATTAACATAAACTTTGTTGTTTGTACACGTTTGGAAAAAGATATTTGCATGATTGATAAAACGAACTGTAAACAAAAAGATAGGATCATTGTACCTTAAAGATAGTTTCTGAATTGCGCAAATATATAGGACACTCTCCAACAAGTTTATCTTGTCCGAAATCATTTTCTGTTTGATAATTGTAAACTTCTTTCTGGAGAAGATTGATGCTTTTGCTGTAAGAAGGTGCCTGATGGTTGGTTTTGATTCCACAACCAAGACACTCCGACGAATTTTAAGCAATAAGGGATGTAAATAAAATTGAAACCAACACTGTCTTCACAATTGTTTGAAGCATCAATAAAGACATGATAACCTGTTTATATATGAGTTAAGTATTCAGTTGTACGTGCTGTGGGCCTTAGCATATCAAACAACACAACTGGTATTTCAGTTTTTGTCACTCAAGTTTCTCGGTTATGACTATAGTGTTGTGAATCAAAGCTGCCCACCGGCATGTAAACTGATGTTTTCATTTTTGTACAAGCTGTACTCTCTTCTATGCTCCCTTAGTAATGGTGAGTAATGAAATATTTTTGTAAGTCGCATTTAATCACTTTTAGAGATGTTATTGAAAAGGTGATTCACCATTGATATCACTGAAATGTTAGTTACATCATGTTTGTTATGCTGCCACGTAGCTGGTGCTATGGTGAATTGTTTCATTTGTGTTTAAATATTGTGCTTGAAATCAATAGAAAATTAATTATGCAATGAGGTAATTCTTCAAATAGTTCATATATTTTTTAGATTAAATGCGTTACTGATATTCTTTACATAAGTTTGTACTAAAATCTAGTCTTTGATGAATACTCTAGAGGCGAAGGAGATGATTAATAAGAAAAACACTTTTATCGATGTAAAGCTTCTTTCTCTTTGACTTTCATAGATAAGTTCTTATGCTTTATTTTTATGGAAATGGCGCTAGTATTTTGTCTTTCCAAATAATCAAAGTACATCTCGATGTTACCTGCCTTCAATTTTTATTAACATGGTCCACTAGCTAAAGGCTTAATTAAAGTTTGTTGCACTGAAACCAAAAGCAGATTGACATGAAAAAAAGGAACATGTTAAAAGCTTGTCACCTAATTGCCGACACATTGTGTTCTTGGTGAGTAATGCTAGACAATTGGTACCTCGAAATGTCTTTGATCTTAAATGAACTTTCAAACATGAGACAAAAATGACAAATACAATCAAATATGATATAGGTTAAAAGCAAATGTTGATGCTGTTCTGGAGAAGTAACAATCGTTAATTAACCTACTTGATTATCTTCAAATATAAAGTTATTGTTTGCAATTATTTCCGAGGTTTTGAGTTTATTAAGTTATCAAACAAGCAATCTTCCAGATATTCAATAAACACATAAGATAAATCTAAAAACAGTTTCTGTCTACTACTCATCCATGGTTAAAAATCTCTGTGGGATCACGCAACCAGGAAGATAATTACTGGTCTGCACTATAATGAGATACTGGTCTGTGTCAGTTAATCACCCACCAAGAAGAAATTGCTTTAAAACGTCTCCTGCGTAACTGTTTAGTGTGCAGGTCTTCAAATCATAACTAATTAGGTCTTCAGACGAAAGTCGTGAAGACCTATTGTTATTATCCTGTTTATTCTTCTTCTTATTATTATTATTTGTACAGAAAGTGTGTCGCTCCTACAGCCAAAACTGCACATGCAAAGTACATGAAACTTTCAGGCATGATAGCCTCTAAGCTGAAGTTCATACAAACATCTATTCAAATACTGAAATAACTCGGCTATTTCTGCAAAAATTGTAGAATCGGTGAAATGATGAACACAGTTTCTAATGCGTACGTGCATTTCAAAATGAAAAGGTAACTTTACATATATATAACCTAAAAACACTTTTACACCCAGGCTTGCTGTATACATAACTATTGTACCAGGAGAACGCCAAATGAACCATTTTAATTGTCATGTACGAACAGCATAAAGAAAGTCTAGTCTAGTTGCCAATACGAAAACAGAATTATTGATGTTGATCGTTGACGCTTATACATTAAAAATGCCCTTGTCCGATGTTGTAACACTGTTACGTTTTATCATTTAATAAACTGCAAAAACACACACCAGCCCTTCTCAAAGTTGGAATTGGTCTTACTGGTTATGTCGTATGCAAAAGAGGTGTTTCAAAAGCTGCAGGTAGATAAAGAGTTTTTCAAACCACTGAAAGTCATTCCCATCAATGTGTGAAGCTAACGGCTGGTGGTCTACACATTGCAATGTAGGGTGGAACTGCCGTTAGTCAGAAAACTAGATCTATGTGGTTCCAGAATATTGCCCATGTACGCAAAATTTATTTTACAGCCTCACTAATTATTCATTTAAAGAGAGCAAACGGCTTGTGGAATAAGTTCTAATGACGATTGCATGAATCACAAAACAGGCTTACATCTTCTATTTAAGCTTAACATTTCTCAAAGAGTTTTGCGGAGTTGCAATTTGCTTTTATTGACCAGCTGAGACACCCAAACTACAGATAATGCAATGTTGTTTAAAAACAAATGAATTCGAATACGACACTGAATTAAAAATCTCTGAAACAATGTTTCCGCAAGTGTTTTTGTGTATGCAAACGGTAATCATTATTGTTTGAACATTATTGTAAGATTTAAAATTAAAAACGATCATAATCTCATATTTTGCATATTATCTGCATATTATCATACGGTCAATAAACTGAATCAGGGTGACGTTTCCTTAGCTATTTAGTATATAAAATTACAAATACCTTATTCAATATGAATAAAATAGACATTGATGTAATGATTTGGTTCCTCAACCGATCTTATCCACTAAAGATAAATATTAGTTTTAAACCTGGTCTGAAAGTAAAGCTTCATTTATCCATAGCATATGTTGATTCGCAAAGCATGTGATGAATGTAATGTTTTCCTAGATTTCATAACTAAGGTCACAATCATTTGATGACCAGAAAATCAAGAATTTAAGGGTATGCATTAAGTTCTCCTATGTACAGGACTGTATATGAAGCTCCTAGTGCATGGAGCCATGAATCACATTTTGGTTCACAAAGATGGAAAAAATACATCGCCGGACAAGATGGGATAATGTGGAAATTGAATCTAACAGTGACATTACAATATCCTGAAACGTGTGTAGAGATATCATTTAAAGTATGAACATCGATTATAGCAGTCATCTGTAACACTAACTTCACGTCAAATGGAAACCAAAATAACTGTGCCTCTATCAAAAGAAACTATGGTCTCTTTTGCAGTTACTGTCTTAGATGTCATTTCAACTAGATTTATGAAGTAGGTTAGCTTACATTTAGGTTGTCACTTTTAAGGTGTGTTTATGAAATGTTGAATTAAACGACGAGAGTATTTCCGTTGCTGCATGCATTGCATTACGTTTATTCCTATAATGTTCAAATCATATATTCATAAAGGTAGGTGCAGCATGATTTCTCAATTGGACTAGTTTCATTTTGTGATGAAGTAAATAAAATGGTATATAGTTATGACATTTCGTCATGAGATTGACTCTTGCTTGTTGAACTGTAATTATCATTACAAAGATTTCGAATGTGTAAATGTAATTGAAGATCTTTAAGCCTAGGATATTGGCAATTTAAAAAAAACATTTTTTTCGATGAACTCTAATGAACATGTGATTAGCAGGTACATTTCTTAAAATGTGGCTCAAAGGAAGAAAAGTAAAATGGCTTCGTAAACCGGATTTTATTGACTTAAGCAGCCGTGCTATTTGTATGAAGGAGGATATGTAGTTTAAACAAATATAGATATACATTTTTTCGATTGCACGACCAATTGTAAATAGTTCAGGTTAAACTGATAAACATGTTTACTTATTGATACCGTGATTGATACTTCTCAAAAATTTAATAAGATCAAAAGTACACTTGATTCAGAATAGGATATGGGGTTTTCTTCCCAAGACACAAATAGGACAGTGCAGTATTGGCACCAACGGATCAAATAGCACTGCTTTAGGTGATGGACAATTATCTTGTGAGAAAGTCGAAAGGGAACTCTGGAATTGGAGTCTAACATTAATCTAGTGTGAGAAGAAATCGATTTTGATAAGATAAAATACCCTTGGCGTTAGTTTCGTTGATCATATTTTCCTAGGCGTGAGGTTGGATCTTTGGATCATAGTTAGCTTCACACTCACAGCTTTTGAGAATAAGTTCACCTTATCATTTTATTGAACAATTTTGAATCGCTAAACAAATCAATCAGTCAATGAAAATTGTCATACAGAGAATGAAATATTATAGCGGTAGTTCCGATACCTTTTTACCACATGAAAGGCGCATGAGAATTAAAAGATATATAACTTAACTGTTAATGTTTAATATGTTAAATAGTGTTCCACAGGAACATTTTCAAATAAACAACGTACATAAGTTGTATGTATTTACACCCCTTTGGCAGTTATTCGCCTATTTTTTCCAAAGGTTTTATCTCTTAAATACCTACCTTCATAGGTTTACTATATAACTAACCTGGTTCACAAACTGTGCGCCTGATGAAATCTGATTTGCCCTTGGTTAGATATTGAGAAACACCTTGGCTTCGCCGCGGTAGTTCTCAATATCTTCTCTCGGTGTATACATAACGACGGTGGTTCTGAACAATTCTCATGGCTTCGCTTAGGGAAATATTTCATAACTACCTCCGTAATCATGTTTTTAGGAGAAAAACAGTAAAATATCCGAAAAAGCGTCTTTGTCAAAGATGATTGTATTGAAAACAAAAATCAAAAAGATATGTTTCTTTCAAATGAATATTAAACACACAGTTTGTTGCAAGCGTAACAGGCATTTTGGACTGTTCGATGTTCGATTTCGGTGTTGGCGCTCCCATTGATGCAGGTTGAGCCACAGTAGATTCCCCATTCAATATAGCACTAACCTCTTTTTTGGCCGTCAGACGTACGTTTGTAGGCCCGTACACCTGTCAACAAAGGAGGAAATAAATTATTTCTACTAATAAGTATTTCCTACTGAAGCATAACATTCAGAACTGACGTTGATTAGCTAACAAGAGTAATTAAACTATAAAGCTATATATCTTGAGGCTGTTGTTAAACCGAGTTAAATTACTTGAATCTGGTATTATGAACTTCAAAGAATATTGAATATGGAGATTTGCCTTCAATGCTTCGATGGCCAGTTCTTTCCATGATGAGTTGTTCATCAATACCTTTGTCATACAGCGATGTTGCGGTAGTTATGTGGAGAGAGTGTTTCGTCTTGTGGCCGGAGATATCAGGAATGACTTTGTGTAGGTTGTTAAGGCCCATAGCTTGCCGGCTGTACATATCTTGCCACTGTAGTTCTGTAGCGGGGCCAAGTAGAAGGCATCATCTCTGTTGTCATTGGGACAGACTAATACATACTTCTTGAAAATGGCGACACAACATGTGTCTGTGTTCATAGTGGTCAGCAACTTTTAGTGTGATTTTCCGGTGCTTTAGGCGAAGTGTTTACCATTTAGGTAGACCAGAGTGTTGATTAGAACTCTCAGGTTGTGAGTACATAGTAGGCCTTTGTCCCACAATTTCAACTCTTCGTGGTCTGGAATAGGTTCGGCTTGACGTTTGCTCTGGCAAAGTCCAAGGTTTGACAGTCTCTTCAAGTCACCATCTACCACTTGCCTAAGGAAAAAACCCAGTTAACTGTATAAGTATAATTTGTTATTAATATTGCTCATAGTGTTAATACATAACGAACAATTATTAGGATTTTTGGTCATCAATATCTGATATTGATTTCAGTTTATCTTTCTTATAAAGAGATTTATAGATTTATTGACGCCTTCAAAAATCAATTTTAGGAGAGTGATGACTAATTGATAAAAAGAAAAGAAATCAAAGGTTTATAAATTACTATATGTTTTATATAATATGTATTAAATGAAACAAGAAAACATTATGACATACCTGAAATCCTCAAATGTTAGGCTTTTAAGGACATCGATGTTCCGCTTTTTTTCCCATCAAGATGAAGGATTGCAAGCCTATCAGGATACTCTTCAACATTATCCTTTCTTGCTTCAACAACAAATCGACTGAGCCAATAACTCACTTTATCGTCACACATCAACTCAACCTTGCTCTTCATTTTTCTTTGTTCATCAATATTTTGAATGTTTCTCCAAATTGCCAATGTTTTGAAGGTATTGATTGACCCGGTGTTACGTTTCCGAGTGTTTTTAGGAACTGCTGTCTTCAAAATGGTATTAAGATCTTCTTGTGTTGAATCGTTACCCAAACTTTGAGACAGATATTCGATTTGTCATCAGAGCATTTGTCCGCCATTGTGTTGTTGTTTGCTGACGTGTGATCAGGGGTAGTGGAATGTACAGTGGTCAGCTGATTGAAGCACGTGCTTAGCGTGTGAAATCTGCTTAGCGTGTGAAATCTAGTATGATAATGAATGACAAAGGTATGACAAGCTGTATTACAAAAAAAAGGTTTTGCTTCTCAAATGAAACATTATTACAAAAAAATAGGTATATGCTCCAAATGACTTCAAATATGATGCATTAATAAAAGCGATGTTGTATTTGCTACACACACGTCTATTGCTAATCAATAAGATTAATTATAGATATAGATAAACATACACATATAAACAATATATTTACATGTTTATCTATAAACGCACTAAATAAACTATTTCCTGTCATTGCATTGCTCCTTTAGATTAATGTATTTTCTGTGATCAAACAAACCATGCCACTCATCACTATTAGTCATTTGTAGGCTGTCAGTCTGTGTGATGATATGCCAGATAAACTGTCTCCTTGCCTTGTAGAAAAATGGGGCATAATGTAGTGGTATTCAGTATTACTAGACTGCATATACCTAGCTTCTGTATCTATGTTGCTATATTACGGGCAATCAACCGTTATCTCAGATTGATATGAATCAGTTTGTAACTTTCTTATTACATGAGACAGATGACAACAATCAGAATTATTGTATCCGATATTTCAACTCATAAGTTATACGGATAGCCAATAATTTGCCTTTAATCCACTAATGTATCTAGATAATGCCATATGATGGAGCTGCAATGAGTAGAATATCATGTAGGTAATGAACACAGTCTCATGCGGAATGTAAATTATCTTATCAGGGATCAGAGTGCACATGCTTCTGCAGTAACGGCACAATAGGAACCAGATGTACAGATAGACACGCTAAAGGTGCATGCTGTAGTAAATGAGGCACATCTTCACTGTCTGCGATGTCTAGATGGTTATCCTTATCATCTCCAAGCTTAGTAGATAAAGTCAAGGCATTCCTTCAGATAGGGTTCATGCGTTGTGTTTAGAACTTATCCGATGTTGTGAGGTCCGATTTCCTGAAACAAAGAGCAGATACATCAATGCAAACTGCGAAGTGTATGTTGATGTCTACATCGACAGTTGAAAGTGAAAAGGCAATTCATTTAACAACTTAACACAGGCTGTTTGAGTCATACATCATATCACCAGTCGCTCATTATTAAGATCACATACGTATTCATTATCAGACGTTTAGTAGTTTCTGGTCGGATTACATCGATCTTAAAATATAGCAGAACAGATCCCATTGATATTTTTAACAGATGCATTCTATTTTTCTTCTTGGGTATTCGAAATTTGATAACCTCTTGGCTATCCACATACATGAACTAAGATGAACATGATATTAGATATAGGACAAAGGTTTTAATTGAAACATAGATTTTAAAAAATTTTGTGATAGGAAAACGTTTTCTAGTGTGGTTTATAATATTGCACTAAATTTCTGATTGCAATTATAACAATCACAAGGGAATAGGTTTCAACTAAAAGACCACCACAGGACTCAATACCTTATCGTGGTATGGTGGTTTGCGGGCTTCAGAGACCCTGAGAGCTATGCCAGATGGAGCTTCCATGCTCCTGGTAGGGTCACCCAAGCTAGCAAGGTCGACGGGTAGAAGCCAGACCAAATTTGAGTCCTTCTGCAACCTGTTGTCTATCTCTCACTATGCTTTTCTTTCAGTCTTTTCTCTCATCCTTTCGACCACTTTCTCCCATGTCTGTCCACTCAGTTTAGGATGCTTATCATCCACGTGTTTAGTAACTGAAATATTGTTCAAAGCACGTTCACTCACTCACACTAAAAGAGTTTAAAATGTCATCTAAGATCACCTACAATGGACCACACGTTGTGGAAACTGAATTATGAAATCTGTGTTAATATTAATTAGATTGCATGTACATCGGTATCGTACAATATATCTGTATCTGTTAGTGTTATGATTTGTAAGTAGTATGATCCTTGCAGATTCATTACAATGTTCAAACTAACATTATAAAAATGTTTGAATGGAAATTTATTTTTATCATTCCTAATTTCTGTTCCTTTTGTATTTACTGTTCCATATTCCTCTATGTCTAGCATGTATATTTGAAAATAATCATACTTACACCAAAAAAACATTTACATTGAAAAATTATAACACATTTGGATTGGGACGTAATATTGACTATACATATCATTGTTGTCCTATATTTAAGGCTGTCTCTTTTTAGAAGACGTAATAAGACTGCATTTCACTGGCAATGGTCACATCTGTCTGGTTTTTAATCATGAGAGAAGGTGAAGGACTATAAGAGTTAGACGGACTTATCTGGTAACACCATCATTGGTACTGGGGTCAGAGAGGAATGCCTGAAGCGATAGACAATTACCTTTCTTGCCACTTTGACTGGAACCTCCATTGAGTGATCAGTAGCAGATAAGTTGTCAAGGTCAGAATGTTTGACTAATTAACCAGAAAATTCGTCTTACATCCAATTAAGGGCGTAAATGTTTAATATAGTTAATAGGTACCCATAAGAACTGAATGTATAAGTTTTTTTTATGGGGGCAACTTATTACAAACAAATCTTTTTTAAGACTTTAATTGAATTCAAACAAAAGGTAAGAATACAATATTGAGTATTTATGTTTATAAAATGTAAACATTTAATTTTTGTTAAACAGTTTTCACTTAAAATCCTAAAACAAAGTGAACCTTGTGAAAATAGATTGTACATGCAATATGTATATGGACAATCAGAGAAGAAATATTCAGTTACCCTTTCGTCTTATTAAAAACACTCAATGAGTTGTCTAGGTCACACATGACACATCTTACAATAACGATAAAGCATCATCCCATGTGTGTTATTGACAGCCAAAGAGATTCATTCATCAAAATTTTTATTTCAATCTGTAAAACAGTTATTATCTTCAAAGTTCAACAACTAAAGTGTATGAAATTCTGAATCCATACCTAATCGACATGTAAACACGGCTAGATTTATTTCAAATTTAATCAAATATTTTCAAGTGGAACATAACTAGTGAACAGTAAATCTTTCGGGAATATCAGGAACATGAGGTCAAAACAATTGCCTGGTGACAGAGGGAAACTGCCTAATAATGGATTTGTACCAGACTGTCAGCTCGTGTCATACAGTTAAATATAACAAAGCAAAGAGTCTGTAAATATATTAATCTATCAACAGCTGCATTTGCGTCATTCTGCTGTGAAAACACCCAACCCAAACTAACACCTGAAGAGAATTATAAAGACACATCAAGTGCATTAGATAATTAAAAATACAGATATCAACACAGCATAGCTTCTTTATGTTAACTAATTCTAATCTTGTAGTGGTGTCTAGAGAAAACCATCTGACAGAGTTACAATAAGTAGAATATCTTGTAGGTAATGACGACAGGATTTTACTTGGTGTTCTGACATACCTGCAATACGTTGGACATCTGGGCAGTAATCAGTTACACTGCGCCCAGAGAATGTCATGAAATGCAGCAGCTAAACAATCTTGTCAGGGATCAGAGTGCAAATTTTTCTAAAGTGATAAATCACAATCCAAACCAGATGCATAGATAGACAAGCTACAGTTGTAGCGAATGCTGAAACCATTGTAGCAACCACTTAAACGTGATTTTGTGTAGTTTGGCCCAGTAAGATTGTGGTATACAAGCATAGACAAACAGTTCCACAAAAACTCCACAGTTCACAATCCATTTATCAAAATATTCAACAAAAACACAGTCAAGTTTAGCTAAAGTTGCATGCCATAGAATACATCTAGCACATTAAAGAGGAGAACTGCGACTTCACAGTAGAATGGACAGTTATCGGCCAGGCAAAACCATATTCAAACACAAGACTTGCACTTGCATACATGAAAATGCCCCACATGGCATCGCTTCATATACGCAATGAATTAGTCAACACATGTTGGCACAATAAAACATTTTTGCTCAAAAACACCTCAACCAGCCCTTAAACGCAACTTCCCCAAAAGCAAAAAGCAACATAGACAAAGGGTGTCGATTAGCCAACCAGCCCAAGCGCACATGTAACAAAAGTGACCAAAACCTTACACAAGCTATCACTTGATAATTGCTATTAGCATGGAACAGAGCTGTAGTGATATGTACTTGTAAAAATGTGATTTACCTTCTATATTTTATGTATATATTTCACGCTGCTGATGAATGAAATATTGCTAAAGTAGTTCTAAGGAATAACGCATTCAATCGAGCACTAATGAAGAACAATTGTACGTGGACTGAAGTGATTAATATGCTCCTGATGTCTAATATGTCAAACTTAAAAATGTTGTTTTTTTATCAAAAATATTGTGTTTCAGAAAATCAGAATTCTAATGCTTATCAGTTCAGTATAGTGACAATAAACGGGTTAATCGTAATCGAAAACCAGACAGTGGCGCACGCAAAAGACAAACGTAATTTTGGAATTTTATTTAAAGCACACAGAAAGACAAACATAAGTTGACAGCGTTAAGTAGGTCTTTAACTAATACACATGTTAATTAGACACAGAATTTTGACTTTTTAACATGTATAGGGCTGTTTCCCTTTAAGTAATGTTCAAACTGGTGGAGTTTAAAAAAAGATAATACTTTCAAAAAGGAATGTTTTTCTACCTGTCAACGAATAACTATAGCATCCTTTTGGCAAAACAAACTTGCACACATGCTGACAACCAGAATTTGAAAAGCGTGGCGTGTAACTAATTATTTGTACAGATCTGCCGGTGAATGCTCAGAGAAATTCAACATAGTATATGCGGATCCGTTTGTGTCAGTTAAATCACAAGAAATGCTTGTATTTTCTAAGAAATGTCTGTTACACACTACTTGTTGAAATAAGGGACAGCATAAGCATCAACTGTCAACATAGTTAATGGCTATGATACTGAGAAATAGCTTTAAAGTGTCATAAAAGTTAGATTGAGACTTCTGACTGTCAAAAGGCATCAGCTCACATTTTTCTTGAACTGACACTTATAATCATCAACCTTGTAAACGGAAGCGTTAAAAATGTACACACTCAATTTGAGTATTAAAACTTTATCTAATAATGCTTTCATTTCTCTCTCACTTTGCACTAGTAGTAACACAGATATTTTAATGGTACTTTCAATTTATCAAAAGACATTTTTATTGGCGGAATTCCTGTCTAGATTTCTCTAAGAGACATCAAATGTTTTCAGGATTTCATCAGATTATCTTAGGTGTGGATATTTAAATAGAAGTAACATGATTTGAATTCACAAATGCACTCAATTCAAGTATTCTTCTTTATAAAGAGAATCTGCCCAACCTGGTAAATGTCTATTGAAAATTTGACATTTGAATCGGAACATGAATTCTACAACAAAACTGTTCATTTGATTCTATATGTCTATATTCTATATCATTTGCAACGTTACTTGAAATCTCAGTATCTTACATTTAAAACCAAACCCATTTCGTTGAAAAAGTGTAGGTAATATACATAACATTTGCCTTTCAATGGCATTGATGGAATACAGTTATGAAATACGTAATTGCAGATTAATGAAATTTTAAAGATGACATAATCGTGCATTATTACAACACTTCTAAAAGATGAACAAATAATGCAATCTGATGAAAAAAATTTTAGTTAAGGCAGAAATATTAATATTTCGTAGTATTATTATTTCACCAAAGCACATAATGAAACAAATTATAATAACATACATCTTTTTCGCTTCCCTTTTCTTACACAGTTTATTATGAATTTCTGTAAGCTATTTCCCATTTGTTTTGAATTGAAACTTATTTGGATATGCATTTCATTTTCAAATAAGTATATATGCAATGATATAATGCAATGTCATATTCTGTTTTCGGAAAAACATACTTGAACTGGCTTGATACAAAACTCCCATGTCCTAAATTAACAACAGAATCGTCTTACAAAGTTAATGATATGAGTGAAGGACCGTGATTGGCAGTATTTCGAGTCAACTGATTCGACTGATAATATTTCTTTGAACAAACTATCAAATATACTAAATGTTTAACACTCCACGAATCTGAAATTAACAATAAATTGGTTATGGATTAGCCTATGACATTCAAGTCCTATCCGTTACATAGCTTAGCAAACTTCCATCAAGTGTGTAAATATAAACCAAAAATCATTTTTTTACTAGAGTTTTCAAAACTGAATCATTAAATCAAAAAACATATAAACTGTTAGTTAAACGAAATGTTTCAAAACATTTTCTTTAACAATGATACTGAGAACACACATCTATTGCTCTTTTGAATAACTATTTATTTGAAATATATATATGTATAAATAGGTTTTATATTTCATATTTTCAATTCAATTTCATTTTTTTATATATCACAAAGAAAGGCAGTAAAACACAATTCGGTTTTTTGCAAATTTTAGGAGTATTAACACTTCATGGTAATAAATGTGTTCTAATATAGATGATATTCATTTGTATAAGTCTTGGCAAGATAATGATGTTGACAATAAGGCATAAGTATTTTATGAATACTGAAATCAAGTACAGTAGGTATCAGTTTTGACTTCGTACAAAACTATTCTATCCTGTTATATATTCTAGGTAAACATTTTCAACGAGTTGTCATCTTTAGAATTTTATATCAACCCCTAAAGGAAAGAGCATGTTATTTGATACTTATTATTGATAGTAAATGTTGTGATTCGATAGAACTAGATAGAACATTAGTCTTTAGAAACAGTTCAAAATGATGGCCAAAATACTTTATCATTACTGCAAATTGGTTTCTAAATTCGGTGAATTTATCAAATTACTCATTCATCTCTTCTCTTATAAAAACATCATTTAGTTAAATATACCTGAGTATAGGATCGTACCACACACAGTTCCATGTTTAAACATTATCTCGATGGGATAACATAAACAGGAAGATAATTAATTACTGGCGCTCACGAATTTGTACAATTATTGAAAAACTACTTCGATTTCTAATGATTAGGTCGCAGGAGCCAAATAAAATATTGGTAAAGCTGCGATAATTACAGTGTAGGCAATAATTGATCTTCAGCACAGAACCTATAACCCGAGGCTAGAAAAACGAATGAAAGAGAGTGATTGAATACTAATTTAAACGATTTTGTTCCTTCTAAACTTACACAAATTAAAATCTAGACTTCTCATATAGAATCTTCTCTAACTCATAACCACTTTGAAACCCCACTTGTTCTATATCATAGTATATTTTTAATAAATAATTGGAAATAACGTGAAAAAACATATTAGTCAAGCGACGATGAACGATAGACCTGTTAAACTCACTTTGTTAAAAAGCATGTTGGATGGTTTACAATGGATTTGTCCAAAATGACTATGTATGATTTAGCAAGAACGAAGTTTAAGTTATTTTGCATGCTCAAGCAAATAATGTAATAATATATGTACTTCATTGTAGGCCCGACACTTGATCAATGAAATAAATAGTTGAAGAAACTGGAAAGTTAATTGCAAATATCATTATTTTCATCTTGCTCTGATATACCAACAACTGTTCGAAGTCATCATTTTGACAATATTGCCCCTCATTGACCACGGTCGAGAGATTGCCTTCTAAAGTGTCAATAAGATCATTGTCTGTCACCTCGAGCAATTTCCCAAGACCCAAGAATTGATGTTGATATTGTTAGATTAGTCTGATAAGTCGGAAACCCGTATATTGTCTCATTATTGGATATTGGACAGACCAGAAAATATATTCAGTCATTAAATAAGGAAGTACGGGATCAGGAATTGTGTCAATAATTGGTGTTCTCACAATTTTGACAGTGACAGTCTTCTATCAGAGATGAGGAAAAACATTTCTTTCAGAATGTTTATGGAAGCAAATTTTGAGTGCGTGATTAAGGTAGTGAATAGGGTTTAAAGTTTTGCCAGCAATAGCTCAGATATCTAAAAGGTACAGCAACTTTTTGAATGCATGTAAAAGATCCACTGCTTTGATGGTGTTAGAGAAGTTATGAAACTTTGGCATTTTTAAAATTCTTATGCACCTTTATACACATACATTGTCACAGCGGAGTTTTACTCTCTGATAAAGCACTCAATTGATAACGCATTCCTTTTTAACAAAAAAAACATAAATACTTTAAAACCTTAAATACCTTTATATAGAAATCAATTGATCACAATGGAATGGCAGTTACAATCATTAAGAAAAGCAATTAACATTTACTTTGATCTTGCAGAAGTTAACAAAAAGATAATTCCCTTATTAAAAACTAAATAAAACTTATTAAAAACTATAATAAAACTAAATGTAAACAAAAGGATGAGATATTTTTCTTTTTAAAATATACCCCACACTGTCATAAATATGT
The DNA here is from genome assembly GCA_921293015.1 of Phorcus lineatus. Classification (NCBI taxonomy): domain Eukaryota; kingdom Metazoa; phylum Mollusca; class Gastropoda; order Trochida; family Trochidae; genus Phorcus; species Phorcus lineatus. The sequence continues at coordinate 5,383,332 of OV121092.1, forward strand.
GGACAAACTCTTTAAAAACTTAAATTCTGTCCCAAATGATTATATGTTTTATATGTGTAGGCTTCATCCTGGGACATGATAGATAATTTTGCTAGAAGATGTTGCCCGTTAGGTTGGTTTTGAGTTCATAACCAAGACATTCGGACAAATGATGGATGTGAATAAAATTGATACAACACTGTCTACGCAATTTTAAAAATCATCGACAAAGATATTATAACCCGTTTATATATTTGCTAAGCAATCAATTCCACTTAACTCAGGTTTAAAAAGTAAATCAGACACAACTGTGTCCTTGCATTTAGTATCTATTAAAGATAAACAAGTTATTTTTCGATTTTAACTGCCTTCTAATTTTTATAACTTACATGCTCCGTTAATGGCTTAAGTATAATTTAATGCACTGAGGCCGAAGCAGATTGATATAAAAATATTAATGAACCAGTTAATACAAAGCATATAAGATCCAAAAGCTGGAGATTTACTATATAGTTTCTATTTGGTAAGTAATAAAATGGTACCTGGAAACTTCCTCGATCCAGAAATGAAATTCAAAATATAACAAATAAACATGGCAAATGCAATCAGATATACTGTCAGTTAAAAGCAATTGTAGGCAGTATTCTACGATAAATATTTGTTTTTATCTGTTTCATACTTTCATCTTCATTTATATAGTCAGGAACTTCGTTAGTTGTAAAATATTTCCGAGTTTATTAGTTTATCAAGTTATCTCACAGGAAATCTTCTGGATATCCAATAAACACAAGATGAATCTAAAAGCAGTTTCTGTCTACTACTTATGCATGGTTAAAAATCTCTGTGGGATCACGCAACCAGGAAGATAATTACTGGTCTATACCATAATGAGATACTGGTCTGCCTTAGGTAATCACCCACACAAAAGAAATTGCTTGAAAACGTCTCCTGTGTTAGTGTTTAATGTGCAGGTCTTCCAATCATTACTTAATGTCATCTAATCACATCAATTTTATGTCCTATACATTCGTTTTGTGAAGTTGTAGTGAAGCAATGTATTTCTTTACTGTGAAAACCTTTACTGTTTTTTTTATTTTAACAGTGAAGTCCAGCTTTTCAGGACAAGTAATACTAAAACGTTATTAAAACTTACTTACGTTCCACTTTGTTTCCAAGATAAGAGTTCTTTAAGAATGGAACAAGTTAGATGAAACTATTTTGGCTAATATATTTTTATTTGGTTCGCTGTTACATTGTCGCATTTTATCATCACTAAAACAACAACAACGTCTTCAAAGTTGTAACTGGTGTTATTGCTTTTGGAGGATTGTGTTTTACGCTGCCGAACCGAAATGAAGTATTTCCAAAGCTAATAGGAAGAAGTTTTTGGTAAAGGTGCAAACATCTTTCCAATCCACGTATGAAGCAAAGGACCTTTGGTGTAAATATAGCATCACAGTGTAGGGTGGAACTGGTCTTGGTCTGAAACTTAGACAATTGTGGTTCAGGAATATTGGTCAAAGACGCCAAATCTATGTTATCATTATTGATAAAAGCGAGTAAATCACTAACGTAATGAAGTGTAAGTAAGAAATCATGAATCGAATACAAGGCCACTTTATGGTCCAAGTTAGATAGACATTTCTAAGAGTGTTTTGCAGAGTTACAACTTACCTCAATTCATAAGCTGCGACACCCGGACTTCTTATGATAAAGAGTTGTTTAATACCCATTATCATACCTCATGTAAGAATGCCGATCTCTGATTGGTCCACGTGACTCTAAACAAATATCCATATTCACCGCCGCCGAGGGATGATAAATCCCTTATACCCCGCTACATGAGTAAAGCGTGCTTCCACGTCAATCAATCAAAGTCACGTGATCAGGTCATAGGTGTTGTTCATTTCTGTTTGTCTTTTTACTAATAGAGAGCAAGTTTTGAATAATACATTAAGACATTCGGTATGATAAATTCGTTATAACATTCCGTCCCGGGTAACATAGGGATATATTATTCCCTTGAAAGGTTTTATGCAACTCGCGTTCCGCTCGTTGCATAAAACCTTTCGCGGGAATAATATATCCCTATGTCACCCTCGACGAAATGTTATAACTTATATTGATACCATGTATGACACAGAGTTTAAGATCACTAAAACAAGGTTTATGCAAGTGTTTTGTGGATGAAAATGGTTCATATTAATGTTTGAATTACAATGTTAGTAAATGTAAAATTGTAAAAACGATCATTCATCTCATTTCATGCATATGATGTAATGAACATGAAAATTATAGGTTATGTGAATACATAATAAACGTTAATTTCTTGAAACACTGTTGATTGTAAAAAGACAATTTCACTATCACATCACTATTGTTGTTGATGTCATTGTTTCGTTACATAACTAAAACATGATTCGAAATTGTATTAAGGGGGCATCTTTTATATTTGCTGGTTCTCACTACAGCGAATGCAGGTTAGAGATATATGAGAATATTGCCTTATCTACTTTTAAAAAATGCTTTGATTTCAAGAATATTACTCTAGTCATGTATGCATTTGTTCATGAGTGATTAGATATCGGTATCAGTAACAGATATTTACAGTATTTACAGCAAAAGTTAAAATTCAGACAAAGTTGCCAGTTGTGTAAAATGATTTTCAAGCAAACAGAAATATACACGTACAATCAAATTAAACTCACCATAGCTAATCCAGCTATGTAAATCTTTTGTCATTGTCACTTGGAATAAATTAACAAATAAAATTGCATTTTGGCAACAGGGTTCTGCTTGATATGCATGATTAATGCTCACTTGGTGTTTGATTACCAAATCAATAAAATACTTGTAATCTTTTATAAACGTTACATATTCTCTTGTTTCTACTGGGCTATTCAGAAAGAAGAACCTTCTATTTGGTTAATCCAAATACCTTTCCATGCTGCCCTTACATACAAGATCCTTTATTACACATAAACAGCAGCCTTGCAAAGTGATTTACCTTCCTCATTTGCATCTCTGAACTTTTACAAACATTAACAGTTTACAGAAGACGTTAGATGATACTTACTCTTCATCACTAAGTATGGCTTATAATATTTTTATGTTAAGTAAGGAAAATTGCAAATAATTTTAAAAAGTAGTTCGGGAAGCCACTCCCTAACTAATCTTTACTAAACAATAAATTTAAGCAAACATTACAAAAATGTATGTTTTTGGTTTCGAAAAATAAGCATGCTCTTTCTCCCTTCAGTCTATTTATTTGCTCTTCATTTAATGTACTGAAATGTTTTGAATTTTTCAGTAACATTACCTCCATTAGATAACAAGAATAGTTTGGGTTCATAATGGGCCAGTTTTAAATTTGTATAACTAAGTACATATTTGACAGGTTTTGGTACTTTTCACATGTACATGTAGACATAAGATTTTTAAACTAACTAAAGAAGGGATTGACAAATGAGAAAAGGTATTTAATGGCGTGTGTTAAGCTTTGTGTAAAAGATTGTATATGCAGCTACTAGAACATTGAGCCTTGAATAACAAGTCACACTAGTCTCGCAACTATTATACCTATAGATCAGAGATAATGTGGACATTGAAACCAGCATTACAATTTCTTGAACTGTTTGTATTAAAAACTTATGCACATTGATTATGGCAGTCAGCTGTAACAGTTACTGCACGTCAAAATGGAAACCTAATACGAATAAGTCTCTTTCAAAAGAAACTGGTGTCTCCTTTGCAGTTGCTGTCTTTTAGGAAATTTCAACTAGACTTGGTGAGGTAGGTTAGCTTAAATGTAGGTTTTCACTTTTAAGGGGTGTTTATGAAGTCACGTTGCTGCAGGCACTGGATTATGCTTAATCCTAAGAAGTCTAAATCACATATTTCGATTTTAGATTCCATGAAAATACTTCCCTGAAGCGTGGTTATTTGAATGAAGCAGCCATGCTATCTGTTTGAGGATGAATGTCGAAGATATGTAATTTAAACCTGTATATACATATTTGCTTTTTCAATTGCGCTTTCAACTGTTACCATTAAAGCTGATAAGCATGTTTACTTGGTGATATCATGATTAATACTTCTCAATAATTAATAAGATCTAAGGTGCACTCGATTCAGGAGGGAATTTTGAGTTTTCTTCCTAGACATAAATGGAACAGTGTAGTATTGGTACCAAAGGGTCAAATATCACTGCTGAAGGTGATAGACAATTATATTGTGGGAAAGTCAGAATGGACCTCTTGAATTGGAGCCTAACGTTAATCTAATGTGAGAAGAAATCGATTTTTATCAGGTTACCTTTGAATCACAGCTAGATTCATACTAGAAGTTTTCGAGAGTAAGCCAACAGAGAGGTTCATCATTTTGTCTTAATATATCAACAAATATATAAATATGAGGTTCACATTGGCCCTCATTGATCATATTTTCCTAGGTGTCACGTTATCATAGTTAGATTCACTCTTACTCACAGAATTAGTCAGAAGAATATACAGATGCATGCATATGAGATGAATATTGGCATCCATTGATCGGATTTGAAAAGAATTGGTGCTGAACGGATGTACACATTACCATTTTATCGAAGAATAAGAGGAAATGTTAATCGCCATAACAATCATGTAGTCAAAGACAATAAGATAAAAAAAAGAATATTTGAATCAAATGAAAGGCATATGAGAGTAAAAATGTCACAAGAAGAGCTTCTATAGTGATACACAACATAGCATAAATAGATCTTTAGAGGGACTTGAAAAATAACTTCAATTTATCTATATCATATAAACTCTTCCAAAAATGAAACTTTACACTGACTTTCAAAGTTCAATATAAAGACCACAGATGCAAGTTAAACATTGAAATGAAAACTAAAACGTTGTTTGAAGATCTCTGTTCAGTAAATTTTATTCAGAATAAGCATGATCTTGAAATGCACAGATGCACAAGTGTTTCAATATCACAGGGGTGCACAAATGTCAGTATCGGGTATGGCCGCCATTGGCATTGATTATTGCTTGGCACCGACGACCCATGGATGCAATCAAGTTGTCAATCACAGCCTGTGGAATGTTCTGCCATTCGTGCTGAAGTGCTGCAAGAAGTCCTGGAAGTGTTTGGGGTGGTGCATTCCTACTGCGCACGCGTCGATCCAGTTCGTCCCAGAGATACTCAATTGGTGACAAATCTGGTGACCTGGCTGGCCATGGCAATGTCTGGACATTGTTACGCTGTAAAAAATCTTGACAAACACGTGCAACATGTGGTCGAGCATTGTCCTGCTGAAAGAGACCACCATGGACGTTGACGTGGCTGTAGGATCAAGTCCTTATACCGTACCCCTGTGAGGTTACCCACAACATGCACAAGGGGTGTCTTAACACCGTGACGAATCCCGGCCCACACCATGACACTCCCACCTCCAAATGGGACAACCCCCTGAACACAGTTGGCAGCATAACGTTCTCCACGACGTCGGTATACACGTGCTCGTCAATCACTTCGTCGAAGCAGAAAACGGGACTCATCAGTGAACAGAACGGTTCTCCACCTTGCACGTGCCCATCTCATCCTCTGTTGACACCACTGGAGACGTTCCGCCAGATGACGTTGCGTTAAAACGGGACGTCAAACCGGTCGTCGTGGAAAAAGTCCAGCCTTTCTCAGCCTGTTGCGTAGGTCGTTTGGTCGGAAATTCGACGCAGACCTGGTATCTGCATTGTTGTTGACGTTGCTGTCCTGGTGCGTTCCCGAAGGTGGAGCAGTCGGATGTACCAATCTTGGGCCCGAGTAGTCACCCTTGGTCTGCCTGACCTTGGCCTATCATCAACGCTATTTCGGGTGTTGAAACGGGTCCACAATGAAGAGATGGTCTATCTGGACACGCCAAAGTGTGTTGCAACATCTTGCTGCGTCGCTCCTGCTTGCAGTCTGCCAATAGCGTTGATGCGTTGCTCTCTGTTTAGTCTTGGCATTCTTCAGGTCGCTGTACCGATGTTGTGTAGTCTGAATGAACATCGGCTGATATGGCTTTTTATACCCCTAAAGCAGACGTGTCTGCATGTAAGCCTTCATGATCCCATGCTGCACGTGCTTTGGCAGAAAATGCATTTGGACGAATCGCTCGTTTTCGTCCCTGAACACAACGTAAACTTTTTGGGCCATTGTTTTTGGTAAATTTACACTTTTAAGCAAGCCTTTCTTTATTTTTTTGAAGAGTTTATAATGAAAATATGTTTTTGAAATTTGAGTATGACAATATAACAGAAGAAACAGAAGAATTCAATGTTAATATTGAATCATGAATCATTTCTTAGTTTGTTAATTTGTTTATACTAGTACCGAATCACCGATTAAGTTATTATAAGTTGAACAAATAAATATCTCTCTGACAACATGATTCATACGATGTTTATGTAAGATTCATTAATTTCATGTGTTTGTATATATTTGTATGCTTATCTATATACGAACTACATTAACTATATCCTGTTATTACATGACCCCGTTAGAGCCATGTATTTTCTAGGATAAAACAAACTTTTTCATTTATCACTACTTGTCATTTTAAGCTGTCAGTCTGTAAGATGATATGCCAGATAAACTCCTTGCCTTGAAGAAACGCCGAATGATTTGATGAAACTTCATTAGCGTTCTATGTTGACGTAACGTGTAAATCTATAAACTTGGGTGCCCCTCGAAACCTAAGGTATGTAATATATTAACCTGAGAAAAGCTTTAGTATTGACTTCAAGACTGAATCAATGTATAATATAGACCCTGTAAGGTTTTGCATTGTAAGGACAGCAAGAATGATTTTAGGGACATAACTTCGTTATTCTTTTATATACTACTTCCACTGATGTTAACACTAATGGTAATACAAGATTTAGCAATGATGGACATATCCAGTGAACATTCATGATCTCTTCTGTAAATCTGTTTTTTTAAAATTATTTCTGGTTAAGCTTTATCATATTTCTGAAAGTATTAACAAAATCACAATGGGCAACCACTTCAAGAAAATCGTGACTATTTGAAAAGGTTGATATCTTGCAACTAATCAATAAAGCCTGCTTTAATCTTTCTGAGATATGTACAATAATTTGCCTGTTATCTCCCTAAGAATCTAGAGAATGCCATCGGGCCGGGCTGCAATAGGTATAATGTCATATAGGTAATGAGCACAGTCTCATGCGGAATGTAAATGATCTTATCAGGGATCAGAGTGCACATGCTTCTGCAGTAATGTCACAATTGGAACCAGATGTACAGATAGACACGCTTAACGCGTATGCTGTGGTAAATGAGGCACATCTTCACTGTCTGCGATATCTAAATGGTTATCCTTACTGTGCCTATGGCAACTAACATCAGCCTGGTCATTTCTTCATAGAGGGTTCATGCATTTTGATTTGAACTAATACCACGCTTTATGTTTAGCTTTCCTGAAACCAATGTTGCTATTGATGTTTTTCTTATTTCTTGAACCACTGATCCAATAGTATGTTTGTTTACAGGAAATGTTCAGATTACATGTTTGGTTGCATTGTATTTGATATATTCAAGATCTCAAACAAAAGTATTCAGCATGAATGGTTTTAAAATATAAAGGGATTTAGAGGTTAAAGGGTGTTACATGTTTAATTGACAATTGGGATTTGGGAGAATGTCATGATTGGCAAGAACCAAAAATAATTTGGAAAGTGTGAAAAGACATCTGACGCTGTATTTGTCACTCGAATTATCTATTTGCATACTGACGTTGGTGGATGGCCAGGAATCATCAGCAGAATAAATAATTCAAAAGACAACAAATTGAGCCTACAGCATGAAATCAGAAGGACAGTTTAGTGTCTATGTGTTGTTGAAATTTGAAGTGTTTTCGAGTATAGTGTAAACAATTCGTTTCCAAAGTTAGATTTTTCAGTGATGATATTTTAGTATTTTTTCAAATATTTACAATTAGATTGAAAAAGACTTTAACACGTTTAATCGTTGATGTAATGTTGGCAATACATATCATTGCTGTCCTATAACTAAAATTTTCTTTTTTAGGAAGTCGTACGAACACTGCATTTAACTGGAAACATTTCACAACTGTCCAGCATATAATCACGAGAGAAGACGAAGGTCTATCAGATTAAGACGGACTAATCTGACATAGCATCTTTGGTACTAAGGTCAGAGAGGGATTCCTGAGGTGACAGACAATTATCTTACTGCCCACTTGGACTGGAACCTCCATTGAGAGACCAATGACAGGCTATTTTGTCGAGGTTGAAAAGTGTAAGAGTTGCACAAAGAACAAAGAGATTTACACTTGCTTATTTCTTCCCTCTCGGTTCGATGTACATATCATTTTAAACAAAGCTTACAAGAATTGTTAATACAATATCATCAGGCCATTGATGTATAAAAATAAATAAAAACTGGCAAACAAAACAAATTCATATTCTCTACACAGCATTTAAAAACAGACTAGCTGTAATGGTGAATTATAATCATCAAGGGAGAAAACGCTCTTGCTATGAATAATTTCACCATCTTGGAACATACAGATAAAATCGGAATAAATGTTTACTTATGCAGCAATGTCAGAAAATCTTCCAAACATGATCCGAAAATGTTTAAAGCTTCCAATGAACAGAGAAGCAGTGCCCATACACAATAAAGTGTATGTTTCCGAACATCATGGTTGGAAAGCTGGACTCATTTTCAGTAAAGCATGAATGATGTTAGCAGTTTTAGTAATCAGGCATTTGTAATGTCACCGGCACGACTGGGATATAGTAGGTATCACATTAAGCATTTAACAACCGTTAACCCATTACAAATGACAATCGACACTGTTTCTTTGCAATCCGCAAGTTGTAATATAACTGCACCTACCGAAAGAGAGCGAAAAGGGAAAATGTGTATTTTAACCCTAATGAAACTTCAGATGTTACTCAATGCCTTTACCTTTTGAAAAGCATCGTAAGTAATAACATTTAATAGCATCCCCAATTACAATATTACTTTATTACCCTTAAAGGAATTCAGCAGTATCATTACAGAGCTGGAATATACAGCAACATACATGTGATACATAAACAAACACATTACATTAATTAAAAGATCTTTTAACAGACAAATGCTGATAGGAATGAATGTATTTTACCTCTATTGTTTTTTTAACGGGGTAGCAAATATGTTCTGCCTGAAGGAAGCTTAACACACTCCCATTTCCTATCATACTTATCAGACTAGCTTACAAACGGTGAAAAGCAAAAGGTACAGATATTCAATGCCTCAAGTAACATTATATTTAACAAGTGAATTTAAGTCTTATTATTTGCATTGTGCATATGATTTCAAATGGCATTTAAGTGTGTATAATTTAAGAATGTTTGCATATAAAAAAATGCAAGATATGATAAGTCAAGCACGTATAATTTGTAAGTTCTTGTGTGGAATATGGTCCTAGATATAAAAGGGATTTTTAATTACATTGTGGCTTCACGTTACAGCCAATCTTGTTTTAAGATTGAGTACACATAAAGCAGTATGTAATTATCTCCCTGCTTGCATGATGCCACAAATGCGATGATTGAACATGGATTCCAGCCAGACAGGATCAATGAAATAAGATTGTTAATGTTAGGTTTTGTGTTTTATGGATAGCTGAGAAGATTATTTGCATTAGAGCCTTCTTTACCTCGTCTTATATCCAATTAAGGGTGAAATGCATATTCTTGTTTTATAGATAAAACCGAATATATAAGTCTTGTTTAAAGACATCTTATGACAATTTAAACAAAAGGTTAGAGTACTTGACATAGTTTTGAGTACTTATGTTAGTAACATGTGAAAATTGTATTTCATTTAGAAACCTTAAACTAGGGCATAAGATAAAACAAATGTTCAACTTATTTTTATAATTTATTATTATTCAGAAATACTCAAGAAGTAAACAAGGTGATATATATATGTCACACACTTTTAACTGTATTTATATATCTGATATACTTATTATTTCTATTTTTAAGGTCGAGTTTGTCAGTGAAGTGACAATAAAAAGTAATACAGTCGTAGGTCTGACTGGAAAAAAAGAAAAATTTTAATCTCAGTCGCATCACAATCAGTCAAATGTTATCTCAATCAGTCACATTCTCAATGTTATATTTGAAATGTTAATCAATATGAAAGGCACTGTCACGTTTCGAGGAGGATAAAAGTTATTTACATACGAACTGCAAGTTTTAAAAAAGCGTCTGGTGTCGTAAATTTACCTAGAAGACTCTTATATCTCAAAGTCTTGAGTAAATGATATTAACTGTAGCCATGTAAACTTTATAAACAACAGAGTCAATGGAGCAGTGCTCATGTAAAAAGACGATTGATTATACATACCATTATTAGGAAAACCTAGCGCTTCAACTGGTTTTAATGGAAGCATGAATATGTTATTTTGTACTGAAAAATGCTTTTTGCCCCTTTTTTACCATAAATTAACTCTTTAAATAATGTCTTTGATGAATATGTTGAATACCATAGCAATATTTGATCTTTTACATTTTTCAAAATGGTTTCTGTTTATGTGAACAATGTTCTGCCAGTAATTTTCTTCACACTAGTGAATAGTTTCTAGTAATTTTATGTTAAGCATGATAGCTTATTTTTTATTATTGCTTGTTAAATCGGATGCGCTAAATCATTATGTTTGGATGCATGTTGAGACAGCTGCTATGCCCACATAGCTGCATAATGTCAAATACTTTCCTTCTTGTTTTACACAGGGTTACCATTAGAATATCTTGTAGGTAATGAACCCACAGTCTTACTGAGGTGTTCGGACATAGCTGCAATAAGTGAGACATCTGGGCAGTAATCAGTTACACTGTGCCTAGGGAATGTGATATGAAATGCAATAGGTAAATCATATTGTCAGGGAACGGAGTGCAAACAGTGATTAATTACAAACCAACACAGATGAACAGATAGGCATACAACGTGTATGTTGTAGTCATTGTTTCAAAGATACGAATTTTCTTAATGATCAATGTTATCATAACAAGGGCAGTGTAATACATCAGAGCATCGGACGGAGATAAGATGAATTTTACGATAATGTGGACAATCGCGTCACAAATGAAAAGCAAAAATATGATAACGGAGACGTCTTCTTTAAAGCACCTAACTAGAAAATGATAAATATTTATTTGGATTTTACTCTTTTGTTTTTTCTTTTAAAGTTCCATATTTCATAAGTTTTTCATCAAATAACTTTGATTATAAAATATAATGTTATTTATTGCAATCAGGGAGCCCTTAAACTTCTAACATCTAAGGTATTTTAAACTTAACCAACTTTATGTGTTGAATATTTTAAAATGAATTAGATGTGAAAATTATAAGTTTCTCTTTAAATATTGATAACATCTATCATCAATAAGAAATAAATTCAAGTTTTATCCCTTCAAAACACAAGATTTAGAACCTATGTGATTATGTGACACGCCACCTGCATCAGTCCTTGTGAATATTTGTTTGTTAACATGTATATAACATAAAGGAGGATGAACGTTGCAGATTATAATATATGGTGATTATGTTTTGTGGTACAAACATATTTCAAATTGCATTAATAGGTCTATGGTTTCATCTCCAGCGAATGAGCTGTCGAAAATCAGTTTATGGATTGAGTAAACAGGAGGTAACAATGTCACAGATAAGAATTTATATGTTTTTACAATAGTCATAACACAATGATTCACCCATTCAAATAGTTTTTCCACAAAGTTTACCATGTTTATCATTGAGTAAAACTACACCAGCTGAAAGAATATTCTTCTTCTAATCGGTATAGGCAATGAAGGGATATGTTGTATCATTACCCTTTGTGTAATGAAATTTGAATTTTGAATAATTTGTTCATCCTCAATCGGGTTTACCTCACATTTGATGTATTAGACTTTAACAAATCTTTAACTAATGTTTTCTACCATAATTGTGCAAAATACTTAATTCTAATCAGCTACTATGACAATAAGAGGATGTATTGTTTAGCTATATAGTATTCCGTTTACTTGGTTCAATGCCCAATAATCCCTTGTCGCCAAGCAATAATGGTATTTTTCACAAAACAGGTAATTTTCATGATCTATACCGCACGATACAATATATAGATCCAATTTAACAAGTTGATTAAGTATGCACACATTTCATGCAATGAACCAAACAACTAATAGAGACATTTCAAATTAATGCTATAAATATATCCAAGTAGTCCTACAGTAGATAAATGGCATTGGAAAAGTTAAACCACACACTATTGGAATTCGTATCCCTACGATATAGGATTAGAGAAGCATGTGCGTTCTGTAAATTCTAATGTTTTATTGCTTACAGCTCTATGTGTACAAGACGCCTTGATTACATTGTTGCTTCACATGACAGCAAATCTTGTTTTATTTCAGATTGGGTACACGTTAAGCAGTGTGTAATTATCTCCCTTGCTGCGTGAAGGGACAAATGCGATACTTGAACATGAATCAGTGCCAGACAGGATCAATGTAACAGATTCTTTCTGTTAACTCTTGTGTTTTATAGATAGCCGAGAAGATTGGCTGGGAGATAACTTGATTAGTGTTCCCTAGTGTACTGCAATATCGTCCCTACTGTTAATGTCAAAGGTATTCAATACCGACTCTTCATTAAAGATAGCAAGTCGGAGTGAATGAATGAATCTATAATTCAATTTCGATTACATGTGAGCGTACTTGAAATGATGTTTGACAATTAAAATGTCAACAGACAAATGTATTCTTGTGTCAAACATTTCTTTTCATTTTTCAGTGTATCAAAAAATGGGTTCCAACATAGATTCAAAAAGTAAGGTGATGAACTAAATGAATGAATTTTTGCATTGTTACGGTGATCATTTAGGGTGAAATAAAACCTTAACAATCTATTAGTGAACTATTTCATTCATTCATTCATTCATTCATTCATCCGTATCTGATATATTTCACCTTAAACCTTATATTACATAGAAAATCCTAAATTAACAAAGTTTGGTGATCCGCAGTCTCAATGGTGCCCTACACACCATAATACAGACATAATTCAACATACCTCTTATGGTATTTTGTGTTCAAAATACTGGTTGGGTTGGTATAATACTTTTGTTTAGTTTGCATAATATCAATTTAATTTGTACATACGCTGTACATATCTGAACATACATTTTGAGATTAACACGTCTGATGTACAGTTGTCTATAGTGATAAGTCAAAATTCGAAACCAGATGTAGAGACAGATCGATACGCTTCACACCACTGCTGATATCAATGGTGCGGAGATCTGAACTGTCTTAAATGTTTAACCAGACACCACACTTCCTTTATTCCGAGCTAAAATGTGCTATAGTAGAATCTCTGTAATAATCCCAATATATTATCGAAAAGGATATTCGATATTCCATTTTCTGAGTCATATATGGTTTCGTCATAGTTTAATGGTAACTTGCTAAACCTTCAATCGTATGTTCGTATGCTCCTTCCCCCTGATATATAATACTTAAATAACAAATCTTATTGTACTTAGGAACCTGAGTTATAAAGCGTTTGATACAGAAAGGAGATTGGTAATTTGTGTTCACACATCAAAAGTGTGTGTTTTTGCCTTCAATGGTTCAGTATAAAATTTTCCTGAATCGACCTGATTAGACTTCAGGCATCTCTTGTTTTAACTTACAAAATAGACTTCGAAGGCCACTTTTTACTTATTCAGAGATGCATGATAATCAAAGATAATACTTTGTTAATGGCTATTTATTAACAAAAAGCAAAGTTTTTGAAGTACAATTATTTAGAGCCAAAAGTGAAAGGACAAAAATTAATTCCTTTGTATTCACTATTCACTAAAAACAACAAAAAACCTTAAACTGACACTGACTACATAGGGGGAGAATTAAAGATTATGTTATAGTCACCTGTGAGATAAACATGATTCGCCCATCAGTCACATCATCGCGTTATTGATAAGCACTGTAAGTATGAACTAGACAACTTCTTGTAAGTTAATTTCTAACCCCAGGTTAAGTCCTTAACACCTCTTTATACAATTGATTCATGTAATTATCATTAACCGAATGGAAGAATTCAATCGAAATCATGTTACATTAAGAGTTAATATGTTTTCTCCAAAGAATTGTGTAAAAGAAAGTAGTTCTTAGAAATATGACACATCTATTTTCTGATGCAAAACATAACTGGCCCCAATGAAATACTCTCTGCATTTACAAGCGATCTACACATTTATTAAGAACAACTCCTTTACTGTGAAATTCATGACGTAAACATAACTGGCCCCAATGAAATACTCTCTGCATTTACAAGCGATCTACACATTTATTAAGAACAACTCCTTTACTGTGAAATTCATGACGTATACCCTTATTGCATCATCAGATGAGGTTTCGGGAATGGCAAAATTGGATAAACATACACGACAGCAAAGAAAGTATTATTTTGTTCTATGTCAGTTTGTATCCGCTGTACCACATACTGCTGTAATTGGATGAAATGTAGAATGCGAACTGACTTAGTTGCACACAGTAAATGGAAATCGCCTAAATATCACACCCTTTGCTGTGATGATTGCGAGTTTGGAAGCCTGCCCACCATATAACCATGAGAGTAGATGAAAGATTACCCGAGGTTAACAGACTAATCTAACAATACTAGCATCACTTCCAGGGTCAGGGGGGACTGCTCGAGGTGACAGACAATGAATGTACTAAAGAAATTGGTTGATTCTCCTTGGGATAATAAATAATGGCATTACTTGAGAACTGATGAATGTTGTAATCATTGCATATTATTTATGTTTTTGTGGAATTGAAATAGCTCTTAAACAGAAACATGATGCTTTGCTTAATTACACTATTTAGGAGAAAGATTTTAGAATGAATGTGTAGTAGTGCTGTTTAGTGAAAATGTCTTAGACTGTCAACCACAAACAAAATATAAAGGCAGATCGTTTTTAAACGTTAAGCTTAAGATGATATAAGCTCTAAAGTTCTCTAAAATATTGCAAATGAAAATGTCTTAACGACATTGACATCCAGGTATTCTGTTGCCTGTTGAGATCGATATGCCCAGTCACCAATCTAGATAGGAAAGATACAAGTGTGTATAGGTGAGAAATTATCTACTTTGATTTAGTAAGCTTGTTACGACACTTCAAAGGCAGGCGATAGATGGGCACAAACTAAACAAAAGTAAACTCATTCATCACTTTTATATTCGGGAATTCCCAGTTCAAATTAATTGTAACAAGGTATAAGTCCCTACAGTAAAGTTTATTCAGCACCACAGTTTTAAACTACAAACAGCAGCTGAAATCCTGGATACAAATTTAAATCTGCCATTAAAACTTTCATTTAAGCAACGTTTGAGATCCCAATGATCCACAAATCCACACAGTTCAACGTTATTTAGACAAGAAATCCTTTCTTCTTACGTCCAACAGGAAACACAGGTCCTCCCTTTATTTTGGCAATTATCATTTTTTCATACTTTTTTAAAAAATTCTGTATCATCTTTTAAGCAAATTTATGATATTTTGCTAATGCTTTTTGTGCTGTATTTTGTTTTAAAATCATTCATTACATTTCGAGTATTTTATTAAAATTATTTAAATTAACGGCTTAAATATTGTCTAAGCAGCTTTTAAAATTACTCACACAAATTAGCGAAGATGAAAGGTACCACTTGTTACAGATATTCTATTTATAACAAGATCGAGATACTTATTTAACACCCGATGCTGGGAAGGCTTCCTCGTTTTTTAAACACTATCTGTCATATACAACATCGATTTTATCTCTAAACTGACATGGTTAAAGGATCGATATGTCAGCTCAGGTCAACATTGATTTAGAGGGAATAAGAGGCACTCAGATACGGTAACACGCGTTTTTGAAAAAAAGTCATGAAAAATGTTCGATAGGAAATTGTCCAAAATAAGGCACAATTTTTTTTCATTTAGCAGAAATAATTATAACTAAAAACCACTCTGAAAACCATTTGCGGTTATAAATCAAGCAGAATTTCATATATGTTACAATTACGATTTAGTATGATAACAGGAAATATTTCAACTGTTGTTGAAACACTTTCCTCAATTATATACAGATAGTTATGTGTTGGTTACTGTGAAATATATAAAGTTTTCATTTTTCTTCTCATTTTGCAATCAATCTGATGACAAATAGAGCTCATTGTTATTTATCCCTGCTTTCGTGATAAGACAAATTCATTTTAAATGTAGGGACTTGACATAATTACTTTCCGGTCTATGACTTTTATATTACTTGCTGGATGATTCATTATCATCATTTGCATACAAAAACATATTCATGAATTTATGAGTAAAATTTAATAATTCATAGCAACTTATCTATAATCTTAAAAGAAAGGAATGTAGATGATCTATTTGAGCGTTCCTTAAAACGTTATTACACAGAATCAACATTACTTTTTACGTAATCATTCATCTTTGAATTATATGTGTTTTTATTTGTCATTTTTAATGGCATTCTTCCATATCTAACATATTGCTGATAAGAATGCTTCAGCCGCTGATATAAGATTTGTAAAAACATTAATTTTAAACGTGCGTTCGATTATCACCTATTTATTTTTTTGTTAGGTTTGACATTTTCCACAATTTTGACTGCACAACGAATTTTGACTATAACGAATCCTTGATTAAATGAAAAACATTTATAAAATGTTAATTAGAGTCTACTCATATGCTCTCAAAAAGATATGTGGCGATGATCACTGACTCAGTGAGATCCAAAATGCAATTGCTGAACTATCTTTATGCTATTTTCATTTACGAGTGATTTATGGAAACATCATAAGCTACATCATAACACTTTTCCAACTTTCTATTGCTCTTCAAATTGAGCGAAAATAAATTTGAAAGATATTTTTTTGCAAAAATAAGGAAACAGTATTTTTTAAAAATGTTCACTACTGCTTTTTTTTCTAGCATATCTGTCCATTAAAATATAACCCCTTTTAAAGGTCTACTTCAAAATTATGTTCAAATTACTAAGAATTTCGTTTAGAATTAGTGACAAATGCAATAAATTCACGAAAATCTTGAACAGTTACTCAAACTTGAAATTGTAGACATAATTGGAAACTGCTGATAGTTTTGAAGTAGAAGGTACCTTTACGTCCATTAAATGGGGATAACCACGTAGTTATCGTATCTATTTGAAAAATAATCTGCTTTTTAAAAATAACATACTGTATCATTGATTAAAAACTTCAGTGGATTTTTTTTCTTCGATTCAGTCAATCTACATGTGTCAATGCATTGTTTAATAATTATAGAGATTGTTCTGATTTGTTGACAGTTGCTATTCCTTAGTAAAGAAGGTTAATTTGACAAATTTTACTTATCGAACTAATGTATCATGTAAGGGTTCGTTGAAATGCAACTACAATCACACATTGTCAACTCTATATGTAAGTACACAATTTTTATGGATAACAACTTCTTTAAGGGTATAGTCTAGGCACAAGGTATTACGTCTGCGCATGTCCAAAAAGACGTCATCCATAAAGTCATCGTTAATAATCCACTCCAAATGAACAATGTGTTTCATATTATTCTTTTCCTTGTGATTTTTGCTCTAATACTGTTTCAGAAACACCTGAAGAAAGTATATTTACACACTTAAAAATGTTTTACGACAACCGAACGACTTACGTCATTGTTTTGTAAACATCGATCACTTGACAAGTCGTGCACACATGACACAGTTTTGCGATGATCAATTGTAATTATCACCTATACAAATTTTAATTCATGTTATCGTTCGAGACCATGGCGAGTCCTCAGAGAAAAGGATAATAAATCACGAATTACCCAAAGTTGCAAACAAGCTGAAAGCTTCAGAGTCCGAAATTGTTTGAACTTTGAGTCAAGTTTTAGCGCTATGCTGATTTGAACAATGAAATTCCTGCCTGGCTCGAAAAGGGAGCGGTGGAAACTTGCGCCTGTTGACCTCATGGAAAACTCGTCGATTGTCTCAGCGTGAGGCTCAGTAACTTATGAGGTAGGTTGAATTTTCTATTGTATTTTTTTTACACATTATCAATTGTTGAATTTTAACAATGCCTTTTGTCACATAATAAGGTAACTACGACAAAAAAGTTAGGATGTATTACCATATTTCCCCGAAATAACCCCAGGGTTCTAATTTGATTAGTACTGCCCTGATTGTATTCGAGAATCACAAATTAGATATATTCTACATGTTTCAAGAAATAGATTTTCGTTATGAATTGCCATGATGCAGCCTTTAATGTGTGAACTTAACTGTTATACAGATGTATGCCTACTCTTAGTCAAAGAATCCATTATTGGGTATAGAAATATATTTGAAGAAATTATGTTTTTGATGATGTGTGTTTTTTAATTTCATATGGTACAATATCCAAAAAGGTTAATAAATTGTACTGACTTTAATTTTCAGGCTATCTCATGGTATTAACAATAACGAGCTACAAACTTAAGTGAAAGATGCCAAACAATCATGAGAATCTAACACTAAGAATTTGAACTGCAAAGGATATAAGGTTGGTATGTTACAAAAGTGTCTGTTCATGAATTAATAAACATCAGGTTATCCCCAAATAAATCCAAGCTAAAAAAATTCCATTCATGGGTTAACTGAAAAACATTACTATTGTAGTAAGCCTTGAATAGATAAAGTTATAGTAATGTGATTTGTTATGTCATATTTTGCAAAACTATGTTGTAAGGATTAACTCGGCTTTAATTAAATATGCAGATACACATGTGAAATATTTTTTAAGGCATTATGAAAACCCAAACTTTCAATCACCTCATCTCACAGGTTATTGTAATGTTTTGTTTACATTTCAGGCTTTTGACAACAGTGAAGATGAAAGTCAGTGAAGTTAGTAAAGTAAAAAACTGAATATTCCTCACATGAATGAATTGCCACCAATAAACAGAAGAGCAGCTGATTACAAAAAGGAAGCAGATATAAATTTCTGTTCCTACAATTTTTGTTTTTGACTTATATTTGGTGCTAAAAAGATACTTGAATCCCCTATTCCAAATTAAATACATAAGATGAAAAGGAGCACTGAATTTATGGACATGTTTTTCATGATAACTTGGAACGGTTATCTTTGGTAATATTTATTAATCTTTTACACTGACAAATAACTATCATGTTCTTTTTTTAATGTTTCAGCTGAAGTAATAAATTATTTTTATAACTTGTCTATCCATATTTAGAAATTTTGATTTTATTTTTGTGAATATGCCAATACCTTAATATCAATAGTGTCATCACTGATGGCAAGGTGATGTTGATAATGTACACAGGTGAAAAGCTGCAATTAATATTTTTCTCACTTTTACAACCACCTAAATAGCCCCAAGATACAGTTTGATATCAGTTGATTTATTGTACATGAAAAACCCACAAAAACTTAATATGAATTTTGCTGTATGTCATTCTTGGTAATAAATATGATCACAAGCCAAAGCATTTCCTGTCAGCATTGAGGTAATTTGTTTACACAATTTTGTAACAACGTTTTGATAAATTTGGTTGAATTCATCAAGTTTACTCTAAACATTCTTTTATTTTTGGGAGAGATTTGAAAAATAACCTAAAATACCAATGATATTTTACTACTATTTTATATCTTTTGAATTCAGCAAATAAAACACAATCTAGTTAATATTTCATAAATTGTTCATAGCCTTATTACTTTTTTTTTATAAATGACACAACATAGACGTCTGTTTGGATTGCAAATATTCTGCTACGCACACACGTTTCACTGAGGAATTTTCTGGATGGTTTTCAACAAAATAAGGTTGACAATAACTGTTATTTACAGACTTATTTGAAAAGTTTATTTGTGATTTTACTGCACTTCAACGGTTCGCCAGCGAAGCAACTTTACTGTACCCAGACACACAGATTCTTGTATCGTTGTAGCATAACAACGATACATGAATCTGTGTCGAAACGTCGCACTTTTCAGATTAAAGAAGTTGTTATCCATAAAAAGTGTGTACTTATTTGCCTCCCAACTTCTAAATGCCACTCCAAGAAATTCTGTATGTGTTAATAAACTCAATCTTGTTTGATTGTTGTTTGCTTGTTTAAGCATCTGCAGAAGTCTGTAGAGGCTGTCGTTGAAAGGTGGGTTCACGCACTGAAAACATCTACCATACTAAGAATTATTTATATAATATTCAATGAAATAATGAATTGTGTAGTGCACAAACCGACCAACCTCAGGTTAATTGAGGTGACAATAACCGTAAAAGATTCCTTTTGCAAAGACAAATGATACAATTCTTTCAAATTATCTTCTGTTCAAGTCATCGAATACGTTTGTGAATTAGTTGTGACAACTTGAAGAGATAAAGGAGTATTCAAAGGAAACACATTAACTTATTCTCAGGAAATTGCGTTAGAGACAGTTAAGTTGAAATTACAGGATAATTTACAGTATTTTAAAAAATTCTCAGTAATTTTGGCTTTCTCCAAAATATATTTTCAAGTTTCACCATAAAGGCTAACACAGTTAAGAAAGCTGAGGGTAAGTGAACCTTCCGGCCTTAACAATAGACATTTATCAAATATATATAATGGGCGTCAGATAAGCTGTTTGCTACGCCTGCATGCTATGTCGATGGGTGCACTTAAAATGAACTTGGAATGATATGGGGGTAATCCTAAGTAATCATTTCAAAATAAATGATTCATTTGACATACATCTGATTACTTTAAGTTAACTTTTGGGAGATTTTGACACAATGGATTTTTTCAAAGATCATTTTGATTTGATAGATTAGCCCAAATTTGAGTACCGCATACATGACTAATGTTTCATGGGTTTAGTGTAATAGGAAGATGGCCTATAGCCTAGAAGATTTAACTACAACAACTAAAACATTGGCTATATAGAGGAAGCATATAAGTCACGATAAAGAAATGCTGTAAGTGGCCAGAATAGTTTATACAAGCTGACCTTTATGTACACAGTCATTGGATACCATTGTAAATAGAAAACCTTCTGTTGTGCTAGTAGCAAAGTATGTCCAGCATATAATCATAACAGAAGATGAAAGTTGACAGGATAATTTGATATGATTAGAATCACTACTAAGGACAAGGAGGACTTTTTGAGCAGTCATTGAGAAATACTGACAGAACATTACAGTGAAGAACTGTTCTACACGCAGTGAGGTTTGGGTGTGATGCTTAACTGAATATCATTGCAATACCACCCATGGTTCGCTAATTTCAGCCGATGCTCGCAGGTTTCACTGAAATACATAGCCACCCAACTATAATTATCTGCTCTGATTTTCGTGAATTTAGGCGTCTGTACAGCGTATAATCACGGGAGAATCTGAAAGAGTTTGACAGACCAATTTGACAATACTGACTTCACTACCAGGAACAAGATTGAGTCCTCGGGGTGACAGACAATTATTGTCCTTGAGAAATTGGTCGCAGTTTCTTGGGATATTCAATGATAAATATTATTGACAAAAGATGAAGCCATTGAGAATTTGTTATGTTTTTTAATAAGATAAAAGTTACTTTCAAACATGAATTTGTTTCTTTCTGTAAATACATTTACAGTTTAGTGAAACCTTTTTTTTATGTAGACTGAATTACGAAAGGAGGTTAAGAATATGTTATGTATGTTCAACTATAGGAACGTTGCAGTATGGATCCTTATACCGCTGATACACAAGAAAAGATAAAAGACGATTTTCCCATATGCTTAAAAACGGTATAAGAATGTAAACCGATACGTCCCCATGGTAAACATAAAGAAGTTGTACATCTATCAAATAGCTTTGTCTTCCTGAAACTGTAAGTGAATTATGAAAGCCTGTTCAGCTGTTAGAAAATTCAACAAAGAATTACGAAAGTCTAGATCTCTTCAGATGTAAAAAAGCTTGTCTGAGAAACAGTGTACATGAGTCAAGATCAAATTTCTGCGACTGTCAACCATGATCAAACGCTATTGACCAGTCAAATGACCAGAAAGCTGCAGTTTCACTTCCATGGTCATTCATATACAGGACAAGATTGTATTGTTGGTTGTTGAGATAGGAAAGATACCAGTATGTGACGCCATAACTGATTTATATTGCTCTGGCCAATGCGTTTGGACACAACAATGACAGGTGATGGATGAACACAAAGCTATCAGGAGTAATCTGCATCTTAACTGTTATTTTCGAGTAGCCCCACTTCTATCTCCTGGCTATATTGTTGTAAGAGGCAATAACAAAACTGATTCAATAGTTGAGACAGTTTCATATTTCAAACAGCAACTGTAGCTTAATATACAAACCAACCTAATTAAGTTCCTTTTCGTTCTACTTTACAGAAGTCAAAGAGTTACATTTTACCCAAATATTCAAATTTCACAACGTTTTTGTCACTTCAGAGAAAATTAAAGTTGAGGTTTTTTAAAGGCAATAGAATGTCTTGATAAGATATCAGAGTTTTCAAAAAAAGCTAAGCAACTTAGCTGTAATATTTATTTTTTTAAAAACTTTGTGCTATGTTTAAGTTTTGTTTTTGAATTCAATTTCATTGAATTTCAAACCATCAATAGATGGAATTTTGCTTCGGTGGCACATATCAATAACTCACTAACTCAAATTAATTAAGATAATGGTTACCACTTGTTGAAGACATTCTAGCTACAACCAATTTTAGTATAGCCTTTTCGTATCATCAGTAATCATTAACCCTCAGATGCAACATTTTCATGGTTGAAGGATCGATATGGCATTACATCCTAGTCCACCTGGAGTAGTGTTACACCAAAATATTAACAGACAGTTGTTCTCAATTTGTTACCCGGGTCTTAAGCCGAAATATTCATTAGCTTTAAACATGTTAACGTCAGGCAAGATTTACAATTAAAGTACGAACCATGAAATATTACAAGCAGAAATAGATATGAAATATATTTACTATTTAGCAAGTTTCTGAGATGTTGTGATGATAATGATGATAGGGGTGCAATAGAAAATAAGGCACAGTGCTTCTACATAATGTTTAACTAAAAGTTCTGTACAAATACCAATGTTTAGTTATACTACGCAGTTTGTTATTGACAACGTCTGAACAAAAGATAAAACAATCTCTAAATATTTGCAAATGTTGCTGTTTGTTATTTTGTCTTGGGTTGGGTGATGATCAAATGAGATGTTCAAATGTGGATCTGTAACAATAACAAATCAATATAATTTATTTTTAGCTCTATTGCTTTATGTAACAAGCCTGTCGATTTCTCTATTATCATCATCTAACCGTAAAAAATAAAAAAAACTTTATCGTATGAATATATGAGCAAGGTTGAATGTATCTGTTAACCTTGTGACATCCATTGACGTTATGTTAAAAGCCCCCCCCCCCCCCCCCCCCCCCCCCCCCAAAAAAAAAAAAAACCACAACAAAAAACCCAAAAAAACCCACACACAAGATAAAATGAACGTAAAAAGTAAATAGTTGCTCACTTAAGAATGTATAGTTAAAATCAATTCTCTATAATCTTTGTATGTAGTTATTTACATATTTGTAGTAGTGTATAATTCATTAGTTTAAACAAACAATACCTTTGAAAAAGCTACTTTCAAATACGATGTCTCAACATGATAACAAAACAGTTATCAGTTCATTAATTTCTTACTACACTTTGTAGATGTATAACGTAGTGAAAATATTCTTTATTTATATAAATGTCAAATTTGACTTATTCACGAATTTTTACTGCACAGGTAATGCTGCAATAATGTATTTTGTGTAAAAATACAAAAATTATACTCATACATGTATGACTTCCAGAACACATGTGGCAATGACTAAATCAACATTTAGATCCAAAATACAATAACTTATTAATTTAATTTATGCTAAAAAGTTGATGTAAGAGTGATTTATCGAAATAGAATAGCATACATCAATACACTGGCCAATACTTCCTATCAATGTCAGAATTGTGGTGAAAGTACGTTTGATTGTTATATTATTGCAGAAATATGTACTAAAATTGATCCCTGACCTCTTTTATTTGCATATCTCTCCATTGGACCAAAATTAAAACTCTTTTAATAGATTTACTCCAAAATATTGCAAATGAAGTTTTTTGGGTTTTTTTTTAATTTGTGACAAATGCAAAAACACGAGTAGAAACTCTTGCACATGGCCACATTGTAGTTGAATACATTATTTGAGTCTGCTATTATTTCTGAATATTTCTAGTATCGTTTTTCAATTAGACTTACTTTAGCAACATAGCTCTGAGAGAATTATAACATTTCAGCAGCGTCAATAAATGTTGGTTCAAGCTTGAATAAAACGGGACTTGTCCATAAATACTGTGTTTCTCTTTTACAATTTCCCCTTCTGTCTCTTCTCTTTCCTGTGAGAAATATATTCCATGTTTTCAATAGCATTCCTTCCTCTTTAAGTATTCAGATTTTTCAAAGAAATTGACGCAAGGATCTCCTTTTTGAAAATAAGATTGTGTTTTTGAAAGGAAATTGTTACTCCCTTGCGTGTATGAATGTTTATTTATAAACTTTAGAACAACTTCAATTTTTTAGATTTTAGAAAACAAAAGTAAAGTTGGTAAAATGCAAGTCGTCATTAAGTAAACGACTAAAAGTATTGTGAATGTTTACTGATATAAAATAAAATATACTTATATAAATTTTAGTTGTAATGGTAATCCTGAATATTTTATATATGTATGTATGATGTAAATATTGTTTTGTCTATTTTTAACATGATCAAAATAACTCCTGAAAAAAACATTCCAATTGGAATGATTCTTCTTAAAACATTTAGAAATATGCCGGTCGATACGGACAGAAATATTCTCATGTTTTAATCATTATATGTTTAAACTGAGCGCTCTGATTACTTTAGAGTTGGCATTTTGGGAAACAGTTGAACTGAACGTGTAATGTTTAGTGCATTAAAAAGGGAAATTTATTGAAGACTTGGATAGGCAATCACTTCTAGAGTACTGTAGATTTTTTTGAGATTGTTCAATCAAGTGATGAATTATGTTTGTACTGAACTGACTTCTGTTCAAATTAGGTGACTTTAACCTTGGAAATTATTGTTCTCAATGGAAAATGATTTCTCCATAAAAGGAATTCAAAGTGTTTTCAATACAACTTTTCTAGCAAGTTTGTAGATACGTGATGAGAACGATAGATAGGACGGTTTTAAAGGAATGGAAAATATTTATTAATCCCACGAAATTAAGTTATAAAGAGATAAAACAAAATGATAGAAGAAAAGTAAACGTCAAAGAGCTAAAAAAAATAATGATATTAATTTGCTATTCCACAGGTCCATATTTGATAACTACAATTTGTCTTATCACGCAACCAGAGAGATAATTACAATGTGCTATTTTGTCAGCAGTCGGACATGAACACTGTCTCTGTACACCAAGGTATTTGCAAACTGTGTTTTGTCTTCAACTGCATCACGCAATGCAATTGCTATTTATTTATTTGTTTATCTATATATCTCTAAGTCCTGCCACTCAGGACGGAAATATAATCAAACATCGCTACAAAATAATTCACTCAATCATTCAAACATGGATGCATAATTATTGTACATGTAGTGTACATATCCGATGTTACACTACTGAATTAATGGCTTGGTGTCATACATTGATTTATCTGCAGCGAATGAACTGGCTAATAGCAGTTTTAGGTTTGAATAAACGGATATCTTTAGGAGTGCTATTACAATGTCTTCATATGTTTCAACCAATCCTTAATACACACATAGGTAATAATTGAGCGAAACTAAAATTAGACCATCCGAAAGATCCCATTATCTATCAGGAATGGATATATTTGAGGGTAATAACCTACTTAGATTGCAGTCTACTTATTAATCCTTCAACAAGATAACTTAAACAATTGAATTTATGAACAATTGAGTAAAACTATCCTTGTCATGTGCGAGGGAATAAAAGGATGACGCCACAAGCGTTATTTAACTTTGAATAATGTATCGATTAAACATCTCTACCTTTTTAATCTCAAACGTAAATGTGACTTCAACAGTGTTATTTTGACTATTCTATATATCAATCTATCTCATCGACTGTGTATTGCATAAGGTATAACTGTGTAGAATGCTGAATTGAGAAAATGTTTTAGTCTCATTAATAACAATAATCGTATGTCTTCACATAGTTTAATTATATACAAAAACAGGTAACTTTATGTTTTCATGAATATATAGGATGCCTCGACCTATCCTTATAAGATAGGATTAATGAAGCATTATGTTATGTAAGCTCCTGTGTTTTATTGCTTAATCCTACATGTTCAAGACACCTTGATTACATTGTTGCTTCACATGACAGCAAATCTTGTTTTATTTCAGATTGGGTACACGTTAAGCAGTGTGTAATTATCTCCCGTGTTGCGTGAAGGGACAAATGCGATTCTTGAACATGAATCTGTGCCAGACAGGATCAATGTAACAGATTCTTTCTGTTAACTCTTGTTTTTTATAGATAGCCGAGATGATTGGCTGGGAGATAACTTAATTAGTGTTTGCTAGTGTACTGCAGTATCGTCCCTACTGTTAATGTGAAAGGTATTCAATGCCGACTCTTTGATTATAGATAGAAAGTCGGATTGAATGAATGAATCCTGTTCCAATGTTCATTTATTGAACTATACTTAAAGCTATACTTCAGTTGTGATGAAATATGAAGTGATGGTAATTGCTTTTCAGTTTGTCTCAACAATGTGTTCCAACAGCAATTCAGTTGGTAAGGGTGATGTACTGGATGAATTAATGTTTACTCAATTTAAACATATGGTAATCATTAGGATTTAAATTAAATCTTAACGGAATATAAGAATTGAAACAGTTATTGGTGACCGTAACAGTACAAATACGATTATAATCATTGTCAATCACAGAAAAAAATCCTTAATTAACATATTTTGCTTAAGAGCAGTGTCTCTGCTGTCTTACATACCATAAAGCAGACAATGTTTAGTCCTTCGCTGCATACCATTGTTAAGATATTTATATATACTGTTAAAAATTTGGTGAGAACCATGTTATCTCTTTTATTATTAAAACAGGTTGATTTTAATATACATTTGAAAAATGAATGGACATGTGTGACGAACACACACAGTCATTCAGCGAATGTCTCAATCAGACATGCAAACCATGGAAAGCAGGTGCATAAGAAAAGTTCACTTAAGGGTTCTGCAATATGTATGGTAAGGTGTTTTGCTACGTGTCCGTAGAAGTCTGCACCGTTAATTTATCCAATGAATTTATGAATACGCGGCGTCGTAGATGATATTTGACCACTGAAAAACACTAAAGAGGAATTGGAATGTTGTTAAGAGTAAAGAGTGACCTGCCGGACCTCATTCCACAAGAACATGTTGAACCTTCTCCAAAAAGCATTGCTTGACAGTATAGTTCAACCAAGCACCAAACAGAAAGTTGAAAGAGCTGTAGTGCGTGCTAGGGGCTCACATACATGTTATTAACACGTTGTTGACTCGATAATCGTCGATTTTTACCTTTTGTTATATTCAGTTGTAATTACATTATATTCCTTGGTGTTTTATCTAGGTGTTATGACAACGTTTCTCTGAATAGTTTTCTCCATCTTTCATTAGATGTGTTAGGTGTTCAAATCAGACCTGGTAAAAAGAGAACATGTTCTGTACATTCTGAAAAATAACAAGAAAAGCCTTTAAAAAGGCAAACTTGGCGGGCACAAGGGCATACTTATTGGATTGGAGAGGAGGAGTATATTAATAATAGTAATTTGAAACATAGCTATGTGAAGGCGCCAATATTGTGTATGTTATTCAGGCTACTATATTTGCCAAACCTCACTCGACAAGCGACTATGACGCTAATACAAATGGAAAAATCAAATAGTTGTGCAGATATGGCATTTACTGTGTTTATATTGGTAAAGAGAACCTAAACTATATCAAAAGTTCCAATTTTAATTAGCTTGGGGAATTTCGAATCACAATCGGCCTACTAGAAGAAAAATATTCATCCTTTCAATAACTTCTCGTGGCAAGTGAATATTTTCAAATAAAACAATTTAGTTATTTAAATACTTATTTTCTATATAATTTGAATAAAAGTTTTGCAAGTATATGAAATTATGTTTGTATATAAATCCCGTAGAAAATTAAAAGCTGTTGTTTGGAAAGTTGATATTCATAAACATTTGAAAAACTTTAGTTGAAACGTCAAACCTTTTAGCATAGAGAATCATATGTCTTTGAATAAAAAGATATTTTCTAAATTTTATCATGAAACGGTTTTAAATTCATATTTGTTATGAATGATAATTTTAATTGCAACCGACAAGTTTAAAACCAAATATTGGAAAAACCCAATTGAAAATGATCTTTAAGAAAAGGTAGAATTATTTCATGATTTGTTATCAAAGTAATTCAAGAAATAATATATAGGACAAGTGAGATACAAAGGCAATGGCCGTCTGTCATCTTCGAAGAATGCGTGGTCTCGCATTCGATATCTAGGTCACCATGCACAAAGTTGCTTTGATGAATCCTGGCTGATAGCGATACTAAGGATACAACGTTTGACGAGATGTTATCGTACTTTCAACCAAAACTAGTAAACCAAAATTAATCTTATATCTTTTGCGTTTGATATCGAGGGAGTGAGTTAATGTTTAGCGCCGCTTGGGCAATATTTCAGCCATTAGCGGCGAGGTTTTATAACGAAGAGAGAAAGAGAGACGGGAGGCGAGGAGAGGTGGAGGCATGTTCAGTAGCGTCAATTACGGTCCTCCGTTATGAGCCCAGGATGGCACGCACAGTGATAGAAGAGAGTGTGTGACTCGTGCGCTAAGCGCTCACATTACTGAACATGTCTATTTGACGATTCTTGGAAAACTGTCAGCTGTTTGTTGAAAAAGCGTGGGTTGTTACAAAAATAGAATAATGACTCCGATTCTTGAATGCGAAATAATGGACCAAACTTGAAAAAATGTAGCCTCTTATATGTGTGACATTATTTACAAATGAGTATTTACACTCTTATCAACATATATGAAAGAAAATATCATTCTTCTCCCAATATGACATTTGTAGGGAAATCAAATTCCACATTTATTTTTAAAGCATGCCAAATATTTTGTGGTACCCACAAGGTCACATGGTTAATTTTTTGCTACATCTCTTTTCATTGGTCATTGGATACGCCGTGATACAAATAGAACATCTAGCATTGGCTAAAACTTCTCTTTGAAATTTCCAACTGTATTATAGAGTGAAATATCGGCAATAAGTGCCATTTATCAAATGTATAAGTACTTGGCGGCTTTGGCCGCCAAGCAATAAGAATACATTCCATGTTCCCGAGCATTTGTATTGAATAGCATAGTGAAATATTTGTTGGGTACATGAAATAATTGGTCGGTATAACTTATATTTGTAGCAAAAATGTAGAGACACAGATCATTTATAAATTGAAACAGTCACACGTCAGATGCACAGATGTTTGCAGTGATACGTCACGATCCAAACCAGATGTTGAGATAGACATGTTTCGTATCACTGTTGATATCAATGGAGTAGAGATCGGATCTCTCTGAAGTGTTACAACAGACATCACAGTTCCTTCATTCTGCGCTACATTTTACTAAAGTAGAATCAGTGGTAATTATCAATTTATAAACAAAAAGCAAAAAGCAAATTCCCATTTTTTAGACCTTTTCTAAGAAAATAATGGAAACAAAAGTTCCTTCACTCGTCACATCTGCATGTATGAAATTTGATTATGTGATATAGGAATTGTTGTGCCATATAAATTTTACATGATCTATTTTTGAAAGAGCACATACAACATTTTTTGTCACATTTGTCATGGGTGCAGAGATTTTTTTTATTCCAATTGATCATGATTGACTGATTCTGTTACTTTGTGTGACTCAGTTATTGTTTTGCGCTACTTACTTAATATTTCAACTATAAGCATGTACCAACAATTTGAGGTAGATCTCCCTAATGTTTATTCCAATGTAGTCATGACCAAGTTTGTAAGCATACTTATTTAAAACATGGTATCCCTATGAATGTAAGATAAGTAAGAGAGGGTAAATACTTATTAAAGATTACATACCAAATTCCTAATAATCCTACAATAAGTAAAAAGATACAAAAAGGGGGAATTGAAAGGGTTTACCATCATGGCATCAAAAAACAACACAACATAATATAATTTCCTATAATTACTCAGTTTTTTCTAAGCTTTCCAATTCAAGCTTTCTCAAAATGAAGGTTTCATTTGAAAAGAAAAGAAGTCGCAGAAGACGAATGATGCTAGTTGTAGATGGTCAGTTTAAAAAATTAGTTTTTCTTGCTGAAAAAAATCTGTTGGGTTATTCAATTACCTGCTAAACTGTTTTTCGGACGAATTATCATCCTTCTTTTTTTCAATGTGAAGTTTTTTCATCAGTTACCTATAAAACAAGTTAGTAACACTTATTTCAGTTTTTCGCATTCTATATTAGTTAAAAAGATAAACCTTATAACGATAATTACATCTATTTCAAATGTTAAACATTTCATTAAAAAGTGCATATAATTAGTGCCATGTCTGCAATTATACCATCCTACTTAATCAGTGTAATTGAATCCGCTGATCCACCTCCTTCCATATACCCAGATCTCTTTGCTTTGCTTACCTGTTATTATTTCAGCCAATGAAATGTCGATATCCAAGGAGCTTAAAGCTACTCTTTTGAACTTAACGGAATTTTCCATCCGGGTTGTGCCGCTGTTGCTGGATGCGAGTCGTCTAATTGGCTGGTTAGATAGCTAGCGATACGATGCTTTTTGGCCTTAAGGATACCAGGGTATATAGAAGGAGCTCGATTCAATTACGCTGAAGAAGCAGGATGCAATTATACATTCAAGAAACTGATTCATCATGACATTTTAGAAACCTCTTCTGACTACACTAAATATGTTAGACGATATTAAATTTTGTAGGGCAATAAGTAATATGCTAATGTTTCTATGACATCATTTAGCCATAGTGCAATTATATCGGAATACGATTTGCTGTTTTGAAGTTCACACTTCTTATGAACATAAATGAATAAGACAAAATAGACTTGTGATTTTAGCCACTGCCTGTTTTTGCATTAGGTAACAACGTAGAATGTGTTCCCCACCACCAGTCTCAAGAGAATTGAAATGCAAGTTCTGTGTACATAAGAAACATGATTTATTTGTTTTATTGAAATTCTAAGGGAATTGAACAGTGAAGTTAGTGAAAAAATCTCAGTAAACATTATCATATTTACTAACAGTAGTACTAAAGCTTCTCAGTTGATAAACCAAGTGGGATATGGTTAACCTGTCATTATTTAAGAATGTATATTGTAAATCATATGTATGTGAATGTCTACTTCTCTCCGTATGTATGTGATAATACACACCGCGATAATACAAAATCGCGAAATATCCCCACTGCAGTAATAAAAAATATACTCTGATACAGCTCAAAGTCAGCTTTTTTGTTAATTTATCAATACTTTGCATCAAATTCCGTGTTAATACCTTATAATTTTATTGATTAATATTTCTCCGAGCCTAAGGTCTGTGTATTAACTCGGCCGATTCGGAAATAATTAATCAATTATAGTTTTTCAAACAATTTCACTTTCTCTTACTTGCACCATCGTAAAGAGGTCATTTTCATCAAAATCAAAATTGTTGATCTCATAAAAATCATGAAAGTTTTGAAGCGATTGTATGGCTCGTGTGCATATTTAGAGTCACATTTCAGTATGCTTCGTATTGACCAAGTTTTCCTCTATTAGCCCAATTAACAAATCACGTGGTCTAGACCGTAAGATGTGTTTATAAGTGCCATACAATTGATAGTTAGTCAATAAAGTAAGGTACACATGAGTGAATCAACAAACACATTGGGTTATTTTCATAGTTTTAAGGATAATCCTTCCGCCATGTATTATTGAGTGGCAGCTTCAACCTAATATGTATAAAATAGTTCATAAAATAACAGCCAACAGTGTTTAACAGTTCCTATGTATACAATAATTCTAAGCAAACTGAGGTACCTGATTTTACACATCGTTTGATTGCTAAGTGAGATTGAGAATTTGTGTTAGATGAGGAAATGGTGTATTATTTAATACATTAATCTTTATGTTAGTTCAGGATACACTTGTCAATCATCGTCATGATTATACTCAAGTTATCTCTTATAAAACACTGGACCAGTCAGGAAAGGCCATGTGAAAGGAAAAGATGAATATATGCAATCCCTGAAGATCATTTTATAACCATACTCTAGTGAAACATGATTTACCCATTATTCATATCAGGGCGATATTCATTAGCATTGTCAATATCGGACAGATATCTCCGGACATGTCAATTTCTATTCCCAGGGTAGTCGTAGACAAGTCTTTATACAGTTTCATTCATGCAATA
Organism: Phorcus lineatus; assembly: GCA_921293015.1. NCBI lineage: Eukaryota > Metazoa > Mollusca > Gastropoda > Trochida > Trochidae > Phorcus > Phorcus lineatus. Next base: position 5,415,961 of record OV121092.1, read on the forward strand.
ACCATAAACCGTATGGAAGAATTCTTTCCATCAAGATCTTGTCAATTTATGAAACATGTTTTCTATAAAGCATTATTAGAGTTCTTTAGAATATTAGACATTGGCAAGTCAAATCTAAATTCATCAATGATTGATACGTGTTACTAATTAAAATATAATATTGTGACAACAATTCTGTCTCTAAATCATTTGAAAATGGAGAAAATTGTCCCTAAGTTCTATAGTATTTTCATTGAACTGTCTATCGTTTATCCAATGTTGTGGTTAAGTTTGACAGGCAACTACTAAATCCTATATTTCACATCAAGGAAAGGGCATTTAGAAGTCATCTGCATAAGAAAGGAACGATTTATGGAAAGTAAATTCTTTATTGCTCGCGACCTTCTTAATTTTATTCTATACCTTCATCAGGAGGGAACTCGGGAATAACAAAACTGGATACATAATTTCCATCTCTCTCTCTCTCATGTTCAAAGACTTCAAACATTAGGAGAGGGAAGTGGTAGAACTTTCTTAAAATGAACGATAGCTGCAAGCCATGAATCTTTTTTACAATGTCTTTCAAATAAATGCCATAACAAGAATCAATGTTCTCGTATACCAGCACAAAACAAACAACGAAAGTTAGTTTTTCAAATGTTTCTCCCTTTTTACAAATAGTATGACAACGATACATGACAATGTCTGCATGCGATCAGTATTCACAATACATCAATCATGAAACAGGACATGACATGTCGAGCAGAATTAGTACTTGTTAAGCTCCTCTACCAACAACTGAAATTTGGCATTTTTTGTGCAGTTTTATGTTTAAAGATGATGTTTTCATAAAGGATGAGAATCACCTTGGTTGGGTCGTTATTTTTACGGTGGAATCAAAATGGAATCATTTTTCAAGTTTTGCCAAATAAGAGTAACCTTCCTACAGTCATAGAATAGGTGGGTAATAGTTTCAATAGAACCCGAACAATAGCTGCATAAGTTAGTATTAGTGTATTGCATCTTAAAAAGGCTGTTGTTTGTTACTAAATAATGAAGAAGTTATATGTTATACAATTACCAATCATCAAGATGCTGAGCATATACATACTGGCACATAATTGAAAACAAGGCACATTTCAGGATTTTTAAAACAGGTTTTAAATGTTACAGTTACGCAAATGAAGCAACCATCCTTAGGGAGCTAGGTGTTGGTTGCTTTAAAGATAATTTAATCATTTTACGCAGTTAGAAATTGTGTTTCTGCGCAGAGACAGCATTTTATTTGTTGACAAATATAGCTCTGTGTTATTATATCCCTGCTTTCGTGATAGCACAAATTAGATTTTTCTAGCATGGACCTACGCAAAAACAAATCATTATTATAATTACTTTTAGCTCTTTGAGTGAGTGATTTTTTCTTACCATTTCCCACATCATAGAAATTCGTTTAATGAATTTATGTGATAAATTACTTCAAAGAAAAGTTATCTATTGATGTGAAGTAAATAAGCTCATAATTTTAAAAGAAAAAGAATGAAGAGGAGATATAGGTCGTTCACTTAAACAAGGGTAATCAATTTTGTATATTGATATCAAGTTCAGATATTCATTTCTTTCTTGATACTGGTCATGATTCATTCTCATTAAAACACAACGAAATTCTAAGTGTGTAAACACATTCACATGAAAGGAATCATTTTCGTAATTTTAACAGTTTTGAATATGTTTTTCGACTGTTTACCAATAAAACGTTAAAAATAGCAAGCAAATGTCCATGAATTATGTTTTGAGAGTTTCTTGAAATGCTATTAAAATGGATTAAAGTTATTTTGTGCGAAATCATTCTAAACTGAATTTCAGACTATTATGACTCTCTTCAATCATCGTTAATTCTGACGATAATTCAGCATGAAGTGAATTCTTTGAATAAACAACACTGAACATAAGCTTATTTCCATTACTTATACTCTCATAATTTGCGGTAATTCAGGGCTTTATGCTCCGATAACCCTTCTCAATCACCCCTGGGATATTTCATCAGGAAATGGTTTTTTTTAAATTACTGGCTCTTTAACTTGTTATGAAACAACTCGATATAAGATGTGGAAATACGCGTTAGGTAACGATATGATCAAACCAGTCCCTTTAAGCGCATGCTCAGAAATTTAATTTTAAAATCTAGAGGGAAACTTTTAATCCTGATTTGTTGTGAACACGAAAGTGTGAGCTACGAGCTGGAATTGGTAGCTTCTTCTACGCAAGAATAAAGGGGATTGTCACCATCTTTAGAGAGGGGGCCAGGTCTAATCAATGTAGCAGTTTCATTGACTTATGCAAATAAAAGGCGGGCAATTTTGGGGCAGGTTTTCCTGATGAAATTCCCAGATGTGATGGTGAAGTGTATCAGAACATTAAGCCCTGGGTGACCGAGGATGCACTCCAATACAAATATAGTTTTGATGATCTTGGCATTTAACGGAGAGAAATTTCATGAATAATGAAAACACTGAAGAGTTTAAACATAATGAGTCTGCTTTTCTGAGAAACAATGAGTAAATGACCACGTTAAAGAAAAATCAACTAGGTAAGCCAAATATCGCAAGGGAACCTCAAATATAACGTTTTACAGTTTCTAAGGAAATGATAGGGATTGAACTGACATATTCTTGATTCCACTGCTACAGCTGCTGTTTCAAGGTATGTTTCACTACTTTAAATTTTAGTGCAAATATGAATGATGTGATTTGACAAGTTGACATATTCAACAATTTTAATTGCAGAGGTAAAGATCTTTGATTAGATGTATAAAACATATGAAATAACATTGAGATTCTTCAAATTACTTTCAGAGCACATGTTGCAATGACTAATGCATCAGTGAAGCCCAAAATGCAATTACTGAATTGTTTTATCTTATTTTCATTTACCAGTGATTTATGAAGACAACATAAGGTACATCATTACACCGGGCACAGATTTCTATTAGTGTCAAAATTTGAGAGAAAATAAAAATGATTGATAGTTTATTTCAGAAATAAAAACAATCAATATTTTCAACAAATGTGTTACTCTCTCGTTTTCGCAAATGCCACAGTTTTTTTGGGCATGTGACATATTTGTCCATTGAATATGTACCGTACCTATAACCCATTTTGTAGATGTTCATTTTCATGGCCTTAAAAAAACATGAAATAACATTAAAAACATCTGTAATCTTTTAGAAAATAGATACTGTATTATTAATTTACAGATTAAACTTACTCTGCTGGGTTTTTTCAAATCGCTATAGCCATAAATTTTCTGTTGACTCAATGCGATTATTGTTATTCGTGGACAGTTGATATTTCTTTTAAAGGTAACTTAATGGGACTAATGTTTCATAATTACCGAACCAAGCTATGTGTCATTGGATTGGTATATCACAGTTCCTAGTAATGTATGCAAAATTGATCACACTTCAGTGATGCTTGCTTCTTTGGGCAACAGTGCCCCCTTTCAGAAAGCAAACTTTACAAAAGTTAACCTGAACTCCCATTGCACTAAGGTTACCTAGTGACTTACGATCACCCTAGGGCTTTGTGAAAGCCCTTTAGTCTGTTGATGCATGTGAAAATGAACTGTAGCTGCGTAGTGTCTAGGTTGGTCTTTTTCTCTTTTCTCTTTTTGAAACAAAGCCCTACAATAACCATAACATTTCACCAGTGCAAATAAACAGTGATTTAGAAGAAAACATTTTGTGAAAAGCTTCTATGCATACGCAAAAAGACGGTTACTATCTTTATAGGTAAATTTAAGTCAACAAAGACTACAAAGTTTTTTTTACTTTTAAATTTTCCATTTCTGTTTTTTTTTTACTTTTCTATTACAAAATATTCTAATGAGATGTATGTTTTTCTTTACTTTCCAAATTTGAAATTAAATTACACAGGGATATGCGTTTGTAAGGAAACCTTATTATTACCTCCCCTATTTCAAGGAATGTTTAGTGTTATAAATATTCATTCCTTTGAATTTTTCAGTTTAGAAAAAGAACCTAAAGCAGTTTTCATTTAGGAAATGACTAAAAGAGTTCTGAATATCTGTTTTCATAAAAGAAGATTGATCTAATTGATAGTTGCAATATTTATATCGATCCTCATGTTAATTTCGTTGTGTCTTTTTTTCTTTCTTATTTGACAGAATACGTCCATGGATGACATTCTTTAACTATGAACAATGCAATTTGAAACAGGGAAATCTCGTGATTAGAAAAACAAAAATTTGGTGCCAATAGACAGAAATAACGTCATATTCCAAATGTAAGATGTTTATAAAAGAGTGCTCTTATGACGTTATAAATGTCTTTTACGAAATGCGTCTAAGTTGCCAAAAAGGTCATATTGACTGTTACAGGTGTATTGTATTATAGAATTGTCTTTTATCACACATATGTTTGTATGTTGATATGTTTGAGTGTAAACAATTAAGCTTGATTTGTATGTTTTAAATAGGGTTCCTTTTTTTATTGTTCCATTCCGTAGTCTGCTTATAAATGTGAATATGACCTGTAGTGTTATCCGTATTTGTTTGTTTAGGGTATCAATAATTATCTATGATAGATAATGCTAATGTGATTCTGTATCCTTCATAGGTTTTCGAAAGCATTGATTTTTATTATTTCAATCAACGCTGCAATGATAAACTGTTTAAACAAGCAGCTCTTAAAAGAACAACACATCCCTTTTGTACAATATTGTAAAATGAATTGACGTTTTTTCATCTTGACGAGAAAGAAAATATCTTATCTTTAGATACATTATAGTTGTAAACAATAGTACATTTTGTGGTTGTTTTCTAAAGACATAAGTTCAAACTCATCAACCTTTTCCCAAATTGATGAAGCTCGATGACTCAAAGCATGCATAACATTCCATATCATACACAAAGAATATCATTAAAGGTCTTGCCCTGCTTTGTTAAACAGTGAAATGCACTTGCAGTCAACTTGAAATAATAAAATTGCCCGCACAGACCTGTTATGGAGGATACAGAAGGATTCATGCAGAAATATGTGTTTCTAGCTATTTTCCTACTTGGTTCATATTGCATTCAGTTGTTATTATTATTACATATTTTAATATATACTATTTATAATGATGAATGGAGGCTAAGGGTGTTTAGATTAAGTGAAGATTACAATATTTTAACATAATTACGTTTTATATTATTATATATTTATGTTTAGAAAGATGACTTAGATTTCTGTACAATGTTCAAATTTTGCGAACATGAGTTCACTATAGGGTCGTTGTACATAAGTTCAAATTTCTTACGTCAGCCACTGTCAACCATTGAAGCTTGGTAACTCACGAAGCATATATAACGTTCCATATCATACACAAATGATGTCAAAAGAGGTCTCATTTGAAAGTGAAATGCACTTGCAGTCAACTTGAAATAATTTAATTTCCTATTTGTGCCAGTTGAGGAGGATAGAAAAGTAATGATGCGAAAAAAATGGGGTTACATTCTGACTATTTTCAAACACATCATTTTTAAAGAATGAATGATGAATCAGTTGTTCATGATCAGATAGTTTGTATTATGTTAACGTTGACATTTTTGTATATACGAAAGGTGTAAGAAATAATGTGACATTCACACAGATCTTGTAAGTTAAATATTAATCACGATAGCTTTGTTAATCAATAACATGTATTATTATATGAATGGATTATTTCCGGCTCTCTGATTGGCCTACTTGGTCACATGAAAGCATTAACGTCAACCTGTGTGGATCGGGAGAGGTTGATATAACAATCAAACACATCCGGTGTATAAAAATAATTTATAAAATCCCGGTCTACCGGACATACCAGCAGAATGGCAATTCAAGACCTATTTCATATAATAAAACAATTATATACTTCAGACTCGGTTCATCCAATGATTTATCGATCTTGGACATGGGATATTCACCTCGGCTTCGCCTCTATGAATATCACGTCCAAGATCGATAAATCATTGGATCAACCTCGCTTGAAGTCAATAAATTCTATAAGGTTTAAATTCCAGTAAGCCCGCGGTGTCAACAGAAGTATGCTTTATCATATGTAAAGACAATGCAAATTCATCAGCTGCTTCATTCTCTGAATGGAACGCCAATTTGCCTTGACGGATAAGTTGAATACAGATGAATGTCTTATTTAAAAAAAGTGTTCTGGTAATCGTTATAACTTGTGAGCCTCATACTTATTGGATTGGTAAACTTCATAGCAACTGACAAGTGAGCTGACAATTCCAAGATAAAAATGTCATCAGTGGTAATTACAAAAAAATGGCATTGCTTTGTGTCACTGTGCTAGTTATAAATACCCAGCATGACAAAATGAGGTCATGTGCATTTGACACCTGTCATAATGGCAAATCCCTAGCATTTTATGTTGATTTCTGTAATTTGTTTCACTATCGACAAGTTTTTTTTCTAAAAAACGAAGTGTTCGGATTAACCGCGGCTTGACTGTGATTGAATATATATTGAATAGTTACTATTACAACAAATGCAGATGAAAACATCAACATCAAATATTTAAATGGTTTGGGGGAAATATTATAAAAATCTGCGGGGAACATGTAGACGTTCAACACCAGTGCCTTCATTTATCACACACTTCGTGAATTGACATACGTTAGATTTTCCATATGTGTATAACCACTTTCCAAAATACTTGCAGCGGGAGAAATAAGTCTGATGGGTGATACATTCACAGTGTCCTAATTGAAAGCAAGTGTATTATATACATTTCAATAACCGCTTAGCCTTAAAGACACATTTGAATGTTCAGATTTCTCTATCGCTAGGTCTGATGTTCATGACATTGGTGAAAGTATTTTTTTCTAAATTAGCTGCAGCTTAGAAAATAACTTGATGATTACGTGTGTATCATAACGACGAGGTAGGTGAAACATAGCTAAAACGTTGGCAGCCCACAGTAAACATGAGCAAGTGCGCGTGAGTCATTCAAGATCAATTGAGGGATATATACCGATCCTTGAGTAAATTGTCGTGCAATAAACGTTCAATTATATAGAAGTATGCCTTTTAGCTCAATTAACAAAGAAGAAGTGTTGATATGGCAATAACAAGATGAAACATGCAATGTTAATTGTATTTCCATGTTTCCTGTTCCCGCTTAATGGACATTCAATTTACCCTAAGCATTTGCAGCTGATTTATACATACCTTGTCTCTCATTTTGCCAAACCTACTAATTCCTGTGAATACCTATTTATCAGTATTAAGCTTTCGTAGGTAGGACGAATGCCATCGCACCAACTAAAACCCCAGAAAGTCTACAAATAGTAAAACATAAAGAAACGCATGTGTAAATGTAACTTGATTTCAGAAAATTGTCCGACAATCACGTCAGTAGGAAGTTCAAACTGATCAAAATATTCATTTATTTAAGTAAATGTACAAATTATTGTCCTGCATGTTTATTTTCATTGATCGTAAATGTAGATACATTTTCCTTTGTCAGCAGACACCTATAATAGCCGTCAAACAATTATATTGAATTATTATCATCAATTAATCTGTTCCACTTATTCAAGGAATTTTTTTAGTTTAGTAAGCGTGACACTTAATTTGCAGTGGATGTAATAGATTATTCGTCCCTTAAGCAAGTTAAAAAGCATTTAAATAGCAACATTTAATATCAATCTCTATGCAGTTTATGTTACTAGTTAGACAGAACGTGAGTTTTTTAAAGCTTAGTGAAGGGTGTGTGCTTTTAAATACGAAGCACTGAACAAGTACTCGAAACTTTGAGGTGCAGGCTTTGTATAACAGACACATTAATATTTGATTCTGAGGTGGATCTAAAACACTTTTCTTTTTTACAATCACGAGTATCTGAAGGACTTGTCAAAAACATTAGCAACAATTTAAAATTATTGATTCTATTTGTTAGTTGATTAGGTTTAGTAATCATGAACGTATGGCAATGAGCGGGGTTTTTTCCACCACTTTAACATATGCCATATGGTGTCATGTTTTTTTATAATAATTAAAAAAGTACAACAGAATCGCTCTGAAAAAAATGTAGAGAAAAATAAAAGAAAATTGTAGTTTAAAAAAATATCTGTTTTTCTGAAAGTAACCATATACATATTGTAGATGTGCCCTTTCATTGCTTTCATTGCATCTATGTTCATAATTTCTAATACATGGAACCCGCACCATTATACCATTGACGTTTTGATAGGACTGATTTAGAGCAGACGTTTGGCAGACGTTGATAGAAAACAAGGAACTCACCGGTAAAAATCCATAACATAAACAGAGGATGTTTAAACAAACAACTCACTGTGACGACAGACAGCGGTCTCAGACCGTCCATACGAAAATGATGTTGTGATCATGATATGTAGGAATATGTTTATTAGACATTTATGGGCCAACTTTGTATTTTTTTCTCTGCTCCAATCATTTTCCAGTAATACTGATAATAAACAAAATCTGCGTTATAAAAGTATGTAAGTGCATCTTTAAACATGAAAATACAGATGCACCTTATAATGAAAGAGATCCAACATAACTGGTAAAAGCGTTCTCATGTTCGGCATTTTAAATAGAGGAATGTGCACTTACAGCACAGAAACATTGTACTTGGGTCCATTAACTCGATCAGCAAAAGCAAAATAAATGTCTTACAAACTTTACCACTTTTTCTGACGTTTCTAACTCAGAACGTGCGCCATATACTAATTATTGAGATTTGAATAGGAGCAATATTTTCAAACCATACCCGATAATTGCCATGTTCTTGGATGGCAGCTGAAACTCTTAAGAAACAATATTTTGGTCTGACATGACCCGTGATTTCAACTAATTTCTGTCTTTTTTCTGTCTACACCGCAATTTGACTTCTTAAAATGTTAAACGTTTTCGATTTATTACAGGAAACATGTACATGATGCGATGTACTTGAGAAGATAGAAGTCTGTTTAATGCTTCATGGTAATGATGTGGTATTTGCATTCTACTAGGAAAAACATAAAAGGAAGCTGTACATAACAGAAAGAAAACATCAGTGACTTTAGGTTACTCAGGTTTTTGTTTATCAAGGATAACTAAATCACTATGAGAAGGCTAAACAAGCGTCATCATTAAAAAAAACCTTTTCACTTTGTTTATTAATTAAATTTGTTTCTGTTTATCATTTAACAAACCCAAAATTGTTGCATGAGCTTTATCTGGAAATGCATTTACATATGTACAGATATAGGAATAATGTTAAACATTACCTTGATCAAAACCCTGCATTTGATTTATGTTACAAGCATACCTTACGCTTCAAACCTAGATTTATATGACAAATTGTTATGTGCAAACTTTCAAGAATTCATTGTGAACCATGAATATTACATGTCAGACATCTCCAAACCTGCGTTCTTGATTACTAAATACTTCTCAGGATAGTCGTCATGTTTGATCATAGAACTGTGTATGAATATTTCGTGATGTCAATCTTACAGATATCTTATCTTTACCTCGTTGGTGAAATATTTCTGGAAAGTACTTTTGGATTTCAACAGGGGATACCCATACACATCCAAAGCTATTTTTAAAGGCAGTCTTCTTACCCAATTTTCATGTCCTGATTCATCAATTCTTTTAACTGTTAGAACACTTTCTCTTGTATCTAGACTGAGGTTGGCTGAGAAGCCTGGTCAAAAATGTCAAATATCTGCTAATGGCATATAAGATTAAAGGATGTCGTCTGCACTCAGCTATGGTAGCTTTGTTAGGAGATCTAGAGCCAACTTTTAAAATAGTTTTACCCAAGTTGCCATGCACCTTTCAACAGGTTTTTGGATTTACCAACCCAATCATTATGCGCCATAGAACAAAGTCGGCTCTATTCTCACCTGACATATTTTAAAGCAAGCATTTACAATCAATTCTCTCCATGAATGCCTCTTGGTAATAACTAATACATCAATTTATATAATCATATGAACAGAACTGAAAGCTTTTTGAAAGTTAACAAATTAAAAAAGTTGTTGCCCTTTTTACGGAGGTTTGGTATAAAAAAAACAAAGTATGCAATAATATCAGGACCAATGTCGGAATTATTTCAGTAATGCGTTTATCGAGTTCACGCAAAGACATCCCAAGACATTCATATACAACATAAAAAGTACCTTGCATATTTCTGTATTTGTTAGGAAAAGAATCTTTCAAATAATCATTGATAGTCACATGTAATACAATAAATCAAACTTTGTTGACAGTTTTGATTTCGGCATTGGATAGACAGTATCTTTTAAACTGTGATTCAGGAAAGATATCTTTTAGAAATTACTTGATAGTAAAGTGAAGCTTCCTGCTATAAACAAGAGTCCGGTCTTCTCATTCTTGTAAGAAACATTAATAAACAAGTCGATAAAGAAGAAATAATGTAATTGCTTCTTCAGTGAGTGTTAGATTGATAGACAAGACTTAGGAAGTAGAGTAGATGAAGACAGGAAGAAAATGTAGGTTGTTATTGTTGTACGATCAACACGGAGTAATGTACCGTGTATGATATAGTGATATATGATGAGTTAAAAATTACCTTTTTAGAGTCCTTTTTATACTGGTGTGATGAAGAAATACAAGTTTTTATTGTCAGACAGATTCATCATTGAAATACATAAAACGTTGTATTAATAAAGGACTGAGTTTGCTTGACATAATCACATCATCTCACGATTCTAGTTCAAAAAATTTTACGTCTTAATTTTTAATGGAGGATTGAGATCATACAACCATATAAAGAAACTTTACTTTACATGACGTAATTGGGTCTTTCTTTTGTTATCTGAAAGTTTATCCAACTAACTCTTGAACCTAGAAAACATCATATTTATTTGGTGTTTACAATGGATGATGCCATGAGATAGAGGATTTATTAATTATTGCATGATAATTTATCTTTAGATCATTGATTAAAAATTATAACCTTGTACCTTTCCGCTATCAGCAGTTTTTTTTTGGTGTTTTTTTATTTTTTTTTTTTATCAGTTCCCAATTTTACAGAGTCAGACATCTATTCATATCTCCCAGATAAAATACATTAGAGTTAAATTCTAAATATCATAACTTGATATAGATATGAGACCTAAATCAATTACTAAAAAATGGGATCAGTTAAATTCTAGTCTAATTACTGGTTATAATGATAACTGAATGTTACCTATGAATCACAAGTACTAAAATACGTATTATCGTTGATTTTACGACGAGAATAGTTTCAATATAGCATTTATTTTATCAATCGATTCTAGGATGATTCTTATCATCAAACACACTAAGTTTGTGCCCTGATAGGTTATGAGACATTCGGATATCAAATCAAATAATCCAAAGTAATTGTAAACAGAGGTCAGCAGATATGGAAATGAAAATAAAACTATATTTTTACCTAGTGAGGTTATCAATTGAAGTGTCATTATAGCGATTCATCCACCAAAAGAGAAAGCATTTGTTTGTTATTTCATTTGTATTTTGATATTCGTTTAGATCTCAATACTAGTTTAGTCATGCTGTTAAATGTGAGTATAAAGATTATACCTTAACACCTATTACTGTGTTATTTCAAGGTGTATTGACGAAAACGGGACCTATTGCAGGTAATGATCCTCTACAATAACAAGAAAAATATCCCATAGATGTCCCAAAAAAGAGAAATGTAAGAATACATCCAAACAAGTACAAACGGATTTTAGCTTTGGTAGTTACAAGATAACAAAGATGTTTATATGAAACAAGATAACAAAGATGTTTATATGAATATTTGATTATTGCCACGAACTCAGGTGTGTTTTGAGGCTATTTACTTTTCCCATGATCTCGTACCTGTTTATTAACAGGCCACTGGTCCCATTTCAGGTAGTTGGTGTCATGCGGTACATACCAGCGGGATATAAAAGAAAATATGCCATTGATCTATCCAGATAGCGAAACACAGGAATTTTGTGGACGATAATAGACCTACATCTGCTGTAGTATTGTGAGAATAAACACTAAGTCATTCGTGAACTTTTATTAGGGGCTTTTTAGAAGTGGATAAATCATGCCATATTTATTAAAATGTACAATTACAGAGGATACTAACGTTGTTGGTATCTATCACTAATAAAATAAACCATTTAAAATTCTTCAAAAAGCATTTTTGAATGACCTCTTCATCATAAATGTGCCCTCAAAGATTATTCTACTAGGCAGTAACGCGTGTATTACAGAAGCAGAAACTACTCACTGTTTATTGTACCAGTAAAATTCGATTATGAGTTCAAAGTTAAAAGTCGAACATTTTACAAATATAAATAAAGACGTTCCCATATATGACAATTGGTGAAGCAACATATACTTCACATTGATCAATGTATCTGCAAACTTTAACGCAGGAATATCTATTGAATGTGAACATATTATTACGGGGTAAAAGATAATAGACTTCAGTTGATCAGACTGACACACAGACTAGGCAACTGTTTAATTTCTAATGTTTCCCAATACATAAATCGTTTAAGTTGATATTGATGCATGTCTTAGTACAATTTTCAAAAAAAACACCTCTTCAACGTATACAAATGTATGATAACCTGACACGATCACAGGTTATTGTTTCCGGTATAAACATGAAATTCTTATACTACAACATACGATTACTCTCTGTTTATTGTTCTAGAAACATTCGCAAACTTAGTAATTATGAGTTCACTTAGTAGAACATTTTAAAAATATCTAATTTTGAATTATGTTTTTAAAGAATTCGGACGCTACATGTTTGAGCAATTATATGAAAAGTTTCACTTCTGTGAATACGGTTCGATTTAAGGTTACCACATAACCACTTGTTAATTTTAAATTGACAAAAAAGTTATAACCAATAATTCTCTTAATTATCATCACCATCTTTCAACATTATACTGTGAAGCAAATGGTTGGGAAGTGTGCATGTTCATAACCAAGAAATGTCAAAGTTTAAGTTTCGTTTTGTTTTTGCGTTCTTCTATTGTTTGACCTTTAAGATTGACATCTTATCGTTAGTTTCTCCTGTCTATTATGACAAGTATTGATGATGTTAGATGATGACCTTGTGTCTCACCCCTTCGTGAAATCCTTGGTATTCAGATAAGATCGCTGGTAACATTTGCTTTGCAGTAAGTAATAGTCGGATGTCTCGAACCAAACGGTATTGATGGCTCCAGATAAAGGAACACTGGCATTTTTGTGGACGAAAATAGTCAGACTTTTGATTGTGTTCTACCAATGTAACAACACTCTTGTGTTCTAAAGAGGAAAAGCAACTTCTGATGTTATAACTTCACGAAACTAAAGAATATGAACGAAGAATTTATTAAGATACTTTTTCATGATACTATAACCTATATTTGCAACAAATCCAAAGAGACATATCCGATTATACCGGCGGCTCTATCATTTGTTACTTGTTTTTTAACCCTGGTAAAATATTATAATTATAATTATATTATCATGGCTATTAAAATTGTAGTGACCTATTGATATCTCATTTGACATTTTAAATAGCTCACCAACCATTTAGAGTGTTTAGCCAGTTTATAGTTACGTAACTACTCTCAAATATATATATATATATATATATATATATATATATGCAAGGAGCTTGATCAGCGGATTCAATTACACTAATGAAGCAGGATGTGTGCATCTGTGATTGTTCACAGTTATGATGTTTCTGAAATAGTTTTAATGATCACATCACCATTCAAATTATCAGCTTTTTGTTAAGTTATAAAATGTGCCAGCATGCAGGCAACTGTAATCATCCTCTGTAGACAACCTAATCATATAGGAAGTAACAGAATTAGTGAAAACACGTAACGGAATACAATATCATTTGCACTTTGAGTTAATGTTAGTCATCTAGATAGCTGTAGCCTTCAAAACTTGAGATAACACTGACTGAGCAGTTTCATCAAAGTGAGGCAAGAAATTTGAGCTTTTCTTTTAATTTTATATCATTTAAACAATCGTTTCTCGCGTGAAAATAAGAGTAAAGAATGTTTCAAAACAAAAGTGACAGATACTTTGGGGCTTTTGTTTAAAGAAATGTTAATATACAATTGTGTTTGATAACTTTTTATGTCACACATTCCTAAGGGTAACTAATTAGTTTGAAAACAGTTAATGAAAAATGTATCAACAAGTTTATTTTTGATAAATGGTAATCAATTTGAAAGTTACAGAATGCATAACCATCACATTAATCATAATGTAATCTCTTACAAAGTACATGTGATGTAATTTCTAAGAAATTAAATTTATTCACGAAATTATTTGCTTGAAATGTGAACTTTTGTTCAGGGGGTTTTGTGTAATAGTATTAATGTACCAGGAGAAATCACAGAGAAACAAAAGCTGAAATAAATCTGAACCATACAAAATTGAAAACAATTTGACAAATTTCATATTGATGTACAGGAGATGAGGTGTCAATTAGATATTAACTATTTATCAACATTCGTTTTTTATTTAATTAAAATCTACTAATTACTGAAATGTTTTTTAAATGATTTTTGCACACACGCGGTAATTTGAAATGACAAGTGCATGCTTCATATATGTCTGTGTGCAATGATCATCGCAATAATTATTCTTTAAATAGTATTTTCTAAACATATATATTAAAAAGAACGCGCACTGACAGAACGAAACCTGAGTATTTTGTCAAAAGAAGTTTTATGTTACTATTATATACGTAAACATACATGCCCACATATGTGTGTAGTTGATGCGCACACTGACGGTTAGAGAGGGCTGATTTAGACATTCTCCGGGCGGATGATGATTGATAACCGAGAGCTCATGGTAAAAATCCATAACATAAACAAAGAATGTTAAAACAAACATCTCACTGTGAGGAAAGACAGAGAAGACTCAGACCGACCTGCCGATAATAATGTTGTGGCAGCACAAGAATGAAACAGATACGACGGAATTCGAAAAAAGGAAAACCCTTTTGAAATTTGAAAATAGTTTTTATTCAGCTTTCACAAACGCCAACGAAACGAAAACTACATAACCAAACATATGCGTATAGGTGCTAGTGCTAACGCAGAGCTTGTCATGCTAAACAACAAGTAATATGTCATATGAAGTAGTTTACCTTTGCAGGTAAAACTTTTAAAAATACAAACCATCAATAATATCTTCGAAAGGTCCTGTAATAAAAAAGATATTATGGTTCGAAGAGTGCAGGTTTTTGGCTCTTGGATGAGAAAGCCTGTTGCAGGATGAAAGGGAAATAGCTGTGCTGCGCATGCCCGACATTCACAGAACAGGTGGAATTAACTTGTAAAAATATAAAATGTAACAGGCAGTAACGGGGCATAAACAGATCAATAGTATTTAAACGGCTTTGACACATCCGATTGTGTAATAAAGGGGGAGGGGAGGGGTCTGCATGGGATTGGCAATTCTTTGATGTCTTAACAGAGAAAGCATGTTGTTTCAAAGAAATACATTGCTGTCTCCAGTCTATTCTATATGTCAACAATGTTTACAAGAGTCACCTAAACTATCGTTCATTGGTCAAACGGGTCAAATTCTATACAATGTAATGGAGCTAGCTAAGAGCCCAGAAGGGTATGATATCATAACGAATATTTTCACATTTTTCGAATATTTTCGCATTACGTTGATAACAATATCTTTTGAATAAAACTTTAATGATAATCTTGCAATCTTGATTAAAGTCTAAAACTTACTGGTGTAAGCAAGTGTATCTTAAGATCGAAATGTTACACTTTGGTATAATGTTATCAAATATCATTAACAATTTTCACAGGGAGAGGAAATGTTGTGCGTATATTCATATTTCATGATTATATCAACATTAATATTTGTCAATACTTAAAATTTGCCAAATGATCGCAAAACGTTGTATAGTTCATTCATTAAAATCTTCATGAAAATATCATTAATTATTCCACACTAGTTGAAAATGTGGACCCATCATGGATCGTAATTATCCTTATAAAATGTTTTCGATGTGATTAGTTATAGTTGGAAAGCTAACGTTGTGAAAAGAACAATCGAACTTTTATTATTTGGAGTCAATAAACCAGAAAGGTTTGCATGCTGAAAATGAGTTGTAAACGGTTATCACAGTTTGTTTACTATGACTATTACATGATCTTATTACATTCTTAATTCCTACGTTATCACTTAATTTTAAATATGTGCAGAAAATGAAGAAATATTAGATTACAGAACCAAATAAAATGCTCAAATTTAAGATAACACTACCGTATTAAACAGGAAATATTCGTTGCTTAAGCAATTTTAGCATTTCAAAATTTCAAAATATTAGTACCACAACAAAACACACCTCTTCTAAGGGTAAACGTACGGGAAAGGGATTCCTATCATCGTCAGGTGTGATTTACCTGACAGGATCAGAGTCTGTTTATTGC
Source organism: Phorcus lineatus (assembly GCA_921293015.1). Lineage (NCBI taxonomy): Eukaryota > Metazoa > Mollusca > Gastropoda > Trochida > Trochidae > Phorcus > Phorcus lineatus. The sequence continues at coordinate 5,432,434 of OV121092.1, forward strand.
CTCCTGGTATAAACACGACACTTTAACTGTACCACGCAGAACATAACAGGAACTTGTGTTTAACGTGAGTAGAAACATAAAACTTACTTCCTGTAGTTTGACGATATCTTCAAACATGACTCTTTAATGAGGTCACTAGGATCCTGTTTTTAAATCTCACTTGTATTCCGTAACATCTAAAACAACTGCTACAAGGCTAAACAAGATCCCTTTTCATCTTTAACTCAAATATGCATTTCTTAATGAATGTTTAATTAATTTATATGCATTAAATTGACACTATTGTTGTTATGTATATACTTCTGTATAACGTTACTGTAAACAAAGTTATTTGTGATTTCAGATCTTTGAAGTGTACAAAATCATAAGAAAACTGTGACAACAATAATAAATATTTCTTCTGAATGCCAAAATCAACACTACATATCAGTTAACTTCCAACAAGATGAAAGCCTGCCTATATAAGTAAATATTTTAAAATTTGTACAGGCAGATTAGCAGACGTACTTGATAAAGGACAACTGCTTCAGGATGTTCAGAGGTCGGATTGCCGCTAACATTTTCATAGCAGTAAGGAAAAGTTGAATGATTTGAAACACACGTTTTTGTAGCTCCACATAAACTCAGTAATCGTTGCACACGAGGCAGACAAATTTTCTTTTCAGGAAAAATAATGTTTTTTTCAAGAGGTGAAGACAACTTTAAAGAAAGATAATCATATTTGTGCAGAGACTGCAGATATGTTACCAGCTGTGGTTCTCTTAAAACTACTTGACTTAATTTTATGTAAAGTTGTACGATTTGCTTCAGGAATCAAACACATCCTGCAATGTGTATTTTAATGTATTCCATGTGATGTCTTTCCGACCGGAACCAGAAGACTTGTGGATACAGCTCCAGGGGGTCCTCATGCATATTGTATGTTTAAACAATTTACGTTAGATGAATTTTCTTTCGTTAACATTGCTTTTAGTAATTCTTTCTGTTAGCCATTCAATTAAATGATAGAGAACAAACGGCACTAGTTTCAAGTAGTAATCTTTATGCTGAGAGTAAATACCTGTCCAACTCTTTAAAGAGAAGCATATGTTCTCGAGCTGAAGGATGTACAGGTGTTCTGTGTTTAATGTGTTTCGGTATAATGTCAGCATGTATATATAGTTCAAATAGATTCCATCTCTCAGGTATTCTATAGAAAAAAAACATTTGTTGAAGAAAATCAAGATGATTTATTCACAAGTACTTTCGTCAATAATGTCTCATCAGGTTATGGCGTCAAACATATTGTATCGACGCAAAATATGTATCTGTATAATTTAATTTGACGTCATATTTGTTAGCTGTGACACGATAACCGACTCAACGTCATTCACCCGATGAGACCTTGTGGTCGAAAGTACGTGTGAATAAATCAAATGGTAGGAATTTATACCAGGTTAAAATTATTTCTTGTCCATCAAACCTTTTACTCAACCACCAAGAAAATCCGTCAATAAACACTTTGATTGCAAGACTTAATCACTATTGTATTTATGAGATCTCTGCTTTTGGGTGAAATTCAAAATGAACAATTATTTTTCAACAATAATGTTAACCTTTGTTGCCGTGTCAGACACAATCAAATATGATAGTTGTGGCAACGTGTCAATTCATGTTTCAAATTACACATAATTTCATGACTGAAACAGAGATTTATTCAATTTTTATAAAAGGTGTTTTCAAAATAGTTTTACTATGTGAGTACTGTGCCATCAGAAGCATATGGGGAAAATAACAATGTTTTGTAATGGCAGCAAATCGTTAAAAATGAAATATCTTCAACATCAAACTATACTTACATGTTGCAAGAGAAAGTTTCTTACATATTTATGCAGACCTTGGAGCAAAAAATCAAATTCAATAAATCCTGTGTTCTTCGTAAAGGTGCTTATCAGTCAATGTGAGACGTACATGCACTGTTTAAAGTCACGGGCAAGAGAAACTTATCACATATCATGTGGGGAGTTTTGTGTGTCTTATTAACAACCTGTAGAACGTTGAGATAAAGTTAATATGAAGAATCAATCAATCATCTTACACCAAAAAAACTTATTGTTGGACGATATAAATTTTGCCCTTCAGGTTTTCAAAAGGGGAAAAGAATTACGTTACGGACACTTTGTCAATAGGGCTACCATCATCCTCAATTTGAACCATTTTTCATAATGTCAGTTGTAGCAGTTATAAGTTTCTTTGGCCAAGGGGTTAAGTGCACACATTGTAAAACAAAGCAGGCATTTCCAGGCAATATCAAACCGGTAATGGAATGAAGTATTTGATTCGTTCTGACAACAAAATGACACGTGCATTCCACTAATAGGCACATTACAGGAAATATTCAGAAATACTACCTTATTCGACTGATACCGACCTATAAAACCTTCAACCTGCTTTGTCGTTTCTAACAATGAGTCATTTTGAGTGCAATGATGTGTTTCAGTCTTTTAACTTTTAAACATTGATTGTGTTTTTCAACGGGAACTATAGTTTTATAAATAGTTACCAGGTACAGAACGAAATGTGCATTTTACAAGTCCAAACATATTGTGAAAAATCATCACACATTGGGTTACCTATTACGATATGATTAAGTGTATACCTTATAGTTTGAAAAATGTTTCTTTCAATTGCGAATCACTACAATAGTTTGAAGTTGAGGTTGAACTGTGCCAACACTAAATTGGCAACGAAGACAAGTTATGAACAACAACACTTCACAAACATTAATAAACATTGATGAAAGTAGGACGAAAACGCGAATGTCTATATTATTTTTGTTTAAGTAGAAATTCTTTTTAAGAATTTATTACCCTCTCAACAAAGTTTTAAGTCCGTAGGTGGTTATGCTTTATATCTTGCTCCTCAATCGCTTGGATGAAAATGAGAAGAATAGTTTATGATTTCCATCAACAAAGAAGTTGTTTTTGTAAACGTAAGGTGTTGACAAGCTTTGATAGGTGAATGTATTTTTAAATTGCGTGTGTGTAGTGCCCACATCCAAAGTGCATTCTTTAGAAATTCTACCTATCTAATTTACTATAACACTTCCTTAAATGTATTCTCCAAAAACAGGTTTACACTTTTTTGCTGATTTGGATGTTTTTAAAGGTAACAATATATGAGATGAAACAAAATTAGATAGATGTAGGTGGAAAGATGCTAAAGTGAAATTAAAACATGAGTTTTTTACTATAGGCCAGATACTTATGATACACTACTTTTATTTAACTAAACAATAATTATTGTATTGGTATATTAATGACCAAAGAGACACACACGGTTTTCAATCAAAGGATCATTGAAAGCTTTTGAAGGTTCTTGTTGAAAATGAATAACCTCGAGACGTGGATATTTAAAACTGATTAGACACCATAGAAATATCTCATATACTAGTATATCAAGTAGCAACATAAATGCCGTATTCGAAGAAGAGTTATTGAAGTTCAATAACCACATAGGTACACCAGACTCAAGGTGCCAAACACAAATGTACCAGTGTATGTACCAAAACGTTTTGAAGATAAAGATGACCACACAAGGAACACACAATCACAAATAACGTAACATCTATACAAATTCTCAGTTGTATTACATACAGAAACATTGGACTCTCTGGAAATTGTGTTGCGCTGAATAAATGTAAAATACTTATATTTGGTGCAAGGTTGGCTGTATGGTTGTTTTTTGTTAGACACGACATATAACCTGGGGCTGCTATAGGTTTTTATGGATAGTTGCCGCCGTAAATATTTTGGCTATATGGATTCCCCACTCAAGTTTCAGGAACTCATAAACTTCCTACTTATATCACAGAAACAAACTTTCAAGCAGAAGTTTTTCATTCAATTATCTTTCTCTCATGAGTCTCAGAGTTTTCTTTTATGATTTTTGCACATATGCAAGTATTTCAAATGACATGTTTCATATTTCACCTTTTATGCAATATAATTATATACTTTTATGGAAAGATCAAAGCACAAAATATTCTTCGAATATAGATTTGCTTAAAACACATATACAAAAAGCCGCAGTGAAAGATAATTTACAGAAATTTTGTCACATTGAGTTTTAAGTGTTAATATATTCGTTAAACTACATCCCAACATACGTGTGTACTTGTTTTATAAGACTGACGTTTTAGGAGGGCTGATTTCAACATTCTATGGGCAGATAATGTTTTATAGCTAGGAATCCAAGGTTAAAAATCCATAATATAAACAGAGAATGCCTAAACAAACATCTTACTGAGAATACAGACGGTACACTCAGGTCGTCTAGCCGATAATGATGTTGTGGCGGCAAAAAAAAGGAATACAATGGTTACAAAAGTTTTAGATATTTGAATGTATACAGCTGTGTCAAATTGCATTTTCAAGCTTCAATTAGAATAAGGCCTTTTTGAAAAAAATCATCGACGAAAACAACGACCATTTCTAAACTATGTATTAGTTTTGTAAAATATACAGAAATTTTACTGTAAAAATCCGAAAAATGTGTGTAGTTAGTGCCTTTGTTATTGTTGACTTTTAGAGAGGGCTGATTTAGAAACTCACTTGGTAGATGATGACTAATAACAAGAGACTAAAGAGTAAAAATCCATAACATAAACAGAGAATGTTTAAACAATTATTTTAAGGTGAGGACACAGAACTTTCAGACTGTCCAGCCGAAAATGCTGTTGTGGCAGGACAAGAATTGAAAACATATTTTGAAGAATCGGAAATCTGTCTAATTTGAAGGTCTATCAAAAGTAAGAAGGAACTTTTACATTTCATTTGGAACGTCTTACAAAAATAGCTACCATACAGCTTGCATAAATGCTAAAAGGAATGTTAAGTAAACAAGTATTCCCAAGGTTCTAACAGATGGAGTCTGGGATAAATATATCGATACATTGTTTTATTTCTTTAGTACATGTGACTTAATAATTCAGGGTTGCAATACAGGAGTTCCTCTTCTTTCATTCTATGCCAATGACCCGAATGAAATTGTATGTATGAATGCCTCACAAAAAAATTTTAAAAATACATTGAATAAATGAACCGTTCTCACTAGTATTATGATATTGATTTATCTGATGAATGTAAAGGGACTTGCGTTGAAATGTATTCTTTATCGGCTTTAAATCGTGTGCGTTTCTTCTTTTAATTTCGTCTACATGATTACGTAGCCATTGCACTACATGCAAATATACACAGTCCATGTTTATCATTTGCTTCATGTATATAATGAAATAAATTGGAAAAGTAAAGTCCCTGCTATTACCACTTGTGTTTTTCCATCAGAAAGATGTGTATAAAAGATTCATAAACATTATATCAGTCTTTAAAAATTGTATCTACATGTATAGATATATTGATGTTGTCATTACATAGACATAAGACAACCAGGGGAAAAGAAGTCATGCCATTTATGATTGATGTCATCTTATAGGAGTAGATTTATTTATATTGCTTCCATAATAAAACATATTCCTCGTTTTCTGCATTTTAAAGTAACAAAGTTTTAATTCATAAAGCGATTCATACAGTCTGAATTATAATAATGAACATAGCCAAACGAAAAAACGCTGTTTTTCATATGGTACAGATGTTGTTGATGTACGACTAAGCAATGTGTGTGTGAAAGTTAAAAGAAGCAAAAGTACCACAGTGCGATGTGAGTTCTATAGTATTAACTATGCTACGAGTGAGTCATTAGTGGAGGGTATATGCATAAAAGATTTAAACTAATCTGAACTGAGCATGTAACAGTTACTTAACCTATGTATGTTACCCCAATACCAAAATAACAACAGCAACTGCCAGTAAACCTATTTCCGATTTTGGGTTAATGCTAAATATCTTAAGACTCGTTTACTAGCAAAAGTTCAACACAGAATCGATTATCTTACAAGGAGCTTTGGATTTGTGTATCACGTGTAAGGAAAATAGCCATTCATCGTCAAGACATTTATCATATGATAATTTATGACCCGGAAGTTATCAAGAACAAATAATCCATGGACGTCTCAAGTAATGAAAAATAGGAATTTAAAAACGACAACAATGAAGCACCTGCTTTGGCATGTTATTTTCAATTGATGGTATTGCTATTACGTAAATCAGCTGAGATTCGAGTGACCTTGTACCTGTGCGGATTACCACTTGCCTTTACAATATACAGATCAATATCAGTACACACCTGTATACCCGTAAACGATAAATCTTCACTCATAATTATTTGAAAAAAGTCAATTTATTCTATATTATCAAATGGTGGGCAACAGAGGTTAAAAACAATTATAGACGTCTTGCATCAATCCCTACTATTGAATGGTTGAAATCATGACATTATTGTTAAATATGGACTCATAGTGCCCTTACGTTAGTCACTAACTACCTCACTTATCAGAAAAACATAACTTCATAAATGTAATTCTCAAAATAATTAATTTTACATTTTTTTCATGACACATATTTTAATGATTTGAGACAATTCCCTTGCAAAAAATCCCTTTCCAACGAATAACCTATGCTAAGCAAACATTTACATTATATAACTATAAGTGTAGTTAACATTGTTGTTAGTAGTTTTGTTTGTTAGTAATAGATTAAATGGGAAAGAATTGCTATTGAATAAATGTCACCAGTTTCGAGGGGTAATGTTAATGCTCAGACTCTTTAAGAAGAAGCATATTTACACCTCCTGATGTGATGAGAAAAATAAGTAATACCCTTTTTATGTTTGAACGATAGCTAGACTAAATTATTACCATCCTAAATTAATGAACGGCTCGGCACAACTGTGCTTGTTTCTACCATTTACTTAACTTAGATCTCCTGGAGGTATTAAAAACTTAAATTCTAGAGATCAAATAATACTTTTCCTGACTATTGACATAATCATATCGTTAATATGTTAGGAAAGCGTTTGGTTTCAAATTGCTATATTCAATCTTAATTGGGACAAACAAGTTTATTATCTGTTGTAATACCAAAATTAAATCCTATGAAATGTTGTGGAATAAGTCTTTAAATCATTACTGCAAACCGGACAGTTTAACAAAAACAGTTTTCACGAAAACTCATACATGCCAGTCATAATTGACTTGCACCTGAAAGTTGCTTTATCTTGTGTATCAAGCCCACTTCAGCAATGTAGGAAAGTTCAAATGGAGATTATCTTTTTCAAAATTAAGTACCAACAGTCAAGAAAATAATACAGGTTTGAGGTTCCTGTATTTTTTATCTTCATCACCTACTGGTTTGTAATAATTGATTCGTGTTCAAACAATATCTCACATACAATGTTCCAAATGTTTACTATTTCAAATTTGATAATTCATAGTAATTGATAGTTGATAGTCCATACTAACCATCGTTTATAGCTGAATGGTGTTAATGTGAATAATGGACAGATTTCAAGAATTAAAAACAAGAATTAAATAGATAATAAGAGAAATGTTTGTAACAAATTCTTCATGAAACAAGGTCAAAACGCTAACCTTGTTGAACAGCTGTCAATAATCTAAGTTTGTTAGACATACTTCAGTTTGTTATTTCAGGCCATCGACTTACAAATTGCACTAAAAGAACTTTTTACTAAAAAACATTTAGAAATCCATACGTTGTTTTTCAATTCAGGAAATACAAACAAGGTTACTGCTATCATTTGTCACTTGAAACCTTTTATTGAGTCATCAATAAAATGAATATTCTTAAAATCCATGACCTGACTGTAATGCAAAGGTTGCTTAACAAACAAAATCTATGTTGTCAACTTAAGAGGAGAAGAATATACTTTCATGAAAATATGCTATTTTCATGAAAGTAATGGAATCTTTTATCAGGTGGTTTGCAAATAAAAACGTATTAGTCTCAGAGTTTTTGCGGCCCTGTCCGACACTACATCATCATTTGTGATATTAATGACTTAAACATTGCCTCATTTCAGTTCAGTTGGTCACATCATTTAACACAGGCTTGCACAACCTCTTCAGCCTGCATAATTGCATAACTCCAAAAGAGATGGGAATGAGATAGTGTAAGCAATACAAGTGTTAACACCACAATGGTATTTTCAAATGCACCATGAGCATACTGCCAACATAGATAAGTACGCTATGTAAATGTCTGTATCATGAAAGCTATTTCTCACAGAGGGCTGCATCATTTACACACAGCTGGACATATACACAATATGTCAAGGGCGTTATGTCAGTTATGGTGAATGTGACGTGCATGTACTGCTATGAAGCATTTTTATTTCTCATAAAGAATCATTCTGCTGATATTCTCTATCATATTGAAAATAAACTTATTATCATAAGTACTAAGCATATCTTTTCATCTGTCTTTATTCATTAACCGTTCATATGTTATTCATCTTGCTAGGGACAATTCAATCAAACAGAAAGCCGTTTATTTTATACAACAATTGAATTTAATTCACATGCCTAAATGATGAATCGGTAAATTTGAAGATACTTCCCAGTAAAATGATTACACAGCTATTCATTGAATTTCTATTAAAAGATGAACAATATCTGGAGTCTGGAAATGACTTTTGTTTTTCATCTATGTATTACTTGAACTATGAAGAAGTTGTTTGTGTTTATATATATATATATATATATATATATATATATATATATATATATATATATATATATATGAGGTATGTATATTGTGCCATCTATGTCATGAGAGAAAAATATCATTGTTTCCTAAAGGCAGCAAATCGACACATTTTTCAACTTTACACCAATATTTCAAGGGTGCAAAAAATTTACAAAGTTGTTAAGTCAAGAATTATTCAGCACATCTTGTGTTTTTATTGTGATTTCTTCGATGTAAGACGTTCATATCCATGTAGATGTAGAGGTAGTGTATTAACTGATAGTCAAAAAACATGATCTCAAATTGAAATGAATATAATGGATCAGAGACAGCAAGGGGGCCCTGAAGGTTGAGTCAGTCTCTTAAATCAATCAATCCCTAAAACACCTAACCACAATGATACTAATTGACACTACTAGATTTGCCTTCAGACTTTCAGAAGTTATATTTTGAAGTTAATTAAGCTTATTTAGTTTGACACATCAACCAATCCCTAAAACATTTAAACACAAAACATAATGTTTGACAATACTAGTTTTGATCTTTATATACTTTCATGGGTAACCTTCAAGCTTAAACCTGCTTTATCTTTTTCAATCAAATAAAGTCAATGAAACGTTTAACTTACAGTTTTATTTAGAACATCCGTTGGAATTGTAAATAAGTATTTTTAAACTTATTTTTGTGAATATTTACCAGATAGCGAAAGAAATGTATAATAACATCTGAACTGCGATCAAACATTTAACTACATATTATGTTATGGTAATATGCACGACTTCGATGTTTGTGTATCTATACAACTGTACAGGTGACATATAATGTGCCTGAAAATGAACTGAACCTGAAAGTTGTAATTATTTTTAGTTTTTGGAATGGGGCTCTCTTTAAAAGATGTCACTCTAGGTTTTTGAGTAGGTTCTTATCTCATGACAGGAAATGTATGAACGACCCCTAAAGAACAATTAAGTAAACATTCGACATAACCCATATACTCAAATCATATATACTTCTACATTCCCGTACAGTGCAAATTTGTCCTATATTGCACTTTGAACTGCTATTCGATAAAGGATTGCAATATTTTGTTTGATCAGAAACCCTCTGCTAATTGACTAAACAGAAGGCATTTAAATCTAATTATTAGTTAGGTAGTGAAGAATGGTTGACCTAATTTTAACCAAATGTAATGTTTAGCAAGGAGAGGACAATAACATTAATATTCTTGTTTTGAAATGTGAATTATCATAAGTGAAAGGATGCATGTTACCTTTTATTTGATTGACCGGCTCCGTTTGTAAATAAGGTAAGAAAACATAATGACAAGTTGGAGGAATAACATGATTATAAAATGATTATGTGAAATTACATATAGTACGCTATACAACATTATCATAACTGCTGCGATAACAAGAAGTGATGGAAGTTGCAGAGTGCATAATGTGAAAACTGAGTTCAATATTCAAAACTAAGCAAACCACCTTACAAATATATCAAATACATAAACGCTAGGTAAAAACAGAAGAACAATATTTAAAGAACATGTGTTTAGATCAATGACAAAGAGAGTACACCAGATTCAAGGTGCCAAATAGATGTAAAAGTGTACTAACTAAACGATTTGCAGATAAAGATGAGCACTGGAGAACGATTCCATAACATAAATAGAACATGTCCAAACAAACAACACCATAAAGAAACATCATACTCTCTGAAGATGACGATGTTGTTGTACCTAAAGAAATGGTAAATACTTACACCTACAATGATTTAGGGTTTTGTGCTAATGGATGTTATATAGTTTCCGGGTTTTCGAGGTACATATGATGTGATGATGTAAGTGAGATGGAAGCATCTGTTGTTCGAGAGAGTCTAAAGTTCGAAGATTCTTTACATCATTATAGGATAACAATGTGGTTCAATTATGCGAAGAATGTATGTAATAAAACTATTATAGAATGTTGGACAGCAAATTAAATACATTTCAAATGATTAATATCTAAAGTAGATTGTAACTAATTCCAAAATGTATGCAGCAACTGTCAGTATGATGCTAATGTTGGTAAAGGTATATACAACGAAAATCTCTCTTAGTGAAATATGTAATCTTATGAAACAAGTATATGTTGGTATAGCTGCAGAACTGTAGCTATATGACCTCTTCCCCCAGTATCATCGAGTTTATAACTACAGAGTCTACACATGAAAAACCTAACCAATTTCCTTATTCAATTGGTACCTTCTCTTTCAAGAGTCTTACACAACGAACATAACTGTCCTGTAACTATTCATTATCAATAAAATACTCTTCAATTGTTATGTATTATGGCCGCATATATTTTTGAAATATAATCATCATAATATTAGTTTTACCGTTTGTTTATTTTTACATTCACTGCAACTCAGCGGTACGGTGACGCCATCTTGAGTCTATTTTTAGATATGCTAATTACTTAGAATTCCCCTTTACGGTCACGTGATGTGTAAATTCAAGACTGGTCACGGACATAAGAAACGAGTGCGTAAAAATATATGCAGCAAAAGCGGGGACGCAATCGATGTTTTGTTGAAGACATAATAGGTAGTCGGCGACTTTCATGTTACACTTTGTCTAAATATAGTATGTAAAGCCGATGATTGAATTTATGTAATTTGCATCTAGTTATCAAACAGTGTAACAGCACTTTATTGTAAAGCTGAACCAAAACGGGTACAGCCGTGTCGGGTAAAGATACGCGTCGGATAAAGATACGCACTCGCACAAAACCTAGTAAAGCAGGATGAGTGTTAGCTTGTAATACATTTATATCTCTGCATCTTTAGGCAATTTAGAAGATATCATGAAATTTTTGAAAAGGTTAAAAGGACTTTAGTGTTGATTATTGGCAAAAAGTTGGTAAAAACTGACAAAATTCCTAGAAAACATATCGTGCGCAAACAGTTTGCCTTCCCACATAACAATTGTCATTGGAAACCAAAGTATTGATCCGACTATCAGTTTGTCCTAACCTAGACTTCAGAAAACATTTTAAAAATCTATCAAAATCATAATAATGGAAGTGTAAGGTGCATTTAAACCCGGCGTGCGTATCTTTAGCCTACACGTGCCCACCTACGAGAATAGGGGGGTAGTCGTTGGATTTGGTTATCTTTAAACATTAAAAACAAAATTTAAATCAGTATCAAAGAGACAAAATAAATATACTCATTATATGTATTTCATACATGTTCTATTTTTGATACGTAGTTTCCGTCACTGATTGTTAGAAATAGTTTTTTTTAATAAATATGAAAATATATCGATAAACGGGTTAATTTAATACATGGATTTAGAGTTTGAAAAAAAGGAAGAAGATATAATTCCTATCTTTCCTTTCCTGTATTTATGTATCTCATTACTGAATAACATTTTCACTGTGTATTTTCTAAGAAAGAAATTGCGAATATTTTGCGGAACTTGAAAATGATAATGAATCCGCTGGTAGAAATAAGCAATAAGGAGACTTTTTAGGAATCAAATATCAATGATATTTTGTCTTTTCTAAGGTATAACGTGACTTTCTTGTGGCACATATATTTGATCTAATAAATGAATCCTATATAATAATTCATGTCGAAGTTCAACACTCGCAAGCTGATGCGAATAAGAAAGGCGATCGACATCGGAACGGCAGTGATTAAGACTATCCAAGTAAGAAAACAAATTTTATATGATTTTTTTTTAAATTACATAAACGAAAACTTATATGATATGTTCAAATTCAATGGTATGCTTCTACTGAAACCCTTGAAAAAAGAAGCAGGTAGAGACAGTAGCCCAGTTTGCGTAGCTATCGTCTTGATAACGTGTCTTCGTTCCTTGACGTGATTCTCGCTCATTTGCATACGTAAACAAGATGGCGGCTTTTATGAACGGAAAAACGTAGAAGACAAATTTTCAGGCTTAAACTTATATTAATTATCGGCGTTAACATTAAAGTAATCATTTGATGTTTGAAACATAGTTCTCATCTGTAATTGGTCCAAATAATAGAGAGTTTGATCATTTCATTTTCTGGTTACACCAACATTAGCGCCAGCGAACCCAGATTTGGTTCGCACAGGTTAGTTTTTCTAAGGATGAGTCTGCAGCCAAAAAGGCGACGTCATGGTATCAAAGAGCCTATTTTAGCGAAGCAACTGTAGCTAATGTTGGTAAAGGTATATACAACGAACATCTCTCTTAGTGAAATATGTAATCTAATGAAACAAGTATATGTTGGTAAAGATATATACAACGAAAATTTCTCTTAGTGAAATATGTAATCTTATGAAAAAAGTATATGTTGGTAAAGGTATATACAACGAAAATTTCTCTTAGTGAAATATGTAATCTTTTGAAAAAAATATATGTTGGTAAAGGTATATACAACGAAAATCTCTCTTAGTGAAATATGTAATCTTATGAAACAAGTATATGTTCAATTCCATTCTAACATTCAAAAGTCATAGCAGATACTAAATGCGTGTCAATGATATACTTTGTCTATGACATGAGTAGTAAATGTTAGCATTTCTCGAGTGAGAGCCAGGAACATTGAAGGATACTTAGGCACGACTGTTGTAAACTTAGGATCTCACAGATACAAAGCTAATATTTTGTCTATTACCAAAGTCTTGATCTGAACTCAAAACATTCGTTTAGATGCAGAGCTAACTTAATCTTATGTTTTTCCTCCAGTCTCCTTTTTCACTTGACTATTAAAAATTCGTCTACATGCACGCTGTAATTTCAAACTACATATTTAAGCTTCACTTAGAATTAAACTCCTATTCAATTTCCTTTGCAAAGATCAAAGCAGATTTCTCTTTGAATACTGATTTTTTAACAAACATGTACAGAAAATCGCGCTAAAAGAATGAAACTTAATACACATATATTTTGTCATTAGCAGTTCTATGTAACTAATCTATTCGTAAACAGGCATGTCCAAAAACGTGTGCAGTTGGTGCAAATAAGTGCTGTTGAGAGAGAACTGATTAAGAAGTTCTCAGTTGGCCAGATGATGATTGATAACTAGGAAACCATGGGTAAAGTCTATAACATAAACAGAAGATGCCAATACAAACATTTGACTGTGCAGACAGACATAACACTGGAACCGTTTGGCATATAAGGATGTTTTGGCAGCACATGAATGCAATATACATTTGGATTTGATTACAGAAAAATTTGACCCTTGTTTGTCATTTTGTATATTTCAGGTAAAATTCTCCTGCAGAATCCTGGTGTTCCGTAGACAAAGACAGATAAACATTCTCATTGGTTCTGACAGTAAATCATACTGTTTTTCTAGTGATTAGGAGTATCAAGTTTACTCAACTGAATAATCTTTCCTCAAAAATGAAAAGGAAGCACTTGAAAAAAAGATACAAGTCAAAGTAGATAATGACAAATACGGCGGCTCTCTTTTTTTGAGAGGGTTAAAACACTAGATTTATTTAACTACTACTGTTGAAGTAAAAGCTATAATACCGTACCTCGATTATATAAAATAGCTGATTTGAATCATGACCTTTTCATTGTCTAATTTAGACTCTTTTTTCATCAATAATATCAAAACATTTTCATTCATCAAATCTAATATCATTGTCATTTGATTTAGGGAAAATATATTTTAAAAGTCTGATGCAATAGGGTGACATTGCCACTCTTCTGTAATAGAACATCACTTCAGTGCTTTCAAAAGTTTAGGTAGAACGATTAACCATAGGTATCTGACACATCGTTTCATGATATTGGGAATGGTTTTAATGCATGGATGTTGACTTACAATGGAAAAGGGCCTTCATCTTGTAACAGAAAAATCAGACACTTATGATTTCCAAGCAAAGATTTGAATGCCGAAGAAATGTTGTTAATGAATATCACAGTTTGGTCATCAATAACTTCTATACTTCGGGAAATTTCTAACTTTTACATCTTTAATTACATCGCTTGTTTTTTCAGGTGAAACAAAAATATGTAATGAAAAAATACAGATTGATATACAGAATTTTTCTAAATGTTATTATTCAAAACGGAATGGGACATTACCATTTGAAAGAGTAAATGGTTAAGCCTTTTTTAAGGTATGGTTTTCAAAATAAGGGTTATACTAATGAAACTTCTTGGTCAGCATAATTATAAACATTTCTGGAGAGTACAGCAACAAGAAACACAACTTCTGACAGTAACTGTTCCGGAAAGGGATTCCCAACACATGCAGGTGTGATTTACCTGCGAGGATCAGAGTCTGCTTATTGCCTCCTGGTATAAACACACAATTTTACTGTACTTGGCGGAAGATAACAGGAACTTGTGTGTCACATGAGTAGAAACATAAAACTTACTTAATTGCCATTTGAGCACAGCTTGGAGGGTTTAATTAATTAAAAACTATAGCGTGAAATTAAGGGCAATTAAAGTCGTGTTTCATCATCAGTAGAACTAGATATGTTGCATGTAGAAAGCAGTTCAGTTGGTTAACATCCTGTTGATCTTGAACGATCTGATTTATAATGACATAGCATAATCCCCTTTCAATGCCTTCATGATATTATGAATAGAATATACTTAGATAGTTTGTGTTGATCAGCAAGAATAAACCATTCCTCTGTTCCAACTTTGAAACCCTCTTGGGTTTTCAACCTTTTTATATGAAGTGACCTTAATTTATCATCTCTCCTCATGAATGTTCTGCAGCCTATTATGACATGTGTTTCAGCGTTATCTGAAGAGCCTGTGCCTCGACCTCTCTCTGTGAAATCCTTGGCATTCAGGTTGTTCCCAGGTCGAATTTCAGCTAACATTTTCTTTGCAGTAAGGAATAATCGAATGACTCGAAACAAACGTTTTTGATGGCTCCTGATAAAGGAACTCAGGAATGTTTGTAGAGGAGACTGACTTATGATTTTGTTGTACCTAAACCCAAGGCTGTTATGTTTCAATATATGAAGACAACGTAAAAAGATATTTCCAAAGCTGAGGCACTTATTAAAATATTTGACAATTTCATATCTTTAAAGTTGAACGATTTGCATAAGAAATCCTGAACGTATAATATAATATATTTCATCTGGTGTGTTTCACATGGTGCCGTAAATTCCGACCGAAACAAGGAGAAACCTGTAGACTTGTGGCTACAAATGCAGGCATGATTGATCAATGTTTATCAAGAACGTTATCACAACCTTTTGATTAACAAATGTGACTATTTTGCGCTGTTTAAGCAAAGGAAAGAGATAAAAACGTTATTTCAGGAGACTGACATTGACTGGAAATGACTACCTTCTTTGTGTGTTTTTTAATCAAGCCAAACTGTTACAACATTAATTTTTCATTAATGTTTACTATTAAATGCAATTAAATATCATCAGATGTACTTTTATTTACCATTCTTCCCATAACAACCTTATTATAATTCTACGATTGTTTGAATTCATAATATGATATGTAAAACATGCCTTCAATTGCGATGATGTTGAATTCAGTTGAGGTGCTTTTAAGATAGACTTGCTTTTAAAGACATTAAACCTTAAGTAAGAGAAGACATTGGACATGTATTAGCGTGGCTTCAGCGGCAGGTTCGTCATATTTAGCAAAACGAAAGTAAATTTAATCAATGAAACTAAAACTCTGACACCTGATTTCTAATGACATTCGTTTCTTAATGTCCTTCAAATTTCTCTCTAATTTTGTTCAGTGCTTCCATGAAAGCTTAGCAGGCTTCTTCTTGCATGCATTATGTTTAAACAATTTTATTGCATAACTTTGAGTGTCGTTAACATCGCTCTTAGTAATTCTGTTTGTTAGTCATCGAATGAAATGAGTAAGAATGTGAAACAATTGCTATTGATGTGATCGCACTAGTGTACAAGAGGAAATGTCTATGCTGAGAGTAAATGCCTTTCAGACACTTTAACGAGAAGCATGTGTACTCCGCTGAAGGATGTACAGGTGTTCTTTGCTCAAGGATATGTCTCGATACACGATCTTCACGTGTTTCGTTATGTTTTCAATGGAACTATCCTGTAACAGATATTGAACATTTTATTCAAAGTCTAAAATAATATTTTACTTCCACTGATATAAATAACAGAAAAAGGCAATTCACGTACTTTGTTTAAAACTGTTTCATATCAATTATTTTCCTTTAGATATTATTTTATACAGAGACAGAAAAACATAAATTGTACGGCTCGTGGTTAATTTATTTTGTTGTTTATTTCAGATAATATAAGAATTTAAAATATTTGATATTAATGAAAAACAGGCTTTGGTGTTTGAATCAAAGATACACTAAAATATGATCATCTTACATTGATGTATAGGTCGAGAAAACTTTCCTTGTGCAAATATTGTGTATTTCTATCATTTAGTGATCTGAAATCTCCCAGTTTTATTATCAGCTTAAATCCCATTGGTCAAACCAAAATATTCAAATTATATGAAAGTGTTGTCCAAAATTGTTGTGTCGAGTTATAATCTGTAATAAATTGTTTCAGAATGATCATTTTCATCTTAAATTCTAGTGGTCAAAATATATTACTCCTTTTGTTCCATTTGCTAGGTTCATGGTCAATGTCCAGTCATAATGTTAGGAAACTTTAACGTACTTTTCCGTTTAAATGTAAATATGAGTTCATATTAATTGTTTCCGAATCTGTCTACAAGTTTATACTTAGGCATAACATTTGT
This sequence comes from Phorcus lineatus, assembly GCA_921293015.1. Taxonomy (NCBI): domain Eukaryota; kingdom Metazoa; phylum Mollusca; class Gastropoda; order Trochida; family Trochidae; genus Phorcus; species Phorcus lineatus. The sequence continues at coordinate 5,449,792 of OV121092.1, forward strand.
CAAACAAACTGAAACAAAGCAAAAAGTTTAAATTTTTACTGCATCTAAAAGTTTTTTTTTATGATAGGATATGTTTATCTAAACAGTGTTCATTGTATCTATTCCAAACTTGCAACTGAGAGTTGCATACTTTTTGTGTATCTACGCCCACTTCACCATTCAAGGGCCAAGTGAACCAGAACCCATTTGACAGTATGTAAACAAGGAAAGTTATTTAGGGTATGAAAGATCCCGAGCTGAAGATTATTTTGTAAATACCAACAGTCAAGAAAATAATCTACGATTCAGCAGCCTGCTGTTATAGTAGGTAAAGGGCCGATGGACAAAGCTAACCATCAATTGGTATACCTTATAAAAATATATCTGGAATTAACTATAACAAACATTTAATATTCAAGGACAATTTAGTCTGTTACTTTTGTAAATCAATTCAAATTTTGCTAACGTTTCCTCCGTATGCCATAATAACCATCAATAGTCTACACTAGTCTGTACATAGTAACCATTATAATTAACTGAAGAGTGTTTAACGGTTTTGCACCGTTGTTGATAATTTTGGCCAATAGTTACTTCATGAATTATCAAGGTCAAAAAGGTAACTCTGTTGAACAGCTGTCAATTTGATATTTCAGGGCATCGACTTCAAGAATTGACTAAAAGAAGTGTTCACTCTGTAATGAGTAATCCATCTGCTGTTGTTGAGTTAAGGAAATAATGCAAAGTTAAGGCTATTTCTTTTCACTTGAAGCCTTTTCGTGAATCAATGCAATGAACGTCCTTCAAAACTGTTAGGCTGGCTATAATCATGTGAAACGGTTGGCTAGCACATAAAATCTAGGTTGTCAACTTCAGATGTTCCAATTCCTCTTACATAGATGAGCTTTTATTGACATATGCTCCTTTGCATTCCTCAGATATTTGCTATCTGATGAAATTTGCAATTCACAACATCTTTAATGTTTTACAAATGTTACAATATTTTTGCTGCCCTCTCCAGTACTACGTGAAATAGGATATTTGTGGCTTCAACATTGCACTAATTCCGCTAAGTGTACATGGTTAGAACCTAAAGGTCATATGATTGATTATTGAAAAACCTAACAGTCTGTAATTGCATGACACCAATAAAGCTTGGAATGATAATAATGCAAGTAGTAGGGCAAACTGACCGAGGTTCGGACACCACCCGAGGTCGCCCGAACTTCGGACACTTTTGACTAGGAGCTGACGCAATAATAAGTGCATTGTCGGCAATAAACTTGTTTTGAAATATGAATTTCAAGTATGTCAATTTATTCCTTTCATTAAATAAACAATTGATCGTAGGTAGTATATCTAATCGACATTTTGCTATGATGTACAAAAAATAGATCCATGTAAGAAATTGGCAAAATATTTGTTTCAACGTAAATGTTGACTATCAGGTTAGGACATATAGGAAGCTCCAAAACATTTTAAACTGTATTCATAAACAATGAGAAACAACCAAAGAGTTACATTGTACTGATGTTGGTAAATATAAAGGGGATATGTAAGTGAATGTAGAGATATTGATAATATGTCAAAATGACCTTGCTTCGGACAGTTTTGACCATGGTTCGGACACTTTTTATATTTCCTTTATACTGACTTGTAATGCTGTAATTCAACCAACAAAAGTTCTGGAAACATGCAATAACATACGACTAACATATTTCACAAAGTTATTAATTTTCAAAACATACGGTTTAGCGAGTACGGCGTTATTGTGTCTAACGCCTACGAAATTGATTGTGACGTCATAATTTTTTAACGACGCATGCGGCAGTTTTGGGAGAATTTAACATCGGAAAGCATGCTCTGTACAGATGACAAATTAATTCATCTTTCCGAAAAACCTTGATATTATTGTACATGAACTACTCACTGCGTGTTTAGGAATGTCTGAGATCATTTTGATAAATATCTAAAGCTAAGGGTGCATGCGAGAATATTATGTGCAACTGTCTGAAGGTAGGTCAGAACTGTCCGAACCTCGGGCGATTTCATATAGGCAATAAAAACCGTTCTTTTCGGTAAATTTACGAACAATTCTGCATTTTATATGGAGATCCAAAATAAATATTTACTTTTTTGATAATTTAGTTTGCTCATCTTTACATTATTAAAATAATATTTTATAATGCAGAGTTTCAAAATATTTGAATCGATACAGTGTCCGAACCTCGGTCAGTTTGCCCTACGTGTGCTCACATCAGGGTGATGTTTTCAGTTGGGTCATGAGCATACCACCAACAGTGATAAGTACAGCTATATGAATATCTTCATCATCATAATTATTTGTCGCTGCACCATTCACAACACAGCTGGGCATATGAATAGTACGCCAAGGACGTTGTAAGGTTTATGGTGAATGTGTAAGAGTTAAGGTGAAAGTGACGTGTGTGTATATATGGCTAGAAAGCTAGCTTCGATAAGTTACGTCTGTCTTGACATACAGAACCATAATGCTAATAGTCCCTAATAATAGTAAGAAATGATAAAAGGTACAAGATATTCTTAGAATATATTTTCTACCGTCTCTATTCATCGTTCGTACATATACTTGTTTTAGGTTTGGATAGGCCAGGGTCAATGCATACAAACAGAAAACCGTGTATTTTATTATACACATGAATCTTAGTCATTAGCCTAATAGATTATATCGGAGAAATATCGTTACGTTTATGATCTTCATTATAAACCATTTGTCACTAGGTTTGAGTTCTTGTTTATTGTACACCAGAAATTGGTGTAGGTGTTCCGCAAAATCACCACTTATAATGTACTTGTTTGTCTATACAGGACCAAGTACCTTTTCTGGGACATAATCGAGTCCTCATTATTGTGTCTGATAACGGCGATGTCTATGTTTACAATGCTGTATTTGCACACATAGATATTAACCAGAGCTGTTTACTGGTTTACAATCTGAAAAACTACTTGTTGATGGTTACTGGTGGTTACATCGCGAATCGCCTCGAACAATCACTTCAAGGGCACTGTAATTGGTTGTAATGTGTGTTTATTAGTTCACGAATTACCATGAATATGTACCTACAATGTTTGTCAATTGTATTTGTGTTCGATGAGCACCAGTGTATAAACAGTACTATCCGACTATACAGACACTATCCAGACATTATTACCACGTCTTGTGTCTTAGACAGTGAGATAGAAATGACCATTAGGACATAACGAGTAGAAGATACTGAAAAAACACTGTTGTCTTGCCTCAGTTCATGAGTCACCAGTATTTTTATCTTATTCCAAGCAAACGTGCTTAATGTGCTAAAATAACGAGTTTATTGACATTTTAAGGCATCTTTGAAGCCATAGTCAACACGTATTTTAATCGAATGAAAACATAAGGGTTTTTACATACGTGTTTGAAATGCCATTACATGTTGGCACTCCCTTCATATGCAACAATTGTAAGCAAAAGTAAACGAGCTGTATTTGATATTATGATAATGATTTCATACATTTAAAAAGGTTAGTTTGCCTAAGATGTAGCAAAGTTAAAACACATTTTTTAAACAATTTTCAAAATGATTCATGGAATATCTTGGTAACACTAGATTGAAAAACATTCACAGTGCCGTCCTCATCGTGGGATTTATCTCAGTCGTTGAATGGAATTTAGTACATTTTGTACATTAATTTGTAAATCTACGAATGACCAATATGTCATGTATTATTAGCTTAACACAAATTCCGGAAAATTTTATTTGATTTTGACGTTTCAATTAAATGAATTTGGATCACATCGACATTTACCTGGTTTTTTTCTGATGTAATTACGCTTGTATAGTGTTAGCTTTCAGACTTATTGGAGGAATTGACGCTTTTAGACATTGTTGGGAAAACTAGTAAATGACACTGAAAGTGAACACATTTCTTTGTGTTGAATGAATCTTACACGTAGCTCACATAACCAACATACTATTGTGAATATCCGACGGTTGTTGACTTTGCATATTGTCTATAGGAAATAGAATGGTCTCACACTAAGGAAAACAAATGCTACATCTCTGTACCATCTCTTGGCAATATTTTAATCTATTTGAGTGTCTCCCAGATGTAAATGTACAAAGTTCCATTTAGCTATGAAAATTCATTTTCCTTCCTCAATGGATTTAAAGATGTTTATACTAAAATAGCCGCATGGGTTTTTCCTGACATCTTTACTACGACTTCAGATAATTTGTCTTTGTAATTAAATGTTTTACCCCCTGAAGAAAGTGTATTTTCAAAATGACAATAGTTTGACTAATCAATATTTCAAAAACTCGTCACCAAGCCTTTACAGAAATTTCGATTATTTGTGTTACTGATGCATTATACTTGAAAGCTGCCAGTTAAAGGATGTTCTGTTATTTTGAGTTCACAACAACTGTTGTTATTGTTGTTTTCCTCCAATCAATCTCAGGACCCTCAACATCTAATTTAGGTGCCAGCACGCAAGCACATTATGTCGCGTCGTATCAATGTTATTGAGCAGAGTTACAGAATGACTTTCTGTTGTTAATACACGAATATACCAATTTACAAGGAGCACAGCACGATCTTCCTCCGGCAGACTATCAATGACATGTTAATGACTTCCATGCGGTGTAGCGTCCTCACATAAGGTCAATATTGCGTATATATTTCCAAATCGAAGTACAGTGACATATTTCAAATGAATGCTTATGCCAAGTAAGACATGATATAGCTAGTTCAACAATTAACATAAACATGTATTAATTTCTTAATTGATTTTATCCTATTTCACATACTCATATCTAGTATATTCTATTTCAAAGGAAACATTTGTTTCTGTGTGTAAAAAGTGCCTATGCTACTAGGTGCAATCGGCTTTTTGAATTCAAATTATTTTCTCTTCTAAGTGGCATAAACCAGTACTATCAGCCCATAGATTATAAGTTAAATGGAGAGTAATGTCGGGGTACGTCGAGGGACATTCCTGTTTATACGTGTAGTTAATAATGATAATCTTAAACTTTATTTCAAACATATGTGAGTGTAACAATTTGGTCGCTCAAGATTTTACAAAGATTTTCCTTGATAAAGGATAGCGAGCATTTACTAAAAAAGAAACACATTGTGAAATTTAGCCAATAATTGATGAAAATTGGAATGTAAAGCTAAGGCTCAGACTATCTGATAATTTCAATCGCTAATTTATGTTCATTTTCTGTTAAACCATTATTAAAATATATTTTTTCTGTTCATAAATTAGTGAAAGTACAGCAATTTAGTTTTTACGTTACGCCAAGGTGGTTGGGCGAAAGTCGACAGGGCTACACATGTCAAGGAACCCTTGGTTCTTTGTTCAAGCCCCAAATTGTTTATATCGCATTAATCAGAGGTTATCTTTGATGTCGAGAGACACTGCGTGAGCTGTACGAGTCTCATTTACCAAACTTTATCAATGGTGTCATTTGATCAATGAGTACCGATTGAAGTATCATTTCAAAGTAAATCGTTATTTTTCAGAGGTTTATATTAAACAACAAGAATGACAGTTAAGAGTGGATAGCGTTTGATAGTTTATTTAACTAGTAGCCATTTTTAATTATTTGACATGTAGTTTCTGTTTCTACGCATATACAAATATCATGTAACAGGTAGTTATCAGTTATGTCGGAAGGAGGATGTGAGACGTTTTTAATTCATACATGGCATTTAGTTTCGTATCAATGCTGAACAATATGTCATGAAATCACGAAATTGCCATTAGACAGCGGGCGTAAGTTACTAATGGCTTTCGAACCCAATGTGAAACTTGGTTTACTCCTGAACTCATATTATTTAATTAAATGTCATTTCTAGGCATATCTGTTGACCTCTTCTTTGGTCAAAACTAGAAGTGAATATTGTTTACAGATTCGTATAACCTTGTTATCATATTCTCTAAACAGCATACAACTTTCAATCCGAAAAAAATTCACACACAGAGGTTTTAAAATGCAAAGTAGAAGCCTCAAAAACGTTTTCAGTACTGATGTAAGCGGATATAAATAGAACTGGGGTAAGAATTGGGAACTCTTTATGAGGTTGAACCACGTAGAGAAATTTTGCATAAGATGAACATAGATTGAAGGTTAGGACAGAAAGACACAGTTCTTAAAGCTGCGAAAATAATCTATAATTCTCAACAGTCTCTTTATCACATTCACAAGTCAAATTTAGAATAGTAAAATAGGAAAACAATTTCGATGGTTACATTGTAAAATGCCAACTGAATGAGATGATTCAAATAAAAAACACTTCCCAGTGAGAAGTACGGGTACACCGTATGAAGTGAGCCGCCATGCTTTTCTAGAATCCGAATCGTGCGACCTTTTTAAGCTGATGGCTGATTGCCTTCTTTACAGCTTTAATTTTCTGTAAATTCATTGCTTCTATGTTTTAAACTATTTCGACAAACACTCTTACTGATATCTTCACAAGCATTTTTGTAATATTGCTGTTAATGTTAAAAAAGTGAACGATGGGGTACTTTTAGCAAAAAAACAATTCTTAAAAAACATTTAGTCATTCAGTTTGTGGCTATGAAGTATACACATGTTTGTTTTTGATTTTTCAATTGTCAGCGTTTTGTGTGTCTGGCATAAACTTCTGAATCGTAATAAGAAAATTGGTTTCAACCGTTGTTAAAGGTTGGAATCGCATTGAGCATTTCCTCAAAAGATGATGGGCTTATTGCATGGTGCTCTGGTCAACATCCTTCGTACAACATTCGGCGTCTATGAACTTTCCACATATCTTCTGAGAACTGCTATTGTTATGGGGATCAATGTTTGTTCTTACTTCTAATCGCACTTCTTTTAAAATCAATGTAAAAATCAACCATGAAATAATCAAAATGCAACCAATTAGGATGTTATGTTATATACAGCACCGTATGTTGCATATATAAGCTTAAAGATATTAATAATAATGAACAAAATGTAAGTAATTAACATACAGCTCAAATAACCCTGCTCTCCCCTATTTATCAGTCGAAGCATATCTAGAGCGTGAACGTGTATATGTTAATATGACCACTTACAATCATATCTCTAAACTTTATATTCACGCAAATAACATAAACGAATCTTGAATTTAAAATACTCTTAAGCGTCAATAAGTTGGAATTTAGCATGTTTTCACATTAGTATAAAAGGTAAACCGTACACAGTGGGACACACATAGAAACCATATAAGCTGACGTGTAAGAGCGTGACTGTTTCTCCTTTGTAACGGTTTAAAAGACTTGATGCGATGTTCGTGTACCGGCTCTAGAAATGTTATTATAACCCCTTGCGTACAGTACACAAACTCTCGACTTGGATCTGTTCTTGACAAGACCAGGTGGTAACTTCATAAACACCCACTGACCTGAATAACCTGCTGTAATAAGTCCAGTTTCCAATGTAAATATCCTTGTACTGTACGAGTAAAGTAAATGGGAAGCAGTTTTGAGAAAGACTGAAATGTTGTCAGGTGGAAAGCTAAATGCAGACTCAAGAATATAGCATTTGAAGCAGACTTTCTGCTCCATATCCTCTTGGTAATTCCACAAACACCAAAACCTCGTCTTACAGTTCTCATCGGATAATAAAAGGAGGGAAAGTTTCCTTAGATTGCAATAAACTGCACACATTGCATTTACAGCATCAACATCCCTAACATCCCGCCAATCGTTGCAGGTTTCACCGCAATGCATAGCCACATTGGTGTTGCGGGCTTTATACAATAATACTAGCAGCAACAGTAGTGGAATAATCTTGAAAGCAGCGTTTAACCCAATATCACCTCACCCACTTACCTTAAGGAAATTGAACTCTTTGTGTTGTATTATAGGCACACGTGCAGTTTGTTTATTGTGAGAACACCCCAAATCCTCAAATAGATCGCAACACGTGCAGTTCGGGAAAATTTACAACATGCCACGTAATCCAGCTTGAAGCACCTGATATAACTTCTTAAGTACCGTGAACTTTCATACCATGAATGGCGCAAGGGAGAAGATTAACGACCACAACTAATACCATAACAATCAAACATGTGCATGAACATAAGTTTCTTGACTATAAACCTTATAAATCTTGAAGGCCTCTTGGTATTTTCAAGTTTAAACTTCAACAAGATAAGTCGTGATTGCATATTTATACCAGTTCCTGACAATATTGAATTGTGTGTACGACTATACATTGTATGATGATACATGAGAGATGACTTTGTGCCAAAATGGCGACTTGTCGAATTCGAATGTATTAGTACTTTGTATCTAAATGTAACCATCGTTCTGATTTCTAAAAACTGTAGGAGCGGGGTATCGCTGTGGATCGAGCGTTCGGCTTTGGATCATGAGGTCTATGGTTCGAATCCCGCCAGAGACTCGGCCACCTTATCTGCAGTAGAGACCTCTTCAACACGCAGTAAGGTTTGGGTGCAACGCTACACTGATGTTCGGTGCAGTATCACCAATGGTTCGCTACTTCCACCCGAAGGCCGCAGGTTTCACCGTTATGCAAAGCCACAATGGTTTAATGGGTTTTCTCCCTACAATAATACTCTCACTTCCTCTCACCTCACCTCCTCTCGAAGCAATAGTATATATATATATTCAATTCAACGCTTCGATTAGTTTATGATACATGACATTCATATTATGTCATTGTTATAAGAACATTTTGAGAAAAGAAGATGCGTTGAGGCATCAGACAGTTAATATAAACTTTTATTTGTTTTAAATGTCTACAAAGAGTAACCTTTTGCTGTCTGGAGGGTAAGTGCCTTGAAGGATGAGCATCTTAAATAGGTTCTCAAAAATGCGTTAGAGAATGTCCCTTTGGTCATTTATTTAGTTATGTCAACATAATTCAATTTGTATTTTGTGCTTTTCTCACTTTTTATCCAGCAATAGCATTAACTATTTCCTTTTTCTTTAATCAATTTACTGGGAATTAAAAATCTGTACCCTAGGGTTTTAAAGAAGTTCGCAATAGTTATATCGTATTTTCTTCTTTCTTTACAGATGCATCTTACAGAAAAGTTTGGGAGTCACGTGAATACCCGTTTATTTCTTATTGCAAGGTCTGTTAAAATTGTCTTCTTTGGATTTCTTATTCAGTTAACATTGTGCCTCACACACCATTTACAGAAGAGCGAGTTTCATGGTCATCATTGTGAAAAGTTCAATTATAAACTTGCCAGCATAATAGTATGAGTGATCAGTCTGCTCACAATATACGAATATATCATTATTATTATTATTATTATTATTATTATTATTATTATTATTATTATTATTATTTTCACAGCGCACCTAATATATAAAATCCCAATGGAGCTATAAACCAGTGCAAACACGAGGACATTAAGTTACTGTCACCTTCGATGTATAATGAATTTAAAGGTACGTGGTCATAGGACACATATGATGATAATGACATGTTTCAGAAACTCTGCGATTAAGTTACGTCATGATATACTCCTGATTTATTTCGTTAAGAAGTATTTCAAGAAGTGAAAAAGTGCATTGACCATGTAAATACACCAGAATGGGAATTAGAAATGTTTTGTTGATTATATGTTCCGATCAAGACTAGTTTTGTGTTTTATTCATGGGGTACCTTGATAAAGAACTGCGCAGAAGTTTATCTCCATATACCGTGTTTAAACCTGATCGCGTGTTCTATAAGGAAGCTCCTTAATTTCAAGTCATTTCCATGTACGGTGAAGCTAATAGAAGTGAATTATGTGTGGGACCAAATCCATCACTGCGGGAACAATAGCGTGATAGTCAGAGGCCACACATTTAAGCTTTGAGATACTTTCAAATTAGTTTTCCTAAATAGTCCAATTTCATTATTTATTGCTAACATGTACTTGTGTGTCAGTTAAGGATCTTGGCCTAAAACAAGCATTTTTTTTTTTTAGAAAGATATTTCAATAAGGATTTGTCCTTTTTAAAATTCATTGTTCTTAGCTACTTTCGTTGCAGTTTTTATTTTGATAATTAGTTCTTACAATGTGCAAGTTAATCATATCACTCCAGGCAAATGGAGAGATTATAAAGTAAACATTCAGAGCCCTGGGATGAAGTAGAGTAGAAACATACGTAATCAAGTTAGGTCCCACTCTGAACTCGCTGATCTCCACATCGCTCCCGGCTGAAGCCTTTTCTACTGAGAAAAGTTAAGCGTCGAGTAACACCAGTCCAGTTACCTATTTCAAAATGGGACCGTGCAATAAGGGAAGACCTCAGATAGAATCTGATACCACCTTCATACGACTGGATACGGATTTGTACGACAATGGACGCAAGGTGTAGACGTACGCTCAGGTACTTCATTTTTGTTTATTTACAAATTATATAGCTCGCGTTAGAAGATGTCGTTCATGTTTTACTTTGTTCCCCGTTTTGGTTGATACGGTCTCCTTTGATTGTCATTTGTTATGAATGATTAAGGACAACCATTCGGCGAAGATTAGTTAACGAGACCCTAGTTACCATGGGGAAACCATTTAACAAGTTTGTCCTACAATCGTTGTACTTACAGTACATTGAATGTTTTTGATCAGATGACCAATAAGTCCAATACAACTAGTGTCTGATAACACATAAAATTACACTCTGGTTTTCATGCAAATTCATTCAATGAATATAATTTCAATTTAGTCAATGAACAAGAAATAATTAACAAGTCATGTAATCATTATCGGTTTCTTTATGATAACGTGACAATCGTCAGAAAAAGGGTAATATCTCTACTCAAGGTTCATGAATAAATGTAGTTATGGTATTTGAATTAACATGTGCATGTTATAAATGTTATTACGTTAGACAATATAAGACATCTTTATTGTTAATCCATCCCTAATTGTCCATGTTGTTCATTCTCTATTGCTCATATTCCTGGTTTTTGTTCAGACCAATTTACAAGTGCATTTAACGTGTAATCAATTTTATAACAAATATAAAGTTTTAACAACTTCAATCCATAGCTAGCCATAAAATAACTTACTGATTTTGAAAGACGTGGTGATGAAATGTTCTGCCCTTGACACCATGTGTAAGCAATAGTTATGGCAGTTAAAGCGCTATCTGGAATCATTCCCTCTCAGATTTACATTTATTTGTTTATTATGTAGAAAAGACACATGTTTTTGCATTCTATTAGGAATATGTGATATTCATCGCTTCATTTTCAGCTTAGCCTTCATGTACTTGTATTGAATAAATAGTCGGTTATCTAAACATATATTCCATTTTGATTGATGCCGTCGGGTTCGTGTCCCTTCCATGCAATATGCATTTGGCCTTTGCATGGAAATGGAAACAATATGCATAATAATGTTGTAGTTTCTAAAGAACGATACATGTATCAAATCTTAGATCCAGGCTTCAGAAAATATATGAAAATGCGTGTTGGACGAATTAACGTATGAAGAACTATATAATCACAACATAAATGGGATTATTTATAGACTATATTAGTCTGCGGCCTTAGGAGTTAGATATCTAATCTCTAAATAATGACCACACCTTAAGTAAGTAAGTGTCTATTTTCAAATTGCCCGTGTAGTTGCAATGCCACAATGTAAAAGGTTTGCTCAACACACTTTAGTTTAGTTGTTAACCTTACATTAATAGTATAACCAAATAACTCAGATGGAAATAAGTCCCGTTTCTGATCAACCATGTTGTGGTTTACTATTCTAGATGCGTACTATTCTAGGTACAACGTATCATTTATATTCCGTACAGGACTCTTCCATATTTTGCTTGTTCAAGTCTTTGCTCACAGGTTTCATGAAAATACATATCCACATTGGTGATACAGGATTTCTCCCTATAAAATCCTCGACTTCGTGGTACTAGTGAGAACATAATGAAAGAGAAGTTAAACCCCAAAAGCATCTCCCCTTTACTCACCTGTGTAGTTCATGATCGACTGACAGACTGCTATTCTCAGACGTTCATAATTTGTAGAACCCATTTATTATATAATAGCAAATGTAATATCGTCATTTACCAATTGAAATAAATCTTACTATCAGTGAATTGTGAAAATAACAATGCAAAACAATCCTCAAACGCAATGACATGCTGATGATGTTAGGTTGTTGCTGAGGCGATGGACTCCTTGAGTCGAATCTACATAATTCGATTGCGATAAATACGCAACGATGTGAACATATAACGTATATAAACCAATTGTATATTCCATAAAAACATCCTATGTCTTAAGAAGATCATGACTAGAATAACCGCTGTCAGGCATGCATTCATTATCTGCCTTTCTCAAGATGGGTCGTCTTGCCCTCAAATAGGTGTCTACATTGCCTTCATCAAAAATGTCTGATGAATTTTAAATGGCAATAAAAGCCCTGTAAGGGGTTTTAGTTTGTTGTTAACACAGATGTTTGTGAAAGTAGATATGCTTGTTTCATCTTTATTGCCCGAGGCATGATATGAATCGTTCTGAAATTTCTTAACTGATAATAAGTATGACTGCTTTCACGACCAGAAACATACAGTCCTTTCGTTCCATGCCACAGGGTGTGTATTGCCTTCATTGAAACCGTCTGATGAAATGAAAACAATATCTGAATATCGAAAGAGAAACGAATTTGTTCCCTCTGGCTCTGAAAGCCTCTCCCTGTACCTACGGCATATTGTAATGACTTGTAATTTCAGACGGTCTATTTATAGAGTCAGACAAGGTAACTTTGAGACAATCATCACTTTTTATTTTTTGTATCAAACACCCAAATAAAATAACCATATGCATCAATAATAAAATTTTCTAACATTTTCAGTCAATTGAATTAAAATGTTTACATTCACTCCTAGGTTGATCAAGTCCGCAAATGCGCATCGCATAGTTATAAGAAATTTTATTAATGTTATCAACCATGATATGTAAAAAGCAACATCAGAATGATATATTTTTCACATATAAAATATTTGACCCATATGTAAGGTTCGTTTACTCCGACGCATTTCTAAAACATCAAAATGTACCATGACAATTGTGTCCTGTCATGGGTTTCTCACGTCTGGAAACAGGACAATGTTGATAAAAAAAAACTGTAACCTGCCTGTCAGAAAACATAAAGACATTATTGGACTCTTATGGTAAGATTAAATACTCCAGTACTTAAATGCTTTCATTATCTTCAAAATCATTCTATAATACTGATCACTTATAAAGCCCGCACTATAGCGTACAATGAAATTTGCATACTCATCCCGTATTCATTTTAACTGTATTTCAATGATATTAAAGTTATAAATGTTATGAAGTCGGAATTCCCCATCCCATCTAATTGTTTTCCAAATATGTTACCTTATCAACTCTCTCAAGGGATATTTGTCGGTTATTTTCTACAGATGAGTTGAAAGATCGTTAGCCTATTTAGTATGTCTAGTTATTTATCACTTCTCAAGGACTAAAGGGTTTAGTTGCAACTATTGTCAGCGAATTGATAACCTTAAATAGTTATTTCAGTAATCGTTCTTCTTGATAAAATTACACCACTGACAGAGTTTGATATATTCGACCTTAGCGTCATAGTCCATGTCCCTGTGGACTGTAAAATCACTGTTTTATGCAACTTCTTGCCACATGGCCCAGCCATGACGTCACTTAGGGACAGTGTTGGCGCTGGTCTCACATAAGCAGATTTCGGTTTCAATTCACGGAAAAGAAAACTATTGTTTTTCTGGGCTCATAGTATATTTTATTTAGACAAGAGGATCAATGGCAATTCATTTGACATGGGAATATTTTCAATGTCTTATAGCAATTTTAAAAGATGAATATTTAGTACATGATGTTATAAAACTTTTGGGAAACGTGACCTTGTATTAGTAAATCACTTGATTTTTAATTTGCATAGTCCATCACAATACATGAATATTGCTAAATTAAGAGTAACAAAAAAATACTAAGGTTTACACTAAGTGGTTAGTATTTGTTATGCAAACATGTTATTTAGTTGTCGGTATTTCAGGTTCAAAAGAGTAGTTCCTATTGTTCTTGATTTAAGCATTAATGAATATTTCAGGAATTCAATAAGGTATTTGGTAAACTTAATCATATATGCACCATGGTTATTTTCTTTAATTTAATTGATCAACACAAAACAATTAAGACGTGATATAACATATCTGCAAATACTGATTAAAAACACTTTTGTAACTTGGATTACCTCTAAGATAGTTTGTAACATTTGAAGAACTCTTACTGACTCTTTCCTTCTCTTTCTCTCTCTTTCTCTCTTTTCCTCTCTTTCCCTCTCTTTCTCTCTCTTTCCCTCTTTCTCTTTTTCCCTTTCTTTCTCTCTCTTTCCCTCTCTATCCCACACTTTTCCTCTCTTTCCCTCTTTCCCTCACTTTCTCTCTTTCCCTCTCTTTCCCTCTCTTTCCCTCTCTCTCTCTTTCCCTCTCTTCCCTCTCTTTCTCTTTCTCTCTATTTCCCTCTCTTTCTCGCTCTTTCCCTCTTTCTCTCTCTCCCTCTCTTTCTCTTTCCCTCTTTCTCTCTCTTTCCCTCTCTTTCTCTTTCCCTCTCTTTCCCTCTTTCTCTCTGTTTCCCTCTCTTTCTCTCTCTTTCTCTCTCTTTCTCTCTCTTTCACTCTCTTCCCCTCTCTTTCTCTTTCTTTTTTCACTTTCTCACTACTTGTTTTTCTGCACTTTGTTTCCTTAAAAGTTGACGAATCATGTTAAACCTAGAAGCAGGATTCTACACTCCAACAGCAGTAAACACAATTTGGAAAGTACTCAGTGAACAGAAATGGAATGACATTTTTAACAAAATGAGGAACTAGAATGTCGATACTTAAAGTAACGAAGCTATAAACGTGTCATGGCTGTTTGCAGTATATTCGTTTATGTACTTCAAAAAGAATTTTGTTTAAAGAACCAATAGATGTTATGTTCATTCAGGCGCATATTCAATTCATATCTTTCCCATAAACATTTACCAAATTTTAAAAACTGATAAATGTTTCCCATTGACTACAATTCTTGATGAAACCAGACGTTGTATCCCGTATCATATGTTATATTTGAAGAATAAACTCTCTCTCTTGCAGCAAGTAGGATGAACACTTCTTAAGCAGGAAACTAAGAACATTGGAAAGCACTCATTGAACGAGAAATCGGTCATTTTTGAGAAAATGAGGAAATAAAATGTCTCTCCTAAAAGAACAAACCTATAAAGATGTCATGAATGTTTGCAGTATTTTCGTTTATGTATTTTAAGACATAATTTTGTTTGATGTAAGAGTAGACGTTTTGTGCGTCAGGTGCAATTTCTTGATAATCCGATAAATAACTGCTGAACTTATAAAAAGTTATTTGGGATTTTTTTTAAAGAATGATAACTATTGGAACTATTTTTAAGTTTGAAAAATTCTTTTGTTTGGCTTTTTAGGTTTTCACATCAATGTACTTACAGCTTATTATATGGTATGAATTAAGTCATTATTATTATGTTACTATTGTTGATTGATGTGCTTTTGAAAAGCATGAAACTATTAATTGGTTCATTGTTGTCACGTAAGTAGTATTTTGAAGGTCAGGTAAATTATGATTATTTGGAAGTTGATTCATTTATATTCATAACATTGATGTATTCATTGCCGAAAGGGATCTTTCGATTGAAGGAAGTAAAATTTTAGGAGCGGCCTTAAAATAAGCACCTAGGAGCTTGTTGGTCAATCCATTCATGATTTGTACATTTTCATGAATAAATATGTTTAAATCAAGTAAAACTTTGTGGCATGTTTAAAGTAGGTGCCTGAACTTTTGCAAATTGAAGACAATATCCGCATCTGGAGAGAGAGAGAAAGGTAAATTGATTCCCGCTAGCTCTGAAAGTGTGTCTCCTTCAGAAGACTGAACTGACATTCAGTAATGATTTGTCTGTCAGTCATTAGACGGTTATCATGAAGGACAGTAGCCATAAGAAGTCAAGCAGTCATCATGGAGGCAATGGGCATGATGCCAGACAAGCTGAGTTTTATTTTGGCAAACACCCACACATTAATACCATCCAAACAGCGTCAGTGATTCTTAATGAAAAAAATGTCGTTTTAAGCAACCTGCATACAAGTATTGACCAAATAGTATTTAAGAGATATTGCATTTTTTAAATCTTGATTTATAGAAAGCAATATCGGTGTCATGAGAGGAAAGTAAATTCTATTCAGTCAACTCTTTATGCTCTCAATAACTAAGATCAATTTGATATATAATAATGATGTGTCTCCATACTACTTGAGTCAATAAAGACACATGTGGGGAATGTATATGCTAGTTGAGTATTGTCATCATGCTTTGCTTTGTGTCTGAATTTGTATTGTGGTTTAAATAATTCATTGAAAGTTTTGTAAAATACCTATGGATATGAGTAAGTAACACTGATCTATTAATATAGATAATAGCTCACTTATCTAGAAATGTTCCCTGACTTTACATCTACAGCATAACACTGTAGTACTATGGCGGAAAATGGCGACTTTTTCCCCGTACAATTGTCCTTTTAAACATATCGATTATAATGTTATTATTCAAAATATTTAATAGAAACTTTATTATAAAACCGTATAGGTGTTCTTTAAAGAGATATAATAATACATGATTTCACTGTTCAAGCTTGTGGGACCATTGAATCAGTACCGAAAAGAAAATGTAAAGCGACAGGAAAATGTGGAACGTCTTATCCTAGTTATATTCTCTGGAACACTTTTGACACCACTCAGTGACCTTTGCATAAGCCATTTCTAGCAAAATATTGAAATAAACTGACATAACCATAAGAACAAGGCAATGCAAGTGCCAGAAGTGTTTAATGTAGTTTCCGTTTAAGAAATTGAAAGAATTATTTTCTTCTTTGAACCAACAGCTTTGGAAATATCTTTTAAAAATGTAATTTTATTCAAGAACATTTAAAAAGGGGTTCAATTACCTTGTATTTGTTATTGATAATTTCGCAAGTCAGAAAGTGAAAATAGCTTGATAGTCATATTTTGAAACTAATAGGAAAATGAAAATGATAATACAAATAAGTCATATTAATGCATGGATTTGTTTATAAATGGATTTATTTTCAACTACATGGGGACGGAATCGCCTTATAGATGATAAGAGAACGTTAAACTTTTCTCAATTGAAATACTATTTACATCTACAGAAACAAACTGTCTGGTCTATCTGGCTTTGTTTGCAAATTCTGTTCAATGTGTCATAGATTCTTTTTCCAAAATGTTTTTCTTAGTCCCTTTAAATGTAATGAAAGTTATGAGGTAGTGAAAGCAACAAGTAACATTTCTTTTATTATAATTTACATCCTCAAGTTTACATCGTTACTACATATAATATTCTGTAAAATGAAGATAATGTAGAAACTATTAGACATCCAATGTGCCACACAACAATCATGATATGTACGTTTCAAAATGTTTCTTCAAAAGTATCTGTGAAATTGTTTTCATGGAATGAAACCAGTAAATATGTTAAGTATTCCCTGTATGAGAAGGATGATCGACGACATCGAATGTAATTTAGTTACCAATGCAAATTGTTCAGTCAATAAATGTCTCGTATATTAAGCGCATCCTCAAATATTCTCATATCAATACTACCAAATTAGTGTTTATTATTATTGCAAAATTTAAATCATGGATGCAAAAGATTTAAACCTTTACAAACCCGTTATGATAACTTTAAACCGTAGTTTACTGAGTGGCAGTAAATTATAATATTGAGGAATCATTGGTTAATTCATTTTAGTTTGAAAACAATTAAAGACAATTGTATCTTATACATTGAAAGGATCAACCCAGTAAACAACATCCATGACGGATAATCCTGTTCAGAGAATGGAATAGATTGATTTATATTCAATACTTCTTCTTATGCACTGCTCTTCGGAAATACATAAATCAGGAAGTGCAGTCAGTTCATTCATTGATCGAATATAGTTCTGAAAACGTCTGAATTCTTTTTACACCAGAGACCAATAACCATCTGTAAATGTGAATATACAGAGATTTCTGAAAGTGAATAACTCACTAAAGAACATCATGATTATTTATTTCAAACTTGTATTCCCAATAATTGTACAAAAATGAAGTTTTAACTTTGTGGGCTTTGTGACATAGAAAAGTATGAACATATTGTTCAAGTTACTGAAATTCCCCCTGCATAAAATAATGCTGATACCTTTGATTTAATGCTCCAGTTTGACGTGGGTCACGATGACAATGTCTGCTTTCATTAGTTATTCCTCTGTAAACAGATGTGGTTGTTATTAGATTTTAAATCGGTAAAAAACAAAAAGCAAGACATGTGATTTGTTATGGAAGATTTTGATTTTGTCCTGCATCTTTTAAATTAAAGATATATTAATAGAAGTGACATTTGCTATTTATTTGATGCTAAGTCATCATTAATTTATGGCCCTGTCTATTGAACCTGTTGAGAAATAGTAAGCGGACAGAGTTGGCTAAATCCTCTGCCAAGTGTCAAAAGTATATAGTATATAAACTCAAGGGCAAAATAAACGCTACCATGAATCTAGAATGCAGAATAAATACAAAAGTGTGATTAAAACAAAAAAAAATATTTAACAAGAACATGTTACGATAACATATTTATTAAAAAATGCAACATATCATCTTCCGGTATCAACGTCACAGTCTCCGATACTGGCAAGGGGGTCAAAAAGTCCAAGTTCACTCTCATGACTGTAACCAGTGCAGGGAAATCCAGCTTCAGTGTGTTGAAAACAGTTCACATTATTAACGGCGGTAAACACGAACTCATCCATCTGCTTTCCTTAGAGAAAAGCACCCTCTGCCACTGACGTCGTTGCCAACGTAAAACCGTCTTCGCCTATCTCAGTATTCGTTGGTGATGTTAAGCTGTCGACAGCTGTCCCAAGAACGGTCTGTATGCCCTGATGCCGTGGGATCTTTGACATATTGGCACTGTGCGTCTGCTTACCCGGTGACCCGATGCATTCGACGCCGATGACGTCACTGTCAGGAAGCGGTTTCAAAGTGTAACGTGCGTACATATTGGTCGTCCTGATGGGTAGTGACTCTCAGTCGGCCTGATCTTGATCTGTCTGAGGTCTGTTCCGAATAAGATAACGTTGCATTAGTCATGTGCCAGTTGTACGGTGACAGCCATGCGTTTTTGCAACATGGTTGGGGGTGGCTCTCATTTTAATCATCCCGATTGCTCGATCACGTTGTTGTTCAAGCGTTGTTTTTTTTACAAAGTGGGTGCCTGACAACCAATTCTCATTGGTTTTGTACCCGTCGGGCATGACGCTATTTTGCTTTGCATAACAAAGGTGAAAACCATGCGCTTGATACCACAGTTCAATATGAAACGATTGGGTTGGAATCTGAGTTTGATTTTTTTTGGGTCCTTTCTCTAAATCTTAAGTGGTAGCGTCTGAAGACCGTCAGATTTGCCCGCAAGGCAATCCTAGTTTTTAATTAATAATTGTTATTTCTTTACTCAAAGAAGATTTCTGAGCTTTAGCATATCAAGAAAGTTAGACGATTACTCCTGATGTTTATGTTTATGTGTCTTTTCAAAAATCAAAAAAATATTTGTATGTTTATCTCCGTCAGTATTTTGAAGGTCAGATAAATAGTTATTTTTTAATTTAAAAAAATTTAAATTCATAATCAAATCAGTGACGAAATGAAATGCATGGACTTAACGTATACCTTACTGAAGGGAAAAATTGTAAAAGTCGAAAATTGTGCTACTGGCTTGTTTAGCTTAATGTCTGAACTTTGGCAAATAGAAAACAATATCCGTATCTTGAGAGAGAAGAAAATTGTTTCCTACCAGTTCTGAAAGCGTGTCTCCTTCAGATAGACTAGTTGGCATTCAGTAATGTCTTGTCAGTCACACAGTAGCTATAAATAGACAAGCATTAACCAGGATGGCAATGGAATTAAGCCAGACATGCCATAAGTTGCATACAGCGAAAACTTAGTACCATTAATTGTCAAGTAGCTTCAATGATTGAATTTGAGATAATTGACTCATCTTTTGTTGGAACAAAACAGGGTCTGGTCGAGACCAACGTCGCAACACCAAGGTCGAGATTACATTTATTAATGATTTGTCTCCAATTGTTTGAGTCAGTGGATATACACGCGAGACACGTGTCTGTGACATCCCTGCATTGTCATCTCATCGGAAGGTGTACTTATCTGTTTTTTGGGGAATACCTTGAAAAAACACATCCTCTTTTCAGGCCTTCAAGGCATTGCATTTACACTGTTATTATTATTCGTACCACTTTTCCAGAATTAAATGCTGACCCTCTACATCTACTTTCATGACACTTGCATAGTGATAGGGTATCACCAAACATGGAATTTTGTGTAGCTCGATCTTGATTTTCGATTCTGTTAGTGAGTTATTTGCCTTATAACTTTCTATGATTTCAACCTCACTGACTTAAAACTTAGAGTGAAGACGAAATAGAATTTTCAAAACATGTGAACAAATCATGATTTTAGACGGCAAACAAACCTTAAGCTATTTCTAACAATTCTGAAATTATATAAACATTTGTAGTTTTGAAAGCACTGTCTTTGACAATCTTACTCCCCAGACCATTACTACTGTTTAAAGGAACCCCCGCACGCATTCTGTCTATATTAAAGTGGTAACTGAGCTACTGCAAAATCTCTAAGTTTAACTTGTTAAAAAAACCTTTTTAGGCTTAATTTCTAAAGTACCACAACTCTGCTTGGTATGAAAATTTATTTGAAATCTGTGTCTTTAAATCTCAATATCAATATTTTGACAAATCCTCTTCAGATCATTATATGAAGAAAGTTGATCTACAATACCCATGCAAAGCTGTTCAAACTCGTTATAACTGTAATGAGTGGATTGAACGTGACTCAATGTCTTATTGTTAGGCCACTCAAATATTGCTCATACAATGTAGATTTACTTTTTATCTGCATAGTGTTTTGATCCTACAAATGAATAACATTCATATACATGTATCATTATGATACATTAAATATGTCATCTCTAAATTGGTTTCTCGAAAAAACACCAATAATTTTATCTTTACGTTAACTTTTCACATCTTCAGTAAAACATAATTAAAAGCGCGCTTAAGAGCATGCCATAGAAATCGTTGACAGAGGTGATTGTAGATTTAACATATTGAAGCAATAAAACGATTGACTCAAGACATGAAAGCTGTAATTGAACATTTTGCTTTTTGATATTAATTATTTATATTTATATTGATATATGGACTTTTAAATAATAGATATATTATCATAAGTGACATGGGTACTCGACATGCTGAACTGGTTATCAGATAAAAGAAATTATAACTGATGGAGATGAAAGACATGACACAACAATGTTGAAGAATGTAGAAATGCACCTTATAAATAAAAAAAACACATGTGCAATTAAAAAAATCAGGCTGGCTATCTTTCTATTTCCTTCTCATAATATAAACATATTCTATGCATGTCAACAATCTTTTAATAGAATATGATAAACATCATTATATCGTAAAAAAACAAATAACGCTTTCCAATTACTATCGGTAGAAGTACATGTATGCGTTAGGGCTCTTTCAATTGTACTTTGTTAACAACCTGGAAATAAGTTAGTCATTCAAATCCAGGAAATATAATAAAGTGAAATTGTGTACCCTGTAAAATATGTTCCAGTGTTTTTTTCAATTGATCCATCAATACTGATCTATTTCTTAATCTGGTTTATTCAATTAATTTTGAATGAAGATTCTAATTAGCTTCAAATGTTACCCTTGTGTATCCCACTTTGATTGATAGCTTGCTATTTTCATTGCTATCAAGAAACTGTTTTATAGTCTTTACAACCGTGTGGGAAATTGTAATGAAATCAGACCACTGGGTAATGTCTTGGTACCATAGGATAAGTACTACTAAACACGGACACCTAGCACGCAAAATTTCACAAGGAATGGAGATATTTACTAACATTTATTACGTCTGGTTCTTTCCGACTAAAAGTCGATTATCAGTGATTCATAAGAGTAGGAGCAAGAGGTGAATATATGACGTCAAACCATACAAACAATATTGACTTTTGACAGAATGACGTGATTGTCATTGGAGAAAGGAAGAACCTAAACTATCAGTCATTCATGAAATTTTTAATTTATATTTGAATATTCCCTTGCAAGTAATCTCTTGTGAAGGACTAAAGTTTAGCATGTTTACACAATTTAGTTTTTAAAGAACAACAATACTGTTTCAATGTTTTATTCCTAATAATTGTCGAAAAAAAACAATTTAGAACACAATCTTTTTTATAGATTAGCCATTTCTAACGTCCTACATTTGATATTATTCCTACTCCATGGAATCATACTGAATAACTTGATTGAATGTCCACAGTTTTACATGTGTCATAGTGACATTGTCAGCATTCATAAGTTATGGCTCAGTTAACATATGTAATTGTGTTTTAAACTTTATATCAATAAATCGATTGTGTCAAGACATGTGATGAGACATAACATTTTGTTTTTGTGGAAAACAATTTGGAATGCAAATCAAAGTTGTATTCATGAAAGTGACATTGGTCATTTTTGATTACGCAAGATTATCATTGTCAAAATAACAAATAATCAATTGAATTTAAAGAATTGAATTTAAAGAAATCACACAACCTTGTTTTAAAATAGATTCTTACAACTATTCTTCATTCTTCTCAAATATGGACATATACTGTACCAACATTTATAAGAATTTTTATATTACCATTCTAATGTTAGTGGTTCAAAGGAAAATTTTAAAATATGAAATTTTTGGAACATGTAAAATAACAAATACAGCTGCGTATCAAAAGTTTGTTCACATACCTGAATATACTAGTGCAAATATCATGTAATTTGAGATGCCTTTGAGGTATCGTAGCGTTGCGAAAAAGAAATGTATAATATTTAATTTTCAATACACATATGCAGATCCATTCTTCTTTAAGGCAAAGGTTTATCGTACCCCACAAGAAAAAATTAAGTCAGCAGCTAATAAAACATGTAACACTATAAAATCATTAGCAGTAGAAATACTTTATGCTCCAGTGCTCTCTATATTGCACTTTAATAACAAACTATGGGAAAGATATCTTTTTAAATCTAGAAAATATAACAAAAGTTTATTTGGAAACCCTTTGAAAATATACTCCAGTATTGTTTAACACTTATGTCTTTCTTTATCTGCTTTATTTAATTATTTTTGAATGGAAGTTTTAGTTGGCTTTAAATTTGGTATTCCATTTTTATTGTTAGTTTGAAGACAATTTTATTGTTATCTCACAAATGTTTAATTGGAAATAGAATCGTGTGAGAAAAAGTAATAAAATCAGACCACTGATCAATGTCTTGATGTCATGTGAAGAAATACTGGTACTATATGGATGGGTTTCCAACGCGCAACAATTCACTTGGAATGGAAGTAGAGATTTACATTTATTCAATCAGATTTGTTGTGTTATGAATATAGAATATCAATTATTCTTAATGATTTAAGAGCTTCACGTGATAACTGATTTGAGGTCAAACTAGATTATTTTTTTACAGGTATCTATCGACTATTTATTAAAATTAAGTGAAATAACAAACTTGGATTACACTCATTCGTGATATTTTAGATTGATAGAATAGCTGGCCACCAATATACGTCTAAATAATTACTATCACTATCAAAAAGCAATTGAAGTAAAAAACTAAATCTGGCCCTTTCTTCTACTTTTTTTCTTAAAATTGAATATAGGTGATTTCTGTCAAGTCAAACCAGAAACAAATTAAAGTTAGCTTTTGAGGATTAATTTAGCAATGCAATTTTTACCAAGACAAGAAGAAAATCGAATTTGTTTTTTTCATATATTATGTTCTGTGAAAATTTCACAGATCAGAAAACTGAATAATTAATCAACATTTTACTGAAAATATATTTGATAATACAAGTAGGTACTTGTGATGCATGGATTTGATATTCTTGGTTATCAAGAGTGATTACTATTGTTTGTATTTGTCACTTGACAGCCCTGCCTAACAGATGTTGTGTTTTGTGTGATTATAAAATTTTGGATAATAAAAAATATTTGCATCCAGAAAAAAAATCAAATTGTCAACGTTATAACGATTTCTTTCCATCGAATCAGTCCAGAGTCATAATTAACCTTGTTAATAGAAATAATTGTTGATTGAATTTGAATAAATGACACTAACATGCCCATCAAAGCAGGACAAATGAACGCAAACTTGTTCATGTTTAATTCATTCTTGGAACACTATGAAAACAATACGTGGAATATGAAAGGAAAGAAAATAATCATAATTGACCTTTGAATGCTTCTTTCTCTAGATCAGGTCAAGTTGACATTCAATAATGACATTTCTGAAATTTGGTCTTCAAATAGAGATCATACATCAACTTCAATTAATGTTTCCTTATATCCATTCATTGACTAAAACAAGTAGTCACGATAAAAACTGCCTTTGTAGAGTGAGATGATCAAAACATTGATTTTATTGCCATTACTTATATACAATATTCAGTCCAGCGTGCTCATATCAGTGATAGAAAAATTAGTATTTCCACTATAGGATTGAAAGATTCGTATCACTTCGTCAATAAGAAGATGCACACAGTAAGTCTAAACCTTCAATAGCGATTGTGGTAACCAGCAGGGTATAGATTTTAACGAAGGCAATCAATCATTACCGAACGTTGATAAATACTTTAGAAAATTGATGCAACCTTAATTTAGTCTGTTGGAAAGGAAGGATCAACCTAGAAAACAATATCCATGACAGTTTAAGAGCTCTGCACTTTGCTTTATGACATTTAAATCAGAAAGTGACGTTGGTTCATTCAATGATGGAACACAACTCTGAAATATGTCTGAATTGTTTCTGCACCTGGGACAATGGTCTTCTGTAAAATGGATGTACAAACAAAACGAGATTTTGAGAGCACAAAGAGAACTGAAAGGGTTGTTTAGGCACTCAGAACAATTTGTTATAGATGCGCTAAATCCCATAAAAATAGTCATTTGAAAGCATTCGACTGAAGGTCCTTCTATTTCCTATTTGCGAAAGAGCGTCTAACTTTTTCTCAATTGTTCATCTTGAAACGTTCATCTATAAACACTTTTCAATTTGTATCAATTCATGTACTTTGAACTATCCTCGTTTAAACGTTATCCTCGTATTTTCTAATATGAGGGTTAGAAATTTTCACATCTGGTGAAAATGTTGTCATTGTTATATAAGCATAGCAATATGCTTTCAAATGGAGAGAACAATAATTCAAACATTCTTTTAATCTTCATAATTGTTCATAAACAAACTTAAACCTGAACTTTGTATCTGATAATGGTCTCGCCAAACTCAAAAGAAAACTATGAAAATGTGTTTTCAATATCAGAAAATTCCCAATCCAAAGACACATTTGCATATGAATATAATGATTGAATGTCCAGAGGTTCTCTTGTGTCATGGTGACTTGTAACTGCATTCGTAAGTTTTTGCTCTTTAAACAATCGTGATTGTTATCAGATTTGCAATCAATGAAAGGATTCTGTCAAAAGAAGTAATCTGTAATTGCAGATTTTAATACTGTGGAAAATGATTTTGCAGGCAGTACTTAATACAAAGATATTCTTATAAAACTGACAGTTTTAATCTTACCGTGAAAAATTGTCGTTGGTTAAAAGAAAATATAAACAAACATGAAACAAATTGTTAAATCAAGAATCTAAGAAATGCAGCTTTCCTTCTCAGTATGAGTGATAATATGTAAACTTCATAGGACTGAATTGTTATAATGCCATTCTGATGTTAAATGGTTTTAAGGAAAGCATGACAGATGACTCTTATACTCAAAATATGTATATATCCTAAAATGGAAAAAATTAAATTTGGGTGGTTTCCTAATTTTTTTCAAGATGGTATTAACTTCCTACTCTAATATATAGCGTGGGATACTAGCCTTAGTATACTCTTGTCTGTTAAAATGTTGCTGTTGCACTAGTTATAGAATGCGAGTTGAGAGAACTCCACTTTTTGTGATACAATGACAAAAATTCATTTATTTCAATCAAGATAATATTTGACAGTTATCTTGACCTGGAAAGAAAGGAATAATGAAAGCTTGCAGGTATTAAAACATTTAACATTGATAAGCGATAGAAGTGTATTTTACACTTTGATCAAAAAATATAAGAAAGATAGCTGTTGTAACAAAAAGAGACTCAATGTATCCTTTCAAACCAAAATACAGGTTGTTTTTTTATCGATCCATCAACAATAATCTATTTCTTAATCTGCCAACTCCAATTAAGTTTGAATTAATATTCTAATTAGCTTTGAATGTTACCCTTGGGTTTCCCACTTTGATTGTTAGTTTGAAGAGCCTTTTTATTGCTACCAAGAAACTGTATGAGAGTCTTTAGAACGATGTGGGAAATTTAAATGAAATCAGCCAACTGTTTAATGTCTTCACGTCTAGTAAAGAAATACTGCTAAATAAGGATACTTAGCACGCAGCATCGACAAGGAATGGAAGTAGAAACTATTATTTAATACATCTGGTTCTTTTTGACATAAGATAGAATCTCAATAATTCTCAATTGAGTAGGAGCGTGAGGTGATTTATGTGATTTTTATGATATCAAATCAAACCAGAAAACAGTTACAGTTTATAATCAACTACCAATAGAGTGATGAGATTTCTATCAAGACAAGAAAAAATTGAATATCACTCATTCATGATATATTTATTGTATATTATGGGATATTTTCCTTCTTTCTTAAACAATAATTGTAAATATTGCATATGAACAAGGCAACGAAGCATGTTTCCCCTATCCCTTGCTTTTACAGTTCATGGAATTTTCATATTATTTATCTTGGGACAGTTAATACAGTGATCCAGTTTCTATCAAGTCGAAAACCAGTTATTCATGTTAGTTTCTTAGCATGGTATAACCGTTAAGTAAAACAGTTAACAATAAAATCAAGAACGCACATATAGCAACAGATTTTGTAAATGAATGGGAAAATATAGCCTTTTTCATTTAGTTCATGGAGATTTCAAATTTAACATTCCAAAGTGCAATTTTCAAGTTAGTGAGGACAATAAATCAGTATAGAAAAGAAGATTTACATTCTTACCAAAGTTTTGACAAAACTCAGTGACCTTTAGATGCTGGTCATTTCTTACAAAGTGAGGAAATATAAGTCCTAACCGGGTGAAGAACAAGTTCGTGAAAGTAAGAAGGATGCTTGCAGTAATTTCCGTTTATGATGTTTGCAAAACACTGTTCGTCTTTGAACTTAAGACTTCGGCGATATCTTGCGAAAAGTTATTTCATATTTCTATTTATAGACATATTTGAAAAAGGGTTTAATCACCATGTTAAGATCTCTACTTTATATTTATGCTCTGTGATAGTTTTGAAGATCAGTCAAAATAATAAGAGATACTCATTGATTATCAGGTCCACATTGATGATACAAGTAAGTATTTGTAATGCATGTATTTATATTATTAGATAACAATAATCACTACAATATATTTTGTTTGTAAATTTATTATATGTTTTGTGTGTTTTTTCAAACTTTTGATAATACAAAAATATGCATTGTGAAAGATAACCAAATTGTCACGGCTGTCACGATATCATACTTTAATTTTTTTACCTTGATAATAAAACAGTTTGATTGAATTTGAATAAATGACACTATCTCGTACTAGTTCATATTTAGTTCATTCTTGGAACGCTACGAAAACAGTACCTTTACCATGAAAGGCAAGCAAATCGTCATTCATGATTTTCAAATGCTTCTCTCCGGCCAAGTTGATATTCAGTAAAGATATATCTATCATTTGGTTTTCAAAGAATAAAGTCATACATAACCTTAAAATAATGTTGATATTATCAGTTAATTAACTGAAAATTGCACTCTAAAGATTTCTCATATCAGATATAACAGAATAGCCATTACTCTGCAGAATTGAACAAATTAATTACTTTGTTTATTATAAGATAGATAATCCTACTTTTAATCCTTCAAATAGAAATAGAGTAACCTCAGTCTAGTGCCTTCTAACGCTAAATATATCAACACGAGTTGAAAAATGTTACAAAAATTACATTTTTATCAATGTGTGTTGATAATTTTTATAACAAAAGACACTAGGGTAAGATTTATAATGATATTGTTCTTTATATTGGCATATTAATATAAGTTCATATGTAAACTACTACAATACTAACTGTTTTATTTCATTATTCCTTATTTATTGTTAAAAATTAAACCTGTAAATATTGGCTGGTGAAAATATGTTTTCCATTTGATAAGATTCCTACACAAAAGGATCCTACTGAATAATTTCATGTCCACAGTTGCTCGTAGGTCATGATGACCTTGTCAGCATCCATTAGTCATTGCTCTGTTAACAGATGTGATTGTTTATCAGGTTTTGAATCAATAAAACGATTGCGCCAAGAGAATTGGTCAGAAATGACATTATGATATAGTAGAACTCATTTAGCAAGCCTTTTCAGATAAAGATATATGATGAAGAAAAACGTGATTTATTTTGACCGTGCTAAATTATGATTGGTTGAAAGAAATTACAATTTAGTGAATAAAATCTTGGTATATTCGGATTTGTACAAATTGATACGTTACACGTCTAAAGAGTAATAACTGCTAGCTGCTTCTCTATTTTCTTCTAAAATGTGAACCTATTCTGTACATGTTACCTAATCGTTATTCGAAGTTTGAATAGTTATTCTTATATTAATGGTTCAAAAAGGTTTTAATCTGAAAGGTTCAAAGTAGGTGAAAATGAACAATTATGTGAGACATTGGTATTTGAGTTAACATTGCTGTCTAATTGTTTTAAACTGGTATCAACTCCTCTCTTTATTGAAGGAACATACAAGCCTCTATATAATCAAGCATGTTAAATTATTTCTGACGCATTACATAATCACAGAGTTTAAAGTTTTCTTTCGGCTCGAATGACCTCAGGATGACAGCTTAGAGAGCTCATTTTTAGTAACAAAATGACAAACATTCACTTCTTTCAATCACGATACTGTTTGACAGTAATCATAACCTAAAGGGGAAAGATAATGAAAGCTAGAAGGTATGAAAACGTGTAACAATTTAAATGCTTCAGCTTTCCTTTCTTTACATTGAAGTCAAATACCTCTTAAAATCTATAAAATAAAACACAAGAAAATTTTTTTATCTTTTCAAAATCATTTCTCTCATTTCCTTCCATTGATTCAATTTCTCCTATCCCTTACTTTTTCTCCATACATCATATAATTTTGAATGAAAGCTCTCATTAGCTGCGAATGTTATCCTTTGCTATTCCCTTGTTACTTTGAATTACATCTTGCGACGAAACACTGCTATGCCCTGATAACAAGCACGCAATGTTTCACAAGGAATGGATGGAGTAAGTAACATTCATTTCATCTGGTTCGTGGTACCTTATAATATCAGAACACAAGTGATTCATAATCAATAATCAGAGAGGGCTTATTTCTGTCAAGTCAATACAAAAGTTACAGTTCAAAATCAACTTTTGATTTTTTATCGTATATGTTCATTAACTTTTTAGCATGACATAATTGATATTTAAAACTGTTATCATGATAACATGGTGTTAGCATATTGCTCGATTTGTTGATTGGTGAGTCTTAAACTATCATAGTTTGAAAGTTGGTTGAAACGAGTACCCATTTAAACTTGTAGAACTTTCATAACCTCTTTTTTGATTGTATATTGTCTTTTTACAGAAAACCATTTGTCCCAGGTGCATGAATCCTTCAAACGTTTTTCAGAAGTGTACCATCAAAGGATGAACCAACTTCATATAAATCTAAAGGGCAGTGCAGAAGAATTATTGAATGGAAGTCAGTGTATTCAATACTCACGGCTGGTGTTTCATGGGTTCATCCTCCTACTGCAATTGATTAAATTGTGGTTGCATTAAATGTCAATGCTCAAAATAATAATGAACTGGTTTTTGGTTAAAAACGGTGTATATTGGATATCAAGATGGTTTTGTAAGTATAAGACTAACATGATGTATTACAAAGAAACTCTCATGATTCAAGTATTTCAATTCTCCAGAGTAAATACTACTCTTGTATTACTGGGATGTAGGATACTTGGGGCAGCACTTTTTCACTAAATAATGTGCACATGTTAGTATCATCTTACTCGCCAAAGAGAGCAAGTGTGGTGACTACTGGTTTCAGTGAAATAATTTATTATAACAAATGTTTTCACATCCTGCCTCTTCATCGTAACTGAATCCGCTGATCCAGCTCCTTCCATATGCCCTGATCTCTTTCGAGCCAAATCCCTCGTACGGCTGGCGCGGCTTGATGTTCGTGGCTGTGCTCACCTGTTATTATTTAAGCCAATGAAATGTCGTTATCCAAGGAGCTTGAAGCTACCTTTTTTAAGTTATCAGAATATTTTATCCGGGTTGTGCCGCTGTTGCTGGATGCGAGTCGTCTCATTGGCTTGTTAGATAGCTAGCGATACGAGGCTTTTGGCCCTTAAGGATATCAGGGTACATGGAAGGAGCTGGATCAGCGGATTCAATTACGCTGTTGAAGCATGATGAAGTTTTCAATATTCTGTATAACTTTATTCTCGGAAGATCCATGAGAGACAAATTCTGATTGCCATCTCGGCCCGATCTCGGGGGAGAGAAGCACTCAGATCTCACGCAGGAAAACTTGCTTTTATCTTAAAAATATACCAGCAAAGTTTTCAGAGTATTAAATGAAATAAGTAAACTCGAACTAGTTGTTGTTCATTACTCCTGTCTAAATCAACAAGGAAGTGTGTTATAACCAAAGGTAATCACCATAAAACATAATTTTAAAAAGTGTTGACTGACTTGAAAATTTGGTTTTCTCTAACAATTTTTTCTTGAGGATGCAATTTGTTTTACTGATAAGGTGCATACTATTATCATTGGGAATTTCGATTAAGTGATTTTCATACTATCAATGATATTTCTGATCTGCTAAATAATCACAGAACATGAAGTTATAAAGATTAAAACAAGATTATTTCCTGTCGTTGTAAGAAATGACTATCATCTAAAAGCCAATGGGTTTACATAACTCTTTTCAATAGTGGATAATTGTCATCACAAACTTGAATGGTGTCAGTATAGAATATTATATCTGAATGCTGTTATTTGAATGTTGCATACTCATATAGATAATATATATTAATGATAATAATAGTCTACTTATATTGTACACTAGCCATGCTCATTGCAGGATATACTGGTATTGTTAACCTGAAAAAATAGTGCTTTCCGATGCTGCCTGTTTTGCATACACAACGACCATATAGATCCATAAACTGAAATATCTGATGTCAGCAATGAGTAGGGCTTAATTGATGGGAAAGAAGCTTCATTCTCCCGTTCATTGGCATTATTTTTTGCTGTATGTGTTTTAATTATTTGTTATTAACGGTTCTACTTGCAAAACAATTGAAGTCTTTAATGGTGTCACTTGACAGAAATCTCCTTATCAACTTAGAATCACTAATATATATTAGATTTTAAGAACCAAAAACGAGAAGAGCCAGTTGAAACAAATGACGAAGCAGCTTCAACTTCCATTCCGCTCGAAATGTTACATGTTACTTATTTATACACTTAGCAATATAACCAGGGTCATTTTAAGCAGGGTTTACTGTCTTTTGCGTTTGAGAGGTTTTCAGTGGCTTACACTTTCCATAAGAGCATTTAAACAAACACAGTTAATCTGGGGTAGCTATGTTTGTGCATGTGCTGAGTGATAATGTGTGATAACAGTGATATCAAATATTAATATAAGTTTCTAGGGAATTACTGACGAGATGAATGTGTCAAAGGGTTATAAAAGGATTTATTTGAAATCAAGAATGCTGTAGCTATATAGTGTCACACCTCGGTTAAAGAACCATCTTCACCCATATTGTATCCTTCACAGTGCCTAGTTTTAACTGACGTTGTATGAAGAGGGATGTCACAGACAAACTTACAATACCTAAATATTCTACTTTATTCTTCACAATGGGTGGTCAGGATGCTTAAGGAGTTTCTGTTAAAATGTAATTAGTTCATTACTGTACGTATCCTCAAGACTGTGTCAGCCATTGTGCATGATTATCAGTTGTCATAACATGCATGGGCGCAAGGCTGGCTTACTCATCAATCAAAATCACCGTATCAATTACCAATACTTATTATTGGATCTTCATTGTTGCAAAACATTCAAATCAATTTTAAGAGCAAACGGCTAATGTAGGAATTGTTTTGTTGAGATGTTACTGTCGAACCGAGTACGGGTGAACAGGGTTGCTTGGGCATTAGATAATCAGAAATTTTGGATTTAGTCTATAATCTTGAATGGCCTGAAAAGATAATTTAGAGAATTTATTTTTTTGACACAGTGACAAATATTCTTTAATTCAGCAGCAATAATGTTTGTTAGTTATCATGTCCTACCGGGAATAGTATAATGAAAGCCTGAAGGCATTCACACATGCAACAATTTACCATGATCACCGGAGAAAATTGCTTTAATTTTCCCTTCATCTGGAGTCAAAAACCTCGTATAATATCTAAAATGAAACCCAAGTGAAAGGAAGTATCCTTCCAAATATCACTCATTTCTTTCAACCGATATATAACCATTTATTCAGTACTCTATCTGCATACAACAATTGATTTTGAATGAAAGTTCTAATTAGCTTCAAATGTTACTATAGGGTATTCCCCTGGTTCTATGCATCGGAAGAGTTATTTCAAGAAACTGTAACATAAGCTTTACAACTGTGTAAATAAATAACAATGAAATAAGACCATTGATTAATGTCTTGTCGTTTCGTTAAGAAACTTTGCCCTGAATCTTAACACGCAACATTTCAC
Source organism: Phorcus lineatus (assembly GCA_921293015.1). Lineage (NCBI taxonomy): Eukaryota > Metazoa > Mollusca > Gastropoda > Trochida > Trochidae > Phorcus > Phorcus lineatus. The sequence continues at coordinate 5,482,858 of OV121092.1, forward strand.
AAGGGTTGGATGTAAAAATTATTATTTATTACCTCTGGTTCTTTCTGTTTTACAATCGATATTAGTGATTCTTAATTAATCAGGAGCCTGGGGCCATCTCATCTCATCTCTGTCAAGTCAAACCAGAAAACAATTAAGTTGATAATTAACTACTGATAGAGTGATGTGATTTCTATCAAGACATTCAGAAAAATGAATATCAGTAATTCATTATGTGTTTAATTAATAAAATTAACTTTATTGAATTAAAAAAAGTATATTGATATTTTATCACTCGATTGTAGATTAGTTCACTTGGTTTAAAAGATACTAATAGATACTGGTTCTAGAGATGCCTTAACTTAAAGGGAAAACAATAGCTGCAGTTTGATTGACAATCTTTGTTTCTGTAAGCCTGAGAAATTCTCTCAATTGCTCTGTGTACATGTAGGTCACATTCAATTATGACTTGTCTTTCATTAAGTCTCTATACAAAGCCAGAGTAAGAACTGTTGATGTAATTGAAGTCAAGTGTGCTACATCGATGAACAATTACCAACGTTTTTTTAAACACCCACAGTTATAGAGCTTTTTAATTAACAATTGATTCACAACAATGATTGAATCAGTAATGAAAAATATTATTGGAAACATTGATGTTAACTTTCATGATACATTTAAATAAATCATGTTTAATTTTGGGCAAAATTCTACCAGAGTGTTAGTTTTAAACTCTTCGTAGCTTTTTCATCACACTATTAAGTATAATGAAATGAATGAAAAAAAGGACCCATTCACCTGCAAATATATAACAATTGTGGTTTGTCTTTATGTAAATGCTGTAAAAATTATATCAGCAAATCCTTTTTTTATATACAACTTTGATGATGGTTGTAATAAATTTCGATTTTATCTAAGAAAAGACACTTGTTAATAGGCAAACAGGTTACTCAATGTAGCACATGATGATTAATTAAGGGTAGATATTGTGCATATATGCAAAGAATTACTTATCTGTTTCAATTAACATTAATGACATTTTTTTCCTATATCTTATCATTCATTCATAGACTAAAACTGCCATGTATCACAAAAATTCAATTTGATGAGTAGGATGGAAAGTTTTCAACCAATTAGTTTATCGTACAATTTAACACTTAACACTTAAATCTTTACATAGCCAATAAAACACTAAATCGTTTTATCCACCACAGTTGATAACCTTGAGCAATCGTTTGCTAATTCATTGAATTTTTTTGCAACTGCAAATTAATGTATTTCATTGAAAGGAACAACCCAGTAAATAACACCAATGACAAATTAAAACGAGTTCAGGGGATGGGGTAATTTAATTTATATTCAATACTTCTTATGCACTGCTCTTCAGCAATACATAAATCAGGAAGTACAGCCAGTTCATGGATTGATTGAATGCAATGCTAAAAAGCGTTTGAATCTTTCCTGCACGTGTCCTCATATTTACATATATCGTTTGTGCCTAGTTTATAAACTGACTTAATTGAAAACATGACATAGTATATTATTCTTCCTTTTAATGCCATTTTTATTAAACTCGTAAAGGGATTGGTATAAAACTAGTTTTAATACTAAATCGTTTAAATACAAATAGTATTAATTTGAAGGTCGTTTAGTATCCTCAATTTATAAACTCTGAATGTAATTTTGACTTTATGGATACGGCTTTAAATCTCGTAAACAAGATGAAATCGACTCCCTTTTCCCCAATTGAAGATTCAATTCATTGAAATGTCAGTTTATGCAACGATGTTGTCAGTGTTTTACAAATATCATGGTCTAGAGGCAAATGAAGGATGAAATCATGCATCCACTTAAAACACGGTAAACCTAATGATCCTTAGAGTGTCAAAACAACAATGTATATCTTTTGAAATATCTCTTTATATCCATTATTCTATCTGCAGTTATTCATGATATGATCTGCTATATTCAATCGAATTCTAAATGAAGATTCTAATTAGCAACAAATGTTACCTTTGGGTAATCCCCTTTCACTGGAATATTGTATTTTATTCTTTTTAACCTGAATACCTATGTGTCTCATTTAAATTGTATTTGATGTCATAAGTTGATTTCGTTCTCGTTAAACCACATGAAATTACAGCAGTTATTTCTCATTTCTTGATAGAAGGACCTGATAGTATCAAAAGAGACATAAAAAGAAATATCAGTCATTTGTAATATGTTTTATTGATAGCATTGAGTAATTTCTGAGAAATCAAACCTCTATGACGCTATGACTATATTTACACAATTATTGGATGAAAATGAATGAGAGTATTCTTAAGTAACAAATAACACATTTATTACTTACCACCCAATGAAAAAAAATTCAAGATTCTTTTTATTTCTTAATATATTGTTACATTTCAGCCTTAAATTGAACTTTAATCTTAACGATACTAGTCTTGGAAAAATGTTCATGAAGAGAAATCACTTTGTAATCTTGGAAATATCAAAGTGCTAATATCAGGGTTTTTTTATTCACATATTCATCGTACTAAACGTTTCCAAATTACCAATCAAATATGCCATGGCATTGCGAATGCAAATAACACAAACTTAATTCGAAAACAAATTAAAAGCAAACAGTGAAATCATTTTTACTTAAATATGTTGCAGGTCTCATACAACATATACATGTGAATGGGATGTCTGATTTTACCATTTTTCCAATACCAACTTTTCTCGATCTTCCGAAGGTTCCCCAAGCGGCAAAATATTGCTTACTTGCAGTATTTCAGCCAATGACAACCCTGCATTTATGGATAACGTATTTGTTGTCAAAAAGTCCTTGCAGGAGTGCAGTCGTTAAGTAAGGCGAATGTGCTTTGTAAAGAAGACTCATAGTGCAAAGAGCATATTCGAATAAAACTTAGCTGTCCGAAAGCCCAGGGAAATAACGAGTCGTTTTGAATGATATCTATAGATAATTGCACAATTAATTTTGATTGCATCCAATCACGCTTCAACATTTCTAGGGAGAGAGAAACGCTCTTTTTAGGACAGAGGTTGTACAGGAATTTATGACGGGATACCTCTGTTGAGATTACATGCAGTTGTAGGGCACTCTTGTATATTTTCATTTTGCAAAATCTGAAACCTTTTGAAAATGACATCGAATTATAATACTTATGATAGTGGTCTTGAAATGATAGTTGGGTTATAATATCAACATCAATCGCACTCGCCATTTATTATAAAGTAATCACGAATGTTTAGAATTAATTTATTTTGTTCACTTTATACAATCATTACAACAAAGAAATATTAAGATATTTTATTGATTTTGTTACATTCCTGGTTCCCTGTTCAGTTGAAACAAAATGATATATTATCCATATCGTTTTAATCAGAGGTGCATTATTGAAGGGAATGAAAGGCAAACGCCTATGGAATCAATTTTAATGAAATTAACGATGAAATGTTATACCAGCTGTTAATTTGTTTTCTCCTTTACATGAGGATTTGTGAACATAGCTTAATACGAAGAATACACTGCTGGTTGTAAAAATGCCATTTAAAATCATAGTTGTGCTCAAACTTCATTTTGAATGGAACACTTTTACTACATTTCGTGAGAGAAAGTCAAACATTTGTTACAGTGAGTAGGATTCTCTCCTTCACTTTGAGCTACCTGAAAATCCAGAAGTGATGTTTCTGTCAGTCGATCTCTCCACAGAATCACCCGAGACAAAAAGGTTGATGTATTTGATTTTACACCGACACCAAATTAACACCGTTTAAAAAAACATTCCCGGTAGTAAATCTTTTTTGTTCATCAACTAAGTCCCTTTACCATTGATTGACATCAATGATCACTTATGAAACAGATAATCTAGGAGGATTGATATCTTCTCCAAAGAACAGTTTAAGAAGTCATTTTCAATACGACTTTTAAAACGTTTTGCGTGTAATTACTTATTATTAAAATGTATACTTAGAGAGCACAAGGCACTTAAATCAGTGACTAAATAAATTGCTCGAAACAATCGGAATTTATTTTAATCTGCTTCAGCGGTACATAACAGTTAAAGATAGAAGGTTAACTTTGATTTTCAATTTGGTCTGAAAAAGTTAATGCCATATTTTGATATGTAAGCATGTTTTTGCTCATAGATTTCTTGTAATGTTGAGGTTATTTCTTGAGGCGGGGAAACATAGTAGTAGAATTTAACGTCAAATGTTTTGTTTTTTTAATTTAATTCTAATTTTTTATAAGTTCTTTCATGCCTTAAGGAGAAACCAATTCATTGATGTTTACATGTATTTGTAAAATTTGTTTGTATACAAAACTATGCTCGAATTTGGAATTGTCTGTGTATTTTTACAAGAAGCATGAGCAAAATTGCATTATTACAGAAATCATACTTTACTTTTAAAAAGAAAGAGAGCTAACATGTTAGTTTTAGGGTTACCTTTTTATCAGGCTGATACGTTTTACAATATGAAGGAAATAAAACTAGTATATCCTGATAACAAACGTACGCACTATCTTTTAAATTATAGTAACGTCTTTGTTTAACAACTTATAAAAATAATGTTGCCGTAGGGCTTTGTTTTTAAAGACAGGACAATTCAGGAGCCAATGAAATCACATTGACAGATTCTCTACAATTATCCTAAAAGAGATATGTATGCATTTTGGAAACACATTTCACAATTTTTGGAGCGAGCTACAGGTTATTTTCTTAAATCACTTCTGGTTTTTTTTAAGTCATTGCACAAATGCGAAACAAGGTGACATGAAATCTTTCCTAATACATTTACGAAAATTGCATTCACGGCGAAAATTATTGTGATGTGATTTAATTGGTGTAACATGATTGAAATGCAGTCAGTCAACTGTATTGCATTAATTAAGTAATGGAAACATTTTGCCACAATATTACATGATTTTTACCTTTTTGTATTTTTTCAATGTCCAAAACTGATTAGTTGAACTAGCAATCATTTGTTTTTGGTTATTGTTTTCAGAAAGTAATGCAAAATTGGAAATCACTGGAAGCAAATCTCCTCTATTCTATAACTAACTTTCACTACTTAGTGTCTAATAAATCAGGTCATTTGGATGGTTGAAAATGTGTACATGTAGTACTCAACAATTGAACCGTTTTCAAATGTTTTCTTTTTGGAAAGACATCACGCACATTTTGATCAATATTTGTCAATGTATCAGATACACTATCAAATCCAATGTTGAGACAATAGTACCAGATACTATCAAAATCTGTACTTAAGAGCAATTAAGAAGCTTTTAATTCTTGTTTTTACAAATCTCATTACAAATCTAAAAAAAATCTGAACAAAGTATTTTTATGCTCATTTTGTTATCAATATGCCTAGGTCCGGTCTTTAGGGTTACATTTGCTTTCAGGAATCATTGAATATATCAAATATATTTATGGACACATGTAAATGGTTAATTTTGATACCTATTTATATATTGCAATATATCCGCCTGACAAGACAACGTTTTTCATAACTGAATTACAGTAACTTTTATTCTTGGTTTTACTTTTGATCAATGTTCGTGCCAATAATTTTACATGAAATATACTTTCCGTCACTTTTGCAAGATTAGTACATTTATGATTACAATTATTCATGTTATAAATTTACTTTTGAATTGGAACCTGAAGGTTATATTTGCTGTTAAATTATATATATATTTATATTTTATATGCCTTTCTGCAGCAATATGGCATGGTTGATTTAAAATGTGATTGAACTGCTTTTCAGGAACCCAGCTTCTTATTTCAATGCCTCTAAAATACCAATGTCACATCTAATCATTCTTAATATACAATACCGTATGTTCATAGAAGATATATTCTTTGATCAATAGCCTCTTCTTGCAGAATTGTTTTGCTAAAATTTCAAAAAATAATGGCAATACTTAATACTTATGGAAATGGAAATGTTTCTACAAAAAGACAGTTGGTACAATCGTCCTCAGAGAATAAAGGAAATATATTCATCAGAATTATTAATTCAATCCACATTTCATTCAAAGTTCATGGAATAAAATCAATTTTCGATGGATTTAAAGCAAATTTCCAAACAAAGGATTACTGCATAATAGATTTAGAGTCAAATGCAAGTGTATTTCACTTCAATCTCAGTTCGTGTATTGAAAATATTGTTATGGTTTCAGCTGCAAAGCTGCATGTATTCATGACAGGTAAACAAAATAATTTCAAACGTTTGACTCATAAAAAAATCGAACATAATCATTTAACTCGAAAAACAAACACTTTGTTCATGTTATTTAAACGGATAATTAAATCAACAATTTGAAAATTCACCAAGATTTTAACAGAATAAAGTACCTTACTTTGTTGAAACCCACAAGCAGCCAAGCAGGCTTTATGTCACAGGGTGTCAGATTCAAGAAGTGAAAGGAAATCAATTTAATTCCTGCCACTCTAAAAAAAGTGACATTTTCAATGTCATTCATTTTCTTCGTAACAGTCAGCATTTTCAACTTTCATTTCTAATCCAATAGAGTATTTCGTCTTTTTCAAATTTCAAAGATCAAATTGGACAAACATTCATGCATGTACATTTGAAAGATCAATTTAAAATTGCGTTTAATGATGAAATTGAACTTGACTGATTAAACATTTAGATTTAGTACTTACCATTCAAGCATTACAGTATTTTGATTTTGGGAAAAGTATACAAAATACATACACACAACGGGGGCATTGCAAGTTTTGAGTATATGTGAAGGCGCAAGTCGTTCATATACTATCTAATAAGAATAAATTGTAGTAGATAATTTGTATGAAGATTCAATATTGGAGATCTATGCTTTTATATCTTGTGGTAGGAAGAGATACAAATAACGATATAATTGTACTAAATACATTGTTTCAACACACAATTATAGATTAACTTCTAGACCGCTTAAATAACACAAACTTTTCCAAGTCGTCATGTCAACCAGAGCTTAATCACTAAATCAGCCAAGCAATCGATTTGATGTGCATTTGTAGGTAAGAACAAGCACAAAAATATGTTATGAAGCTAAGAGTTTTTATCCGGAGGCCCAACAGATGTTCAGGCTGATTGTGTACGTGAGGTTCAACCTTGAGTCATCAATGACGGATCTCTTGATAGTATGTTGATGTAGTGATTTCTGCAACCAGAATTTCTGCTCTGACTTACATTTAAGAACCAGTGCTTATGTTCCAGCTTCCTTTGGTAACAGAGTAATACTTTGTGAAACAGAATGCGATCACAATTTAACAATTTGAAATATTTGTTATATCTTAATCTTAACAGTAGAAAACTAGCATATGGGACAGCTACCACAATGAAATAAATCTAAATAGAACAGAAGATAATATTAGGGGATATTATCTGTTATCGTTTTTAGATATAAATATTTGAATTTTTCTTTCTATAAAATATCTTATTTTGACCCCTGCGTAATATTTGAAAATGTCCAGCTTCGAATTCTTTGTTTGATAAACAGTGTATAACAAATATTTCATGTGGTGTATGTTTATGAAAAACATAGGGTGCCTGTCTCATCAATTATCGTCTTGATTGATGACCTAATGGAAGTAAGTATTATGAAGGATAACATGGCGCATATTCTTTATGCTCTGACCCTCTGGACGTTGATAGTATCAGTGTTAAGGCTAACACAAACATGTATGCGAAGTTCAACTTGAGGTTATTCCCTTAATTGACTTAAGCATTCGTCCGTGTCGTCATTGACCTTTTGTTGATTTGATGGACGACCCTTGTTTGACCATGAGTGATTATGATTCAGTTCATCAGGAGAATATATAATGAATTTACCCTAATATGAAAAGGCGAATGTAACTGTTAACTCGACATGTTACAGTACCCTTTAAATTTTGCTTTCAGGAAATTAGCTTGCAATCTCAGCTTTCGACTCAGACTTTCACATAATTATCCAATCAGGGGGGAAGATTTCCTTTTAAATTCGAAATTCAAGTTCCATTGCATGAGCTGAAAGGAAGCTATTCCCAAATTCTTGTATCAAGCCACAATATTGGATTATTGTTTCGTACACAAGACTCAAGTGCGGGTAATATGAGAACAAATGTTCCACATGAAACATCCCAGGGATGATTTATGATAGTATCATAACATAAAGCCCTAGATGACTTAGGTTGTTGGCAGATGTGCTTTAAAGAAAACTGCAAGAGCAATATAAAACATTATTATGTAAGCTTATTTTTCTGGCAATCCGATAGGTCGAGAAGCAGTCACGTGTCAGTCGACAGAAAAGCATATTGACTTCACTCCGAGTCCGACCAAAAGTGATATTGACTTGAAACAGACATAATGACGTCAAACCGGTGTTACATGACGTCATGCCATTGTTATCGTGACGTCATTTGACCATCATGTTGAACAATTGATCCAAAATGCTGTTCATGACTGTAGTTTTTTTCTTTCCTTTTCGTATACATATCGAAACATAATAAAACAATTATGGACTGGTGAATTCGGTCAATACCTGTTTTTATAGACCCGAGAAAAGCAATATCGACCTCGAACTTCGTCCTCTGTCAATATTGCTTTCCTCGGGTCTATAAAAACAGGCATTGACCTCATCACCAGTCTATAATTGTATAGTATTAACAACGTGGAATAATTACAAACCCTGATTCACTTTTTGTGTTCTCTTATTATTTTACCGAAAGATACAATCAAGAAAGAAAAGTTAATTAGGAAGTGAAGTTATATTTTTTAATGGTCGTACAACTGCAACAAAACTTGAATTCTGTTTACCATGAAATTAAATTGAATTTGGATGTGATGTAAATGCTTTTTGACTGACTTGAAAACAAAGCATAAGTTAAGAAATTTTTTGTTGATAATTTGACTTTTTAAAAGCAAATCAGAAGAAATAAAATAACAAGCAGCAATGAACTAAGTGTAGTTCTGTGCTGAAATATTGCAACATTATCCAATAACGTTTATCATGACATATCACAAACATAATTATTACTTTATGTGAGCAATTTTTTTAATTATATTTATCATGAAAGAGTATTGAATCATTTTCTACTAGTTATTAGGTCAATAAAGCCAATGTTTGTCATTCATCTCTAATAACTCATTTTTACTCTTTGACTTTTTACAGGATCAATTAAGTTACTTGGTTGAAATATTCAAAAGGGAAAACATTGTTTATTGGTGCTGAAAAAGTGATTTTATAAAAAGATTTAGACTTGTTATTCTCTAGTGATGATGTTGTTAGTAATTACATTTTTTGAAAATTGTCTTGCTTTAAATGTCAAATCATGGTATGCATATGTTAAAAAACAACCGAAATTTTCGGATAAATTTTAATTGTTTTCCTATTTTAAATTCATCTGATTGAGTACTTTTTCAACTTAAACTTTACGCATGACATTGAAATGTTTTAGGTCATATGTTAATTCTGTTTACGTGTCGTAAACGTAAATCATGATTACAAATAATCTTTATTCATGTTTTATGTTTGAAGTCTCAATTGACAGAAAAGATCACATAGGACTTCAAAATTGACTTTAATAATGTAAGAGAATAATATCTCTTCTTCAGAAGCAAAGAGTGAAACACTTATTTAGAAAAACATAATGTTCTAATTTACAATTGTGATTGTATAATCACTTCTTTTTACACAATGAATGAAAATATTAGTACTAACTTGTACAAATACGTTTTCTGTAATATTGAAGCATTTTCTGCAGAATGATTGCATGGACCAAGTATCCTATTCTGTTACACTGTTCAACTAAATCGTTTCTCGAAGTAAACTAAATCATTATAATCCGGTTTTAAATCATTTGTGTTCATCAATTATTATGATTATTAAAAAAGCGGATGTCTTATAGGAAAACTAAGCATCGACCAGATCCAAACAAATGCAAAGTGCATTTTGTTTACTCAAACGTGGTTAAAGCGACTGATAAAAAAGAAATATTTCATCATTGCCATTACTTTCTTAAATGAGATAATAAATGTATTTCTGCCTGCAACTTGCCAATAAGATCTACGAAACATGTTTGAGTACATATAACTTCTTGTCTAATCGGGATATTATCAATTATCATCGATATATGTTAATGCTATCAATATGTGTTATTTAGACAATAACAGAAAATATGTCTCTTGCAGATCTTGAACCGTGTTAATAACAAACGCAATCCAATAATGCAAAGATTCCCGAGTAACACTGAAAATTGCAAGGACCCACCCACACAAATGTTGAAGGAGCATGATAATGAACTTTTAAATAATTCATTAGCAATTCTGGTTGTCCTTAACATAAGTTTAAAAGCATAATGTGTCACCAAAAGCCATCCATTTCAGACTCTTTCTTTCAGTTAAGGATTCAGATCTATTGCAAAATCGCATTTTAATTTTCCCTCTGACTTTAATGTACTTAGAATGTTTTAAGTGAGATTATTCCTTTTTATGGCACCGGCAGAGTTTGAAAATGATCATTAGGCGTACATGCACTTCAACAAGTTATAAAAAGAGCTATTTGTATGATTTAGCTCAATTAGCATTAATCAGACTGATCGATTACTAACTCAGCAAACTACATTTTGAATTTATCTTCTGATAAGTAACAGTTGTTACTTTGGGGGTTGTCTGTTTTTTGATGGAATACAGGATTCATTTCTAATAAGGTGTTGCAGGCATTAGTACAATATGGGAATATGACAGTGTAATCACATTTACCTATCCCTTTATACCTTACTACAATCAGAAGAATATAATGAATGTAGGATCCCAGAATGCTACAGTCCTTTGATATTGACATTATACATCCACTGGGATCTGTTTCTTTGCAGATACGCCGCTTACCCTTACAACAACAACGACCATTACTGATATTAATCCAGTCAATTATTCATAGCAACGAATCATTTCAGTTCAGCATACATGTATACTTTCTTTACGAATTGAATAAGTTGCTTTCTTTTTCCTTTTCCACAATTTAAGCTGAAAGTTGTTATTCCTAAATGCTTGTAATGAAGTGGTTTGAGTTTATCACCAACAATTACCATATTCATGTTTGAATTGAATGCATTTTAATGTGATCACAATTTAAATTGTATGTTATCCTGTCTGGATTCTTTGAATATAAAAATTGCTTGTATATGTGTGTGGAAATGCTTATACATTACAGGAAAGTCTATGTCTACATACAATTGTACCTTATTGAGAAAAAATATTAACTTTTTTCAACAGTTTTAGTTTGATGGCAATTGTTTTCATGACTTATCAACACTGACGTATTTGCACTGATAACGATTTGCATTACCTAACATTTATTTTCTGGCCTGATCATGGTAAATCTAGCAAGTGTTAATGGGGTGTATGCTCGTTCCTTACTCACAACTCTCACCGTCGATTTAGGTGATGGAAATATAGATATAGCTGCAGCCTGCAATAGATAAGGATTTATTCTGTGCTTATAATTTATTTTGACTTCCTAGACATATCAATACCTTAGATATTAATATAAATGTAACAATATAAACTCGAAATGAAACCCTGTTAATGATTTCAGATATAGCATTTTTAAGGGCTTTCTCATTTTGAAATCTTACGATATTTACTGACAAATATTGGATAATATTTTATCCTACCCACGTCAGTGAAACATTACTCATGTCTAACAGAGTGAGGAAATAAACTGTCAAACCTTAAAGAAAACAAAGCTATGAAAATGTCAAGAATGTTTGAAGTAATATCCGTTTATGATCTTAGAATAATAAGTTTTCTCTTTGAAGTAGCATCCTCGGAAATAGCTTTTAAAAAGACTTTCTAATGGATCTTTTAGCTTAAAAGCTTATGTTACCTTTGGGTATTCATATTTCACTCGCAACCGGCTTATAATCTTTATTGTTGTAAATAAACTTTTAAATAGGCATCAGTACCCTGTGTAAAATGGTAATGATGTCAGACTATTGATTCATGGGTTATGCTTTACGAAGAAAAACTCGCGTGCATTGATAACTAGCACTCGGCATTTCACGTCGATCGGATATAGAAAGTAACCTTTAATGCCTTTGCTTCTTTTTAACCTGAAAATCTATAGGAGTCATTCTTGACTGATTAGTAGCACGACATTGTTTCTTTCATGTCTGGCCACATAAAAGGATATCAGTAATTTCTAATTTATTGATGAATTATGTTATTTCTTTGAAGACAAACCTGAAAAATCGAATATCATTTATTCTGAATTAATTGATTTAGTTTGGTGTTTCTAGTAAAATAGACCGTTAACATATAATCATTATCACAAATGGCATTCAATTCTTAGATAATTTAAATCAAATGCTTCTAAGTAACAAAAACTGAGGAGTTGAAATCACGTGATAGTAATTTGTTTGGTCAATAAATTGTCAATATTAGCCTTTAAAAGAAACTCAGCTATTAAGAGGTTTCTCCTAGCTTCGGAACACTGTTGAGATTTCATAGGTTATTATTACGTGTCATTAGTATGTGACTGCTTCCTTTTAACACTCATATGGAATTGTCACATGAAATTGCTTCAATAGTATTCAAGACACAAACATAAATTCTTTGTCGTTCTGACAAATTATCGGCCAATTGTTTTTTGTAGCACAAAACGTATATATCTTCTTTGTCATTTACATGTAAGAAGCTAACATAATACGGCATCGAAGGCCACATGTCTTTTAAGTCCATTTGAATAACAATCACAGAATAACATTCAGTGTTAGTGGTCAATTGTGATAGCTCAGACTAACTTTCTCCTTTTCAATCTCTGATTAAACGTCCAAATTGATGTTTGTTCTCATGTTCGAATCAATTCTAAACTTTTTGTTAAATGAAATCTGGTGAGAAAGTAAAATAGTTCTTGCTGTCAGCCTGAAAGCTTCTCTCCTCCATCAAGAGCAAGTTGAAGTTTGATATGGATGTGTCTGTCATTCCGTCTCCATAGAGACAACTCAGTAAAAACTGTTGATATAATTGAAGTCTAGTGGGCTACACCGACGCACAATTATCACTGCTTAAAAAGATTTAAGGTTGTTTATCCTTTTTCTATTCCTGAAACATTCACTTTTCCATTGATAAATAACATTACTTGGATCAATTATGAAACAAATAGTTTTTAAGGATTGCTATCTGTTATCCTGATAATTCTATGTGATCTTTGTCAAATGCGAATTTGAAAACCTTTTACTCCACCAATCAAAGCTCTATGAAAATATAAATACATACAAATATTGACTAGATAAAATGCTAGAAAAAGTTTTAAAGAATTAGCTTATCTCTGAAAATACGCTTTTAGTAGTTGATTAGTTTGAATGCTTTAATCTATATTTTCTATCCATTCTCCCAAGTAGTTGATAAAAAGTTGATAATCCGAAAGATTTATTTGATGGGGTATTTTTTTTAACAACATGGAAACATTATCTTATGTTCTAGCCGATGCTCGCAGGTTTCAATGCAATGCATAACAACTATAGAATGCTGGGCTTTCTCTGCAATAATATCACGAACAGTGATAAAAGTCATACTCGTGAAAGCGGAGATAAACCAGAAATCACCTCACCAACCGTGTAATGAAACATAACAGCTGAGCCTTTGGACTCTACCATACAATTTTGGAGGCTCAAACATTACAGACGTCACAAGATGAAATTTACACGTAAAGTTAATCAATGCCAATCAGTCAGTCAATTCACCATATATGGATCCTGTTGATCACTTATTGGTTGACTTTGTGATACCCGTTACGCTCCATGATTTAAAAAAATGCCCCCTCAAAGAAAGGCAAAAGCAGCAAATTCTGGAAAGAAAAAGTTGTATTTTTTCTCTTGGAACAACACCAACAAAACTTCAATTTTGGACCCCATTTAACTTTGCGTTTAAAATGTTATTTGGTAAAATGTATATACATAACATTAACATTGTTTGTAGAAAAACACTTTTCTTATTTATTGTCATCTGACATAACGTGGTTTTTTTATTAGTTATGTCAACATTCTTTTTTACATCAGTGTAGGTATAAGTAGGTTATCTTAAAAATGACAAATTTTGAATGGTTTAAACCTCTGGTAATTTTCACATTTCTAAGGTTTAATCCGTAGTGAGTTTTCCAGTGCAATTGTTTTCACATCAACCTTTTCCTGTCATGTTCTACAGTGTCCATGTTCTTCAATTTAGTGCTATGCTGTTGTTTACTTTATCTTCTTCCACATCAATTTGGTCTTTGATATAATGTAAATGGGTAAATACTCTCTAATCGAAATTTTATTAATCAATTTTAACCTAGTGTTTACATACATTTCATTTTAGTTACACTAACAACACAATTTAACCACATCTTTGACAAGTTTTCAGAAGTTTTGCTATCGCTGCCTAGGGGTGATCTTGTTTTCAGTAAAGACAGTCACCTTCAATTCAAGAAACTAAGTATAATAGGCACCAAATCCAGAAGGGATACGGGTAAGAAAATGAAGATTGGCATCTATCAAAGCTTAAAGAAATATTTGCAAGCAGGCATTACAAACATGCATCATTTTTCAAATGAACGAGTGCATCTAATATGTATCCGTTTAATGGCTTTAGTTTCTTTTCAACATTATAACTGAAATTGATTATTTAATAAACTGATGGCATGAGGTGATTTTTTCGTTGAAATGTAATCGGTGAACCATGAATTATACTTAATTATTTGCCAGGGAAAATATCAGTTCAATTTTAAAGTGGCAATGACATTGTTAACTGATCTTAACATTTTATGTAGAAACTAAATTTAAAGTTATCAAAAACTGCACACATATAGCATTGTTGAACATGGTATCACTCTCAGAGAATATGATCTTTACTAGTGGAGTGTATTCTAAATTTGGAAGTTAAGTACACTGAGGTAAAAACTATCGTCACATGACTTCTGTCTGTTTCTACAACTGGTCAAGATTAATTCCAACTGTTCTTATAATTACATAATAAGATAGGGCGGGATAGCGCGGTGGTGAACGCAATCGGTTTCAGATCAGGTTCGTGGTTTGAATCCCGCAATGCTGCACCGGCTTTGTGCGCAGTATAACCCATGGTTCGCGAGTTCCAGCCGATGCTGGCAGCTGCAGGTTTTACTGTAATGCATAGCCGTTATGGTGTTGCGGGCTTTCTCCCTGAAATAATACTAGCAGCCACGATATAAGTGAAATACCCTTGAAAGCGGTGTTAAACCCCTTATCACCACACCTCTTATAATTAGATATGTTATGATACTGAAGTAAACCTGCGCAGGTGTTATCTGTTATTTTATTGACTGTATGATTAAATTTTGATAGTCAGGTGTAGAAAGGTATGAACGATTCATGAAATGTAGGAGAAACATCCAATGAAATGACTTTTCTAAATCCGATTCACGAATGGTTGTTTAGTGAACAAACCCCTTCATTCAGGGTATTGAAGAAGGTATACACTTAGAACAGGGATATGCACCTGAATGGATTGAGGGTAATTTGAATTTGAATTGATTGATGAATCTTCTTATAAACACTTTCCTGAAGTATATTCCAAGCTCAAAGTATATTTTATATTTTATCTTTTGAAAAGCCTTTAATAGATTGGAGGGAAAATGTTTTAATAAAAAAATAGATTGAAAACAAGGCTTGCCCTTAAATGATACAAAGAGACATTCTAAAAATTACAAATTAGAATTTAATTTAAAAACACGCAAACAGTCAAGCTGGCCTAGTGTCAATCAGAATTGGAACCAAGAGTGGAAGATGGTTAGAATCAAATCGATATATACATAAGGAAAAAAGTTAAGCACCCCCAAGTTTTTCACCAGTAAGTTTGTAATAAGTAATTTTGAGATCAAAAGGTGAATATGTTCAGAAAGTCAATATGTTTTGTTTTAATGTGTATTATTCCATTATTCCTATTCCACTGATCAAACTTTATTATGGATCTCTTAAGCAAAAGTCACTAGTTACAGCAGTATGGACCTCCAAAATCTCATTTTTTGGAAAATGACCCATTCATAAAAAGGGACTAAATGGGGCAGTTTTAACCGTAACAACGACTATAAAGCAAAAAGAAGTATAGGGTTACTGAGTCAAAGTGAAAGAAGACCACCTTTATTCCAAAATCGTCTGGTTATGGCCATTTTCTAAAAATTATCGAAAATTCTTATCAAATTTCAAAACCCAATTATGTCCTTATTGTGAAGGATACGTGTTTTTTTTAAGTGTAAATTTGTACCCTATAACAAAATTGTTGTTCATGACAACTAACATCAGAATCCATCGCATACTTTTGACAAACGGACGATAGTTATTTTGGGTGAAAAATCAGTACCATTACGTTTTTTATCTTAAGTTCTCAAAATGTCATCATGTATGATGATTTTAAAGATACAAAGTCACGAAAAACTTTAGTTTCTATGTCAAGGGGATCCAATTAGTCATATTGTCGTGTTTTTCTCCACAGATGCATTTTGCAATTTTGAAAATAGGGGGGTGCTTAACTTTGTTCTCTATGTATATATCTATGAAAGGTTCGTCGGTGAGAATAACTTTGTGGCTCTTCTCTATATTTTTGTGTTGGAAGGGGAGGGGGGAGTATTCTTAAACAGAGAATGTAATGTCATTTGTATAACGTCCATTCCTCTAACTTTGAATTCGTTCATTGTTCTAATCAAAATAATAATGGTATATCGTAGTGGTCCTTTTCGCATAAGCAAAGACAATTTGTTAAAATCATTGCATCATTTTAGTGACAAATTCGAGTCTCCGTCCGGGAAGAAAGATCTGTTGGAAATTGTTTGGCAGGATGTAATTAGACTGCAACAAATTTAAAGGTTGGTGATAAAGCTTCAAGTATTGGAGCATTTAGATTTTGAGAAACATTCATAAAAGGAGACGTTGAGAGAACATTATTTGTAATTAACTGATAACATTTCTTATGCCTTGCAAAAGCACAATTGTGATTCAACAGAGCTTTAATAACCATTTCATGATGGTTTGTCATACAATTGAATCAACCGGGATCCCTTATACTTTAGGGAGCGGGATATCGCAGTGGTTAGTGAGTTCGGCTTCGGATCAAGAAATCCGTGGTTGGAATCCCGTAAGGGGCTCGGCAACTTTGTCTGCAGTAGGGAACTGTTCTACACGCAGTCAGGTTTGGGTGCTATGCTACACTGAATTTCAGCGCAGTACCACCCATGGTTCGCAAGTTCCAAGTGATGGCCGCAGGTTTCACCGTAATGAATAGCCACCTTGATATTGCGGGCTTTCTCCCTGCAATGATATTAGCGGCCGCGATTAAAGTGAAATACTCTTGAAAGCGGCTTTTAAAACCCCATATCACCTCCCACCTCACCGTCGACTTTAACGTAGAAGTCAATTTGATTGCTTTTCTGAGTTACTAAACTGTCAGGCAAAAGAAAGGTTTCACCTAAGTTGATTTAATCATATATATAAATTTCGATTACAAATGTTTTAAGTTTTAGACGTCGTACGCTAAAATCGAACAGTGCAGGCCTTTAGTTATCAATCGAAGAATACGTATGCATGTGTTTGCAATTTTTTTTGGAAATTGAAATTTTGAATTTAATTTTTTTTTTAAAGTATTTTTAATAACCTATAATTCTTAATCGATATATAAGATATGTTATACGTAAAAATCAACAAACATACCTTGTTTTTCACACATTAACGCCCTTTTAAACATGGTAGGGGTCATATTGGTGTAGATTTCATTTTTCACCCATGTCTACTTTAGTATTACACAAATATATCTTCACATTAACCAAACAACGATTAGTTCATATAAATTATTGTAGACATGATTAATGTTGATAATTCAATTATAAAATGCGTAACATACATTTCAAATCGTTGTAAGTCGAAACCAACTGATGTGAAACCTTTCTTTTGCCTGTTAGTTTACGAGTATAAAACTATGGTACGAGGTGGAACATTTTCACCCCCTTTCCGTTTTATTGTAAGAGTTGATGACAACGAAAGACCTATTGTAGTGTTCAACATGGATTTTATGAATATTAATGTAGTGATTGAAATGCATAATAACAAGTGTTTTACTTAATATTCAACACCTCTGTTAAATGGCCTTGTTCTTTATTTTTTAGTGTACATGTAAAAGTCAAACGTTTTATTTGTTAAATAAAGGAACTGTACAGCCAACAATTATTATCCATGCGTTTGTTTCAATTTGTTCACTATTTCATTTAAAGTATTTACTTTGTCGATACTTCCTTTTTGTTTTAATGCCATTTCTGATCACAAATTACTTTACTTCTGCTTCTATTTTTTAAGAGTTAAAAATCATGACGAAATGGGTTGTTTCCATTTGCAAGTTTAAAGTTCTGTATATGCAGAATAAGATATAACTAAGTTCATTAAAGAGAAACACTTTCCTAAGAATACGATATTGAACAAAACATAATAACAACGTTTCAATAATAATTCTTTATTGTGCGCAACAACGTACTCATTAGAAAATTTTATTGTGCATTCTGCACCCCGGAGTCACAGTTGGCGGTTGTTTGTTCGTATAGTCCAATCTCTAAGTGTCTTTCTGGTGATTGGAGCCAATCTGCGCTTAGCCTCGGTCAAACATATTGAGATATTTATAGAATTAGCGAATGGGTTGTACAGTCACTTTTACCACATAGTAAGCTTTACAATTATACTTTGGATTTTAAGAAAACTATGAGACCAAGTCATTAATGCGTTTCGATACAATTTTGAATAATAAAGACCTAATTTTACGATGCTTTTTAGTTTTCCAAATATTGATCAATTGTAGACCTTCGTTTAGAAATCAAATTGTTAATTGTTTAAGTTGAAATCAATAACACCTACTTGCAGTCATTCTATATAAATAATAAGATCTTTGAAATCTAAATGTTTGAAGTGGCGATCTGAGATTTACTTAAATGAAATCATTAATAATTTGTGAACTATTGAAGCCTGTTGCTTGTGAAATAAATGAAATATTACCAGCTGAACTTGTCATCAGAGATTAAACATAAAAGGAAAATAAAAACAAGGCGGAAATCTAAAAGGAAATCAAAACTTTGATCTAGTGAACAAGATGTAAACTAATGAAGGGTTCATTTTCATGTTCAGTAAAACATGTTAAAAGTGGTTGATTGAAATACGAAAATGTTTACCACTTAAAGTCAATAATTAGGTTTAGAATATCGATCGTAGAAGGTTTTTATCTAGAATTTGCCATTAAGATCTGAAAAACATGATTGCTTAATGACATGTTCCACTCTGATCGTGAGGTTATTACACAAAAAATAAAACATCAAATGCAGACGTACATGAACGTTGAAAAATTATTTTCTCAAAGAAGAAGATAAAGTCAAAGTTAAAGATTCCTCTTTAAAGTGACGATTATTTCACCTAATCCGCAAACGATTAAGCGTATAAAACCGCATCATATACAAACATCTGTATCATCAATATTGATGTTGATAAACCAAAATGTAGGATAGTGATTTTATCTTAAAGAATTATAAAATGTGCTATCGTATTAAGTTAAACAACCATGTACCATTTTAAAACAATTGTTAACAAAAACGTCAACTACTCACATATGCAAGATTTACCCATGTTCAATGGTTGTTATGTTAAAGGCATTGGCGCAAATCAATCTTTCGTATTTTCAAACTATTGCACCGACAATGCATATCTCTCGATATAACTATCGAATAGCACTTTGGAAACCTACGATACATATTTCGCATATACGTGCATATTCAGGATATGAATTAAATTATTCAAGACCGGAAGTATTTAATGCAATGTTGCAATAGATCCGCATCAACTACGATTTTGGATATATTCAAATTTTGCTTAGTCAGAAAAGTAAAAACCCACTATGGTTAGTCACCAAATCTTTTTATGAAATCAGCGTGAGGATTGTCTAAATAAACAATACTTCACCCTTTGTTCTCAGTTCAGATATAAAGGTAAATTCAAATGATGCTTATAATACTTGTGAAGCCGTTTTCAAAGTTGATATCTAATCTTTTTTTATGCCCAGCTGACCTTAGATTTGTATATCTCTTAGCCGACTCTGCCCGTCTACATTTTTTCATTCTTAAATGTAGGTCAGTAGTAAAGGTTATTAAAATTTGTTTTGCATCGATAGAGAGCTAAAGTGAGTGCCTATGTCCTAATGTTCCTGAAATAGTCAACTTGAGAGGGAACATGCATGCTATGGTACATTTAAAGTTACGCATAAACAAATATATCACACTATAAACTCAATGAAACAAATTAGAACATATGTCTTGAAACTATCGATTAGCTTATTACCAATATACACTTACCATTCAATCAGATGAAATTATCATTAAACACTTACCGAATTTAAATTGAGGTTTGTATTGGTATATCTTGCACCTTCAAATAACCTTAAACACGAGCAGAAATATGAAAGCTGAAATCCCATGAAACTTAATCACATAAAACAGGAGACAAATGAACAAAGAAACCAATAGTAGAGGCTATTTTTATCAACCAATTAGTTTCAGAATAACGTTATCCATTTGTGGACATGAGGTTAAGTGACATATTAGAAATCATTGAGAGTACTGTTTTTAAACATTTCAATGACAATCCATAATGAAGTATTTTAAGGTTATTAGCTTTCACCTCCTCTAGTTTATAATTCTGGTTCAAACTATTCGTAGGGCGGAGAAACATACAAAAACTATTTCAAAAAATAAGAAATAAGTCTAAGAGGAGGTGATCAGTATTCATTCATTTCGCAATTCAATCTGTAAATGTAAGCTATAAACTATTTTCCTTGAACCGTCGGGAATTGTGAACCTTCGAGAATTGAATAGTTGTGTCAGTCTTGAATGTACGAATTTCAAATGAGTTTCAGAATAAAATGAGTAAAGAAAAATTAAATTATATTGATTATCGCTTTCAATAGAAATCAAAGCTTTACTTTTACTCCCGAACTTGCTTACTACAAAGCGTTATTGTTTATCCCATGGAAGCTCATATGATGTTGATACTGTCAATTTTTTATGTTAGGAATAAATCAAGATAGATACCATTGGGGATTGTTATCTAAAGATTTTCATTTAAACAATATTTGTACGTCACCAAACTAAAACTGTATGTGCTCTTAAACTGATACGCTACTCCTGATAACAGGCTAGGATATCTAATTGAACCACTTATTGTAAATTTAATTGTATACTGTACATAAACCAATTGTTAAACATATTCAATAGGGGGATTCGTTCGATTAAATGCCTCTGCGTAAGGTTAGCTATGTATTGCAACTTTCAAATGTTAATTTCTCAAAAAGCTAGGATTTTTTCTCATTATTCATAATTTGCAATTTCTGATTCCACGTGTGTTTCACATTTGCTCCCCAGACATTAAAATTGTGCTGTTTCTAATGAAACTTTAATGTACTAAAGGCAAGAACCACAGAGTAAGAATGTTTGGTTTTGTTATCAAATAAAATCTGCTTCGTAAATAAATAAAAATTATTTCGTTTTTGCAAATATGTCATCATTTCTATGTGGATCATAGTGCTGTAGACGTGAGTGTGCTGCCATCTTACGTGTTTGAATCCTGTTTGGGCCACTTATTAACTAGAGCTTGAAAAGTACGATCCCTTCAGGGTATTAATATGGATAGCTCTTTGAGAGGTTTAGTAGTACACTGTACTGAACATAGCACTAATGATAATATTCACAGAAATAAAAATGAAATTGTGACGTTTATGTTGTAATTACTTGATAAAGATGCCTCGTTTCTACAGACGTTGACCTAATTTAAGACACGTTTCAGGACTGTAAACTTAATGGAGGATCCATATTTATCAATTACTTCATGTAAGTTTAATATCACCAACTAGCAAGAGACACATGGTAAACAAACGGTTGACATCAAAGTACAAGTAACCCATGAACATGTTGAGACTGAGATGAGGCGATACGAGGCTTTTGACCTAAAGGAGATCAGAGTAGAGCGGATTCAATTACGCTGATGAAGCAGGATGAAAAAATATTGCTAATGAATATTTAGCATTCAACTTATACTGTGTCAAAGAACACGAAATAATCGCAAAATTTCTATTTCCGTGACTACTTTTGACTTTATTAGTTAAACATTTTCAATATTTTCAATTCAAAGAAATATTTTTGTATCATAAACATGAAATTGGAGCACTTGAATAGACCTTTCGGGAGCCTGAAATCAATAATGTAAGTGTTGGCAGAGATAAAGTATACGATGATTTATACACCCAAAGGAACATTAAATCACATCACTCACACTAGCTTGTCTGGAGATTCTCAACGGACTACATGGAAATCGTATCAATAATTCTCTGAACAATTTTAGTTTTCAACTAGACGACGAAAGAACATTTCGACCCTTAATCAAGTTGAATAAAAATATGCGTTTCATTCTCTTATTGATAAGTTTTTTCAGTAGGTCTTAATGCTTTTGTCGATAATTCAATTATTATTAGTTGGCTGCGACAGTCATTACCTTGGTGTTGTCCGTTGCCATGTTTGATACCGTTTCAGAATTATAAGCTTGTATCGACTTTGGAAAAAAAATAGTTTCAACAGTAAGGAATATGATATTACCCCCTTCTTAAACTGCAAAATGTGGTCAATTTGATGACATTTTCTTGGATTGATATTTTAGAAACTATCTTATAAAAAAATAAAACTTATAGTTTATGGGGTGAGACAGTACTTGTTGATGAAATTGACTTTGGAATATACAATTGATCAATTGCATATTTTTATACAGCATATTTAAAAAGAAATTCTGTATCTCACCATATTTTCAACTGCTTGAAAACGGTATAAGAAGCTATACCGAAACGTAGCTATCAGTACAATAGAGAAGTTGATAATCCATGAAAAAAATCCTTGTCTTTCTTTCTTTTGAGAGTTTTAGGTCATTATTAGTTTTCACACAGGAACATTCGGCAAAGATGAAACATAATCTACAAAAAGTAGAAGAATAGCATGTACCACCAAATTTCATTAGAACATTTGAAATGATTTTGTCCCTATCTTTACTTAATTAAATCCTTTGGAGAATGACAGGTTTTATTGCCTTTGAGACGATTTCAACCAATTGCGCAGGTACATCCCTGATCCTTTCGGGCTAAATCCATCGCATGGCTGGCGGCTTAACATTAGTGCCTATGCTCACCTGTTACTTTTTCAGCCAATGAAATGTCGTAAATTAAGGAGCTTGAAGCCACTAGCTTGTACTCAACATTTCCATCCGGGTTGTGCCGCTGTTGCTGAATGCGAGTTGTCTCATTGGCTGGTTAGATAGCTAGCGATACGAGGGTTTGGCTTGAAAGAGATCAGGGTATTAGGAAGGAGCAAGAGCTGATTCATATACGCTGATTAAGCAGTAATCTAGTTAAACCTTCATGAGAACAGCTGGTATTAAAGCAGGAAGAATGCCATCGACCACTGCGGCTATTCACTGCAGTGAAAAAGCGAACCATGGTCGGAACCCACTCGTTTCCATGTAGACCTTTTTCTTCACCTGTCATGTTTTAAGGTCGATTTCATATCCCTAAGTCCCGCACCAAATCGACGACGATATCTGGGAAACTAAAAACTTAGGGCTCTGCTGATACGAAGATAGATTAGAGCTTTCCGCTCGTACCGGGTAAGATGGACAAAATCGTCTCTGCACCACAATTTCTTCAAACTCAAAAAACTGTTCCGGTGATTACTTAAGGAAACCAGCACATGTTTAATGATGTTGAAATTTCCGTTTTTCAGTTTAACTTTAAATCACCCTGAAATAAAAACAACGGCAAGTTTACAGAATCGATTATCTTCCTTTATCTTTCGACTAACAAGGTCATTACTGTTTGTCAATTCAAAGGAGATAAATTTTAGAAGCTCGAGGGAAGCGAATTGTTTTGTCTGCTTTTACGGAAATTGTTCACCATGAATCAACTGAAATGCATCTTGGTCTCAACTTATACCAGCTTGAAGCAAATTATCTTGTTATGCCTCATTATCACTACCAGCGGTTTCCTTTCAAATATGTATATATGTAAGCCTATTCAATGCGATAAATTTCATTTAATTTCAAAATCGCATAAAATTGAGTCAAAGTAGATTATATTATTTTGGTAAAGTCATATTATCATTATCAGGATAACTTTACAAAAACAATTCCATTTCATGATGGAACATTAACTACTCATTAAAACATGTAATTGTGTTTAACAAAACAACTGAATAATGCAACATATACTTTTGTTTCACATATCGTCCGTGTAAGTTACTGCAGCGTAATATTTATACGGCGATATTAAACGAGTGTGTTACCACTGCATGTATGACGTGTGTAATCGTGACGTCACAATGTTGACATCGTCGTCATGGCCGTCAAGTCACGGAATTTTAATTACTATATCGGCAGTTATGATTGATTTATGTGAGCGAGTAATAAACAGAACCTGAAACCCCTACCATTTACTACTATTTTTAAACTTATTAAACTCGTTGATAATTTGGTATCAAACTTACTTTCGCCCGTTACATACTAAATCGTTTACTCGTTGTTTAGTATCCCGTATATAATAGATCTTCAGATAATAAGTTCTTAGCCCTGTGCTGGCCGTATTTCCAGCCTAAACATTAATTATTAACATTTGACTCTTTGAGATGCATACGACACATCTGTGTGAATGAGTTCATTTTACATGACGTAATCAGCATGACATCAGGACAAGATATTAACATATTTTCAATCACAAAACTTTGTGCTTGTGTATGTTTTTATTCGTGACAGCAGTTTTAATTACCTTTCTGTTTCAAAGAGAGGGTTTATCTGTTACGCTATTTGAGATAGCTTTTAAGTTATTATAATCTTATCTTGCAAACATAATGTATAGTAGTGTTCAAATCGTCATTGTGTTTTGTAACTTTTTGATGGTCGCATTAAACATTCGTTGCGTTCCTATTACAGCAAATGATTTCCATTATTCTAATTGTAAAATAACCTTAACTAATAAAATTATGTGTTTTCACGACAAGGAGGTATGGTTCATTAATTTCAATGATTTATTTCAAAAGTATTTTAGATATTCTCCATGGACGTGTGAAAGGTAAAACAATGAGAACATTACATATATTCCGTCTCTGTTTTTCAAACAGACAAAAAACAAAATATCCCATTAGTCACATTTGAGTGCTTGTTTTGTTTCTTTTACTAAATACACTTTTTACACGGTACATTTAGCTGAACAAATTGAAATTATTAAAAAATTAATGTTGATATGCGATCACTCTATCTTTCGGTAATCTGATATTCATTTACAATTCATAATCGATCAGATTAACTGAGCTGAAATAATTCTATTACATTGTCTATGTATGCATACCGGTTTCCGATTGATTAGATGAAACACGCTTGGTTCTTGGTGCATTAAATCTGTTTAAGTGGCTGTATGTATAATTTGGTATTCAAATGGCTTTTAATGATTTAATTAAACATTTTGTTTGAAATGATGAGACGGAAATGTTCTTATTTCGTGGAGTAAGCTACCTTCTTATCAGAAAAATACCATATAAATTCTCCGTATTCCAAGTATGTCAAGAGCTAACTTATAATTCATTTGACTCAAAAAAAGCACGTAATAATAAAGTTTTTGGCACACCTAGATATCTTTAAACATGCTTATTATCCATGTATTACACAGAACGATGCATACAGCATGTTTGGCCATTTTGAATTCCCTTTCTAAAAAACCAAAACGATTACCTTATCTTTTTAAGAATAGTGAATGTGTGGTTCTTTGAAAATAC
This sequence comes from Phorcus lineatus, assembly GCA_921293015.1. NCBI lineage: Eukaryota > Metazoa > Mollusca > Gastropoda > Trochida > Trochidae > Phorcus > Phorcus lineatus. The sequence continues at coordinate 5,508,725 of OV121092.1, forward strand.
GACTTCAATAGATGTTCCTGCGAACCATATTAGATTATGGGAAACATTAATTTACATGTGTTTGATTAGGTCTTCAGAAAAACAAGTTGGACAATGTTACTTGCTATTTGTAATGTAAAATATCAAAAGGTAACAGTTGATGTTCTGACTGATTTCCGGCGCTGGAAATATAATAATTTGAAATAATTCCTCAATCACAATTGTTATTAAAATGGTATAGCACATCTAAAAGTAAGTTTTTAAAACTAAACACAGGACCTTGCAAAGTGCATGACTGAAACCAATAACAAGTGATTAGTGATTACATTAAGGAAAGATATTTCATTAACCTAGATTAGTAGATCATATTAATAAAACTTAAAAGCTAAACATATAGAAGTCATTAGTTAAAATATATAGTTATTGTTGCCCCAGACGCAATGAACCTAAAAAGATCAAGTCATCGTTTTATGGAAATATTTATCTCCAACAAACCCCGGGTAATTAAGATATCTTTGAAATATCCTTATCAGAGAGACACAAAGTGAGAAAGAAATAATGTGATTTGATTCAATATGCAGAACACGTCTAATTTATGTTAAATTCTTCGAATGAGCCGGCATTTAAGGATGTTCTCTCCTCAGTCAAAGTGACAAAACTCAAATAATCTTAAATCATAATGTTCTTATATAATAAACCAAAATGAAGCGGTAATTTCTCAATTTTGATGATTTCTGACTAAATATTCACCAAAATAAAGAAACGTAGTATTTTCATTTTGAAATAATTCACAATTTTGCTGACTCAGCAATTTTAATTGTTACTATCATTTGAGCAAGTTCTATTATCTGTTTTTCTTAGAAAGTAGATGTTGTTGAAAGAATATGATTTGTATGTATGCGTTTAGGTATATTTTTAGATAATGAGTGGGAGAAAGCATGTTTTTAGTACAAAAATAACTTAAATATTGATAATTTAATTGAAATGTTAGAATACATGTTGTGACGTAGCGGCTAAAAACCCACACTAGCATATATATTTTATACTTTTTTCTGGAAGAAAATTATGTTAACTCAAACATGTTTTCATATTTAAAAAAGTTTAATACAGGAACTAATTTAAATTTAAGATTCCTCAAAAAAGGTCATCATTTCCCCATTGACTCCCATGTTAAATCTCTGACTGACATAGGAATCTTTGTCTTAATATATCTCCAAAAAAACAAACACTAACCCCCATTTTTGGGGCTGATATTTCAAACAAATACACTTAACTTTTGAAAAATACAAGTTAGAAAAAAAGTTTAATACTTTAAATTTGAGGAGCGGACATCCTTAAGTAAAATTTTATTTTCTTCTAGATTTAGCTGCGCTCTCATTACAATTTAAAGTACAAGATTAGTTTATCCTCATAAACTAGTGAATATATAGCCGAAATGAGGTCATAAGAGCTTAAATGACGTTTAAAAGAATATTGCACTAAAATTATGACAGTTTACAATAATAAAAGAATTAAAGAAAGCCATCAACATATTTTGTGTATCCTAAGTAATAAAAACTATAACAACGAACAGCGCACCTGCACCTGTTCACTTATTTTTGCTAAATGTAAAACAAGACTTTACAGCAGCAACGTTTGCCATGTTCAGTGTGCTTCGAGTCAAAAAGTAGGTACTAGCAGGTGAACGAACCCAGTTAGTAAGACGTCAGTGAACAAACCCAGTTAGTAAGACGTCAGTGAACAAACCCAGTTAGTAAGACGTCAGTGAACAAACCCAGTTAATAAGACGTCAGTGAACGAACCAAGTTAGTAAGACGTCAGTGAACGAACCCAGTTAGTAAGACGTCAGTGAGCGAACCAAGTTAGTAAGACGTCAGTGAACAAACCCAGTTAGTAAGACGTCAGTGAACAAACCCAGTTAGTAAGACGTCAGTGAACAAACCCAGTTAGTAAGACGTCAGTGAACGAACCCAGTTAGTAAGACGTCAGTGAACAAACCTAGTTAGTAAGATGTCAGTGAACGAACCAAGATAGTTAGACATCAGTGAACGAACCAAGATAGTAGGTGTCAGTGAACAAACCCAGTTAGTAAGACGTCAGTGTACGAACCAAGTTAGTAAGACGACAGTGAACAAACCAAGTTAGTAGGACGTCAGTGAACAAACCAAGTTAGTAGGACGTCAGTGTACGAACCAAGTTAGTAAGACGACAGTGAACGAACCAAGTTAGTAAGACGTCAATGAACGACCAAGTTAGTAAGACATCAGTTAACAAACCAAGTTAGTAAGACGACAGTGTACGAACCAAGTTAGACATCATTGAACGAACCTAGTGTAAGTCGCCAGTGATCGGCTGAAACGAAAATAGATAGATTTGAATTTGAATCGTCGGTCGATCCGCCCACCCGTAAACGGGTCCTTATTTCATCTTCTTCTCTAGAACCATTTACTCAAGAAATTTGAAATCTTATGTACAAACTCCTCGATTACAGAGGTATTTAACTAACACATTTTGTGATTCTGTGACCCATAATATACGTCAATGGGGCACATAAAACCTCATTTCATCTTCTTCCCTAGAAGCCAATAGCCTAAAAAGCCCTTGCCTGCTGCTAATAGGACATTAGGTTGGAAAAGTCGCTATTGTATCAGATATTTAGAATTTATTTATTTATAAAGTTAATAAACTATCCATGTGATTACCCATGGAAGCATCACATATCTTATGATGCAGATATTTCCTTTAATCAGTTCAGCCCCACATCCTTGAACGAACTTGAAGAAAATTATTCAGTTTCATAATTTTTTAAAGTAGAGTTGCTGTCAAATTTACGAATTGTTAACCTTATCATTTCAAGCCTACTCAATTATTTTGATTTGAAAAGAATATAATCCCAAATCTCGTCAAATAAATTCGACGGTAAAAGTTACAGGTTATCTTCGAACGCAATTTCCAGCATAAAGACACAACACACAATTTAGCATCGGAAAAAATTAAATCATGATTTCAATCTTAATACAAATTGAAGAACTTTATATTAGCACATTGAATTATTCTTAATGACTTAAAGAGAGATGTTGATCAGCGAGGGGGATTTGGCTTACGGCAATCTGTAAAATGCAGGAAATATAATCTTGTATGTTAGTATGAAAGTTGGGAGTAAAAGTTTAGGAAATTAGTTTTACATGAAGCAAAGAATAATGTGCTAGCCCTTTGACATCTAATAAGGGCCCCAGAGGCCATACCCAAAAACGTTTGAGAAAACTAAAAATCGTGTTTACAAACTCTTAAGCTAAGCCGATGTGGATAATCGATTTGGCGATCCTTTGGCAGCTCAAATGGTGACCCTTTAATAATTTATAAGATAAATCAAAGATGGCCTGATGAGCTACAGATCCAAGACTCTATTATGAATAAATCCACTCGAAAGAGGAAGTTAGTTTCATGCACGCCTTGTGTTACTTTGAAGTTCGTCTTACATAGTCGTACCAAGATGACACTCACGTCAAACTCTTTAAAGCAGTTACTGCTAGTTAGATCCTTGTTTTATCTAATTCGTTTCAATATTGGAATAAAACGATAATAGTGTTCCTCTACAACCAATACTTACCATTATGCTGCAACTAAGAATAACGTAAGTGATGTGTGGTTTAGAGAGAAGATTAAAAGTTCTATTGATTTACACGTTCAACAAAATATAAACCTATATGTTTACCTATAAACATAAAAACTCCGTATGCATTCAATACCGCTTGACATAAATGCAAAATACCCATCTATGTTAAAAATATTATTTCAAACGCACCATAGATATATGTAAAATGGACACACAAAATTAATTAGGTTAAGTGTGTAAAAGCCACTTGCCTGTTCAACTAATACTGACCCTATTGATCTGATTAAAATGCGTAAACATTAGTAATATTCAGCATCAAGATTTGTGTGAGCATCACACGAACTAAATTGTAAAACAATCCAACGCCCTCTTTGGATCATTGTTTAAAGACTCGTATGATTATTCAGAAGTAAAAGATATACTCATAATTACATTTTTCATAATACTGATGAAGAATCATGATGATGTATATAATATAAGTGATCCATTTTACACATATATTCAGTACGCTTTGTTTTCGTAGAATGTTATCTACATTATCATTAAATCACTACTCAATGGCGTCCTACTGGAAATCAGTTTTGACGTCTCTATTATTTGAAATCATCATGTTTAGGCTAGGTTATTTGAGTAAAAAAAACGTATTGGCATGTTTGAGATTCCTTACACCAATAGCGGAATAGAGAACAAGTTTTATGGATTTACAACTTCTTTATTACAGGATTGCGACGTTTTTGTATAGATACTTACACCGTTATCAAGCAAGTGATCTTACTAACATCGTTATCAAGCAAGTGATCTTTGATAACGGTAATAGTAGCTACATCGAAACGTCGCAATCCTGCTATAAAGACGTTGTAAATCCATATAACTTGTTTTCTATTCATCTCACCAACTTATCAATGCCTCGCACAAAAGAAACCAATAGTGGAGTTTACAATTAATTATCGGTCTATTTCCTCTATTAAACTAAAAATTCTACTACTAACTAAATACTAAATATTGCTTTATTACTATCAATTTGAAATGTCGCATGTGATTTTATCATTGCGGGTTTACATTGTTTTCCATGTGCAACGAATCACTTTTCATTAACCAATAATTGTAGAATAAATATATAGTTTAAAACCAAATGGGTTCTTTTTCAATCATACCATTGTGATCTTTGTTTAAACGATTTCGTTGAAATCATTGACTGCAGAACTTCAGGCGAACTAATTTATTCTTACCCTTTTTATTCTTGTCATTTGTTTCATTAGGCAAGCGCACATGCCCGAGACGTCAGCTCCTTTGAATAAAAACTGACAGAAACGTTTGTTCAAGGTAAAGTCAAGATGATAATGATATATGATAATGTCAATATTAAACATTTGACTTTAAAATTAATTATTTTTTGATAATGTTCAATGAAAAATTAACATGAATCTATAACTATTTTTTAGAATAGAGGACCCCTGAAGTCATAGTATTGTGAGGTCATTTATTACAATCAATTGCAGGCATTCAGCTATTTTGCGTCATCTCATTAGGCTTATATTTTAGAAATCGGTCGATCTAGAACAGTTAATCTAATAAATGGTATCTCAGTTTAGCGTATGCATTTGGTGGTGCAGATGTTAAGTTTTAGAAGTTGAAGTAGTAATAGTGGTGGTTGTATCTTGCAGATCATTATTATAAACAGAAAAAAACCCAGTTCATCCATAAACTTCAGTCATTTTTCGATTGTCAGGAAGAATCTTGGCGTGGGTAGAAATAGAAGAAACACAGTCCATTACGTTCAGATGATGAGTAATGTTGGAACATGTTAAGATAGAAGTTTCTAGATTTTAATGACACATAAATGTAATTATATTTTCCTGGCCAAATAGAGTTATTATTGTTATAAAAATGTATTTTCTAGGATTCTTATACATAAACCTTTATTATCTAAAAAGGTCAGTGTTATATGAAGGAAATTTCACGTAACAATGCACATCAGGTATTGACGTCACAGCAAGGTAGCCTTGAATAAATGAGACAATTTAGATAAATATTGCATTGACATTACATCATTTTTTTACTATAGTACATTGATTTACATTAACATTTTTATACATATATCACAAACATTAAACATGCACATAAGAGATTAACGAATACAAAATGACAGAGGACAATGCTTGTGCAGGAAGTATGTCAACTACACATAATATATTTAATTTAAATTAACACATAGAAACCTCATTTTGAGTAACTGAGTTCTTGGAACATAAATTGATATTGCATTTATCCTTAGCATAATTTTTTTAAGTACTTTTTTTAACTATCATATTCAAACAATTGATGAATAATTAAGAAAAATGTCTGTCTCATATATACATCATAAATTATAAATAGTATATACATACTGTGGTGTGGTATAAAAATCTGTTTGTTAAAAAAATTCCTTTTGTTCGTTTTATGCTTAAGTTATGTTTATTTCAGAAGTCAATAAGACAATCTATCTATCTCCCGGAAAATGAACAATACTCTATGAATACTCTAGGAAATTCTTCGAAACTTATTAACTTATTGCTAAAAAGAAATTTACTCATGAAAAATGTACATCGAACAACGTTATGCAAAAGGATATCTCTACAAAAGTACACATTCATATAATCTACAAAACAAAATATATTAAATTCAAGAAGTTGACGAGACATAGCATTTATATTTATCCACAACAACCGCTTCATATCTTTTAAATTCCTATTTATAAAGTCATGTCATCATTGGGATACGAATTATAAGCTGATGAGAATCACGTGTAGTGTTTACTGAATACCGATCAGTTTACTGTGTCCGTGACCACTCGTTCATCAGAGGAAGGAAGAAAGAAAACTGACAATACCTCCCATTGGACCTTGTGTCATTACTGTTTTATCATTTTGCATTAGCAACATGGTTTTGGTGCTCGCGTTTATTAGGCTGAAAACCCTGAGGACAACTAAATGCATATTAAGCTGCCAATAATTTATTGGTAATCAACCTATCTGTTTCATAAAGATTGCTGTTAAAATTCATGTTTACACAAGATTGGGGCACATGACAAATTTTATAAGTTTTCAGAAAGGGGAACATAAAGTCTCGATCATTTCACAAGACAAAAATAATCTACATTAATAGGTCAACCGTTATTTCACATTGCCAGAGAAATGTGTGCAGCCATTTCCTTCACATTTGTATTGAGAAATCTATTTTTCCCCAAAAACTCATATTGCACCCTACATATGCCACTTTCTCAATTCAAACAAACACTTAAAGATCTTGCATTCAAGCTTTGAATGACAAATGTCAAAGGATAGTGGGGTGACAATTGACAGATGACGTCACTGTTATTTACGTTATCAGTCAATATGCTTATTCATTGCTTCATTGCCAACATTGAAAAACACTGACCTGGCGATTCGAGGCTTTTGGCTTGAAAGGGAGTTTAGCAGGATGATTTAATTTAGAAAGATTCTCATACTGTCAAATACTGATGTACAATAACTCAATTCGTCATTAGTTATAACTGATACAAAAATATGCCAATTTGTTTCTCCTGTTTGTTCGTAAATATTTTTTTAAGAGTTACATCAGTGTTACTCTGATATCACATGCAGCTATAAACAAAGCCTCGTTGAGATATACATTGTGATTGGTCAAAGTAATCTGCTCAAGTCAATCAGATCAAGAGGTCGAACACAAGTCAAAGGTGAACCTTGCGGTTGAGGTGAGGTGAGTTGGTGTTTAACGCCGCTTTCAAGATTATTTCACTTATATCGCGGCTGCTAGTATTATTGCAGGGAGAAAGCCCGCAACACTATTGTGGCTATGCATTGCGGTGAATCCTGCGAGCATCGGCTGGAACTAGCGAACCATGGGTGGTACTGCGCTGAATTTCAGTGTAGCATAACCTTGCGGTTGAAGATGTCTTGTTAATGATGAATTAGTTTAATGAGATTGGACTATAACAGTTACCATGATAAAGTTCTTAAGATCCACACCAAGTTTACTATCTAGACACTTGTATGACCTATGTTATTCATTAGATATTTGCAATCATTAAAAACAATGAGAAAAAATTGAATAAATATATTTTGGTTTATCAAAAATAAAGGATTTATAATTTACAATTGATATCTCTCCAAATATTATTGGGATGCTAGAAATCCTATACCATTAGGAGAATATGTTTTGTCATTGAGGCTAGATAACACGAACTAGTATATGTACTAAAACAAAAGATAAGATTTCCATTTTCACAAGCTGGATTATTAGAAACTCTGTTGTATCTATTTATCCTACAATAGAGTGCAGAGGAAAGGAATGAAAGAAACTACGTAATTGGTGAATCTATTACACGGGCTTTACTTCTAATGCGATTGGAAATCGTTACTCTTCTACCTAAGGAATTAGTTGGATCCGAATCTTTAGAGAGTCACATTATTTCAGAGAGTGTTCGTACTTTAATGAGTGGCAGAAGGATTATATCCAAACATTCACAAACAGAGATCATGTGTAATTTAAAGAACACAGCTGTGCAAGAAAAATGTGACAAGACTGAATCGAAACTACAGTTTTAAATTATTCCTACATAAGATATTATTCTGATTTTGTTGATTTAGATGACACAGAGGTTTTGAAGTACGTTGGAAGAGAAGTGCATCTTTATGAGCTTTAGGTGATACCTTTAATTTGAAATAATAACGTGTTATATTTATCTGTCCAGATGCAAGAGAAAACAAAACAAAATTGTTGTGTTCCTTTTTTCATATTTCAAGTGGATATTTTTAAAAAGGTTAATTCATCGATATTATTTTTACTTATACTACATGTATATACAAACTTTCGAGGCTAGTGAGTTTATTTGTTAACACTTTGTGAAAAACATTTTTAAAAAACATAGTCTTACTCTTTAACAATTTTTGGATGTATTTGAAGTGAATATTTTACTTTTGTTGGCGAAAGTTCTACAAAATTGTCTGAATCCATTTCCTGTCACAATGATCTTTTTATAACCTTACTCATAAGTCTCTATAGCTTAATTATCCCCACAAGAACATCTAAATATTTGGGGGACATACGGGATGGGGGAGGTTTTGATTTCGCAGTCAGGTTTGGAAGGCAGTGAATATGACACTCTGAATGGATATTTTCCTCCACTAGCAGACTTGTTTGGTATGGTAATGATACGAATCTAGTCACGTGACATTTACATAGTTAATTAAAATATGGAAAAAATTATGAAGTAAATGCAGTCAAAGTAATGTTTTAGTGTTTGGATCAAACATGTTTAGAAATCCCCCTTCTTTGAAGTGTCAAGGATATATTGTGTAAATATGATAACTGTCCGGTAAAAAGATTTTGATTTATTCCACTTTGAACATAGAAACCCTAAATTTTTCACTTTAAGGTGTAGATTTTTAGGTCAACTTGGCCACGCCAACATCGTACATAGTGTCGAATGCCGGCCTTTAGAGTCATTTCATTTCCATATGAATATGTTTTGCAAAGTGGGATTGTAGGTAGATCAGTATTAAGAAGAGTCAAAACATCTTTTTAACAATGCTTGCATATGACGACAAATATAACGTTTCAATATGAAAGGGGAAAAATAACTTTGAGAATATACTTCTATTGGCATTGATAAACATTTGTTTAATGGCACTCAATTTCAGTGCACAGGCACTTACAAATAATTTTTCAACAAATGGATATGTTTCGTCTGTCTGATGGGAGAATCAGTTAAATAATAAATTCCTTAAAGTGATCTCTCCTATTTTTTCCTGACAAATTAGTTTCAGAATTTGATTTTGATTTCAGAATATTGTATATCATCAATCATTGAATCCTTTGTTTACACTATGGAAATGGTGTTTGGATCATAGAATCTATCATCTGATCCTAAATGTTTCCTACATGTCCAAACTGCCTTATTAGGAGTGATATTATTTTCCTATCAACTGCAAAGTTGCTTATAAAGAGAACGGATTTCCTCTGTAATTGAAATATTCCACAATCATTGCTCTTTTCATATATGCACAGTCAACAGGATGTAGACAACATGACGATTGGAATATGAAATGAAAGCTTCAGCTTCAGGTTTTGATGTCTCTAAGAACTAAAAACTTACAACGTAAGATTTATCACAAATTCGATGAATAAATATTTTTATTAACATCATTCAAAACAATTTACAAAGTAAATCTTTCAGTCTTTCAGACTAAATAAATCCTTCTGACCCTAGACTGTGACATTGATCTCTAATCTTGATGAAAGTCTTCCAGCAAACTATGTCAATAACACAGGGATTTGTGCTGAGTGGTAATCTACAATTGCTGCTTTCAACTGGTCAGGGGAATCGAGATTGCAGTATTGCCTACTCGTTAAGTTTATGACTTCATTACGTTGGATGTACCTTACCGAGATCACAAATCAATTTCTGTCTAAGCATGGTTATTGACTGGAAATATTAAATGATCATAAATTCATTCGTGATCATTCGTAAGTATGTGTGACATACCATTTGGTTTAAAACGAATAGGAATTTGGAGAGAAACAAAGCAGCAAAACATGAGAGGAATGATGAGAAGGAGCCTGACGAAAAGATAGTTTTAATCAAAAGTGTTATAAATGCATTTCTGTACATGACAAATTCTTTGGATAAATTTATTCTTACAAAGTAGATCGACTCTAACAACCTGATAACAAATACCAATTCCACAATTTCATGTTGACACAGTAATCCTCTCTTCTATAATCTGGCTTGTCAGAGTTCTTTAACATGATCAAAAATCAATAAATGGATTTGAAAATGGAATCTGCAGAAGTTTTAATCTTATCAAAAATGTAAAGAAAAAATGTGAACGTCGAAAAAGAACTATCTTCAAAATGTTCCATTAAATTCAAAGTGGATTGAAGTTTTCATGAAGGTATCATAAGACATCAAATATAGCAAGATGATATGATTTAATCACCAATGCCATATAATAGACTTTGATCAGGATATCAGAAAAGACAGAAAACTGATTTCAGTCAATCGATTCTGTGCCAAGAAAGGATACTCAACAGAAGTGACACTTGCGTATGGCATATGTATAACTTATTTAAATGTAATGCTATATCCTATAAAAACTTAATATATAGCCTTGCTGGAAGGTACATATATTCTTTGCGCAGGTAAGAAATAATCATCTGTGGAGAAACACACCATTTTATCATTTATGTAGATGGTCGTGAATTTATACCTTAAATCTTAACAAAATCAATCGGAAGCAACTCTTTGCTATTTTCCGATTGATGAGAAAAAAGAGGGTAATGTCATATGTTATCGGAAAAAATTTTGACCGACGTCTCAAATCACCAAATATTACAGCAATGGTAGACACTACTCCAAATTACAGTCTTAAGGAAGGTGCAAAATGTCAAACAGAAACATTAAACAACTGTCAGGATGAATCTTAACAACATTCAGGTGAAAAGAAGAGCAGGTTTATGTAAATTATAAAGAACATAACACACTTCTTGCATATAATCTATTCCTGGAAAAATCTGCAATCCAATGGGGGGAGGGATTAGAAATCCTTTGAAACTTATTGATGATTATGTTTTGGTATTGTTTAAAAGATAATCATATATGAAAAAATTAGGAACTTTTGACAAAATTAAGTGCAGTGCTTGTACATCAACATTGCAAGTAACAATCAGTAGAAAATTTAAAAATAATTGTCTTTGTAAGTTTCCTTTAATGTATATAAATAAAATTACATTATATAAAATAAATTATGACAATATCCATATTACAACACTTGCTGTACTGATTCTCTAGTTTTGAGAGATAAGGTGTTACTTGAACAAGAAAGGAGTTGGTTAATGTTTGGTAACTCGTTACCTTTGAGAAAAGTAGATATAAAGGTCATCGTGGTCAATTAATAGAAATCTGTAGTTCTCTTTGGGTTGGTGATTAACAAACATACCAAGTAGAGTTATTGCCTCAGATGACATGAATCAATAAGTTTTGATTTGCTATACTATTAATTTGAATCTGTGATCAGTGTTGTAAGTTGAATTACAAAATTAACTATATTTTGGATGTAATCGAAAACATGACTTTTCGGATTGAATTCGAACCCATTTATCAGGTATGAGAAGATCATATGGCATGTTGAAATTGTTTATTGAATAGTAGATGTAACTAATTTTACTAAAAGTTTGGAATTTAGTTACAGTGAGGATATGTGGTTAAACGCCAATACATGGTGAGGTGAGGTGCGGTTATGGGAGGTGATTTGTGTTTCAACTCAGCTTTCAAGAGTACTTCACTTGTATCACCCCTGCTAGTATTCTTGTAGGGAGAGAGCCTGCAACACTGTCGTGGCTATTGCGACGAAACCTTCGAGCATCGGCCTGAACCAGCGAACCATGTGAGGCACTGCACTGAAATTCAATGTAGCATTGCACCAGAACCTTACTGAATGTAGAAAGGCTCTCCACTGCAGACCAAGTTGCCGAGGCCCTGGTTGGACAAGAACCCCACAAGTTCTTAATCCGAAGCAGAAAACGCTATATATTTTCTTTGCTCACATATTCACTAACGATCTACAGTGTATGTCCTGGTTACAAAATAAACTAAATAAATGAAAAGATAAATTCAAGAAGTTAACGATTCATAGTATTGTCTTTCCTCATCGCAGCAGCTTCTAAAATTCCTATTTATGTTAGAATTTTAAGATTAAAACTGTAACCTAACAACGATTTCGTGTCTTGTCGATAGAATGAAAACCAGTGTACAGTGTGCATAACCACCCGTTCATGAGAGGAAGAAGGAAAGTAGTCTATTAATAAGTCCCACTAGATCTTGTGTCATTACTGTTTAATCATTGCCAATAAGCAGCATAGCTTTGGTGCTCTTCTGATGAGAAACAAGGGGACAAATAAATGCATCTTAATCAACCTATTTAATTCATAGTTAGTATTGTTAAAATTTATGCTTACAAAAGATTTAGGCATGCGACAACTTTCATATGAATTCATAAAGAAAGAAATTTGTATTCCTTTGAAAACATATTAATAATCTACAAAAGAATATCCCCGTGTGGGTTTCCATTGCAGTTAAAAGGAGAAATTGTTGCGATTGCAGATCCCTCACATTCATATTTAGACTCCCCGACTTTTGTATGAAATGTCATCATGATTATAAAAGAAATCGGTAAAAAATGCACGATATCTCTGTTGTAGAAATACCAAAATTCAAAAACCGTGACCAGGAAACCAACTTTATTATTGATAACAAACAGATTGAACTTAAATGCATATGTATAAATTTGTATTAGAACGCCCGTTCCTAATGATATTGTGATCATAAACTTTAATCATGGATGAGTGTGGTAGGCAGTAAATTGTACGTATATATTTTGTTTAGCTATCTTATTATTTAATCTTTTTTACAAACAAATTGAGAAAAACGCAATTCATTAAACGATTATGGTAATGGAAATTAAGGAACTTATAGATTACAACTGACCTCTCTCTCTGTTCATTTTCACTAAAGTTATCAATTATTGTTGTCCTCTGGTGTCGGAGATGTAGCACCTATTGATCATATCACAACAGACACAATACCGCCGTTCTTTGTTTTAACCCGAAACAAGATTTCAATTTCACAATTTATCTATTAGCAACTTTGATTGAATCTAGAATAGAGCGCAGAGGAAAGGAGGGGGAAAGAAACTACTTGTTTGGTGAATCAATGCCACCGGCTTTATTTCTAATAGCACGGGAAATCGTTACTCGTCTACTTAAGGAATTAGCTGAATACAAGTCTATAGAGAGTCATCGTATTTTAGAGTGTTTTCCAACTTTAATCAGTGGCAGAAAGATTACATCAAATCAGTGTAATCTTAGGACACAGCTGTTCAAGAGAAACCTGACATTAGATAGAATTAGAAATAAAGGTCCCCACTAAACAACTAATGCTGTTTCTGTTTCAAGTTTTATAGTGTTTCCATTACTTTACAAATAATTATATCGCGTCTATCCTCAGGCAATCTTCAATATTCCATTTTCATATATTGCACTTAAGATTGTGCCTGCTACCATTTATTATATTTGCAAGAATATTGTTAAAATATTTGTTCTAGAAAGTAGAACAAAGGGGCTCAATACTCTATACCTTTACAAACTTAGTTTTCAAGAAGCATCACAAGAAGCCACTGGAATATTTCACGTGAGAAGAGTTTTTCGGAGTGCTACTTTCATGGCTTAAGTACCTTAGACGAATCTCGTCTCTTTCAGAATTATAGCACCACTTGCCTGAAAACGTTACCGTGGTGTTGTGATTTAGGTGCTTCATAAATAGCATAATTTGTTACCAATAAAATGAACAGTTTTGTATTATCTATATATATCAGATTCATAATACTTTATTCGTCCCTTATCGTGCACTAAGACACACATGTATCCAATGAATTATGTCAATTTAATATGGGGAAAAGGAAAACTAAATCACAATGAGCATCGACCTCACGATATTTAGTCAGAGCACGCACATTTAAGGTATAGAACTAGCTTGTCAATGCATCTAAAAGTATTGTCAGCCGATCTAAAAGCACCTCAAACGTTCACGCGTTTAATGTCCAAATTCTGGTTCTACATTGACCTTTTTATCCGTTCTGAGTTATATTTCAAGTCTTGCTTTCTAACTTTGCACTCTGCTCTTTAGAATCACTTATAAGTTTAGGCCATCAAATCAGTTCAATTTGAAATGGCAAGTATTTGCTGAAATTAACAATTATATATACATTTTGTTTGCCCATAGATAATTTTGTATGAACATTTACCTATTAGTATTCTGCTATCAACAAGAATGATAAATAGAGAATCTCACCCAAGTGTCTTCTGATATCAAATATATCAACACGAGTTGATTAAAGTTACAAACGAGTGTTGATATATTTGACGTCAGAAGACACGAGGGTGAGATTCTATTTACCATCAAAAATCAATTTTTATTCCCATTACGTGAAAAATTATAATGTTGAACACTGCACTACTCTTAGACTCTCAGCGCTGATGTCATAGAACTGTGACGTTATCATGTTTATGACGTCATAGCATCGTGATGTCATTTCTTGGTGATGTAAAACAAGTGTGATGTCATGAAATCTACTGTCAAAACGATATCTCCTAAAAGGTATCGTTTGATCTTCCACAAGCAATATCTCCTGTGAAACACAGTTTTGAATGATAATAACGTATCAAAGCATTCTACTATAACTTGTTCATCATAATAAAACATTCTGACTCCTATTCAAAATGATAAATGATAAGAATGTCTAGGGTGTTTGTTGAGAAAGATCATCTCTTATGATTACACTTCACCATAATATTCAATATTGACAAAGATGTCAATGTGTTTTAATGTCCTTCCTGTTTAAAAAGTCCGTTATGATGGAGTCTGTGTTGGGTATATTTTTCCGAAAAACTATGTCTTTATCACTCATTTACTGAAAGGTTGTGACGATAGTGAGATTGATCTGTATTTTGATTGGCGTTTTAACTGCCTTGTATGTGCACCTAGATTTGATATCGCATAAGATATTCATATTCTTATAATTCACACTCTGTCAACATAATCATTAGGTTATGGACGTAAACCTTTTTTCAAAATATGTGTACTTAATCTTTGCTGTCAGTAGTACACAAAGTGTGAAAATTTAAGTACTGAAATAAATTCTCTGTAAGTGAATAAAATTTCTTCAATGAGCATTATGTTACTGGAATAGACGAAAAACATGATGATGTATTAGAGCCTAAATTCCCAACATAAAGTCTTTTTGCACACCACCAATTTCCTCTTATAAAATTCTAAACCTTTGTTTAGATTGAACCTGTAGCGCTGACATTTATTCTATAATACCAGATAGGAATAACCTTGCAGTGCATCGATTGAAAAATATGCTGTGACATATATAGAGGATACCAAACGACCTTCCATTTAATGCTGTTTTGATTAAACGAGTAAATGATTTCGTATAAAACGAGCGAAAACGAGTTTAATACCTAATCATTCATGAGTTCGATAATAATATTAATACATGGTAGGAAGGTAAGTATTCGGTTTATTACTAGCCCTCATAAATCAAGCATGAGTGCCGATAGTGATAAGAAACTAACGTATCAGCGACATGGCTGCCATTGTGACGGCGGTGCTAATATTGTGACGTCACAACTAAACTCTATTGTGACGTCGTACACACAGCTGTATTACACTAGTTTAATACCGCAGTATCTTACATGGGCGAGTTTTTTTATTATCCTTTATAAGCATTTATGATTGTAATGATTTAAATGACTATATCTAGCTGTGAACGTATTAAACTATCAACATCTATATGTTACTGTATATGAAGATTTAACCATTTATTGTCATATCATTTTGATTTTTTTTTGCTTCATTTGTAAACACGACCAACAAATCCCAAGGTAAATCATAAAGTCGTACAGATATCCAGTTGAATGTAGTAAATCCATTTGACCTAAGACTGTGACATTCAGCTCAGATATTGATGAAAGTCTCCCGGAAAACTATGTCAATAACACAAGGATTGGTGCTTAGGACAAATTTACAATTGCTGATTTCAACTGTTGAGTCGGGGACATAATTGCACTAATGCCTACTCATTAACTTTATGACTTCATTAGCCTGGACTTACCTAACTGACATTATAATTGCTGTCACAACATGGTTATTAGCTTGTTTGGAATTCTTATGTGGTCACATATAGATACTTATGTGTCATAAGGAGCGAAAAGATAATGGAAAGTGAACAGGGCTTTACTTAATAGTTACCATTAAATGTATGAGTCATTAAATCATGCACACGCTCTTGGTTGGAATTACCGAACCATGGGTGGTACTACGCTGAATTTCAGTGTAGCTTTGCACCAAAACAAAGTTGCCGAGGCCCTGAAGGGATTCGAACTCCTGACCTCTTGCTTTAGACAGAGGAGATACAGCTGCAGGTAATACTTAAATGAATGTGTAAATTATATTCTTTAACAATAAACTAAAACCTTCTCATAAATTACAAATATTTAATGTCTGAGGGAAAAAAATCCAACTAACCCTCTTTATTGTCATATATTAGAAATGTTTGAGGGGATAATGCTCTGCCAACTTTGCCATCTGAACTGAGAGACTTGTAACTTCATAATCGGAAAATACAGTTTTACTGCAATGATGAACAAGTTATTCCTTTGAAGTTAGTTCGTTTTAAGAGCAAATTTCCATAATAAACATTTTCTGTCTGTTTATCTGAATAGCAGAAACGTAGTATCAAGCTGGTTTAACTGTGTGTTGTTAAAAACTTATTTCATAAACTGAACCTGTTATTGACATTCATTCAAAATCTTTAAACTATAATTCATATAACACAATGGAGTTAGTAATAGTCGCTACATAAACATTAATAAACTACACACAAAAATGCTGGGATTATTTTATTTATCTTACATTTTTTACATTAGTTGTAATGTGCTTTTACATGTTTCAACAACGTAATGGGCCTTGAAGCAATGCAGTCACACAAGTTACTATGCATCAACTGCAATGAAAGAATGTTATTACAGATGACACAAGGAATTGGTATTTCGTGGCGTAAAGGAAAATATGTCCTTGTATTGTCATAAATGAAGCATCAACACCTTTTAATGCAGTCTTCACAGATCAACTACTACCGTCATTCTTATCAACCACATTCAAAATGTTTAAGCTTTATTTCATATTCTTGGTTATCAATTAAACAGCCTTTCATGATTTCCCTTTCACAAGTTGGGCATATAAAAAAATTCGATTGGATCTATTTACCCAATGAGTGCAGAGAAACGAAGAGGAAAGAAACTGCGTACTTGGTAATCAATTACACAGGCTCTAGTGCTAATGCGATTGGAAATCATTACTCGTCTACTTAAGAAATTAGCTGAATTGGATTCCGAATCCGAAGAGTCATCTTACTTCAGAGAGTCTTTACACTTTAATCAGTGGCAGAAGGATTACATCCCATTGTTCAGACGTTGCGATCATGTATTTTATCATATAATGAAGGGTGCAATCAGTGCAATAAAGCTAGCGGAATAAACTTGGTATCCGAATCTTGTAAACATGCAAATTAGGTCAAAAGGCGAATTATTTTCACAAAACTCCATACATTTCATTCAAAATCTCAAACGGTTACCCATGATTGATCATTGCAAGTTAAAAGGCTGTTATCTGTTCGAGTGAATATTTTTAAACACAATCCAGCAGGGTACATAACCATGAACTCATATTTTAACAATATCTTGGTTATCGATGCATTGTTATAATCATATATTTCCATAGAGAACCTACCACATGCAGGAAAACTTATCAGAAATCATACATGTGAGATTAAGTTTTATTTCAGAATAACACTTTGACAGACTGTTGCTTTTAAACTAATCCATGTGCATGTTTTAAGTGATGAAATATGTTTTAAAGAATCAAAATAACAAAACAAGCAACCTCAACTTCGCAAATAATTGCCGTTTAGTCTAAGAATACTGATAATCATGACAACCCAAATTTAGAATGTAGTTAGATTTTCTTTCCTGATGTAGCAATACTTGCAAGTTATTCATTGATATTCAGAATCATTAGAAAAGCATAAATCAACTAAACATTTTGTTTATGAGCTGGAAATCTTACATGTAAATGTCCACAGATTCTAGGACATGCTTTAGGAAAATAATGAAATTGAAACATGCTTAATCTGTTTACAGCTGTGCGAGAGAAGATTGACATAAGACAAGTCAAGAATGAAGGCAATTTTCCAACAAAGATTAGGATTTTGAGGTCATGGATTGTCATGAAACAAATATCAGCATATGGCTAGGAGTTTATACTGTTGTATTTCACATTTCTGTAGCAGGAATCCGCACCATATGTTTAATGAAAGTACACCCTACATACCTAGTTGTTTCTCTCCTCAATGAGTCTTTGAAACCAGGAAAATACAAAACCCAATACTCACCATTTTGAGAATCCCTTTTCTTCTATATCACTTAAAACATTAAAACTGAATAAGGTTATTACTGGTGCAAATGGTATGGAATTACGACTGTGAATTAATGGAAATCAGTTAACTGTGTCAATGACCACTCGTTCATCAGAGGAAGAAAGAAAGAAAACTCTCAGTAAGTCCCATTGCACCTTGTGTCATTTCTGTTTTCTCATTATGCAATAGCAACATGGTTTTGCTGCTCGTTTTGAAACCCAGGGGACGACTAAATGCATTTTAAGGGGAATCAACCTTTCGAATTCATAATGACTGCTGTTAAAATTTATGCCAAATGCTCGCATAACACAATTTTTATTCCTAATATATTATATTAATGTGACAGGAACACGCAAGGCTCAAAATCTCTTTATGTTATAATGTATATATGCTTTATATGACAATTCATGAAGTTTATGATGTCCATATATATAATGTATATATGCTTTATATGACAATTCATGAAGTTTATGATGTCCCATAATAGGCATGGAGATACATTCATAGACCAAAATGTTAATGGTTAATGTTATTTTCTGGAAACTAGGTAGGGGCTTATGTAAATCTAATCTTGTCTAGGTGGTCGAAAAGGTTTGCAACCATATACACTTGCTGCATTATTAATTTAAGCAAAATACCAAACTCTTCAAGATCAAAATGCTTCTTGCTTCACCTTGTGAAAGAAACAAGTCGGTGGACAGTGGTTGAATTCTAAATATTATAGTGCCAACATTGAAAAACACCGACCAGGGTGCGAGAGCAATAATCAATAGCAAAGAGACATATCACGGTCTGAGATGAAAATAGCTATGAGAAAAACTAACTTAGATTAGAGAGGAACCATTCCTTGTCATATTGTTAGAATACATTGTAATTATGGACAGTTGAAGTAACCATTACTTTGTACATACGATCCACACACATCTTACCATTTAGACATTTTGTTAAGCATTTTTTGTACTAAAGGAAAATTGAGAAAAGCATAGCAAATGAATAATTAATCGTTTGTCGAAATAAAGGGAGTTCAATTTTTTTGATTTTATTATAATTTATTTCTCTCCTTATTACGTTGGCTGTCCTTTATCATGAGAAGAAACAAATTGTCCTCTGGTGTCAAATAAGCAAAATACATGAACTAGCAATGTCAAATATGTAGTTCAACAGCTATTCATCCTGTCAATACAAACACAATACTGCCAATCTATGTTGAACCCAAATCAAGATTTCCATTTAAACAAGTTGGATGTATTAGGGGCTTTGATAGGGTTTATTTATTCTACGATAGAGCGCAGAGGAAAGGAGGGAAAGAAACTACGCATTTGGTGAATCAATTACACGGGCTTTACTTCTAATGCGATTGGAAATCGTTACTCATCTACTTAAGAAATTGGCTGCTTCTTTAGAGAGTCATCATATATCAGAGGGTGTCAGTGGCAGAAGGATTACATCCAATTGTTCACGCACGGATATCATGCGTAACACTGCGTTTTTGAATTTGAATACAATATTTTACAATATCTCTGTGTTAACATAATTCTGTTGTCATGAGTTTTTTCTAAAGTTTTATGATGTTCCCGTAAGTTCAGGGAGTCTTTTAGATTATAATATCATAAATAACAACCATTTTTGTTTCTTATTTCATTTATTATATACGCAAAGAATATAACAATAATATTTACATACAGAGATACTTAAATGGGGTTAATACTCATCGCCTTGACCAGTTTTGTGTGCATATGGTTTTCTCGAATAAAACATATTTTCGGATTTCACATGACAAAAGTTGCGATTTCAAGATTTTATACAACTTACCTTCTATCACTTTCAGTTTTATAGCACCGCATTATAGTTAAGGTTATCGTGGTGTGGTCGTTTTGGCGATCAGTGACCCTGATAGCTTTACCTCCTTGAGCTTATATGCTCCTGGAAGGTGCACCTAATCTGGACAAGTCTACGATAAGAAGCAAAACCAAATGTTGGTCTTTTCAAAAACCACTTCCCCTCTATTAGTCTCTCTATTTTGGATCGTTTAAATAACTCTTTCCTTCTTTTAGACTCTCTATTTTCTGCCTGTCCTCGCTTTTTCGATCCCTTTTTTTCGCTGATCTGTCCACTCTTGTTCGGATTATATTCATCCAATTGTTGAAGCCGTCAGGAAGCATATGTTTTGCGACGATGTTGCATTGGACACACCCATCTCACTCATTCATATCTCTTCAAGGGGGAAGACCCCCTGTGTGTATTCCCTGTCAGTGTCCCCTCACAGTTAAGCTCATCCTGTGTGAGTGCTGAGACACTGCACAAGTAAGAAAACATTTTACCCAAATGTTTAAATTTCACAACTTTTTCATCAATTCGGTGAACACCGTATTTTAGAATATCTAAAGGCAATTAATCTATTTGATAAGGTATAGAATTTTAAACTTTCTTTATCAGCTTTTAACCAACTCTGTGATATTTTGCTGATGTTTTTACAGCCTTCGTACTGTAACACCTTTCAGCTTTTGCAATCATTTTCATTTCATTAAATTCCTCGCCGCTAATGTTTGAAATATTGCCCAAGCGACGTTAAACATTAACTCACTCACTCCATTGTTAAATAATTGAGAAAATATTGTTGAAACTTACCCGCTAAATCACTTTAGTGTTAACATGATGAGAAGGTAATTATGAAATTCAAATTCATGTTTTGCTTAGTTTGATTGTTATTACGTGTATTCATAAAGTGCTAAATTATTTGGAAAGATATTATATTCACCATGTCACATTAATTTTGTTTAATTATATCAATTACACAAACGAATACGCTAACGTTTCCTTATTTTTATTATCAATTAAATAATTAAACTCTATAGTACCTGATGTGAGTGATTTCTTAAAAGAATAAAACTCAGATAAACTAAAGCAGAACATAAAATTGGAAAAAATACATTCAATCCACCAAGATACTTGAAAACGTATTAACTTAACATGCATAATTGTGGTTAACATTTTGGGCTACGATTGTAGTTGTTTGATCCTTTGTTTAAGCTTAATTGAATAATAAAAATTACTGCAGTCCTAATCCCTTTGTAAAGAAAGATGACCATTCAGAAACGATTTCATTATTTCAAACTCTACACTCAAGAAAGTATTTTATAAAGTAAAGTTGAAGTGTTGAAAAACATTCTTGAAATCGTTTATTCACTCAGCTCCTCAAATGATATCAGATGAAAAATATATCAAATGTTTGTGTCTGTGAATATCCTGGTTTTAAATTTTGCAAAAATGTCTTATTAATCAATATGTGCAGAACCAATTTTAATTGTACCTGACAGTGATCTTCTAAAAGTAGCAGCGCTATACATCCCCTTAGTTTGATTTTATCTAAATGGATTTGCCTTCAGTCATGAAAAGCTAGCACCTTATTCAAGTATGCAAAATCTGTCAAAAATAGTAGTAAATAATTTAAACAGAAAAGTCAAAAGTAAGAGAAAGTAGCTATAGGTATGCCAGATACAATTCTTGCAAGATGTGGAACAGAACATCTAAATATATTACCCACAATTCTTTTGTTTTATTTGTATTGCATATTGAACACAGTTGTCCTCTTTTAATATCAAGCAACGCACTTAGATATAATGCCTTCAAGCAAGTTGTCAATCCAACATGGTGAAAATGGACATCTCTATTAACTTTCATTAAACAACAATTTCATGATATTTAGTCTGAGCACGCACATTAAGGGTACGCTAAATACCGTGTCAACGCATCTAAAACAGTTGTCAGTAGATCTAAAACCGCTCTAAAATCTTTTTGATTGATGTCCAATTCTGGATCTATATTGACCTTGTTATCCATTATATTCCAAGTGTCGTTTTCTATTTCTGCCTTGGCATCAGAATGATTTTTCTTCTTTTTTCAAATGGGTTCAGTGCAAACGGACAGGTATTTGCTACATTATTTTGTTGTTCACTGAATAGTTTCCAAAAAGCTAAATATCATCTTGAATTGCGTTTTCATATCAAATGATGTTCATAGTCGTTAATCATTTACGTATCAACAATATATTTCCCTGTGTTTTACTTGTAATACATATACTTAAAGAGTATTTTAATGAACATTAATCTTACTCGTGTTCTACTTTTAACATATACATTTACACTGTTCATAATCCATATTTTGTTCACGATCATATAATACTTTGTAAATGTATATCGACTACTATTTAAATTGATAAAATTAAAAATGACTTCTTATTTAAAGAATGAACTACCTGCTCGTTATTCATTCGTAAACACGCCAAAAAATCACAAAGTTGCAGCTCAGACTTCCAGTCAAATGAAGTAAATCCATTTGACCCAAGGCTGTGACATTGAGCTTTGATATTGACAAAAGTCTCCCAGCAAACAATGTCAATAACACAGGGATTGGTGCCGAGTGCTGATTTACAATTACTGCTTTCAACTGTTTAGCTGGGAAGACGATTGCAGTATTGCCTACTCATTAACTTAATGACTTCATTAAGCTGCACTTATCTTATTGAGATCACAAATCAACTGAAGTGTAAACATGGTTAATGACTTGGTGATAATTCTTATAATGTCACATATGGCAATTCAATGTGTGATAAGGAGCCAAGAAAGTCGGAAATTGATCAGGCCTTTACTAAACAGTCACCATGAACTGACCGTATGAATTCTGAGGCAGTTTCGTTTATTCATCATTCGTCACTAATATGCGCGTTACGTAATATTTGATTTTAACATAGTAAGAAATAGAATACAAAAATAGTAACAAAACAAAATGATTTTATGGAAGACCCTGACGAAATATTTTTGTCAATTCAAAGAAACATTGAATGCGACTCAAGGTCAAGGTTTTTTGATATACATGTATTGATTCTAACGAAAAAGGATCTTTGATAAAAACTTCAAAATAAACATCAATTACATCAGTTACAAGTTTTTGTTGACACGGTAATCTGTATTCCTATAATCCGATTGTAAAGGGTTTTTATTTGTTCAGGATCTGAAATCGATAAATTGATTTAGATATTGAATCTGCAGAAATCATCATCTTATCCCGAATGAAAAACAAAAAAAGAAAAACAGTGAATTTTGCAAGGGCACAATCTCCCAAGTGGTCCATTAAATCCAAAATATAATGAAATTATTTGATTTAAGCAACAGATTCAGATATTGGATATCAGATAACACAGAAAACTGATATCATGTTTATCGATTCAGCGCCAGAAAAGGATTACCTATTTTTGAAATTAACATATGTATCAATTGAATGTAATAATTATATTCTTTATCTTAATCTTAATCTTTCTCTAAAATTAAAATTTGTTTGAGTAAGACTGAAACACCTTTTCATTAACATTCCATTTTATCATTTAATTTGAATGGTAAACCCTCGTCATTGCAATAAATTAGCAGAGTGTGGATGACAGATGCTTTGCTCAACTTCTTGAACCGAGAAAAAAGTCAATATTGGCAAGTGCCATTTTTATGCATCGTTAAACAAGTTTAATCCCCTTAAGTTAGGTCTTTATAGAAGCAAATTGCTATAATGCACTAGTTCTGGTTTTTTTACACTAACAGAAGTGCCACATCTTTAAGTATTAAATATTTACGATAGCATTCTATATACTTGATATATAACCTTATCTGAAATGCAACTACAAATATTGTCTGAGTAACATCAGCTTTGAATGAAGACTTCATTTGATCATTTATGATGAGTAAGATGTAATGAGTTTACAGGATCCTTTGAAAACTGAATAACTTGATGTATAGCCACAACTAATTTTGAACCTAATAAAACAATTATTACACAGATCTCGTATAATAAGAAATGTTATCACTTCTTTAAAATGTCAGTGGGAAGACAGGTAATATTATAATATTAGTACAATGAGACAAAGACTATGAGAAAATTGGAGTTAAAGATACAGTTTGATTTTCAAAACAAAATTTATCAAGTATCAAATATAATTATTCATAATTTCTAATATTTTAAATTGTTGTGAAACCCTTTCAGCCGTAATGATCTTCCAAAATTGCTGAATTTTATACTTATGCGTTTGTCAATCAAACGTTAGTGAAAAGAAAGGTTTATCTACATTGAAAAACATTTAAAAAGGAAATAAGTTTCCAGACCATTTCAGACCATTCTGTTAATACTCCTTGGTATTGTCTTCTTTGTTTTTATCTATTTACCCCCAAAAGGGAATCCAATACACTCGTAAGTTTGAAATTAATCAATCTAATTTCAATCTTAAGTTTCTTTCAATATATTTACTAGTTTCAGATCAATAATTTTTATGAATCAGATCTATATTAGCATTTGTTGTACAACGTTTTCAATTTCATAAAATAAACATATCACATTTATCTTACATTTTATACTGTTTAATGCCAAAGGTATAATGAATTTAAATAATGAACCCGAACAAAGTCGTAAATAGCTATTTTAATCTTTTTGTTACCAGGTGTAAGTATGAACAGCTAGTGAACAACTAGATAAGTAAAAGCACTCTGCGGACTGATAAATGTATGTTGTTCATTAACTAGTCAACCAGGAACACTGAAGTGCTTTTAAAAGGATTGCTTCAATATGCAAACATAAGTGACCATGTAATACTCTACCAAGTGTCCACCTCATCCATTAGGACCTATTAGTAAACAACCAGTGCCAAGACGGTGTTGAGATCTTATTTATCTTACGTTATATGATACTGATTCATGAAATGCATTGTGTTGCAATAGCAACAGATACAAGTTTTAACTGTGGATAATAAACAATGAAAATGAATTAAATAAATATAAACGGAAATTGGGATTGCAGCTGCTTTCAATACACATTTTATGAAAATTATTTGTAAAAGACTGGAAAATGAAATCTTAACATGCAAACTTATTTCTAAGATAAAGGACTCAACAGAGAGAACACGCTATAGTTCGTGTATAGCTGTTTAAGCTTTGTGTTCTCTTCAAAACCATTTCATAACAAAATAATCAAAATATTCAAAATAATAGTTTAACATGATTACTTGAAGAAACATTGCTAACTAAAATGGGATCTAAAGAAAATGACAGCCAAATCCTTCACTATTCCTTATACAATTTCACCTGCAAAATGCAAATAATCTTTCTTCTCTGGCAGTCCATCCTCGCATTGTCTTCACTTTTTGTAGTCTGTAGGTCAAAGTCTAAGGTCTTTTTATTTCGATGCATTATTTGACATTTTGCAACCCATTTTTGTGATTACCCCTGTAGCGAGTGCAGTTTCTAATTATGGTTATTTAGCATACACAGTCATGGTGTCGTGCAATAAGTGCGTTTATATTGCAATTATCATTTTGGATCATTGCAAATTTATTATGGTTCTTAGGTCTTCGTTTGTTGTAGTAACACAAGTTTTTTGGGAAACGTGTTTCTTTGTGGCTTTCAATTGCCTTCTACTTGGTAAGACCTGTTTACTGATTTGTCAACTGTAGCAAGTTGTATCCAGTTTGGCAATCAATCTGTGTAACATAAGCTAAAAATGGGCGGTCTGAGTATAAATATGTAGATTGATTTCATATAATTTTCCATAGATGATGCTGGTCACTTTTCACTCTGTCTGTGAGTGAAGAATAATGGTACTACACACAATACTCTTATACGTTTTTCAACCGAATGGAATAAAAAGGCTGTATTCCATCGCATCTTGCATAACTGTTCATGAAAAGAAGACCTTAATAAAAGGAAAAACAATTTATCAATATTGAATTTCTATTCCAATCTCGCAGACAGTATTTTACATATTTCACAAGATCATTAAACCTATTTAGTCTGTTTTTTTACATAATAATAGGTAACCAATAACCAATCCAGTCACCAATGTTTGTGAGATATAGGCGTCTTTACATATGTATAGAATAATTTGTGCGAAGTTAGTTGAGGAGTGATAATCTAACTGTAACATTGTCTGTAACAAACACATACCACAAGACCATACCATATTTTATCTTCTGTCATTAAAATATCCATGAAATGAAGACAAAAAGAGTCAATGGTTTATAAAACTTCAATGCAAGAGTTATAACGTGTTTATTGAAAGTCACATGTGATATATAAGTTATACAGCAATTGTTTATCTTTCATTCATTATTTAGAATATGTTCATATTGTTTATATGAAGATATTTGTACTTTAGAAAAATAGTCTGTACACATAAACTAACGGGCAAAAGTTAGTATATGGCTATTTTGACAGCATGTAACAAAGCAAAACAACAAAATTTCTTCCATAACTTTAAGTCATCACAATTAACAACCAAAGACGATTTAAATATAAATAACAACAAAAGTGCAAGTTCTTTGTTAAACGTCACTGACATCTTGATCATCATACACACATGGGGTCGATTATCTCGGAATCAATCGTGAAAGAATATACCGGGGCCAAGTTTATGAGTCACTGGATGGATTATCCATTAACAAGAGAGTCAGTAACGGGTGTGTAACACCTTCTGCGTCGATGCATGCCCTCTAACGTCTCCTCATTGACGTTGTCAAACGCCGGATGATGCTATTGGGAATGCGGTTCCACTCTTCCGTCAGGGCTTGCTGTAGTCGTTGTCTATTCTGTGGAACTTGTTGTCGTCTTCTGAATTGTTTGTCCAGATGATCCCATATGTGTTCAATAGGATTCATATCAGGTGAGTAGGCTGGCCACGGCAAAACATCGACGTTATTTCTCTGCAGAAAGTCACGGGTCTCTTTGGCAGTGTGGGGTCTCGTATTGTCCTGTTGAAAGATGACACCCTGGAGCTGTTCCTGAGATGAATTGTCCGGATGTAACGGTCTTCCCGGTCTGTAGTAACCCATGGCAGTCCACTTCTTGGCCTGTCTTGGGTACTACCAGTGTTACGGTAACGCGAGAACAGCCTAGAGATTGTTGCTGGCGTGCAGTTGAAGGTTCTCGCAATGTGAGCTTGATACATTCCTTGGTCTAAGGAACAACTGACCACCAACTTTGAGCTAACAAACAGTTTACAAGACTACCACCAGAACTCGATGTATAGTTTGACTAACCGATGTGTATGAGATTATGCTCATTGATCTTTCTTTTCCATATCGATCAATGTTTCAGGCATGCTCTCAATTAAACTTAATACAAACGGACATCTCTCTTATACTTCACCCAGAATCAATTTCAGTATATCTAGTCAGGGCATGCACATTTGACATACAGTAAATAGCTTTTCAATGCATCTAATAGTGGATCCTAAAGCAGCTTTAATATACAAGTGTTTGATTTCCTCTTCTAGATTATTATTGACTTTGTTATCCCCGCTGACTAGTATTCAAAGCCCCGTTTGGAACTCTTTGTTTATGATGTCACAACAAGCCATGTACAACACTGGTGTAAAATCATTTATTGAAATAACATTAAATTTTCTTAATTTGTATAAAGCTTTATAATGTCTGGAAAAAATGTCATTATAGTCTTTTTTATAATAGTCTATATACCATTTTATTTTCATGTCAAAGGTCATATACATTATAATTCATATACAAACTATTCATTTGTTGCTGTTCAAGATTGAAATTTAAAAAATAAACTGTTATATTGTTTAATGCCCAAATGTTGTAAAGACATGAAGTGATCTTTATTAGTTTCAGGCAAAAACATACACGGCTATACTCACAATGTCTGCCAGTCAGATAAAGTAATCAATTTGAACAAAGACTGTGACATTGAGCTCCAACATGGATGGACGTCTTTTAGCAAACACTGTCAATAACATAGGATCTTCAAATGATGCTTTCAACTGTTGAATCGGGGACATGATTGCAGTATTGTCTACTCATATAGTTTATGATTTCATTTTGCTTGACTTATCAAGATCACAAATCAAGTAATGTTTAAGCATGGTTTTTATCTGGATGAGGATGGCTATTCAATGTGTGAAAGTAGCGAAAAGCAGTAGAAAGTAATCAGGGCTTTACGTAATAGTCATCATTAATTTTAAGAGTTTTTAAATGCTACATACAAAAAAGGGAATTATATCCTTTTTATGTTGTCTCACTTTTCAATATTAATAAAAAAAATTAAAAGGAATTTATGAGAGAACACAGTAAAAATAGAAACAATGTTATATAGGATATTTTCACACTAACGAAACATTTCTTAATTAAGGTAACATTTAATGCATTTCATAACAAGGCAGGTGTCTTTCATAAATTGGTTCTATTTTTTAAAAAGACCGTTGCAAAAGACCTTAAAATAAAGACCACTTACACAAGTTCATGTTGACATGGCTATCTCAACTCCTATAATCTAGTTTGAAAGGGTTCTTTTGCTGTCAGGTTCCGAAATCAATAAATTGATTTAAAAATCGAATCTGTAGAAATCTTTATCTTCTGCGATGAAAAACTGTAAAGGTCACTATTTTCAAAATATTCCAACGAGCCCAAAAATTTCATGTAGGTTTCATGGTTGAAGCATAAAAAGCTTTGATTTGGATATTATATCACACTTAATGTATTTCATTTGATCGATTCTGCCCTGAAAAGTATTGCCTATTTTCTCGAAGTCCTATAGTTGCAGGTTTGTGTACACTATATTTTTATAAACATAAACTAAAGCCTTGTGTGAAATGACATATATCTGAGTAAATGAAGAATCAGCTGTGAATGAAAATTCCATGTTATTATTATGTTGAGTGGTTAACCCCTTTCATTGCCATAAATTAGGAAAGTTTGAAGGGTTGGTGCTCTTAAACTTTATTAACTGTGTTATTAGACATTTAACTTCAACATTGGCAAATACCATTTCCACTGCATTGGTAAACAAGTTTATTCCTGTGAAGTTAGTTCGTTTATGAGCAAATAACTGTAACAAAGACTTTCTGTTTAATTCAATAACGTAATATTAAACTGATTTGATTTTACCCTTATAGTACATCATGCAATCAAATCGGAAATATATGGCTCGATAGGAGTCTTTACCATACATGATTTCCAGCTGGAAATGAATTTTATTCGAAAGTGATAATCTCCAATGACTGTGTACTTATTTTAAAAGCTATCAAATAGGAATGACGTATTCAATTAATAAAAAAATATTTTGAGAATTCAACTTGATATTTGAAATAAGAACTTGTAGGCGTGATAAAATATTTAAACACATTTTAAAATGAATGTGGTCACTGTCACTTAAAATTCCGTGTTGTTTTTTTCCTGTTTCGTTATTATGTAAAGATAATAAAATTTTAAATTTTATTACCAATATGGTGAAACATCGGCAGTGAATTATTTTCAATATAAGCACATGTGCACATATTAGTTTTACCCAGCAACGATTGTAATCATATTCCGCTGAAAGTCACTGTATTAGGTTGTCGCAAGGGAAGCAGACCATTTTCTACATAGTTCCATGCAATGCGAATGCAATAAAAGTAGTGAATAAAAAAACTCGGAAATCTTTCGCATGACTTTTTTGTGCAAATTTGTGTGTAACCCACGCTCTCGCTCGTGAAATACAAAAAATAACACTCATTTCATAACAGTCATATGACGCAAGTCTTCCTCTAATAATCTACATATATCATTTTGTTTGCACGTTATCAAAATGTTGCTACAAATTACAAACTGATCTCATTTACACTTTTTTATGAACATCGGATAAGTTAAGGGAGAAAAGGATTCTATGGAAATTCGAAAGTAGAATTTTATTTCTTATTCAAATCGGAAAAAGGTGTAAATTTAGCAATTTATTGACAACAGTGAAACTTTTTATAATTAAAAAAAGTTAATAATATTTTTACATTTTTGGATCAACAGAACTAGAAACTAAAAGTGTTTGTTTTGCTTTAGTTAGCCCCCAGTTATGCCGTCCAAATGAGTATGGTAAACGTAAAATGTTATGTGCAAACATTAGTTTTTTCCCTGTTTTTAGGATTCAGTTTGTAAAACAGTTTAATGAACCGAGAAATCAATGAAGACGAACCATATTATAACAATATAACCAAGTTATTAACTAAAGGGGTTATTGTCAGCTTTGAAAGTCAGGATATATTTCACAATTTACATTGAATCTATGAAACTGAAGAAGAGTGATCAATGAAACATATTCGATTGTCGTGAGGCCTAGTATTTTCTTCTTTGTCCAAAGGCACGTACACCTTTTTCCGAAACAGGTTGATTTATGCCATTATAACATGAGCCACGGAAAAAGTTAAGTTCATATACTTAGCATAAGCTTTACAATTCCGGAATATTCATGTATCAAAACGAATAAAGCACTGATCACGTAATACGAGAAATATAATCACTTCTGTTAAGTGAATCTGACCTTCATAATGTCAAAGTTGGTTAATACATTTTGTACAATGAAACAAGGACAAATATCAAAGAGTATTAAGTAAAATATACAGTTGCCGAATTCCCTGGATCAATTATAACAACTTCATCACACATCTTCAAACATGCTGGTATGTTTATCAGTTAAGAATTACAACAATCTAATTTCAGTCTGCAGTTTATATTTTATAAATTTACTGTTTTCAATGTCATAGCATATAGAGAGAATCTCACCCAAATGTCTTCTGATATCAAATATATCAACACTCGTTGATATTTTACTTTTATCAACGAGTGTTGATATATTTGATAT
The DNA here is from genome assembly GCA_921293015.1 of Phorcus lineatus. Taxonomy (NCBI): domain Eukaryota; kingdom Metazoa; phylum Mollusca; class Gastropoda; order Trochida; family Trochidae; genus Phorcus; species Phorcus lineatus. The sequence continues at coordinate 5,540,050 of OV121092.1, forward strand.
CAGAAGACAAGAGGGTGAGATTCTATTTATCATCCAAAATCATTTTTCATTCCGATTTCGTGAGAAATATGTATTTCTGAACACTGCACTGCTCTAAGACTCTCAGTTGAGTGATGTCATAGCATTGTGACGTCATCATGTTTATGACGCCATAGCATTGTGATGTCATTACTTGATGATGTGAAACATTTGTCATGAAATTGAATGTAATAGGGCATTGTTCAAAATCTACTGTCAAAACGATATCTCCTATGAGATATCGCTTGATCTTCCACAAGCGATATCTCCTATGGAACACAGTTTTGGATGATAAATGAATTATATCTATATTCCTAGAATGAAATACTCGTATAACTTTTTTCAAATATAAAATTTGATCTGGAAATCTGTATACTCCGTTTTGTCATTTGTATATCGAATTCGCATAATTTCAAATTTTTATCACAATTGTTAAACTAATAATCCCAGGAAAATCAATTGATAGCTTTTAAGATTGATATCTTAGTTACAATATGTAGGCATGAAGAAGTAGTGAACAACTGGATAAGCAATTCATGTGATTAATTAAGTTCTCAACGATGAACACTTAAATGCTTTTAAAAGGTGTGCTTGCATAACCAACCACAAAGTGGCCACAGTATACTCTACATGACGGAAAACATTGTCAGCCCTGTCTATTTGGAACTAGCGTGTGTTAATAGGTTTTGCTTCTGTTTAGAACCGTATCAAATATTTGTGTATTTGTATACTTATCCATTTATGAAAGACAGATGACCCTATCAGAGCACTGGAAAATTATATCCTAACTTTCAATGTAAGACTTTAAGGCTGAGAAATTTTTAATCTTCTTAACATATTTGAAATGCAGTGTTGATTTTCTTAGCATGCTGTAGTTTTAGTTTTATAAAACAAATCTTATCAATCTCATCTATGGATCTAAAATATCATTTAAGCCAACAAGGTTGTATTAATTTCAGGGGCCAGACAGCATGAATTCTTATGCTAAGCTATTATGTCACATGCGGTTCAGATGGTAAATTGTTCAATCTGCTAAAAATTAAAGTGTCTTAAGTATAAATCTTATGTTATTGATAACATTACATTATCATGTAAAAGCGCCATATTAGCTATGGTTATAAACCTTTATTGACCTACCAAAATGATGTCAATTACGCAAAAGCTTAAACAACTTACACATTTCTTTATGTTAACATTTCTTCATATCATATTTCATTTTAATAAAATCAATTTCATAATCAATTTGGCAATAGCACCAGTATGAATATGAACAAACTACTACAAAACAAAATACTGTGATTTCTTCCTCTTATTAAGTTAAAAAATAGTTTTGGGCACGCATGTCATCTTTGTAGCATTTTTACGAATATTGGTTAATGTACACATTAGACAAATCGCAACAGACTATATATTTTGAATATAACTCCTTTGATATGATGACCGATGAACGTTTTGGTGTAATAAAACTATTGTTTGTTAAGATCTTCAATTTTCTATTCACTTGTATCGGACGAGTTTTAGACAATACTCTCTTTACCTTGCACAATTTTCTTGGTAGAAAGAAAGAAAGTTTTATTTCGGTTTTGTAGGCCATTGGCCCATGTACAAAGTAAATAACATTTATACATTTATATGGCAATATACAGACATCTTAAGTTTCAGTTTGTTACATATCGACACTTAAGAGCCAATTTAATAAATTTAGCACAATTCATTAACAGAACAATATCATTAGACATTAATAGCTTGAGCAATTTACAGTTGTTCGTTAGTTTATAGTTAGTTAGTAGATAATTATTTCTAAGTATTACATATTTATTACATTCAAACAAGAAGTGGGCTTCATTTTCAATACTTCCGCTATTACACATCTTACAAACAACATCAGAATTAACAGTTTCTTTCCATCTAGTATTACATCTTAATGATAAGGGACGCAAAAGACTGAGAAACTTCATCCTTAAACTTGTCACACATTTCATTTCTCCACATAAACTTAGGAATATCTAAAACAGACATCACATTTACTTCATCCTCTCTTAAAACATTTACATGATTGACATTAAATGTAGTTATGACAGGGAAATGGTCTGATTCACATCGAGTGTCGACTTTGAAATCCGCAATTAAATGAAAAACATCAAATGAGCGCAACACATAGTCCACAAGACTCGCGCCATGTTTCTTGAAACATGTATATGCGCCGTGCGCGTCTCCAGGAAAACGTCCGTTAACAATATGAACTGCAAACGTGCAACACAAATCAATCAAATCTCGCCCATACTCATTACACACATCATCTCTAGAACTGCGAGGAATACTGAATGAATCAGAAATATAGTCCATGTCCTCTAAACTAGTAATATATTTGTTATCGTCATCTAAAATATAATCTTTCATGTTACCAGTCCTCGCATTAAAGTCCCCAGGTAAAATAATATCACAATCTGGGTGGTTATATATAATATCCGACAGGGCTTTCTCCAAGTATTCAGTGCCTTCGTACAGTCTGTTGTCAGTCACAAGACTCGTGTTCATGGGGTGGATGTAGACAAATCCTAGTATGATGTCACGTTTAGAATTAAACAACATTCTGTCAAACACAAGAAATATCATGTCGGTGTAATCGACAATAACATGACGTAGACTGCCTATCAAAAATGAGTGGATACCCACAGCCACGCCCCCTCTGTAGTTAAAGTCTCTATAGTTGGTATAAATCTTATGATTTAGAAAGAGTGATTCTATTAAGTCTGCCTCACAATTATTCCAAATCTCTGATAAACCAAAGATTGTTTGCTTTGACAAGTAGTCGATGACACCCTTGTCCGCTAGCTTGTGTTTAAGTCCGTTGACGTTCCAACTCAATATTGACAGCTCCTCGTCATTGTCGATTTCGTTGTCGATTTCATCTTGAATACAGGCCGGGCCGAAATATTATTTGTGCCGACTGCGGTTGAAACTGACATCTGCCCCCGTCTCTGCACGTGCTCCTCGTTTTGCAGTGCCTGTTTCTTTCAAAGCGACAACCTCGCCTTTGTCTAGATCGTACGTGTAGATGTTATTGTCAATAAACAACTTGTTAAATTTCAGAGTTGCTCGTTGTTCATTTTGACGTGCCTCCATCACCATAGCTTTAAGCATACGTCTCTTATCTCGAACTGTTTTAGAGAAGTCCTCACTTATAAATATGGATGTACCTTTAAGTTTCTTTGATGCCGCAAATATTTCTCGTCGCTGATAATAATTCATAATTCTGTGTGCGCGGTTAATAACAATGTGAGCATTGTCTATTTCAAGACGATCTCTCAATACATCACGCACAGCAGATTCACAATCATCCCAAGTCTCATTGGTGCTATGACGTGGTATACCATGGAAAATCACATTGGATCGTCTGCTTTGATTTACTAAGTAATCTAGCTTATTTTCGATTTTACAAACGTAATCCCTCAACTTCATATTTTCAGATTCCAATTGTTCACATCGGTCTTCTATTGCACGTAAACGATCAGATGTCTCCAACAGATGTGTTAACGTTATCCAACTTACTGTGCAACTCGTTGTTTGCTTTCACGATGTCATCGAATTTCCCTTTCAACCCTTCAACGGCGTCCAACACTGCGGCTTCACTTCTGTTCGGTTTTGGGTCAGTTAAAAGTGTTTGTTTGCTGACAGAACTGCTACGAAGAGAACGTTGATCTTCAGTTGATTTGTCTATGGGTCCTGGATTCATCTCGACTCCCGCACAAAACAACAACATCAATATCAAGTTCAACACGGTTATCCGGGTGGCCATGTTTGTCATGGCATGTTTTCGTGGGACCCGAGACGAGATCGCCTTATGTTGTAACTTGCTGAGAATCCACCACTGGACAGGTGCAAACATTCCAATTTTGCCACGAAACTGTTCTACACTAATTCCCATTGCGTTTCGTATCTATTAGACTCTCATGAGTGTTCAATTCGGCTATAATATCACTTAGGTGAGCAGAGCAGTGATCCACCCGACTAGCCTAGTCCGCCATATTGCGTTCAAAAACGCAAAAACAATTTTCTTGGTAGAAATAAATCATGATATGATCTATCCTTGTCAACACTTTCTGTCCTGATTGTAGTCTTTTGAGAGATAATATATTGCTCAACTTTGTTGTCACTAACTGTTCTTGAAAACAGTGTATCTTCTTTTGTGAAGCGGTTTAAATAGAAATATACACTTAGTGTTGGCAAGGAAATTTGTGAATTGGTGATATTTTGCTGTGAGTTTTTAAATGGCTTATTACCACATACATTCATTAAATTAAATTCATCAGATTAGGATTACGATATTAAACAACGTCAGGTCAATGTGATGAGAAGTTTCTTTGCTGAAAACCGGAGACTATCATTAATTGGTAAAATGCAAGTGAATACTCATAAAAGACAGACGGTCACAATATATGCAGACATATATAATATTAATTCGTAACGAAATGGAATAAGTATTTTCTATTCAAGAACAAAAACTTTGAGAAACAAATGAAAGCTATTAGAAAATGAAGGAGATGATTGTGACACGTGGCAAATATATAGGAAATACTTTCGCAAATATAATTGCATGAGAGAACGTCTCTCTTTCAAATATCATTTAAACTTATTGCAAATGGCACATCGACTAGTTATATATGTGGCATCAATACCTATTGATTCAGCCTTAAAAGACAAACTACAATAATTCTTATCAAACCCAAAAGTGTAATTTCCTTTTCATAAGTTGGATAATACCCAATAATGAAGTGCAGAGAAAAATGGAGAAATAAAGTGAATAGAGAACAAGTTATATCGATTTACAACTTCTTTATTGCAGGATTGCGTCGTTTCGGTGTAGAGACTAACACCGTTATCAAGCAAGTGATATTGGACATGATTTGAGAGGGAATATATACATAAATGGCAATAGTTTTGTACATTTGAGTAGCTTTAAGTGCAAAGAGTTGATTAAATAATATTGATAAGGTTAACAAGGTTGATAAGGTTGATGTACAAGGTGATTGGTTGTTGTTACATTACAAGTTTCATAGAGGAAGCCAGATGGACAAATTGAGTTACTATTGATTGGTTTTAATTAGATGGTGATAAGCTGATGGTAGGTAATAGCCTTGATCACGGTTCATGAAAGGATCAAACCGATAAATTTTGATAGATTCCAAAAACTTTCTAATTTTGTAGTCTGAGTGGTTGGTTTCCAGGACTTTGATGTCTTTCCAAAGGTTTTTGTGGCTGAAGTTGGCTTTGACTTGGAGGTACATAGAGGTGGTACATATCCACCTAGTCAATACAACACTAGGAAACACGTAAACATTACGTATTTATGTCATCATGTATTTAGAATTTTTTTTATCTCCGTGTCATTATTGTAAGTTAGGTTACACTATCAGTAATCAATTTCGTAAAAGTCTTGTAAATTTTTCAGGTTACGTCCCTTTTGAATCGAACCCACAAAATTAGTTCATAACACTACCAATCCTTTTCCAATCAAAGTTGACTAACGGCTGTGTGTTACAGGTAATAACCTCAGTCTTAACCTTTTTCCATATCCAACAATGCACAATGACTAGGCATGCTCTCAAGAAGTATGTCAATAGAACATGATAAAAATGGACATCGCTATCTCACTGCACTCAGAATCAATCTCAATATATCTAGTCAGGGCACGGATAGTTAGGGAACGCTAAATAGCTTGTCAATGCATCTAACAGTGTTGTCAGTGGATCTTATTGCAGCTCTAATGTACGAGCGTTTGATGTCCTATTTTAGATCCGCATTGACGTTGCTATCTGTATTTACCAGTATTTAAAGCCTCGTTTTGAACTCCTTGTCTGTGATATCATAACAGGCAGTGTTCACCCATGGCGTGAAATCATTCAATAATACCAAAACAACTTTTGTAACAACCTATATACCATTTTAGAGAATGTTTTCATGTCAAAAGTTATACATACTATAATCTGTATATACATTAATATTTTTTGCGGTTCAAGATTGAATTTTTTTAACCCTTATATTTGATAATAAACGACTCTATCTTGACCATTCGTCTTATGATACAGCAAACATTAAACTGGATCTTTTTCATGAAGACATATTTTATTTTACTGGTCCAAATGATAAACTGTTACATGCCAAAATGCTGTAGGACGTGAACTTTATTTGTTTCTGGCAAACACATACACTCAATAAGATTACAAGGTCTGCCAATCAGATAAAGTAAATCAATTTGACCCAAGACTGTGACATTGAGCACTGATATTGATAGAAGGCTTCCAGCAAACAATGTCAATAACACAGGGATTTGTTCTGAGTGCTAATTTACAATTGCTGCTTCCAATTGTTTAATCGGGGACATGATTGCAGTATAGCCTACTCATTAACTTTATGACTTCATTACGTTGGACCTATCTTGCCAAGATCACAAATCAATTGCTGTCTATGAATGGTTATTGGCGTTGTGAGAATTCGTAGAATGTCACCCATTGTATGATAAGGAATCAAAGGAGAAGTGGTCAGGCTTTTAATAAATAGTCACCATTTTATACCCCGATTTTTAAATTATCCTTACAAAACAAGTGTACCTTAGTGTCCCCTTTTTAACTGAGAACATGGTCGTTGTATTCAGTGACGTACTCACCTGTTGGCAAAGTCTACATTAGGAGAATACGAAGACGTCACTTGATATTGGTGACTTATTTTCAAGGTCACCACGTTACTTTACTTTTCAAGAACGTATTAAAATATATTTCCAATTTTTTTACCCTTAAAGTCTCCAATTTGATGCCATTCTACCTTAAGGGTGTATGCGGACATCAATGTCGCCACACACTTTGATCGCTTTCTCTTATCGAGCATTTGTTGATGCGATCTTAGAAGCATTGCACCCTTTGTCTCAAAATCTAGTGACTTCCTTTTGGGATTCTGCAGATACCAGTCTATTGTGAGCACTTTGATTACCTTTCAACCTATTCTCAATGTTATTTTTCTTAAGTCGTTTCACCCATTATGTCCAAATTTGTGACACCCTGCATTGGGGTAGACTTCATACACCTCCTTTTCTAATTCTTTACTCTTTACCCTTTAATCTCATTACGTACTGCATCCAAGATTGCAAATGGACTGTAAGCAAACAATATATGTAGAGGTCCACAGACACTAGTCAAATATGTTGCCTTTTAAGTCATTTCCAAGGTCAGGATGACATTTTCACTCTATTTTCTTAACGGATGCTCTCATGTACTTTTGATCCCTGATCTTACGACAGCTCAAATTTGGAAAATTACACAGACAGCACTTGTTTATGTTGACTTAAACTTGATTTTTTAACTGAACTGTTCTTTTAGCTTATCAATGATGTAGTGAAACTAGTAAATGTTGTTTCATTATTAACGTTGTACAACAAATGTTGCAATGCATCAAATCAAACTATCATCAAAACATTCCATTATAACACAAAACATGAGTTTGAACAATGCCTGAAGGTGTCACAGAACCTCAGTTGGAGCAACGCAATAAGATTCAAACACCAAATAAAACTTAACCAGATTTCCAGAATACAGAGAAGAGTGTTTTCGTTTGAGCAACAAATGACTTGATATTACTGATGTTGATAAAACTGTTCTGTTTGTTTCAACATATTGATCATTATTGATGTTTTACAACAGTCTTTCGAACAAGTGAGGGAAACAATTTTATTCTAAATGTTATTCCCTTTTTATGAATAATTTCATTCTTATGTAGAAGTCAACGTACCATAACTCTATGTACAAAGGACACTACATTTTGCAAAAATCACATGTAAAATCATAAATAGCAAAAATAAAAATGAATATCAACCCAATGTTAGTCTCCTTGTCTCTTCTGTCTGTTGATAGATAAGGTTTCTATCTATTTTAACAGTTGATGAAATTATCATAAAGAATTATTTTGGTAGTTTCCCGAAAATAAGCCTTTTTCGCTTTTCCCTTTGTTTGTCCAGGACGAGACAAACTTAATAATGAAACATTTACTAGCTTTACATTTAAAGAACAATTCGACTCCTCTGTAGATAGTGTTCCATGAGATTTACATTCATTTGTGGTCAAGTCAAACTGATCGTCTAAATAGCCGGTAGGAAGTAAGATTATCTATTTCCTACGCATTTCGTAAACAATAGGAGAAGTGAAAATGTTTGGCTTTCTAACTATCTAAACCCCTTTGGAGAGCCTAATTTGAAATCAATCGAAACTTAAGTTTTTACATTTTATTTCTTTTAATCTTACGTTTTTTATTATTTGGCAATGTATCAAGTTAGCTTTAGATTGCCCGTGCGTCATTGCACTTTATATGAGCATGTTCTAAATGTGACTTATGTGAAAGTTTTGTCAACTTATATTCAAATGATGTCAAACCATTAATCAGCTTGAAAAATTGCTTAAAAGTCATTAAGATATTCGGTAAAATGATACAGGTGTTAACATTAGTTGAATAATTTGAAATTAAACTGTTAAATAAATACAATATTTATGATATGATACTAAAAACTAAGAACTGATACTTTTAAAAAGGGTTGCTAACACGAGTAATCACTTAGCGACCAATTAATACATTACGAGAAACATAATAAATTCCATATGCTTATATATATATATATATATATATTGTTTATGGAAATATTTTAGTGTTAGATACTGTTTGAACAATTTACTCTGTACCAAGAGCGATATTTTGTTGCCTTGGTTACTTATTATCTTATGTAATTTGAAGTTGCATTTTCGTGTACAAGCAATATAATTGTGCTTGAAGCAGTGCTGTAAAGTGATGTGGACATAAGTCACTGAAGCAATGGGAAAAGATAAAAGCTTTGACTTCGAACATGTAGTAACTTACATCACGTAAACTGCATTTGCTATTGCTTTGAACAATACGATGATGATTAGACACGTGAACTAAAAGGGCAAGCATTGCTCATCAAAGGTAGCTCACGTTTTAAGTAGAAGAATAAATGGAGATACCACCCACGTTATAATACTTAGTTCAGGGAGGTTAATGTCCAAAGGAAACTGGAAGACAGCATCTATCTAAAACCAGGGTGCCTATTCTCGAAAGTATCCTAGCTAGGATATATCTTAGCTATTTAGGACAGAAGTTAGGATATCCTAGGCTTAGGATAAGACCTATTCTCAAAACTATCCTAAACTTGTCCTAACTTAGGATACCAATCCTAGCTAGGATTGGAACTCTTCAGTCAGGGAGTAAGGAAAACTTCTATATACTTCGGTATTCCCCTAGATATTACCCATAATTCATTGTATTAAAGAGCCACTACGTGAGTTGTTGGAGTCATATATGCCAACTTAATCAATGGTGTCATTTGATCGCGAAGTATCGACTGTTACCAAAAAGACACATTTTAAAGCTTGTTTTTTTTTTACAGTGACAATATGAAGGCAGAACTTCGCAATTGTGATCGAAAACTGGACAGTGGTGCGCGTCAAATAGTCAAACATAATTTTGGAGACTTATCTAAAACAGTGAGGAGGCCAGTTAGGAGTTAATAGTGTTTGTTAGGTTAAATAACTAGTATCCATGTGTATTCGACGTGGTATCTACACCTCTGTGCATTTATAAGGCTGTTTTTAGATTTTCATGGAAAACCAGTATTTGTCATATATATGTCTTTTGGACATAAAAAGTTAAGATTTTTTGATATTATATCACCCCATATGACATTTAGGTTCGTATCAAAGGTAAATAATATGTTATGAAAATCACGGAGTGACTTTTTAACATCCAATCTGAAAATGAAGACTTTAGAGAAAACTTGTACATAAGTGAAAATAAGCAGATTTTGGACTTAACAGCAAAAACACAATAAAAAAGGCCCTTCACGTTTTTTCCAGAAAACTAAAATGATTTCGTATTATTGAATATAAGGGAAGATGTAAAATAATTAACATAATCATTGGATATATTTTTATTTGAAATTGAAATGGTTTTATTCTCATGTATATTTGATAATTTAGAAAAAATCCATTACATTTATTAAAATACATATATCATTCGATTCATGACTTGACCTCAACCTAAGCATCATTCAGCAAACTGAAAAATTCACCTTGGAACAGAAGTTACTTCCCTTTACAAATTGGCCTTGACATTGACTTTTACAGTAAAGTGATAGAGGAAGGCAATGTTGTGAATAAAATGGCCTAAGGTTACTAAAAAGAGGTGAACTTTGAACTGATCTACATTGAAGATAAAACATATGTGTTTATTACAACAAATGTGTCTATTTATTACCAAAACATAGTTATTATGAACAACAAAAAGCTATTATAAACTCAACGATTGATGTGATAATGTTGACTTGTTTGGCAGCACAGAAAAAAATGATTAAAAACAAATACCAAACCATTTCTGTTTTGGCTAGGATTTAGTTAGGACAGGTCAAAAGCTATCCTAGTATTTGTCCTAAGTTAGGATATCCTAGCGCTAAGATAGTTTTCCAGAATAGGTTAGAATTTTATCCCAGACCTTAGGATCAAAGTTAGGATATCTTAGGTCTAGGATAGTTTCGAGAATAGGCACCCAGGTGTGGAGGGGCGTTTGGAAAAGGGAAATTAAAATAACTACAACCATTGAGGATTTAATCTTTGGAAAAAAATTTTTTATTTAAAATGGTTTTCAAGAAATGAACAATTCTATATTTAGTTTAATTTGTTATTGATTTATAATATTATACTTCACTAGGGAAGAGCAGGGCATTATTTGATAGGATTCATGACGAGGATTTAGACAACCAAACAAGTCTGTAAGCACATTCACAATGGGACATAAGATAATTGACTTTGTTACGTCACTGAAAGTATATCTCACATAACCAGAATCTTACAAGAGCGCAAAAAAATGTATGTAGGGTAAAACGTACTATTTCTTGAAAACAATAGAGTGAAAACGTTGTGCAGCTTATGAAATGTTGCAAATGACTGTAAGTAACAGACAGGCAGCATGAAGATAATAGGCTAAGCAATAAATATTTCGTCAACATAGATGGCACAGAACACACAGTCTTTTTTTTCATTTGCTCACTTGCCAATGCATTGTCAGTGCCAACACAGACACATAACCTTTCATGGTTTTATCACAGGCATTACTGCATAATCAAATCGTTGTCGATGGAATCTTAATCTCCAAAACAAACTGTCAGGATGTATATAGTGCATAGGTTTTTCTAAGAGACATGTCTGTAACAATGATTTGAACACTAGAAAGGCCTCAGTTTGCCTTACGTTTACAGGAAGATTACTTTTTTATATGGCAGTGACATACATAAATACAACATAAATAGTATAAGAAATGAACATACATGAGCATATGACTTTATTTGAGTTAGACACAGGTTAAACTTCAATCTGATGAAGATCTCGAGTAATAAACCACAGTTAACAATTGACAAACTTATGGTTAACAAATTTATGAAAACAATCTTCCGCCCTCTTTTGTCACTCATTAATATACAAGCAAAATGGACCCTATTGCAATTGATCAATTTGTTGAGTTGAGTTTTGTACTCCTCTTGACTAGCATAATAGCTATTGCGTCTGATTTAGGATCGATATTAACTTTTTTTTAATCATTGCCGAATATGATTATGTTGTTGCAGCTTACGATATGACCATTCATCTGTAAAACCACAGAGTAAAAGCTGGCACGTTCAATGTACTTATTTTCTCTTCCTGATGAAAGTGGACACATCGGCGTTGAATTTATCAATTCCCTCATGTAGTTAACTGATTTCATCAAAAGAGGGATACCGATAAGCATAGTTAATTTCACATTTATCCAGACAAAACGTACACATTGTATTTGGATATCTCAGGAATGTTTTGACCTTTGTGGAACTTTTATTGAAAGACACAATTATGTCATACATATCAAAATCTGTGTGGAACAGTCATAAAATCCCTAAGATTGCTCGTCTAAAAAACTGACATATTTTAAAATAATTTTGCCAGATAATTATACATTTTAAAATCAAATAAGAAGTAACCTTTCAGACTTTTTCATTTCAGTCTTTAACTATGTTGTCTTCATAATTTTTACAATATATTTTTGGTAGGTATCTTAATTTAAGGTCTTGATGACAGACTATGAATATTTGAAAGGAATTAGAGCCACAAACCTTGTTCAAAGTAAAAATGAAAATGATCTTAATATTTCTTTAAAATACATGGGCACAAATTCGTTGCATGCACCTTCTTGTTAGATTTTGACTTTAAAAAGCTAGAGGTCCAATAATTATGAGACGTCAAAGTTTTTAGATTTTGATGTGCGTAACTGTTCATATTCACTTTTGTACAAATATGACATGAACTTTTTAGATACATGATTGAAGAACAAAACTGCGAGTTCAATTTCTCTCAAAGTTTTGTTGGAAGCTAAATGATTTTCTATTATCGTGGTATTTACTGTTTTCTTTTATAACTAATTTCGGGGCAATCCAAGTAAAAATGGTTTCATTAGAAGGTTTTGTGACCAAAGCAATGCATAGAAACTTTACCAAATATGAAGAACATGACAGATATGATATTCTAGTGGTCATGTTGTAAGACGGATTTGTGATTGTTTTCTTGGACTATCATTGAAACATTTCCTAAATGGTTTCCTCAGGGAATCTCTTCCTCAAACGCATGTATAGACTGTTCCAATGCCGCCAATAGCCATTGAATGTACGCTTTGTAATATTTTTCAGAAGGTACAGCTCATGTTTTTGACCAGGACTGATTTGAACATTTAACACACCTAATGAAAGATAGATTACACTATTCAGAGAAAGTTGGCTGTCATTACACCTGAATAAACCCTTGAGGAAAAAACATTTGATTGTTTGAAGATAATAATACGTCAAAAGCAACAATTATGTAGTCAATCACGTGTATCTGAGACTTCAGCACGCACTGCAGCTTGATTTTGTTTTCTCATGCTGTTAATGCAGTGGTACATCTGCTGCTGTTGGAGACGGTTCCATTCATCCACGAGTGGTCTTCCGAGTTCCTTTTTGGAGCTTGGTTGAACCACACGGTCTAGCAATTGTTTTGGGAGTAGTTTCCATCTGGTGAACGAGTAGGAAACTCCATCCGCTCAACTGTTTTAATTTCACGATACTGTTCCATCATCATTGCTTGGTATGGACGGGCATTGTCGTCCAAAATAAGGAAGTTATCCCCAGCGTTTGATGTAGACAAGATCTCATCCCTGTAGGAAATACCAGTCATGGTGCCAATCTCAAAAACATGCAGATCAGTCATTCCGTCCGAACTTATTCCACCCCATTCCATGACTGAACCTCCTCAATATCTGTTAAGCAATGCTACCATGAATATTGATAACCTCTCATTAGAATTGTCAATAATTATATTTATTTAATCAATGATCCAACCATATGAGCAATCACATACCCAGGTATTGTCTTTTGATTTACCACATGACTAACTTTATACAAGTGAAAAACAATTCAGTGAACTTATGTGTGAAGAGACACCACAAAAAGGCTGTTGCAATAAGAATCTGATTAATGATTCAACAGAACACGTCAAACCAGTGAGAGATGCAGAGCCGTAATTTGTTATTTTTTTAAATAGAAATACTCTTGTTCCGACTCCTTCTTATAATGAATGACATCCTGAGTGCATGACACCTTTCCCCTAACACTTTAGTTGGATTTCTTTGTTAATTTGACAGATGATGCATAAGAGTTGAACATCGATTGACACAACTGAAGTAGAAAGAGCACCCTGATGAAAACTAATGTTTTGAATATTTTAAATTTTTAATTCAAAATTCACAGACATGTAATAAATTAAATACAAATATGAATGATAAATGAAAAAATTATTTTTTATGAGTGATTCACTCACTGTGATGACATTTGCCTCATACAAATTTTGTCTACTAACTTTTTAAAATATTTGAAAGTTTCAAGATTTACATACATACACTTAATATATGAACAAAAAATGCATTATGAATAAGAATCAATTTGAACAATTCATATGATGAACAAAAAGCAATTAAAAAAGCTATGGAGACAGATATTTGGTTTTCTTAAAACTGCCTAAGATTACAGAGAGAAACATCGAACAATGAATGTGATTAAATTAATATATATCAAGACAAAAATGGCAGGCACAAGACGTTGTTTTAACATATTGAATGTGGTCATTCTATCTTGATATTGGTTTATCACATAACAAAACTGTTGTCCATTAATGTGAAGTTTCTATTGCTTACCTTTCAATGACCATAGAGCATGATAACTCTGGTACCATCTGGATACGATAAATCCCTTTCTCTAATTCCAAAGCTCTCCGTAACATAAATGTAAAGATTTGACATTATACCTGACCCTTGTCATCACGAGAATCGTGATCAAAGAGGCACATCTTGTTTCAAATCTGATAATGTTACAACAAATTTTAATTAGAATTGAATATTTTCTTTTAAAATTATGCGAGAAAAAAATATCTATCCACTGACGAAAACCACAAAACTTTTGTGATTGTTGAATGCCGAGATTTTACTCATCACTATTATTCATTCATCGTTATAATATGTTACGGGACAGTCATGATGTGTATAAGTAACATATGATTATATTTAGAACTGGGTAGAAAATGAGTTTTATTAATACGCCTTCAGTGCTTTGTATTTCAATAGTAAATTGGCTTAATGATGTTTTGTCTTCTTGAAAATTTTATGTATGTTTAGACAAACTGTTCAAATTAAGGGATTCTTACCTTAGATTCCGAAATTTTCGACCGTTACAATTTTCAAATTTTTAAAAATATACAACTGCATGGCAAGTTAACCTCCAGATAATTTTTATCCAGTAATTCAATCAAAGATAGATTTATTTATGCTCTTAATAATGTCATGAATTTGGTTGGGATTAGAAATTTATATCTGTTTATATAAGTGTCTAATGTTTATATCAAAGTCCAATTCATGATTACAGCCAATAGTCTATACATGATTCACTTTTTGATAGGTCTTCCTTACACAAATGTCATCAAGCGAACCTTCAATGTGTACTTAAGGCTTCTCACTATTATCAGAGCAAATTCTATTCTTAATATTTTCACAATCAATTCAGATAGAATTTTAATGACCAATGCCTAAAATAAAATAAATAGATCCAGGTTTCAAAATGCACTTCCAGCTAAAATGGTGTTTTTCATAAAATCAAAGCCCTTCTCACCATTTGGCGTCATTTAAACTCCTCAAATGAAAGGAAGTTAATTATTCCCCTCAAGACATGACAACTTCAAGAGAACAGACTTGCCTTAAATAATAACTCGTGATCAGTGTCCTCATCTAACAAGCCAAGTTCTTAAAGTTTTCCAAAGGAGCATTAACTTAATTTTAATGAAAGTATAAGATGAAAAATAAAGAACCCTCTTTAGTTCACGACTACTAACTTCATCTCTACTTATCAGTGAGGCGTACAGGGGTAAGAATGTCTATGTTGTTGGTGCTAATACATATCTTAGAGCTCTTATATTGATATAGTGAATTCGATACACAAATAGTTGATAGGAGACCATATCTTAATTTGTGAGAAACTGATTTCTATATTTTTGTGACATTGCATCAAATTGAGAAGATACTTTTATAACCCATATGGTTAATCATAAGAGGTTACATATTTCCAATATAAGCACATGTACACATATCACTTTGGCTAGCAAGGATTGTTTCAGCGCAAGTAACCGCATTTCGTCGTCTGGGACGTCATTAAACTATAGTTCATGACGTTACTATAGCGGGCTGTCGCAAGGGAAGCCCGCCATTCCGAATATTTCTATGCGTTTTAGATTGAAAAGAATCGGTAGGTTATTACACTCGTACCTTGAACAGATACGAAATCAGAAAACGAATTTTATCGATAAGCCTTGGGAAGATTTATTTCAGGAATAATCAGCTCTAACCTTCCCCCTATTGAACTGTGTGTGTCCTTTGTTAGGTAGATGTGTCGAATCAACTTATTCATATTTATTTAGATTAATATGCAATATTTTCTCATTATTTCCTTTCATACTTTAATTCGCATGCATGATATTTCAGACATTCCACAAAAGAACTTTGACTGAATCAACTTTTATTTTGTTTTACGTTTTTTTCTTTATTTGACCAGATATTACTTTTGTAATAAAGAATTAAGGGAGGAGTGATTCGTGCAGCCTCAAAAGCTCCAGCAATAATATCAGTTTCTAAAACTAACTTACCCTTTCTAAATAATTTCAAAATCAGTTCAAACAGTGAAATAACAGACTCTCTAAAATGTCAAAAAAGGGCAATGCATGTTTGGTTTTAGTGACAATACTATGTTAAGTCAGATATCAATGTCACCTAACACAAAAGAGGCAGGAAGCAGAATGCACAAGAGAGTTTGATAAACTTACTACAATGGGTAAATTGCCAAAGAGAAAGAAATCTGTTTTGCGTGCTAAGGAATTAAGCCATTTCCTACTTTCTATAAAGTAATCGCATTTAGTAGTCTTATAGCTCGGTTGCAGGATTACATCAAATTGTTCTTATATTAGGGCACACTGTAACATTAGACTCCTGCTGTGTAGAATTCGTGCTTCAACAAAATGGACATTAGAATGGAGATGGTCATTTTGCCTGCAATTCTTTGAATGTAATGAGGAATTTGGATCCCCAAAAGAATGTTTATTGTGTTTCTAGTTAGAAACGTGCATCTTGAAAGCATTTTATGAATATTTATTTTCCGACTGTCTTAAGATGTTTAAAAATGTTTACAACTTCAAACCATTTGATTACAGGAAATAATTCAATTTTGGCCTTCAATCATAGGTAGTTTATTTGTTTCGTAATCAATTAGATTTTAAGAAATCCAAATTGAGTACCCACAAATAAGGCAAATTATTTTGTTAGTCTTTGATGATATGCTGTAATATGAAAACATTTTCTAAAATATTCCACTGCTTACAGACGTTTCTCATTTCAATAAATTGTCTTAAAATAGACCGCCAGAAGAGAATCCTGTCATCTGTTCCTAATTCTTGAACGCAGAATTGTGGTAAAATGATCTCATTCAAAATCAATTGCCAACGTCAGATGAAAAGGCGATTGATAAAACAATTTTCCTCATGAACAGGGGGCTGTTCTCACAAGAGGCCATCCAATGTTTAATTTTTCATAGAAAGAAAACAACATCTGCATTTGAATGAGGGCAAATTGCTCCCCAAAAACTATGATAACATCAGAAGGACAGCGCTGACACTTGGTATTGAAATGTCTATTGAACTTTATGTTATTGGTTTCATTATATTTTGAAGAATACTTCAGAAGTCTAGTTTTAAAATTAGCGAATGGGATATTACTTTTAAATGGAATTGTACTCTTTTGCAAAACAAATTATGATAAATTACTACAAGCTTGTCAAAGTTGTAATAAGGAAATAATAAAGTACTTTCAAGGGTAGATTTTAATTTTGTTTTTTACAATGTCTCGATTTTTTAATGATAGAAATCAATATCTTCATCTAAATCAAGGCAAAGTACAGGCTTAAACTCTGATAACTTCAGAAGGCAATAACTGGCAGGTGGTAGTTATGTTTGTGAACATTATATTTCATAATTGCAATATATTCCTGTTTGTAAAACTGAAAGAGTGTATTCTATTTTACAGTAGAATTTTGACTGTCATTTCAACATCAACTGGTTATTCCCATTTCCTTTGGAATTTATTGAAATATTGCTAAATGTTCAGTAAATTATATAAACAGTCTTCGCTTAGTATGCACGAAGTAAATACATCGCCAGTTGCCTCTTACTGAACATCTTCCATGTAAGGATTGTTAGTACTCAGGGCCAGAGGGTTCAAGCAGGGTTGATTCCTTTGTCAATTCCAGTGTTAAGGATCTCATATACTTGATCTTTTCATTTATTCTCCCATAAGTCAAATGTGTGGATAAGTGCTCTTGCTCTGGGTAATGATGGTTCCTGATATTGTCATAAATCGATGGGTTTTTTAAAATACAAATCGGTAATAAAACCGAAGACAACTTAAAGTAATTGTGTGGAACTATTTGTCAAGTTTTTCTATTTAATGTTGCATACTTTATTAACTCTTTTTATCCATTCATCAACAAATTAAGTGTTTGTTGTTATCAATATATAAAGCGTTTTATTGTGACTAATGATCATATTGGGATATATTTCCTTATGTTTGTTTTCACATTTTGTATCAGAAGACGTGCGAAATTAGCTTTCCCTTGAATAAATGTATTTGAACCATTAAAAAACACCCACAAATGTATTATTTTTGTATTGAATGTATCCGCTCTGATCCATTTGAGATGCCCTTTGTTGAGTACAAATATTGATGACATCAGCGCTCCTTTAATACTTGTATAGATTTATTCTCCCATAAGTCAAATGTGTGGATAAGTGCTCTTGTTCTGGGTAATGATGGTTCCTGATATTGTCATAAATCGATGTTTTTTGAAAATACAAATCGGTAATAAAACCGAAAACTTCAATTATTATATTTGCCCTGGAGAAAGTATGCAGAAAGAAAAGAAAAGTAAGTAATCTGTTTAATCATTTGCAATTAATTACTGTTAATCCATAGAACAATCGGTCTTTAATAGATTTTTAAAAATAAAAAATTGCTGGTTTCTTTTCTTCAGATTTAATCATAGTTAAGAGAAGAGTGTGACAACTTTAACTTCTTGTTCTTGTTGCTTATCCACTGAAATAAGGTGAAATCGCTAAACCCTGCTGTGCAGAAGAAGCTCTTGATTAGATTGGATGAAGTTTTATCGATAGGCCTGTAGAGAAGTATTTCACTAGTAATTAACTTTCAACTCAGGGTATAATAGTTGCTGGTATCATAGCTACGGCAACGATGTTTGCGGATTAATAAATGATTAAACAACATAAGAAACTTAAAAGTAGAATCTGTGAGTGAAGGACAATCAATCTGACTGTTTGATGTGTCGAATTTTCTAGGCATCAACGGCAATTGAATTTTTTTATTACCATAAAACGTTTGCACGATTACAATCAGTGATTGCAGAACTAGCCACATGAATTTATTTTCAAAACGAAGTAGCCATGTTTAATTTCGTGTCTTACAGGGAAAGAGCAAATTGAATAAACATAAACTAAAACATAAACATCTTATTTTAGTTTAAGGGACACATAAGAGCGGGCTTAGCTTCCAAACAAAAGGCATGCAACGGACCTACATGGAACTTTGGCAAAAAGTAAGTGAAATAATAAACGCGAGCGCCTGTGAAAGAATATTATTTCTTATCACAACTTCTTATCACAAGATATGAGAAACAAAACCATCCCACACAAATGCGCTATAAAGCCTTCTATGTATAGAATGGCTCATCTAATTTATACAAAGAATGTTTCCTCGTTCATTAAACTGTCAATGTTCTGCCACCATACGCTTTGTAGATTAATGTATCGTTGTATGTTAATAAGTTATGGACATTTATATGGCATTTTTCAAAGTACTTATACATGCTAAACGCGATTCCTACATCATTACCCTGGCGGGAAGTGTGCTTTCAAAGTGGCTACATGTACTTAGCGCTTAGCAAGACCGTGTTTGTTCGTACATCCTCATTTTCAGGTACCCATTTATCAGCTGAGTTGTCTGAGTACAAGGTGGACGAAGTGCTTGGTCAAAGGACACAAGACAGTTTGGGACACAGGTGACACATTTTTGGTTTCTCCACCGGGATTCGAACCCGGGACCTCTCGTTGGAGGCCAGCACGTAAACAACTACACCACTATGCTCCATGCTTATGTTCACATGTGTATATATGTTAAACTCTTGTAGACCTCATCATGCTACGTTTTAGCCTTCAGTGAATACATTTCGCAAGTAGAGAAAACTAGAAAGAAATTTGGTGGTCAATTACCAGTGATTTACTGCTAATCCGTAATTTATTTTCGTTTACCTACTTAAGGCATTCGCTGGTCGCTTTTCTTCAGAAATTAATCTTAGTTTAGAAAGTATTACGACTTTAATATCTCGATGAACAATCCCAATCGTTTATCCATGTACTGAAATACGATGAAAACGTCGAACCCTTCTGTGCAGAAGAAGCTCTTGATTAGATTGGAAGGAGTCGATACGCCTGTAGAGAAGTATTTCACTAGTAATAAGCGCTCAACACAAACAATTCTAGAAGTTGGTATCATTGCTATGGCAGCAGTTTTGACTTTTTTATAATGCATTGAAAAATCTAAGACATATGAAAAGTTTACAGTGAAATGTTTTTACATTGCTTGCAAACAGTGCAAAAATGGAGTTGATAGGGGATTACTTAAGTTGGACTCATTCATTCATCATTCTGTCAAAGGTTATGAATATTCGAAGAGACGAAGATTCATCATGTTCCAATCACATGCTTAAACATCATTTGCATAGTCCCACAAAAACACATTTGGCATGGGATTGTTAATCACTAGGGTCCAAAATGGAAAACAAATTTCAAGTTTTGTAAATCACGCTATATACATTAATAGGTTAAACAATATTAACTGTTTTGTCGTAGTGAAATGTGTTTTTAAAATTTCTATTGAAGAAATATGAAAATCTGATATTATTAATTTTACATCATGCCTCTTGGTAATGCAAAATTGCATACCACTAATATGAACTGGTAAATGTTGTGTATATACGAACATTTACTAATTGTTCCAAAAATTCTGTAAATTTGTATATTAAAATTTGGTGACAATTTCAAATGTTCCAGAAATGATGATTTTACATTGGAAATTATGAACAGAGTAATAACCTTTTGCTCAGAAGCTTTAACAATATATATATCCAAAGTTATTGTATTTTAATCTATTTTTGATAATTGCTATCTTTAAGACAAGTTGTTAAAATACATCAGATTTTAGAATTACTAGAATTCAAATGTTCATGTACATATTAAATGGTAGATAGCTATGACACATAGGTAATTATCAAATTTTCGTTCTTGGTATAAGTTTTTCTCTTCTGTCTCTTTAAAGAATTTCATCGAATATCACTGAATGAAAATGCTTCTATCTCAAAAGGGACAAGGATCTACATTGTACTTGTTTCATTAGTTTTGAAAATTAAAACTGTTTTTATGTGCCCGGCAACAGTTCCCGTCTTCGTGGATGGTCAAATCAAATCAAGACTCAATCAGATCACGTTTTATGAAAACTTGTGGTCAAACTGAACTGCTGAATAGTCAATAGGAAGTAAGATGATATAGTTCCTACAATTGGAGAAAACGACAAAAACAGAATGGCACGATTCCCTAAATCAATAACAGTAATCCAAATGGTAAATAATTCCTATTCTGTAAAACATCCTTCAAGTCTTGTGCATAATATTGCTTCAGTCGTCATGTTCTTCAGAATGCTTCTTCATCATTTTTTCTGTTGTCCATCTAAAGAAAGTGGTCAACTTATCTTACACGAAATGTAATGTTTTGTCTGTAGAGCAACAAAATCTATGATATCATCCGTTATGTGTACAAATTTAGTTATCGTTTCATCGTTGCTTGATACTTTGACAATGACCTTAAAAATAAGCATTTATCAATAATTTCAGAAATTCATATTACCGTAATCATTTTTAGCCAGTATCTTAAGGAACTACATTGTTTTCATCGGGAATCTGAACAAAAGCCTTTAAACATTGATCACGTTTCGTGTAACAACAAATAATAGCCCTTGAAGCGGTGCAGCAAAGGGACGTGAACATAAGTGACTGTAAGAACTGGAACAGATTAAAGCTTTGACTTCGAACATGTATCAGCTTACATCACATTAACTGCATCTGTCACTGCTTTTAACAATATGACAATGCTAAGACACTGAACTAAAAGGGCAAGCACTGCAGATCAAAGTTAAGAATAAAAGAATAAATAGAGAGAACATTAACATTGTAATGCTTAGTTCAGGAAGGTTGATGTCCCATGGAAACTTTTTTATATTGTTTATAAAGAATCTGCCATCTAAAATGCAGTCAGCAGTTTGAAGGGGAAAAGTGAAATGACAAATGGAAATCATGGAGATATTTTACTTATCTAGGTTACGATCTGCGGATATTAACTTAAAGTGTATTCATTTTATCGTTTATGAAGAGGCCAAACGAATTCATCCGTTCCTTCCCTTCCTCTACTTTATTCTTTGCATCACAAGAAGTATACTTACATGTGTAGTTAAAAAGCCACTCCGTGAGTTGTTGGAGTCATATGCCAAACTTAATCAATGGTGTCATTTGATCGCGAAGTATCGACTGTTACCAAAAAGACACATTTTCAAGCTTATTGTTTTTTACAGTGATAATATGAAGGTAGAACGTTGCAATTATGATCGAAAACCGGACACTTACGCGCGTCAAATAGTCAAACGTAATTTTGGAGACTTATCTAAAACAACCAGGAGGGCAGTTAGGAATTGATAGTGTTTGTTAGGTTATATAACTAGGATCCATGTATATTGGACGTGATATCTACATTTATAAGGCTGTTTTTAGATTTTCATGGAAAACCAGTATTTGTCATACATATGTCTTTTGAACGTTTAAAGTTAAGATATTTTGATTTTATATCACCACATATGACATTTAGGTTCGTATCAAAGGTAAATAATATGGTATAAAAATCACAGAGTGGCTCTTTTATAAAATCATCTTGCTCATTTATACAAACCTTTATCATATTTGAGTCATTTAAGTGTGTATTTCGCTTTCATGATACATTATTAAAGAAATACACAATTATGTCATATGTATCAATATCTGAGCTGTGTGTAAGAGTCATAAAATCCCTACGATTGAGCATATGCAGGTCTCACTTTTTATAAAGAAATATTGCTAACTTATAACAAATTTGAAAATCAATAACAAAAGAGTTTTTCATTTTCAACTTACAACTATCTCTTTTCACTTCCTGTAGCCCTACTTTTTTTTTTATCTCATTCAAAGGTTTTGAAATCAGATTACAAATATATGAAAGGAATTAAAGTCACCAACTTCGTTCAAAGTAAGAACGAAAGTGATTTTAATCTTTCTTTAGAATACATGGGCATATAATAGTTGCATGTCACTTCTTGTTAGAAGTTGATAATTAAAAGGTTTATTTCGAATCAGTATAAAACGTCGAAGTTTATTTTTTTATTTTTTACATGCATATTATTTTCAATTCAATTTCAGTTAAAAGATAGAATAAAACTTTTTTAAGAAAGATGATTGAAGAACAAAACTGTGAGTTGAATTTTTCTCAAAGGTTTTGCTGGAAGATACATTACCTTCCATTCCAGTGGTATTTGATTATTTTAAAGTGATGAAACCTATTTTGAGAAGTAAACAACGTATCATTAGACATTTTTCGTGAAGCATTTGACAAAACTATGTGAAGATCGTAAGAATTGTGAAGTGCCTGTCATGTTGTAAGACTGATAGTTTAGTTTTTCATTGAATTATCATAGAAACGAAAGTTATATAGTTGAAATACTTAGAATCACTTTTTCATTAAGGGTATATCAACATTATACACGTTTGAATGTAGATCAATTATTTCAGACACTAGTAACCTTGATCATTGATTCATTCATTCAAACAATATCTTGAATAGGGGACAACAGAGAAGAAAACTTGTATATACCTTTCATTCATCAAACTTTGAACATATGTGAACCCCCAGCTCTTTGCCTTTTGCTTATTTGCAATTCTGTGACGTTTGGGAGAGGAGGGGCATCAAAGCTGATCAGTGATAAAGGATTTTATTCAAAACATCAGAAAGCAATTAAAACATCGATTTAATTAATTTGGGATGTTTTGGCATTATGTATTTAATATTAATTTTAAAATATGATCATTGTTCAAAACGCAATCACATTTTGCAAAGTATTGTCTTTTCATTTACCACATGACCAACTTTTTAAAAGACAATTCAGTGTACATCTGTGAAAAGAGTTGCAACAAGAAAGCCCGCTGCAATAAGAACCTGATTAATGATTCAACAGAACACGTCAAACCAGTGAGAGATGCAGAGCAGTAATTTTGTTTTTTTAATAGAAATACTCTTGTTCCGACTCCTTCTTCTAATTGATGACATCCTGAGTGGCACCGTTCCCCTAACAATTTAGTTAGATGTCTTTGTTCATTTGACAAATGATGCATAAGAATTGGACATCGATTGACATAACTGAAGTAGAAAGAGCAGCTTGATGAAAACTGTTTGATAAAGAAATGATTAATTATTCGACACTGTACATCAATGAAATTTTGTTAATTCATACTTTGCTATGTATGAATAAACATTGCAGTCTAGCATTTTCCAAACCTTTGTGACTAAACACAAATTTTCTTCTTTAACTGCTTCAATCACTGAAATGACATTTAAAAAATTAAAAAATAAATTAATTAATATATTAAGAATGTTTTGTATAAATCATGAATAGTTATGATAAATAACAAACACTAATTCAATGACTTGAATGACATTTGCCTTCTATGAATATAACTGTTTACTACTTATTTTTCTGAATATTAGAAAATTTTCATTCAAGAATTTCAGACACGTTATATATGCAGACCATTCATGTGATTTTAAAAAAGCAATTCAGCTGATTAATAGCTATAGAGGCAGGTATATTGTTGTTGTAACACTGTCTACCCTTATGGAGAGAAGCACACGAAAATATGGAAAATACTCTCGTAGATAGTATGATATATCGAGGCAGAAACAGCAGGCACACGTCGTTTCACCGTTTGATAATTGGTTGACTCCAGGTAATGGATGCTGTGTCTTTTTGTAAATCTACCTCTATGTCGGTTTATAATAGAACAAATCTATTGTACATTATTATGAAGTGTCTAGTGCTTTCCTTTCAATAACAATAGAACATGATAACTCTTGGTACCATCTGGGTACGATAAATCCCTTATTTTAATTTCATGGTCCTTGTATCCATGACTTCAGGTTCCTTCTGAGTTATTTCATTACTCATGATCGTATTGACAAATCTCATTTCAAATCTGATGCATGATGTTTTAACCAATTTATTTGAATTGGAGAACTACGTATAAAACTTGTTCGATATGATCGGAACAGCGAGAATATTACAATTGAAGAATCAATATCTGTGTCTATATGTTGCCTTTTGTAAGTAAACGTTTTCTTTAAAGAGTTGTGCATGGGGGATTGTTTGTATACAGTACATGTGCAAGTATTTTTCGAGCTCATATTTTGATAGAAAGAGAATTCCATACACGTATTGTCTTTATATGTTAACGGTATGTAAGCCGTTAATTTGTGCGAAACGGATTTTTATCTTTTTATAGCACTACTGCGAGTTGCAATAGGTATGTATATTGCAAATTTGAATCTCAATAAGTTACTATTTCTGCAGTAATTAATCAGCTTTCCTCAAAAGCATCATTCATTTCATAATTCAACCATTAAATTAGCTCGACAAAAAACAGCATTTGTTGCAGGACGCATTTTGGTGATTTTCTGACAAAGAAAAGTAATTTAATCCATCTACCTACCCACCTTTTTGCCCTAACCTGGACGATCTTTGTAACACTTAAACTGGTATGTTCGTCTTCCTTTTAAATGATCTTTATAGGTAATAATGGAACAGTTTGTTGATGTTTTTCTCCTTAAATGTTTTATGTAATACGTCATCATGGGAAAAATTATTATTCATAAATTTATATGTAGTGTTGCAGAAATTACTTTGTTTGTTTTGCATGTAACTTGAGAAAAACGTCACCAGTGAAAAGGTATTGAAAAGCCTACATTGTATGCCAGGTTAATAAATTGAGCGTTGACTGGTTCCCCATCAGTCCCATACAACGTGGTGTTAAGTATAGTACATCACTACACAAAACTAATCAAATCAGTCTGAAAACACAAACAAATTATCAGACTAACTCACTGACAACAATTTCTTTCAGGAAGCTGAACCTTTTTGGAACTTCCTTTAAATTTATGTACAACGAAATAAAGTAAGCAAAAATTAGGGGGAAATAAGTTAATTTTGTTATATAAATTGCATACGATTTAGTGCTCATAAAGTTTCAATGATTTACTACCCATCGCTTGTTTCTATTTTGAAAATCCTTATTTTGTTTGAAAGAGTAATCGCATGGATCTCTCAGGATGGAATTCAATACGTATCTTCGTGCAATCCGTAAATAGTTATTGATTAGATTCGAACTCAGAAGATAGTTTTATCGATACGCCTTAGCAACAACAGAAATCAGGGCTCACCTTGTTGGGTTGATGCTAGTGTGTATTTTAGTAAACTGTCTGAGGGACATTTAAGAGGTCGGTAAAAAGAAATGTCAGCACCTTGACATTGTATTAATTATGACGTAGTTGTAATTTCTTCATAAAAGAAAATAAAGAAGTCTTGATTTGATGTTTGTACTAATGTTTTTTCTCATGAAAAGGGTGTTTTAGAATGTTTTGAAAGAGTGTTAAGGCATGATTCTCCCACAGTGGAATCCAATACGTATCGTGCAATGCGTGCAATGTGTAAAGGGGTTTTCTGAGAGACCTGCTGTGTAGAAATAGCCCTTGATTTGATTGGAACTCAGAAGATAGTTTTATCGATACTACATAGTTCAATAGAAATCATCCCTCACCTTCTAGGATAGATGTTGGTGTTACTATGTTAGTAAACTGTTTTAGAGGCATTTAAGAAGTTGTGAAATAAAATGTCAAAACTTTGAATGTATGAATGTTTACTTATTTTCATTTTTTATGAGAAAAATATAATGAAGTGTTGATGTTATGTTCATAACAATGTTGTTTCTGACGTTTCAAAAGTTATCATTCAAATCGGATTAAATTATTTCCGGAACCTTTGCAAAAGCTAAACTTTATTTA
The DNA here is from genome assembly GCA_921293015.1 of Phorcus lineatus. Lineage (NCBI taxonomy): Eukaryota > Metazoa > Mollusca > Gastropoda > Trochida > Trochidae > Phorcus > Phorcus lineatus. Next base: position 5,567,019 of record OV121092.1, read on the forward strand.
AATATGCACCTTGGACTTTGAGTCGTCTTTACAGAACACATTTTGCGACTGCATCATTGCATAGGCCTATGTTACTACAATTATGTTATTATTGCATTCGGTGTTTACATTGGCTGAAATATTGCCAGGTAGTTTACGTTGCAATATATTGCCAGTAGGGGAAAATGCCTGAAGCCCGTGAAAGCTTCGTATTAAGACAGAGGTTGTATAGGAATTAATGACGGAGCTACCTCTGTACGGAGGGAATGATTGTGAATAGGAAAGCGAAAAAAAATAGCAAATAAAATTTCAAAGTTGAAGGAAAATATAATAGAGGGACGAAACTGTGATTAAAAACGTCTCATCTGTTTCGGATAAAAGAAGGAATATGTCATGTATTAGTGTATGTCATATCCCAATATGAATTAGACTGTTTGAATATATATACATAGACTACAAAGAATTAAAAAGGGCAATAAACATATCATTGGAACGTTTGGTAGCATAAGTAGATAATTGTACCTATATCTATATTTCCATAAATATGGGTACAGTATTGCCTTTTTTAGGTATTCATTGCTCTCCAGCTTGAGTTTACATCCACAAAATACTTCAAGGCATTATCAACGGAGATTTATGTAAAAGTTAACGTTTATAGAACGTTGATGAATGGTTGTAACAAACTTTTCTTAGTGGATATTTCTTTCTTTAATACATTCAGACATTAAAAATGATATGGATAAGCAGTAAATTCGTGTATAGGAATCGACGAGCCTAAACAATCTCGCATTCTTATGAGCTTCCCACAGGGTCTTACACTCGTTTAAAAACCAGTAAATAGAGAGGCACATAGCTTAAGCTTAAGTGAAATAACAGTACAATAACTGCCTTTTTAAAAAGCCACAAAGCAAGATTAACTTTGCTTGGTTTTAGTTACAATAGTCATATTGAGCGAGATGTCTGTGTCACTCATTAAAACGAAGATGCGGAAAGCAGAAGCTTATTTGGTGTATTAACTATAAAAGGATTAAGTGTAAAAGACTTTCTGAATTACAAAGGATTAAGTGTAAATGAGAATTCTATCGTATTTTCCTGCCTAGGACTTTAGTTATTTCCTACTTTTTGAAAGTCATCTCATTTCCCGAGAGTCTTCTAGCTCGAATCACTGGTGGCAGGATTACATCCAAGTGTACAGGCAGCAATACACTGTGTATTATTACAGCCCTGCTATTTGGAATCAGTCCTTAAAACAAGAGGACATTGACTACAGTTTAATCATTATGCGTGCATTAGTGGGACAGCAATTTGGATTAGAGAAAAATCGAATGTAAATTTTATTTTCGTTACAGTATCTTCAAACCTTTTCTTAACAATAATTTTCCAACTGTCTTGATATTTACAGCATTTATTGAATTGTGTGAATAAAAGAAATACATCTCCTTTGGTCTCTTATTGTACATCTTCTATGTGGATATTGATTGCCGTCACTGACAGCGGGTTCAAGCAGGGTTAATTCCTTTATCAATTCAACGTTGAAAAATACAATTCGAGATAAACTATGATGTGCTTTCAATTCATGAAATATGGTGAAAATAAGTCACATCCTTCAATTCGTTATTAGGTAAGACATTCTTAAGTAATTGGGGCGAACTACTTGTCCCTTTATGTTATTATCTATTTTAGATACTATATACAAGGTTTTTATCTGTTCAAAACATGTACACGTTGACAATATTCATTACATGAAGCATTTTGCTGTTAATAATGTCCGGACATTAAATTTGTACATTACGTATGTGTGTCAGATTAGGAAAGACCTTAAGTATAATGTCTTTCAAATATTATTTTTGCTTACGAGTTGGAAGATTTGTTGTAATTGAATTTTATCTGATCCGTCTATGTTCTAACCATGCGTTGAGAAAATATGTCAAATATGTCAGGGAAAGTCCATAATTTGACACGTTTCATCTGCCAAAAGTCTGTGTGGGTGCGAGTACATGTTCCATTTACTTTTAATAGGGATCCTGTTATTCTCGTCAGTCAATTCTTTGTGAACAAAACGAGTTAGTGATATGAATATTAAACCGAACTAAAGACTTTCTGTCTTACTTGAAAACTTCCATAAGGTCTATTTGCCTTGAAGAAGAGCATGTTGCAACTTGAGAAGATTATACGGTACTTTGTTGTATCATTTACAGGTGATTTACATCTTTTCTGTTTAATCACTCTCTACCTACTCAAGGAAATAGCTGGTTCCTTTTCTTCAGAGATTCATCCTTGTTTAGAGAGTGTTACTACTTACAATTTCGTGTTGAACATTCAATCCCTCTGTCCATGCACTTTAGAAGGGTGATATGGTATAACTCTGCTGTTCAGACGAAGCACTTGGTCAGTTTTGAAGGAGTTTTATCTCTACGCTTTTACCGAAGTATTTCACAAGTAATTAGAAATCAACCTAAGATATTCTAATTGTTGGTATCAAAGGTATGACAGGAATGTTGGATGATTAAAACTTGATTAAAACTTGATTAAAACATCTAAAGCTGAGTAATGTTTCGAGTTTTTCGATCATCAATTCACTTCCTTTCATAACCATTTTACCGTGGACGTACACTGACAGCAAAAGTATCAAAATTAATTTTTTTCACAAAAAATTTCAATTTCAATATTATGTTATCATTCGTAAATAGCAAATAGTTGAAAGTAAATATCTGTTTTTTGTCAAAATAAGAAGTTTAATAGGTTCATCCGAGTAGGTTACACACAAGATTTATTTCTTATATGATTATCATTTTGTATTTTCATTTATTTACTTATCTATCAAAATGATAAAATCCATATCTCGTTTTAAATATAAACAAATAGTCGGTGTTGTAGACAAGATTCAATTTTAAATAAACCAAAATCAGTTATTTAGCTTCATATTGCTGAGAAAACTTGTTGTCTTGGTAACCGGTAAAAATACAACCCTGAATCTCTCTCATGATGTACGAGTTCAGTGTTCTCATTATCCTAACACTATCTTACCTATTTTTTTTATTATTACCTTTCCTTTCAATCAGCCAATTAAATTTTCAATATTTTCACAACCTTTGAGATATTTGTAAATGGCAAAATTGTAACATCAACGAATAGATAGACACAAATTGCAAAATGCATTAGCAGTTAAAATTGTGTTTGTCATGAAATTAAAGCACTTTTCACGGTAAAGTATTATCCACTGTTTGAAACAAAACAACTCCCCCAACTGAAAGGAAACTTAATTATTCCTCTCAAGCTATGACAACTTCATGAGAACAGATCTGACTTTTAATAATGACTTTGCTCCTGGTAGGTGTTCTCATCTAGCTAGAATAGTTCTTCATATTTCCATAGGAGCATTTATCTTGATAATGTTAATGGAATGTCGAATATATTTTTTAAATATGTTTGTAGCAGTACTTTAAATTGCAACAAGTCCTTTTATAACTAACTTTTAAAACTAACTAATTTCAATATGTCTTTCTCTCTGCATTCGTTTCCCTTCATCAGGTTTCATAAAACAATTCATCCAGACCATCATCAAACTAATATAGTAGTTCGACAGCAAAATCGTCCAAAGTGGACCAATGCTTTCAAGTAAACTTATTTTCTGTGCAGTGATAAAGTAAGGCAAAAAAGGGAAAATAGAAACTGATTACTTATGTCAAATACAGACGATTTAGTGCTAAGTTTTGAATGATTTTTACCTACTTGAAGGTCGACTGTAATGTCCCATGGCCATGGAATTTGGGATTCATTATAATGTGTTATAAGTTTGACATTAACTTTTAACTTCTGAAATCGGCCGATAAATAACTTAAATTTGGATTTTTTAACATCAGCTAATTAGCAGCAATGGACAGAAACAAAATGAGGCGTTAGTCAAGCCGCGTGAGGTAAGAAACCGTCCCCATTCCTTCCTGTATAATTGTTTAAGCATATCAAAAATCATTCTAGCAAACGAAACCCTTGATTAATCTATTAATTAAATTATCCTTAGTTATTTGCATTGTTCCAAACAAAAGACACTGCTTTAATACGATGCCTTGCGCACTATCCTACAGCATGTGAACATCGCTTTTTCAATGTTGTTATTACCATCAGTATGTCTACTGTGTGATGACAAATAGGTGCCCGTTATGTTATCCCATCCCATTCAAATTCAATAATTAATTTAATAGTTTCTAATTATAGCTGTTGGAATTTCATGCCTTTGGTTTTTTGGTAACTAGCGACATATGTCATACGTCCTGTCATAGTGGCATAACTCTTGGCACTTGACCTCTAATTAGTATACTGTTACCTCAAATTATAAAAAACCAATGAAAGTATAGAATTAATTTTCAACCAAATGAAGGAGAAGGAGAGGGGCTCATACTTTTTGTATTAATAGTGACAATCATTTGAAAATGTAGATCTTTGGGAACGGTTACCAAGAATCTTCAGGGTTATATAGGCTTTCTAACGCTTACGCCAGGTATGCTATTATATCATTGATTGTTACATTCAAAGACACAGACATAGCCACAGGATGTGATATGTAATATTGGATAATAAGATATGTTACACAACTACAAACCAATCGTATTCGTGTGACAAAACTTAAGCAAAAGAAAGACAATTTATGATACAAATGTCATTAAAGTAACGATTTATTTATTTGTAACCTACTTTAAGAGTATGACTTTCATTCATATCTTTATTTTCTTCGAGAAACACTCACATCAAAGTGGATATGACGAGTGAGAGGGAATTGCATTGGCCCTACTTGGCTGTTGAATTCAAGTATAGACACAGTCAAAGAGCTAGAGTTTCAATCTAATTAGGCGATGGTCCAAAACCTAGGTATAAAAGGTGTCTTAATTTATTAATTAAAATGTATATTTTCTCACTTTTGTGGCTCTTTTTATTCTTATAAGATATGAATGCAGATAGTAATTTGCAATAACCGAAATAATGCATTCTTTTCTAAGAAAAAACCTGACTGCTATTCTGAAAATCACCATCTTGTTTTAAAGTGGGTTAAAGCCTGAATCTCTTGCAGTGGAATCAAATACTTAATTCTGTGCAATGCGCAAAGGTGATTTCCAAGAGCCCTGCTGTGGTGGAATAGTTCTTGATTAGATTGGAACTCAGAAGAGAGTTTTATCAATTGCCCTTTAATTTGTAAAAGAGATCAGCTGTAATCTTCCAAGATAGATGCTAGTGTAACAATGCTAGTAAACTGTTTTAGAGGCATAAAAAAAGTTGGTAGAGAGACATGTCAAAAGTTTGAATGAATGAAGTTTGATCTATTATAAATTGCATATAAAAGCAGTATTAAGTTTCATTTCGACTACTCATTTTATACATATCGTGAATAAAGGTACTATGCATAAATCAAAATTATATGTGTTAATATATATTCAACATATGTTACATTAGTGAAATGGGAAATTGAGAATGAAAACGTAACAAATTTTAGAGTGGTGGAGAAAATACATTGGAGAGACAGAAAGGGATTAGTAAGCCGTGCTTTATCTAGGATACAAGTATGAAATATGTTATATATCATGCTATGTCATAACACTTTGTGACCTTTGGCAGTTTTAATTTATAAAATGTTATCACAAGAAAGTAAAAAAGGGTTATGAATATATTACTGCATCGTTTGATAGCTAGAGTAGGTAGTTGTTCATCCATGTATTTATTCTTAATCATAATTGTTTTCAAAAGAGCTCTTGCATTCATACTTCTTCACGACTTCCATAATACTTCTGAGAATCAAAAACATACTTTAGCTCATTGTTAACAGAGATATGACAGTTTACGAGTCAATAACAGAGTTATCGTTTATTGAATGTCTATGGCATGTTAGTCAACTTTTAATTTTTCTTTAAACATTCTTTTTCTTAAATATTCAGACATCAAAGACGTAATGCAGAACATAGGATAAGTAGTGAATGCTTGTGTAAGGATCCAAAGGCCTTAGAAAAAAGTTATCATTTGAATTATGTCCTGACAGAAACGCACACCTTTAAATCCGTTTAAAAACAAATTTCAGGTGACTTCCGTTTCAACAGTGAAATAACTGATTCTCTTAAAAAGCCAAAAACGGGACAATGTATGTTTGTTAATAGTTAAATAAGGGCAATATCGAGCGAGATGTCAGTTTTACTCATCATAAGAGACAGAAAGCAGAAGAGTGTTTGGTAAATTAACTACAACGGATTAAGTGTAATAGAGAGTGTTACATACAAAACCTTGAGTGTAAAAGAAATGCAATTGCTTTTTACTACTAAGGAATTAAGTTATTTCCTACATTCTAGAAAGGTATTTAATTTTAACTACTGCTTCAGCTCAAATCACTGGTGCATCCAGTTGCTGAGACAGTGGGACACACTGTTACACTAGAGCCCTGCTCTGTGGAATGACTGCTTTAACAAAAAAGACAATTACTAAATTTAATCATTATACTTCAAGTGCTGTGAATTCTACTCAGATTCAGAGTAAAATGATCACATTCAAAACCAATCGCCTATGACAGATGAAAAGGCGAGTGTCATAGGAGTTCTCCTTACGAAGAAGAGGCTGTTTGCACCAAAGGCCATCATTGTTTTCCCAATGTCTTGATTTTTAATAGATATAAAACAAAACCTGCATCTGAATACAACCAAATTTCTCCCAAAAACCTCTGATAACTTCAGAAGAAATTGCTGACTTTGGTTATGAAATGTCCATTGAATTTCCTTTCTTTTATCGGTTTCATTATCTTCAGAAGAATATTTCTTACTTTAGTTCAAATTAGAGAGTGACAAGTTGATTTTGAATAGAATTGTACTCTTTTGTGAAACACATTATATACAATTCCTTTGATCTTGTCAGAAGTATCCCTATTTGAATTAAAATAATAATGTACTTGTAAGGTTATAGGTTATGTTTTAATGTTACATAGATACATGCAGATACTCATACCTGTTTCTGAAAAGAGGCAAATTGCACCCACAAGCCTTTGATTACTTCAGAAGAAAAGAGCTGACACTCGTTAATTATATGTTTATTGAACGTTATTATTATCAGTTCCATTATCTTCTCAAGAATACTTCATCATATAGTTGCAAATAAGCAAATGAGATACTAATTTTAATCCAATTGTATTATTTCTTTATATAAATTATAATCAATGAATGCATTAGTGTTATAGTACATCTCAATTTTGTAACATAGCTGTTATGAAACCTATGTTAAAAACTGCTAATCCCATCCCCAAGTAATCCCTAAGAAATAATCGGTAGGCTGTTGTCAAGTCACATTGTGTTGACAACTGAGTCTGTGGGTATATAAGACCCAGGTTTGTCTTAAGGAGGAAGTTAATTCTCAGCCATCGACCTGGAGAGAGAGTTGAGTCCCAGCCAGCACCCGGCTATGGGCTGGTGACAGCCACGACCCGCCATTAGAGAAAGGGCGCGCTGGGCGTCCTGAGGGTGCCAAGGAGAAGCGGGCGAGAAAGGTCGACGGCCGGATTGGTACAAAGTACTTGGATGAAATAAACCCATGAAAATCCAAATGCATCTCTTCTTCTTGTTGAATCTTACGAAGTGTGTGCCTGCTGATTGTGCTACAATTTGCAAACAAACAAGAATGTGTAATTTTAGTAGTTCTCGGTCTTATTGCACAAAATATTAAGGTAAATCTAAATCACTATGGTAGCCTAATGCAATGTTAAAAGGTGGCACTAAAGCTTACCTTAGTGTTAGGTTGCTTTGTGCAACGACCCCTAGTTCTCTTCAGCTGCGACATCATTAATAAAAAACCATGCTTGTTGTTTCAACATTAACTGACTAACTTCGTCTTTTTATTATTTGAGGTGAGGTGAGTTGGTATTTAACGCCGCTTTCAAGATTATTTCACTTATCGCGGCTGCTAGTATTATTGCTGGGTGAAGGCCCGCAACCCCAATGTGGGTATGTGTTGCGGTGAAACCTCGAGCATCGGTTGGAACTAGCGAACCATGGGTGGTACTGCGCTGAATTTCAGTGTAGCATTGCACCATTGGACAGTTCTCTACTGCAGACAAAGTTCACAAGCCCCTGGCGAGATTCGAAGCACGGATCTCCTGATCCGAAGCCGATCTTTTTGTTATTTGATAAAATTATTGAAAGGTATGGAGTAAAATGTTTACACAGTCTTGGCCGTGTGTGAACGAAGGAAACACCTCTCTAGTGGTCCTGTAATTTACAACTTCCATGTGAGGATTGATGGCAGTCACTGACAGCGGGTTCAAGAAGGGTTAATTCCTTTATCAATTCCCTTGTGACCATGAATGATCTGATGCGAGATGAACTATAAGGTGATCTCATAACACACTACGATATATGAGGGAAATAAAAAGCATATCCCTGAACTCTTTATAAAGGTCAAGTCTAAAGTAATTGTTTCAAACTATTTGTCTCTTTAATTTGTTATTGTTATTTTACCTATTATTTCTAAACTTTTAATGGGGTGAAAAATTTACATGATGATTGTATTCAATATAAGGTGTAATAACGTGAATAATGATCATATTCGGATATTATATTTCTTCATGTATGTTTTCACAATGTGAATTGGAATGTGAACGATCTTAACTATTTAATTCTATGTTTTCACATTGTGTATCCGAATGAGAACGATCTTATCTTTTTAATGTATGTTTTCACAATGTGAACGATCTTAATTTGTAAATGTTTGTTTTCACAATGTGTATCCGAATGTGAACGATCTTAACTATTTAATTCTATGTTTTCACAATGTGTATCAGAATTAGAAAGATTTTAACTTTTCATTCTAGGTTTTCACAATGTGTGTCAGAATGAAAACGATCTTAACTTTTCTACGAATTTATGTCTTTAAACCATCATTTTGCTTTTAAATTGGGAGGGTTAGTTTTGAATGTTGACACTCTGACCCATTTGAGATGCCGTTTGTTGAGTACAAATAATGATGACATCGTGCATTTTACGGTTTATCTGTCCTGAGTGGATTATTGTTATAAATTCCGAGCTTTATCGAGGAATTTATCAAAATAATTCAAAAGAGACAGATAAACCGTAATTTCGACCTTCGAGTTGGTTATTCTTTTTTTATCCAAGTCAAATCTAAGAATATTTACGGCACTTTTGATAAATACCTTCGTGAAGGCGAGTTCCAAGTAAACTTGGTCATTGTATTCATGCACGACGAACAACGTTTATGTCATGGCGCAGTTAAATGTAGTCTCTGCAGTTCATTTTATGTCTTTGGATCATATATTAAGGAAGACAATCCTAAACAGTAAAACAAACCACATATAAAACATTTTAGATTTCACATTATTCCATACGAAATTAAAAACAATGTTTGTTTTGAAGTCTGTTTGACACGAATACGCTGGACACACTGAATGAATGAATAGAAATAGTTCTGTCAGCCAATCAGATCTCGAGATATTTTTAGAAAAACTGTAATTCCCGTGACCATTATGAAAACTTTAATACCCGGCATATTTGTGCCCGCTTGGGTAAGAATTATACATGTACATCTTATTTTAATAATGATAATAATATTGTGGACATTGATATGTCACCATTTACATATTCTCAAGCGCTACATACATCATTACCCTGACGGGAAGTGTACTTTCAAAGCAGCTACTTAGCACGTGTCGGCCCGTGCATCCTTGTTTTCAGATACCCATTTATCAGCTGGGTTGACTTGTTGACAATGTGCATGAAGTGCTTTGCCCAAGGACACAACACACTTTTTCATCAAGGTGACAAATTTTGTGTCGCTTGCGTGAGAGGCCAGCACGTTAACCACTACACCACTGTGCTCCATGCTTATGTTCACATGTGCAAATGTGTTAACCTCTTGAAGACCTCGTCATGCTACTTTGTAGCATTGAGTGAATACAGTTCGCAAGGAGAGAAAATTAGAAGGAAATTTGGTGATCAATTACCGGTGATTTACTGCTAATTCGTAGTTTAATTTCGTCTACCTACTCAAGGCATACGCTGGTCCCTTTTCTTCAGAAATAAATCTTAGTTTAGAAAGTGTTACAACTTAAATCTCTCGTTGAACAATAACATCCGTTTATCCATGTACTGAAATACGGTGAAATTGTTGAACCCTGCTTTGCAGAAGAAGCTCTTGATTAGATTGGAAGGAGGTTTATCGATACGCCTGTAGAGAAGTATTTCACTAGTAATTAACACTCAACTCAAGATATAATAGTTGCTGGTATCATAGCTACGGCAACAATGTTGGTGGATCAATAAATTATTAAAAGATGTAAGAAACTTAAAAGTAGAATCTGTGAGTGAAGGACAATTGTTTGCAGGCATACAACCAGTGATGGCAGAACTAGCCAAATGAATTCCTTTTCAAAACGAAGTAGCCATGTTTAATTTCGTGATTTTACACGGAAATATAAATTTGATTAAAGTAAACATCCTATTTCTTACAATGGTTAAAGAACCAATGAGAGCAGGCTAAGCCTCCAAACAAAGGCATGCAACGGACCTTCTTTGAAAATGGCAAAACAAAGTGAAATGATTTACGCTAGCGCTTGTGACAGAATAAAATTTCTTATCAACAACTCAAGATATCCTAGTTGTTGATACCATACATGTAGCTACGACAGAAACGTGGGCGGATTAAAATTGATTAAAAGGTCAAAGAAATCAAAAAGAGTTTGGTCTGACGATGCTGGACAATCAACCTCATTACTTAATCTCTCAGATGTTTTCGTGTTTTTCCATCAAAAAAGTTTAAGGGATCCATCCGAGTAGGCTTTGCTTTCCACAAAAGGGCATGCAGCCTGTATCCATTGAATACGATAGCAACAGACAGACAGAAAAAGTGGGTTTTTTAAGTGTCACAAGTTTAACATGTACGTGGGTATAAATTATGCCTGATAGTACTTAAGTGTATTTAACAACCAACAGTTGTTTGGCTTATGAGATACTGTTAAAAACTTATATACATCATACAAGGTAATAATAGTATTTAAAATGCTATAAGTTATAATTTCATCAAATGTAGTATAAATTCTTTTCGGATGATATTATATCTATATTTGTAGAATCAGGACATGTTCCGCAATAGAACAATGTCGAGGTGCGGCAATAACCAGCATGATTTCAAGATCTATCGCCTGTAGAGATGGACGGGGAATTCAACGACCGTTAACACGTTACAGTAAAATCCGCCTAATGCTTTCAATTTTAAATTGAAAGTAGGAATTTTCTCAGTCATTTATTAAGCCCCATGAGATACAAGTGTGAAGTATTTATTCATACTGACGGTAGATATTCATGACGTTTAATGTATAATGCAATAACAGATCATATACTATAAAGCATTGTTAATAATTGCACAAGTCATAAATTGTGTCGCAAATGTAAGCCCGCAGTGTCAAAACATTTTCCTTTCGAGAGGCGAGAAAATAACAAATAACTCAAAGCAACAATAAAGGATTTTATGTTTTGTCAATCGAACGTGAATTAAAAATTACTGTCTTGGTACATATACCAATTCAAGAATTTAAAGAAAAGGCAACATAAACAATTACGTCATATGGTCTTTTTCATCTGTTTTTAACAGGGATGAAGGTAGGCATAAACGATAATGCAAAATATTAACTTGTACGAATGGTTCACATTGCACAAAATGTAAATACATGTACATGTATTTTTGTCTCATATACCGCCGTTGTTGGCTAATAGATAACGTTGAGTATCAGTTCAGTGAAGAACGTAAACCTTTTTTAGAGCAAGATGCGTAATAACTTTAAAAAACAAATTACTTTTCCTCCAAACGATTTAATGTTATAACATTTAAAAACGATTCCTCATTTTACATTTTACTCTTGATAAATTGGCTGCCAGCTGATTTCATTGCAACCTTTCATGTTTAATGCACTGTTTGAATTTCGATCAACGAAAACAATATCCGCACCATGAGAGGAAGACAAATTTGTTTCCAGTCGTCTCTGAAAGCTTCTCTCCTTAACAGGACAAGCTGACATATGACAATGATTTGTCTGCCAGTCGGTCTCAAAATTCACTCCCGAAGTCAAACACTTCGCTTTTGCATTTTCACTGAAAGTTTTTTTCCTTTTCACAACTGAACTGCTGGTATGATTTTACATGTGGTCATGATATTTGATATTGCTGATTTTTATGTAAATGATTTTGCTGTGCTATTTTGTTTTTGCTATTTCACGATGCAATTCGTCCTTGCACGTTTCCCACCTCCTTTCCCATCAGAGGTAGCTATGTCATAAATTCCTATACGACCTCTGTCTTAATACAAACGTTTCTTGGGCCCAAAATGTAGAAGCCTGATTGGATGCAATCAAAGTTATTTGTGCAATCAGTGACGCCGTTTCAAAAGTTATTCTTCAAGACGCCTTAGTTACTTCCGCAAGCTTTCCAAAAGCTAAACTTTATTCGAATATGTACCTTGCACGTTTTCCAATCAGAGGTAGCTACCTATGTTGGGAGAGAATGGTTTTCCCCATGCAATGCGATGGGCTTCACAGCTAATAACTTGGCTTACAGGTGCTCAGATCATTATACCCAAGTTTCATGTGCAACTCATTACTCAGGTCAGGGACTCTTAGCCAGATAAAGAGCTCATCGTAGCCTAGTTGATAAAAGCATTGAGTTTCCAATTGAAGGGTTGCAAGTTGCAAGGATCAAACACAACATTTGTGCGATGATTGACATATTTTGGAATCAAAATCGATGGGATTAAATTCATCATTCTTAAGATGTGTACTCAGCTGAATAATATTCCAATTTAATACACCTAATACCCCTTTTGACCATTACTGTAAATAAACAGTTAATCCTTGAAAATAATCCACTGATAACATGATCGTGACGTCATCACAATGGATCAATTTTTATCTGGTAATCTTAAAAGTACATTTAAACCGAAAACGTATTTAACTTGGATATTTGATTTAACATTGTTGAATGCTTTCAGGTGGTGATCCGACATTGAATTATGAAGCTCATCGAGGTAATGAAGTAACTGGATAAATATTGCACACCCACAATCCACAACTGAAATAGTCATCAGAAAAACATGAAAATTATATTCCCACAAAAAGAATATATTAGACAACTCAAAATAAGCAAAAGGCAGTCAATTTTTGTCATGCCTATGTTATACGCATGGATGACCATATACTTTTGGAGGTCCGTTGACAGACACTCTCGATAAGGTGGCAATTTGTGATGAGCGCTAATTCACAATGGCTGCTTTTATCTGAGGAGTCGGGGCATGATTGCAGTGTTTCCTTCTCATTACCTTGATGACTTCATTACCCTTAACTGATATTTCCAATCAGTAGGTGTCAAAACATAGGCTATCAAATCTTTGACGGAAACCTACAGTTTTAACGCTTGGCGATCAAATTGATATCGATACACGAGTCTTTAACGTGAAACGTTTGAGGAGACCTAGTGTCTATTTTAGAGACTATCGATTATTTAAGGACTTCTGACGGTTAATACTTGAAAAAGAGAGAGATGCAATAGTTAATAACAGAAAGTGTTACTGGCCCTTTCAGCAAATATAATTTTGAAAACTTATGTCAGTTTTCTTTGTAGCTCATCAAGCTTTACGACGAATGGCACTATCAAAGACTTTACAGTGCTTGACTTACACTTTTGAGAAAAGAATTTTACAGTCATATAATGTCGATATGATATAATGATAATCCCAACTGACCACTTTACTTTAACAAAACTCTAAGAGATATCATGGATGGGAATTAGATAATAAACATTATTCGGGGCTTTGTGAATTTGTGATATACTGAATATGAAAGGATAGGAATGTTGGGTGTTAATATGATTGGAAATTTTGTAACTAAGACAAATGATAAATACTTCATTAACTGAAAAATCTAAATTATATATACGGCCATCCTTTACTATGTGTTATATACGGGTTATATCCCCAACATTTTGTCAGTACCTACTAGGAGTCTTCTATATTTATCATAAGTCATTTCACAATATTTCATCTTTCTGCGCAAGTAGGAAAAGGATTTTATTGGATGATGTCATATTTGCCCATATAATAAGGGGTCCAAATGTACCGAAAATCCGTAGCAAACTTCCCCATCGTTTAAGGAGATTATTTCTGTTTCAAGTCCTTTTGGAGCAGTCAGAGGTAACGATTTCTTTCTTAAGTAGTAAGATTATTGTCTTATATCAATAATTTTTCAAAATTGGCTCATTTCTTCTTATAACTACATGTTTAAGCATGTATCCGTCACTTTGTGAGGAATATAGCATCAGTTCTTGTAACATATTCACCAGTTTCCCTTATACGCCACATGCTATGATAGACCAGTAATCATCCAACATGACTGTGTTCTCCATCTGTGCCTCCATCTTCAAAGCGAAACAGGAACTCAATTTCTCCAACGCTTGTTTCAGCAATCAAAGAGCGCCTGCGTTCGATTAAATCCCATACGTCCATTCAAGTGGTTTTTTGCCCACAAAGAAATACTAACTGCCTCAGTTTGATTGAGAGCTTGTGGCCGGTCTGATTAGGGAGAAACTCTTGTTCACATTTCATTATGCTTTCGTTAGTGTAACAGGCTGATATATTGAACTCCAAACTGCCACTTTCCCATCCAATTCTCTTGTCTTAGCTGTGAATAGCTCCAGCAGAGATGCCACTTTACGAATCTCTCTATCTAATTGGCGTTGTCTAGCACTCGGGCAGATGAAAGTACCTTTGCCTCTCTCACACGCTCTTGAGAAGTGGACAGACGTACCGCGAGCTCAGCACACAGCAATATGAGGCAGTCTCGTCTCTTCTGATCGACAACTGGAGAGAGAGAGCCGGTCACAGTAGATTTTACAGGCGGACTCTCGGAGTCTCTTGAGAGCAATGTGCATAACTGATATCGGGACAGGAGGGAGGGAATTTTAGGAGAAAAGGATGAGCGAGAGTAGGAGAGAGGGAATGAGAGAGAGGGCGAGAGAAAAATGTACAGAGGAAAATCAGAAGTGGGAGATGGAGTTAGGAATACCGTGGTTGACAAAGAGCAAGCAAAGCAAGCAAATACTGATGCTAAACTCTCTCGGGAGTGATCACGTGGACTGATTTAGACACGACTGACAGATGAGAAATTATATGGAAAAGAATCATAAGCTTAAAGAATGAAGAGACATCCAGAGAATATATGATTTGCAACCAAGTCGCCCTGGTTGGATTTACTGCTAGATTCACGAGAAATTGGCGTTGCAGATAAGAGAAGAAATACATAAGTTCGTAACCTTAACAGTATTATCGATCGACTATTTCCGCTATAATCCTTTACCTTGAAAACTGCTTATGAAGTTAAGTTTAAAATTAACTGAAAAGTGATATCGAGTATTGCAGTTCGTATGTGTGTGCATGAATAGGAAGAGGAACATTGAAGGAGACACGTGAAGTCGAACGAATGGAATTTCCCGAGGAATGCTATCTGTACACTTCACAGAAAATATGTTCGAATCCCGAACGTGCTAAGCAACTTTTCAGCAGTAAAGAACTGTTCTAAATGCACTAGACGTATGTGCAATACTACACGGAATTTCAGCACGGCACCACACATGTTTCGTTCATCCCAGCCGATGCTCGCAGGTTTCACTGCAATGCATCACTAAAATAGTGTTGCGTGCTTTCTCCCTGCGGTAATACTAGAAGTCGTCATATAAGTGAAATCCTCTTGAAAGCGGCATTAAATCCCATTAAATCACAATAGCTATGGTTAACCTTTGGCCGTAGAATTTAGTGCCGAACTTGGCCCAGAAAGTCTAAGTCTGATGTTATCTATAGATTGTAACTGTGAACAAGTGACCAATTGCTTGACCACAGAGCGTGAGTCTAGTTTCAGATCTCTATGTGAGCAGCTATCTTCGACATGGGTCCCCAGGTGGTTAAATAGAAATGCTAGGACGTTTTGAAACAGCTAGATTGGCTAGATAAAGGATAGACACAGACGATTTATAAAGCGAATTGTGACTGAGGATGAGGCACGAGTACAATAAGAAGTCAGAGTCCATAATGAACTCTTGTATTTGTAAATCTGTTGACGATCTGTCAGTAAAGATAGTTTGTTCCTTAATCAATAGAATACCAGCTATGACTTTTTGACGTCACGCGAAATTCCAAAATGATGGACCAAGAGATGACTGCTAATTCCAACATATAACCATAAAATAGATCCTTAATTTTATTAAACTCCTGCTAAATATATTGTGAAGACATACCAATTCCAATTGAATATCCCTTGAAAGGAGATGTGTATTCTCAAGGCCGCTTTGCGATATTACAGATAATACTTGTGCATATTTCCAATCAAAGCACGCCCAAAGCGTTGTTATTTCCATTAAAATTCGAACTTCTGCATTTAGTGAAACCTGTTTAACGAAATATGCTTCATTTAATTCATTGTGCCTTTTCATGCAGACGTAACTCGAATGAGCCCTGACCTGTTATTTGTATCAAAATGTTTTCATTTAAAATTTGAGAATTTTGACTTTTAGACTGTTTTCACGTAATACAATTTGTTCACGGTGTACAATTCGTCATTACAAGGTTCCATATCAATTTCATTGCATTGCTGTGCAACGGAGAATCTAATGTGAAATCGGTAGCTTTTGTGTCAAATAATGAGAACATAATAGAAAAACAAATATCTCTCGATAACAATTGCCGCCAGTATTGAATGCATGAGCCCGCTTTGTTCAAAAACGTATTACGTTACTAATATTTCCCTCGCAGTGATATAAGAACCATTGGTGCATGAATATTTTACATCGTTTGATTTATTCACATCTGCATCGATATTTGTGTAAATTGATATCTTAAATTGTCTGAATTTTTACCTGTTGTTTACCAATCACCGTGTTTGATGCATATAAAGTGCATTTAATGCACAGCAGACAATACTTATATGTTGATATTGCATGGATAATGTACTGCAAATGAACGTTATGTCAAACATACTATGCTGCACTGGAATAAATGAAGGCCATGTCAGAAGGTGGGAATCTTATATCGAATATTGCTATCGATAGTAGGCGTTTTATCTGCCTGCTTTCATTAGGCCCGGCAATAACACAATTGAAAGGTGCCTATTTAGTAGCAAGCACAGCACAATATCCATATAAAATCCCTCTATGCAGACAATTGTCTCACGTGCAGATTACAGGGCGCCAGATCCAACACAGAATCCCTGCGGGGATATTACACCTTTAGAGAGCATATACAGTTCAACAAAACAATATCACATGTTATAAATAGACATTTCATATTGTTAAGCATGCGCAATTTGACATTGTCATGCGTTTCATTTTGGCTATATCTTGTTTACACGATATGGAACCGTTAACTTCCTTGATTCGGCGCTGTTATTTCCGACTTAGGCTTAGCTTCGTCATTAATTTTGGTACTCTAACTGCGAAATAGTCTTTTATCATTGGCAAATCATAAAGTGTTGTAGAATATAATGACGAAAACACGTCACAGAAACATGTTAACCAGTAAAGAAGTGGATTCTGTAATAACTGGTAGTGATCATTCCTTGCTGAAGGGTATATCCGTCAACACTGTCCAAATCCGATCACCGTTATCGTTAGAAAGTGTAGTTATTGAATAAAATATATAAATCATTGTTGCAAGATTAATGTTTTCATTTTTAAAAAACAGGTTTAATAGATCGGCAAAATATTTCAATTTTGAATACAACCCTACTTGGAATAAAATTATTCTATGAAAAAGTAAAGTCATTATTTGCAATATGACAGAAATTCTAATTTAAAATTGTATATTTGAATAACTGATTTCTTTTTATAATCTTATTTCCATTATTAATATAAAACAATTATTCCATTTTCAGAAAGAATGTTACATTCGTTTGAAGAATTGTCAATAATATGAGTTCCACAAAATTTATGTTTCAATTTCATAAATGAATATTTTCGTAGTTAAGAAATCGTTACACAGTAGCACAAATGAGAGACGTTATGCTAACTCTTTCAGAACCTTTTGCCCATAAATTGGATTTGCAATCTACTTAAAACTATAATTTTACACTCAACGTGCCACAACAGCTTGGTTGATGAACACATAGTTATCCTTTTCGTGGGCGGAAAGCTCTTGTCCAGCGATTCTTGCTACAAGAAGAAGTGCCCGATTCATTTAGCATTAAATCAAGTTTTGGGGGCATAAGAAAGTGAGGAAATGGCTTGTAAAATGCAATTTCCTTATGCGAAGCAGCCAGAAAATAGAATTTATGGCTCTTAGCCGGAGGTTTCAAGTCGGAGTTACCTCCCTTTTGTATTCTTCTGGCACTGAGGTGATTTTATCAATTCTGGGTCCTTATGGGGACGAGGCAGTGAAACAGGCACTGGGCAGAATTCGATAATATCTTTTAAAGTTGGTTGTAAGCAGGGGACCCAAGGGAGCTCTCTATTCCTCCCAGTAACCTAAGCTTCTATCTGTGGTATTGAACTTGGATCAATCTTAATAAACAAGCCTCTGGAGTCCCTGATCGATGAAGCACACGCCTTCTGCAGTACCGAACGTCCATACGTCGTGTATCCCTCTTAGTATAAATAACGTTAACATGAGTTGGTAAGTTGTCCTTTTCTTATTGGAAATTCAATCTTTTTGTCCATATCCTGGTAGGGTCATGTGTCTGGGGACCGGCGTAACTAGCATAGGATAAAAGCCTGAGAGAAACAGAGAATTACGAGTGATTGTGACTGTATCTAGACATATCTCAAACAGATGAGATTTATGAAGAGTTATTTGCTGCATGGCCCTTGTGACGACAACTACTGCGTTCAAAGCCCGGTGTCTGACGTCAGAGTTTCACTGTGACGTCACTTCATGAGAAGTGATGGTTAGCCTCCCATTAGCTAGGGATTTTTCTTCTCGGTGGCACTCTTTCATTGATTTATCTCCGGCGGCTTAATTAAGGAAACAATCGAATCGCTTTCTCCCGCTTCCTGAAGAAATAATGGTACACGAAGGGAAGCATGATATTTATAGAGTTGACTTCATGTTTGCTGTAATTCTCTTAAACTTTCCGTTTGTCTTTGTTCAAGTTTGATAGTGCTAAAATTCACAAAGGGTCTAATCATACTTTACTAGAAGGCTTGATAACCTTAGAAAAAGTTGTTAAAGGATCTTAGCGTGACAAATGAAGTAATTGTATGCACCACACAAGAAAATACTACAACTTTAACTCAATTATATTTTTTTAAATAAAACTTGAATGTTAAAGTGTGCATGTACGTTCCTGAAACCAGTTTCCTTGGAACATCAAACACATCCTGTCCTATTCTCTGCGCCAGGGCCATCCATTACAATGAGTTATAATCTCACAATACACTTGTCTCTCTTGTCCTCTATTAGCTCAGAACACCTGCTCTTAATCTGACCCTGTTCGGAAAATCTTGTCTATAATCCGCCTGTGTTCGGACTAGAGGAATCTCAACACGAGTCCCATGTCGATACACGTCCGATATCCATTCACATATCTTCCTGTGAACCCGGAATTCCTTTGAGAAAAAGATCCGACTATCGAGTGGGCTTTGCGGCAAAAAGGGGATACAAATAAATTCAATGTGACGGAATTGTGAATGACGAGGGATAAAGCAAGGGTTTATTTTGGTTCTAGCGTTTCTATCTGGAATGGCAGGGAGAGCTGGAATCCTTTGAAGATATCAGCTGGATATCCCCTGGGTACTGTGTCGGAGTTCACATGCACACGAGTGATTCGCCTTCAACACCAGGCAGGGTCTCATCGGTCTAGCACTTGTAGCTAGATGATATGAGAAGCACAAGGCTTGTTGAGAATGACACTAGATTTGAACTCGACATCTTAAATGGTTCACATCTTAAATGGATCATGAACCGTCTAATTAGACAAACATGTTTGGTTTATACTATTTGTTGATATATTTCCTTGTATATATATATATATAAATTTTTTAATCAGTTTTAGTTCTGTGTGAATTCCATCATCATGTTCATGTGTTGCTAATTAGTTGTAACAATTACATGAAGAGCATGTTTGTGTTAGGAGTTTAATGGTACATCGAAATAAACGTGATTGATACATTTACAATAAGTCTTTGAAGGGCATTCAGAAGGGATGTAGATAAGAAAAACAAGATTATCTGGAAAACAACTTCGTTATTGTGAATTTCACGACGTTTGGGGTATATGCGTACCTTTTCATCAGGTGGGATGTCGGGAATAACGAAATGGGATACATATAAATATCTAGACACATAGATGTATGGCCTTGCTTTATCGATTGACAACAATAAATCACAATCAATGCATCAACATTAAGGTAAGCAATAGATAGTTTTTATAGTGTAACATCGTGTAAATAGAGTGTATTTGAAAAGGTGTGTCAAATAAACTTCTGAAATGTAATTTTATCACGTCATTCTTAAATTGCGCAAGACGAAAACTAAAGTTATGCACTTTTGTTTATATGTAAAATGACAAAATAGATGTAACTGGTATTGTATTCTCATAGTTTGGAGACATAATTTTCAGGACTCTGTTTGCTTAATCCTTTATCAGTTACAGCTAACTTAAGTGCCAAGTTTGAACCCAAATAGTTCTCAGTCATACCTATAGCAAAAGATGGTCAAGACAGGATGTTGCCATAATGATGTTCCATCAGGGTCAATAGTAGCCCCTAGTTGTATGATTATGACACTAAATCTTCACTTATACTAATTTTCACCAAGTGTGAGATCGTAAGGTCGATTCAATACGCCTACACACATCTTCTTACTTGACAAAGGCCGAGTTCTAACATGGATAGTTATTGAAAACGTACAGAAACCTTTTCACATGAATAACATGAGTTAAATATCTCCTTTCACAATGTATTGAGAGAATCACTGTGACATGTGAGGTGCTTTTCGTAGAGAAATAAAAATAACCGATATATTTCTAAAGTTTTATTTGATATGATTGATTAGTACACACTGATCACTTTACTGAAAATCTTCCTTATATGCCACATCCGTTGGTTGCTCACACCGTATTAAAAGATAACTTTTGAGTTTAAGAGATCTTGAGATACGTATCATTCTTCTTGAATTCTGCTGCAGTTCTTTTACAATATCGTTAGGATCGACGATATAATCTTCCCCTATACTCGTCCAAGTGGCGAAACTATAAGTAACATTTGTTTGTGGGGATCTGAAATCTCCCCCATATCCGTCTTCAAACATGTTTAGGACGGAATACATTGAGCTATTTTCAATCTTTTTATCACATTAAGTCTATCAGAATTCTCCTCAGCATTAAAAGATGAGTATTTCACAAGTACTACAGGGCAACGTTGTAAATAACTAATGATGGGTACTGAACTGTGTAGAGTCAGTTTAGGTGGAAACATTTGGAGATTTTTATTTGTTCTAATCTGTAGAATACTTGTAGTCTTGTTTATTGATAATGAGTACACAGACATGTAACAATTAGATTTCACTCTAACGATTCCGCCATGTCTTCCTACTCCCATGTGTTAAGGAATCGTGACAAAGATAGGAAGTGACAGATCCAATGAACGATAGCTTTTTCGTCCAGCACTTTACACATTGATTATTGGGTTTGCCATAAATCTACAGCCACATTTGTGTTATATATATCTAGATGAATATTACTGTCTGACACAAGGGAAGATGTTGTTTGACCCAGGGATACTTGTGACCCAGCGCATGAAAGTGTGGAAAGTCTGTGTTCAATTGTTTATGAAAATACTGTCAGCCGTTTGTGCTAATTCACTCATTGCTCTTGGTCACTCGTGCGAATAATCCAAATTATATTTTCGATATTTGACATTGCGCTAAGAAGCTATGCAATTTGTATACTTTATCTGAAGCGATATATACCCTACAAGTAGTGTACATAAGACGTTTAAAATTGGATTTGCTTTTCCTTGAAACTTACTTACATTGTAAGTTCAATGAATGATGTCTGTTACTCTGAGGCTGTTACATATAAAGACATATATACATACCTAAATACATGCATGTAACCACTGAAGTAATTCAGACTCAGGTACTTTGATTATGGATGTTCGTATCCGTCAAAACTTTGGGTTCAGTAGTTATATAAAAGAAGATGTCACATTTTGGTGAAAACATCTAAACAGTAAGTGTTCATTGATGACGTTAGGATGATGATATTACTAGTTGAGTTCGTTTTGAAATTATACCGTCATCCCTTCAAACTTCTCGTAAAATGTAGTTGCAAAAAATGAATATGTCATTTCCTTTTGAAAATACTCTCAAAATAAGCTGCATGAACTAGGTGAGATCCTGTCTGTTTTTCAAAGTTAAAGGATTGTCATCATTTTAACTTCCCTGTTGAATATAGTTCCATAACAAAGGAAGTCACAATAATTAAATAACTTATTTCTCCATCCGGATGTCTTTTAACCTGCATTGCTGTAATTGTACAAAAAGAGGATTAAGTGACTTGTAGAAAACTGTTTTATTTAACATTGTCTACATCAATCCATTGCTTATATCATTGAATGCCAAATCAGTTTTGCTGATTTTATTTCCCTATGTTACCATGACCGTTCTTGGAGTTGATTACACAGTAATAGCTTTATTCAATGAAGTGATAACAATGTTACTACAGACACAAGGCAAAACTGGTCGAATAGTTAAGAACTAATAATGTAGCATCAATTATACTTTTTCTGTTTTCAAGAACAGAACAGACAATTATTTGTACAATGGCCTCATGGGCTACAGTACAATAAATTAGACTGCAAAGGTGTATTTTCACGTGATATTTACATTTGCCCTAACTTAAAAACATTCTTCAAGGTATGGCAACATTTTTCACGATTTTACATCTTACCTACATGAAAGGCGATACATATTTAAACTGGATGAAATACAATGATTTCAAAGATCTGAATATTTTTCAACGAACAAGGGCACCAAGGTTACACAATTACACAATTTACATGTAAAATTGCTATCCTCAGTATCTTTTGATTAACGATAATAATTCATTCTAAGATTGTGTAAAGAAATTCCAGAGTTACAAAATGATCTAATTAATTTTATATCATTTAAATAGAGAAAATGCCTTTCAGGATCTAAGAGAGAGTTTAACTTGCTATGATATCTTAAAAACTATGTATTATTATAAAATATGCTTGCCAATGTTGAAAAGCTATATCATTCAGATGTTATGTACGTTATGTTGTCTGTGTTCCGTTATTGACGAGGGAGTGAAATTCAATTAATATCAGCCTAGGTAAAGGTTTTAATAGCGATACCAATATTTTCATGATAAAATCGAGCCCAAGGATGTTAAAGTTGAAAAATGAAGCTTATCTATCGAATTAGCGGAATAAGGTTTTACAAAGAAAGTTGTTAAGTATAGTTAATACAATATAAGCTTTACTTTGATGAAAGCCTCTTTAACATGACCTAATAGCGATGTCTCTGAGTATTAACGGGTCAGATAAAACTTGCACCATGCCTCTTAGAAATCGGAATTCCAAGTTTAAAACCTTCTGTTTAAAAACAAAATTACTAAAAGATCGAGGAATCCAATCCAATCAAATCTGATTAAGGGCGTCTATAGTTTGTTTAAATTTCACAATTAATGTTTTCGTGTATGTCATTAAGAACGCTTACAGATGACCACATTATGTAACCGACGCACATCTCAGAATTGCATCATGGCGTCTACTGTATATTCTGATTTGCATTCAAAATTCATAACAGCTCACATGACACATTTTTATGTCACGTTTTGTCGACATTGTTTATTTTTTTTGGCGTTGTTTGATGATTTATGATTCAAATTTCTTCATAAAAACTCCTAAACAAGTTAAGTAGTTGTAAAAGGATTTGTATAGAAGTGGTTGCAACACCTTACAGTAGACCCTGTGGGCATCGGCTGGTACTATTGAAACATCGATGATACTGTCCTAAAAACGTTTGAACTCAAGCCATATTGCAATCTTTTTTACAACAGCTCATAAGTTTATCGAGTGTAATATTAAAATTATAAAGGAATTCCTTTTCACAAATAAAATATCCGAAATAACCTTTTTCTCATCAGTTAATGGATGATATAATAATAACATCAGTTATCCTTTATATGTGAATCAAACCCTTGAGAATTGTAAAAATATTTACTAGTTTATTTTAAGGACAACTGATTTTTCATTTTTAAACCAATATACGAGCACAAAAATTAAAGCTTATTATTAATGTACTTAAGTCAATATCTTATCTCTAGCGACTTCACTGCAGAGAAAATAAGGACAAGTCATAAATGACATTCCGTAGAATCGTACAGCGTGATTTCTGAAGGGATCACATGGGGTTTTAGGGTTAATATGACTGCTCAATCATACACTGATTACTCCCTGCAGTGCCTTTTAAATATAGTGAAATCTCGCGAGAGAGATTTCCATCGCGAGATGTCAGATAACCGCTTTTGTCTGCACAAAGAGTCATCGGAAGCGATTATTAATTTTTACATTTCCAACAAATTTATTGTTCTTTATTTTTGTTTTTGCATGAATCCATGCAGCGCCAGTAAGCTGTTTAGTTATTTCCCCGCAGGGCTCT
The DNA here is from genome assembly GCA_921293015.1 of Phorcus lineatus. NCBI lineage: Eukaryota > Metazoa > Mollusca > Gastropoda > Trochida > Trochidae > Phorcus > Phorcus lineatus. The sequence goes on from OV121092.1 coordinate 5,591,681, forward strand.
TGGCAATGGAACTCGTAAAATGTTCAGATGAAAATCACTTCCACAACAACATGAACCCAGGCGCTACAATACTGTACTTATTGTGATGAACGTGTTTCTGCCATGATTGCTTTACATCCGTGCGATTAATCTCCTAATTGCAGCATTAAGGGAGCACATTGAATGCCTAACTTGCATCAGAAGGCTTTGACAGGACAGCCAGTCGCACGTTTATATCTGCAGTAAATGAGCAGAGCAGCGGGGTACCCTGTTATTAGTTACTCGCCATGTTTTGCATAGAAAACAACTATCATGTATTATTCATCGACTTTTTTAATTTTATTGACCTTTATGATGCAAGAAATTTCTTCGTGCAACCGGTTAGTTTTTTCATCATCTGATCATTTCACACAAAAACGATCTCTTATATGGATTTTGAAAAAGTTTTAATTATTTTTCAGCAGAACCAAGTTTGCCAAAGTAGCGAGATCTCGTTTCGTTGGAATGAGGCACAAAGCGGTCAGATAGGCGGTGAGTAGTGTATGTCTCTATGTTTTAATACTTATTTATGCGGTACGTATGGATCTAAAGTTTAGTAATAGCAGTGGATGCATGTAAACGAAATATTTTGCTCTTTTGTATTACGCTCTAAGTGACAATCTTGTATTTCGAACCGTTTGTTGAAGAGTAGATTAAACATATTGCACGTTTTACCCCAATTGGTTATCATATCTAGGGACATACACTTCATATGTTTACATATTGTTTTGGCTCAGCAACGATTGTTTCACCGTAATTTAAGAACTTGTCGCTCTCGCTCGGGTAATACAGACACACTGTATTCCAAAAGGTCATTTCACATACTTCCCCTGGTGATAATCTCTAAGTATAAGCTTTAACATTCTGGCAATTATCGAATCTGAAAATTCATAGAGGATACCTATTTATATCCCTATACATCATTTGAATGTCATTAAGGAAAGGCTAAGATGAACGTAAGAAAAGCAAAAAAGAATTCTGGATAATAACTTCTTTTCTGATCATATGCTTCATATAAAAAGCTGTTTAATGTTTAAGAGTGTTCAATCCTTGTAAGTTGATTAAAAATGATTATGGTTATTTTGTTATACCCAAGTGAAATGTTTGGGTTATATTTATCATTGTTGTCATTTGCCAAGGTTATTTTTTTGAAAGAATAGTCACTCTATAGAAGCTCCTGCCATCCTATCATTGATGTCATTTATATCAAGGTTATTTCCTTGAAAGAATAGTCACTCTTGAGCAGTTCCTGCCATCATTGATATCAATTATCAAGGTTATTTCCTTGAAAGAATAGTCACTATTGAAGTTCATGTTGAATCCATGAACAGTATTCGATGATATTATGTTACAGTTGTAATGCATTACGTCTTCAAGTGTAAAATAATATTATATAAGTGTGCTAATAATGCCCAGCTTCACACTGGTGTCGTCTACTGGCGAGTTATAAAATAAGCTTGTATGCCTGTGCTACGTCATATATTATCACGCATACAGTCAGCTATTATATGGTACTAGTAGGTGTAATTATATTGATAAAGATCGTGACTCTGTTGGTCTGTGTACGAAATCACAGGTTTTACATATATATCAAATATATATCTAAAAATGGTCATAACCTTTGTGCCTCATGAGCGTTTCATAACATTACAGTAGACCTACATATATCTATTGCGTTCATTATATTCGAACTCCTAAGCGTAAATATTGTTTCATAAGACTTTTTCAATGTTGTTATGGTTGCAAGTATGGTAAATTATAACAAGAAGTCTTTGTTATTTCTATCATTTTCAGTTATGATACCTATAAGAGCAATATTGACCTTGATGCAATAACAATTTATGGTCTTTGCTCATTTTATATAACTTTTGTATATCATCCTTGTAGACCTTCTTGGTCAACCTGGGCTTGAAGTTATAGTCACCTTTGTGGAATCTTCATCGGGGAAATTTGTATTGAAATGACCCGCCCTTGACATAATTAGCCAATGAAATAGCTACGACGTTTGGACCTCTGAAAAATCGTTTAACGTTCTTTTGAGTTGATGTATGAACTCTTAGCTCATACTTTCATGTTTTCAGCCAATTAGGAAAGAAGCTTTCTTCGTTAATTCGCTATGCTCTAAAAATGGCTGTTTATTTTTGATAACAAGACTTGTTATTGTTATTGTTATTGTTATTGTTTCATAACAAGAATAAATTCTAATTTGAATAAACGTCTTCCTGAAAATTCCCAAAGGACGATGGTGAATAGTATTGGAACATTAAGCCCTAGATAATCGAGGATGACTTTTAGCGGCTGAGTCTACATTTAAGAACTCGATGTTTATTAATACGAACAGCTACCCGCTCAAAGTGAAAACGGTCTTTAGCGTCCTAAGCCTGTGCACAACCTTGCTGAAGTTCAATGTCTTTATGGATTGGTCAATAGTATTAATTGGCAAAACGATCAAAAACGTTTTAAGTTTGGAAGATTTGTGTTACCACCGATTATAGACTTAACGGCACAAATGAACTTGTTTATAATGTTCTTATATTTTCTTGCACTTGAAATTGTAAGTGTAGTTTTTAGGTAAAGCATCAATACCATTTCTTGAATATACCTTGTCACGTAAGTGCAGGTTTAGCATGTGTATTTAATGATAGGACATGGTTAGCTTTTGCGAAAATAAGATAACTAATTATTTTATAAGTTCACACAGTTCAACATCTGAAAATCTGTTATTATCAATGATGTACAAAATCAATTGTGTAATTGGTCGAAGAATATTTCTTTTGAATGTTAGTAATAGTGATCATTCAACACAAAGTGGTTGCATTCGAAGAGAGCGTACTGTCATCATTTCGGTTTTACAAATCTGTACAGATATTCTTTAAAAGCCGATATATTTTACAATAATCGTATGTCATAGATTTCAGGGAAATTTAGCAAGTTCATTTTGTACAAAAGATAATACGTCTATTTATTACTCATTACACGTTATACCCTGAAGCGAATGACATGATATTTGACAAACAAACCAGATATAATCACAATTATTATTTCACTAACTAGCATGATTCATCCTTTAATTATCAAAAGAACCTCCAATCAGTTCTCCGTGTGTCACAATATTATCAAATCATTTCTTATCACAGGTTTGTGGAGGCGTTTTTGTCTGACTTGTTACAGGAACCTCTATAGTTATTTTTAGATAGGCCGCCAAGTCAATGAGGAATTTGGGTTCATTAAAGGGAATATTCAGATATCCCTTCTATCTGAGAGGTTATAGGGCGTTATCCGTATACACTAGTGGCCAGTAACCTTGTGTTTCCAGGTGCCGGTGTCACGAAATAAAACCGCCGCCGGTATAAAATCTCCCCCCGGCGATTTTGTACCGGTACAAAACCGCCCCCCTCAGTATAAAATCGCCCCCCTCCACGAAATAAAATCTCCCCCCAGAATAGATTCGCCCCCCTCCAAAAATGCTTTTAAAATACTTTTTACATCTTTAATTGCATGAAAGGGGAGTTAGATATATATAATGTATAGTTTAATGCTTGATAACGAATATTATCCGAGTTATTTCAGCGATTCCAGTAAACCTAATTTATTCCCGTAAAAGGGGAGATGTGAAATACAATCAGTTTATTGGATAACTTAGATACATGTAATCATATAATTGAATTATTAATAAGACCCAAGGTGAACTTGTATTTTGGTACACTAAAAGTGGGGATTTGTAACGGATTTGGCATTTGTTGCATTTAAAATGTTTGCGGTAAACTCCCTTGCGGCTGGTTGCACATCTAGCTATTTTTCAGCTTTATCAAGGAGTAAGCATGCATTGCAAAACGTTTAGACTTTTACAATAAACAGTTTTTATGCAGATAATTTTGTCACTTGGAACGCTGATACCGAGTGATGAAGTCTAAATTGTGCTTTATAGAAAAGGGATTACATTTATAACTGGTTAAATCTGGTACTGTTTAATGTAAATGTTATGGATCCTTACTCCACACTTAATACTTAGATACATTTTATTTGCCATATCTATACTTTGATATAGATGGATTAGAGAGGGCGAATCTACTGGGTTTGATGCACATTCTTACAAGATAAACCTATCGGGCGAATCTATACTTGGTTTGATTTAATGCTAAGGGGAGCGAATCCATATTTGATTTGACATGTGAGTTTAGAGATTCTAAACTTGTGTTAGATGAACATACTTAGAGGGGGCGATTCTATACTTGGTTTGATGCACATAACATATAAAGGTGAAGGGGCGATTCTATACTGGGTTTGATGCACATACTTCTATACAATGGAGGGGCGATTCTATGCTGGGTTTGATGCACATAATATATACAGGTAAAGGGGGCGACTCTATACTGGGTTTGATGCACATACTTCTATACAATAGAGGGGCAAATCTGTACTGGGTTTGATGCACTTAACAATGTACAGTTAAAGGGGGCGAATCTATTCTGGGTTTGATGCACATAACATATACAGGTAAAGGGGGCGATTCTACACTGGGTTTGATGCACATACTTCTATACAATAGAGGGGCAAATCTGTACTGGGTTTGATGCACTTAACAATGTACAGTTAAAGGGAGCGAATCTATACTGGGTTTGATGCACATAACATATACAGGTAAAGGGGGCGATTCTGCACTGGGTTTGATGCACATACTTCTATACAATAGAGGGGCAAATCTGTACTGGGTTTGATGCACTTAACAATGTACAGTTAAAGGGGGCGAATCTATTCTGGGTTTTTATGCACCTACTGATAAACAATAGAGGGGGCGATTCTATTCACAACACATATACAGGTAAAGGGGGCGAATCTGTACTGGGTTTGATGCACATAACATATATGGGCAAAGGGGGCGAATCTGTACTGGGTTTGATGCACATAACATATACAGGTAAAGGGGGCGAATCTGTTCTGGGTTTGATGCACCTACTTATTTACAATAGAGGGGGCGAATCTGTTCTGGGTTTGATGCACATAACATATACAGGTAAAGGGGGCGATTCTATACTGGGTTTGATACACATAACAATGTACATTTAGAGGGGGCGAATCTATACTGGGTTTGTTGTACCTACTTATTTACAATAGAGGGGAAGATTCTATACTTGGTTTGATGCACATAACATATATAGGTAAAGGGAGCGAATCTGTACTGGGTTTGATGCACATAACATATACAGGTAAAGGGAACGAATCTATACTGGGTTTGATGCACATAACATATACAGGAAAAGGGGGCGAATCTATACTGGGTTTATTGTACCTACTTATTTACAATAGAGGGGAAGATTCTATACTTGGTTTGATGCACATAACATATACAGGCAAAGGGGGCGAATCTGTACTGGGTTTGATGCACATAACATATACAGGTAAAGGGGGCGAATCTATACTGGGTTTGATGCACAAAAAATATACAGGTAAAGGGGCGATTCTATACTGGGTTTGATGCACATAACAATGTACATTTAAAGGGGGCGAATCTATACTGGGTTTGATGCACCTACTTATTTACAATAGAGGGGGCGATTCTATACTGGGTATGATGCACATAACATATATAGGTAAAGGGGGCGAATCTGTACTTGGTTTGATGCACATAACATATACAGGTAAAGGGGGCGATTCTATTCTGGGTTTGCTTCACAACACATATACAGGTAAAGGGGGCGATTCTACACTGGGTTTGATGCACATACTTCTATACAATAGAGGGGCAAATCTGTACTGGGTTTGATGCACTTAACAATGTACAGTTAAAGGGAGCGAATCTATACTGGGTTTGATGCACATAACATATACAGGTAAAGGGGGCGATTCTGCACTGGGTTTGATGCACATACTTCTATACAATAGAGGGGCAAATCTGTACTGGGTTTGATGCACTTAACAATGTACAGTTAAAGGGGGCGAATCTATTCTGGGTTTTTATGCACCTACTGATAAACAATAGAGGGGGCGATTCTATTCACAACACATATACAGGTAAAGGGGGCGAATCTGTACTGGGTTTGATGCACATAACATATATGGGCAAAGGGGGCGAATCTGTACTGGGTTTGATGCACATAACATATACAGGTAAAGGGGGCGAATCTGTTCTGGGTTTGATGCACCTACTTATTTACAATAGAGGGGGCGAATCTGTTCTGGGTTTGATGCACATAACATATACAGGTAAAGGGGGCGATTCTATACTGGGTTTGATACACATAACAATGTACATTTAGAGGGGGCGAATCTATACTGGGTTTGTTGTACCTACTTATTTACAATAGAGGGGAAGATTCTATACTTGGTTTGATGCACATAACATATATAGGTAAAGGGAGCGAATCTGTACTGGGTTTGATGCACATAACATATACAGGTAAAGGGAACGAATCTATACTGGGTTTGATGCACATAACATATACAGGAAAAGGGGGCGAATCTATACTGGGTTTATTGTACCTACTTATTTACAATAGAGGGGAAGATTCTATACTTGGTTTGATGCACATAACATATACAGGCAAAGGGGGCGAATCTGTACTGGGTTTGATGCACATAACATATACAGGTAAAGGGGGCGAATCTATACTGGGTTTGATGCACATAATATATACAGGTAAAGGGGGCGATTCTATACTGGGTTTGATGCACATACTTCTATACAATAGAGGGGCAAATCTGTACTGGATTTGATGCACATAACATATACAGGTAAAGGGGGCGAATCTGTACTGGGTTTGTTGCACCTACTTATTTACAATAGAGGGGGCGAATCTATACTGGGTTTGATGCACCTACTTATTTACAATAGAGGGGGCGATTCTATACTGGGTTTGATGCACATAACATATACATGCAAAGGGGGCGATTCTATACTGGGATAGATGCACATAACATGTACAGGTAAAGGGGGCGAATCTATACTGGGTTTGATGCACATAACATATATTGGTAAAGGAGGCGAATCTATACTGGGTTTGATGCACATAACATATACAGGTAAAGGGGGCGATTCTATTCTGGGTTTGATGCACATAACATATACAGGAAAAGGGGGCGAATCTATACTGGGTTTGTTGTACCTACTTATTTACAATAGAGGGGAAGATTCTATACTTGGTTTGATGCACAAAACATATATAGGTAAAGGGAGCGAATCTGTACTGGGTTTGATGCACATAACATATACAGGTAAAGGGGGCGAATCTATACTGGGTTTGATGCACATAATATATACAGGTAAAGGGGGCGATTCTATACTGGGTTTGATGCACATACTTCTATACAATAAAGGGGCAAATCTGTACTGGATTTGATGCACATAACATATACAGGTAAAGGGGGCGAATCTGTACTGGGTTTGTTGCACCTACTTATTTACAATAGAGGGGGCGAATCTATACTGGGTTTGATGCACCTACTTATTTACAATAGAGGGGGCGATTCTATACTGGGTTTGATGCACATAACATATACAGGCAAAGGGGGCGATTCTATACTGGGATAGATGCACATAACATGTACAGGTAAAGGGGGCGAATCTATACTGGGTTTGATGCACATAACATATATTGGTAAAGGGGGCGAATCTATACTGGGTTTGATGCACATAACATATATTGGTAAAGGGGGCGAATCTATACTGGGTTTGATGCACATAACATATATAGGTAAAGGGGGCGATTCTATACTGGGTTTGATGCACATAACATATATTGGTAAAGGGGGCGATTCTATACTGGGTTTGATGCACATGAAATATACAGGTAAAGGGGGCGATTCTATTCTGGGTTTGATGCACATAACATATATTGGTAAAGGGAGCGAATCTATACTGGGTTTGATGCACAAAACATATACAGGTAAAGGGGGCGAATCTGTACTGGTCGATGCACATAAAATATACAGGTGAAGAGGACGAATCTGTACTGGGTTTGATGCACATAACATATATAGGTAAAGGGGGCGATTCTATACTGGGTTTGATGCACATAACATATATAGGTAAAGGGGGCGATTCTATACTGGGTTTGATGCACATAACATATATTGGTAAAGGGGGCGAATATGTACTGGGTTTGATGCACATAACATATACAGGCAAAGGGGGCGATTCTATACTGGGTTTGATGCACATAACAATGTACATTTAAAGGGGGCGAATCTATACTGGGTTTGATGCACCTACTTATTTACAATAGAGGGGGCGATTCTATACTGGGTTTGATGCACATAACATATACAGGCAAAGGGGGCGATTCTATACTGGGATAGATGCACATAACATATACAGGTAAAGGGGGCGAATCTATACTGGGTTTGATGCACAAAAAATATACAGGTAAAGGGGCGATTCTATACTGGGTTTGATGCACATAACAATGTACATTTAAAGGGGGCGAATCTATACTGGATTTGATGCACCTACTTATTTACAATAGAGGGGGCGATTCTATACTGGGTATGATGCACATAACATATATAGGTAAAGGGGCGATTCTATACTGGGTTTGATGCACATAACAATGTACATTTAAAGGGGGCGAATCTATACTGGGTTTGATGCACCTACTTATTTACAATAGAGGGGGCGATTCTATACTGGGTATGATGCACATAACATATATTGGTAAAGGGGGCGAATCTATACTGGGTTTGATGCACATAACATATACAGGTAAAGGGGGCGATTCTATTCTGGGTTTGATGCACATAACATATACAGGAAAAGGGGGCGAATCTATACTGGGTTTGTTGTACCTACTTATTTACAATAGAGGGGAAGATTCTATACTTGGTTTGATGCACATTACATATATAGGTAAAGGGAGCGAATCTGTACTGGGTTTGATGCACATAACATATACAGGTAAAGGGGGCGAATCTATACTGGGTTTGATGCACATAATATATACAGGTAAAGGGGGCGATTCTATACTGGGTTTGATGCACATACTTCTATACAATAAAGGGGCAAATCTGTACTGGATTTGATGCACATAACATATACAGGTAAAGGGGGCGAATCTGTACTGGGTTTGTTGCACCTACTTATTTACAATAGAGGGGGCGAATCTATACTGGGTTTGATGCACCTACTTATTTACAATAGAGGGGGCGATTCTATACTGGGTTTGATGCACATAACATATACAGGCAAAGGGGGCGATTCTATACTGGGATAGATGCACATAACATGTACAGGTAAAGGGGGCGAATCTATACTGGGTTTGATGCACATAACATATATTGGTAAAGGGGGCGAATCTATACTGGGTTTGATGCACATAACATATATTGGTAAAGGGGGCGAATCTATACTGGGTTTGATGCACATAACATATATAGGTAAAGGGGGCGATTCTATACTGGGTTTGATGCACATAACATATATTGGTAAAGGGGGCGATTCTATACTGGGTTTGATGCACATGAAATATACAGGTAAAGGGGGCGATTCTATTCTGGGTTTGATGCACATAACATATATTGGTAAAGGGGGCGAATCTATACTGGGTTTGATGCACAAAACATATACAGGTAAAGGGGGCGAATCTGTACTGGTCGATGCACATAAAATATACAGGTGAAGAGGACGAATCTGTACTGGGTTTGATGCACATAACATATATAGGTAAAGGGGGCGATTCTATACTGGGTTTGATGCACATAACATATATAGGTAAAGGGGGCGATTCTATACTGGGTTTGATGCACATAACATATATTGGTAAAGGGGGCGAATATGTACTGGGTTTGATGCACATAACATATACAGGCAAAGGGGGCGATTCTATACTGGGTTTGATGCACATAACAATGTACATTTAAAGGGGGCGAATCTATACTGGGTTTAATGCACCTACTTATTTACAATAGAGGGGGCGATTCTATACTGGGTTTGATGCACATAACATATACAGGCAAAGGGGGCGATTCTATACTGGGATAGATGCACATAACATATACAGGTAAAGGGGGCGAATCTATACTGGGTTTGATGCACAAAAAATATACAGGTAAAGGGGCGATTCTATACTGGGTTTGATGCACATAACAATGTACATTTAAAGGGGGCGAATCTATACTGGGTTTGATGCACCTACTTATTTACAATAGAGGGGGCGATTCTATACTGGGTATGATGCACATAACATATATAGGTAAAGGGGGCGAATCTGTACTTGGTTTGATGCACATAACATATACAGGTAAAGGGGGCGATTCTATTCTGGGTTTGCTTCACAACACATATACAGGTAAAGGGGGCGAATCTGTACTGGGTTTGATGCACATAACATATATAGGTAAAGGGGGCGAATCTGTACTGGGTTTGATGCACATAACATATACAGGTAAAGGGGGCGAATCTGTACTGGGTTTGATGCACCTACTTGATTAAGAATATAATTTACTCTCATATATTGAAAAATGTTTGACATCAGTATATAATTCTACCTTTAATGTGCTTGTCATCAGTAATTACAAATGACTTTTTGTTATGAAATACTTTTGTATTGGAGAGGTGAATCCATACTTGCTAAGAGACTAGATTGAGTAATATTCTTAAATACATATAGTGAATCTATACTGGGTTGGATTTAAATATTAGTAGGGGGTGAATCTTTTCTTCGTTCAGTTCTTCTCATCCTTCCCGACGACTCTCTGCTTCTTGCCTTGGTGGCCAAGGTGATAGAGAACTCTATCAACCACGGTGTAGGAAGCAGCCTTCTCTCGCAGACGCCTTTTCGTATCCTTGCCGTAGTCTTCAGGGTACTTTCCGGAAACTAGATATTCCATTAACGCAGCTATTTCAACAGACTCCATGGTAAATTTGGGATAAGCTGAGAAATAAGCTTTACCTGTATATTTCATGTGCATCAAACCCAGTACAGTTTCGCCCCCTTTACCTGTATATGTTATGTGCATCAAACCCAGTACAGATTCGCCCCCTTTACCTATATATGTTATGTGCATCAAACCCAGAATAGAATCGCCCCCTTTACCTGTATATGTTATGTGCATCAAACCCAGTACAGTTTTGCCCCCTTTACCTGTATATGTTATGTGCATCAAACCCAGTACAGATTCGCCCCCTTTACCTATATATGCTATGTGCATCAAACCCAGTACAGATTCGCCCCCTTTACCTATATATGTTATGTGCATCAAACCCAGAATAGAATCGCCCCCTTTACCTGTATATGTTATGTGCATCAAACCCAGTACAGATTCGCCCCCTTTACCTATATATGTTATGTGCATCAAACCCAGTACAGATTCGCCCCCTTTACCTATATATGTTATGTGCATCAAACCCAGAATAGAATCGCCCCCTTTACCTGAATATGTTATGTGCATCAAACCCAGTACAGATTCGCCCCCTTTACCTATATATGTTATGTGCATCAAACCCAGAATAGAATCGCCCCCTTTACCTGTATATGTTATGTGCATCAAACCCAGTATAGAATCGCCCCCTTTACCTATATATGTTATGTGCATCAAACCCAGTACAGATTCGCCCCCTTTACCTATATATGTTATGTGCATCAAACCCAGTATAGAATCGCCCCCTTTACCTGTATATGTTATGTGCATCAAACCCAGAACAGATTCGCCCCCTTTACCTATATATGTTATGTGCATCAAACCCAGTATAGAATCGCTCCCTTTACCTGTATATGTTATGTGCATCAAACCCAGTACAGATTCGCCCCCTTTACCTATATATGTTATGTGCATCAAACCCAGTATAGAATCGCCCCCTTTACCTGTATATGTTATGTGCATCAAACCCAGAATAGAATCGCCCCCTTTACCTGTATATGTTATGTGCATCAAACCCAGTATAGAATCGCCCCCTTTACCTGTATGTGTTATGTGCATCAAACCCAGTATAGATTCGCCCCCTTTACCTATATATGTTATGTGCATCAAACCCAGTACAGATTCGCCCCCTTTACCTATATATGTTATGTGCATCAAACCCAGAATAGAATCGCCCCCTTTACCTGTATATGTTATGTGCATCAAACCCAGTACAGATTCGCCCCCTTTACCTATATATGTTATGTGCATCAAACCCAGAATAGAATCGCCTCCTTTACCTGTATATGTTTTGTGCATCAAACCCAGTACAGATTCGCCCCCTTTACCTATATATGTTATGTGCATCAAACCCAGAATAGAATCGCCCCCTTTACCTGTATATGTTATGGGCATCAAACCCAGTACAGATTCGCCCCCTTTACCTATATATGTTATGTGCATCAAACCCAGTACAGATTCGCCCCCTTTACCTATATATGTTATGTGCATCAAACCCAGTATAGAATCGCCCCCTTTACCTTTATATTTCATGTGCATCAAACCCAGTACAGTTTCGCCCCCTTTACCTGTACATGTTATGTGCATCAAACCCAGTACAGATTCGCCCCCTTTACCTATATATGTTATGTGCATCAAACCCAGAATAGAATCGCCCCCTTTACCTGTATATGTTATGTGCATCAAACCAAGTACAGATTCGCCCCCCTTTACCTATATATGTTATGTGCATCATACCCAGTATAGAATCGCCCCCTCTATTGTAAATAAGTAGGTGCATCAAACCCAGTATAGATTCGCCCCCTTTAAATGTACATTGTTATGTGCATCAAACCCAGTATAGTATCGCCCCTTTGCCTGTATATGTTATGTGCATCAAACCCAGTATAGATTCGCCCCCTCTATTGTATATGAGTATATGCATATAACCAAGAATAGATTCGTCCCCTTTACCTATATATGTTATGTGCATCAAACCCAGTATAGAATCGCCCCCTTTACATATATATGTTATGTGCATCAAACCCAGTATAGAATCGCCCCCTTACCTGTATATGCTATGTGCATCAAACCCAGTACAGAATCGCCCCCTTTACCTGTATATGTTATGTGCATCAAACCCAGTATACAATCGCCCCTCTACTGTATGAGTATGTGCATCAAACCCAGAATAGAATCGCCCCCTTTATGTTATGTGCATCAAACCCATACTTAAAGCTGTTTGTAAAAACGAATTAGAACAACTTAATAAATCCTTAAAAGGTCGTTTCTAATACAAAATATTTTTTCAATCAATCTTTTATGTCATTGTTTCAAAGCAACTATTCATCCTGGTAAATAAAGTATGTCTACAATCAATACTGAAACTAATGCAGAAAAAAGTTGAGGGGGGAGATTTTATTCTAAGGGGGGAGAGAAACAATTCCGCCGGGGGGCGATTTTATACCGGTATAAAATCTCCGGGGGAGGGTTTGTACCGGTACAAAATCGCCGGGGGGAGATTTTATACGGGGGCGAATTTATACCGGGACACCGGTCATCGAGAATGGACGAGCACAATGTTCCCGGTGTCAAATCGCTATAAATCACATACTCATAGGTCAGGTCAGGTTTCGATATATACAGTGCGGAGGATTTGAATCAGTGCAAGTAAATGCATGTAAATCTTCGTTTTGAACTGAAGGGTCAGGTAAAAATTATATTCAAAATTTGAATTCAAGTCCCACAGCATATCTGTTATGAATTGTGTAAACACATTAGGAAATGTAAAATATTCCAACATCATACCTTTTTGGTGATTAAAATTCGATTATCTTCAGAGTATAAAGGCCACTAACTAGTAAATAAAACACTCCTACGTGCAAATCTGCCGGTCTCCAAACCTAATTTCAAGCGTTAGGCTGATGGTAATAAGTGTGCTGTAGTAAACATACTTTATGGTAATGCACATGCATATGTTGATGCGTATCATGCACATACATGTTCGTACGTATCATGCACATTCAGCATTTTTTGCATAAGTTTGTTCACATACCTTGGTATACCAGTGCAAATACCATATAATTTGGGATGCCTTAGAGGTATAGTAGCATTGCGAAATAGAAACGTATAATGTTGAGTTTACAATATAGATGTGCAGATCCATTCTTTTTTAAGGCAAATGCTAATCATACTCAAAAATTAATGGTAACAGTTTTGACAGGTCATTGAAATGACCAGTGGTCAATATTTCACTAATTTATGTTTCTGCACAAAAACCATCATAAGTTATCAACTGCTTTAAAAAATAGTCATGTATGTCCTTTTGCACTTTGCACCTGAATATGTTCAAGAATGGTTATTTCACACATGGACAATGGGTGATCCTTTGACAGTTTTGTTGAAGGTATTATCCAAACTAAACCCAAATTATATGATATTTGAACAACGATTCAGTGGTAAGTGAATAGACTTTCGGTATGCAGCTGTACATGGTGGTGCGTATCATGCAAAAACATGATGGTACGTATCATGCATATATATGTTGGTACGTATCATGCACATACATTCCAAAACTAACTGGAGACTATCATGGCAACTGTCGATGTAAGAGAAGGATGTAGTGACGTTACGTTTTTATTCATTACACGAAGAAGATTATCATATGACTTTTTCATATGAATGTGATTTTTTTTTACCCGAGCGAGAGCGAAGGTAATACACAGATTGGTATGAGCTCCTTTAAGGTCATGAGTGTAATAATTCATTTGTTAAAGATTCAATTTCATTTGAATCTAATGGAAATTTCAAGTACAACGCCTATTTTTCCTGCCTCGGCTCCCTAAAGTGATGTCACTGAAGAGGATATATGACGTCACAGAAGACGAAACTGAAACAATGCTAGGACAAATTGATGTAAATGCAAAAATATGTCAATACCCTTCGTTAACCATATGGGTGATAAATAGAGGATATTATATGAGTGTCCATGACATACTATGTTTACGACACGAATGCTTAATATTAGTATTTCCCGAGCGAGAGCGATGGACATACTGATATCAAGGCAAGGGTGTCTTAAACATAGTTTGTCATGGGCACGAATATGATATTCTGTTTATTACCGAAGTCAAGAAATCAAAGAAACTTATCAAAATCAACATCCAAGAAAAGGCAAAGGCGCATTTAGAACACGACATAAGCGAACTGTGACGTCAAAGCATTGTTTTTGACGTGACGTCACAATGAAAAAGTGATATTTTGCCCTAGGGCATCTTTTGAAAAATTTGACTCCCGATATGATTGCTCTCGTATGTGATAAAGAATATTATGAATAGGTCCGTGATAATGGTTTCATTCGGAAAACGTTCGACTATCTCGTTTATCTTGTATTTCTTCAAGCGTTGTCTACTCACCACTAACTCGATAAGTTCATAAATCATTCAGAATTCATGTAATTGGATGTCATGTTCTCAAACCTTTCATGGTGTTGATATAACGACGATACTATCCTAAATTATTCAGTTATCTTCACCATGCTCGTGTCAATAAAAACTGTGTTTGATTGCTTGACAAAAAGTTGCCTTGCCGATCACAATGGTGAGATAAATGTAAATGTTTTTGGTTTCATCTCTATAGGAAGTAGTGCTCATCGAAATGTCAAGAATTCATGCCACGATTGTAAACAAATATTTTAAAATAATGATTGTAAGATTCCGCTGAGATTTTATTTGAGATTTGTTTTTCAATTGCAGTAGATATTGAAAGGGATTTGAAATCGGAGACAGTGAACTTTATGAAAAATGACATGCTAATGATTCTTTAAAGTTGATTGAGTTAAATGAAAGAAAATTATTCGGACGATCAACGGGAGCAGCATATTATCTGGTTACCACTTATCTAAAAGTGTCTCGTGGCAGCAATAAGTTATTTGTTCACCACGTTTCATAAAAAGGTTAAAATCAATTTATGAACATGTTCAAGCTCTTGAAAAATTAATACTACGTTCCCTGTAGTCTAATATGGTTGTTATCATATATCAGGTCATAAATGTCTTCGTTGAGTATGCATTATTTTACAATCATATTCACAAAAATTCAGAATCAATTCAATGTTCATGTTTTTACTCTTGAAATGTTTATATCGCGTTCGATGATTGAGTAAGATGAATATTGGGTTATAAATGTTTTCCTTTGGAATGTTTTACTTTTTATTATCAGTCATAATTTATCAGTCTTCAAACGTTAAATGCTTTGTATACTTTCACTGTGTATATGTAATTATTTGATCAACTATTAGTGACAAATGCTAAATTCACAACCTTCCAGTGAGTGAGTTATCGTTTAGCGCCGCTTGAGCAATATTTAGGTCATTAGCGGCGTGATCAAGCTTCGAAATACCGTACTTACATTAACCGATTAACACAACCTCATGATAAACTGTATTCGACTTGACTTCATGGTTAAACTTAAATTTCGTTAACTTTCATCTGCCAATGATATCTGGATGGAGACTTTAGAACGTTGCGTTTCCTTGATCCTTGCGCCTTTATCATATATTGCATCTGCACCCGTGACCTTGCATTCGGCAAAGAGTTGAAAATCTGCCTTCTTCACCAGTGCACATAACAGTGCTGGATCATATTTACAGAATACTCATTAGCTCTAAAATGTTTTAAAAACAACTAGTATGTATATATTCATTGATAAGAATTGACTTCAACATGTATTAAGTTCATGGAGGTATAAACTTTAAAACCGATGTGTAAACTGTGTGAATCCGCTACGCGCCACGCTATACATACTAGTTGTTTTTAAAACATTTTATTGCTCTAAATATACATATTTGCGCCAAATAAACCTGCACTTTATACGCGAATGAATTCAACGCTCAACAGCATGAAAGAGATAACATGTCAATCAAAACGTCATCGGATCCCTAGCCCCGCCTACAAAACGTTCATCAGCCAATGACAATCTACAACGCACGTGGCCATGAACTTATCGGACGTCCGTCACACGTGGCCTTGACATTGCTAGTTCTCACAGTTGTAAACACAAATCGCGAACGTAGAACTCGGAGAGGAAACCAGCCGAATTTACCCTCGTAGATGCCATATAATGATGGTGTTATGATGTCGATCTAACGGAATCTGATTAAACAGCACACAGTTCTTAACCTTGTTGAGGAGCCAAGCTTAACTCTGTTCATGAATTTAACGACATTACTTTGCCAACCTCTCTGCAACGGCTGGGAGAGCATTGAACAATGACATTTGCCTTCTGTGTGGTGGAAAACGATCGGTTGTAATTTCTGATAGAGCTTTCTTGATTACTATGAAAAGGACTACCTTTAGAACCTTTGACAACAATAATTATTTCATACTGAATTATGTTATTTTTTTATTTACCCACTTTCAAGAAGTGGCATTGCTCAAAGTGTTGCTACTTGTTTACAAATAGTTCCGTCGATGGGCGTGGCTTAAAATGATGTGACGTCACGAAATTAAGTTTATCAAGGTATGAACTGAACTTCTATTACCGTGTTCAGCGAATCAGATTGACGCAAAGCAATTACTATTTATTTATTTGCAATTGATTTCGAGTGGCGACAACAATTTCATTATTGTAAAGAAAAGATACTAACTCACAGGACCGTGTCTCCACTCTTCAAACTTTAAAGTAAATTGTTCATTATATAACCAATGTCGTCTTGATTATTGCTGTCGTTATATAATTGTTGACATTTTGATGGCGAGTTGCGACAACCATTTTTTTAAATGAAAAGATAAAGACTCACGGGGCTGTGTCTCAAATGTTCAAAGTTTAATGTTAATGGTTAGTTCATGAAGATTCAGGCAATGTAACAGTTGCTCAACATGCAATGCTCCAGGGAATACCGGTTTTCTTATGGAATATTTATCAAGCTCTTTTCAAAGACAGTGTTAGCACCAATTGTGAACGGTTCTCTGTTCTATTTAATTCATTGGCACTTTTGAAGTTATAAGTCTTATGAAAACAACTTACGGAACAATTTATTAATAATCAATATTATCAATAATTTGAAAATATCGTTTTCAATTCACTCTGGATACGGTTATGTGCCATCACGATATCTAGATGTTCCGTCTACATTATATACAAACAGATGGCTGTACAATGTATAGGGATCAATAGGTGTAAATATTTTAATGACATTTTGCGATAGCAAGTGTTGATGGTCGTAGGTCTATAATTGATTGCTTCATATACTTTAAAGTTGCATAGAGAAATCAATGAGTGAACGTGTTTATATTGCTAGTTATGTATTCATAATATGTTATTTCGTTACCATGGTTACGCATTGACTGGTTCTCTTTCAAATGGTTATGTAAACAGATACTTTTGGCTTTTGGTGACATCTGGATGGAAACGAAAAGAGTTTCATAACCATGATCAATGTCTCTGTCAACCCAGCTGGTTTTTTTGAAGAAATAAAGGCATGTGTTGACTTCTGCTATAAACTAGCGTCACACAAAAACTTTCAATTTGCAAAATGTAACGGAAGAAATTTTGCAAGGGCAGTTTAGGAGTTGATGCCATTTTCAAAAGTATTTCAATGAAATTGTCATTGGGGATTGCGTCACCTAAGGGAGAAAGCCTGCTTTAATTGTGGGAATATACATTGAGGTGAAACCGACTACGGGAAATTGGAAGACAAATTCTGTTATTTCCTTGAAACCAACTCCGAACTGTACAACCTCTAAAGAGAGAAATCTGGAATCTTATATCAGTAGAACAAGTTTTGAAATTTAACAAAAATGACAAGAAAAAGTGAATAAGTTACTACAAAACAGGAACTCAGTCGACGTTGTTTAAGAAGACGCTCTGATTTTATAGAATTATCGGTATATCAAGTCTACCAGTCTAATTTAAGGGCAGCGTCCCGAGACTAAATGTCGAACTGGAGACACCAATAGCCTACATTAATATAAGGAGGTTGCTTAATTTCAGGGTGTTTGTGTGAGGTAGTCGGGGTGTCAGTGTGAGGTAGTGGATTTTTTTTGGATTTTTTTTTTTAGGAAAATAGTAGTTCTGTCGGATAGAGGTTGCCTGTATGTCAACTGGGATGGATCAGTGAGTGTTTGGTGTGTGTATCACTTGGTGTAAGTCTAGGGAGAATGTGAATAATGTAAATGTATATATTGTGTGTCTTTTACGCTTTTATATTAAATGTCCTAACTTTGGTGTCTTCTTGGCCCAATGAGGCCTGGTTGTTTTATGTGATATATATCTGTGTAAATATTGTATATATCACAACATGACACGGTAATAAACTATTATTATCATCATCATCATCATCATCATCATCATCATCATCATCATCATTATTATTATTATTATTAGTATTAGTATTATTATTATCATTATTATTATTAGTATTAGTATTATTATTATTATTATCATTATTATTATAAGGAGGTTGCTTAATTTTGGCACTCGACATCCTTTTATCAGAATTACTGCAAAAAGCCTCCATCTAAGTTAATGGAGAAACACAGTGCAGGGGAAATGTTCCAAGGTTTATAATGGAGATATTGCGGGGTTTTAAAACAGGATCTCTGTCTTTTAAAACGTCATCACTTACATCTCACGCAAAAACACTTGAATAAGCTTAAAAAATAAAAACGTGTATAGCCACTAGTTATGAAAGAGTATAACTCATTTGCATTATTTCATTGTGTATGACCTGCTTTAATTTCATGTTCTTACGTCTTTCGCAAGTCGTTCGACAATCCGGGTATTGCTGTATTTTGATGGTCAGTATTGGTGACTTTGCAAGACGTATGAGTTTAGGAACCATTACGATAGTTAGATGATAAAGTTGCCCAGTATTTTCCTATATTTAACAATGTGTGACATGCCGGCAGGAGACTCTGTCTTGAAACTATACTGAACACCAAAATAAATGCGATTCAAGAAGGTATATCAAAGGTAATGAATTTTGTTTAATCAGCAGTTCTCTATCCTTAATTCTAGTTAGGTCATTTTGAAACGATTAAAGACATTTACAATTGTACTTTGACAGTCAGTCATTTCCCATAAAACTCTTTTAGTGGCATTCTAGAAGTTGTAGTAGAAATGATGAACACGATTTTATGGATATTCAACTTCTTTATAAATATATTTGCGACGTTTCGGTATAGCTCCTTAGGACAGAGTTAAGGTTGTCCGTTCTTGAAATTTGAAGTATAAAACTTTTTTCTAACTTGTTATTTTTTTCAAAAGTTTAGTGTATTTGTTTGAAATATTAACCTAAATAAATGGGGATGGTGTGGGTTTTTTCGATATATTTTAAGACAAAGATCCCTTTGTCAGTCAGAGATTTAACATGGGAGTCAATGGGTAAATGATGGCCCTTTTTGAGTTTTGTCACTGTGACTGAGGAGCGCACATCCTTAACATTGTTATCTTAATTGGTGTTGTTATCTCATTGTTACTCTCCATGTGTTGTTTCTGTAAACAAACCTATATATAAATCCCTACATCTTTTTCTGTACATATGCTTGAAAACGGTATAAGGAGCTATACCGAAACGTCGCAAATCTGTTAATAACGAAGTTGAAAATCCATGCAATATTGTTCTTCATTCCCCACAGAAGTTGAAGATATGGCGTTTCTTTTGGTGTTCACTATATATTAAATGTGTTGAATTCGTGATAAAAGTAAATCTTTCATTCTCATACTGCCTTAAAAAGACACGCAAATATGACCTGCTGTGTTTCCAATTCATATTTAAATTGAACTGATATGTTTTACAATAGGTGTTGACACGTTCTCCCTCAACTCCGCTGGGCATGACAAGAGTCAATTATGTGGCCACGTTTCTTCACAACAGTTTGCTTCTAATAATCTGCTTTTCACTTGAATTAAATTTCAATTGATTTTTGACACAAGATGGTTCTCCAATTTAAAGAAAATGGCAATTTGAAAGTACTTGACACTCTGCACTGCTCTTGTTGCCGGTCATTAATACCAGCAGGACTCGCTCATGTCACTGTGTCGAGCTCGACGTCATAGGCAGGGAAATTAAGTGAAATAAGGACTTAGCGTCTTTGCAGCGCTCCATTTAAGTACTCTCTCCTTAATATGAGAGGATTATCATAGCGCACGCAGCAGCGAGATACACGCTTGCTTTGCTCTGTCATATAAACTGTGGAACATCTTTCAGGAAGAAAATGAAATTTAAATGAGCAAACATAAGAGATGCAGAACCCATCGTACATCAGCGCCGTGCACGAAGTCTGCCTGTAACACGACTATATTCCATTAGCACGTAGCTCCAGCAACCCATAGGAACTCAAGTCAATATTTGTTCTAAAGCATTGGCAAACGAAAGTGAAAGGACTGAATTTGGCTTGAGCATTTAAACTGATTACAGCCTTGGCCATAACAGGGTGAAGGGACGCCACATAAAAATTACGCTCACAAAGACTGATAAATCGAAAAAATGTATTTCCCTATCGGAATCGAGATATAATCACAAAAAAGAAATGAGGCTTGTTGCAGGAAAGCCACAATGCTTTGGTCTGATTGGTTGAAATGTTCGAAGACATACGAGCACAGACAATGCGGCTCCTATGCTCGTTATGATCAGCTTAAAGCCACATTTCGCATGATGTCTGTATTTCTACAAGATCGAAAACTCGTCTCACGATTTGATATCATTTTGATAAATCACCATTGAAAATCATCAGGTTTTGACTGTTTTGATAATGTGCTTTTGTGTTTGGAAAGGACTCCACCGTCTAATATCAATATAATTTCCAAATGCTTCGGGACAACTCTGGACGTAATGATAACCATAGCACTATGTCAAGTTCGGAAACAATGCACCAGCCTGTCGCCATGTTTGGCATCCCAAAATCGCCTAAAAGAAGTCCTTCTAATTCAACTGTCTCCCGTATACTTTCATGTTCAGCGTTCATGCAATGAATCGCATGTGTGATAATTGATAATAATAATTTTCAAGCATTAATGCTAATCAAGATGTCACATGTCTATCATTCTCATTTATTTTGGGCATTTTCATTTTGATGAAGCGAATCATTGCTGGATTTCTGAATCTTAATGGTCATGAAAATGTTTTTGGACTTCCGCTTTTCCCTTGCCAGTAAGGTCAATGCAAGGATAATTGCAAAGCTTTAATTACGTATAAATATCAATTCAACTTTTGTCTTTCCTATCAAACCACAATTATTAAATGTAATATCCAGCTGTTAACTTCATTAAGCTTATTTACACATTTTGTTGATTTTGTATTACTGACAATTTTTTATTGATAATAAAAGCCAATTTAACAATTCAAATGTTGAGAACTAGTAAAGATGTCTACATGATGATGTGATGTCGACAATCCATTATACTTTTCACCTTCACGATGTCTTAAAGGCACCCACGGACGCCAATAGTTTGTATATATTATCATAATTTGTTTCATACTTATTTCATATTCTTTTGTTCTCGGTCAAGAGATATGCACATAAACAACTGACAAATGAATACGAAGTTTTATATCCCCAACTGTTTTCTGGCGCCTTCACTTTTTCATATTTTGAATGCCGATCAACTTTTTACAATAATAAGTACTTTAATGCATCGATTGAAAGCTAATGGGTGAGTGCAATGTTGCCTTGTATGCCCCCAAAACCTCACAAATATTAGCAATAGTGCCTTTCATTATATATTGACGAAAGAGCGCCAGCCTTGATTGCTCGAAATATCAAATGTATGCCATCTGTATGTAATTGTCTTCGAATCTGTAATCAATGCATAATTGGGGTGAAATAATCTCACAAATATTTCTCCCTGATTGAGCGTTTGAAACCGTCAAGCTAAATGTAAAGACAATTGGCAATATATTGATATTAATGCATGTTGTATAAACTTGTGTCCATCGTTGAGACCTGTGGAAATTATCATGGATAAATCATGACATACTTTTCGGGGTTACGCGTCACATTTGTAATATAGTATTATATATAGTTCAAGTGGTTTCATTGCTTATCTGTAATTGAACATTATGAAGTGTAAGCAAGGTAGTTGAGAAGCTTTCCTCACTGGAACCAAATTTACACTTACCACCTTTTTTGATGATTACGAAATTAAGTTGTATCTGACTTCATGAATTTGTCATCTTTCCGGTTATAATACAATCATATATCCAAACTTTGTAGCACTGAGTTTGAAATGAGAATTGAAATAAAACACATTTTCTAAGCGGACAATATTCATGGAATGTAAAAGGTCAGAGGTTATCGACAGGATATCTATGAAGAAGTACTCAGATCGGAAACGCGGCGACATGCTATCAATCTCATTTAAATGAGGTAATGGTCAATGAAAACCAAATATAAATTAATTGATAAATTGACAGTTGATAAAATATTTACTGTTAGCTGAACACTAAGTCTGTTTAAAACCAATGGTCAAAAGCAGTACAAATTAAATCTCTGGACGCCAATTTTCCAGAAAACCATGACTCTTTGGAAGCGTCGAGGGGAAAGTGACCTATTTTTGTCAAAACGACCTATTGTTGAAATTTAATTATCGTAAGCTCAAGTATAAGCTCGGAAATTCAAGGTTATGTATTGAAAGGAAACTTACGTGTACGGACAAAGCAAATATTAAGTACTGTATTTCAACGATTTAGTGTACGTAGAGAGATTCTTCAGTCGACTATGTTGCCGGTTTGAGATACGCTAAACCCTCTACTCGTTATCTTGATGGGAAAGCTGTAAGCACTACGCGATCTTGCATCAAACGGTAGACACATACCAAGAAGAAGTCGCGTTACCATCTGTCTAAATCGATGAGACTAGGACAGAGGTATTGCAGCTTATTATGTGTCATTCAATCGAAAACTGCTGAATCTTGATGAAAGGTGACATGAGCGTGACGTGACTTTGATGTTCACCTGTGGGTGTACCTCCCCTTTGGTTTTTACATTCATCATATATCCTTCCAAGTCCTATACTTCGCTGTGTACATACTGAAATAGAGGAATATTGAAAATAGACGCAAATTCAAGAATAAAATGTGTGAAAACGCTCTTAGGCTTAGTGCTCTTTATCACACTGTATCTAAGTGGTTATCGCACTATAGTGTTTTCAAATCTGACGTGTCACATAGCATATGACACTATTCACTAACATCACATGTTTCCCTTTAACATTCAACGTCATTTTTCTATTTAAATGTTATTCTTTATTACTAATAACAGGTTATGTTTTGAAAGTTATGTGTGCACTCCGCAATTTAAGGTTAAGGCTGTCCCACGCATATCAGCGAGGATTGTATTTGTGAGGTACATAAATTGCCAAAAGAAATTATGCAAAACAAGACAAAACAAAAACAAAACATTACGAGAGAAGAATTTGATAATAGAAAAAGTAATATTGAAAATCGGTCGTCGATTACCCTAACGTCATCTGGTTTCTACAGAAATATACGTCAGATTTGTAACTATCGTTGAAAACTCTTTGCTGTCGTGTATCGATTTTATGTGAGATATTCCCTTAGATATATCAGCATCAAATAAAATAACTAAATATCACGAAGGAATGATGAATGAAGAACTGTTTCATGGTGATAAATAATAGACCCATGTTGCCAATCACAACTGATCACAGCTGGTTGCGAAACGTCAAGGCTGATAACATTTCCCTTTGCTTTTCAACTATTTCATGTGTATTAATCAGTAAATATTCATGTCATTTGAGGTTTCGAAACATGATAGCCTCAGGTGGGTTGCACGTAAAATGGACATCGTATGACATAGCATGTGTTTCATGGGCGGATGTTAGGGTTATTTCGTCAAAAAGTATCATGAACTCGAACAAATATTTATTTTATTCGTCAGTACAAGTTTATTCTGGAACGAGGCTAGATTTTACTTGTTCATGGGTTCACGAACATATTACATACATTTTGAAGTATATATGTATAGTATTTTTTTCTATATAAATATAACAAACTTTCTATATAAGTATGCACTTATTAACGATGAATATCAAGTTGTTTTATTGCCAGCAATTTCGACAGAAAATCACGTTGGGACGCATTAAAAACTCATTACTGGTGGTGTTTGCTTTGAGAGTAAATTTAACTGTATCAAAGGTAGTATGAAAATTTATTGTGACATTGTTTTGCTTGTTATCGTTTATTGCAATATATTAACACTTATATATAATATGTAAATATATTTATTTTTCCCGTGTCACGACAACCTTCACAGATGGGAAAAGTGTTTCATAGGAAGTCGCTTTAAAAAATTGATACATTATTGAAAAGGTTAAAAGTATCTTCGGCCCAACTTCAGCACCAATCTACGTCACGACCAGCTAATAATATAGTTTGACCCTGCTAATATGATAAGAAAAACTGCATGTAAAATATTTAGATGGATCAGTGAGAGAGTGACATGAGAGAAGAAAGGACGACCAAATCGCGCCTGTCCATGTTCCATTACCGTCAATCTCGACCGCTGCGCTGAAGGTGTTCTCTTCTTGTGAGGTTTATAGCTGTAAGCGTGTGGAACAATTAGACCTAATAACCAGCTCTGGACGACTACTGGTCTAATAGAGTTGTTACCGCTACCATTCATCGTCATTACACAGAGCAGAGCCAGATCAGTGTATGTATCATACCCCAAAAGTCGATTTCCTCTGTCACTCGAAGACCTCTGTTCCAACGTGGGCAATATTTCAGAGATTGCATCTCAATAAAACACGGTGTTGTGACGTCTTGAACATTTCTCGATTGAATATTTAGATTTTCTACACGGAAGCCTCCATTCCGCATCAGCCCAGAGTTTGCGTTTCAATCAACGACTTTTGATGTTGTGTCGTTTTGGTATTTGAATATTAACATTTTCGACTTTGTGGTCCTCTAGTTCCTGAGGGCAGTGTTCCAGTGTTTCATTTAAACATCAAAAAGACATGTTGTCTTCTGTTATTCTGTCAACTGTAAGGACATCTGTTTTGCTTCGCATGATATACCGGAGAGATTGTGAACCATTGGTTTTTATGTCATAACCAGTTTATATTTTTACTTACATTTTGAACTCAATAGACAACCATTTAACACTTTTCAAGGGTTTGTTTTTCAAAAAGAAATTGTTTTGACGTGGTTATGAAATATTCGTAATTTCAAAACGGTTGACACAACTCCCGAGTTGTGGAATTTTTCTAGATAAACCGTTAAGTATTTAGAATGTGTACTTTTAAATCGGACAACTGGAATTTCTTAACGGGCAATATTTAAAAATTGTTTTTCCGATCAAAGAGATATTCAACCAAAATCGTTCTTCTTCTTGTTGCAGTAGAACGTCATTTTCGACGCCACATTCATTCAGATTCTATCATGTTTTATTATAAAGAATTCAAAACGGAAATAGCTTAGAACGACGAGAAGGAGATAGAAATCAAATAAAATAATGGTTTTGTTTCGCTTTGCACATAAGGTTTTAGGACATCATTACTATTTCGATATGTTTTATGCTACTAAAGATCACGTCGCAAGGGAAATAATTGGTACTGAAAATGATGAATTATTCATTATTTAGTATTCACACATCTGCGACCAAATCCTATATAATGAAGTACATAACCGTGACATTTCAAAATATATGATGTTTATTAGTTTTTGCAGACCAGAATAAAGATTATATGCCGTAATGATATTCTACATATCTGATACTGTAGGTTTAAAAAGCTGTTCTTGTGTGTAAATTTCAGCTCAATTATGATGTAAGTTACATCCTTGACAGTAAAATTGTTAGAACGATTATTATCATGTGATTAGTAAGTCAAGCATATCTTCTTATTAATTTCAGAATTAATTTCAAAAAAACTTTTTTGAACCTAATCACAACCATCAAAATTGATCAAAGTTTTCATTGTATTCTGTTTGCTCTATTGTTAAATAACCAATGGAAAAAATCGAAATTTGCACTGTTAAAGAGCCACTCCGTGAGTTGTTGGAGTCATGTATGCCAAACTTAATAAATGGTGTCATTTGATCGCGAAGTATCGAGTATTACCACAAAGATACATTTTAATGCTAATTGGGTTTTTTCACAGTGACAGTATGAAGGAAGAAGGTCGCAACTATGATCGAAAACCGGCCGGTCGCGCGCGTCAAATAGTCAAACGTAATTTTGGAATCTTATCTAAACCAGCCAGGAGTGCATTTAGGAGTTCATAGTGTTTGTTAGGTTATATAACTAGTATCCATGTATTTTGGACGTGATATCTACACCACTGTGCATTTATATGGTTGTTTTTAGATTTTCATGGAAAACCAGTATTTGTCATATATATGTCTTTTGAACATGAAAAGTAATGATGTTTTGATTTTATATCACCACATATGACATTTAGGTTCGTATCAAAGATAAATAATATGTTATGAAAATCACGGAGTGGCTTTTTAAGGTTTTTATTCTGAAACTTTTGTATAAACATTTAGGGAATCATTGTAAAATCAGAAATCAGTGTAGTTCATACTACACCTTCGTGTCATTTCTAGATTTAATTTACTTAAGGCTGTTGAAAGTTACAACGGAAACGGTTTAAAATCTGTTTTGCAAACAAATACTTCTCTTGAGACTACCAATGCATCTCAATGAGTTGTTTTCATAAATTGTTCATCACAATTGAAAATAAATTGCATGTCACATCATTGTAAGTAATTGGTACGAGCTATGAGAATAGAACGTTTCCACGAGGGTTTATAGATGGGTTAGTTAATATACCGCCTGACAGCACAGAGCATTAGTAATTTGACAAATAGGATCCGGAGAAAAAGCGCAGAGCTGCGGTTTGTTTCTGATTATAACTTCACAAATCAAAAAGTGGTTTCTCTTGATTTGCTGCTTTCATTCTGCTTGATTTGCCAGCTCTGACGTATGTAGGATCGCTTTTGAGTGCCAACGACGCACTGTTTAATTATTCAGTCATCAAATCAAGAACGGTTCTTGTTTCACACGGGATTCAGAAATCCTAACCTCACTGTAACGCCTGCCATCCTTCCCCATGTGTTGTTAAATAATTCAAAATTAATATTTCTCAATCATCAACGATCGATTCTCTCCCAAGAAACAATTTGACTTGCTCCATTTTGCCCTCTCAAAGTCCCTTGGTAGAACCAGAGTGCTGGAAACTTGACATTGATTAGACCGGGGGACGGAAGTAGCGGGATAGGTACTTAGGACCTTAAGTGATGGAATCATCGCCTAGGACAGACTCAGAAATTGCCTGTTGAAATATCATCTAAATTTGATTCCTGAACAGCATGGAAAAGTATCCGGCCAACCTTTCCATGTTGAAAGTTGTGGATCAATAGCAGTAGGCCTCCCCGTGTCTGGCAGAGAGGCAACACTATCATGTGACGCACGACACGCGCATTATCCTCTGTGTGCTGGTCCCACATAGTCCTCCGTCTCAGTCTCCACCTGCCTTCACCGCTCGTGCGGACACGTGCATGTGCGCAGTCTACACAGAACTACAACAAGTTGCAAGTATCACGGACGGGACGATGGCAGAGCAGTATCGAACTGTTCAGTAGACGATGTGGGTTCGCTCACTACGGACTGCCTGTTCAGTACGGGACGCATCGCCAAACTAGACGCAGTGTGCGCGTGCGTGTGCTCTATGGATAAACAGTGATGGACGGCCGTGTGTACCTACACCTGAGTTAAAGGTCGGGACTGAGAAGCGGACAGTGGGAAGATGAGCCTGCATTGTAAACGTTTCGGCACGTGCTCTCGTGTTTCATATCGCGGGATAAACGTATGGAAAATCCTTCTACAGGCGACGAAGATAACCTAGGAGGCTTCTCAGCGTTATGGTGAGTGATTTGTGTGATGTACTGCAAGCAGTAGGTGTAATGAACATGTGTCTGTCGTCTTTGAACACTTGTATCTCGTGTGTATAGGTAATAACGGACATGAATTTGTTCAAGGTGTTCTACCGTTACTTGTTTGTACAGGACCAATACATATTTGTTGTGAATATTACAAAGAAGTCCTCCTAGACGTATATTTACACTAGACACTTAATGAGACATTTTACTGAACGTACTTGTTTTACCTTCTCAAAAAGTATTTATTCTTAGTTGGTTTTAATTTTGTTTTAAGATAACATATTTGGTTCCTACATTCATTTTCCAACTGCAGTTTCATCAATACTTTATTATGTTATTCTGTAAGCATTCAGAACCGTAACGCAATAATTCTTCGCTTCTCTAGTTATTCTGTCCTGCGCGGGATAACAGCATCGACGACTCTGGCTTGTTGCAAACTTACAGCTTGTCGCTGAAAGCTATTTTGCAATAAGCTTTGAAAAGTCTACAAGATCCTTGCATGTTGTATTCTTAGTAAATACTTCTTTTCAGAGCATCTTCTAAAGTTCAAATGGACAAGACATTATGTTATACATGCTTGCCACCTTGGTGTCAAATGTTCATCTTCCTCCATTTTCCGATCTTTTTGATAATGCCGGACCATAAACTGCTATTCTTAGAGCACATGCAAAATTAATCTCCACTGCCTGTCATATTGAATTACAGCGAAAAACGTTCTAACTTCGTTAACAACTTGAAATTCTAAAACACGTATTGTGTTCCAAATATAACTGTCAGGGGGAATTTAAGAATGGAGTTGCAGATTGATCTGGCTAAAAGGGGAGTACGAGTTTCATCCTTTGAGTTCACCATACTTACGCAATTGTCTAATCGTGAAACATCTCTCAAGTCCAAACATGCGCTCGTAGTCCATATACAAAATTTTTAAAAATTGCAATATAAAAGAGAACAATGCGTTTTTCTCATCACACATTGAACCCTGAGTTTCTGTAAGTATTTACATTTTGAAAATCTGGCTATGGGACCTGATCCATTGGACAAAATATATTTTTTTTTTACATAAACAAGAAGACAATGAAAATCAAATTTAATTTTAAATGTAGCAATACACTACGTGTTCTGTGTAGAATTTATTACTGTAACTATGTGCTATTCCATCCAACTTACAGCTATGTGTAATTAAATGTTGAAAAGTGTTGAAAGATATTCATTTTTATTACGATTAGGCTATAAAACTTGTTGTTGTCATGGGAATTCCAGGTTGTTTGTAAACACACTGAAAAAGCTGTTTTCCTATCCAAATATTATGCTTCATATATGTTAGTATTAAGCTATGTTTTCTTATCTTATTTGAAAGATCTAATAATTCATTCAAGTACCTTAATTTGATACTGTACTTCGGGTGCAGGTGTGTTACAGTGTATTAGGCACTTAAGTACTTCGTGGTTTTAATTTAATCAGGTAAGATGATTAGGACTAAGTAATAAAGCCACGTTCTGCGCCGCGTGACTTTTTCGGAATATAAGGCATTTTAAAACACTTACCCATTTTTTTTCCCTTAGTTGAACTTATTGCTGAGGTCAGTTTTTCAAAAATCTTTGCTTAAATATTAATTCAATTGAATGTGACGAGAACTTACAGTTATTAATGGCATCATGTATTTTTCTGAAAGAACATCCTTGTTTTTTACCATAGAAAAATACATTATAACATTTAGAAAAATTCATTTTAAAAGTGGGTCGATATATTTAAATGCTAGGTTTGTCAATAATTCAAGAAGACATTTGCTTGAGTTCAAGCGGAATATCGTTATTGAACTTCTTTCCTTCTGAATATTGTGAATTCATGGTTGGTATGCGAAAACAGATAAGATCCATACGTTGAAACATTGTTTTCCTGTGTACTGTTTTAGGCTTATCTTGGCTTTCCTGTTGAAAGAAAATAGACGTAAACTGAATAGCATAATTAACTTGGTTTATATAGAGTTTAAATTTTATCAATAGGTTATCAATATGTGTCATTTAATTAATGAAGTAACAAATAAGTTGAAATCATTCTATGAAACTTGTCGATGGAAATTTGGAAATAACTTTATCTTTATTTCTTTTGTCATATAGCGGGCGGTTCGTTGATGATATTTTAGGTTTCTTATAAATATATTATGAAATATTACTTCAGTATGGGAGTATACAAACTCCACTAAGGACGAAAGCTTATCATTATGAGCTAAATCATAAACCTTTTTGATCACGACAAGGATAATGCAGAGATACATAAGGCCAAATTGAAACTTATATCTAATTTTAAAATCCGAATTAAAAAGGGTTTTTTTCCATTTATCAATCTCTTTTCCTTTTTCGCTCAATCCCACGAGACGAACGTATATGATAGTCTTAATTGGTCTCGAATATCAAATCAAACCCAGCATCAACAATTAACTATTTCTAAATATGTATCGACAACACATGATAATCATTTGTAAGATGTTTTTAACATTATTTTGTTATATCTTTATACATTTTGTTAATGATAATCCACATCAAAATACATTAGGCAAAATATAAAAATAAACATATTCCCTAATGCAAGAACAGATGGTTAGAAATAAACACTATTTCTAAAAGAAAGGACAGATCTAAACACGTGCTTATTTGTCTATTAATATCAGAATATGTGCTTAATGGTTCGTTGTTCGACAATGAGGTCAACTTAGAACTGTTTTTGTCTCATGTTTAACCCTATTGAGAAATATACATTTAAAAAATGAGTATAGTCAGCATGGACTCAGATTCAGTTTCAAGTTATGTATGAAGTAGTAAATATATCGTATATGTATTACAACTCCATCCACGTTACTCTTGGATAAGAAACCATCAACACCTTTGACTCGAGAACATGACGCCATGACAAGTGATATCATAAGAAGACAAAGATATCATTTTTAAGAAAACGTAAGCAATACTATACGAGGACATGACGACTGATATCATTAGAAGACAAAGATATCATTTAAAAAACGTAAGAAATACTACACGAGAATATGACGCCATGACGACTGATATCATTAGAAGACAAAGATATCATTTTTTTAAAGTAAGAAATACTATACGACAACATGACGACTGGTATCATTAGAAGACAAAGATATCATTTAAAAAACGTAAGAAATACTACACGAGAATATGACGCCATGACGACTGATATCATTAGAAGACAACGATATCATTGGAAGACAGTGAATGGCTTATGTTGGATTGCAAAAATGCGGATAAAATATTGATATCCAGGTCTTAATAAATCTTGCTTTAAAGCATTCCGATATTGAATATATATCCGAGACTTTCCGAGGATTATATAATTTTAAAATTTTCAACAAATGTTCGCATATGTTTTATCAGATTCGAGAGTTTGAAATTCTGTATCTCATTCACAGTCATTTTTCAATACCTCAAAATGAGAACTATATACATATGCATTATCCCACAGTAAGACATGCAGGGATGTCATTACATTGTGACGTCATGTCGTCATTGCATCATCGAATAATAATGTCCTCATTGTGAGTCGGAACTTGATCACGTAAAAGTCGTATGTTATAACGAAGGACATAGTGCAACATCCACTGTCAAAACGATAGCACGTAGAAGATTATCGCTTGATCTTACGCACGCGATATCGCCTTTGTTAAACAGTTGGGAAGATAAAATGTGACATTTATAGAATCTAGTAATCTCGTATCGTTATAGTTTATTTCAATGTCAGATTTTCCCCCGAATTCGCATTCCCTTTTGTTTCCGCTGTACCTTCCGACAAGTGCTCTCATCCACATATGCTTACGTAAGTGTCTGAAGCATTGTTATTTGTGATTTTGTTCACGCAACTGCATGCTTAGGGAAGTAAACTCAAAATGTCTACATTTATCAGATCGATGTTATTTTCACTGGTTCAGAAAATTATAAATGGACAGAAAAATTATAATCCTTATATTTTCACTTGTTGCCCAGTATCATATCGTCTCTCGACCTGGGTCAGATACAGTGTATTTCTATGTCATGATCGTATTATGGATACGAAGGGTTTCAGTATCTACATATACGACTGTCTTCCGTTACTACATATGTAATGGATAATTGATGTTCAATATATAATTGAATTCTATAGTTGATCATAAACTTTTATGCTTGAAGGTCATAAGGTTAAAATCTGTTTTGACTTTTCTAACTTAATCTGATTACATGATATTTCGAATATCAAATTGTTTCAAGTATCCATACCTCCTATACAAAACCTCATCAAATTGTATACCCTAAAGTTTTGAACATAGAATATTATTCTACAAGGAATTTTCAGGAACTTTATGTGCCAGATTCTTCCATGTGTATATGTGTAGAAGTTTTATAAAATTATTAAGAGAACAGATAGGAAATAAAAATGTTATAGAACTTTGTGTGCCAGATTCTTCCATGTGTATGTGTGTAGAAGTTTTATAAAATTATTAAGAGAACAGATAGTAAATAAAAATGTTATCATAAAAAACAAAATTTTGATTGACATGTTCAAGGAATATGTATTTCAGATTGATTTGGGTTAATTGATATTGGTATTCTTAACAATGAACTTATTTTAACGTTTTAACAGCAGGTAAACAGTAATTAATGATCAATTACCGAAAATCAAATCAGATTTATACGTGTGTTAATGACATGTTTGAATTGCAAAAACCGTAAAGATGAAAATCGTAAGACGTACTTAACGTTCCAAAACGTTTTGAAATAGACATTATATATAACGCACAGGTATTTGTGTTCCGTGCGATTATCAGTGAAATAGGTTTCTAGTCATGAAAATCGTATTAAAACAGACAGATGACTATCAAAGCCGAATGCCACGTGTATTGTATAATCAGGTAGAAAAAGATCCCAAATGCTAACATCTTTGATATTGACCATTAATCGTGATTCTTAGGTGTTTTACGAATACTATTTAACAGATAAATGATTCAAATAGTATCTTGAACAAAGAAACGTGTTAGGTGAAATCATAATTGAGAAACCCTTTGACTTTTGAAGTGAAATCAATCAAGAAGTGGATCATCTGAACTGATAAAACGTTTCAAGTATCAAACTATTGGGTTGAGTCTAATGCACTAAGGACGGGATGGCGCAGTGGTTACCGTGTTCGGCTTCGGTTCAAATCCCTCCAGGGTCGACAATAGAGTTGTACTAGCAATAAGGTTTTGGTGCAATGCTACACAGAATTTCAGCACGTTCCCAACCATGGTTCGCTAGTTCAAGCCGATGTTCGCAGGTTTCACCACTATGCATAGCCACAATGGCGTTGCTGACTTTCTCCCTGCAGTAATTCTAGCAGCCGTGATAAAAGTGAAAAACTCTTTGAAACGGCGTAAAACCCAAAATCCCCTCATTTCAAATCCATCACTTTCTGCAAGAAATGTCATGCACAATGAAATACGATATGATTAATATCCTTGATTGCAAGCATATCCAGACAATTTGCTATGATTAACTACAGGGTATCTATGACAGAGTGAAACTGAAATTTTCCAGGACAAAATTATTAAGAAAGTTAACGCGTAGTACATACATGGCTATTATGTATGGGAAAAGGATTTATAAGTATGGGCTTATGTTGACAGTTAATACCGATTTGATTCAAGTGTCAATGCTATCCATGACAGTTGAAATATTATGAAACGATAAGAATGAAAACGTTAACAAATCAACCTACTACGAAAGAAAACATTTACATGATTTTGGAGTCATAACATTTAATGAAAGATAGATATATTATGTATAAACTCATGTGTTTTCAGCCTCAGCTGTGACAGTGGCAAGATAGTATTAATGTGTCATGTGTATCAGGGTATCATGGTACATCGTGTCACTCACGGCGATCAATGATACACAGCTGTTTCCAATCCCATCGTTTAAATCATGTCATTTGATAATGATATAGGAAGGCACAAATCAAACAAATCACTATAAAACTGAAAACGTTCACTGCTATTATTATAGTGGAAACAAAATAATGAATAGGGAACAATTAAGATTTAGGATTAGATTTTAAGACTTTCATTGCATAAAACTATATTCTTTTATAACATAATCAAATAATGACAAGTATATGTGGAGAAGAATTTTTTATGTCGAGCAAACGTCGTTTCAATACAGATTCTTTTTTCAAACGTAATGAAAAGCGATATCGATACGCTTGAAATCTATACAAAAATATTAATCGAAAAGTTGTATTAATGGAAACCTTATCGGGGTCTTAGTGTGGTTAGAAGTAATGTACTTAAGAATAAGTATAATAATCTATGTTTTGGTCGATATTATATCAAATTTGAAATATGTATTTCCATAATGGTTGGAAGTGGTTGGACATTGGACATTTGGCATATTTACCGTCCAAAATGAACGATCGTAAGAAATATATTTAGAAGTCAGTATTAGGTGAGTTCGCGAGGAAACATGATCCCTCCTTTCAGAAAAAAACAATAGATATATTTTTTACGTAATCTTCTCAATGACGTTCCATTTTTTTTATTAATCTAGGGATAACGTAAATCTCAAATAGTTACCTGGATTCATACAATGCGGATTTTCTGCTATATATTTATTTACCACCGTAACTAAAACATCTCACAGTTACGTTTCAGACGAATCTTAAACCAAATTTTGTGCGAGGTATTCCCTGTCGCAAGGTTTGTGAAGAATCATGGCAAGTGTATTTTCATTGGTACGCTGGACACCCTAGCGTAGACCCCTTCTTTGCCTACAGGCCATGCAAGGTAGCTTATGAATTCCACAGAACAAGCCGTGAATTGAGCCAGGGTATAAGTGGAGATCGGAAAATAAACTTTGGTCTCAGAGTTAGAACTCGTAAGCAAAATTTTGTATTTTATATGAGTGTTCCTGACATACTACATTTGTGACACGAATACCTGAATATTAATAGATCTGAGCGTGAGCGAGGGATCTACTGATATTTTGGCATGAGTTTCGTATACATTGTTTGTCATGAGCACGGATATGACTTTCAGATGGTTTTTATTTTGCCGAAGTCGCAAAATAAAAAAAATGATAAAAATAATTAAAGTTTTCGAGAAGAGGCCGCCGTGGGTCGTTTGCAACTCAAATTCAACTGAGAACAATGGCGCTATGCATTGTTTATGATGAGGCGTCACAAGGACAAATTATATTTTGCTTAAGAGACCTAGAAATATGACCTATTATATGTTTCCTTCGTAGGTAATGATTATATAGATTGTAAGCATTATGATACGATTATCCAATTTTAATTCTTTAGAGCTCAGCGCATGTGCGACGCATGAATAAATCGGTTTCCATGAAAAATAAACAGCAATCGTGCTGGCTGAAATTAGCTAAGACTCGGGTTGACAGTAAACTAATTTAATGAAGGGCATTGTTGTATGTCTTTTGAGACGCATAATTTTGACTGACTTACATCAATCAAAGTTGGTTATTCGAGTATCCCAGGAGCGTTCAAATGAGAGGACTGGCGATATTCCCCTGGGTTATGACGATGAACGTCATGATGCCACCAAGGGGACGTGGCAGGAAATGAAACACTTTTAAAACAAATTTGCAACTGCGAATATTTGCATTATTATTTGAATATCAGAATGTGTGCATATAAGAATGAAAAAAGAACATTTTAAATCAGGATGACTAGAAAGTAACTAAGACAACACGACAACGTTGGCATCTTGGGGTTACCATTCCATAGATTGTACCTTTTGTTAACAGTCTACGGTTTAGTCTGCGTATTAGAGTAGTGTTGGATAACAAGAATGTTTTTTTGTTAACTTTTTATTCACTATTAAACACATGAAAATCTGTTATCTCTTCTCAACTCTGTTTTACCTTCTGAAAATAATTCATTGATCTGATCGGGGGTTTTTTTCAACTCTCAACTTCATTTTTTTTTTTTGTCTTCTCACTTTAATTATTTTTGTTTGATTTTACCTCATCTACGAATAAATCTCATTACTCGTTGACGTTATTTGCAAACTTTATTCACAATAACCCCGTGAGAGAATATCCTCAATACACTGACGATCTAAAACATCTTTCAATATTATTAAAATATTATTTAGTTATGTATTCTTTTTACAGATTGTTGCATCATGAGTCATGGCCTTATCTCTTTAGTCTATGTTTGATAACATTGCTTAAATGATCCATCATCTGGGATATGCTGTTGTGTCATGAATGACAAACATACAAGTACAGTAGTAGTATATGAGCACTTCTCACTTTTGTCGTCCATTTGAACTATTCAACTGTTGTTTAAGGGTAAAGGGGGCTAGAAACGCTGTTCACTGAACAGTAAGTGAAGTTTCAAGGCGTCTGAGAAACGGATGTCTGATTTATGGTATGTTACCAGTAGGACGTGAACAGATAATTACAAGCTTGTATGCACGTACCCTTCGTCACAATACACAACTCATCATGTCGTATACATAGATTTTTATTAATTTTAGTACTCATATTGAAATAATACGTTGAAAGAACATTAGGCTATATGCGATCATTTCTTTTGGGAAAACTAAAGGATAATAGCAAAGATGTGAGGGATATTTTCGTGATCGTAACGACTATAAATCCAATTAACGTGACGTATATGCAGTTAAGTTACAAAGAGATGAAAGCCAATTAAGCATTTAAATAACCCTTCCTGTTTTGAAACTAAGGAAACGTGAGCGTGGCTATTTAATGCATTGGAAAACATGATTGGATGTGTATTTGTGTACTCCCTGGAATCACGGATTATTAGTTTTATAATGTTTTACTGAACGTTTCACTACGAATCATTCATTGCTGATCTTAGTAAATGCTGAACGTAGATAAACTTGGAATTTCGTTCATATGGTATCACTAACGATTTGTATGACATTGTCAGATGTGAAGCGTTAACATTAGAACATATCTCAATGAAATGTTTCTAAGGCTATGTAATGCATAATGAAAAATATGTATGTATATATGTATTTTTATATTTATTTCCCTTTTCATATGAGTTACATATATTCTCGGAATATTATGTATTGTCATGTATTCTTTATAATTGCACCAGATTTTGAAAGACTATTTGTGTGCATGACAATTTTTAAATACCTACATGACCCATTAAAATGGTTACGTTATTTTAAATATTAATGCAGTGATATATACGAACAAATAAATAACTTATATTTAATTATGTGGTACTGAATGAATGAAGCTTGAAGTAATAACAAGCTTTTTATTAACGAGGATATTTTCAACATTACTTGTTTATTCCTACATTGAAGATTCTGTATTGTTGTTGAAAGGGAATCGTTCATATTATTGCTAGGAAACTTTGAATTAATATACCGTGTATGTAAATGTAAGTATACAGCATGTCTCATTAACTAAATGGAAGCCTGATGTTATGGCAGAATATACGTTGTTTATGTCAACGAACCAGAGCACCCCATCAATATTTTATTATGAT
The DNA here is from genome assembly GCA_921293015.1 of Phorcus lineatus. Classification (NCBI taxonomy): domain Eukaryota; kingdom Metazoa; phylum Mollusca; class Gastropoda; order Trochida; family Trochidae; genus Phorcus; species Phorcus lineatus. Next base: position 5,629,954 of record OV121092.1, read on the forward strand.
TAGGTTTTACTGTCTGGTTATACGATATGGAATGACAGAAATATATCATTAAAGGGCTTTTAAAAGGGCAAGGATCACGCTTGTAAAGGGCGATTAATAGACGGGGTGATTCCACCTGGGTTAAATTGTCAATATTTAATCTGAATAAGCAAAATCATTGATTGAACGATGTTTCGCTTTTGTCTGGTTTGTCTGGGTATGTTTGTATTCTTGTATTTATGACCGTTATTCGGTATCCAACCTGATTTGGTAACTGGCTTATGAAAAGAACTCTTGACTCGATTTTTTACATTACATTATTAATTACATATATCTTAACAATGGTGATAGATATTTCTTGTTATAGTGTGTGACCTTCACCTTCGTGTGAAGGTCACGATATGACTTTTACATATTACACTCTCATCTTCTCAAGAATTTACACTAGGTTCTATCATCTTCTCTTTGTAAGGTACGCGGATAAGTTAATAATGTCAGCTTTTATATAATATCAGAGCAAAGATAAAACATTTCATTGAAAAGATAACTCGAAAAATCACCCTGAAAAAGCATAAAAAAATTTACCTTGACATAACATCCTTTAACCTTAGGATACGTTTGAAATGACAAAGAGAGCAGTGAATATTAAAACATCTGTTTGTTTCTACAAACACAGAAAAACGTATTGGATAATGTTTGGTCTGTTGGGATCTTTTTAACTATTACAGATGGCCTTTACTTTGTGTCTCTTTAATTTTGAATTGATAATATTCCCAGGCATCATGTCAGCCTAGTTATTGTAACTTGTTCAATTCAAATTTTTGTGTGTTGCATGTGTGTTACTCGAATCGAAACTTGATTTAAAGAGACAGTAGGTTGTTTTATTTATAATGTTATTTCACGAAAGAAAATTAGATGTTTCAAATTGCAAGACAATGCTTTTTTTTAATCAAAAGAATCAGTTTTAAAGGAACCTTCCATCTTCGGTTAAACTATACAAATAAATGACCCTACCTCAAATGACCAAAGAGTGTTCACACAAAAATGGCTAGCAGTGGTTTTTGATTGATACTTGATTATTTCCTCTTCGGCTACGGATAATACGGGACAAACGAGATGTTTTGACCCTATGAGGATAATACATTCGGCAGAAACTAATGTTCATTGGATATAATTTAAAGAAAGAAAATGTTCAAGAAAACGTACCATTGTCACTTTGACACTATTCTTCTATACCTTATTTGACATCGTTTCCTCTTTTGTTATTACACAATCTTTCGATGTGGTCGCTGTATTGATATCAAAATTCAGCAATACAAAACTGGTAACCTTTTCAGCTTGATGCTAACTATACCAATGGTTTAAAATTATTTCCAAGCTTAATTTTAAATATTTTAAGCTTGTTTTCAACCGTATGTCGGCGTTTCCAACCTTACAAAATAATCATATAATTTTGGTATTACGTCAATGTTATATTTTACTTTTTGATACAATTATATTGTCGGACTGAAAGAGTGGGCTCTGTTTTCGTTCCAAATTCTTCATCATGCCATACTTTGTTTCCGTCCTGACGTTTTGTAAATGCATTGTATAAGAGGTTTTTCAAGCCAAGTCCTTCACCATTCCGTAATTGTCCCGAGCATTATCGAAAGTCTGCGCTTTCCAACCTGATTTCAACTTTTCTCTTATCCTGGCATTAAAGGATCGTTACATATCTTCGTTTTGATGCTGATATAAGATCTACAACGCTCATTGAATATGAAGTCGATATCTTTCAAAATACCATGACGCAAGAGGCGACAAGCTGGAATTGAAAAACTGTCAATCTTATTTCTCAAAGGCAGGCATATTTGAGAGCAGATCTAACACAGCCTTTTACCAAACGTTTCCAAATATTCAAACTAAGATTTAAGATGCGTGCTTGTTTGATGACTGGGATGGATCTATTTTGGGACGTTTTACCAAAGAGCTATTTATCCGTTGTAGAGTTAAAAAAACAATGTCTGAATAATCAATATAAAACCGCGAATAACTACGAAAAATTGTGATTTATATAATACATGTATATCCAGAACATCATGGACTGTTTATTTTGTGTTCAGTTTTTGCACATCAATCACGTAACCTGTTTTACGTGACTTTATAACATAAGATGTACATTTGTGTATCATCTTAATGGATGGATGAATTGAAGGTAGATATCTCCCCTGAGCTGAAAATGTAATTGCATAAATTGTTCTTGATATCCGTGGAATATTTATTCAAATTGGAAGATGAACATACATTGTCTGTCCTTCTCTTTCGAAAGTCAATCTCGCTTATTTATTTATGTATATCCCTGTTCTAGAATATCATAGAATTTCACAGGTTGTTTAGATAAATCTTACGGAAGCAAATGACAACGTGACATGTAATGACATTTTCTAATCACATCACCTTTCATGTTTACCTATATATATTTTACCTGTCATTCCTTGGATACATGAAGCGTTCATGTAAGCCAATACCTTTCTCTTTGTACTCTTTGACACATTGTCATATGAAAGGGAATATTTTTCATTAAACCATTACTTATAATGAGATCTACTTTGATTTCCATAGATCAATAGGAACCGGAAAGTTACAAAAGCGGTAATAAAAGTTAATGTCCATGTACATTGTTCTCGAAACAGTGTAAATAATTTACTCATTTGTGACGTAAACTTGTTCCCTTACAAACTCTTAAAGGCACAATAACACGACGTTTTATTTGATTAAATTGTTTCGTGATATCTACTTACGTAATATATATATATATTTTGAAATCACCATTTGCACAGGTAGAAAGATGTTTATTTACAAATAAACAGCGGTATCTGCTATCGTTATTGTGTTGTCTGTGTAAGGTTACCCTATTTCTTAGGCATTCAGTTTTACCAATATAGGATATATATATATATATATATATATATATAGATTAAATATAACATACTTCATATAGTCGTTTGAAGAATCATTTTAATCCGATACTAGTATTTCGTCAATAGTATTGACTCATCAGGGATGAAACGATATGATCGTTAACATCGCATTACAAGCGTTTTTATAACAAAATATACGTACAATGTACAAGGATATATTGTAAATTATGCTAATCAGGTGACATCATGGTTCTTCCTTGTTGGTCTTCTGATTGACACAATCACTCTCTTATGAGTTTACCCCTTGAGCAATATGTTAATGTGACATAATCCCTTTTGTTTTTAAATAGCTCAATTGTAGTTAGAGATATATGTCAGTGATTTAAGGGTTATCATCTCATTGTTTATTTAGTGAGGGTCTATAGGTGTCAATGAAGGACTCTTCAAGTCGTAAAAGTGCATTTGAGACACTGCCCATGTTAGATTTATGAAATAATTTATAGAAAGGAAATATTTTGAAATCACCATTTGCACAGGTGGAAAGATGTTTATTTACAAATAAACAGCGGTATCTGCTATCGTTATTGTGTTGTCTGTGTAAGGTTACCCTATTTCTTAGGCATTCAGTTTTACCAATATAGGATTTTTTACACTTAGGGCACATTATTGCATAAATGACATTTTTTTAATTGCAATCAAAGTTAGATTTTATTTCAAATGTTTTGCCATTGTCAAATGTGAAAGACGAGCCTTCTAATAAATGGGGACATGTGCCACATCTTTTATTTGAACATTTGGAAACTGAAGGTCTTTCTGTTGGGTTTTGAATACCATTTTATTATGTGTTGTCACAAAAGCGATTGTGTTTTGGTCCTCATTTATTTTATCTTTAGGAGTACGTAACTCTTCAAGAGTGAGTGCCTGTGCTTTATTTATTCCATCTTTGATAAGAGGTTCTGGATAGCCTCGCTGCAATAGTGAAGATTTTAGTTCCTCTAATCTTAGAGACCTGAGGTTTTCATTGCTAATTATGGCACAGACACGTATAGCTAGACAATAGGGCAAGTTTGTTTTGACATGTCGTTCATGTGCGCTTTTGAAATGGAGATATTGTTTTGTGTCTGTTGTCTTATGGAAAATATCACTTATGATGTGAGTATTATCCTTCTTGATAAGTATGTCTAAGAAAAGGTAATTCTGTCTCACTTGTTTCCATTGTGAATTTGATGTTGGGATGCATGTTTTGTAGAATGTCATATATTTGGTATATGTCCCCTTTAGATTTTTCCCAAAATGTGAAACAATCATCAAGGTATCTTTTCCATTTTAAGATGAATTCATATATATATATATATATATATATATATATATATATATATATATATATATATATATATATACTTACTCAATTCGACTATTGTGGGCAAAGGTCAGGTGTCATGTTTCAATGAAGAATTTAATGCGGCCATTTTAGTGTAAACACCTTTAAATCATCTTAGCGAAATCTAATCGCGTTTCTTAACACAACTTCATACCATCATTTAAGTAAAACTTACATTGATTACAAAGGATTATCGTTCAAAAGGCAAAAATGAAATTCCATTTCGTCAATCCCTTAATTTCAATTAAATAAAAAACTACTGCAGGGTCATCATTATATCTAACGCGGCAATAATAAAATAAAGGCTTTCGATACTTTAACCCCATGTTTGATCAAAGAATATTCTTCATAAACCAACACATGGATTAATAAGAACTAAATCTTCTTTGATAATGAAAATCATTATATTTCTCTCTATTTTTTAGTTATTGCCTTACTGTCACCTTTATGTGATATTGCAATAGATTGCAATAGAAAGATTTTTTTTTCATATCTTAATTTCCCGCATCTAAAGTCGAACATGTCCTTTTTGTTAAATACCAACTTTTAAGGGTGGAAAAGACAAGTTAAGACCCCTATGTATTGTTGTGACCAAGGTGAAATTTTCAAGAACGCTAACCCAATAGTGCCAATCAATAACTTCTACGAGCGAAAAGCACAAGGGTACTTTTGAAAGAAAGGCATTGCGGTTGTATACATACATGTATTAAAAAAAGGTTATCTCAAATCCCGTATCCCATTTGAATTGGAAAACATCAAAAAAAATAAAAATAAAATATCGGGTTTCACACGATTCTAAGTTAGTACTCAGTTTATCATCACTGAATCTTTCATGGGTACCGTAGGAGCTTTGAAGCAAAAATATGTCCGACAAACAAAATGAAATAACACTGGTAAACAAAAATAAACAATGGTGGAAACATTTGTATTTCATGACTGAAGAAAATATGACTGGTCTGTTTGGGAACAACGATGACTAGACGATATCGAATGTATTAAAGATGAAAAAGAAAAAATATGTTTGTGTCACATGCTAATATTCGTTTACATAATCTCATATTTAAAAAAACCGGATTAGGCCACTTGGCCTCTGACCTTGTAAAATTTGTACACATACATTAGTCATTGCATTGGCTTTCCAAAACCCTCTCCTCCCAAAAACCCCTTCTCCCAAAACCCGCTCCTCCCAAACGTCCTCCTTAAAATCCCCTCCTCCCAAAAAAACACTCCCGAACCCCACAAACCCCCGCCTCCCAAAACCCCTTCCTTCCAAAACCCCCTCCCATCAAACCCCGTTTCTATGTATATAACTATAAGGCACACCAAGGGGTTTTACAGTACAATATCGTATGAAGTCATGAACATTCCCTAACGAAAAACATTACAATACTTTACCATTTACTGTACTTATGCATATGTGCTTGTAGGAAATTATTGAACTGTTTTTAATTACGGCGCCATCTTCGATGCATTATCAGAAAACCTTTAACAATGTTATGCACAATCTTTTTAGAACAGCTTACAATCTTAAAGTAATCACAATACGATATACATTGAACTTACAATTATTGAATGAATAACTGATCAACTTTTAAAAATTACTTTACAATTTCCAGTGAAGTACTGGACAATCTCTAATGAATTACTTGACAATCTCGCACAAATCACTGCAAAATCGCTTATAAATTCTATATAATGAATGACTGATATTCCCTGACAACATGTCGCCAGCTTTATTAGGCGGAGCTAGACATACCCGTTCCCCTGTGTAGACCATTGACATGAAATATAGATAGATAGGTAAGCCGGTATACCACAATACATACACGCACCCCCAGGACACAACCAGTGCACATTCATCGATGTAGTGTAATCAATTAACGATGATGTGTGCACATCTAAAGACTGCACTCTCAAAACTGGTTGATTACGTCTGTTATTAACAACTCAAGCGCGAGACAGGGAGTAATTGAACTAGACGTATTGGTGTGGTGTGTTAGCTCGTGAAATACGCCTGCAGACAATGTTGGACACCGGGATTAAGTCAACATATGGAATGAGTCCAAGTTCTCTAATAAGGTGTGAACTCGAATATTGAACAATATGAATCAAATACATAATCTCATTATATCGCCAATAACATGATTTAGGCGTTCAACTTCAGTGCAAAATATTACCGTTGATAAAACAAACGAAAGGTCTGAGATACTTCATGCCTTTGTTCGAACCATATATTCCCAATATGAATCAAATACATAATCTCATTATATCGCCAATAACATGATTTAGGCGTTCACTTCATTGCAAAATATTACCGCTGATAAAACAAACAAGAGGTCTGAGATACTTCATGCCTTTGTTCATATATTTCACCGAATTTGACTTTATCTTGTAAGGTCTATAAGGTCAGATAGGCTAATACCATGAACAGTCGCCCGGTAATAAGCTTCCACACGAGCCCAATTTCATCTCTGTAACACCAATTAAAAAGGATAAAAAAAATATAATTCTTAAGCACTTAATTAGTGCTCTACTTCTTCTTTTCAAAACAATTTATACCTGAATTCGTTGTGACCCTGTAGATAGGATACCTCTACCATGTGAAATACGCTGTGTATGTCGTTTCTGGTATTGTCCCACACGTTTATATATTGTGTATCAAGCCAAGAGCTCTTGAATGTGGAATGGAAAGAGAGGTAAGGGTTGGGAGAATTAGTATAATTAAAATAAGCTGTCATAAATTCAATTTCGAACTTCTAACAAACTGTGATTTTGTGCAGACATGTTTTTTTCAGAAATTTTATTTTTTAAAATCTTTCTTGAATTTGCAAACCATTAAATAGACAATATGGACAAAGGCTTCATATTTGACATTTTTTCTACTTGGATACGATAAATGCAATACCCGACGAGCTCCAGAACCCATGGGTCACAATTTTCTCTTTTTCTTCTGACCCCGAGTGTCTACCGGTGTATATTTTTATGTCTCTCTTTACCTGTATGCCTGTCCTTTTCTCTGTTTGTTAGCAAATTGGTTTATAGTACAGCTTATCATGTACCAATTTCTTTTATTTAGCGATACGTGCCGTTTAGATAGTGAACAAGTGTAAATTGTATTATTTTGGATCACAATATCTGCAATAGTATTTATCTTGTATTTTCTCGGGTTCTACGTGGGAATCGAACCTATACCTTCAGAGTCAATAAGCAATAACGCTAGCACTGATCGTACCAGCAGATAATCAGCTAGCCCGATTTCGCCTTCTGTAAGAAAGGGTTTCGTATATTCAATTATCTTCGTTACTCATTTGGTAGCTAGATTTTACATGTTACCATATAATATCATTTCATATTGTATTACAGTTTCCGGCCACTAAGTGAGAGATCTAAGAGTTTGTAACCATTTTATATGACGTCACGTCCGGGAGCTCTTGATCTAAACCCAGAGCTTATTTATGGTGCGTGTCTGTTTTCATGTGTACGAGGAAACAATGCAAGATTGCATATCGTCAGTAGTTAAAGGTAGCAGCATTTTCTATGTCCATGTAAAGAAAACAATTCTCTCTTTTACCTTTGTTCACTTACCTGAACTAATTAAAATTCTGCGAAGCTCGTTGATCCGAGTCACGTGACCGTTTAGTCGTTGCACGCTGCACTACGTAGTCTGTATGTAATCTACAGCGCACTTCCGGTTTGATGCATTACTTAAGCCCATGGTTTGATCCGCTGTGATCAAATCTTAATGGACTCGTTACCTGGACGCACCGTGTAAGCCATATTGATCAGGGCTCCACAACGTGAGTTTAGAAGAGAATAATACCGGACACATGTTAGACGATAAAATGTTTTAGAAGAGAGTGAAGCGCCATGTTGTCGGGCTGGATAATGGATCTTCATGATCTTTCCTCATAGATCAACAGTATCGCTTCGAAGAGGTGCATGAACTTGCTTAAGTTATAAACGTGCTACAGTTATGATCATTTCAACCTGGGCATTGTTTTCGAAAAACATTTTCCCGTTATGATCATGTCACTTTAGTTTTACAATTGCGCCATTTTCAAAGGAACACTTAACGTATGACGGTCATTAGATGGAGGTATAGGAGTTTCGTTATTTGCATGTATTTGCCCTTGCTTAAGTTATAAACGTGCTTCATCTACGATCATTTCAACATCGGCATTGTTTTTTTAAAAATGTCGATCATTAGATAAAGGTATAGCACTTTTGTTATTTGCTTTTAATTGCACTTGCTCAAGTCATAAACTTGCTTCAGCTATGATCATTTTAACATAGGTAGTGTTCTTAAAACATTCCCATCTTGATCATGTCACTTTATATTCACAATTGCACACTTTTCAAAAAATCACTTAACGTATGTCGATTATAAGACAAAGGTATTGGCGTTTCGCCATTTGCAATTATTTGCATTTGCTTAAATCATAAACATGTTGCAGTCATGATCATTTCAACGTAGGCATTTTTTTAAAAGAAATCCCATTTTGATCATATCACATTAGTTTCACAATTGCACAATTTTTCAAAAGATTGTTAACCTTTATCTATCTTGAGACAAGGCTTGGTGTTTACTCAAATTTCAAAGAATTCTCAAAGCTCAGTGTTTGCATCGACCAATTGCACAATTCAAGTCTTCTTATTTGCATGAACAGTACGCATCTAATTACGAGGTGAAATATCGCCATATGGCCGATTCTCGTGACCCAAACACTTGTCATTTATGAGGGATTGCTGAAGTAGAAATAAACTGTAGGCAAACATATATGATTGAGTATGTCAGACTGGGACAACAGGACTACATTAGGCCAGATTAATGTCTCTTGCATTATTAGTCGTCTCGACACTTGATACATCTCGTCAGTGTTTTCATCAGCACGGGTAATGAGACTCTTCAGTATAATAATGATACTGAGTCGAGCCACTCGATGGAATCAAAAGATTGCTTGGACGGTGGATGCCTTTGATACGCGCCATGCAAACATCGTCAAGTTACGTTCTTGGGACAATTTTTCCTCTGTCGCTCGTTATACATTAATTTTATATCCTTCCCCCTTTCATATCGTCTATGTATTGATAAAAATAAACATATACACTGTTGCTGCCGTCATGCTTATACTGTCCCTATGCATTCTTATTATTGTCTTCTCACGTAGCTATTGTGGATAAGAAATTACATACCCGATGGAATCAATAAATATTTAATTTTGATGCGCAAAATATTTCATTTTCTTTAGTAAATGACTCTTTCTGGCGTGCTTTTACCTTGTGTATTTGTTACATATTTCGCTCATGATGAAGTCTACATTATGCTTAGTATAGTTAATGTCAGTCAGATCGTTTGGTGTACTTGTCTTTCTCAATACTGTTTACTTGTTTTATCTTCTTTCCTTCCCCAATCTCTCTCTCTTTCAACCTCGCTCACATATACTAGTCCTGCTTCATGACTGTGTATATAAAGGAGCCTTTAATACAGTCTAGGTCCACATTCATCAAGTCTAGTTTAACTGAATACACAGGAATAAGGAGCCCAAGTAAAGAAATATCATGAATGAAGGAACATTTAATTATTAAAATTTTTCATACAGTAAATTTTGGTCTAACATATTTCTCAGCTCTGATGTACACCCTTACCTTTTTCTCTCTATGCATCGCTCTTACTTTAAACATACCAAATCAGAGGCTGATGATGACCTTCTTGTAAGGCTGGACATCAAAGGATTTGGTGCTCTTATATGTGTAGATAACTCAACGTCGAACCATAATCAAACAGTCTAGGTTTGAATCTCCAGAGACCGTGTAGGCATTTAGGTATAGGCAGAAGACGTAGATGGAGGAAAGTGGTTGTGGTTTAGGGGAGAGACGGAGAGAAGGAGTGTGAGAATTTGAGAGGGGAAGATGCATTAGACGGTTAGGGTTATGTTAAGGTGAAAAGAAGGAGGGGTAGGGGTAGGAATAAATCCTTGGGGGAAGGGGTGGATGGGACGTATGTCGTTAATGTCTGATGAAGGACGATACATTGTCCACTTTCGTTCCATTTGTAAACACTGGGAAATGAGAGGATGTTCAATCCAGAGGCCTAGAGTACTTTATAAAAAAATTTGATATGCTGATATTGCTCTTTTCTGATTTTCATTGCTGGATATATAAACATTGGCAGATTCTCTATCACAATATCATTATTACAATTTAATAAAGATGAGCTCTCACCTAAAGAGTTATAGACATGATACAATTCTTTGAGGTCTTTTCTTTGTAGATTATTATATAATGGGCATAGGAGCAAGACATGACAATAAGAGGGTGTTATTAGGAGCTTTGTTTGGGTTTGGAAACATATTGATATTACACATTCTTAAGAGCGGAAAAATATTGGGGATTGAGGGAAGGGAGTAATAGGGAAATGTTTGGAGGAGTAAGGGTCTGAAAAAGACAGATATTGTCGACCAAGTTCAGTAATTAGATTTATTGTCCAGCAGATGTTTATGGTAAACATTGCACTATTGATTACCTCGGGGATGAAAGAGGTTTATTAACTTCGTTTCACAAGATTAGATGCTTAAATGTCCAGCATTCTGCAATGTCAGAAGGTCAGGGACAGGTCAGAGGTTATCGTATAGCTGCATGGCTGATTAAAGAACTCGATTGACCACATTGTTGTAACTGACCATTTTCCATATATATATCTTGATATCACATATTGCACACAATTGTTACGAAAGGAAATTATTTTGGATATAGTTCATGTAACATGTCGAAAATATATTTGTCATCCCATGTCTTCCTTCAGTTTGTACGTCAACAATGATTTGACTGTTGCACTGCCTTTAGATTATACATACATTAAAATCAAGCAAGGCACAACATTATATGGCGTTTCTTTATGTCATAGCATATTAATTATTTACTTGAATTGAATAAACGAAGGATTTAGTGGTACAAAGTAAATATGAAAAATAGTAACAATAAAACGTATCTTACACAAACTTATCAATGTTTAGAGAAATGGATTAGCAAGCTTAACTGAACGTAGTAGGTTCATTTTAGAACTGCTTTGTTTGAGTAATAATCATTACCTTGCAAATGGTAATATTTATCATCCTTTCTTTGAGATCACTTGCTTTACCTTAAAATAAACGTCCTACTGTTCTGTGTAGAATTATGTATTTAGGGTTTACCTTAAAGACAAAAAATCCTTGACCTAACAAATATGGTAAATCTTAATTTTCTGTTTAAACGTTATCAGATTGTTATTAAATTCATGCATGGAAACCACAGATATAAAACACTAACGTATATAGGTTTGTTTTCACTTAGTATGTAAATGTATTTTAAAAATTCTTTTATAAACGTTACTTTATGTCAACGTTTCTTAAAACTAGGGTTTTAATAGGCATGAATGATTTGTTCGAACACTTTTATTATTTTTAACTAAGCCTCACTAACCAATGTTAATAGTTTTCTTACGTTTAAGAAATCAAAATATTACAATGTAATTGGTCCCATTGAATAATGTTTTCGCCAATTTTTCAATTTTGAAAAGCATGCAGGATATAATGGTAACTTCAGCATTTGAACAATCTTTACTTGTCAACGAATTTTTATAATTGCCACGGAAGGCCGTATTGGTCCGAGAGGTATAAATAACAAACTAATTTTAATTGTGTTTCCCATGAAACAGACGTGTCTGGTAGGAGTCTATAGGGACTAAATATACTTAATGAGTATGTCAATGGATCTTGATTGTGTCCGAGTAGCAAGAGGAAATGAACTTCATCAACCTGTATCACCCACGCTCTGTAATTTCACGTATTGTTAATCGACGTCGCAAATTCACATGTATATTAATATCCTCTATCTATCGTTGACGAAAAGCAGTGGAATTATGTATTTGAAAAATTTTGATATTTTCTTAAAGGTTTTATTCTGATCAAGATCTATTTCTTTTGTAAAGGTTTATTTATGTACAATGATTCCAATGTTTCAATATTAAGTCACCATAACCGATGTGTAACTTTTACAATGAAAATAATCTTGACAGGTGATACATATTTTCGGTTAAAGGTTTGTAGATTTTGCAAACATTTCAAATCTTTTCCAAGATGATTTGTCACTAAATGGTTCAATCATTGAAATTTATATCACTTTTATTCGGCTCGAGTTAAAATTTATATCTTGTCATATTTGAGATACAAAACAAAAAATAACTTAATAATTATAATATAGTTTCTCTGTAGTTATCACAACAGTTAAAATGTCTAGTGAGGTAGTCATTTATAAGGGTTATAATAAAAGTTCCCAATTTTGATAGAGAATATTTAAAACTGTATAATTAATTGGCATATGCGTCAGCATTTTTGGCTGTGATTGGATTTATGTATCTAAGAGCGATTTTTATACTTCTTTTCAGTTTACCCATCCAGATACCAGTTAGTCAAATCCATTTTTCTTGATTTTTCTTACACCGATGTAAAATGTTACAGTCTTCACGGCAATATTTTGCATTTCCGCTAAAGTTTCCTTTAAATAATTTTATGGTGATTATGCGTCAGACAGAATTAATTAAGTTCATATCGTTGTCTCAGAAAGTTGAATTAATTGACTCTTGTCTGCATTGTTTTACGTCACTAGGAGGTTTTTTTTCAAACCTCAATTTTGAAAACGACCTAAAAGAATATTGTAGCGGCGGCGGTTCCTGTCAAACTGTCATCACTTGAACACGAGCAATTATTCCCCAACTGTACGTGAGGATTCCAATGCCTAGTCGCAGGCTCCATACCTCTATATCGCTTTGAGCTAACATTCGTGAGGAAATTATAAACAGTGTGTGCAATCAACATGTCACGAAATGTAATACAAATTTAAGTTTTAATTCAAATTTTGAATCTTTGACCTTTATGCGTTTTAAAATTCAGTCCAAAAGTCAAAAATGATTAGTTTCGGAGTAAGGACTATTTTTTGCTACACGTAACTCACTTGTTGTCACAGTTGTTCTTCTACTCCTGAAATAAAATGACATCGATAGAAACGTAAACATGTCATAGAAAAAACAATTTATCGGCATGCTGCAAGTAGTATCTCATATTCTTTTTACTATCATCAAAATTTTGATAAGTTTTGTCATTTTATCTTGAAATATGAATGAAAATAATAGAAATAATATATATGTATACATAATATATGTAAGTGTGCATGTTTATATATATATATATATATATATATATATATATATATATATATATATATTTATGCTGTTTTACTTAAGGATGAGTAAAAGATCCTTATCGCATGGATGCAAAGGGAATACACAACACCAGTGATGTACACGCCATTAGATGAAGTGCAAGCATGTACATTTTCGGAGATGGATCTAATGAGCCTATGCTTCGTATACGAAACATATTCCTTACTTACGGTACACGTGGATTGACTTAAGTCAGATACAAATTCGACACAATTATCCAACTAGAAACTTTGTCGATTAACTGATTCTTGGAAACACAAGTGATAGACAACTCTTGGATACAAAGGGGACATGCCGATGTTTGATACACACGGGAAATATACTACTACTTGCATTCGGCATTATTTAGTAACGTGTCTCTAAAAACGATGCATCAGGCATGAGAGATGTACTCTCGGATACACAGGGGGTGTACTGTTCTGGAGTACACAATAGATATACAGCAGCGAAAGCAGGGCTCAACGCGGCAGTCTATCTTTGCCCACTGTCAGCATTAGTTTCAGCGTGTCTCATATTCTGAATTGCTTCCATTCTATTGGAGTGGACTTCTCTTGCTAGTGTAAGTGCTTTCCTTTTGACGACTTCAAGCGTTGAAATAAGTTCACAGGAATAATCAATTGAATGACTGAGCTGCGAATAAAAGCTCTGGCGAGGATGTAATTTAGCACGTTGAAAAATGTTAAGTGTCGAGAAAGAAGTTATTAGTGGTAGGGGAAGTATCATTTGCAAGATTCTCACTGTCTGATGGTCCCGCAAGCACGGAACGAATGTTGAGAAATGTCTGTCGTCACGAACACTGTAGTGATGGATACCATTAAGAATAGATCGGGGTAATTCGGTAATCTCCGGAGTGAGATTTCAAATGTGTTGGAAACTTACAGTTTTCAGGTGTCTGGCTTTGCGAGGGCAATTGTCAAGAGTAATTATTTTGGTTAAGTTTTGCATATATATAATATAGTATCTATTTTTGTAAGTGCACAGTGACCTTATAGAATCGAAACATGATCCTTCACTAAAACAAGTATCTCACTTTTTCAACAAAAATTCAAGTAAAAGTATTTGTGTTTATATGAACGAAAGATTGTAAAGCATGTAATTTTAGCATAAAAATTAAACGGTTTCTCATTAATCAAAAAGAATGAATTTGACATTAGACTCTTTTTTATATTAGAATTACTAACTGTACTTTCACCAAGATAGGTTCAAAAGTTAACAGTCAATGTCTGTATTCACTACCATTTGACAAATACGTTCCTTTAAGATTCCGGGTTGTTCAAATTATTCGTCGGAATACATAGGTATTTTAAGGAAGAATAAGGAAGAATCAGATGATGAACAGGGCCTGCTTTCACAAAGCAACCTTAACTAAGGTTAACCTTAACTCCCATTCTTTAACATTGCACTAAGGTTACCTTAAGGACTTACGATCACCTTAAGGCTCTCTGAAAGGAGGCCCAGGTGTGTAAGATTTTACTGGTTTCCCGTTCTTCGTTTTCGTGTCACTAATGAAATATAGGCATGTTGGTTTTTAGGTACTTCATATTGTAAATTATTTTATTTATAACATTAAATCAGATCAGTGAAATTAAAAGGAGGAAATTGCAGACAAATAAACGTTTCCGTTACTTCAAACGGTATTGCAAATCGGAAACTCTCTTTTTTTGTACACTTGAATAAAATATTCAAAACAAACAATGAAAATTAACCATAGTTGGCATCGCAAAAACATGCCTTTAATTTTTAATTACTCGTAATGAAAGTAAACCATAATTGTCAATATGTGTATGATAGCGCATACGCCCATACTCTTAGAATCATTATCTCAGTTGGAAGTCATGAATATTTTGTCAGCTCATAGGGACATAAACACAAATCGCCTATGCGTGACTTTCTGAAAGGGCTTTCAGCATAGATACAAAGTCTTATCCAACACGTCTCCTTAAATTACTGTCTCTTGCTGGTTTGAGGTGTTCATAAAACCAACTATGAAATAAAAGTATAAAACTTGAATCTTATGGGAATTGCAATGCCTTTGTCATGCAAGTTGTTATTCTACATGAGTAAATAGTGTATCCCATGTTGACGCATACTGAAAGATATATTCATTAATAATGATCTACGTGGTGCCCTAGAAGATATTGATCTAAGTAAATAGAACAAAGAATGCGATATTCGTGCGACGCAATATGTATATGATTAAATGAATGCACTATTGTTTTGAAACACATTTCTTAAACGAGCTTTCTTGCATGATCATTGAAAATATTTTCACAATGTGAGAAGAAAGTTGGCATGTCTTCAGGAATCTCACGATTTGTTTGGTAAAATGAATGTCACATAGATTTGTAACCTAATAAATTATCTCATTTCATGAGACACCTTATAATTTTACAAAAAGAAACTTTGATCCATTGTCATACACGGTTTTGTAGGGCATTTAGGGGACAGTTAGTTTCGAATTATGTTACCAATTAGATAATTCGTAATGACAAAGCTATTTTCGTATTACTTGTTCTGATGGTTTCACATTACCCTTTTAACTGACAGAAGACTTGAGTCTTATTTCATTGAAATATCCAGTTTCAAATTTTTAAAACGTCAGTGCTAATAGAGTAATAGACGCTTCAGTATCATCATAATTTGGTTTAAATGGAAATAGAATAGAAACTTGTGAATATACCACAAAACTTATGTACTAGTATATCATAGGCATTTCATGCTAAGATATGACTGTAAATTTATTTATTTCAAGATCAACCCCGATGTTTTATTTACAGCAGAATCCCCAATAACTTGAGTGACTTTTTTAGAAATTGATTTGGAGGTTTACTGCTGCATCAACACCAAAAAAGAGAGAATAAAACTCGTAACATTCTCTCGTAAGTCACCAACTTTCTGCCATTTTCTCTAATCAGTTAAAAAGAGAAATGATTCATACTTTTAAATCCAAAATGGGAATAACTTTGACTGAACGATAAATATCCCATGCTTGATGATCTAGTTCTATCACCTGCATATCCATCATATCGGTTATAACGGGTATTAAACTTCTCAAAGTAGTACTTGATTCCTGAACTCAGATAATTGGTAGTTGAGCGTGTTTTTTTCTTTATTTTTATTTGTCCGACTATTTTATGCCAAGATGGTAGATAAGCGGAAGCAGCTGTAAAAAAAGTCATTACGAAAACAAAAGATGGTTGTAATAAAGCTAAGATAACCTTTAATGTGAGCCTTACTCTTGAGACAATCATGATGCATGGTAATAGCTTTAAGTGGCCCCTTAAGAAGGTCGTAACTAAAGAAATGATGGAGCACCACCAAGGTGACCGTGACATTAGAGGAGCTCAGAGAGACTTCACATACATCAGGTAATTTTAGTCTCTACACCCGACCCATTGGTTGTTTCTGTCTCACTGGTGACAGTTTAATTCTGAAAAACGCATCCTTCCTTCATACAAAAGTAAAATATATGTGTGCGACTATAGAAATGAATTTCCGGAACGTGTGTTGAAGCTTACAGTCCTTCCTCTTTTCAAAGTTTTTCCAGTTGACCCTGAAAAAGACATATATCCCATAGGCGCGTTTGAAAATTTTTTAAAAACCCCCATGAGAATTTGAAAAACGTTTTGGTGTGAAAAGTAATTGCTTTTATCTCGTATGTTTTTCTGAAGGGTTTCTTTTCATTTCCATTTTTATTGTTTGCTGCAGACTCGCGTTGAGCCATTGCCGCCCAATTGATTTTTTTTCATTATAATTTGTGAAAAGTTTCATTTTATCCGTTGACGTTTATTGTAGTCCCGTATTGAATTTTCCTGCCTTAATATTTCTGTGTTGTACTTCTTGGTTCGAGTTGACCATGGAAACAACTTTTTAACCGATTTCTCTCTCTCTCAGTAAGAGTTTTTTCATTGTTTAGGGAAGTGGGTGGTTTTAATTCAGTTTTGTTTCTTAACTATTACCCTCGACGTTGCGAAAGATTAATTCATGGTCACCTGAGGTGAACTATTACAATTAACGTTGAGTAAAGGAATTTCTATGAAATAAAATGTCAGTTAATGTGAAATGATATTTCCTATTCCCAAATAGATAAAGTAATCAATAAATATCTGAAGTGAAAAACAGGTGAACGCGAAAATGTTAACCTTTTATTTTTCTCTAGCGGGAGCACCAATTATGATGGTAACTGTTCTTAATGGATGATCCTTTGACATATTAATTAGCTCATATTGTGATATTGTTGCTATCTACCAGTGATTAGGAATCAAATCCTTATCTAGTAGACATTAAATTGGGTGGTTTCAAAAAATCACATATAGTGTTTTTTTTTAGTATTATCAATTCTGCTTGTGGGAACACAAGAAAAAATGTAATTGTTATTTCTGCGAAAAGCAAACGATATTTAGATAAATATTCTGTAAAATGCGTCGCTTGTATATTAGTTTGATTAATCTAAGATAGAAGTTTTGAAAGTCGCAAAATAACTGTCATATTTATGTTTTTATCTCTTTTCTGTTCTATTATAACAAGATTTGCTTTTCCTTCGACAAACTAATCCTAATCCTTACATAAATATTATTGAGCCATTGTTCTGTTATTGAATACGCTTTTATAGCATTGTAAACGAAATCATTGTTTGATCTATATTTTCGTTACATCTCATTGACCTGCCCTATTAGCCTATGATATATGAAACGTGATTCAAAGGCAGGTTATATTTGCACGAAGGCCTCATTAGGTATCTATTGCAATTAAAGTCGGGTAATAAAAGCCTTTTTAGCAGTTACTTCTGGTCCATTAGAGTAAATGTGAATATGTGACAGTGTTGCTAAGTGATCAAATGAACTCCGCTTTGGTGTAAATTATCTCTCCATTGATCCAGCCACTTAATTCTGTGTCACTCCATTATCAATAGTTATACCTGTCATTTTTCTCTCACAACCCAGTGATAATATAGGAAAAAAGACCATTCGAAACACTCAAATCAAATAAGGGCTCTCTATCAACACAATTATGTCCATTGATAACTGATACCTGTTCCAAAAATAACGGCATTGTTACAAAACACCGCTTAAAAGATATGTATCTAGCGTAGCGACAAAGGGTGGTTCATAGTCACCGTTATAGAAAGATCTCATTAAAACAGTTGTAATGGGCAAACCTACCTCGCTGCCTGATGATCTGAGTACGTGTGATGAGTGGTCCTGTCTTATGTATAAGCTATCTCCTTCCATAACTTCAACCAAACACAGGTCCTTTCGGGTCGAAGGTTTTTTAGCCACATTTGTCCATTTCTGATTGACTGTAGTAAAATGTCACAAGCGATGACCGTACCAAAGAGTTTTCAGATAATAACTCAGCGAGATAAGAGATTACTGAGATTGGCAAAAGAGAAAGCAAAAGTGCAAATGTAGCAAATGTATTATTGATACTCGTAGAGCCTGCATTTTCTTTTTAAATGGTGAGACTTAAAGTTCTTTCCTGAAAGCATTTCCTAGCATATAATATAATATGTATGCGTCTGATAAAGCAATATTACGTGAGTACACATTATCGATTTGCAGAAGTAACTAAGTCATAAAATACTTTACAAAACAAAACAAAAACAAAATACGAGCCTTCCCCTAGATAGAGAAGAGCCTAATTCGACTATATCCAAGCTAGTTGTGCACTCAGCGACGATGTTTCAATAGTTATCAAAAACCTTCAGTCATTACCTCAGGGAAAAGTAGACTGTTTTCGACGGTCCACTTGGCACTTTGAGTCTTTTTGATAGAATATGGCCACCTTGGGCCTGTGGCAACAAAAACAGAATAAGCTTTGGAAAACAACAAGCAATCGTCCCATCGAAAACGTGGTTTCATTGGCTAAAACTTTGCAGACAGTTTGTCTCGCATTTCTTTGCCGCTAGAGGAATCTGCCGATCGCCCGAGAAGTGCTCATATTCAAACAGAGGTTAGTGTAGGGTTTTATAACTCTACCTACCTTTTTGGAAGAAAATTATGAACACAGGATCCTAGCAAATGTGAACGTCGCGTAAGGGCGTGTTCCTTAGACTTTTCCTAACTTCTTCAAGAAATTTAAAAAAATGGCGAGTGATACCGACTAGTAAAGACACGATAAGTATCCATATTACATCTGATAAAAAGACGTAAATCCTGTTCTTTGTTTCCGTTTTCTGGATGAAATTGTCGCCTCGAGTCCTTTGAAAACTGTTTTATAATACATTGTTACGCTTCTTGGTATAATAATGTATATAATTCTGGCGGCTTATTAGAAATACTATTGAAGATCAACTGCTTCTGTTACACTCTTTGTTAACGTTGTTTGTGCTAATATTAAGTAAATTCGGATAAATTGAATATGAATTATCTTTACAGTTATGCCGATGCTTTGGAAAAGGGTGTTTGTTAAATTTAGATTGTTTTCTAAATGCTTTAAGGCATGTAAAATATAAAAGTGACAAACACGGGTTATGCAAGCTTCAAAGTCGCTTGAGAATATTTTTACTTCTAGTTACCTCAGATAGGGATATTTCGAGTGCCCATGCGTCTACCTTGTCGGGTGATAACTTTTACAAATAAAATAAACGTGGTTCAAGTCTCAATTAATCTAGTTTCGTTTGATGACTTGAAATGTTTTAGAACTGTCCACACTTATCTTTTCTCTGAGAGAGCTCTCCTATTGAATTGTCTGTTGATTTTTACACAATCTATTACTTGGGTTCTCCATCCGAACTCTACCGCAAACTTTTTAAAAAAAATATTCAATTTATCATCATTGAGTGAACGTGTCGTTTCCCAGTTGTTAAATTTGTATTTTTTTCAAATCAGCCGATGAAACTACCATATAATTTACACTAGGCCTCCATGTTTGGTTTCTCAAAGTCTGTAATCTCGTCAAGGTCTCGTTTCTCCTCGTTATCTTACGATCAATAAATCCCAGCTCAGTTTTCCCCACATTTGCCTGATCGAATTTGGGCGGCTTTATTGGCGTTCTTCTGCCAACTGAGTGCTGTGCGCTGGACGGTAGGCAAAAGATGCTATCGGAGCTATGTTCCCATCTGAATCAGCGTCCCGGGCCTATGCGTTCCTCGGCCAAAGCAAAAGGATGTCAGTGAAATCATGACTTGGCTAAAGCTGTATGGCAAGACGAAATATACAACATGGAATGTATTAAAATGTTGGATCCGACTCATGTAAATCTAATTGCTGAAAATTATACGTGACATGAAAACATATGATGTTAATCAAGTGTGTTACATGAAAAAAATGTTAAACATGGTTAACACTCTTGTAAATTTGACTGATAAAGCAAGATTGGGTGTAATATGCAACCATATGGTTATATAGTGCTAATCAACTATGTTATCTTTCTATGTGACGAGTTTAAATCATTCTATTCTTTAAAGGATAGTCGGGGTGTTTTTGTGGAATCGAAATTCAAGGGCACACTCCTGTTTATTCTTATATATCATTAATAAATGGTCATTACACAACACAGTTGAAACATGATAATAATAGTCAAATTTTGGTTGATCTAGATTTCATAACTTGATAAATAATAGCAAACACACGGCAAAAAAACAGTGAGAAATTATAAGTTAATCATCTGCGCTACGCGCGTGAAAAACCTTGCTAACGGCATCGTTGATTCGTCTTCTCATAAGTCTTTTATTAGTGTGTGGATATTCTATCCATTTATATAGTTTATTGTTATAATTCTGTAAAACAAGTAAAAGTACAGCGCATTTTGTCATGTCATTCCATGAAGAAAACAGTATGCCTGACCGATAGCCGATAGGACAGACTCTTAAAAGGACAATCCTACCGGGGTATTTTTGTGACAAGGGGATTTTTCTGTTTATGCAATATGATTTTAACATTACCAAATTGAAACAAGTTACTTGGCGTATGTTGTTGGTTGAGTTAGATTTGACAGCCGGATAAATGCGAGAGCACACTCGATCGGTAAAAATAAAACAAGAATGAAAAATGAAGCCATTCATGGGCGTGAAAAGCCTTGCTACGGCATTATAAGGCATTGTTGATTACTCTTATCATAAATCATTTTTAAGAAGTCTGAATATTGTATCATTATAGTTTATGTTTATAATGTTTTAAAATTAGGAAAAGAACAGTGTTTCATTTTTCCTTAAACATGGCGGAGTGTGTCCGATAGGCCAGCCTCTTCAAACTGATAGGTGAAGTAGTGTATTGAGGTGTGTGATACCTGGCAATGGGAGTATTCCTAAAAGGATGAGGGCGAAAACACGAAACAAAATTATCAATATTGCTCCCTCGTGCTTTATATATTTGAAAGAATTATACTTACTTTACGATTTTATGCAAACTTTTAAGGAAGTACATGTATGGAATGCGAATTAAACAACCTGCATTTTGGAGAAATTAACTTTTATAGGAAACTTTAATGGTAGAATTTGAGAGTATTCGTTTTAACCCTAAAAAACATGTCAAAGAATATACGATATCGGTAAATCAACACCGTACGACTTAAGGAGCAACTCCGTGAGTTTTTGGAGTCATGTATTCCAAACTTAATGAATGGTGTCATTTGATCGCCAAATATAGACTGTTACCAAAAAGACACATATTAAAGCTAATTGATTTTTAACAGTGACAATATGAAGGTAGAACGTCGCAATTATGATCGAAAACCGTACAGTGGCGCGCTTCAAATAGTCAAACGTAATTTTGGAGACTTATCTAAAACAGCCAGGAGGGCAGTTAGGAGTTGATAGTGTTTGTTAAGTTATATTACTAGTATCCATGAATATTGTCACGATATCTACACCTCTGTGCATTTATAAGGCTGCTTTTTTAATTTTAATTGAAAACCAGTATTTATTAATATATGTCTATTGGGCATGAAAAATTCAGATGTTTTGATTTTATATCACCACATATGACATTTAGCTTTGTATCAAATGTAAATAATATGTTATGAAAATCACGGAGTGGCTTTTTAACACTCTACAAGCAAAAACACATCCTGCTACGTCAGCGTATCCGCAAAGCTTCTGCAGCATCATAGGCGCTAACAGGAACAAATACGCAGATGTAGCAGGATTGTAGGATCAGGATTCATATTGGTATCATACAAAAAAGAAATCAATCTTTTTTTTCTAACAATCATGACAATTTCAAACACGTTCTTTACATAAATGAAGTGTTCTCATGAAAGTGAAATCCAAGTTAGCAGTTGCAGGACAATGCTTTTTAATCAAAAGAAGCATTACTTATAGGATGTACCATGTTCAGTTTACCTATGCCATTCCATTTCACTAACCAAAATCATTTAAAGGTGTAAACTTAAAAATGATCGCAAGTCTCATTGCTGGGTATTTGATCATTTCGATTATGATTGAGTATAAAGAAGTTTGACCCTCTGAACATAATACAATACAAGGGTTATTTGGGACATTTGAAGGAATATAATTTTCGAACAAACGCGGTACTGCATTTTAAAGAATCAAATCACAGAAACCTTTGAAAACATAAATTATGATAGAAAATATTTATATCAAACAGCATCTTACACTTTGGAGCGAATTATACGAAAATATATTTTTATGATAAATGAGAATTGAGGAAAATCGGAATAAGAATGCAATGATCTTTGGGGAAAAGTTATTATTTGTAAAAATAGGATTGAGAATAAATAGATATTGATCGTAAAAGAAAATTCCCAACGCTTTAGAAATCTCGGTTTTATTCATGCATGTACTTTATGACATTAATCACTAGAACTACGATGCAGCGATTCGGTCACTTTTTACCATATTCATTTTGTTAATTAACGTCCATTGATATAAGGTTCTTGATACAGAGGAGTTGTCGTATACTGTAAATTTTATCACATGCCGACTGCTATTCAATTTAATAATCGATGGATCGGCTCCGTATCTTTTAGAAGCATATGTCTTTAAATAGATTTAAGAATTTATAGCACAGTATCAACGTTTTGAGACAAGACAGAAAAAGTTAATGCTGTTGGATGCTATAAATATAGTGCTATGTGACTGTTTCTGGGTCTGTCTGCTGAAATAATTGACTCTTAATATCTCACTTTTGTCTATAATCTTTTTCTCGTCTTTCTTCTATGTATTTTTCTTCCCCTTAGGACTATATGATATCATATTGCACTTATTCCATTCATAAGCATCCTCAGATTTATTCTAGCATCACCCTCAAGGAATAGTATTTTCGATGCCTCTATTAAACGCTTCGTGAAACCCGTATAGACTTATACCTTCCCGAGTTTAGGTACCCATTTGAACAACTTGGAATACTGAGAGCAACGTCGACGGGAGTGTCCTTACTTTGGCCCAGGTCACAATTATTTGGTGCCTTCACCAGGATTCTAACACAAGTCATTGGCGTGAGAGGATAGCATACGAACCATTACATCATGGTTCTTCCTCTTTGTCTCCCCTTTTAAGGTTTTTCTTTACATATAAGTTTAGTCATGTCGATTCTGTTTTGTTCCATTCACAGGTTTCATTTGTTTACTCGGACTACTTGAATACGCATACTACTAGAACAATTTCTAAGTAATGAAAATGTCCCATAATCGCTGCCATAACTTCAACGAGCACATAACCACGGCTTAGTGAAACTTCTACAGGCCAACATTCTGATTTATCTTTTCCCATAACCAATCCCTGTGTCTCTTCCTGTTTCTCAGTCTCTTTATGTCCCTCTTTGTCGCTGTGTTGTCTCTGCTTCACATACTTCTCCCTCTTTGTCTTTGAGGTGTCTCTGTTTCTTATACTTCTCCTTCTGTCCTTGTGTTGTCTCTGCTTCATACACTTTCTCCTTCTGTCCTTGTGTTGTCTCTGCTTCATACACTTTCTCCTTCTGTCCTTGTGTTGTCTCTGCTTCACATACATTCTCCCTCTTAGTCTTTGTGTTGTCTCTGCTTCATATACTTTCTCCCTCTCTGTCCTTTTGTTGTCTCTGCTTCATATACTTTCTCCTTCTGTCCTTGTGTTGTCTCTGCTTCATACACTTTCTCCTTCTGTCCTTGTGTTGTCTCTGCTTCACATACATTCTCCCTCTTAGTCTTTGTGTTGTCTATGCTTCATATACTTTCTCCCTCTCTGTCCTTTTGTTGTCTCTGCTTCATATACTTTCTCCCTCTCTGTCCTTTTGTTGTCTCTGCTTCACATACCTTCTCCCTCAGTCCTTGTGTTGTCTTTGCTTCACATACCTTCTCCCTCAGTCCTTGTATTGTCTTTGCTTCAGATACCTTCTCCCTCTGTCATTGTGTTGTCTCTGTACATTTCTGCCTTCTTCCCATCTTTCTCTCTTAAATACCATCACTCATATTTACCATGCCCACATTCTACGTTCTACTGTTCGAGCATATATTTCATTCATTATTCCACCCTAGTGTACTGACATTATGTTGATAAGGATAATGAAAACGTCCAATTTGACGCCAACACACCTCCCATTTGCATATGTGGGTACGGTTGAGTGAGTCTGTTGTGCGTCAATAACAACTGCATTGCGTGACATCATCAGATGGTGAAGATGCCTCGTATGACAGATATCAGATGCAGTGTGGCACGTGACAGGATGTGTGTGAATTGGAGATTTGAATTTAACAATCCGTGGGCGAAATCCCAACTTATCCCGGATCACACAGTCTCTAACTTCAGTGATACGACGAAATTAATGTTGGTTAGGCGTGGCATTATACACCGAACGCTCTATTTGCAAGTAAGTATTTAATAGGCATAAGATTATTTTAGGTAGAAGTGAATACTTCTGTTTTTGTCTGAAAACAGGAAGTAAAAACTTCAGATTATCGCTTTTTGAATTTTAGACCTATGTTAATTTGGATCTCGTTTGACGTGATTACATTTTAGTATAACGTATCAGTTTTTTTACTTAAGGATCCGTCTTATCTATGACATAGTTATATTCGAAGCTAGATGGGCGAGTCGGTTAGTTGCTGATATGCTGGCCGTGTTGCCAGACTCTGAACGTGTGGGTTCGAATCCCGCAATGGACTCGACTAAAAAAGTAAAAACAAATTGCCCTATTGCAGATAATGTAAACGAATATAACAACGTTAAGTGTGATCCCAAATATACCAGATTTAAATTTGTTCGCTGTCTAAATCGTATGAATATATCTTTCTTTGATGCGTTTGATTCAAACGATCGGCCTTACTTTATTGGGGATAGAACTTGTTGAAAGGTTTTGAAAACAATGCTCCTCACATCTTGTATGGTTGTCACGGTTCGTTCTATATTTTCTATTAAAACCAAACCAAGTTACATTGTTTTATTCAGGTGGTGAGTGCTTAGCTCTGTTTACAGCTGACATTGAAGTTCAGCAACATCGGGCGCGGCTCGTCGGATGGGCGGGTTGACAACTTAAGCTAGAATAACGGAGTGTTTTGATGATGCCTCTCCCATGAGATACGATTTGAAAAACTTGTTGTGTCCTCTTTGGCAAGAGATTGTCTTAAACTTTGATTCTCGCGATAAATATGATGATAGGGTAATAACCCTATTGTGCCCTGATCAACCACTGAGTGGATAGATAATTGCGTCTATAAATGGACATATTTGTATACTTATCCGGGATGACACCATTGGACCAATTTTCTTGAAGACGGTTTTGGTTGGCTTGTGTTGTTATTTTCGTAAACACATTACCTAGTTGTTTCCCATGACGGTAGCAAATGAGGATATCTCTAAGTCTATGTATTTCTTCATTCATGATTTGAGGCAAACCAATAAGGCACAGAGCGTTTTGACGTCATGATTTAAAAGGAATCCCTTGCCTTTTGGATGGCTTTTAAGACTTAACGTCACTTTATTTTGAGGATACACCCGCGAATTTCATGATCTTCTATAAAACCATTAAGGATGCTAACAGTGAAGTAATATTGTCATAATAACAACAACTGTCAAATGTAATTCTTAAACAAATGGCTTAAATAATGGGTTCAAATGTTTTATTTGATAGTAATTCCCATTGCTAGTTCAAGTATGTCAGGTAAATTCAATATATAAATCGTTTTCATAATAATATATAATTTTTAGGAAACTGACTTATTATACAAACAAGGCATATGAGTTCAATATCATTCAATTACAGTCGTCTGATGTACTTAAATAAACAATGTGTTTTATAATTTAATATAGAGGCTCATAAAACAAGCCTATTGAGGGCTGATTTTTTCCACTACCGATTGAGTTTCCTGGCAAGATCGTCTCAGATTCTTACTACTTTTGTGTTGATTGTGGGCCAATCAAGCAGTGAATACGGCCGGTCAGCTGGTAATTAACCCCGAGGGAAGGAGTTATTCCGAGTAAGCGAGAGAGTACCATATCACACAATGAATGATTCACGTGTCTTACTAAGATGATGAGTTCGGACAATGCTAAACGAATACGTTCTTTGATTCTGTGCTGGATCGATCAACAAGTGGATCTACTTTAACCGTCACTGGTCACTTGGCGACCTCGTTCCTTGTTTATATCGCTGTCTTTTTATCGTCTACATTAATGCTAGTGGGTTCCGCAAGCCTCCATTGGGGATGTGTTTGATGGTGGAAGCAATCATGGGTAATTTGCCGTCGATATTGAAGGTAGACGCTCTGGCGATACTATTCCACGCACTCCCCGAGTTCAGCACGATTTTGGCTTTGCTGGTGATAAAAACCCTCTCTTGTCTTCCAGAGACAGACCCAGTGGGATAAAAGTGACTCCGCGACTTCAAGAGTTCTTTTCTTCAGAAAATGAATAACGATATTCGCATGAATCGGACTTCTCGACAAATGAAAGAGTATCTTATGTAAACATCAGAAGTGGATCTGATAATTTACTTTGAGCTGAAAAGAACTTCGAATTGGGCCTTTAGGTAATCCTATGTTATTTGCGGATCTGATAATTTAATACCATGTCTGCAATCAAAACCTATTCTTCTCAACTTATCAGTGATTTTTTCTCTTTGGCATGGATGAACAACTCAACAAATTGCATCATTGAAACCAATTTTCGAGCAAGCTGGATCAATTGTTGATATAAGTGGAAACTTCTTTCCAATTTCGTTTATATATGTACTTTGTCTGAAGTGTACTTACGTACACAATAATCACCGTTACTTACACAACAGCCTATCTCATAATTATATATATAGCACAGACTAAGCTATAGATATTGTTTTTATGGGTGATATTTTATTAGTGCGTATATTTTATCTAAGATTAAAAATACCTTATTAGTTTTGTAGAGATTATTTACTAAAACACAGGCAAGGAAAATTCTGGTTATAAAAACTGTACTCAATGACGGTGTTTACAAATGTATGATCCGACTTTCATACAACCTACTAACCTTCAAAAGAGGCCGTAAAACCTCTCTCTTCAGACAAGCTTATCTCTCCTTATCTATTTCACAATTGTGCCACTCAGAGCGGAGAGATAGCCAGATTGTATATTTAGTCTCACCTCAAACATTTAACATTTACAGTATAAGTTCAGCCATCCCTATTAGGGGTTATGAAAGACCAAAGTCATGCGGTAAAATGTATAAAATTAGATATAATGTTGTACAAATAAAACTTTACGTACACTGAAATATATTTTTAACCATATTTCTGAAATTGACACTTTAAGGATAAAAACTCTACATTATATATATATATATATATATATATATATATATATATATATATATATATATATATACATAAAAAAAACATACATTTGGGGTGGAAAATATAAATTGTAAGTTTTGATCATCAGTTGAATATATTAAATCATCACCTATAGCCTTTCATTAAACGCGATGTTCATCTTCAACCTCATCTTCACAAAACTCGTTCTTTTAAAATGATGCCTATCAGCCAGTCTCAACTCTAACCGGGGTAGCTCATAATCTGCATGGGGCCAATGCTCCATTGGGTGAGCATGCACTGTGCATCGAATTAGCGCTGTACAAATGAAGTGTAATGTTATGATTGGTGAGAGAACTGAAGCTTACTCTGTTCTTGTTAGTTACGTAAAAGCTGTATTTAAGGAGAAGTCTCAACATAATTAAGGTCTTTGATTTGTGTGCAATTTATCGAGTTTGGATAACCGTTGTAACATGTGTATTGGAAGTCAAAACAGCTATCACATCCGATCGCCAAGTCCTCAACTATTTAAAATGTGTAAATAATGTATATTTGTTAAGGTGTAGCATACATTTTGACCAAAGGTGGTGTTCACCAGGGATGTTTACTAAGTCCTCTATTTTTTCTTGTACCATATGGAAAAGTTTCATTGACAGAGCCTCAGTAATTTTATATCATGCGCATTTATTGTTCTGATTGTTATCAACGCTTTGGAAGTGTCAAGTCATATGATGATGCTGGAAAAAAATAATGTCTATGTGTTTATGATCTCACATGTCGGCAACGTGTGATCGCATAACAACAGCTGGCCATGTGCGTGTATTGTTCTGTTTGTTTTGGTTTGTTTTGTATTCATAGAGGAAATACTGAAACGTGTTAGTCTCCAATTTGATACCTGTTACATCCGGCTAAATATTGGTTAAGTATTACCATTTGCGCAAATTGGAGATAGGGATGATTTTGAATCTGGAAACGAATCTGTTGTACATATTAGATATATCTAAAATAAGGTTCTGCATAACATTGCCATCAGGACACCAGCCCTTACTTGATGATGGTGTTTTTCCAGGACAGAATTTTTTTCATATCAATTTTGTTGGCGATTTTGTCTACATAATCTCAGAAATCTATCAAATTCAACTCGCTATAGGTCTTTAAGTAACTACATGATAATTGTGTTCGAATATGCTGTTTTTAAGGCACAACTAGCAATATTACCATTCTGTTCACATCTCAATCGCCATGACCTCCCTATATTTATCTATTTTCACCCATGAAATTTCCTATCTAAAATTTAAACATTATCTGCCTTTTAGTCTTCTTATCGAACAAACTGGTTGACGATAAGGCTTGGTACATACTGTATAAAACAAGTTAATGATATTTTGAAATTTAGAAACTATTAGTAACGGTGTATTGTTAAATTGACACACTGATAAAATATTAATCGTGAAAATTAAGACATCCCTACTTAAATTATCCAGTATAAGGCTTATAAAACCATCGGTTCGCTACACGAGAAGTGTCTTGTATCTACACTGTCTGATTGGCTTAACAGCGAGAGGTACTACCAAGAGTTTGTTTTGTGAGATTATTATCGTTGCAAGATAAAAGTGTCTTGTAAGTTGTAGTTTGGCTTGACCAATCGACGTAGCTGATGGGGTTACTACACTCAAATTAAAAGGAATTTATGTTTGTGGATTATAAGAAAGCAATGCAAAATACAGCAATGCGCTTTTGTTTATGCTTAGGCTACGTCAGTTGCTCTGTTTATACTTATGTCAGTTGCTCTGTTCATACTTACGTCAGTTGCTCTGTTTATGCTTACGTCAGTTGCTCTGTTTATGCTTACGTCAGTTGCTCTGTTTATACTTACGTCAGTTGCTCTGTTCATACTTACGTCAGTTGCTCTGTTCATGCTTACGTCAGTTGCTCTGTTTATGCTTACGTCAGTTGCTCTGTTTATGCTTACGTCAGTTGCTCTGTTTATGCTTACGTCAGTTGCTCTGTTTATGCTTACGTCAGTTGCTCTGTTTATGCTTATGTCAGTTGCTCTGTTTATGCTTATGTCATTTGCTCTGTTTATGCTTACGTCAGTTGCCCTGTTTATGCTTACGTCAGTTGCTCTGTTTATGCTTACGTCAGTTGCTCTGTTTATGCTTACGTCAGTTGCTCTGTTTATGCTTACATCAGTTGCTCTGTTTATGCTTATGTCAGTTGCTCTGTTTATACTTATGTCAGTTGCTCTGTTTATACTTACGTCAGTTGCTCTGTTTATGCTTACGTCAGTTGCTCTGTTTATGCTTACGTCAGTTGCTTCTGATTAACTCTGGTTTTGGATGCGACTTAGACGCAATCCTTTTTCGGAGGCAATTGATAGCGCAGTGCAAAGCGCTTCGATTTCTGGTGAAGACGATCAGCTTCCCGTCCCTGGTTAGTAAACGTTATCTGTTATCTACAGTTTCCTTATAGAATAATGCGTTACATGTTTGAAGCCCTTAGATAAAACTAAAATTTCTGGTCTCTTTAGACCGATACAAATTATGTGTCGTTGCTATTTCGTAAGAAAGATCTTTATTTCATGAACGTAAAAATTCTTAATAAAAAGATGGACATCTTTAACAGAAAATTCATATCACTTTGATATACTAGGATTGAGTATAAACATCAAAACCCTGTGTATTAAACAGTGGAAAAGAAGTCTTTTGTATGTCCAATGAATGTTTTTGTTTAAGGGCGACGTTTGGGCCAACAGATGACCAGCGTTAGCCGGGTATTAAAATGGTTAAAGATTATAAAGGGTAAAGAGATTGAAATGTTATATGTACTCATTTTTTTCCTGAATTTGCATGCAATTTGAAAGGGCCCTTTGAATGTCACCGAATATCAAATTGTCACCAGGTATAGCCCTAAGATTGAAGGCGCTTGATCTCGATGTTACAACGTCTTTACAATGCATAGGTTTGAAATTGACGTGGGTGGAAAACAGAAAGAAATATCTATTATGAGATCTGAATACTCTCTGGTAAAGTTTAAGCTTCACAACGATGCGTATTTGTAGTCACAGTTTTCTTGGGGGTATTCCTCGAGCTGTGTAATTGGACTCTGTAACATAAAGCTACCGGCTTTGCGTAATTCCAAAACCTCTTCTTCTCTCTCTTCTCACAGGAGTATCCATAATCAAAAGTGAAGACATGTTTAACCATGGATGGTCATTTGCATGTTGGAATGTTGTAAAAGAACTACAACCAGAGTCTGCCCCATGAGGAAATACGCGATATCATTGAACACACATTGCAGATTGAGTGATATGCCTTGTTTACACGCTTCTTGCTTTAAAAGTAACACACAGACCTAACTGTGTGTAGAGTGAGATACCTTGTTTACTCGCTTCTTGTTTGAGAAGGAACATACAGACGTCTACTAATGACATAGGCATCTTATGTGGAAATACTTCTTGGTGTGCATAGTGTTTACACACCGACTGACTCATGTTAACAAGGCCAGTTAACGTTGTTTACAGCCTCTCTGTTACTTTGTTCTCATTACAGTTCCACTGCTGTACCAATTATCTATTGGGTCAAATGCCGGTACTTTTCTTCCAACGTTGTCTTATATGTGTCTTCTGAACAAATTGGTTTTGATAATCTCTGAATACTGAAAATATCATAACACATATTGTTCTTTCATTTCCCGTCAGAATAATTACTGTTATAGTTAGATAGTAATTGTTCACGATAATAGAGGATACTTTTTAATGTTATTGATGTAGGGTCCATAACGAAAGAAGTGGGTTTTCTTTGATTTAATCTTTATAGACACAAACGTCCAATGAGTTCATTATGACGTCAAAAGTCACGATATTACACATCAATCACATATACTTTTGTTAATTGTCCTTTTCAAATCATGATACTGTAATGTTAGTTTTTTTATCAAAAACCTTATGTAGAGTTGTGCAAATCTTGTTAAATTCAAGAATTATCCAATATCGTAAATTACATGAAACAGAGATTATCATTTCTATAGTCCTTGTTGTTCCCTTGTTAACATTATCAGTTGTCTAGTTTTAACATGATGCATATGTTGAGTTCGTGGTATCCAGTTTCAGATAAGAGCCGTTGTTTCCAGTAGCGCTTTTATCACGTTCATGCCTGAAGGCTGTAGTCTTCAATTTTCAGCCCAGGTGTAAAAGTGACCGCTTGAACTGGAGATTACAAGGAATTATCTGCTTCTCACAATGATTAGCAACAGATAGCAGCGAAAAGCATAACAACTGCTGGGAGGATTGTCCGGAAGAGCTCATTCTGGAGGATAAACACTGACTTGTGCTACAATTACATGATATATCAAACTAGATTCACTGATACTGACGGCCTAATTGGCTGTTAGGACTTGAGTGGTCAAACTATCCTGGTTTAGCACCGTTCGACCAACTGACCGGAAGTGTTTTTCAGAAAGTGCTTCTGATTGTTCTTTGATTATCTTTAATTGTGTTATTGTGTTCATCTCACCATAACGATAACACTTATTAGCTCACACTGCTAAAGACAGATAATTGGTGTTTCACGACAACATTTTAAGTAATATGTCCCGTTGAAACATATGTGTTTTGTCTCAGTGCAGTGAAGATGTCATACGACTGTTTTATCGTGTTACGTGAAGACTTCTGCCAAACTTAAGGTTTGCGACATATTAATGTTACCGGCTCGAGTTGTTCCTTATACCAAACGAGACAGGAATATGTTTCCTTGTATTAGACTATACAAACTTTAGAATGATTGGAGATGAACTACAATGTACACTTGAAGTGTATATTAACTACCATTTGAGGGGTAAAGGGTTATCAGCAACCAATCATCACGACAAATATCATGCAAAATGGGACAAGGAATTGACCCTTCAAACGAAAGGTAAGCCTCGGGTCATCCATCCAATAATTATCGAGCCAAGCGTTGCTGTACTTCATCTGGTATTCATAATTTAGCTTTGCTAAGGAACGCTGTTGCAATTTCAGAAATTATATCTCAAGAATATAACTCGTATTTAACTCGCTTCAATTTTTTACATTATAAATATTTGACTCAGGTCATCGGTTATGTTATTTTTAACAAATCTGCATGAATCTGGTATTATATATGCCTATTCGTGTGTTAAAGCTATGCCTTTCAATAGAATTCTGAGACTACCAAACAGAGCAAATTGCGCAATCACTTGAAGTAATTGTTAAATCAACAGAGGCAAACAAGAAGTGCAAGACCCATCACAAAACAAGGAGAATCCCCAATGGCATTTACAGTCAGTCCTTGAGTTGATGTATAACATGGAACTGACTTTATTGAGTGGAAAATGTGCGGACGTATTTTCTTGATTCCCTACTTACCCAATAACAGTAAATCAAAGTGATTTCTTCCAGCAAAGTCTTCACTCTTCATTCTAACTTCTGAGTTATCTTTCATTGTCAGGTCGTTGCTATTAATTCTTTTAATTCCCAGTTACCGCTTAAACTCTGCTGACAATACAATTGCGTTTGAACTTAAAGGATGCGTTGAGAAACCTAATCTTACGTTTACTGTTACTAATGAACAAGTCCACGTTTAGATGTAATGATGTACTTTTTTTAAATTTCAAATTAAATTTCACTTCTTCTAATCAGGTCAAATAGTACACGTGCGTTTTATTCAATATAGCAAAACAAGTATATAAAAAGTCCCGTTTAGTTGATTGTTTCTGTTGAAATTAATCATATCAAACTCTTTCCTACATCGTCTAGATTAATCTTATGTTATTAAATTAAACTTTAATACTGTACGGCAATGATATTTCTCATATAACGAAATTAAGTCTGAAATCTGTTAATATCGTAGCAGATACATTTAATGCTCTTCCTAGTTCGTCGTAACAATGTAAAACGATTTTGACTAGGCTCTTGATTGCGTCTGTACTGGTTTGGGAACTCACTTCCCTGCGACCAGACGGGTTACGATTATATGTAAGTACATTTATGATCGCTACCTGATGCCAATAACTATTAAGTTAATAACGTCGCTCTGAGAGATGTTCAGTCATATTGCAAGTATCTGCCAGACACAGGACTGGAACGAGATTGTGCTATAGTGGTTCATTGATTTCCAAGTCAGACGAAATATTTCGAATACGAAACATCGTAATAATGACATTGAGAGACATCTGTAATATACATGCTACTATTGCACGGCGAGAGGGTTTGATGACGAACGGTCTTGTCGTGATTACATATAAGCGAAATCTGTGTTGGCATCAGACTTGTTTATGAGCCAAGATTTTTATGTTTCCATGGCCATGCTTTTCAGAGATCTGTGATTGCAGGAGACGAGTTTCATATCTGTCATCATTTTCATCCATTATGATCATGTCTCGTCAATAAATTTACAAATAGGTTTTATATCAAAATTGGCATCTTGTACGCTAGACGTTCAGATGCATTGAATTGCGTCGAAACAATAGCCATACAAGCAATAATAATATCTCTGCTTTACTATGCATGTTATTGCCTTGTCTCAGTAATGTCATATATCCGGGCTTTGTTTTCCGAAAGCTCAAAAACAACGAAATTGATATTGATTTGCTACATTCTGATGTTAAAACTACACCATTCGTCCTTTCGAATGCAACGTAATACACATTACGATGCTGATAACAAATGCGATAAAATCAAGTGTTACTTAAGCTTTTTAAGTGAGCAGATTTAATCTAATGATTTCATGGAAGTAACTATGCATGCGTGGTATTTATAATCCCGCACACATTTTGGGCATGCCTTTGTGACTTCATCAAATATTGCTTGAAGAAGAGACAAGAATCCTCAGAAATATGCGAGTAGAGGGGTAACCAGTAACCATTGTCTTGATAATCAGTCATTTTATTTTGTATTTCGATGTGGGTATTTAAATGAGGAAATACGTTGCAAGGTCCTATGAAATAAATCGATTGTAAACGTGATTGTCCATGCAGCCGTAAGTTTCCCTATAGAATTTTTGTCTGACGTAGAGAAGACTATATTCCAGAATTTCATTTGTTCCAATATTGGAAATTGGCGTTGGTATTTCCGTGGTCGTCTCAAATCATCTTCTCTATTCATCAATTCCGATGTGATAGCGTTCTCATAAAACATTCATATTTATGAACAGAGAAATTTATCGGAAGTGGAGTCATTATTGAAATTTCCTTATTCTAAATGTTTTCATATGGGAAAAGATAAAAGCTTAAATCTAGTGTGGAGGTTCAGCCACAAAATCGCCTGAGCCCGCTTGATTTGATTTTAACGTTTTAATGCAAATATGAAGAGGATACGAATAAAGTTATCTAACATTAATGACATCTCCAGTATCCATGCATTCATAGTATTCATGCGGTGGAGATACTGCATACAGTCGTAATGTATAGGGGATATGGGGAGTCTTATCCTCAAGGAAGTAGGCTTATATTATTCCTTAGCGAGAAAATTTCCTATTAAACTCAGATTCAAAATTAATTTAACAAATAGAAAATGAATTATGGATAAGCATCTGATAAACGTCACAGTTGGAAACGTTCGCCTGAAAGCTTTGTTATATTCTGTCTTGTATTTTGTTTAGCTCACTAAATGTATTGTTTTGAAATATCAGTTGTATTTTTTCTCGTTTTAACATCCAAGGTTTTAATCCATGAATCCAAGTCAAAGCCTTTGTTGTAAACTTTATAATTTGAAAATAGTATATCCGTTATTGTTCGTGAGATGAGATGAGCAATTGAGTTCTATTTCGCTCTTGAAACAAATATTAATTACTGTGTTGATTTTTTATCACGGTTTGAATGGAATGCATCCTGTTAAACATATTACTAAACTTTTCAAAGAAAATTCATAGAAGTATCGACCCTTTGTCGTTGGTTGCCAAGTGAAATTTCAATAATAAGTAATTTTTTTAAAATATAGCTTGCTAAGAATACTGCTTCATGCATATGTAGCATACTAAAATTTCGTCATTATGTGTTTTAGATAAGTTGATACAATCAATCGAAAGGACAGGTTCCAGATAATGAGTATCAAGGATATTATATGAGTGTCCATGATGTTTACGACACGATATTAGTATTTCCCGAGCGAGAGGGATATACTGATATGAAGGCACGAGTGTCGTAATCATAGTATGTCATGGACACGAATATGATATTCTGTTTATTACCGAAGTCGTTAAATCAAAGAAACTAATCAAAATCAACATCAAAGTATAGGCATAGGCGCATTTGGAACACAACGTCATAGGCGAACTGTGACGTCAAAGAATGGTTTTTGACGAGACGTCACAATGAAAAAGTGATATTTTGCCCCTGGACATCGTATGAAAAATATGAACCCCGATATGATTACCCTCGAAGGCAATAAATATATTTATTTTTAATTTCGTGGATGTTATGATATATTTAAAGTACTTTTACTGAAAATTGAACATTACGATAACAATAAAGCTTCCAACTGTTATTGTTAGAACAGTTCTATTTAACAGCAGTATTAGTCATGTGACCGGAAATGCAAATACGCACGTCATTTGTTACTTTATTATTTTACTTGTAGGAAAGCTACCATCTCGTTTGAAGCATCACTGATTGTATGGTCACTTTCATACGAGAGATGTTTAAACTAAATAACATAAATTTAGATTCATGGCTGCCTCATCAGAAAAATGTCAAAAAATCGAAAAAGATGCGAAGTAAGTCCTTATCAAAAGCCATGCAGTGATAAAGAACAATGTTGCCTATTCTTCTCTTGTTCTTGTTGCCGATAAATTTTGCGCTCCTAATCAATAACATAGGATTTCTGCTGAAAAATAAGAGCAAATATCTTAAATTAGTTCTTGTTTAAGGTTTGCGTAAAGCAGTAAAAATTTCGAAGCCACAATATTTTGATTTTTCTTTTACCATTTTTAATTGACCTCATGCTCCTTGACAGACATAATTGCATCAAATCGTTGAAATTCACAGCTGAATCCTTCTTTATTTAAACTTGTGGAACTCATAATAGCAATTTTTTTCTCAGGAATGTAAGACCAGTATATAGAGTTCTATCATTGTTTTCTAATTTATCAAAACATTGATCGCAAACAGTCATCGTTACTCAAAAAACATTTTAAAGTTTACATTTCAAATACAGTTAAAGACTTGAAAATTGATTAAAAAAAAAGACGTATAATATCAATAAATTGAGAAAGTAAATCGTGGCTAATGCATGAGAATCATGATTTCTATGCATTATCAACTTCTTTGCAATAATCACAGTTTGGTAACGATATTTTGTCAGAAGAATCTTCAGAGCATGCTACTGTTGATTATGCACCAGCCAACTTTCTTGCAATAAGGATTGTTAACATTATTTTATGTGTAATGAATATGTTTTGAATGTGGCTGAATGCATTTGTCGTGGCTTGCGATTATATTCTTCTTGATTTTGTATCTTCAACTTGAATACTTGTCCGGGGTTTTTTTTCTACCAGCAATTTTGGATCGGCTCCATTTCTGAGATGTGTGTGTCATTATGTGCAGATACATAATAATAATAACGTCTTTTAAGTGGTCGACATTCAGTAGACACTTATCTTGTCGTGACTTTTGGTATGCAAATAAGATATTGATCATTCCTTAGATAGATCTAGTAGGGTTCTGTTAGACGATGAAGATAATCAGTTTGTCTATAAAATATGTTTGGCACATGATATGAAATTGGTTTGTATAAAAAATGATATAAAAAAGAAGTCAGATAGTATTATAATTTGATTGGTCACCAATCTGTTAATGGGCCGAACCAATGATGCTGAACTTCACTAATAACGGTAAATTGATTGTGAGCAATGAAGATAACAGTAAGCAGGTTTGTAAGGGATTATCTTGTAGTCTTGATGATAACCTATTTACTCTTTCATCACAAGCCTTTATTCTTCGGCTTTCATTTAGTCGGCAATGACCTCAACTTTTTCAGAAATAGGTTATGTCCTGAATTAGATTTCATTGATCATCCATTGAATACTACTTGTTAGGCCCAGATTTCAGATAGCGACTGTCAGTAATTTTCAAACGCAAATTGGATCAAGAGTCTTTACTCCAATATAAAGACATCAAAATTATCTGATTTGTACAAATTGGAACCAATTGGCGACGATGCAAACAGTCAATCCACGTCTTGATGGTTCGTATAAGCAAATAAATAAAATTTATCTTTGAATATGGTTCATTTGAGATGTTATAGAGATATGACTGTCAGATGGTATTGGTTTTTGTTCAAAACAAGCACCTATTAAGATGCGTATAGTTGTGTAATGCAATATTAACTGATATTATCGCATGCTAATACGTATACGAGAGCTCGGAAACATCGCGTTATTAGCTTATTCAATAGATCGTGTTCCCCTAATCGTAAAAGGTCACTGGATAAATGAAAAATTATCTAAAATTGCAATCCTTGTTGATGCATGTTGTTAAATAGCAAATGCTTATGTAAGGTAATATGATTGCAATAAATGCCCACTTAATAGCTTAAATGCCAACTTAGTCAAAACATATATGTTTTAATGTTTCAGTTGGCAAAGGTCTGATGTCAACTATGTATGAGCTAAGCATATGAGTTTTCTGTCGTATGTTTGTGTGATTTATAGTATAATAATTCTTTTCCTCAGATATTTTGTTTATATTTGCTATTAAAAAAATTGTCTTTATCAGCAATTAAACTATCTGTCGTATGGGGGCCTTTTTTCATTTTTTATGATATCATATTTTATTTAAAACTATGTTATTCGCTACTTGTTCATATTGAAACCCCGTGTTTTTTAAAAATACAAAAACTTCAACACGTATTACTCACTGCTTGTTAATCTTGATTTATGTCCAAAACTCTTATAAAATATGACTGTTAAATAAAACAAATTCGTACTACTGTCTACATGACAACCACTGTTATTAATTTTAACCTATCAACACAGGAAATACTTTTGACAGAATAAAAACACAAATGAAAGGACCTAATAGAAAAGGCTATACAACGTTAAACCAACACAATTCGAGTCAATGATTTAATACAGCAACGTCGGGACGTTTTTGTTTGAAAATGACAGAATTTAGAGATGAAGTCGATTTGTAACGTGTATTTACTGCATCGATCGCTATATTCGACGAATGAAGTCTAGTTTACATTTATAGGAAGATTCAACAACTTCAATGAATTAATCTAGGAAATTAGGACTAAAACTTAATCAACGGAAATCAATATCATATGATGAACGATCTACAACGCGTAAATTGAAAAGGAGTTCAAAGAAAGTTATTTACTTGCAGCTCTCGTGTATTAATATCAGAAATAGATTCAGAAATGGCGTCATTGCGTCGAGAGAGCATCTCTATATTTAGAACTAGACGTTATCTAGCCCCAGACGCCCAGTTTATGGTAAATTTACGACCTTAGAGAGAAGAATGCATTATTGATTCCCATAGGAAGGAGCGATCGAGACTGGATAGTTACTTTCGGTCCTGCATATATACCTGAACTATGTGAAAGCTAGTTCTGTATAACAATGTACTCTAGACATAACTGTACAAGTTTGAAAACGAGGGCTACTCATTTACAATTTACTGATTCCAAATTTTGTTGAAATTATTTAAGTCTGAAATTATGGCTACACTCTTTACAGCATAAAAGTACTCTACCTATGTGTACCGACATTTTTATAAACTAGAACTCTTTACATTTTAGTTTCTTATTCCTACATTTTACGGGAGAGTAGAATTGTATTTTTCATTCAAATCAGCATAAGTGATTGAACTACGAGTAAGGTAATCTTACATATTTGTTCTCTAGCTCAGTGTACGGAAAGTTTTGTGAACTGTAGCTGTTTACAATTTAGTTACTGAATCCAAATTTTTACGGGAGTGTAGATTTGTATTTACAATCTATATAGCATAAGTGTTTGAACTATGAGTATATAACTCTGCTCGCCATAGAAGCCCTCGTCCCTTATTTACAGTTGGTGTGCAAGGCATTATTCTTCTATTAGTATTTCCCAGGAGTACCAAATGTAAATGTTACTGTCTTGTTATTGGTCATTCTTCATCTGTGTACAAGTTACTTGCAAATTGTTGTACTTGGTTTATAGTTCTACGCATAAAGACAAATTAGTTGAGTTTAGTCCCTTAGTCCCCTAATTACAGAAGCTTATCACAACGGTTATTATAAGTGTTCTCAACGGAGACCTACGATGCCCACTGTACTTTACAGAATTTATATATTGTTCTGGGTTCAAGCTAGTTTTGTAATGCAGATAATCATTGATAAAACTTAAAGGCACTCTTTTACGTTTTCTTAGGGATTAAAGAAACATAAATGAAACCAATTGATAGACAATCTTTTTAAATCAATAAAAGGAGTCCATAAAGAGCCACTCCGTGATTTTCATAACATATTTTCTACCTTTGATACGAACCTAAATGTCTTATTTGGTGATCTAAAATAAAAAATCTTAACTTTTCATGTCCGAAAGACATATATATGACAAATACGAGTGGTCCATGAAAATCTAAAAACAGCATTATAAATGCACAGAGGTGTAGATATCACGTCCAATATACATGGATACTAGTTATATAACCTAACCTAACAAACACTATCAACTCCTAACTGCACTCCTGGCTGTTTTAGATAAGTCTTCAAAATTACGTTTGACGATTTGACGCGCGCCATTGTCCAGTTTTCGATCATAATTGCGACGTTCTACCTTCATATTGTCACTGTACAAAACAATTTAACTTTAAAATGTTTCTTTTTTGGTAACAGTCGATACTTCGCGATCAAATGACACCATTGATTAAGTTTGGCATATATGACTCACGGAGTAGCTCTTTAAACAAACGACCCTAGTTGTGTTACCTTATTCAAACCCTATTCCCTAACTCAAACCCATTGAAATGTCCACATGCATTTTTCGATGGATTCGTGATCATTTCTAAGACGTTAGTCGGTCTGAGAATGTTGGTGTTGAACCGTCTTGGCACAAATTCTTTTACACATATACTTATATTTATTCTCAAATATTTTAAGAAATGAAATTTCCCCAAAACGTCCTATAAGTGCTTTTATTTTTTGGTTTTGTATTTTACTGCAGATTTTC
This sequence comes from Phorcus lineatus, assembly GCA_921293015.1. NCBI lineage: Eukaryota > Metazoa > Mollusca > Gastropoda > Trochida > Trochidae > Phorcus > Phorcus lineatus. Next base: position 5,671,293 of record OV121092.1, read on the forward strand.
AAATAAACATTATGCTTCATAAACATTATGATTTTACTATACCTGTGCCAAGTTAGTTATCGACTGTATCTAAGAAAATCAGTAGACATGTATATAGAAACTAGTTTGCTTCTTCTAAATCTTTATAACATCGTTAACATGTAAAATAAATTAGGAATAAATTTTAAGAAAATGCTATCTTTGTGGAAAAACTTTTTACGATTTCTACACCTTTTACAATAGTTTGTTTAATCACAATGAAAAATACATTAATGTTTCCCAAGAGCAAGCGTTCAGCTTGCATATACTCTCAAACACAATCTTATTTCACAATAAGGACGTGACTATGCAGAAGCCTTGCCATTCCTATGTATATAGACCAAGTATTAACGACGCCCAGTTAACAGTAGCTTTGTTTACAAGCAGTATGAGTCTGCCGTTATTGCTTCCCGGAGGAAATAATACAGACAATGCATTCATAATTTTGTACGTATAATATATCTGTGTACGATAGTTCGGATATTATTTATTCCCTGTCAAGTTTGAACAACATCATATTAGTTCTGTCCGGTATATGAACAATGTATAGCATCTATGTGTATTTCCGTGTACGATATAGTTATGGAAAGATATGTAGCTCTACGACAGAAAATTCATTCCTAATTTGTTTGATCTGCCACCAATATGTACATATCTTATGATCTGGGAATGTACATAATCTATACTAAAAACAATCTAAAGAAATGATTTACTTTACTTTTTTTACTTTTGGAACAAGATAACAATGTTAAAAGAGTCATGTTATATCAATAAATTCTAGAGTTAAGAAACTGGACTACCTTATGTTTGCAAACATTGCTAGAAATAAGAAATTAAGGTTCTTAATCTTAGGTTTTTAAGGTCAACTCTAACCCTTACGAGATCGAACCCGGAAAGTTTGAGTCTGTTTGGAATATCTTTAGATAGTTTCTGGCACACATATTTACATGGTTATTTATGTAAAATAGCCATTATCAACCTGTTGACAAGCAGTATGAGTATCTGTTATATTATAATGTAGTACACTGATGCCTGATGCATTCTGCCTGGTGTGCATGGAAGAGCAAAAGAGACAAACGGTTAAGAAAATAGAACCCTCTGTAGGGGCTGTGCCGAAATAAGAAGCAGGCAAAACCCCAAACTGTTCCTATTGATGAAAGATACGGGGGTCTTGTGGAAATAAGTCAGGGACAAAAAATCGCTAACATTCCGCAGAGTTGGTGAAAGATCAAGGAATGGAACCTGTAGGGGGTCTTAATGGCCCAGTTTGCTACTTCCTTTAGCATGTAAGGTCTCCTGCAGACTCTGGAAGTGCTAAAATTCAAAATTACAAGCTTTCCAAATGACCTTAGCTTTACTGACACTGAACGTTAGTCTTGTGGAATGAGGAAGAGATAATAATAAGAAGAAGGGAATGGAATGTGGTCCGATTTCTTCCTCCAGGCGGTAGCGCATTGCATGAGTCTCGCATTGTATTAACTGCAAATAGTACAGAATGGTCTGTTTCAGAATCATTTGCGAAAAGACCGATACTTAAAAATATAGAAAGTTAAATTGTGTACTGGAGATCACGTTTTTTATAACAAATTGCGATATACTGTATGCGCACAATGTTTATGGTATATATTTTACGATGTATGATATAATGTAGTGTTGATTTGTATACTTACTACAAAGAATGGTATGCATGCTATGTTGTATGGTGCACATGCTATGCAGTGCGGTATGCATGATTGCAAGCTTGCTTTGATGTATGGAATGCATACCATGCAATCTATTCATATGCAGTCATGCATGTGATTTAGCTGGCCATCATCATTTGCATCGGCCCACTCATGTCTGATAACAAGAAGGCGACTTCACGATATTTCAGCCATTTTAGCTATCCTGCTATATAGTTTACGGTCAACTTAATAAGCTAAAGGGTCACGCCCATTTTATGTCTTATAACATTGGTGACTTTTGTAACGCTATTACATCCACGATTCACCATTTCATCGATAAAACCCAACATCATTTGCGCATGACCGACATCGACTAGATTGCAAAGGTATAAAACGTTTGAAGTGGACCGTTTTACCGTCAAAACTGATTTAATTGCTCACTTTGACATGAAAAAATTTATCAATTACCAATGAATTCTCTTTTTTTTGGAATTACCAGTCCACTTTTTAAATATCTTTACTCTAATGTATTTTAATATAGATATTAATATAACATTAGGGTTCGATGCATAACCCATAGTTAAAAGAAGACACATCTCCATGGAACGATTAGATCCAATAAACATGCCGAATTCACATTTGAAATTGTAATATATTTCATGATCAGCTTTAAATTGTGTATTTCTTTCGGATCAATTCCTCCATATGATTAACAGGCTTTCATTACCGGTATTCAAGGGAGAAAAAAATCAATGGAAACCATCATTAGCGACTTTGACTCATACACTATTACCTGAGGCCGAGATACTGCAATGTCCACCGACGGGGCACGTAACATTAGCCATAACCCGATCTCCCACCCGCCCATAAAGGCAGTAGAGCAAGACTGCTAACGAGCTTATTCCGTGAGTTTATTGCCAGATAAAAGCACCGCCCTCCTAGAACGGAGTTCTCTGGCTTCGTCCTCATTAGTCGCCATGTAGTGGTCTAACGCTTGCATATTTGGTGCATAGAAATTAATTACCCGCCAAATGTTGCCCACTAACGTTCTTGTTTAGCCTTTATAATAGGAAATGCAAGTTTTCAATCAATGTCACGTTGTGGTCCCAGGAGGGGAATCACCCAGAGCTTCATTGTTGATGCGGACTGGTGTGTAGTGGTGGTGTGATTGACGTCTAGTGCTGGTGTAGTCGCCGTGAAGTCGTCATGTAGACGCCGTGTAGTACCATGGCCCACCTTTTCAAAAGAGCTGTCTCTGGAAGGTGATCAAAGGCTTTTGGAATGTAGTCAAGTGGTGTTAATGATCTCTGTATTAAGCAATAGTGTAGCTTCGTGCGGTAGCCATATTTTAGCTTTAACAGAGCGATATCTTTACGGGTGCTAAATTTACTAACAAGAAATAAAAGTGTAAAGATTGGCTGCAATCAAGTTCAAATGTGAACAGTTTGGAGGTTTGCTGTTTTGTGTGTCACAAGTTATTTTAGTAATAACAAACATATGCTTACTAATGTATTTTACTTGTTTTTATGTAAACGCCCTTCAAAGATTCGTCTTGTGCTGTCATTCTAAAATTCGATTTAATTGTTTTGCATAATCATCTCCCTAAAGAATTTTAGTTTCATATATTGATTTTGACTTCCGCTTCTAGAGAAATGAAACCGAACACGTAGTTTATTGCAGAAACGGTAGAAATGGATGAATATGAGAATACACTGCTACCTGTGCATTCTCCTTTAAGTAATTGATGTCGTTTAATTTGAGAAGGTTAAAAACGGCATAAAATCATTCAATGTAACAATAAAATGTGTTTACAATTAAGAATAAGACATGTGTGGAAGGCCTGATAGAAAAAAACCAAGACAAAGCGACTTACATAGGGCTTTCAATCATGTTTTCATTTTAGCGCTATATCCCTGATAATCTAGTGTTATGGCATGGATTATAATGTCCATCAGTTCATCCATTCTTCTATTTCTGATTTTTTTTCCACAAGAACCATTTGCATTAGACGACACTTTTCACGTCTCTTGAGCCATCGTTTCTAGTGAAGGGTATCGTCATATTTACAATTACAGAAATGCATTACCGTTGAAAGTCAGAAAAGCCATTACAGCCAAACAATCTCTTTTATAGTGAAACCTCCAAAAAAATTTAAATCTCAACAGATAGCTTGGTCAATGGGGCATATTATCGTAAATTTTGTGACTTTTTGGACATTTTCCAAAACCATATTTCTTTTTCATCTCGAAAGCAAGAAAAATCTTGTTTGTATCTGATTGTTGGTTTTGTGTCCCTCAACAATCAACGACAGTGTAGCCATATAAAGTCTATTGTTAGATACATTTTAGTTTTATAGATATTTTCAACAATGAAAGTTACCAGACGTTATGAAAAGGGAAAGTGTGTTTTGAATAAATTGAAATAATCCTTTAAAAAATTTGTGTGATGAACACATTTTTTAAACTAATTTTCAAAGTGAACAGGGGAGTTGATTCCCATTCTTCCCAATCTTTTCTTAGTTATAGCTTATTGATCGACGAGTAATCATTTCTTCTTAACTGTTTGTTGCGTCAATGCTTCCTCCTCTGCTCCAAATGAGGGACAGAAGAGCTTTGCCCTGAAAACCCTATTCGTCGCCTCATCGAAAGCTTCATTCATTTGTACAGAATTCACAGGGGCTGTCCATCTAAACCTTGCATTTTTGTTTTCAAAGACCTGTATTCTCTGTACGATTGGTGACTTCGTAGTTCCTAAAAGAGGCCACAGTGCTGAGCCCTTGAAATCTCACCATGACTTTCTCAAGAAGATGTTCCGCCAACTGTCTCTATAAGACTTAAAGATACAACTCTCCTTTATATATCATTTAAAGCCTGAGTAGCTAAGATTCATTATTTAGATTTCTCTGTAGGATTGGTGACTTTGTGGTTCTTAAAGAGACCACAGTGCCTAGCCCTTGAAAACTCACTATTGCTTTCTCAAGAAGATGTTCCGCCAAATGCCTCTATAAGACTTAAATATACAACTCTACATTATATATCATTAAAAGCTAAGATTCATTATTTAGATTTGATATTAAACCGGTAAAGGTTTTTTAGATCACATCAGACAAAGTTATTAAATCAAATCCAATACAAACCATTCAATAGGAATCATTTTTACGAGAATACTTATTATTTGGAACGTTGAATGAAAACAAATGTGTCCTAATCCAGCAGGAGCCAGGGAAAGCTATTACTGGCTTTGCACTGAAAGGTTAGAGAGACGCTGACGGTTGGTGATTGGTGACAGATTCAATAGTAAATACCTAGTTAATCCGGACAATGATAGATCCTCCCTCTCTTATACTCTTATACTTATCCTTCAGATTGATTCCAGCCCATCGATCACCGACTAGTCTACCGACTCGACAAGCCGCTACTAGAATCTTACTTTCCACTGAAATCGTACTTAGTTGTCGCTCTAGTGTTTTGACTTAAGTGTGATCGGTTAGCCAATGGCGAGAAGATGTTGTGTTATTCAGCTCTCCGAAATTGTATAGTTTAGGAAACAGTCGCGGATCCAGGAATTCGTCATTAGAGTATACATTTTTTTTGCACATTTTGAACGAAAAATGCTTTGTTGATTTCTCACGACAGAAAATTTTGTTTCGGCAAACTCTCAAGTAATATACGTATCGCAAGTGTCTCAGGCATTAGTCGCAGAAAGTCATGATCCGGTGTAACATTTACATCATTTTTAAACATTTCTTAAACTGTTCAAGGCGTCGATTTGAAATTGTGGATTGCAACGAAATCAAGATTACACGATACACACATTTTTTTAAAACTGGATGACTGATGAAAAATCATTAAAATTATTTGTCACAACTGAGCTTGAAGTATCACTATTTCACCCTGTGTGGCCATTCCTATCATTTATGATGCATGAGGATTCCAGTCATCCATCAAAATTTCTTCTAGTTACATCAACGATTGGTTTTTATGTTAAATATTTGAACATCTTTCCAATTATGTCAGGAAATTCGTGCTAAAGTGGCGTTCAAATTAAATCGATCGTTCATCATTGCCTGAGCAAATAATTCAATCATATTTGGACATTTGTATAGTCGTAGGATCTATTGCTAAAGTTTTCATTTCAGATAAGCTCTTGAGGTGTGGATTGATAACATTTCCCCTTTAATGTTTCAGAGAGAAGTAGCCAGCACTATGCCAAATTACGCCAATGTAGATTGGCCTTTCAACTTACTTCTAAGGGAAACAACACCAGAGTGAACATCAGCAAGAATCGTCGGAAGTCGGAGGTGGCAGTCTGCCTTTAAAGACTTGGATAATCACTAAGAACCTTTCAACCACTACCCGTGTGTGACGTCTTTCATCTTAGTGACCCTCAAGCATGTATGCTATGGAAAACTCCACCGAAGAACTTCCGTATAACCGCACGTTTGTGTACATCTTTGACAACCAGACAAACGGCACCAACAATGATGTCCGGTACACGAGTCACGAACCCAAGTATGAGGAGAGTACAATGATTATCATCAGTCTCATTCTAGGCTCGATGATTCTAGCAACAATCTTGGGAAACGTATTCGTAATCACCGCTATTCTGGTTGAGAAGAGCCTGCAGGGTGTGTCCAACTATCTCATCCTCTCGCTAGGAGTCACTGATCTTATGGTGGCAGTCCTGGTCATGCCCCTGGCCCTGGTCAGTGAACTCAGTGTTCATTGGTACCTTGGTAGTGCTGTGTGTGATATGTTCGTCTCGATGGATGTGCTGTGTTGCACTGCGTCTATCCTCCATCTCGTGGCAATCAGCTTTGACCGGTATTGGGCTGTTTCTAACATAGACTACATCAGAAGACGGTGTGCACGACAGATTCTCATCATGGTGTTAGTTGTGTGGTTGGTGTCAGTGAGTATATCTATTCCACCATTGTTTGGATGGCGGAACGAAGGAGATCCGGATATCACTGGCGTGTGTTTGATCAGCCAGGACAAAGCTTATACGATATTTTCGACACTTGGTGCATTTTATTGTCCTATGGCGTTAATGCTTGTATTGAATTTTAAGATATATAAAGCGGCAAGATCGAGAATTCGGAAAAAGAAGTTCGGCGGGAGGCCGCGGCCCGCCCCTCTTCCCGTGGTGCAAGTAGAAAATACCCAGAATGCTTCACGGAACTCTTCCGGAAGTGACGTAAGCCAGGATGGGTTCAGTATGTATAACGGCTCATGTGTAAATATGAACGAGATTTCTCGGATAGAGAATAGTACGATGGAACACGATGAAGTTCAGAACGGAAATGGGCTGCAAACAAACAATGGCCTATTGGGAACCAACTGTAACTTGGCGCCCAACTTTGGTACTTCGCTAACTGTGCCTGGGAATGTGTACGTGCTTACCAAAAATAGGTCGAACAACAACAGTAAGAGAGCTAGAAACAGAGAAAAAGAAAAACTCCGAAAGGAGAAAATTGAAATGAGACGAGAGCGGAAAGCAGCCCGCGTTTTAGGAATTATTACTGGTGCTTTTGTGGTGTGTTGGCTACCCTTCTTCATCATAGCATTGGTCGCTCCCTTCTGCGAGCAGGCATGTGTGTTCCACGACATCATGATGTCATTCTTCCTTTGGCTCGGCTACTTCAACAGTCTACTGAATCCTATCATCTATACCATCTTCAACCCAAGTTTCCGGACAGCCTTCAGGAAAATTTTCATTAGGAAATTAAGATTTGTTAAAAGGTGAAGCTGAATTTATGTTTTGATTCAATTGTTGATATTATTATATTTATATGATGTTACCAATGATGTGTATATTTATATGGAAAAATCTTTAAAATCTTTGACACTCGTCTGTACAAAGGTGCCATACTGCGATATAAAGCGTTTTCGTTTAAATTCCATACTTTTCAGCAGGATAAGCTTACAGGGAGGCCTACGTGTTCAGGTGTGATCATTGCTGACCCCTGTGAAACAACTGATACTAGTGAATGTTACGTATCGGCAAAATGGAAACTCCTCATTTAGGATTCTTCCATTTTACGATTTGGAACGTTCAAAAGATTTGCACCTGCAAATTTGGTAATCAGTTCTTTCATACGATCACACCTGTACCCTGATGCTTCACGTCACAAACTTGAATCGTTCGTAATACATATTTGGCTTAATTGTTCATGCTCATTATGCGTTGTCAAAGGGCACACTCCATCACATTTGTCTGCGTTTTATGTTCACATGTTGAATTCCAATCGGTTATCAGCTATGCTCGATTTTCCTTATTTGTAACACTTTCAGAATATAACTGCGAATCAAATATATTTTGTATATAGCATACTACATATTTACAATAATAGCCATTTTATATTTCATATATTTCACCCCAGAACTTATTTTTACTGTTGCTTAACGGTTTACCCCTCTTGATCTATGTCTGAGTTGTCGACGTCAATGGCACATTCGGAAATCCCTCGGGTATATTCGGAAAGACCTCGGGTATATTCGGAGAACCCCGGGTACCCACGGCACATTCGTTTTGGTGAAAGGAGCAGATGATCACGATATTACATTCCGACTTGCCATTGACAACTTGTTTCAATATCGTAAATTTCTGGTGCATACTTCATATATGCAAATTCATAACATCTGGATGCATCTTAATGCAAATAAAATCATATACTCAAATAGGTCTTGTTGTTTTTTTATTCCAAATGTATAATTTAAACAGGTTACATTTCTCACATTACAATAGAGTTCTTCTGACACACTCTATCAAATGTTTGCAAAGGGTCAAAGAAACATCGGATGAAACTGGTTCTAAAACCCCTATGTGGTTATGAATCAAAAGTTTTATATCGATTGAGTAGGATTTTTTAGTAAAACGCATAGCATTCAAACATTTCAAAAAATTTACGAATCCCCTCCGTTTACATCACAGAGAGTGAGAGAGAGAGATTCTTTATTTTCCTCCAGTTCGAACCGAAGATCAAAAACATATATACAAATTCATCAATTTATACAAATACAATGTTACATTTATATATACAAACACAATCAATAAAAAGATTGAATATACATGTTAAGACATTAAGTAAATATAGGGATTTCTATTAAGTAGATGGACATATCTACAGTACCAGTATTATAGAATAGTAAACAGTGTAGTATGTTAGCTAATCACACTTTTGTTAAATTTGAATATTTTTCTTATGCTCCTTTCCAAATTGCCCATACCAAATTCAGCTCTGCTTGTTTAATCAATAAAACATATCTTGATTACAATACTTTTAAAAAACTTGGATTGCTGTATATGCTGCCTATAGCTAGTCAAATAAATTTTGAGCCAAACAAAAAAAGGAACCAAATTTCAAATGTTAAGATGTGAGATTGAATGATTAAGATACTGCTTATAAGTCAAATATTCCTCTAAACTGGATTCTAGGAAACAAACCTATTCTAATTTCCCCAATGTTCCTGGTGATCTGCAAAGCCATCTTCTGTCTTTAATGTACTTTGTTTCTTAACACGCTTAGTTCCGCACATTCTCTCCCAACAGAGGTAGCTCCGTCATAAATTTCTATACAACATTCTCTCCCAACAGAGGTAGCTCCGTCATAAATTGCTATACAACATTCACTCCCAACAGAGGTAGCTCCGTCATAAATTGCTATACAACATTCACTCCCAACAGAGGTAGCTCCGTCATAAATTGCTATACAACATTCTCTCCCAACAGAGGTAGCTCCGTCATAAATTGCTATACAACATTCTCTCCCAACAGAGGTAGCTCCGTCATAAATTGCTATACAACATTCTCTCCCAACAGAGGTAGCTCCGTCATAAATTGCTATACAACATTCACTCCCAACAGAGGTAGCTCCGTCATAAATTGCTATACAACATTCTCTCCCAACAGAGGTAGCTCCGTCATAAATTTCTATACAACATTCTCTCCCAACAGAGGTAGCTCCGTCATAAATTGCTATACAACATTCTCTCCCAACAGAGGTAGCTCTGTCATAAATTGCTATACAACATTCTCTCCCAACAGAGGTAGCTCCGTCATAAATTGCTATACAACATTCTCTCCCAACAGAGGTAGCTCCGTCATAAATTGCTATACAACATTCACTCCCAACAGAGGTAGCTCCGTCATAAATTGCTATACAACATTCTCTCCCAACAGAGGTAGCTCCGTCATAAATTGCTATACAACATTCTCTCCCAACAGAGGTAGCTCCGTCATAAATTGCTATACAACATTCTCTCCCAACAGAGGTAGCTCCGTCATAAATTGCTGTACCATATTCTCTCCCAACAGAGGTAGCTCCGTCATAAATTGCTATACAACATTCACTCCCAACAGAGGTAGCTCCGTCATAAATTGCTATACAACATTCTCTCCCAACAGAGGTAGCTCCGTCATAAATTGCTATACAACATCCTCTCCCAACAGAGGTAGCTCCGTCATAAATTGCTATACAACATTCTCTCCCAACAGAGGTAGCTCCGTCATAAATTGCTATACAACATTCTCTCCCAACAGAGGTAGCTCCGTCATAAATTGCTATACAACATTCTCTCCCAACAGAGGTAGCTCCGTCATAAATTGCTATACAACATTCACTCCCAACAGAGGTAGCTCCGTCATAAATTACTATACAACATTCTCTCCCAACAGAGGTAGCTCCGTCATAAATTTCTATACAACATTCTCTCCCAACAGAGGTAGCTCCGTCATAAATTGCTATACAACATTCTCTCCCAACAGAGGTAGCTCTGTCATAAATTGCTATACAACATTCTCTCCCAACAGAGGTAGCTCCGTCATAAATTGCTATACAACATTCTCTCCCAACAGAGGTAGCTCCGTCATAAATTGCTATACAACATTCACTCCCAACAGAGGTAGCTCCGTCATAAATTGCTATACAACATTCTCTCCCAACAGAGGTAGCTCCGTCATAAATTGCTATACAACATTCTCTCCCAACAGAGGTAGCTCCGTCATAAATTGCTATACAACATTCTCTCCCAACAGAGGTAGCTCCGTCATAAATTGCTGTACCATATTCTCTCCCAACAGAGGTAGCTCCGTCATAAATTGCTATACAACATTCACTCCCAACAGAGGTAGCTCCGTCATAAATTGCTATACAACATTCTCTCCCAACAGAGGTAGCTCCGTCATAAATTGCTATACAACATCCTCTCCCAACAGAGGTAGCTCCGTCATAAATTGCTATACAACATTCTCTCCCAACAGAGGTAGCTCCGTCATAAATTTCTATACAACATTCTCTCCCAACAGAGGTAGCTCCGTCATAAATTTCTATACAACATTCTCTCCCAACAGAGGTAGCTCCGTCATAAATTTCTATACAACATTCTCTCCCAACAGAGGTAGCTCCGTCATAAATTTCTATACAACATTCTCTCCCAACAGAGGTAGCTCCGTCATAAATTGCTATACAACATTCTCTCCCAACAGAGGTAGCTCCGTCATAAATTGCTATACAACATACTCTCCCAACAGAGGTAGCTCCGTCATAAATTGCTATACAACATTCTCTCCCAACAGAGGTAGCTCCGTCATAAATTGCCATACAGCATTCTCTCCCAACAGAAGTAGCTCCGTCATAAATTGCCATACAGCATTCTCTCCCAACAGAGGTAGCTCCGTCATAAATTTCTATACAACATGCTCTCCCAACAGAGGTAGCTCCGTCATAAATTGCTATACAACATGCTCTCCCAACAGAGGTAGCTCCGTCATGAATTGCTATACAACATTCTCTCCCAACAGAGGTAGCTCCGTCATGAATTGCTATACAACATTCTCTCCCAACAGAGGTAGCTCCGTCATAAATTGCTATACAACATTCTCTCCCAACAGAGGTAGCTCCGTCATAAATTGCTATACAACATGCTCTCCCAACAGAGGTAGCTCCGTCATAAATTGCTATACAACATGCTCTCCCAACAGAGGTAGCTCCGTCATAAATTTCTATACAACATTCTCTCCCAACAGAGGTAGCTCCGTCATAAATTACTATACAACATTCTCTCCCAACAGAGGTAGTTCCGTCATAAATTGCTATACAACATTCTCTCCCAACAGAGGTAGCTCCGTCATAAATTGCTATACAACATTCTCTCCCAACAGAGGTAGCTCCGTCATAAATTGCTATACAACATTCTCTCCCAACAGAGGTAGCTCCGTCATAAATTGCTATACAACATTCTCTCCCAACAGAGGTAGCTCCGTCATAAATTGCTATACAACATTCACTCCCAACAGAGGTAGCTCCGTCATAAATTGCTATACAACATTCTCTCCCAACAGAGGTAGCTCCGTCATAAATTTCTATACAACATTCTCTCCCAACAGAGGTAGTTCCGTCATAAATTTCTATACAACATTCACTCCCAACAGAGGTAGCTCCGTCATAAATTTCTGTACAACATTCTGTCCCAACAGAGGTAGCTCCGTCATAAATTGCTATACAACATTCTCTCCCAACAGAGGTAGCTCCGTCATAAATTGCTATACAACATTCTCTCCCAACAGAGGTAGCTCCGTCATAAATTGCTATACAACCTCTGTCTTAATTCAAAGGTTTCTTGTGCACGAAATGTAGAACGCTGATTTGATGCAATCAAAGTTAGTTGTGAAATCAGCGACGCCGTTTCAAAAGTTAGCATTCAAATCGCCTTAGTTATTTCCGTAAGCTCCCCAACAGCTAAACTTTATTGGAATTTACACCCCTTGGGAAGTTATTTCCTTTGTTTTATTTTTAGGTTATATGCCATAACCACCATGTGCGCAGGTTGGTTATCTCATAACTACCATGGTCGGTTATGAATGAGTACATGAGTTGAGGTTTAACGTGTTTTTCTAACAACATTTCAGATATCAAGCACATGTCGGTTATGAGATGTTCAATGTGTACAAACAAATTGACTTGTAAAATTTTGAAATTTTAACAAGCTAGGAATTTAAGATTTATAAAGGGCGTAAATGGGATTCGAACCCGGGACGTCTGTATAGCCAAGCAACACCTCTACCACTTGAGCTAACGAGGCCATGTCAGCTGAGGTACTTTTTGTTGTGTCATGTCTACACTGATTACCCCCTGTATATATATATATATATAGGTAATAGGTTTTGTATATTGTATTTTTAATGTAAAGGGTCTAGTTTTTAGCTTTAGAATCTAAAGCAGGCGTGCATTGTAAATATTCTATGTGACTCGTTCGGTCAGAAAACATAAAGCCGTTAAAAGTGTTAAAATATAACGTTTATAAATGCAATATATATGAATAATTTAGTTTAAAATTATTTAACGAATGTTCCGCGGGAGTGTAAGCCAAATAATGACCTGATTGCCTCGCGTTATGGCAATAAACTCGGCTCAGGCTACGCCCTCGCGAGTTTATTTGCCATAACCGCTCGGCACCAGGTCATTATTTACTACATGCACCTTGCACTATGAGTGGTCTTTACAGAACACAAACGCCTCATTTTCCGACTGTTTCATTGCTCAGGCATGTGTGACATCAAATATGTTATTCATGCATTCGTTGTTTTCAAATATAGCCAGGTAGTTTAAGTTGCAATATTGTCCCGCTAGGGGAAAGTGCCGGAAGACCGAGAAACCTTCGAATTAAGACAGAGGTTGTATAGAAATTTTTGACGGAGCTACCTATGTTGGGAGAGAATAAGCTCCGTATAACAATACAAAAAATCAAAATTTAAATATACATGCAACCAGTGTCAGTATTAATGAAATACACCGCAATTGTAGCAACTATTTGGTTAAACTATAAACGTCAAACTGAGACATCTATATCTATTTACATGGTGATGGTATCAGGGGGCACCATTGTGTATATATTTGAGATATTATTTAAGTGTTTTGATATGACAGTTTGACATGGTAATAAGAAAAGAAACCATTCATTGGTACAACAAGAGAAAAGGAATTTTCTATGACCAGCCTTATGATAAATCATGTATTACCCCCACCACCCCTCCCCCCCCCTACCGCCGATATTACCTCCCCCTCCCCCAACCGCCGACATTACCCCCCCCCCCCTCCCCCAACCGCCGACATTACCACCCTCCCCCAACAGCTTAAAGTACTGTCATTTTAGGGTACAGTTCTGTACACGCAATCTACTTTTAGTATCATATGAACAATGTAGGTAAAGGCCTCGGGAAAGAGAGCTTTCGTAAATACATAACTAGTCCATTAATACACAACATTTAGTAAAGGATGATAAAATTTCTTCATTCAGATAACATTATGTGCACAAGATTAGTAAGCATAGGTAAATATTATATTTAAAGTATACTGCGAAGAAATTGTTAAATAGATAAGTAAGGTGAAGGTATAATGAGATACAAGCATGCGTATGACATGTGAAGCGACCTTAAAATCTCATAAATATCGCATTTCCTTTCAAAGGTCTACCCTCAAGACTCCTGTATTTTGTGACATTAAATGTTAGCCAAAATACCATTTTGTACATTTCGTTTTGTTACATGACTTTTTGGGGGGATTAAATGTTCACATGCGGATGAATGAAGGCGTTATGTACTGAATTTTTCTCCGAAAAACACATATTTATGGCAATAATCTGCTTTTATTTCTAAAGCAGTGATAAGATATACGCCATTTACTTTCAAAACAAACGTAATAAATTAAGAAATCGTCGAAAGATTTTAAAAGCTTCCCACATACCAATCAATAATTGTGTAACTATTTATTGCGTTTTTTAGCTTGCCAATATTCAAACCACTTTTACAAATGACATTTCCATCTTAAAACAGATGGACCTAAGATACAACGATCTTATATAGGAAATAAACTTTAACTACGCTTACACAATTTATATTTTAAATTTCGTTTATCATAATTTGATTTTCTTAACTCATCATGCCTAAAGCACAAATTTATTTATATTTCGTTTGGATGTTTTAAAATACACATTATTTATCGGCCGTGTAAGAAACTGAAGTGTGTTTATATACAGCGAAAGTAAAATCACATAAATACCCAATGATATTAGTCGAATGAACTCACTATTGAGCTTCATCAGTGAATACATGTAACCCTTCTAAAGAAACCGAGATCGGAATGTCATGAAACAATAGACTGACACAATGAATATTGCATTGCGGTGAAACCACCAGCCGGAACTAGTGGACCGTGGGTGGTACTGCATTGAAATTCAATGTAGCATTGCACCCAAACCTTACTGCGTGTAGAACAGTTCTCTACTACAGACAGAGTTGCCGAGCGGGATTCGAACGACGGACCTCTTGATCCAAAGACGAACGCGCTAACCACTGCCCTGGAGGACATCAGAGAGAAGATACTGCTTTAGCATGAGGAAATAGTCAAGACATTACTTTTACTAAATTCATGTTTAAAAGTTACACTGAAGCAAGCCACTTAAAATAATTTAATATCTAATACTAGTAATTGAATATGAATGAAAGAGAGGCTGAGAAATAGCGTTTCATGTGCTTTCAACAAATTTCAGTCGTTCAACACGTGATAACGTGCCAAGTATAACTGAGTAGTGTTCATGGACATGCGTTCATTTCATATTTCAGAACCTAATACAAAATTCTAATTGAGGACCGAGTGACGGGAGCAGATACTTCTAAGGTGCCAGGAGGGATATGACATAGTTTGTCCTAACTGATTCTCCTGTAGATTATAAGTTATAAGTTGTGATACTTTTAGGCATCGTAGCATGACAAAACAACATGCAAGCAAGGGAAACAAGAACTTTCAGATGTATGTTCTATACATAAAATGAGATTGGTTGTCTTTAATGACATACGAATACAAATTTAAGGACAACAACATGGTAACAATCAAGGACATTTATTTCATTAGAAAGGATACACTCATGAACAAATGAAACGCCACCATACAAAATGCGAGATAGTCTAATCGACGAGAGATAAAACCATTGGAATTACCACTTGTTTAGAGGTCAAATATTTTACATATCTAATTTTCAAACATTACTGTTTACATTTCTGAAAAACACTCATCAAAAAAAGACGAAATATGAGCGCAGAAATGGTCTTTTAGTTTGTTTTGACGTCCTACCGTAATGACACGTTAACAAATTATTGTTGAGCAGGTTTTATTTAAGGATTGTTTTACATTTTTTGTGAACAGCAACAAATTGTATAACATCGCGTAGCGATGTTATACAAAATTTGTTGCTTTTATATATCGATAGAGGCACAAAAAATGTAAAACAATCCTTATAATTACTAAATTATTCTTATATATATATTCATATAATTAATCAACTCTACTTCCAAAGATTTTCCGAATAATTTAAACAAATCTTGAATATTTGTCGCCAACATTACGTTACTTTGCAGTTTGTTACACACAACTATACATGGTTGAATAAAAATTGCGAATTTCATGTACAAAAACGGAATATGATTTAATTCGTTTTTATCAGCATAGACGCGCATGCAGTCAAAGTTAGTCTTAACTCGAGTCCGCATTTTTTGGAATAACCCTAATTAGCATATCACGTACATTCAAAATGGCTTCCGTTTGTGAAACGATTCGAGCTGTAAAACTTCAGGACTCGTAGTTATTAAAATAAAGAGTTTTCGGTGAAGGTAATTATTTCTTTTGGGGGAGGAAAGTACTATCTGGTTATCCACTCAATTATCAAGATGATGACATGCGTACATTTCTTATTTTGCAAAAAAAACAAAACAAAGTAACGCGATGTTGTCATAACCGGACTAGCCGTTGCGTCAATTTGTTCTATCAGATGGTGACGTCATAAAGTATGTTTGCACGAGGTATAACAGCAAAATTTTCTGCATTCATCGAGAAATGGTTGTATGTTTTTGAGAGCTCTCGTCCAATCAGAATCGCCGAAAAACGTGTAACAACATCATTTTGTAATTATGTGTCAATATCACTTTATTTATTAAATGTCATTTTGAAAGAGCAATAAAAGGACCCCAAGAGTACTTAAAGATACACTTCAATATAAGTATGAAACTCTAATGTCTGAAACAGTGAAAACCTTTTGAAAAACATCTGTTAAAACATTAAAAGTCGTCTTTGTCGGCAGCAGTATTTCATTTATTACTTGTTGAAATGTGGCGACCGAAAACGTATGACTCCCTTTTGAAATGTATTCTACAGTTAAAATACCTTATCCTTCTTCTCCAAATCAAATCATGTTTTAGGTATTCATAATTGCTTTTTCTAAAATCAATTCACAATTGGCTTCGTGGAAATTTGAAAATGATACTAGCATATGAAATTGATACAACCTCTTGGCAACAATACAATTTTATCCCTGTATCCTTTACAAAGGACATAACCCATACATCTCCAATTGTTTCATTGCTTTCTCATTTTCCAATCTCTTGTTCATCGATTAATTATTTACACGTGACCTATCAATTGAATGAACTGTCGTCAAGTTAGTTTCTCATACATAGTCCGTGATACAAAGTTATTTTTGTCTGAATTTGTTAAGGATTATTGTATAGATTTGGACAAAATGCTTCCCACAAATATCATGCAATTTGTTATATTGTGGTTTTATTGTCTGAAGAAATGTGCAGGTAGATGTAAGACACAAAACTTTGCCAGGAGAGATTTTGGAAAGACTACAATAAAGAAACTGTCCCTATTTTCGAAATCTGGATATAGATCTGCACTAGAATGTACGGCTCTGTGTCATCGGGATAGGGAATGCGTGTCCTTCTTCTACAACTTACAGAGTGGTGAGTGTACTGGCCACGCCGTCCAGTTCTACTCAACTGAGCCTGGGAGTCCTGAAGAAGGGTCCGTCTACTACACAAGGCCTATAGGTTAGTGGAAGTAGATTCTGACTCACTCGCAGAATAATGAGATTGAAAATACTTTAATGCACAATGTTGTTCAGACTAGCATAGCTTACGACATGGGAGTATACTTTTAGAGGATGTGTCAAAATACATGGCTAAGAATTAACAAATATCATGAATGAAGAATGTGACACATATAACGCTGAACACCTGAAATTTTGGCAGACCAAGATACACAATAATTACTAAATTTAGATGTCATTGAAATTATCAAATGGCCTCAGGAATGTGAAGAAGCCGAAAGCACAAGTCAATTTACATGAAATGAAGATTTAAAATCATCCAAACCCTTATCAGTCATTTTGTTTACTTGAGGTAAGTTTCCGAGTTAACGATTTAATCATGACGCGCCATTGTGTCAGGGTTTTTAATCATAACTGGGACTTTTATACGCTCCATAGTTGAAACATTTCAACATCAGCTGTTACTTCGTGATAAAATTACACGTTTAATAATGTTTGACTCCTAAACCTCACTTGGTAACTCATTAAAATGGAACAATTCAAAGTATAACCGCCGGTTCAAGGGCTGGATGTAGCAGTTCTGTAACCTTTGTGTACTCGAGGCTGACTGCATTAGCCAAACGTTTTTTTGTGAGTGTTGTGTATCTTTTGTGTGTTTCATGACAGTGAAACCTTAATAAATATTTCACATCTGTCACATCTGTTCACATCGATCGTGTGGTGGGAGAAGGCACTAATTAATTCAAACGTCAGGTTTAGTTTATTACCCACCTAACGGAAAGTATCGGAGAGTGGCGTATCCCAATATTCTAAAAGAGTCGTTTGTTGAACATTGATTCCTAGGGTAGCGTATCCATTTTGTTCAGAGATCCCAGGAAGAGCATCCACTGTGTATCTCAGACAGAAGTATGAGCGGTGTATCCGAGACAGGAGTATCGACGGTGAGACCAGACAAGCGCTCGGCTGTGCATCCCAGACAAGGGCCCTTATGTGCATTCCAGACAAGGGCTCTGCTGTTTTCCCACACAAGGGCACCCGCTGTGTATTACAGACAAGGGCTCTGCTGTATATACCAGACAAGGGCATCCACTGTGTTTCCCAGACAAGGGCACCCACTGTGTACTACAGACAAGGGCACCCGCTGTGTATTACAGACAAGGGCTCTGCTGTGTATTAAAGAGAAGGGCATTTACTATGTATCCCACTGAGTATCCCAGACAAGTGCATTCAATGTGTTTTCCAGACACGGGCATGTGTATCCAATGCTGATAGTGTGGTTAAAATGGATTGAGTTTGGCAAATAGTCTTCAGTAGGCTGGATAAGACACATGAAGGCAGGCATAACTGTGTACTACCCAGAACAGGTTGATATATAAACAAAGATAAGTTTCCTCGTGCAACAACATGAAATTGGGAATTAACTGAAATAAAATAGGATCATAATGATCCAGGGAAGGGCATCCTCATTTTATCCCATACATGAGAATACACTGTGTATCACCCGTCTACCCATTATTGTATATCTCACTATCATAATGCATTCCTTCATTTTGTATAACAATGCCGTAGAAATTCACCATCTCTGTAATCAGCAATAATGTACTTATTTGTGTTTTACACATGCCACTATCATCAAATTCAGGAAAGAAATATTTCAATCTGAAATCACTAAATCTTTAATACTTATATATTTCATTAAATTGCAGGATCTTAATAAAAACACTTTAAATGGCCCTTTGTACATGTGGAAAAAGATTCTCCGTTTTCACTTTGAAACTAAAATGAATCACATGACTTTTGGATATAAACATAAAGGTCAAAGATTCACACAAAAATATTTTCCTTTCAAACTTGTGTTATATTTCCTGAAATTTAATTGCAAACACTGTGTATAATTTCCTCAAGTATACGTCCTCCAGTATACCAGGAGCCTTCGACTAGGCAATGGAATCCTCACATGCAGTCGGTAATAATTTCTTGTGTTGAACTTATGACATTTTGACAGGAATCGCCGCCGGTAAGTTATAATACGTCGTTTTCAAGTTTGAGGCTGGTTTTTAAAATGTCACTTTTTTTACTGATTCAATAGAATAGTCATGCCATTTGATGTCCCATTTTTCAATGGACTCTATCAATTAAGGTGAGCTTTTAAGAAGGAAGAGAATGTAAGTATGATTAATGCATAGGTTCTTACTGTTCTTATCTTATCTCTAATTTGGTAGTCAAAACATGGATATAACACTTGGCTAAGAAACAATAAGTATAAAACATATAATTATAATGCCTGTTTGATTTCCCCATCAATTTCCTCATCAAATCTATTTTTGTTTCGATCAAGATCTATTTATTGATTTTCTGTTGAGATCAACACAGAAAATATTAAGTTTTATTTAGGTAATCATTGTATTGATAAACATGACATTTGAATTTATAATGAATCCATTCATTCATTTTAAATCAAATGAATGCATGAGTTAAACACACACACACACCAAGAGCCAAAGTTGCCTTGTTAAACTGAACTGAATGATATCACCTCACAAAAAGTACAGAAAATATCTGATTCTTACACATCGTTTTAGAAATAGGGGATCATCTTTAAAAATACGAAAATCTTATAACAACGTAGACATAAGTCTGTCCTTTCCGCTCTACGAGACAAGGAGATAAGATTGCCGCGCTATCCTATTAAATTGTTTTAAAAAGGAATTTTGCACAAATGCAAGGAATTCCACACATTTTAACTTTACTTCCGTGCAAAACAAAATTGCGTCAAATTGGCAATTAGTATGGTAGGAACAAAAAAAAGAAGGCCAAGAGAAATACGATAGTTGTGAATATAGATCTAATAATGATGGAACGTATTGAGGAAGTGTAAGTGTTTATGCCTATCAATGTCATATTTTTTTATATTCTCTCTCAAAAAGGAAAACCTTTTAGGAAGGACTATGATTTCAACAAGGTTAATTATTGCTTTTTTTTTGCATTATTGAAATTCGGGAACTTCCAATTAATCTCCATCGAATTTATCTTCATCAACGTATTTTGATTAAAAATATCTGTAATACTATGTAAATAGAATCAATATACAGAACTACCAAAATCAAGTTCACGCATTTCACACATGTTAAAAGTTCTGTTGAACGAATAACAAAAATTCGACAGTTGGTTATTCTTCTAGCATTTGAAAACGTATCTTTTCTCCCAAGCATAATTGCAAGAGAGCAAGTGTAAATAATGACTTTGTTTATGTTGCGCTTTGAGTAACTGCCGTGTGGAAGTTAGCGCTATACAAGCACTGTTATTATCCTGATTATTTTTTTTTTCTCATTATTTTTTTCCACGATTTTGTGGCTCAAATTTCTCTAAAACTACTAATGTAACTTCAACCAAACTTTCAGGGATGATAGCCTCTGAGCTGAAATTGATACAATTGAAATCGAATTTGCACTTCCTGTCTCCGTTGCAGAGTTAAAGCCCCTTCAAATTTCGCAAATTAGCATGAGCAAAAATTACAAAATGTACTAAGAGACTTGCAACTTGCTTTAAAAGATGCGCATTAGCATTTACAACAAAAAAGTAAATCATGGCAAAATTGTAGGTCACGTGCTTAAGACTCTATCTTGGTTTTAGTGCATTTTTCAGCATTTACGACCCCAACTAACTTTGAAGATACTTGCACGAAAGAGCTGAAACTTGTACATAATGCAGCTAATGCATTGTCAAAATGTCAAAAACTGCAAAATCGCCAACTTCAAGGGCACATAACTCTAAAACATAGGTCAGGAATTGCATGATTTTTACAGGACAGCAAGACCTCATTGTATTCTACAAGAATCAATATTGAAATCGATCGCGAACAGTCATTTCCAGTTTTTATTAAAGTTCAAAAATGCAAAATTTCAATTTTCAAAAAATTAACATTGGGTCATTTTTCAAAATCAATCTGGAGACTTGCAAATAAATTCAAAAGATGCGCGTTTACACGAAGCCAAAAAAGTTAATCATGACGACTTCGTAGGTCACGTGCTTTGTGTGACTTCGTAGTTCTGACATTCAAAACGCTACTCAAAATGCACCTAGAGACTAGACAAATGATTCAGACAGAGCAGAGTTCAAGGCAAACAGCATCTTACGACAATGTGCGCGTCTCAAGAATTGCCTGGGCAATCCTACTTCTTATTATTATTATCATTATCATTATCATTATCATTATCATTATCATTATTATTATTATTATTATTATTATTATTATTATTATTATTATTATTATTATTATAGGTTAACATAAAATTTTCATAATAATTTCATTTTGATGTTTTTAGTAACATAGACAGTAGGTATTACAAAATACTATATTATTCTTGTATAGGTAAACATGATGTTTTTCATTATGAATTCATTTTGCATTTTCTCACATTACATTTGTATCTCCTTTCTTGAGGTTTACTCTTGTAATAGTCAAGTTAAACTATAAAGGTTTCATTTAGAACTTTCTCAGAAAATAAGCAATAAATATTTGCTATCTGCATGGTAGGTTTTTTTATAGGTTACGATAAATATTTGTTTCAAAGATTTCCTTCTGAATTTTGAGAAAATAGACAGTAGATATCTATTACCTACATACTTATAGTAATTTGTTCTGTTACCGGTTAACATGAAAGATATATTATTTTTTCATTTTGAATTTTTGTTAAAGATAGCCAGTTGATATATGGTACCTAGTAGCTTAGAATATCAGAAAGTAGGCGCTGGATGCATAGTTGATATATGGTACCTAGTAGCTTAGAATTTCAGAAACTAGGCGCTAGATGCATAGTTGATATATGATACCTAGTAGCTTAGAATTTCAGAAAGTAGGCGCTGGATGCATAGTTGATATATGGTACCTAGTAGCTTAGAATTTCAGAAACTAGGCGCTAGATGCATAGTTGATATATGATACCTAGTAGCTTAGAATTTCAGAAAGTAGGCGCTGGATGCATAGTTGATATATGATACCTAGTAGCTTAGAATTTCAGAAAGTAGGCGCTAGATGCGTAGTTGATATATGATACCTAGTAGCTTAGAATTTCAGAAACTAGGCGCTAGATGCATAGTTGATATATGGTACCTAGTAGCTTAGAATTTCAGAAAGTAGGCGCTGGATGCATAGTTGATATCTGATACCTAGTAGCTTAGAATATCAGAAAGTAGGCGCTGGATGCATAGTTGATATATGATACCTAGTAGCTTAGAATTTCAGAAAGTAGGCGCTAGATGCGTAGTTGATATATGATACCTAGTAGCTTAGAATTTCAGAAAGTAGGCGCTAGATGCGTAGTTGATATATGATACCTAGTAGCTTAGAATTTCAGAAAGTAGGCGCTAGATGCGTAGTTGATATATGATACCTAGTAGCTTAGAATTTCAGAAAGTAGGCGCTAGATGCATAGTTGATATATGGTACCTAGTAGCTTAGAATTTCAGAAAGTAGGCGCTGGATGCATAGTTGATATCTGATACCTAGTAGCTTAGAATATCAGAAAGTAGGCGCTGGATGCATAGTTGATATATGATACCTAGTAGCTTAGAATTTCAGAAAGTAGGCGCTAGATGCGTAGTTGATATATGATACCTAGTAGCTTAGAATTTCAGAAACTAGGCGCTAGATGCATAGTTGATATATGGTACCTAGTAGCTTAGAATTTCAGAAAGTAGGCGCTGGATGCATAGTTGATATATGGTACCTAGTAGCTTAGAATTTCAGAAACTAGGCGCTAGATGCATAGTTAATATATGATACCTAGTAGCTTAGAATTTCAGAAAGTAGGCGCTAGATGCATAGTTGATATATGGTACCTAGTAGCTTAGAATTTCAGAAACTAGGCGCTAGATGCATAGTTGATATATGATACCTAGTAGCTTAGAATTTCAGAAAGTAGGCGCTAGATGCATAGTTGATATATGATACCTAGTAGCTTAGAATTTCAGAAAGTAGGCGCTAGATGCATAGTTGATATATGATACCTAGTAGCTTAGAATTTCAGAAAGTAGGCGCTGGATGCATAGTTGATATATGATACCTAGTAGCTTAGAATTTCAGAAAGTAGGCGCTGGATGCATAGTTGATATATGATACCTAGTAGCTTAGAATTTCAGAAAGTAGGCGCTAGATGCATAGTTGATATATGATACCTAGTAGCTTAGAATTTCAGAAACTAGGCGCTAGATGCATAGTTGATATATGATACCTAGTAGCTTAGAATTTCAGAAAGTAGGCGCTGGATGCATAGTTGATATATGATACCTAGTAGCTTAGAATTTCAGAAAGTAGGCGCTGGATGCATAGTTGATATATGATACCTAGTAGCTTAGAATTTCAGAAAGTAGGCGCTGGATGCATAGTTGATATATGATACCTAGTAGCTTAGAATTTCAGAAAGTAGGCGCTGGATGCATAGTTGATATATGATACCTAGTAGCTTAGAATTTCAGAAAGTAGGCGCTGGATGCATAGTTGATATATGATACCTAGTAGCTTAGAATTTCAGAAAGTAGGCGCTGGATGCATAGTTGATATATGATACCTAGTAGCTTAGAATTTCAGAAAGTAGGCGCTGGATGCATAGTTGATATATGATACCTAGTAGCTTAGAATTTCAGAAAGTAGGCGCTGGATGCATAGTTGATATATGATACCTAGTAGCTTAGAATTTCAGAAAGTAGGCGCTGGATGCATAGTTGATATATGATACCTAGTAGCTTAGAATTTCAGAAAGTAGGCGCTGGATGCATAGTTGATATATGATACCTAGTAGCTTAGAATTTCAGAAAGTAGGCGCTGGATGCATAGTTGATATATGATACCTAGTAGCTTAGAATTTCAGAAAGTAGGCGCTGGATGCATAGTTGATATATGATACCTAGTAGCTTAGAATTTCAGAAAGTAGGCGCTGGATGCATAGTTGATATATGATACCTAGTAGCTTAGAATTTCAGAAAGTAGGCGCTGGATGCATAGTTGATATATGATACCTAGTAGCTTAGAATTTCAGAAAGTAGGCGCTGGATGCATAGTTGATATATGATACCTAGTAGCTTAGAATTTCAGAAAGTAGGCGCTGGATGCATAGTTGATATATGATACCTAGTAGCTTAGAATTTCAGAAAGTAGGCGCTGGATGCATAGTTGATATATGATACCTAGTAGCTTAGAATTTCAGAAAGTAGGCGCTGGATGCATAGTTGATATATGATACCTAGTAGCTTAGAATTTCAGAAAGTAGGCGCTGGATGCATAGTTGATATATGATACCTAGTAGCTTAGAATTTCAGAAAGTAGGCGCTGGATGCATAGTTGATATATGATACCTAGTAGCTTAGAATTTCAGAAAGTAGGCGCTGGATGCATAGTTGATATATGATACCTAGTAGCTTAGAATTTCAGAAAGTAGGCGCTGGATGCATAGTTGATATATGATACCTAGTAGCTTAGAATTTCAGAAAGTAGGCGCTGGATGCATAGTTGATATATGATACCTAGTAGCTTAGAATTTCAGAAAGTAGGCGCTGGATGCATAGTTGATATATGATACCTAGTAGCTTAGAATTTCAGAAAGTAGGCGCTGGATGCATAGTTGATATATGATACCTAGTAGCTTAGAATTTCAGAAAGTAGGCGCTAGATGCATAGTTGATATCTGATACCTAGTAGCTTAGAATTTCAGAAACTAGGCGCTAGATGCATAGTTGATATATGGTACCTAGTAGCTTAGAATTTCAGAAAGTAGGCGCTGGATGCATAGTTGATATATGGTACCTAGTAGCTTAGAATTTCAGAAACTAGGCGCTAGATGCATAGTTAATATATGATACCTAGTAGCTTAGAATTTCAGAAAGTAGGCGCTAGATGCATAGTTGATATATGGTACCTAGTAGCTTAGAATTTCAGAAACTAGGCGCTAGATGCATAGTTGATATATGATACCTAGTAGCTTAGAATTTCAGAAAGTAGGCGCTAGATGCATAGTTGATATATGATACCTAGTAGCTTAGAATTTCAGAAAGTAGGCGCTGGATGCATAGTTGATATATGATACCTAGTAGCTTAGAATTTCAGAAAGTAGGCGCTGGATGCATAGTTGATATATGATACCTAGTAGCTTAGAATTTCAGAAAGTAGGCGCTGGATGCATAGTTGATATATGATACCTAGTAGCTTAGAATTTCAGAAAGTAGGCGCTAGATGCATAGTTGATATATGATACCTAGTAGCTTAGAATTTCAGAAACTAGGCGCTAGTTGCATAGTTTTGAAGGTTATTCTTGTATAGAATAACATGAATTTTATGGTAATAAATTCCTTACAAATATTCTCAGAAAATAGGCAGTTATTCTTGTTTAGGTTAACATGAAATATTCATAATTGATTCATTTCGAATCATTTTTAGATGAACTTTTAAATAAACACCAACTATTAACGAATGAATCATTTTTAAAGGAAAGGAATGTTAAGCATTATAGCATACAAAAAATATTTCAAGAAAATTATTATCTTTCATACTTAATCCAGTATTTTACATTAATTGCATTTAATTACTAAAAGGCATCAATATTCATGAAGTGATTGTTTTAAATGTCGATTTAAGTGACGCGGTTTGTAAATTAAGTCACATATTCCTTTTTTCAATGATTTCACTTCATCCAGTAGAACTGACTATTACTTTAGACATCATATCATGCTTGTTGTTTTATAGCATATGCACTGACAATATAACTATGATTGTTATAATACTTTACGAAAGCCAAGGGTGTACTCCGCAGTCACACTTTTTTGGGAAATAAATTAAAGCAGGTAAACGGACAGATATGTCTTTTAAATGTCATGTACTTAATTTAGTATGGATATGAATCCAGCATATTTAAAAGATGGTTGTTGAGGTTAGTTAATTCGTTTGTTTGATTTGTTTTGATTTTTTTCATATTTTAGGAAGCCCAGAGAGTAATCTGTAGTCCGCGCACACCAGTCAAATTGTTTTGGAAAATTAATCGTAGCAGATAAAAGGACAGATTTGTCATTTAACTAATATAATATGAATTTGAAATCAGCGTATTTAAGCATATTAGTTTTTTTGTTTATCTATTTCTTTAGGTTTTGTTTTATTTAGTTGTTCATTTTTTTATCACATATACATTCATTTCTTCATTCATCTATTCATTCATTCAGTTTCTGATTCATCTTTTCATTCATTCATTTATTAATTTGGCAAAAAGGTTAATTTCCATGTCGATTAAAATTATTCGAACTTGAGAAAGCATTTAAAATCCTTCAAATGGCAAAGAAACTTGAGTCAGCATTTATTGGTTTTAGCAGAGAAAACTTTATGAAACAAATTTCGTGTCAGTTTACCAATACGTGAAATTACACTACGTGGCTGATACAGGTTGATGAAGTTCATTTCCTCTTGCTACTCGGACACAATCAAGATCCATGGACATACTCATTAAGTATATTTAGTCTCTGTAGACTCCTTCCAGACACGTCTGTTTCATGGGAAATACAATTAAAATTGATTACTTATTTATACGTCTCGGACCGATACGGCCTTCCGTGGCATTTATAAGAATTCGTTCATACGCTTAGGTCGTGCAAAGGAATTATTATTATTTTAACAACAGAATAATTGAACAGGGAAAGTTGTCAGATAGCAAAAGACATGATAATTTTACAATATCTTGAGATCTAAGAAAGTTAAGCTGAAGAATATCTTAAACTTTGATGAGCTTTGAACTTGATCCTAACTATATACTATGCACAAGATTTTCAACAGAAAAAATAACCATAAACGCTAGTCAAAAGATTTAAGAATTCTATCCAATAAGTGGATGTTACAAACTTGAAAAAAATTAAATCCTTAATCAACAAAGCTTTACAAGTTGTAGGTAACGACGACAAGAAATATGTCGACAGTTTTGATAAAAATGAATTAGGACAATTGATTGCAAATACTCACTTGTAAAAATTAGGTCAGTCTGGATCTTCAATCAGCAATACCCTTTAAATAGACAAAGGAGTTAAGAAATGTTGTAGATAAAGAAGTTGTCATTCATTAAATTATCTTTGATCACTACACACTTCTAAGTCTCACAATTTATTAATTGATATTGCTTTCTAAGTTCGATACATAAAATAACAAGTGCACAATGTCCGAATCCTACTCGTTTCTATGTAAAGAAATTAGTCTGTTACACACGAGTGATATGTTATAACTTTCCCTGAAAAAAAGTTCAACATAGCCCACATTAAGGCACTAAACGGTTGAAATAAATAATGTCAAGGATGTCCACCTGAATTAAATAAGAAAACCAAAATCACTTTGACGATTGACATATGAATATTTAATTTCCAAAGGTAATTTGGAAGGCTTAGTGGAGGTTGAATTGACTAATTAACTAATTATGACACTAAATGAAATCAAGCAAATTTTTTAGTCAGTTGAGGTTGTGGCATTTTCATAGAACCGAACCACTTGATTGTTTGTATTTATCTGCATGCACATTTTTAGCTCCGGGACGTGAAATCTAAACAAGAAAACTGTTACAGGGGAAAAAACGTTTTTAAATTGTTAAACAAGATTGGTATCTCATAAAGAAATTGGTAATAATTAACCTCTTGTCACGTATTACTTCTTAACCATGACCTGTAGGTGTTGGGTCAAGACTACATGTATATGAAGCTTTTCTTTTCCATAAACAATTGAAACTTGTATCTCCTAGACGTTTCATTTTAATCCATAGTAGTACTATTTACATAGTAAAACCCCTTTGAAATTTATATTTACGCTGTTCATGGAAATGATCCCAACCGTACATGAAGCCTCCTATAAAGATATAAAGAAGTAAATTTCACGAAAAATTTATATTCATGTCAACAATGACATCAAGGTGGGTAAGACCTGTATCTGAACAAGGGTTTTTTAAAGAAATAATGAACTATTCATCAAATATCTGGTTCTGTAAGTGTCATTTTGGAACGATATATCTGTTTTCACCTACAGAACCATGCTAAGTTAAAGTTTGTGATTTCAGAATTCGGGGATGGAGCGAAAAAATATAAGTTAACAATGCACACCCATTTCCCTATTCATGTATAACTCAACTTCTACTTCCTTGTTTCTTTTGATTTACAAAGACTGTTCATGAGTAAATTCTTCTATATGGGTATCAATCTCCAAAAGCATTATTCAATTTATGATTGAGTCTTGGATCTTTGCAATTATGAATTTTATTCCATCACAGATAGGCACGACTGTGCTGAGATTCTGGACCAGAACCCAGATTCTCCAGACGGAGTGTACATCATCAACCAACTAGATGGTAAGGGACACTTCAAAGTCTACTGTGACATGACCACTGATGGTGGAGGATGGACGGTAATTTCAAAATAAAGTATAATTTTAAATATAAAGAGATTATCTAATGTTTCCAATATATCCCGAGAAACGTAAGATAAAGGTCAATGGCAAAGACACTGAAACAAAAGGGTGTTATTATTCTATTCATATCATTCTAACCGATATGACGTAAATTCTATTTCTAATAAGTTTTGGAATAGGTCTGTATCTAAATAAGTAAAGACAAATGCTTTTATTTTGACCTTATGATTTCTCATTTCAAGGAGCCAAAGAGAAGATATAGACTTTCGATTTGCAATGTGCGTTGTAGCTCAAAACAAATGAGAAACACCGAATTATCAAACAATTTTAGATCAGCCTCGCCGACTTAGATGCCACCCGTGCATATCTTTCTTATAAAGTATTTTTAACCTCTCCTAACATTCAAACATTGACATCAGGTGTTTCAGCGACGTAAAGATGGTTCAGAAGATTATTTCAGGAACTGGAGCGATTACAAGACTGGATTTGGAACATTGGAGGGAGAGTTCTGGCTTGGTATGGCCTTTGATATTAGCACATTTTTTAAAAAGTTTATTCCTTGAATAGATTATGCTGTGCCAAAATGCAGTGTGCCAAAGACCTCCTTACTCACCCAGATAACCCGTAGAAGAAAATATCAAATATCAAATGAAAGCTAATAGCGGTCATTTAAGCTTACTACTGTCCCTTTAAGAATTACATTTTCTACATAACCCTTTTCATACATATGAAAGCTCAATTCATAGAAGACTTTCACCTTATCAATATATATATATATATATATATGTGTGTGTGTATATATATATGCAATTAATGTCACCTAACTATGTCCATATCTAAAAACTGCTGTTAGTATTATATATGTGATTGATGTAAAGTAATGACGTCACCAATCTGTGGGTACGCATCGATTGTCATGAGTTATGCGCCCCTTGTTCTGTGACGTCAAAGCATGGCAACGTCATAAAGACCCCATGATGATCACTGAATAGTGTCAAACCGGTCGGGGATAGAAATCATTTCCAGACTTTTGTTTTTTATCCATTTATTACTTGAATTATGAAGACGTTTGATGATCTGTGTCTTCTGTACTGTTAGGTAATGACTACATCAATCGTTTGACGACGAAAAGAGACACGCAATTGAGGATCAACTTGGGAGACCACGAGGGCCAGTCCCGTTTTGCCAGATATTCCACTTTCAGAGTCGAAAATGATGACAGTAATTATCGTCTCACAGTTTCCGGATACAAAGGGGACGCTGGTATGTTCATGTTGTTTTGTCATAAAGAAAGATCCCTAATAAATCAGTGTTATAGACATTTGAAATTAACAATGCACAATGCATCAATTGTACATAATTCAGTAAGCATTGTAGTCTACTTTGCAATATTTTTTATGCTGACAGGTTTAAACATCATAACTGTACATTGTATATCCTTTAATTCTTAGAATGTGCAGAAACTTATGATGGTGTATACCTTGATCTCAAGTATGCATCCGTTCTATTTGGAATAATATATCTCAAACAAATGTAGATCGTCTGTAATTCATATCACTTTTGATTTGCTTCAATTGGATTAAAAAGTCCCTCGAGTAAATACTCAGTTGGGCGATAAAGAGCAACCAGCAAAGCAGAGTCATCGAAACTTAGTAGAACATCAATGATTTACAATGAAATCAACCGAGTATACACATCTCCACAGTTTAGTGCCAAGACTCAAAATGCGCTTCACCAGTCAATTTTAACAGGTGACAGACCTTACTTGTGGAGTAAGTGATTTACATTATAGCTGAACACTGCTACAGTTACGTAAACATAAGAATGTCGTGGTTAAAATTATTCATCCATTCTCAATATCTGATGCGTTTGAAAGGCTTATATTACTAATTGATTGGATGTGTCAAAAATAAGCTAGGTTTTATTAAAATCCATTTATCATTCTAGGTGATTCTTTGAAATACCACAATGGAATGGAGTTCTCCACCAAGGACCGTGATAACGACAAGAACAACATCAACTGTGCAGCAAGATCTACAGGCGCCTGGTGGTATAAGATGTGCCTTGAAGTAAACCTCAACGGCAAATATGGTGACACAACCTCTGCTAAAGGAATCAACTGGTACAAGTGGCATGGAATTAAATACTCCTTAAAGTGGACAGAGATGAAAGTGAGACCAACAGGTAGTAAATATTGCAGTTAGAGATAATACATATATGTAAAAGTTATTACTTATTAATTTTTCATATCAAACTCCATATCAGCCTGAGACCCCAATATCAGCCCGGGCCTGCAGTCATGTTGTAACCTTTTTACCATAAATAATATTTCAATGTCTAGCTAAAAATGGTCATTTGGAAAATTTAATTATATGTTTACAAATTAACTATGTATAAAATATGAGAGTCAAGTTTGTGGAAAATAATCTTCTTTAAAACTTGTAAAACTGAACAATCAGTAGCAATCACTTATATGCTTTATAAAAAGATTAACTGTTAAAAGTATCTCAAGCATCTTATTTTGATAAGAAAATGCACGGATCTCACCCTTCGTTACCCATGACGTTATGGTACAAAGCGAAATAACTGTAATCGAAAGTTCCCAGGGCTGATAATGATATGGATAAGCGGACCAGGTTAAAATGGCTGATATGGATTTGCGAGTGCGGCTCGGGCAGATTGATGCAGTGATCTTACCTGTAAACACGTATGCTTGTGATAAAGATGCATATAACAGCCTTTATAAGTAACAACCTTCTTAAAATATCTGAATATATATATTTGTATTTTCCATTGAATCCTGAACCCATCTCCTCAGCTTTAGACGACAGCTTAATGAATCTTGATAAATATGCCAACTATCATCCAATATTTTCGTATATTTGATTTTGTTATTTTCTGATAACATTACAGAAACACTGAAATCATCCAATCTATTCAGGAGCATATTTCACATAGATTACTAATGTTCTATCATTTCCATCCTAACTTAAAACGCATGTCAACCTAGATCGATATATTCGATTTGTGGTTTATACCTACATCGGAGATATATATAAGAGTAGTCATTTGTATTAAGTACATCTTATTTAAAACCTGCTTTCATTAAATGAAAATTGACAAGCATAACTCTTTGTTGTCATTTTCCCTAATTTGATGTGATTTAATGATTTTTTTAGTAGATAAGCATCGAAATAATGGATTTATTTTCCATAATAGATCAGCAAGACTGTGCTGAGATTCTGGACCAGAAGCCTGATTCTAAAGATGGAGTCTACGTTGTCCACCCTCAGAATGGGAAAGGAAACTTCAAAGTCTACTGTGACATGACCACTGATGGTGGAGGATGGACGGTAATTAAAATTAAAAGTAAAGGGTCCTATGAGATTAAATTGAAGAAATATCTTTAACTTTGACTGGATACTCGTCAAAAAGGTCATTATCTAACAATATAAATGCTCTTCATTGCCAACTAGCAAGATTCCCTTGAATTTGTACAATAGAAGAAATCAGTCGAATTCCATTTGTCACATCTCTCAACTGTTTGTCATTGGTATTTAAGGTGTTTCAGAGACGTCAAGATGGTTCGGAAGACTTCTTTAGGGACTGGAACGTGTACAAATTTGGATTTGGAACATTGAAGGGAGAGTTCTGGCTAGGTATATTTTTCAATGTTTACAAATTAAATGTCACAGAGTTTAATGTCTTGTACGATTTTTGCGCTAGGTACCTTTCGTGCAAGTCTCCATTACTGCTACTGCATAGCACCAAACTTTGAAAAAAGTAATGCGCCATCTTCTGCAATAAGTTCCGAACTTGTTATAGAACTACCAAGTTTAGACACAGGGAGAATTTTGGAAATGCAGCATCAATTAGACAGTTATAACGATTAGCATAAGTCATACCATGGAGGGGAGTTGGTGCTCTATTTGCAATTATGCATACCTACATGCGGCTTTGTATACAAATATGTCATGTACAGAAGAATATATCTGTGTATCTGTGAAACTATCACAGTCTAACTTCAATTGAATTAAGTCGACTTTATAAAATTCATCATATCAGAAAGTGAATACATTTTATGAGAACATTGCCGTGTCAGGTAACGACAACATTAATCGTTTGACAACGAAACGAAAGGTTCAGCTGAGGATCAACCTCGGGGACAACGAGGGACAATCATCCCATGCAACATATTCAACTTTCAAGATTGAAAACGAGGCAAATAACTATCGTCTCACAGTCTCCGATTACAGTGGAAAGGCTGGTAAGACTGAAAATCATAATCAAATTTATAGCATCTTGCTCCATTCACGTGCTTAAATCCGGAAAGCGCCTTTCAATACCCTGATCTCTTTCAGGCCAAAAGCCTCGTATTGCTGGCAGTTAGTACTAAACAAGAAGCCTCTGCTGTGTCATATTTTGGTTGTGTTTACATTCTTATCTCAGCTAAATCACAGGAAACCGTAGCACAAATTGGTTCTGCATCAATGAGTATACCTCTCTCAAAATTAAGTTAACTAAGAAAAGATAGGCATATTCTCTTTATTTATATCAAAATAATGTTTGTTATCAAAAATGAAATGTCGCAAATTTCAAACTCAAAGTCTTTTCCCACACACTTTTTACTCTCATTTCCAAACCTCTCATGGTTATCGTAGGTGATTCTTTGAAATACCACAATGGAATGGAGTTCACCACCAAGGACCGTGATAACGACAAGAACAACATCAACTGTGCAGTCGCATCTACAGGTGCCTGGTGGTACAAGAAGTGCCTTGAAGTAAACCTCAACGGCAAATATGGTGACACAACCTCAGATAGAGGAATCAACTGGTACAAGTGGCATGGATCTAGATACTCTTTGAAGTGGACAGAGATGAAATTGAAACCTGCTGACATCCGATCAGAAAAGAAACCTTTGCAAAACCTTCAAAAACAACTTTCAAAACTTTTTAGCTCAAAAGGTTTATTTGGTTAAGTTGAACGTTCCATGTGAGTTTTGCAAAAATGTCGAAGTAACATATGAATAATTTGAATTTTAAGTGACATTCTCAAGTTTGAAAAGTATTGAAAGCAATTACTGGTGCTTTAGAACTGTCGACACCTCCCTCGTGTTGATTTATTTTTTATAAAACATAGTCCATATTTAGTATTGATACGTTTTGCTTTTTCCAGCATTATCAAGCAAATTACTCAAGTCTAGCCTATGTAGAAATGTTTCACATCGTGGGTTAAGCGAATGATGTTAATGTAGCTATACAGTCCCTTAAGTCTGTCGTTATATCTGGGGAATGGCTAATTAAGGTCATGTGAAAAATAATCTTTGAGACCAATGATATTAAAACATTAACTTGTGTTTTAGGTGATGAAATGCATTACATGTACCGTTCAGCTCGGTTGAAGTCATAGGCTGATGTTAATCATTTGTTGATAATTATGGTAAAAGAAACTCTTCTTGTTTCCTGAACTTCCTCAATTATTCCTTTGCACAAAAGAAGGTTTTGTACACATTTGTTCGCATCAACCTGCTTTTAACGAGTACTCCTTTGTAGGCCAAAAACATCCACTTCTATAGAGAAAGACCTATTAAGCTCATAATGAATGACTGAATTTGTAAGAAGTTCTTTTGATGTAATGATGGACTGAAGACATTTATTACATTTCAGCTAGTTTTAAAAAGATAAGAGCCAATGAGAGTGAGCCTCTTTTTTGTATTTGCAAAAAGATCAACGATAATCCATTTAAATGTTAGAAACATGTAAAAGAAAAACAATGCACAATCCATCATTTCCTCTTCATATATCTATCTACATTTTTATCCGTCAAATAATTTTTTTTTAAATTCAGTGTCAGATTTTGTTACGAACTCGTAACAAAAGTCAACCACTAGGTGATTGCCATACATATAGAGAGATGAACGAAAGCCGATCCTATTTTTCTGTAACTTTATTTAGCGTGAGTTACAATTATATTTCCCTAATTGGACACTTGTATTTTAATCATTGTTGCAATGATGAATTTTCAATGAGACTTTCGAAACTGCTGCACATTTTATTTGTTGTTGTTTAAAACATTGCTTATGTTAGCTAAAAAAAATAGTTTATAAGGGAAATTATGCCTACTCTTTCTATTGGTCTAAGTAAATGTTGTGTCCTTGGATATTAAAGAATGCATGTTCAATAAATCTGTATAGCACCACTTCATTTCTATTGTCATCTTCACACGCATGGCCTTACGCCAGCCCCAACCACTTGCTACGATAGGCCTTGCCGCATATCCCGTACTTTTTTGTGCTTGCCGAGGCTGCTGCGATGGTCCAATTTTGACTGTTTGACCGAATTCAAAAACCAAAAGGCGATGAATCTTTGTACTTTGAAGATCTTTTATACTTACAGAACTTTTTATTTCAACCTAATTCAACTTCATTATTTGCCATTTTTGGAAACAACATAAAAGACAACTATCGACCCGCGGTTAACTTAAATTTTGAAAAAATCAACTTTCCCGGAACGTGTCAATGAAGCCAATCGTATTTGTGAATCAAGTAATGTTCATTTCGCAATGGATAATGTCACAGAACTTCCTTCCTAAACTGAATAGCCATGCAAAATGTCATCTTTCATTTTCAATGTAAAAATTAAACCAAAATATTAATACAGAAAGGGAGAGTATTAAATAAAAAGACTGTCACCATCATTTTAAATGTCTGGTTGAATAAATGTAAATACATCGCCATGATGTCAGTCAATGTTGATTGAATTCACAGGTGTTTGACTTATGCATTATGGAGTTGGCATTAAGCTATAGCAAACAATGTGTTAATATTCTGCTAGCAAAATTATCAATTTTCGTTATCTGAAATGAAACAAACATTTGGTCGTTGTCAACCAATATTGACATTTTATCGCACTTTCAATGTCATGAGGGTGTGAAATTTTTATTGACCTTTCAATTATCAAGTTCTTGTGAATAAAGCAAATTCAAGCGTCATTTTTTTCTACTTTTAAATTACTGTTATGGTGTTGAATGGTTTGGACATCAATACTAACCTTGATATTTCACTCCAAATATTCTAAATTGAATACAGTAGAACACGGATGTAACGAACTCCAAGGGACCAACGAATTTAGTTCGCTATATCCGGTGTTCGCTATTCGCGTTCGGCCACCATCTTGGATCATATTGACGGTACTTTAAAAATTGTTCGCTATTTCCGATTGTTCGCTTTATCCGAGTTCGTTATATCCGTGTTCTACTGTATATTACTTTAAGAGCCTGGACCTGTATTTTCAAAACTCTCTTAGTGCTAAGATAGTCGTATGTGCCATACATTAACATTGGCTTACGACTATCTTAGCACTAAGAGAGCTTCGAAAATCTAGACCCTGGTATGTAACTTTTTGTTTTTCTGATAACAGTGTATCCACAATTAGGGCATGATACCGATACTGGATGTTTTCTGCTGCCTCTGGAGGAGGAACAGTTTCAAGTGTAATTTTGATGTCCACCAATATCGCCTATTTTTTATTCATTAGGTATGATAAGTTCACCAGGTAGCATGGGTTTGAAATTTTTTGTAAATCAACGAACATTATGGATGAGTTTGCCTTGAAATTAAAATATTTTTGGTAAATCAACGAAGATATCGTAGACTTCAAATTGATACACTACTGAAGTGATGTAACTCCAATCATTTACTGTCTCTGATTAGGTAGTATTTTGGCCTTTCAATATAATCGTTATTTTATTTTAAAAAGTTTTTGCGGTTTTTTATACGTGCAATATATTCAGGAAGTAGAGAGTACATTTTAGCATAAGACAAATCATTGGGGAACTGTTTTGCTACAGTAGGTTGATAGAGATAAATTATGTTTGTACCATTGAAAACGTCAAAATCAACAATAAGTACAAAACAGTGTATTAGAAACAAATATTCAAGTAGATATTTTAGTGCATGAGGTTAATGATAATAATAATAATAATAATAATAATAATAATAATAATAAATTTCTATAGCGTCTAATATCCATCACAAAGGTGCTCATTGACGCTTCACAGTTAAATGGGGGGGGGGGGGGGGGGGCTGGTTCTTTCATAAGTTTATTTTGGGAAATCAAAATGTTCAGCTTTCTCTTGAAAGTATCCTCGCACTGTATAGAGCGAAGTTCTATGGGGAGATTGTTCCACAAACTGGGGGCTGAGGCGGCAAAGGCTCTATCTCCGAGTTGACTGCTGGAACTCGGTTGGCATAACATTAATATCTCAGATGATCGAAGATTTCTGACTGGCTGATACAGCTGGATAAGTTCCCTGAGATAACTAAGACTTTGTGGATTGTTCATGGCTTTGAATGTTAGGAGAGAGATTTTGTACTCGATTCTGTTTTTCACAGGTAGCCAGTGCAATGCGTCAAGGACAGATGATATCCGTTCTATTCGTCTGTGACGCGTGATCAGTCGGGCAGCTGAGTTTTGGACTCTTTGCAGACGTGTAAGGTTTCTTTTCGTTATTCCAAAAAGAAAAGCATTACAAAAATCAAGACGGCTTAAGACAAGGGTTTGGACAAGTAATTTAGTAGTTTCAGAGTCTAGAAGATATCGGATCTTGCCGATATTATGAATGACCGACACACAGCACTGACATGTTCTTTCATCGACATGGTAGAGTTGAAGATGACACCAAGGTTCCTTGCAGATGATGTCATGATGACGTCACATGTTCCTACCTTCAGTGATCGAGTTCTATCAATCTTGCAAAGCTGCTGTTGTGCGCCAAGTGTCAAGAACTCAGTTTTCTCTTTGTTCAGTTTAAGGTAATTGCTAGTCATCCATTAACGAAGTTCCGTGAGACATGATTCCAAGTTCTCAATTGCCTTATCCAATCCTTATCATCAGCATACAGATGAAAGAAAATTGAATGTTTTTTGATAATTGAGCCGAGTGGAAGGATGTAAATACTAAAAACCAGGGGTCCAAGGACTGACCCTTGTGGAACCCCGAACTGTAGAGGCACTTTCGTTGATGTTGTGCAGGAGATATTGACTGACTGGGTCCGACCTGACAGATAAGACTGTGTCCAAGCCAATGCTACTCCTGTGATACCAAGACGTTCAAGCCTTTGGAATATTATGGTGTGGTCTATGGTATCAAATGCTGATGATAGGTCAAGCAGAACAAAGAGAGTGATATGCTTCTTATTTATGGCTGACATTATGTCACTGTGTACTTGAACTAAAGCTGTCTCGGTGTTGTGATACGGTTTATTGTAGTTGTTCTAGAAGATTATTCATTTTGAGGTGATCAGTTAGTCTATGGGAAACAATTTTCTCAAGACATTTCGATATAAAGGAGAGATTGGATACAGGCCGGTAGTTGTTAAGGATTTCCTTATCAAGTCCTTGTTTCTTTCAGAAGTGGGGTGACAATGGCATGTTTGAAAGAATTTGGAACACATCCGATTTCCAATGAAGGATTAATAACATCCAAGATAGGAAGTAGCAAAGATTGACGTGCAGCTTTAGTCATCCATGTTGGTATGACATCTAGTGTTGCTTTCTTTGAAGGTGCCGCTTTGATGATGTCATCAATCTCCATTGTTGTTGCTGGTCGCAAAGTCATGTGTTTGCAATCTGGTATGATGATATTCCTCTTGCCTTTGACATGCCATCCTGGATTCTATTTCAAATCTGAGTTTTACAATTTTGTCAGAATAAAAGACTGCAAATCTGTTAGCAAAGTCAAGCTCACTACAGTGAGTTGGTAGAGAATTCACCTTTTCTTTGTTCAGCAGTTTCCCCAACAGTTTATAACAACTTTATAACTTGTTTTGTTGTTACTGATAGCATCCCTGATATATGTGGCTTTAGCTGTGGCAAGAGAAACATTTAGAGCATTCCTGGCCTGTTTATAAATTTGACAATGAATTTCAAGTTTTGATAGGCGCCATTTCTTTTCTGCTTTTCTACACAGAATTTTCATTTTTCTGACATCATCACTGTACCAATCTGTGATTGGCCTTATCACAAATGATTTCTTTCTAATTGGGGCATTTTTTTTACAGGAATGAGTACATGGTGAACTTTGAGGCACACAAGAAAGCGCGAGATCCCCTTATTAAATCTTTCACCCCTCTGTAATAACCAGTTGTGTGAAAATATGTGTTTGCTATTTGGTACCTTAAAAGGTATGAAAACATTTTAACGTTAGAGATTAATGATTTGTAGAAAGTAAACTCTGTACCCTAGCGTGAGTATTTGTTGAAGCCATTGCTATTTGGATAGCTTAACAAGTATTGAGGAATAAAATTAATTTTAAAAAAAATTATTTTAAATCCAAAATCTAAAGCTAATTTTGCAGGATACATTGTTTTCATGGTTTCTTTTTTTTTTTTAAAATAAATGTATATGATTAATTTTGGGACATTGCAAAAACCTCGGCGAAATTAATGGTGATATTTTGAACACTCAAGTAACAAGTAACCACGACCACAATGTATATGCTACAACATGTGTTCTATATTTTTGTTTTTGGGTTTAAAATATGTTTGCCTTATTGTTTACCAGAGATAATGATAGTTGTCTGCTAGCGTTTTCAAATACAAATTTTTTTCACTGATCACTGTTATCATACAATCGATGTCACACATACCAACAAATATAATCCGTTCCTTCTTTTCATAAAAATGAGCTTTGAGAGGAGAAATATGTTTTATACATGCAATTACGTATTTATGTTTGTTTTCGTGATGCGCATGATTTTCTTCCTTTATAAAAGAACCAGTCACAAGTTCCATTCAATTCAATTTATTTATTTGAAGTATTTTATAGCCATAAAATGATCACCTTTTTACCATTTTTCATAATCTCCCCACAAAGAAGGGTTGGTATGAATGGTAGGTAATCGTCTATATAGTTTTAATGATTCTTGATACAGTTACTGCATTTTGGTAATGGTTTACTGAGATTCGAATTTTTTTTGTATTTAATCACTGAATCTTGTACTTTACCCTTCACCTTCTGATAAAACGGATTTAGTTCAAGGAAAATACAGAAATAAGCACTCACAAAAAATTTGTTCATAACACAAAACATTTAGTCTCCTTGAAGTTAGATGTCTATCATGCCATACATTCCACCATTCACCTGAAGTAAGAGACAATAATAATACAGACATACTGAGGAATTTAATCTATGTATATGGTTCAATCACTTGATAGAAAAATCATTATCATCCCATCAAAAAAGAAACATTAACTCAAACAGGCATGACAAAAAAATCGCTATTAACCCCAAAACTATTGGAGTGTTTCCTTTATCTCATAAAAGATAATGGAAGAGTTTAATCATGCCAAACTTCACATAAACATAGTAATGATAACACGATATTTTAATAATTAATTGATATTGTCAAATGATTGAACATACTGTAATGACTTGAATCTATAATTGATTTTCAAAAAAAGGGGGGGGGGGGAGGGTTCCGGACTTGGATCCGTCCCTGGTCTCGCAACCAGTGCACTTGAAGAAATGCAAATCTAATACACCGGGCTTTAAACGAGGAAAGTGAAAGTAGTTGAGCAGAGAAAGTAAGTTTCCAACCATTTGTTCATACGATTATCAATATCGATGGCAAACACTCTAAGCAAAGCATCTCACAGAATGTAACACATTTTATTGATTTCAAAGTATGAACTTTCATCACAAAAATCATTAATATCAAGACAACGCTTTTCAAGAGCATGGAAAAACATGAGTGTAATATCCTAAGACCAACAGCAGCTGTTCAAAAAGCTATCAATTGTTGAGTAATCCGTATGCTGGTGCGTGTAAAACACTTCCTGCAAGGGCAAGGTAACTGATCATATTAAATCAAGTGAAAGGATCAAGACAGCTCTGTGATGGCATTTGAATGACAAGCTTGTGTGCTAAAGTTTGCAACTTGGAACGTGTGTGTTTTATTAAGGTGGAAGCTATGGAGTCAGGTTGACATGCCCTTTAAGGAGAGACTTGCTTATATTTTTGCTATCATGAATATATGAACTGAACTTCAGTCTATTTATGGCACAATTGCTTTTAAAAAGAGGTTAACCATTGTGTTACGGTAACCTATTCTTATTGTTAGTTATGTTTTATTGATTGAATATAATATCATGAGGCATCGATAGTGACTCACGACTAATATGAACATTGAAATATTTTACATATACATATTAATATGAACATATATACATTTTTTTAAATCTATTGATAATTCAACATTAATCAAGACTTGGTTTAGATACATGTCAAAGTGACATTACGCTGACGAAAATACTTGGCTCGAACAAAACAAAACATTGTAATCCAATATTACGTTCAGCTGGAACAGCTTGTGTCAATAATTCATCTAAATATTGAATTAAGGAAACCTGCTGCTTGCCTGGCGTTACACTTCAATTAACCTCCTTCTCAAAACTTGCTTCATGTTTATTATTAACATTTTAACTATATTCGTTGGTTAAACCTCTGAATGAATTTTGTTTTTGCGGTCACTTAGAACTAGAGGTTGTCCAATTATTGATATTTCTAAAGTATATCTGTGAAAATGTAAACGCTGTTTTATAAAACATATCAAACAGTGATTTCTACTTCGTTTGCTAAAGTTAACTTAATATGGAATATGTGAGCTCTTATTGATGTAGTTACACTTTTCATTTTCCAGACTTCGAATCTAATCACAGGATTTACGAAGAGGTTGACCTTGACACCTCACGTAACTTATCCCCCGCATTTCCTTTAAGCCTTGGTTACATCCGGTAATGTCATCGATCCCAGTGAATATCTGTTATCAAGAAAACATACATGCATCACCTAAAATTCCCTATAAATTGTCCTCATTCTGGGTAAATCAATCCTCATGGGGATATCGGTGTTTGATTAGGATATCCTCAAGTAGGAAATTATCTCGACTCTGTTGACAGAAACGTTCAGTGTACTAAGCAATCCGCTTCAATGCTGGTAATTACAATAAACCTGAGACAGCATACAATGGTCATGCTATCTGATAAACTGCAATTTACATGAATATTGACATAGAAACCCAACAAACAGTGTTAGCGATGTGCTGGCTAATATGGCCACCGTAAGTTTTTGTGACCAGATTGATATACCGTATCAGACCGTTGGTCTTCTCGTAGGTTAATGTAACGGGGGCGGGGACTTGATGTAGATTATTTCTTTGATAACAATCCAACCGCAACATGGGTGTCGATGATGCAGTAACATGACTTGCTGTGGCCGTTTCTAGGTTGAGTTAAGATTTCAGATGTCAGAGGTTTTTACTGAAAGCGATATTGGCAAGTATATATCATATCATTGTGGCTTTAGCGCTACATCATTGCTATGATTGGTCGTTGTTAAATCAGACAAGATCTGGCAGATTAAACATGTTTGGTAATTAAAAAGAGAATTTGTTTCGTGAAGATTCAATTCTTTTTTCTTATTTCATTTTAGTAAGGGTCACAGTTAGTAGTAATTTTCAAACTTTAAGACTAAGCACAACATTACTTTACATCATTTTCACTTCATTTATTAGAAAAAACACTCGTGCGTTATCAATGGACCTTCAGATGCGAATATTCTTTGCAACTGTGCTGTTACTCCAATCTCAATAACTTCTTTACTTCCACAAAGTAAACTCTTTCCTTGAACGTAGGCATAAAGGTTTATTGACCTTAGTTCTCTCTGCATGTTTCATTCTCTACACTGGTTCAATGAATCTGAAGCTGTTTGATTAATTAGGCTCAATGGACTTGCTTATGCGGGCATACAACCTGTCCAAGTTATTGTAGGTCCTGGTTATTGGCTTGGTGAATGGCGAATTTCATTGTTTACTCATGTTTGCATATGGTCGTGCATCGCCTGAACGTTGTGAAAGTTAGGACATAGGTCATATGGTTGCGAGCCAATAAGTTTTACGTTCAGCAAATGATAGAAGAAGCAGACAAGCAGGACGAAGGATCCACTTCATCTTTTCTATACCTTCTTTTCAGACCATATCAAAGCCATAGTCTAGGTTTTGATGTCACAAGGCCTTGCATACTTGAAACAGGTAAATGTCTTCTGTTGTTGGAAAGTAGCAATATCTGTCTGCATCATTTCATGTTTATATGCATAGATCTCCTGATGGAAATGTTATACTATGGAACACTTTATGAAATAAGAATGTTGTCCTGACAAGACCATGAAGGCGCGATTAACCCGGATATTGAATGTTGTTCATATAAACCCATAGACATTACCTTTTAACTGTTATAATAACAGATAATGGGAGATGCTCAGACGACTTTTCGTGACTGGTCTAAATAGGGAACGAAAAATGCTATCTTGTTATAACACAAACTCATATTAAAAATGTTGTTTGATGTTCTCTACGGACCAGTCATTTTTTAAAGAAGAACATGTATCATTAGCGTGTTAAAAAATTCAGACCCAC
The DNA here is from genome assembly GCA_921293015.1 of Phorcus lineatus. Classification (NCBI taxonomy): domain Eukaryota; kingdom Metazoa; phylum Mollusca; class Gastropoda; order Trochida; family Trochidae; genus Phorcus; species Phorcus lineatus. The sequence continues at coordinate 5,714,746 of OV121092.1, forward strand.
AGTACAGCCGATCCATTTCATGACTTATTTGTCACACAAACGTCCCGTATAGTTAAGTTACGGCATGGATGACATGTTCATAGTCTGAAAAATTGTCATAATAATTTTGATAAACACCATATATACAATGTGTTTTCCTGAAAGCAGGTAATTCTTCTTGATAATGTGAAACGACAAAACCTGAAGTCTGTGTCTACCCTGATGTTAATGATTGAATATCAGGGATAGCACTCGTGTCAATTTTGATTACGTTTATTATCTGTACAATTCATATATATAATTAATCATGAAAGAGATAATTTGCTTAGACGCTTCCATGTATTCAATGTAATGTATGTTATTTATGAAACCAAATTATATGTTTATTAAGTCAAATGCAAGATGCTATTACAACAATATATCATTGAGCTTCCATGATTACAGCTTTACTATTTTTCAGATTTTTGGACAAACCATTACTATTATTTTTTATTTTTTGATACAATTTCTTCCTGTTTAATATTCAATTTGGCAGACAGACAGACAGACATAAAAGGTTACAGGCATATACAATTTTAGCTCTAGTTTTATTAATACATTTAAGGAATTTACCTACATTCAAGATAATATTTCTATCTTTACTGTTAAGGAGGTAGATGAAATTGTGGTTGTTAACAGTACTGTACAATAGTGGAGTGATAAACATATTTCTAGCATCATCATATAATTTACAATCAAATAGAATGTGCAATTCGTCTTCAATCAGGAATTGATAAATTATTGTATCGTCCTGTTTCTATGCTTAGCCCAAAATTGCTACACCTAAATTTTGCTAGGAGAGATTTAAGATAAGGAGATATAGATAATGTAAGATAGCTTTCCACTTGTAGTAATGTTTTAAATTGTTTATAAGCAAATGAATCTGAAAGATTATGAATATTGGCAGACCATGATTGTTTCAGAATACCAGAAAGTTTAAACTGTTTCATAAAAGCCTTGCTATCCCCAACATCTTTTGAGAGCCATACAAATCCAAAACCATATTGATATAAGATATTCTTTATGTATGTAACCCACGTTGAGCTACCCGAATCATCAAGACCCTGAGATGGAAGTCTTTGTGGATCCAGTTGAATTAACCTACACCAATATTTGACCGCTCTAGACATATAATTAAACTGTAATGGGAGACGACCAAATTCTCCTAAAACAATACTGCTACTAAAATTTCTACCAACTCTTAGGAGCTGCCTACAAACTTTAATCTGGAGGCTTTCAATAACTTTTCAATAAGATGTTCCCCAGATTTCAGATCCAGAACACAAAATAGGCAGAATAATAGAATCAAACAGTTTAAATAGATCATTAGGCAACAAAGTTCCAGAAGATCTTTGAAAAGAATATATAGAGATAAGTGCTTTATAACCTTGGGAAGTCAGACAGTGTTTAGCCTTAGTCCATGAAAGTCTAGGAGTGAAAACTATACCAAGATACCTATAAGATGATACAACCTCAATCTGTTTCCCTTCGAAAAACCATTTTTCATAATGCCTCAAATAGCCTGAATTGCGAAACACCATAATCTTTGTTTTATTTAAGTTTACCTTATTAATTTTGATTGATCAAACAAAGACGAATTTGAAAGACAAAATCAGAAATGAGTGAACTGCTCTTCTTGTGATAGTACCATCTCCAAATTATCATGCAATGCAATTTGAAATTGATAATCTGTATTCTCTAATGTAAGTTCATTAATTCTGCACACAATACAATTTTGAATTGTGTTCAAAATGATAGTTTCATTCAAATGATTAATATAAATAATTATATTTCATTCTCTTCTCACAGAGGTAGCTCCGTCTTTACTTCCTATACAAGCTCTGTTTTAGTAAGAGCTCTTCTCGAGCGTCCGGGAGTTTCCCCTAGCGGCACAATATTGCAATTTAAACTACCTTGCAATATTTCAGGGAACGAAACACCGATTGGATGAATAACATATATGTTGTCGCAGAGACCTATGCAACGATGCAGTCGCTAAATGAGAGGTATGTGTTCTGTAAAGAAGACTCAAAGTGCAATGTGCATTTTCGAATAAAGTTTAGCTTTTGGAAAGCTTACGGAAATAACTTAATAATAACTAATAATCTATAACGGAGCTACCTCTGTTGGGAGAGATTGGTTTAATCCTCACTCAGCACCTTTAGTCAGTAAGAATGACAGGCAAGGTTCATGCATTCAGATAATGGTTCAGACATGCCTTACTTAGACATAATAGATCATCAACAATCCAACAAATCCCATTCTATGAAACGGCGGTAATGTGCCTATGTATTCAGGATAAGGATTATTTAACTAATGGGCAATAACTATTCAGGGATTTTAAATAATATACATGTAAAGTATACATTATGCTTTACATAAAATTAACTATCAAATGTTCAGTAATGATACAATATTCATTGCTTAGCCCATTTGATTCGGCCAGTGGGCAGGATGAAATGGGCACATTTAGGAAAAACAAGGACAAAAAGACAAACTTGGCGAACATGACCTTGATCTGGGTAGTTAATGAGACACAAAGGCCTTCGTACCTGTCAAGGATAATATTGATATCATAAAACTTTATTGTTTTCTGATGATCAATGAACTTTGATATTGCCGGGGACAAGTTTGTTTCCTCAGTTAACGATCATTCTTCCTTCATGATTTCGTAAGCTTTTGAAATTATTATAACTAAAGATACTTTTTAATGATTTATCACAGAGGTTATATATATGAAAGTCCCTACTAAAAAGATCAAATCTAACAACAAATAAGACTAACTGGTAACTGAGGTATGCGCTTTCATTGACAATCCTGAATGACCACGGAACATCCTTCTCAATGGGATATAGCCTGTTCATTGATCCTGTTATCACTTCACCATGACAAAGGCAATTGTATTCACTTGATCAGGACAGTTTAAACAATAACTCTCATTATATGATTCATGTACTCGTACAACTGTAATTAGGAAAACTCCACTTCTGAAATGTTTCTAAGGCACTCCTGTGGTTCCGGAAATGTTGGCATTTTATATATTTCTCAGAGTTATTTTCGTATGTTCTTTTAAAAGTCTTCAGTGATGTAGCATGTTCTTTCTTTGTCTTCTCTCAAAATGAAACAACTTTTTCTATCCATGTCTGTATATGATTCTTGATGAGTAAATCTTACCACTTGAAGCTATCTGTGCCATATTTGCGACGTTGACGTCTTCTTTTACGTCTATACGTCTTTTCTCAACAAGAGGTTTGTGTTTCTTTTCCTGTATGGCGATTTCTACCCCTCGGTTACAGAAAAGGTCAACATAAAACTGATTTTAGTTGATAACAGAAGGTCATCGTTAATAGCATTTCATCTCTTCTGGACTTCACTTGATTGAAGAAAATTCGCCAAATATTTTTCTTGTTAAAAACTATTCATAATAATTATTGTTCTGTTTTTTCATCTCTGATTGATGTACTCATATCCGTTCACCATGTTAGCATAGAATGGTCTAACATGAGGAGAGCCTCGTCATCAACCTTACCTACACAACCTACTAAGTTTATCAACTGTGAGAGAGGAATCACTTTAAATTGCTTCAATGGTAAACCTTTTCATATGGGACAAAACAATGTTCATGTCTTGATTACATATAAAAGTAAAATCAGTTTTAAATGATCTGCACAAATTCAATATACAAAGGTAAACACTCAAGAAACCAATACAATTATCACTGGTAGTATTGTGAGTTAATCTGCAACATTTATTTTAGGGAGGAAGTCAACGCCTGCTTGTAAAGCAGTCTATCCAAGCAGTATGTATAAGTCAATTTCTTAAACTCATGCACCTGAGAGAGCAGAGCATTGTAAAATGCCCTCTGCAATATATTCCTCGAAGAAATATCTGGCAGCAAATAGCATGCCCATATGTACCTAGTTGAATGCTAATCTTTATTTGTCATTGCTTACCACGATATACCTTCATTGTGATTTATCTGTTATTGTTACATTATTGAAAAGTGTGTCCTAATTGTTTTGACAATTACAAATTGGATGCAGACATGGAAATGGAACCTTCCCCTCTTCTCTTCACACACGTTCATTGAACCGGCAGAAGCAGTAGGAGGCTATTTGGCTTCGATCGCTTCAGAAACTTAAATGTTCATATGTGTGTGTAAAATGTTTTGACAAGTTTTAAGTGGATATAAAAGCATGTTAATGTGACCCTTCACTCCGCTTAAGTGACCCGGAAGAATCGTTAAATGTTCACTTACAACCTATCAGCCACCACAAGGCTACTGTCATCAAAACAGCGCACAAAATGTGCATTTGTAAACACTTTTGACATCCTAACATGCCAACATGTATATGTAATATTCTATTCATGTACGAAAGTTTTAAATGACCAGAAATAAAGTTATACCATTTACCATAGTCTCACCCACTTCGATGCTGCTGGATTTAACCTAAACCAAAATGTTCATGTAAAATAGAAATGATTGGACATATTCTAATTAACCACACATTCAAGCAAAGGAGTCAATGGCCCGACAGAGGCAATTTGAGAAATTTTGCCGACTAATTATTGACTAAAGAGCTACGTGTATGTCATCCATTAGACACATTTAGTAACGATTAAGTGAAAATCCGTCCTCTGTTTGCTCTGCGGTTCATCCCTTCACCTTAATCCATATGATCCTTGAAAGCTTACATTGTATCTTTACCAGGGTCTTTCTTTTGATTTTACTGTATCCTGACACACTGCTTCCGGTCATATATACAGTGTCTTAAAAGATGTACAAATTTACTAGGATATATTTTCAATGTAGTGGCATTGTTGATGAATAATGAAGGTGTATAAACTTCAATATTAACACATATGCTTGAATTAGATAACAATATACTATTAATATTAGTTCAACCAAAGAACCATTTAGATAGTGAACAAATGATCAAACGATGTATGTTAGTATAGAATATAAAAATATAAAATATTTTACTTTTCGAGTCTCTTGGAACCTGTTCCAATATCACGGAATTACATGAATCACAAGAAAATACTTTAAAGGAATTATTTACGACGTTCACCCCTGATAACAGTTCATTGCACTTTTAGTGCAACACGCATTGCAAAGGGTAAAGAAAACACACACAAATAATTTAGTCGAGCTCCAATAAAAATAGGCATAAATGCAATTCGTTGCCGACCCTTCTGACTTTGAGAGTCAATTGGTTTTCTTTCTTCATTGACAAAACAAGTTTTTTTTATGAGAAGTATTAACCACTGCTATCCTATTGTACAACATTATTAAAGTTAACTCAACCTTTCAGGCTTTCAAATTTAAAGTTTTCACTGTTTGGAATTACTTTTGACCACTAAAAGAGATTTTTATTATATTTCCATGATATTTTGCATGGTAAATTGGCGACTAGTCAGGTTTGTGATTGTTTTGAACGTTGTTTTTTCGAGTCTTTGACGTCAAATATAGAGTACTTTTGACGTATCATAGGTTATTTTGCAATACCTCAATGAATTGTACGCTTTCTCCAAATATAATTAAACTTTCATTTGTTCATTTTTTAAAGTCTGAAAGGTTTTCAGATTTTTGTGATTGTTTTGAATGTTGTTTTTTCGAGTCTTTGACGTCAAATATAGAGTACTTTTGACGTCTTATAGGTTTTTTTGCAATACCTAAATGAGTTGTAGGCTTTCTCCAAAAATACTTAAATTTTCATTTGTTCATTTTTTTAAAGTCTGAAAGGTTTTCAGATTTTTTTCCTCAATAAGAAATATCGAATGTACTCGATATCGACGACAAAATATCTTGTTACTTATTTCCTTTTAAAAATGAGTGAAAAACGATTTCTCTTTTTATTTTTTAATAACCAAAATTTTTTTATGAATGAAAAAGGGCATTGCATTTTAAAGGACATAGCTGGCCAAAATTGAATACAAATCGTTTCGTGATAAAACAATAAAGTAATACTTTCACTGTTTAGAATTAACATTTTGGATCACTAAATGTTAAAAAAAGCTGTTAGATTAAAGCATCACTTAGTTTCTCTTTTTTCTTGATTTATCATATTGGATTGATTAGTGAACATAATTATTGCAGGGACAAAATATCGATATATTTTGTTCTACAAAACATATACCCAACAGCACGCAACTTTTAGTTGGGTTATGGGGCATATGAGTGGAGTGAGAGCGTATACGTGTTACCCTGAGACAGGATCCGTAGGAATAAAAAACTTCCCAAAATGTAAATTTTGAGAATCAGATTCTTTCAAAAACAAGCGCTGATGCATCTTTGATAACCCAGAGTTCATGTTGCGATAAATAACTACTAACATTCTTGATTAATATCTTAAATATCATGTTGATGTTCATGTGATGTTTTACAACAAAGCTTTCTTTTAGGGTCCCGGTCACAATAGTACAGAGTATACGGCAGAAATGCGTTATGAAAGCAACCGTGGTATGCACGACTTTCATGCGCAGAAACCTCTTTGTGTAAAAAGCCCTACAGTCTGATTAAAATCGACCGTGTTCCTAGAAATATAAGCATTTAAGAATTGACTGTAGTGGAATACAAACTCATTTTATCGGGGTTTTTCTCTCTTATAGCGGTCTGAAAGCAGTCTCATTTCTCTCACATTCTGACACCACTTTAGCTCATTCAAAACCTAGTATTAAGCAGACTAATCAATTCATTGCGTTTTACAAAAAGGATGGCAGAAAGCAAGTTTAACGAATGGTTAACGGGAGGTACTTGCCTCTAGATACTGACACCGAAGGCTTTTGTCTTTGTGATTGGCTAGTTGATAAATGCTGCTTTCAGACCGTTGTTGAGAGAAAAAAAACCTGAAAAAATAGTTAGAATCCCGCTATAGTCAATTTTTTAAAATCTTACTGCTCGGAACACGGCCAATTTTGATCAGCCTTTGAGTTTAGTTACCTATTGGTTACTGATTCTAAAACTGACATCTACAGCCGTTGCTCGGGAATTTGAATTGAATTTAAAGACACACTGTCCATCATCAAAAGCTGTGAACAGTAGGCCATCTCCACACAAGACTAAAGCTTCTAGTACCACGGTTTTTTTCGAAGCTTGCAAATCCATACTACACGTCTATTCTTTATGAAAGTATTTCTCAATTCAATCGCAGGTAATTTAGATAAAAGACTTTCCTGATGCAAATATCTCAGGGGTGATTGTCAAGAGAGTCCGAATTTTAACCAATTGGTGACCGGGGATGCTTGACACAGAGAAATAGTTGATGTGCTTCCCTTTCAATGTACACTGAAATCTTAGAAAGATGAGATTAACGATTCATTAGACACGACCAAATCACAGTGAAGATCATGAAATAAATAATTTGTAATTTCAATTACTTTGTCTAGCAGGAAACTTTAGAATTCACCTTTGTCTCACAAAATGGAATTGTAAATGAACACAAAATTATACAAAAACTTAAATAATACATATGAACGAATTTCAAGGCGAACTTTTCTGTTTTGTATCTGTAATATGTATAATATATGAGAGACAGATAGACAGACTTAACGCTACCAGCAGAAATGTATAAACATGCATTTTAAACGAGATGTTTTACGTATTGAATTATGAATGCTCGTCATTGATTTTAAACAATAATATTCTGAAATGATATAACACATGGTGAAAATGAAATAGTAGACTTCAAACTTCATACGATCTACAAACTAATGGATATTTTCATAGAATGAAGATTATTTGCATTGATATCTTCCGAAGACCCTAAACATTTCTAACCCTCTTTCATTAACTGGTGTTCAGAAAAGTGATCTTTCATTCCAATAGTAAGTTATTCTAGTCAGCAACCATTGCATTACACAATTCAAAAGAAAAGAGGGATATCACAGTTCACTGCACTCCTAGTGCCGAACCAAACTTTGAGAACTGCACAATGATTGGAAGTGTTCACCAAGCGAGTTAAAACATTATCGTCAATCTTGAAATCGGTAGTCCACTTATACTCTTTGGCACAGAAATCAATCAATTTCATACTTTGACTTCTTATAGGGATCAATGCCTTTTTGTTCAAACATTTTTCACTTCAGTCTCTATGAATGTCACATTGACGTCAATATTTCTCAATGAAGAAAACCCCACATTATTAAATTGAAGGGGGAAATATAAAGAAACATTTTGACATTTGCGTTGTCCAAAATGTTGATTGAATTGACACAGAGGAAGTTATTTATATATTTACCTCGAATTTTCTCAACAAAATACTTTTTATTCAGTTGTTGAAATGTCACAAAATTAATTTCACCCGTTTAAAAACTGACAAGTTTATTTTTTCATTTAGAATGGAATAAAAATACATCTCAGTTGAAAGCAATCAATACTTAAAATTTCTGATTAGTTAAATCTGATAAATCAAGGAGTTTGATTGAGAAACTTCAAGTGGATTGAAATGTAATGAGAATTTTCCCAGATAGATTTGTTTGCATTATGGGGCGGTTGGAAAATATATCTTAAGCTTTGTTCGGAAAAAACTTCCTACGATCAATTATAATAGATAGATTTTTTCATTTTTAGTTAACATTGATTGTGGCAAATAAACTCTTACACAAAAGGTAAAACCTCCCAAACGATTTTGATGTCTAAAAACATCGCTTCAGAACAAAAGCACTAACAATACGCATTATGTTAGTTTTAAAACAAAGATGAAGGCACAACAAAATATTATTTGTAGTAGTCGCTTTCTATGTCGTTCCTTTGTACAAGAAATTCACGAATTGTAACAGGTTGCATTGGATTGATGAATTGAGTGAACTCTGTGGATTGATAGTTAGTTCTATCCTGTATTATATCATCTTGCTTCATCAGTGTTAGTGAATTCGCTGATCCAGCTCCTTCAACATACCCTTATTTCCTTCCAGACAAATCCCTCGTATCGCTAGCTATCTAACCAGCCAATCAGACGACTCGCATCAAGCAACAGAGGCACAACCCGGATGGAAAATTCCGTAATGTTCAAAAGAGTAGTGTCAAGCTCCCCTCGATAACGACATTTCATTGGCTGAAACAATAACAGGTGAGCACAGCCACGAACATCAAGCCGCGCCAGCCGTAGGAGGGATTTGGCTCGAAGGAGATCAGGGTATATGGAAGGAGCTCGATCAGCGGATTCAATTACGCTGATTTAGCAGGATGGTGTTATAAGAACAGAGCCTCTGGATCTGTGGGTCTCTGTGTAGCTCATCTTTTATTCATTTTACAGATGATCACCGGTCAAAGGAAATATAAGCGGATCATTACATCTGCATTTAACTAGATTGGGTCAAAGGTTAAATAAATATTTACAGAATAGCCATAGTTACAGGAATAACAAGAATCACAAGAAATAATATTGAAGGAATTATTTACGATTTTCACCCACAACCTAATAACTCTTTATTGCACTTTTAGTGCAACGGCAATGACTGGAGAAAAACACGGGGAAAGTAATTTAGTAGAACTCCAATAAAAATAGGGACAAATGGAATTTGTTGCCGACCTTTACTCTTTTGACTTTTAAAGTCAATTGGTTTTCTTTCTCCCTTGACAAAACTTTTTTTTTTGAGAATAAATAACCACTGGTCTCCTAATGTGCATGTATTATCAAGGTTGAGTCTCCTAGGTTGTTCCAAGCTTTCACGGTCAGTAACTACTTATTTTCATTAAAAAAGATTGTTCTCTCATGATATTTTTCATGATGCATTGGCGTCTAATCAGGTCTATGAAATTTGGAAGTTTCCTGGTTTTACGTCACACAAAAAGCACTTTTTCATCACATAGGATATTTTACAATATCTAAATGAATTGTTGGTTTTCTACAAAAGATGTTTCAATCTGATCATTATTTTAAATTTCTGGTAAGTTTTCAGAACATTTTACTCCAATAGAAAATATACTTTTTTGACTTATTTCTTGTTTAAAACAAGTCAAAAACGATTTCTCTTGTTATTTTTCAAGCACTACGAATTTGTGATGAAACGTAAAAGTAACTGCATTATGAAGAATATCCGTGACAAAATTTAGATAAAAAAAATGTTTATAACATGTCGTGCTAAGACTATTTTGAATTTATATGTTTAACACACATGAACATATTTGTCTTTATTTATACATATGAGTGACATTTCTCTGTTCAAATTTCTCTGTGTAATTGATTTAACATATTTGATTTATTAATGGAAAAATTTCCGAGACCAGATATTGATAAATTTTTTTATACATATTTTACTTAAACTTTTTGACTTCTCCAAAAGAAGTTTTTGGGCATCAGATTTTTTGCCAAAGGAAATACATGTCCTGATGCATCTGCGCATATCAATGATACAATGCCGCTATTATCTTTAATTTTATTCGCCGTTCAGATGACATTTTACAACCAAGATTTCCTTTAGTGGCCACCGTTTAAACGGCGGAAGTGAGAATCTCCTTAATGGTTCACTCGACTTTTACTCGTAGACAACTCAATGGCTTTGTTTAACAATGAAATCCACCACAAATTCTTGAGTATGAATGGAGTTTAAAGGAAGATATAACACGCTTAAATGTCTTCCTATGTGTTCTCTGTTGCTTTTATATCATTTCTTTGGCGACCCTGAAACCATGTTACTTTCCTCATTCAACTGATGCTTAGAAAGGGAAATCTTTCCTTCCAACAGTAAAGTTATTTTAGTCAGCCAACCGGTAACCAGTACATGGCACAATTCTCAAGAAAAGAAATAAAAAGGAATTATGTAGGATCTTAACCCAGGATATTTCAGTTCACTGCTCTCTTAGTGTCAAACCAAACGTTGAGAACTGCACAATGATTGGAAGCGTGCGTCAGGCGAGTTGAAATATTATAGGCAATCTTGAAATTGGTAGTCCACTTATACTCTTTGACACAGAATATCAATCGATTTATTTCTTTGACCTCTTTATTGATTATTGAATCGATATAAATGTAGAAGTAGTTAAATCAATAATTTTTTTAACATTTTTAATTCAATTGTTGAAACGTCAAACTTTTAATTCTATTCTTTTAAAGACCTGCAATTAAAATTTTTGCATTCAAAACTGAATTAAAAAGCATTACAGCTGAATCCAATCAAGAATTTAAGATTTATGTTGGTTAAGTCTGATAAAGGAGTTTGAATGAGAAATTGCAAGTGGAACGCACTGTAATGAGAATTAAAGACAGATTGGTTTTGAAAAAGAAATCTTCGATGGATTTTGTTCAGAAATTGTGTCTTGTTCACACAACCATATATGATTGGTAAACGACATTGCAAGAATGTACATGGTGGTCATGAAAATAACTTTCACCTTAAACAAAAGATATAACTTTCCAATCGAAGTAAATAGAAAAAGAACGTCCTTAATGAAAAATGGAATAATATCTCGCGTTATGTACGCTAAAATGTAGTTCTGACTTTGAAACCACACACTTATTTCAAAACACAATATAAACGATACCAGTTAGATTCTACCTTGTTTGTTCTAGAAAATGGGGAATATAACAGGCACTTAGACACGCTTTTTCGGTTCAAATTGGCCCTTTTAAGGCATATAAGGATATAGGAAATCATTTTAACTTTATATCTATGCACTGAAATATTTATGATGCTTTACGATTGCCCTGTAATTACAGTGAAAAAGTTAAGGAGGACGGAATCGGCTTAAAGATACATTTTTTAAATTCTATGGTCAGCTATGCACAAAATGGAAAAATATGGAAAGTTAAAAACGGCTCAAATAGCTATGTGTAAAGCTTTTGATTGAATTGAACCTAAACTCTGAACTGTGATTACAGGATGAATATTTTTTATTGAGCAATCTTGTTTCTTAACCGATTTTTAAAATGTTATTGGATAAAGATAGCGGCTTTTGTTTTCGATCTTCTGGCTGTAGGAAAAAATAGAATTAACTTCACAACCTGAATACGTACATATTTGTTAGATAACGGACGTAATAGATAACCTGAGTGCTCAATGTGGATCGTTTGTAATATTGAGATGTAAGAATTATCTGTGAATTCGTTGTTTATACGAAATATCGGAATGCACTAGTAGTTTTAAACACTCACTTTCAGTGTCTTCTAGAGACAATCTGAACAATGCTTACGAAATGTTTATCAGCTTTGGGTTACTGTTATTCTTTTCTATTTGGGACGTTTCGTTGGAACAGGAATTAAGTTGATTGGTTGGTTGCCTTCAACGGTAGGTAACTTTGTGAAAACATCTTTGTTGAATGTTCATATATTTTGCATCCCTTAGTGCAGTGAAACGTGCTACATTTTACGACGCTTCACCATACTAATCTTGTATACTCCAAAAGTGGCAGGCATTGATAATGACCTCATAATATCCCTTTACTTTCTTTCTAGCAAAAGGTGCTTCATGTTCGATTCTATTTGTTATATAGATTAATGTAGATATCTCGAATTTATACTTTTAATTATGCAATTAAATTTGTTGTGGTCGTGGGTAATTTACACCTGGTTAAAAATATAGTATTAATTTGATCGACAATGTCATTGCCTTGACATGCTTCGGCATACCTTAAACATCGGAACTTGCTATATTTTACGACGCTTCGCTAACTTGATAAGCCATAACAGTTCAAAGTTTGTATACAGCAAAATTCTGATTGATTCACTCACTGAAATCAGTATTTAGATTTGCTCATGGTGTTCAACCCTTTTCTTCAAACACGTATTATACCATGCGTCCACTGTACTGACGAACTTTCAGAAGATGATTAAATTGTATTTCCCCCTTTCTGTTCCTTATATTGTTTGATGATCATCAATAAGATACATTTAGATGAAATTAAATGAATGACGACTCGTAAGTCTTGTCCGTAATTTTATTGCTTCTTATGAGAACTCTTGTCCGTAGGGTGTTTGACTGTGTTGACATGGCGGACAGACAGACAGACAGACAGACGTGTTATATAGTATAGAGGCCAAAGGCCGGTGATACAAACTACATTTCAATTTTTTTTACAAGCGCACATAACAGGTTACAGGTTTTCATGCATTTACAATTTCACCTCTAGTGTTATTTATGGAAGTTACATACATTAAAGATACTACCGTATTTCCTCGAATACAACCCGGGTCTCGAATATAATCCGGGGGGTAAGGCGGTGCTGAGTGAAATAGAACCCGTTTCTCGAATATAACCAGGGCTTTTCTCTTTTGAAGTATCGGTATGTTTGTCAATCTGTCAGGTCAATGATGTTAACACCTCTATTGTAAAATTGTATCCCAGTGTTTGTGTTCTCAATGACCTTCGTATGATTTCCAGATAGAAAGTTTTGAGCTATAGAATGCCACTTTCTCACTCCTGCAATAGATTTTTACACCTAAATTTTACCAAGAGAGATATAAGATAGGGAGATATTGATAATGTTAGATAGCTTTCCACTTGTAGTAATGTTTTAGAATGTTTATAAGAAAATGAATCTGAAAGATTATTAATATTTGCAGACCATGGTTGTTTCAGAATATCAAGTAGTCTAAGTTTAAATGTAGACATGGATAAACACTCATAAAACCTTACTGAAATCCTATAATGAAAATTTGAAGTTTTTCGCTCCATAAAAGTATTTTAAGAATTCATTTCACTTGTTCTGTCGTGTTGTATTAATGTTTTGTGATTATCTAGGCTAGAAAATAATCTTTAAGACCAAATAAATTATATATCTTACCTCTTGCTGAACATCTGCCATTCTTGTCAGAACCAAAACACCAGAAAATGTTTGAACGGTTCATCAGACAGTTACCAACCTCGTTGTCGACGTGTATGAAATGGAATACCTAAGCACGTGCTTCGCGTCTCGGGATCACAATTCGCACGTGCCTAGGGCATACGAATACCTTCACGGTTGTGATTGTCAATTGAAAAGCAGTAATGACAACGCACGTGCAAATGTATCCGCCGTTTTAGTCTACAAATTAGGAGATAAATCCATTCTGTTTTTTATTTTGGGGTTGTATGTCGTGCATTTTTCACCCCTAAATTTAATTTCAAACCGAGCTTGCGAGGTTTGAAATGTTTACTTAGGGGTGAAAAATGCACGACATAGAATCCCAAAATAAAAAACAGAATGGATTTATCTCCAATCTAACATGACTAATTAGAAAAATAATGAGGAACTTTTTTGCCTTACGCAACAACGATGTGATTAGGTCGAACCAGTACAGTCCAGTTCCACTTGCTTTCGAATTAAACTACGGTATAGTTCCATTTTCAAAGAACACGCTTCATTAAAAAAAAAAGATTAAATTATATTTTTTTCGTTGACGATAATATCAACAAAAGACATATTTTTTTTCCCGTCAGGGATACGTTTTTCACGTAAATTATACAAAGGTCACCTATCATCCCAACAACATACCGATAACAACTGACCTAATCAAGGGACGTTATTCTAATAGTAGTTGTTTACTGCTAGCGCTAACTCTCAGTCTGATTAAAATCGACCTTGTTCCGAGGAATAAAAGTTTCAAAATTTTGAGTCTATCGAAATTCGAACTCTATCTGTCTAGGCTATCCTCTCCACTAGGTCTGACCGCACCCTACTGTAGCGCACGTTCTTGCGTAAACTCAGCTAACCAATCACAATGCGTGCGGTAAAAGCATTCTGTATCAGTAGCTAGGGGCAAGTAACTCCCATTTACCATTATAAACCTTGATCGCCGCTATCTTTATTTTAAACGCGATGATGTGATTGGTTCGCTATTGACTAGGTTTTGTCTGCGCTTAACTGGTGTCAGCACGTGCGAGCAGTTAGGCTGCCTTCAGACGGCTGTGGAGAGGATAACCTAGACAGAAAGAGTTCGAATCTCGATAGAGTCAATATTTTGAAACTTTTATTCCTCGGAACACGGTCGATTTTAATCAGACTGCGCTAACTCCATGCAACAACTAAACTGATTTAATAAACGATCAAGAAAGCTGTAGTTTGTCATGGTTGAATACACTGACTGGAAATGTGATCACTTATGAATGAGAGGAGGGGAAGGGAAGCAGTTTGTTACGTTGAAGAAAAACGTACGTCTCATCTGTTCACTTGACGAATCGCTAATTGCCGCGCGTAACGGTACGAAGCGAGCTCGGTTTGAAATTAAATTTAGTCAATAAAAATAAACTACTTCAACAAATAACAAACAAAGAATGGATTTATCTTATAAAATACTAATAAAAAACGGTATGTTCAATGTCGTTTGAATTGATTTAAAATTAATTTTGCAGTTGTCTGTAAGGCGAAGAAGCAGTAAGTTCAGCGAATGGAGTGTGAGTGAGTTGGGGGTTAAACGTGCTTTGAACAATATTTCAGTTATTAAACACGTGGATGACAAGCATTCGAGAGAGAGTTGATAGAAAAGGGAGAAAGGGATCGACAGGATGAGGGAAAGACGGAAAGAAAGGCATAGTGAGAGATAGACAACAGGTTTTAGAACGACTCAAATTTGGTCTGGCTTCTAACCTTCGACCGGTCCAGCTTGGGTGCCCCTACCAGGAGCATTATACGCTCCGGCTGGCTTAATTTTAGCTCTCGGGGTCACTGAAGCACGCAAACCACCACACCACGATAAGGTATTGAGTCAAGTGGTGGTCAGCGAATGTTTGTAAACGTGCGCGTATGAATGTGAATCGGCCCTAAATATTTAGAGGTGATTATCAGCGAAATAATCACTCCAAAATCGATGGCGGTAACCAATCAGAAAGCAGTATTTTCTTTCTAGTTTTCGTGTCATGTTAGAATGAAGATTTAGAGTGCAGTTTAAATTGGTATCACTGCCGGAGCTTGTCGACATGTTCACATGACATCGTTTCCTCCAGACAGAAGGCAGAATTTTGTGTAACCTCCAAAACGCAAATGTAACCTGCATTTTTTTTTGCTCTATTACTATTAGAACCTATTTCGGTCACGTTAACATGTTAAAAATCGACTGAAATGACCCATGGCAACTTTCGTGATTCATAAAATACGTATTCTAATTTGCCATTGACATGAGTTCAAATTTTCGAAATCGGCCTATAAACAACTTTAATACGGCTTTTTCCAATCACCAGCTAATTAGCACCACTGAACAGAACTGAACTGGCCCTTGGTCACTGAGGCGTGTCCAGCCGCGTGTCCTGCCGCGTGACGTGCTAGTCGGCGGAAGTATAATCTCCTTAATGAAAAAACAACAGGAAATCTCACATTCTAAACAACTGTTTAAACATATCTAAAGTCACCCAAGCAACTCAAACCTCCGGTGAATTGATGTTAAATATATCTTTAATTATTTGTATTGTTCCAAGCGAAAGACGGTGTTTAAATGTGATGCTAAGCGCACTATCCCTTAGCATGTAACATCAATTACGACGTCTGCCAAATGTTGTCACAACAATCAGACTGGTTTAAATATTCTTATTTTTTTATGACACACAAGTGGCCGTTATATAATCCTATCGCATTCAATTCCAATTCTTGATTTAATGGTCTCTAATTATACCTTTTGAATTTTAACGCCTTGGACCAACCAAGCGGAATATATGTCCTGTCATAATTGCGTAATCTTGGCATTCGACTGCTACTTAGTTTATTGTCACGGCGTCCAGTCATTTTGAACCAATGAACTTGTAGAATATATATTCAACCAATAAATTACGAGAATGAGATTTGGCTCATGCACTTGTACGGACGATGACACACATTTTAAAAAGTACATCGTGAATAACGGGTAACAACATTCTTTAGGATTACATAGGATGTTTCTAACGCTTGCGCCAGGTATGTTTTCATGTCATTGATTGTTAAATTCAAAGACAGAGATATTGCAACACGGTGTGAGATGTAATACTAGCTAACAATATAATATACGTTAGTTAAATACAAACGAATCATCCATTAAATACTAAGTTGTCATAAAGTGAAGTGAAACAAAATTATTTTTTCTACAGTAAACATTAAAAAAGTTTTTACATTCTCTCCCGTTTATTACGAAAACCTCCATTTTTTTCGAGACAATTTAGAACTTCATATCGATAATAAATGTTGTAACACTACGTGATATCGCATAGTAATGGATCTCTCACCGACCAAGTTCTTAACCTTTTTGATATAAACCCACCCAAGAAAACCGCGTCCAAGGATTGTCACAGTCCAATCAAAATGGATTTGACGACTAAGAGGGAAAGTTGATATCATGAAGCAGTTACATATCGTATTTTGGAATTCTTTCGGTCATGCTATTGCCTCTATTTTGCTGTTAAATTAGCTTAAAAATACAGAGAAAATCAAAGGGCTGGACTTTCAGTTTGACAACTAGCACGTCACACACTGGGCGTGGCTTCGAGACAATCAACCAATATTTTTTTAAGAATAAATATAGACGAACGTAGGGTAAACGACAGCATGTGACAGTAGCCAAGATGCCAATGACTGACAATGGATCACCCACTGTCTATGTGTGAAATAGCCATTCTATAACTCATCTTGGCAATGTCTGGTCACTCCTGCTAAAATTCGAATTTTGGCATATGAATGTAGACAGAAGAGGTCACATTTTCGAAATTTCGATTTCGTTAAATGTCGAATAAAATGTTCCATGTCGACTCTAAAACCAACATAATCACATTGACTTTGTGCTAAGAAACAAACGTGACTAATGTTTAAAGAAGTTAACTTGTAAAGGATTTTATGGATAAAAATAAGTGTATTCGAAATTTTGACCCCTGGTCACTTCAATGATCTGCCAAAACTGTTAAGGGTATTGTGGGGTACGATAAACCTTTGCCTTATAGAAGAATGGATCTGCATATGTGTATTGAAAAATCAATATTATACGTTTCTTTTTCGCAACGCTACGATACATCAAAGGCATCTCAAATTTCATGATATTTGCACTAAAATATTCAGGTATTTGAACAAACTTTTGGCATGCAGCTGTACAGTAAGACTGTGTTTAGAAGAAATCACAGAATCAGCTGGTGTCCAGGTAAAGGCGATATTTTGAAACTGTTATTCTTCGGAACATAGTCGATTCTAATTTGGCTTGCCTAGTAAATCTTCAGAGTTACTAGCCAAACTAAATGAAGATAAAAAAAACTTCCAAATGTTGTCTGTCATCTAGCCAACTTTATTTGCAAGTATATAATATTCAACAACAATCATAACAAAAATGTATCACAATTATAAGAGTTGCTGAAACAACAACCTGCATTTACTGAAGTTGTCTATGCTTGTTGAAATTAAAAGGGTTATAGTTGTTGTAAATTAAATCACCACCGGAATCACAAGGCGGCTTATTAAGTTACGTTCGTTACTGTAAGCACAAGGACCTTACGTTCCTTTAATTTCTTATGGAAAACGATTTTTTGTCAAAATAATTCACCCAGTCACAAATGGCCTTACCTTTCATGTCCAGACGGACTTTTCATGTTCGAAAGCTTGAAATAACAGAATGTCATTTAGCTTTTACATAGGAATATGTGAAATTTGAAAAAAGCTACTGTATGTGTATGCAAGAAGGATGACCAATATTAGATTTAAATCCCCTGCCAAGTTACCATCGCTGATCTCAGAGATATTGCTTGCAAAACTTTAAAAGGAACAGTCAGTTCAGTAAACCATCTGCTACCATCAAATAAAGCACGTCTCTAGCCACTCATGCACTAGGTCTTTCACTCGAACTGTCACAAATACACTAAGACATAACTTATCATCATAAAGCATGCATATTTTCACTCATAGGTTGTTTATCGTTCAATCGAAATGTCAGACGCCTTCACTGTATTTCACTCACATTCACAGAATCACATGCACTTTTGATTACCGTCACAAATTCACACGACTTTTGAAAATGTCCGCTGGTTCAGGGTCATAATCAAAAAGTTCAAAGTCAGTTTTAAAGACCCGCTGTATGCCTCTCAGTACGTCAAGTGGAACCTCTTTATACGCATCTAACAAATGATTTCGTCGTTGTGATTTCATTTCTTCTGAAGTTCTGTTTGCATTTTTGTACGTATTCCATACAAAATTTAGGAATTTCTCTTTTTTCTTCAATTCAGCATCTTTTAGCGTTATTTTGGCATCAGGCGGTATGTAACCGTTCATTTGAAAGGCTGTCCAGAGTTTCTCAGCTAATGCACGAATAGGTACACATCGAGCAAGCATTCTCTTCTTTACGACCAGCTCGTAGTTAAAATCAATAAGCATTGACATTTCTTCCTTTATTCTCTCATCTCGACTGTGTACATCCGCCACCCAAGATAGTCCGAGACGCGTAAGAATATATCTGCTATCGTCAGCCATTGTTTCCATTTTGCCAACAACATCCGGTTGAAATTTACATGGATTACAACCGTAGTGTACAGGCCGGAAGTGATCGTCAAGCTTACTTCCGTTTTCCGTTCCAATTTTTACAATATACTTCAGGAAATCAAGAAACAAAACCTTCTCACAGATTTCTTTTGATGCAAATGCGTTGTTGATTTTTTTATTCCTTGTGGGAATAATTTTCGACCTTTTTGGACCCATTGTATTTTTTAGCTTTCCAGCCTTTGGTTGCTTTGTTGTTGTTTCTTCAAGTTTAGTAAACATATGATTTTGGTCTCCTTTCGTTGGGGCAGATTTACCTCTTTTAAGTTCCTTTATTTTTCTTCCATACGCCAGCCAAAAGAAATTATCAGGAAGTATGAACTTGTCGATATAGACTGACCAAAGTCTGGCAAAGGGTTCTCTCACAAACATAAAACGGAATGTACTGAAGATTTGTTCCTGCGTGTTGAGGCTCAGTGGCACTTCTTTGATATGTTTATATTTAGTTAAATGTGTTTCGTACTTGCCAATATCAAACGGACTCTTTACGTGCCCCTTCTTTGTATCGTTATAGAGATAGCGGAATATTCGCAGCCAGAAAGTGGAACCAATCTTGTGGGTAACACAGTATGACGTATCACGGTACGTGATCACGCGGTCTACAGTTCCTCTGACGTCAGCGGAACATGTGCCCTCAAGTTGATGACGTCGTCGTTGATAGACCTCGGATACTTCCGATATGAGTTGATTTGTTTTGGCTCTCATGTGGATCAGTTGTGTCGTCAAATTCCTCTGCGGTTGCTCACCCTGTTAAGAGTTAAATATATCTTATTATTAATAAATATAATATATATATAACAACCAATGAAACTTAAGAATAGATCCAAGATCATAGCAATTTAAGAGGGGAACTACGCTCGACGCTGTAGCCATACGTAGGAAAAAAATGAGCCACACTTTGACATTTTGTTATCTCTGTTATAAACCAAATAGGTTACTTTTTGAGCATTTTCTTAAATTTACAATGAATATTTCAGTAATAACTACCTCTACATTTCCCTGTTGTTTAACTGCACCTCCGTCGTGGCCATACTTATATCTGATCCTCACAACTCCCTCAAGCGCTTCGTCTTGGAGCTTTTGTAGCTAAAAATGAAATAAAATCTTCGAAGTGAGTTATTAATTGAAAATATTTTAATGAAAACATAAGTCTAATGCCATGTTCACCCATCCTATTTTTTGTAGAAATAAAAAAACTGAAGCATTGATTCACTCGTACAAAGTAAAGCTATTTCAGCCCTTCAAGCCCCTCTGTATCCTGATACATCAGCGAATTTAAATCCGCAGAGGTCTTTCCAATACCCTGACCTCCTTCAGCCAAAGGCTTTGTATCGCTGACAGCTGGTTCTTCATGGCTTTGCTAAGCGTGTAATGTTTATCAGCCAACCGAACATCGTTATCCAAGGACATTGAAGCTTATATCTCGATCTGAACGAATTTGTCCACCGGGTTGTGCCACTAATGCTTAACACGAGTCGTTTTATTGTCTAGTTATGTACCTAACGATAGGAGGCTAATGTCCTGATTCGCTGACGGAGTAGGACGGCCCCTCTGTATCATGAGGATTTTTTATAAGCAAAAAAAGTCATCAAATTCCATTTGATAGCATTAACGATCTGTTCGAACCATAATTGTTATTGTATTACACACTTTCCATTCAAAAATATCAAGAAAACCTTTAACAGATCATTGAGGTACAGGATCAACACTATTAAGGTAATCTAATGTATATTTCCCAGAAAAAGTCAAATGTGTACTAGATTTTAAGTGATAAGTAATGTAACCCTGCGTGGTAACTATATTTATGCTAGATTATGAATTTATACATAATCTAAACAACAGATGTTGATATTTCATGTACATATGTTGAGTTTTTGTTTATTCAATTTCATATATTTATCTAACGCGTTGCACAACATTTTCAGAGTATCTCATACAATATAATATATAAACATACTAAATATACTAAATATACATTTACAAACTAAATATTTACATATATTAGTGAGACAAAAACCACATTTCAGTAAAGTAACAAAAAGTAAGAAGATACGACAGAATGGAGTTCTTTTGGGGGTACCGCTTGCATACAATCCAATCCAATGAATTTACTGTCCATACAGTATGTGCCAAATTTAAACTTGCAAGGTAATTCAATACGCAATTGCTCAAGCTGATTGCCATATAAGAAAAAGGAGTTTGAAAAACGAATTGAACATTTATTCTGTCTTTGTTTTGAAATATCACCCCCAGTGAAGAAATTCAACGTACTCTTTGGTGGCTGGATAATCTGTAACCGACGTTGCAAGGACCCTTTTTTTATTTCGAAAACCGCTTTGTATTCTTATGATCAGCAATCCTTTCATCAAACGAAAGGATTCCTGATCGCCTTTTGAGAAGTGCTCCATTGTGACGTCAGGGAAGACAGAATGATCACCTAAGAAATATCTTGGTAACAGCAACCACCTTGTGAAGGGGGATTTCGTGTTGTGAAGAATTTGTGTACAGTCTGTCAGACACCTATGCGTGTGTCTGGACTTTTACCCAGAGGTCCAACAACAGAAAAATTTTAACACCACCCTCACTGGGGTTTGTCTTCGGTTAAATCTCTTTTCACACAAAATTGTGCCGAACATGGGACCCGAGTTACTATGGGCTGTACTATATCGTCACGCTCAAGCCTGCGTTCGTGGTGATTTAATGGCCACGACGTTTTGTTCACATGGACGTTGATCCCTGGTTGTCGTTCACAGGAGCGTGACTGCTGCTCAGTAAAGGGATCAGATAATACAGCCACCTCCCTTTCCCTTTATACAGAATCATGAACTTGGATGCAAGACCGTTACTGTAAATCTAACAAAACCTTTTCTCCAAAATCGCTGGTATTCAAATCCTGGTATGACCTTCTCACAAACCAGACCGCAACCCTATTGAACACATTCTGGATGAGCTGGGTCCAAGTGTTCCTTAACAACCCAATCCATGAAGATGTGAGTCAGTGCTACACGACAGAGGGGGCTGCTATCGCGATTGAAGATGTTACTCAATTACCTCTTAAAGCTGTGAATTTTATTTAAGGGTGAAGCAACATAGCGAACGGTTTTATTGTGAAAGGGTAACAGCAAAATGTTATGTTGGCTCGCTATAATGTCTTGATGTGTTGTGCATGAAATAGACCAAACTTTCTCAACTTTATTCGAATATCATTAAAATAAAACCAAAAAATGTCAAGTGTCAAGTTTTCGTTGACGTGCAGTTGTTTCGTGTTTTGATATCATTTGTGTGAATTCTTACGACATTCAGTAATATAGTATGTCATTTTCAAATTTTTCAGTGAAGTGTGTATTACTGAGACAAAGGATGTCACCTTGAATTTGATTCTTAATACCAAAAACATAAAGTCAAACAGAAGTTACCAGTTTATGCATATGTCCTTGTGACACATGTTGTTGTTTTTTTAAACCGTTTATCAGCAATGTTAAACATTCGTTTTACATACTACTGAATTGCACAAACATGACACATGGGATTATGATGAAGCCTCAAAGTCTAATCAAGAGTCGGGTTATTCATATACTCATTGTCATTTCGTGGGAAAGATTTCATAAGACGTGCTTACTTGCATCGCCGAGCTGAGTGGAGTGTTATCCCTAAAAAATCAAGACAAAATATATCATCCTATAAAGAAGGGTTGCTTGATGTGTGCTTTGTCAGGTGTGTGAGGATAAAAGTAGACGCCTTGAAGAGCTGAAGAGCCGCCTCTGCAGTCCTATATGCTTCTTAAGTATCGAAAAAAGCACTTCTTACATAGGTGCATTTTATCCTCGAGCTCCTCAAATACCCTGACATCCATCAGGGCAAGAGCTTCCCCGTTTGCATAGTGTAAAAGAAGCAGCACCTGGAGAGGACAGTTGATTTCGGGATATTTCGGGCTTAAAAATACAGCCTAAAATAGCCATGAATCACCATCTGTCAACGATACAAGGCATTTGCTTTGATAGAAAATTGGTAATGTAATAGCTTCACGAAGATACATACGCTCATGTAACAGGATACCTTTCATGGGCTGCTTTGGGTCTTGTCTAAGAATGTTTTGAGTAATGTTTTTTTTTTCAGAAACATACAGCTGCATACCAAAAGTTTGTTCATATACCTCTGTAGTGCAAATATCATGTAATTTGATTTTTTTGTTTTGGAAAAATCAATAAAATAACTTCAGCTAAACTGACAATAAATCACCTGTTATCCATGTGTAAAATTTTGGAATCATGCAATAAAAGAATTTTGACATGATGAAATAGACAGAAGGGGTCATATTTCCAAAATTTGATTACCTGAAATTTCTATTAAAATATTCTAGTTCAAATCTCTGAATCATACTATGGTTAACAGTTGGAAATAATATACGATTATTTTAAAGAATAATGGATCCTCACTTCAGTGCTGTTAATTCAACGTTATCCGTTTCTCTTCAGTAATGCTATGATGCCTCGAAGACATCCCAAATTACATTATATATGCAATAGCATACGCAGGTAGGTGAACAAACTTTCGGTATGCAGCTGTGTATTTATTTTAAGACTGATTATGCTACTGCTTCTCACCTTGACATTGTGATATGCTTCTGTGAGCATTACTGGTTCCTTGCCGTCTTCAACAATAACTGCAATGAATTTAGACTCTGTCAATCAACAGCCAAGATGATTCGACATAACATTACTTGCAAACTTGCCATCGTAAAAGAAACGGTAGTTCTATAGTTGGATGAAACCAGTAATGATGACACCACGTAATGAAAGCCGATAGGCATTTGACAAAATTAACTTTCATTCATGGAATCCCGCTGAAAACAGAACAACTATCTCACAGAAATTAAAAATAATGCTGTCATTATCTAGAAGACCTTCTGGTTGGGTTTTTAACGCATTTTAATTAACCATATTTCGGAAGAGCTTAATAGACTGTTTTTAGTTTTCTTATTTCTTAGCATAAATTGTAGGAAAAGGGTGTGTACTCAGTATCTAGCATATTTCTACCAATAACGACTTAAATATTAGAAATTATGGGTAAAAAATCTTACCGACTGTCTGCTGTGTAAATGATCGGATTTGTGAGAAGTTTATATAGACCTGACACAAGAAGACCAGAAGAACAAGAGTATAAAGGTTCCGCTTCTTCATAAGAATCCGCCACATCATGCCCTGTAAAAAGTAACATACTGTAACTGATTCGTATTTTCGTAAAAATGTAAGAAACTATAATGCCTTTTAAAGAGACACACTCTGTAGATGATTCGTACAAGTGTCATGCCCTGTAGGAGACACACATTGTAATGAAATCGTTAACGTGTAGGAAAATAGCATGCCCTGTAAAGAGATAAATACTGTAAATTATTAATCATTTATTTTAACTATTACTGTAAAAAGCATTATGCATTGTAAAGACACATATAATGCCCTTAAAGAGACAATGGCGGCCAAGTCGCGGAAATGTTTCGTACAATACACTTTTGGCAACCATGCTTGATTACTGTGGTCAAGTAACAAACAGAATACTAAACTTTTTCCATAAATTAATACTATTTGTATTAAACTCGTTAATAATTTGGTATCAAAGTTGCCGTGTCTCGTTTAATATTTCATCATTAATCGTTTAATAAAAATAGTATTAAATGGAAGCTCGTTTAGTATCCTCTATTTCCTAAACAGGTGGAAAGGTAGTGGTCATATTAACAACTTGAATTCATTTGCAATGAACTTAGTAATTAAGAGTCTTTTTTAATGATTTTCTGGAAATCTGACATTTCCAGTATAGGTGATCATTTTCCATTAAGCTGACATAAACATTCGGTGTCGCTGGTTAAATATATTAGATCATTTTTACTGAAACTTTCGTTAATATTTGTTTCCAAATAATAAAAAACTGAAAATGTTACGATATCATATCTACAAGAGGTCAGAAGAACATTTGCAATACCCACTACAGAAATGACTTGGTTTCCGGATCACTGAAACCACCATGAAACGACATGGAAACCAGTATTTCCACTTGGTATCCAGATAGGTTTCTACAGTTTCATGTTGGTTTCCATAAAAACTGAAGCCTACTTTTGCCCCAGATCCGGACGGTATCCATCACCGTTCTTTACACACTCCTCCAAGTAGGATCCACTTGGTTTCCGTGATTGAATTTTCATGTTGGTTTCCGTGAAAATTGAAACCTACTTTTGCCCCAGATGCGGACGGTATCCATCACCGTTCTTTACACACTCCTCCAAGTAGGATCCACTTGGTTTCCGTGATTGAAGTTTCATGTTGGTTTCCATGAAACTGAAACCTACTTTTGCCCCAGATCCGGATGGTATCCATCACCGTTCTTTACACACTCCTCCAAGTAGGATCCACTTGGTTTCCATGATTTTAGTTTACTGTAGATTTCCACTTGGTTTCCTTGTTTAGTCAGTTTATTGTATGTTTCAACCTGGTTTCCATATTCAGGTTTATTGTAGGTTTCAACTTGGTTTCCGTGTTTTGTTAGTTTATCGTAGGTTTCAAACTGGTTTCCATAACCTTATATATTATAGGTTTCAACTTGGTTTCCGTGTTTTGTAAGTTTATCGTAGGTTTCAAATTAGTTTCCATGTAGTGTTTATTGTGTGTTATGTAGGTTGTACAATGAACAAACACATCAATTGCCATAAAATATTTATTGCAATAAAGACAAAAAACATCCATGGAAAGTTAAAATACCTACAAGGTAAAATGTAAGTGTGAATTTAAGGTGGTTCACAGTGTATGCCGATCTTTTAAACAGCATTCCTCCTATAAAAACATTTTATAGAAAATATTACCAATCCATTCACTATCAACGTTTATTCAAACACACAATTTCGAAGAATGAATTCATCTTTAAACGAGTAGTAAGAAAACGTAAGTTTACAAATTAATCCCTTTTAATTAAATCTCCAATCTTCATTGAAATAATTATTCTATGACAGCTATGAATATAAATATATGCATATGATGGTTTAGAAATGCCTTTAGTTATTCATTGCAAAATTAACAATCTACAAAAGTGCAAAATATACACAATTCACCTTGTTCACTTTTCAGATGTTTTGGATTGGTCTTTATTCTGAAACAGAAAACAATTGTATAGATATTTAAAATATTCATATGAATACATGAAGATGAGACACTTTCAATCTTCCACGGTTTTCGCAAGCATACATATCAATAAGGGAGAGTAGTTAACAATCAATCCGTATGCTTACTTAACAATTGAATGTACTTACGGCCTTGCAACCCTCCTTGTTGCTTCAGTGAACACCTCAGATTAGCAAATTGAATTGAAAATGAAATTGATATATCTCTTATTTTGAATTTCGATAAAATATGCAATTTAATTTTCAAGTTATACTAGAATATGCTGTATTTATCACCATAAGAACGAATACCATTAAGACATATAAAATGATAAAAATTAGGAAAAAATATTTTACAAAGCCGTCATAAAGTCATAATTTGTAGATAACAAAATAACTTACTGTATGTTTAATTGAATAAACTATGTTTAAACCACAACAATTATTTCACACAGCAGTCTTCAATTGCCAAACTTGCAACCAAGTTCATAGAGTAATATCAGTAAAACTTACAATAGTAACACTGATTGGTAAATAGAGAGCAACTCACATTGAATAAGCACTACTGTGAGGCACTGTATGTATCTTGATGGTTCACACTAAAATTAACATCAGCAACATAGTTAATCTTCTAAAAGTTGACATAAGTCGAGCAGTTTTAAAAACCAATTGTTTCATTTTCATCTAGCAAAATAATATTCTTTTGCATAAGTTATATTTTTTTAAAATATCTCATTTTACAATATTCTGAATAAAGTTGAATAAAGGAAAACCATTGAGTTTGTGACTTGCACCTTAAATAGTATCCAAAGAAAAACACAAACATTAAGTTGAAATCGAAAGTTTAGTTGAATCATGGTATAACAACTGTTACTGTTCCCATCTTGTTGAAATTCTCCTATTACACAGAAAACCTACATACTTTCAATGAAAACAAATAGATATAGTAGAAATTGACGGAAATATGAAATCCCAAAATAAATTCTTGTTCTAAGTCAAAAGCAATTGATGTCGAGTACTCCCATATCAAAACACATGCAGTTACAGTAGATTAAACAAATCAATCAATTTCGACCACCAATTGCCTTGGTTGCATTACCTATTGAATTTTCCAATCTAAACAGTTAAGTAATATACTGCGTGATTATTCAAGAATTAGGTCAGCCTACTGACTGTGATGTTACCTGTTGCATAATCCACTTCCTTTGTCTCAGCTCACGGCTGTCATGGTTCAGTGCACCCTTGTGTAAACAATGTCGTATCTTCGGCTGAAAATTGTTAAATAAAGGGAACTAAGTGACTCATCTATATATAGGTCAACATAATACATACAAACCTGATGGCAATGCAAATTTAACATTCTTATAAACACACCAATCCATAAAGCTTGTCAGTTTAAAACACTCATTTCGACTGAGTGTGAAGCCAACATTTAAGAATGATTTTATTCAGTTCTCTCACGGGAGTTTAAAAAAACAGTTTATAAGAGCAATGTAAGTGAGTTTGATGCAGTTAAGGGGTACTTACTTTGGTATCCTTTACTGTAGAGCTGCCTATGAACTTATCACTCAGCTGATAAATTATCTACAGTCGTTTATGTTGATGGCGGCCATGTTTGTCTCCTTCATTAGTGACTGACCTGTGTCCGGTAAGGCCAGGTGTCAAGCAGGAAGTGTTATGCAATCAGCCAGTTCAATTACAGAGGTTCTGATTAGTAGATTTTGTCTAGCCTCTTTAGGAGTGAAGCGAAATGTATTTAATGTTGTAGAGATACGATGAAGGTGATGATTAACTAACATAAGAGTATTTGAAAAGGTTATGTTTTTCAGAAAGTAATTTAGTATTCCATGAACATCTTTTTGGCTGAAATAAGGAAATGATGTATCAAATACAAGATATTCCTAATTTTATTTTTGTTTCTATTGAATATTGAATTGTTAGTTTCCTTTAGTTAATTCTTTAAAAAAAATTATTTGTTATCTTTAGTTGATATTTTATCTGTTTACAAATGAAATACGCATATGTTTGAAAAAGTTAACTGATGATTCAAAAGAAATAAAGAGGCCATCAGCTCTGAATCTTGTGATAGAGAATCCGACACAATCCGTGTTTACACTATAGAATAAAAGATCTATTAGGGAAACTTAAAAGCTATAGCGCATGCCAATAATACCTATCTTTCTATAATATTATCTCTAACGACCAACACTAAGGTAACCTATCAAAGATATTATTCGGCAAATATGTACGCATACAGGTTTCAAAGCCTATTTTATAAGACCGGAAATATTTAATGCAACTGTGCTTAAGAAATCGGTTCATTTTCAGGGGTGTCTTAAGAAACATATTTCTTCCTTAATTATGAGTTCAAATATGAACGCTAACTCAAAAGCTGCACATGTTACTAATTCAGGCGTTTTCAACAGTCCATATCTAATCATTTGTTTGCAAGCTGATCATAGAGATTATATTTCTCTATGCTGAGTAACTGATGTCCTTTACTAAACAAACAACCAAATCTGTTTACAACTTATTGACCGATAAAGGGATTTAGCAATAATGGTAACAATCAACATTCAAGACTATTTACCGTGGTGGACAATTGATACTTTTTCACTTGACATTTCTTTCGTCCATTAATAAATTATAGGCTCCGCCCATCTCCATCAATATAGCCGATTACTGTTCATGTCAACAACATTCACTTAAATCCTTTTGTAACTGAATATGAAACGTAAATTTCTAATTAGGACGATATCATTGATTCATAACACTCTAAAGGAAAACATCTATTCTATTCAATTCAACATATCGATAAAATGAGTGTTCTTATGTAAACTTTGATGCATTGTTTTTATCTTGCATATCAAATCTTGTCCGTTGATGTTAATAATTTGTTAACGATCTTAAGATGATGGAAAACTATTTTGCTCCTTAAACAGGATTTGACTCAAAGTTTAAACATTGCCACGATGTAGCCGAAGTATTGCAATTTTCTAGATGTTTTCTAGGGTTAATCTTGAAGCCACACAGTCATAGTATAGATACGCGCAACCATCGTATCTTGTTGGTTTCCATTCCGGAAATATATAAAACCTGAATGCCAAATGGATTCCAGTAGGAAACCAAGTTACCCAGTTTCAGTGGATGGATACCAAGTGGATGCCATACTAGTCAAACAAAAATGCTTATGATAAAACTAAATAATTTGTCAATCTATTCATTTAGTTCAAAACAAGACTGGAAACCAACATGAAACTTAACGTTATGGTTTCATGTTAGTTTCCATTCAATGAAATCATCATTTTCACTTTCCAGAAATGGAAACGAACACGATACTTATGACCACAGTTTCATGTTGGTTTCCATATATGGATATATACAAATCAAAGAATCCAAAATGGATTGTAGCTGGAAACCAAGTTACTTAGTTTCAGTGAATGGATACCAACTGGATACCCTAATTACCCACTTTACTTGTGGTTTCCAGGATTCAGGAAACCAAGTCATTTCTGTAGTGACCAAATTTGATGTCTAGTGTTACCATCCCATAATCAGTAGCAGTTTAACAAACCTCTTGCCTTCTTGGCAACCAATTCGATTTAAAGCGATATGACATTTTAACAAACTCTCCTAGTTTCAAAACATACCAAAACATTAGCTAACAAAGCGCCTAACGACCGTTTTAATGTAAACGCGATGCAACTCACCTTTCCTTATATGCCTTTAATATTGCTCTTTTTCAGGTCACGTAAATCAAGTTACCTTAAGCTTAAAACAGGTGCTTTTATTTGTCTAAGCGCATCGATCCCTTACATATCATATTGTTTATAGAGTTTAGTAAAGTAGCTTCCCTGCTAAATGAAACAAATCTACTTGAAACAATTCAGTCTTTTCCTGCTTTATGTGAACGCTGGCATTTTTTGTTTGCTACAAATGCATTTGTTTGTTTAAGAAAAATGTAAACAGCAAAACTATATCTCTATCTTCCTACAAACTTGTGGAGGTGTACTAGAAGTATCAATGATTTCAAACGATTAATAAATGTTGTTACATGTAAGGAGAACCGAACATAATGTAGATTTTTCTGATTAAAGCTATAGTTTTCTGTGTTTCATAAGAAAAAAAGGCTGCCGACAGGGTGATCTCATCACACAATATTCATTATTTCTTGTTGCAGAAAAAAAGGTTAACTGATTATATAATTCGGAATGGTACTTCAGTGATGGACTATATCAAAGGTTTGTAAAAAAAATTATTAATATTAAATATTAATTCATTAAAATATGAATAAACAGTTAATGATAGAAAGTGTTTTGGAAGGCGCATTCGAAAGTTACATTAATTCTTTCGAAAGTTTCTGCCAAGTTTAGAAATTGAAATTGGTAAAAATAATGCAATATCAAAGTATTGAAGATGTAAAAGTGACTTCTTAAGTTTTGGACTATATATATTTTTATTTATGAATACCAAAGACTTGTCATTTGTTCACGTAGAAGGGTATTATATCTAGAAAGAATTCTTTCTAGTATTTATTTTGTGGTTCTCTACATATTGCATAATGAAGTATTTCCCTGTACATCTTCCTACGCAAAGCTTAACTATTTCCAGTCTCGAACTGTCCAAGTTAACCCTTGCTGCCGACACAAGACTTTCCTGTGCTAGCACTCTAGCTCACTGCAAAGGAATTAGATAGTCCAATCAGAAAGCTCCTAGCAAAAGCTATATCCGGGGACTCGAACAAACATGGCTGCGCTCATGTCGCAGTCCGTCGACTGAAAGATTTGTAAAGAGAAAGTGCCGCATCCAAAGCGATGAACAATATATTCAAGTTCAT
This sequence comes from Phorcus lineatus, assembly GCA_921293015.1. NCBI lineage: Eukaryota > Metazoa > Mollusca > Gastropoda > Trochida > Trochidae > Phorcus > Phorcus lineatus. The sequence continues at coordinate 5,746,135 of OV121092.1, forward strand.
TTATGTTTAAAGTCAATTTGCGTTATTATTTTTCTACAACCCTATAGCGGACAGCGGCCCGTCAAAGAATTTATTCTTAAATTGCTTCGGTAAACTAATCAAGCTCGATAAAATTTACCATGATTTGAAGCACCGACTCGATGCACTACGCCCGGCAAGACTTTATTTCCTGTCATCGTACAATTGTTTTATCTTTTGTGCTTGCATAAACTTTATTGAATACCCGTTGTACCGAAACATTGATTAAATTTTACATAAATTAACCGATAAAATTTGAACATCTCGCGATGTCATAACACTCGAAATGTAGTGGCCTGCGATCTCGTTGTATCGCGGTAGTAAACGTCAATAACAAAATCCAAAAAAAAAAGAAAACGGTTGTTTTATTTACTTCCTTTTTCACTGATTTCACTGGGTCATTTTCATTTTTGAAAATATTACTTAATTAATGTCCATTTTTGTAGTAATTGTACCAGAATATTTTTCGTAGTTTTGCAAATGCTTTTATCTAATCTTAATATCAACTAAAATTAAATCAAATTTATTGTAATGATAATGTAACTTTGTTTCGTTCACAGATATTGATTTATCAATTAAATCATAATTACCCTGAAAATACGGCACCTCTGTTAATATACATTGCATAGACAATATATACTATTAATTGTATGTCTAAAAATATTTTCTCCCCTATAAATTTGATTTTCACATATATTCCAGGATAACTTTCCAGCTATTTAAAAATAGACAATGTGTAAACTGTGCTTATTTGATGAAAAAAATACAATTATATAATGGTAACGACCACGATAAATGGGCCTACATATTTCCCTTTGAAAAAATATAAGGGGCGCAGTCATATGTTATTTATTTACCAAAACCGGTCCTAATAACAACAAAAACATCTTTTCCGTCCAGCAATACATTTATAAACTGAATCTTCTTGTTTGAAAGGTTTGCAATGCCAACTTCTTTGTAACCTATTCAAACAGGTCACTTTCAATGGGCGCGGCGATTTTGATTATATCGCAAATGACACGGCGTCGCCGATTGGCCATAGTAAGGGAGGTAACTGGAGATAACTAAAACTCGCCAGTGAGGGCGCTGGTATCAAGCCAGAAAAGTCTTATCTCGGCAGCAAGGGTTAACTTGGACAATTCGAGACTGCCAATAGTTAAACTTTGCGTAGGAAGATGTTCCCTGTATTGGAGAAGAGAGAAGTACAACACGTGGAAACTGGTCATCCGCTGCCCTAACGATGAAACCAAATGTCACTTTTTCAACATTCCGATAAAGTCGGTTTGGTAATTGTGTATAAGCTGGAGTCATTCAATATGTTTTCCTCACTTTTAGAAAAAGGAAGTCGTCTGTTTCGACATCTAATGAAATGACATTAATTTGATGAGCTGGTGCCAGATCCATTTACACGCATTTGATTGAAATGATATAAACACTGAAGATTCATGAAATCAGTTATTTGAATTATGTAAATTTTATGAAAATATTTACATTAACAATCTACCAAGGACATCATTGCAGAGTGAACTGTACTTTCGTTTAAGTTGTGTGTTAACATTTTTTAGAATTTTTTATTTAAATATTAATATTTTGTCTCTTCTCCTATAATTATTTCATTATTTGATCGGACATCCTACCTAGAACAAATATAAAGCCTGTATCGACAAAAGTTCTACTCACGCCTTCTCTGAGACTGAAAGTCACTCGTAAACTGGAGCCCAGGTGTACAACTTATAACTGTATGGTTTCAGTTGTAGATTCCACTTGATCACTTTATCGCTGTATCTCTACTTTCCCATAGGTAAATTTCCAGTATAGTATTGATGGGTGCAGGATAGAAGACAACAGCTTGCAATGAATACAGAAACCAGACAACAATCTGCTGATCAGAATATGGTTGTCCACTGGCACGCTCCAGGGAATACAGTTATTAAGTTACGAGACATGCAAATCAAAACAACAAAAGCTTCAAGGGACACAGAGTATGTTTCATAATTTTTCATGTTTTAAAATCAGAGCTAAAATACGATTTTTGTTAAGTTCAAATCTCTCCTGAAACTTGAATTTTTATCTTTAAAATGACCAATTTATTTGTTTGGAATGATAATCGAAAAATGCAAATAGAAACGTCTAGATGTCGACATACAATGACCCATTTAAATTACAATAGTTGAGTGATCTACTTAACTCATATTTACTTTTGAGTATCTAATGTTTTGCTTGAGTCATTGTCCGATCCTCGATCACAAATCACAACTTTAATCTCCATATTCTCGGTGTGCTGTAAGATATTCTGAAACAACAAACTTTCGATAAAATAATTAGCTAGCCATTATTTCGTGAATATTGAATTTATTCATATTATGTTTTTTTAACATTTCAGGACTTGTAAACAAACACACTGACACTGCTTTTATGGAATTGCATGAAAAGTTTCGATATCTTTGGTTGAAACAAGGTTGAAGATGCAGATAAAAAACTTAATTTCCTTACTTTTGGCTTGTAACAAAAGCTGCAGGTAAAATATAATTTTGTCGCAGATTTGAAAGAAATTAAATGAAAACTTCAAATTTGTTTTGGATGATGATAAATTAGAAAGTTTAAGATTCAATACAGGAAATATTAGATAAGTCCGTTGTTTGCGCTTCTACGTGTATTGAGTTCAGTTCATTTATTACGTATAAATGACCATGAGGTCAACAATACAACATGTGAAAAAAAAATATGATACATATACAATCACTGCGCCACTAACAAGATTATTTTAACTTCTAGACGTAAGTCAATGCGTTCATATTGTCTCTCAGTTTAAACACCTTCTTTAAGAATATACAGAACTTGACTAAGTTATCATTATCAACTAATGAAAACAAGCTAATCAATTTGTTCATATGTGGGTGGTGATGACAATAAGCTGGAAGATATCTACTCCTCAGGTCATGATATACTGGGCATACTAGAATTACATGGAATTCATCCTCTAGTGGTGATTTACAAAATGTACAAGTTGTATCCGAGTTTTTATAATGCCTTTAAGAATTCATTCTGAAACCATGAATATTACAACGTATCTTTGTCAGACATCTCCGTAAACTCGCGTTACTGATTGTTAAATACTTCTCAGAACAGTAGTCATGTTTGATCATAGAATAGAATTTTAAAGAACTTGATATGGCTATTTAGTGGTTCCACTCTTGGAGATATATATCTTTACATCGTTGATGAAACATTTCTAGAAAGTAGTTTTTGTTTTCAACAGTCTGAGATACCCATATATATCCAAAGCCGTATTAAAAAAGCAGTTTCCTTACTTTTGAGACCCAATTTTCATCTCCTAATTCATCAAATCTTTTTAACATTTCATAACACTTCCTGGTGTATCTAGATGACGATTGCCGAAGAAGACTGATCCAAAATGCAAGAAATCTGACATTGGCATATATTATTATTGGATATCGTCCGCACTCAGCTAAAATAGCTTTGTTTGGAGCTCTAGAGCCAACTTTTAGAATATTTTTACAAACGTTAGTATGCACCTTTTCAATAGGTTTACGAGTTTCCCAACCCCATAATTCTGCTCCATACAACAAAATTGGCTTAACTTTTCCATCAAATATCTTAAAAGCAGCGTTTACAGGCAATTTTTTTTTTTTTATTAATGAAGCATTTTATTGGGAACAACGCCTTTTCAGTTTGTTGGGACAATGTCTCACATGCTTTAGTAAACATATTCCTACAGGAAAAGACAATACCTAGATATTTATAGTATGACTTTATTTCTATCTGTTTTCCCTTGATAAACCATTTCTCATGTTTGGATAGAGTTCCACCTTTCTTGAAGACTACAACTTTCGTTTTCCTAAAATTTATTTTTAGACCCCATTTCTCACTAGAATATCTATTTTCTTCTGCAGATTCACAACGCTATCTGCAAATATTGCTACATCATCTGCGAATAGCAGTAATAACAATGCTTTAAGAGATTCATCAATAAATATGCCACATGTATCAGATGCTATCATATCATTTACAAGTTCATTGATATATAAAATAAAAAGTGCCGGTGACAATATACAACCCTGTCGCACACCACAAGAAGTGTTAAATACATCACTCATTGATAATTTGTTGTATCTTACAGATGCTTTTACATTTTGATATGCACTTTTCAGTAAATTATGTATCTTTCCATGGATACCCCTTTCTAATAACAAATACATCAATTTGTTTCTTTGAACAAAATCGAAAGCTTTTTGAAAGTCAACAAATAAACAATAAAATTTTCCCCTTTTCTTTCTTATAAACTTGTGTATTATGGAATGTAATATGAAAGTTTGGTCACTAGTACTATGACCTCTAAAACCCGCCTGGGATTCAGATATGCTGTCTTGTGTATCCATCCAAAACTTAATTCTGTCATTGATGATAGTCATGAATACCTTACTGATTACATCAAGTATTGCGATTCCTCTATAATTACCTAGGTCAGATTTAGACCCAGCTTTATGGAGAGGTATTGATTTCAGTATCAAGTCTATTTTTGAGGATCATTCCCCTGAGGCATGAGATATGAAAAGAGATTTAGTAGTATAAAATTTAATGTAATATTTCGTATAAATGCATGAAATATTTAAAACCGTTATAAAGGATTAAACAACTTTTGAACACGGAAATATATAAACTCATTAGATATGTATATGATTAAAAGAATTACAATTCTGTAAAAGAAACTAACAGATAACTTTAAACTAAAACACAATTTAAAGAAACACAGATAACTCGGAAGCGTTTTGACGTGAATTAAAGTTTTTAATGGTAGAAAGAGAGAAAAAAGCAATATACCCACTAGCAACTTCTGTTAGTACGTTAAAACTATGTATGTTCGAAAGTGTAATGAATATGATAACGGTAATGAAAATCCTCATTTTGAAACATATCCAAACCATGACCTCGCGCAACAGATACTTGATCCCCAAATACTAGATAGGAATAGAAGATAGTATAGCAAGTTGTCAACTTAAAATTTCGCCTGGCATAGATAACCTTATACCTGAACTTTTAAAGTATTCTGCCCGTTTGTTGTTACCATATAAAGAGCAAATATTCAGTATGATATTAGAAAGGGGTTCATTTCCTCGAATGTAGTTACTTGGTATACATTGTAATAGTTTCCTTAAAAAAGCGAGGAGATTTGTTGAATATGATGAATTATATTGGCATTACTCTATTTAGTAAAATATTCACTGTGATTATCAATGAAAGATTTACTTTCTAAGGGAAACAATGGATAGAAAACGATAATCACATGCAGGCTTTCGACAAGGGTATACCACAATCAGATTCATATTCATTTATTAGGCTCATATCGCCACCAACGGTGGTACAAGAGCAAAAAATGATATACAAATTTAAATACTAATTAATCAAGACAGCAGAGACAGACAAATATTCACATAATACACTAATATAAACACAATCTATAGAAATAGATATGTCTGTTACAAGATATAATCATATACACATTACAATAGCATTTCATACAATATCTATAACTTGTAAAATTTGTTTTATATATTTATAGAGCATGTATTGTGCAGTTGTATTTCTATCGATTAAATTACTCCTCATTCACACTAAAAGAATTAGCATTTCTTGAAAATAATGTTGATAAATTTAGTATGCTTTTTCAGCACCTTTGTGTTATTATTAGTAAGTAGCCTTTTAAATTTAAATAGGTTCGGAAATGTAAAATAGAAGTTGTCAATAAGATTAGAGCGATCATGGTTCAGGGCTGTACACTTTAGCAAGTAATGGAACTCATCACCAACTGCAGGAGAATGACATAACTTACATGTTCTTTCTTGTTTCATAGTATTCTGCCAGCGTCCAGTTTCCACAGGTAGTCTATGATTAGTGGTTCTAAAGCGAAGTATTGGTATAGAAATATGTTTAGATAAGAAGAGATAATTGTCAAAACTAGGTTTTTCTTTCAAAAGTTTGTAATATTGTCCTTTGGAACTGGATTTAACCTCCGAGCGCCAGGACTGATTAAATTGGTCTTTTAGAACTGATTCAACTTGTAGCAAAAGCCAAGAGGTATTACATTTATTTGGATTTAAAAAGACATAAGATAGACCACAATTATCTAAGATAGATTTGATAGATAATAGCCATGGATTAGCATCAATATCGTGCTTATGATTGAAGGATATGAATGAGTACAAAACTTGGGATAGTTTGACTTTTTCGTTATTGCTTGCTATTCTGTGCCAGTAGGAAATCATTCGTTTTGCTATTTTTATAGATAAAGGGGCTCTACCGAATTCTCCATAGAGCATATACGATGGTGTTGAAGATTTTAAACAGGAGGCAAGCTTTAAAAATTTCAAATGAACTTTTTCTATTATACATGTGTTTTCATAACCCCATACCTCGCATCCATACAATAAGATTGGTACAACCATTGCGTCAAATGCAGTTAAAAGGCAGTCTAGTGGCATATTCATATTTCTAGCTTTCTTTAGAAGACAGAACATTGCTTTGGAGGCACTTTCTGCGATAGATTTCATACCAACTAACATTCTTCTATTTCGATGAAATTTTATACCAAGGTAACTGTAATTGTCAACTATATCTAAATAAGTATCACCAAACATAAACCTTAATTTGGACTTTTTTGCTGGTCCGCTTCCAAAAATTAAAATTTTAGTTTTAGAAATATTTACTTTTAGATTCCATTCAATACAGTAATCGAAGAAAGTATTGAGGGTCCTTTGTAGGCCAATAGGAGTATCACTGAAAAGGGCGGTGTCATCTGCATACAGCAAAGAAAGGAACCTTACAAATAGAGATATATCAGCACCTGACTTAGTTTCAATGCTTATTCCAGGGCATCCATTATCATTTAACACTTTTTCAAGGTCATTTATAAAGAGACAGAAAAGTAATGGTGAAAGATTTTCTCCCTGTCGCACGCCAGAACGACAGGGAAAGAAATCAGATACTTCATTGTTCGCCGAGACCGAGGATTTAATATTGTGATACATATTTTTAACTAGAGTCATAAATCTTCCATCAATTCCAGATTTGAATCGATAACAAGTTTATATTTCAGAGTGTCACTCAACGATATCTTAATTCTCAAGGAGTTAAATTTAAAGCCTTATTTGTTTATATCTATCGATGGCTTTTGATTCTGTGCAAAGGAAAAATTATGAAATCAATTAGAACGGGTTGATTTGATAGCAAAATGTCAAAGTATTAAACAGCATCTACGAGAACGTGAAAGCTTCAATCAGGATTAAGATGAAATATCGGATTCGTTTGATGTACAGCTTGGTGTTAGACAAGGGTACGTACTAAGTCCATTTCTATTTTTTCAAAATTGATTGCAGAAATTGCATCAAGCTAAATCAAGATATGTTGTAAATTTTATCTTACTGTTTTCAGATGACATTGCTCTTATTACAAGTTTTATTGTAGATTTACAAACACAATTTTTTAGAAACGTTAACAATCAAAACTAAGTGTGAACATGAATAAAACAAAATTAAATACTTTCAAGAAAGAAGGCAGATTGTCTTGGTATCAAAAACGTTACTTAAAAGATAAGCTGATAGAATCAACAATGTCATATAAGTACATAAGTTTTATCTTTCTTGGTCAGCCCATGCAAAGTACTCATCTATCAAGGCACAAACAATATCTAAAAGTATTCTGAAAAAAGAACTTCGAAACTTGGATAAAGCAATACTTTTCAGAATATTTGATATCAAAACTATTCTTTTCTAAGAGGCTGAAAATTTTTGGATGTCAAAATTTCGACCAAATAGAGATATAGCATTAATTTGCATGTGCAAAATTTTGGGGGTGAGAATAAACTCACCAACTGTAATTATATGCGGGGAATGTGGGAGGTTTCCCCTAATTATGAATTAACAAGTTAAAATATCAAATATTGGCCCAGTCTTTGAAATATAATTTCTAATATTCACAAAACAATATATGAAATGATGATCTTATATGACAAAAGTGGACACAAGAATTCGATGTCAGATTTACCGTGTATCATCTATCATGTGTAACCATTAACAACATTAGAGTTAGTTGAGCACTCTTCTGATGTTAATCACACGAGGTATGGTTTTGAAAAGGGCAGGTTTCTTAATATAATAAGGAACATGAAAACATGTAAAGTTTGAAATTATAACGTTTTAGAGGATGAATACCATGTCTTGCTCGAATGTCTTGTTCGTAGAAAATACGTCAGGGAACTTCATTATGTCCATCCCATAATAGATTAGTTCTTATCTTTCTTAAATTTTAATGATAATATTGTAATACCGACTTTGTCAATTTTTAAATATCATGCAATGAAACCCAGAAAAATGTTATAACAGTAAATCACAATTTCTTTCATTATTGTTTGTAACCTTATCATTTACATGTATTTAACATTGAAGTTTTAATTTCGTATAATGTACTGAGGTCTTTGAATATCGATAAAGATTGACATTAATCAAAAATACGTATAGTTAAGTTAACGTATAGGATAATCGGTTTCAGTCCTCAAGAAACGTAATACACCAGGTGATGTTAAAACAGTCTTTAACCTTTTAACAATATCAGTTTCAGTTGATATTAGCCGCTATTAATTCGGTAAACGTTGTCTCTGATTTTTGAACGTTTGCTCTGATGATAGTAGCATGTTTTCTGATAGATTTATTTCTATAAATTTTCCCTAATAAAGATTAGTTAATGCCAATCTTTAGAGGGTGAGAACATATTATTAGTCTGGTGAAAACAATCGTTGCTAGGCAAAAGTGATATGTGCACATGTGCTCATATTGAAAATATGTCATCACTTATGATTAACCATATAGGTAATAAAGTTTATTACTACCTTATGGCATATCAGTTCCTTCTGGTTGTTTGGTGAACCATTACCCTTGCAATGTCATGATTTATATATAAAAAGGAATGTATGCAGACTGTCTTTAAAGGGGCAGTAGCATGTTTTGGAGAAATTTTAATTCTAAAAATGTTCCCAAATAAATATATTGTTTTGTCAAATGCATAATCTTCATAGGGTAAAACATCCCATGACTCAAAGCGATCACCCATAGTTGTAGAGAAAATCAAGTATCAAGTATCAAGCAAATACCACTGGCAGCCATTTTTGTGTGAACACCTTTTAATCATTTGTGGCAGGGAAATCGATTTGCAAAGCTCACCAGACGTTTTGAATAGCCTTCTTTTGATTAAAAAGCATTTTCTTTCCATGTGTCTTCTTTTTCGTGAGAACACTTTATTTATCTAAAAACATGCTACCGCCCCTTTATAAATACAGATGTTTATCTCCTTAATGAGTTTTATAACTGACGTACTTATATATGAATAACAACTCGGAAGTCTTATCTGGAAATCATTTTAACAACATTATCAGCACGATAAAAGCTTCCAGCAGACACTTGTAACACTGTAAATGAGATGTTGGAAGATACTATTAAATGGTAATTTATATCTGCTATAAATTGGGGAAAATAATGTAATTTATATTTTTTTTATCATAAATTAGTCCCTTCGGCGGATGAAACAAAAAATATTAAAAGGGGATACCTTTCACGTAATTACTTTGTTTTAAAATTTGAAAACTTCAACAATCATGTCAAACTTCTAAATTTTCATTAAAACAGAAACGTCGGTATGCTGTTCATAAAAAAAGTTGAATATATAAAATCTTGTACTTTATTACCTCTACAACTTTTAGAACGCCACTTAAAACGCCAAATTATGATATGTTATAGATAGTGAGTCACTTTCAGGGTCAAATACAAACATTAAACAAACTAGTACATTGTTGCGCAGCATCGACCAACTTAGACCTCTACAACTTCATTTTGAAACTTACAAGACTAGCGTCAAGGAATATTGCAGCGGCATTCAAATTATTATTGTAAAAATGATGACCATTTCAATTATGGTTTCAATTATAAGGTATTCTTAACTTACGGTGAATCTTCCAGTATCAGCCAAAATGTAAACCAAGAATCCCAGAATACCTTTCCGTACTAAAGTCAGAATAGGAGCCACATCCCTCGTCATCCTCGCGTATTCATTTTACCGTAAATCTTTGAGTAATCGACGAATTGCACGGATGGACCCGACAGTTCTCTATTATCAACACCATATTGACCCGGCGATTATTTAAAGCAAGCAATAATTTAAGCAGGCGCTTATATTTCGAGGCATGAAATATGAAGGTTTTTCAAATAAGTAACAATAAACCATTATGATTTTTAAAAATCATTATTAAAATCATAACATTAGTTCATGCTATTAGACTTAACGTCGCCCGGATATGCCTAGTACACTTGACGTGTTTAATATGAAGATCTTCAAAAACATTTTGCATTGGCTTAACATGCAAGGCAGGCATTTATTGAACTTGAAGAGCCAGCAGGTGATTGGAAGATGGGTTGCTAAGAACATGCGACTATCCGAGGCAGGCTTTCAATCAAGGATTAACGGTATTTACATTATTAATACAGTTTGCTTGTAATAGGCTAAGCTTAGTTTGTACATACGGAATATTCAAAGTAGGTTAGTCGATGAAAAGCTTCATATTGTACACAGAGACATATTCTATAAGAACTTACGCGACAACAAAGGGTTTTCTAAAATGTTTTATTTCGTGTAGAGAAAACGTGCTGGTCAAAACCTCCGTGCAAATATTCATTAGAAATCATTTCAGTGAGTGATGGCAGACACTTCATTTTTTGCGTCAATGTCCATTTTCTATACCTGAATTGAAGGGACTTCCTTTATCCTACCTTGCCCCGTGAGAAACGGGGGTACACACACAGAAGGGCTATTCGACATTGTATCATTGTGTGAAGACGAAGCTTTAAAAGAAGAATACAAACGAACGAGATTTGGATCTTCTCCAATGAAAAAACATTTCACCCGCAAGAACGTACAACCCATAACAGAGAGGATATAAATTAAATCATGTCTAATAGGCTTACTTTTATCGAATTGGTTTCGAAATTGGATTCATGATATGCAGTGTCTTTGGTAAAGTATGTTTACAAATAAACATCGTGGAATGTTATTTTAATGAGGAAAATAATAAAACAGATATTGCATTTCACTAACTTAGTTTCATCCTTGTAAAATATTTGCTTGTTTCTTTTAGAAACTTGTGTGGTTGTGTGTGTGTGTGTGTACTTTTATACGTACATGCAATAAGTCATCTCGTAAAATAAAGTGTACATACAATATATTTCTTTATCAACGAGTTACTGACATGGTAAACTACATCAAGAACATAAGTGTTGAGTGTGAAAGCATTTTGTTTTACATCTACCGAAAAACGCTTTTCATCTGTAGAAAGTAGATTTATTGTTTGATAAATTGAAGACTGACCTAGCACAATGTTCACACAAAGGAACATGTTTTTCTGTTACCAAAGCCATATTAAATATGTAAATTAAACTTTTAACCAAAAAAGGGAATACCTTAAAAGAATTGATAGCAAATTGTTCACACAATGGAAATGTTCCACTCTGTGAACCTGTCGACAGCATTATCGTCAATAGATCAAAAACAACATGGTCTTTTCTGGAAGTAGAAGTAACACGACAGTGCTGTCGAGGATGATGTTCCACAAAGCAGTAGTTGAGTTACGATCAAGTGTACAATTAAAATAAGGTACAATCGATTGTAACCTTACAATCAATTGTAAATGTTTAGTTTAAAGCCCCCAGGGCACTTTGCCTACCATATTACCTCAATAACTCAATGCTTCAGTGGCTGTTGCTAATGAGTTAACATTGACCCTACTACCCATGCTGTTAAGTAGACTGTCCCTGTCAATGGCCATAACCATTGCAGGTATGGATATCTTCCTAAAATACCGCAACCCACCTCCAAAAAAAAACAAAATCTAAAAAAACCCAGAACGCTTAAAACAACACATTTTATGGTTGACTAGTGAATGGTAAAAAACGCTCTACCCTTTTGTGATAATGGTGACATTGAAACGGTTTGAAAGGTCTCAGGAGATAAGATGGTTGCAATTATATACAGCAGTACAGCGGGTCAGTTTATTGATCAAATAGGGATGGTCACCATAGTTCACCTGATAAGTGAACTTATTACTTTTAGTAATTTTGAGACTGACTATGACATAGAGCTTTCCCAATGCTCAAGTGTTGGACTCGTGTCAATACATCCGTCCTCCCAATCATTCATGTTTTGTTTACAGCCGTGTCTCCAACGCCGATTTAGAATCGTTATTTGTGAAGGGATGTTATTCAATAGCTTTTAAAGATTAGGGAACAAAGCTTTATAATAAGAAGCTTGCTCACAAGGTGACAGCTTGATCATGTATGTTGAAAATTATTTTAGGCTTCAACCAGCATCACCTGCATGTAAAGTAGTTGAATAAAAAAACTATCAATAATTATCAACATGATTAGCTGATTAGCTTAGTAGAAAATTTACTTGTATATGAATAGTTACATTAAGCAAGCACATCGACTCAGTCATAAGTTTATCTAACAGAAATATTGATTGGAACTACTTAAATTAAACGTCGTGACGCCATGCTCAAGTTTCTGCGGTATCATAGTCCACTGAAATACTAACCAATCGAAAAGGCTGCTTTGTTATCTGTAAGAATGAAACATATCGTTGTCATTAAAAATGCAATGGTTTCTTATTTGTCAGAATGCAATGGTTTCTTATTTGTCAGAATGCAATGGTTTCTTATTTGTCAGAATGCAATGGTTTCTTATTTGTCAGAATGCAATGGTTTCAGAATGCAATGGTTTCTTATTTGTCAGAATGCAATGGTTTCTTATTTGTCAGAATGCAATGGTTTCTTATTTGTCAGAATGCAATGGTTTCTTATTTGTCAGAATGCAATGTTATGTAATTTGTCAGAATTCATATTTTTTGTCAGTCAGAATGTAATGTTTGGTTGTCAGTCAGGATGATATATTTTGTTTTTTAAATACACACTCTGATATCGGTGAGGCGGATATGACGTTTATTTATCAGTCAAAAAATAACGTTACACGTTTCTCAGAATATCACTGAGCGATTGGCTTTGAAAATTGTCATTGCGTCATAAATGACGTTTTATTATTTTTAGAACACAAAATACTTTTGACAGACAGACAGACAGGTCTATTCAGTATTGAAAGCCCAGTGGCCCAAAGTACAATTGCATTTGCATCATGACAGACTTTGATCATGTGACATAGACAAAGGTTTCACTTGATATTTCAAAATGGACATCAATTGTTTTATAAAAATTGCGACAGATTTGATGACATCAGCATTGTTTGAATTTAACAGATTATACATCTTTTGATATGTTACGTTAATACAATTTAAATACTTTTACAATATAATATACACAATACTTTTAATGCTATCAAAGGCTTTGTTTTCACCAACTTGAAAACACCCGAACTAAAAATAACATTTTTCGCTTATTTACCCGTCGGCAATTTAATTTGCCTTTAGATCGAGAGGTTTCTAAACAACAATACACTAAATAACAAATTTTACTTTTAATAGGAACAGGTTTGAAATATTTAATTATTACCTCCTAAACATTATATCAATGTAGCAAGATCATATAAAATAGTGAAAATTGATCAAATATATTTTTATAACATGTATGCATGAAGGTTCTATAAATAGAGAATTATATAAAACTGTTATTAAATGTTGAAACCGCTACAGTAATGCTTATCAGACAAGTCTTTTTGGTAAATGAATTAATATTGTTATAATGTATACCTGTAAAACGTGCACTGCGAATAATGTCTAGATTAAAAGATTGTATTGAAGCTTCATGAATTTATTTACAAATAAACAAATGAACAGTTGTAGGAGAGTTTTTAATTCCAAACTCCCCTTTGTATACAAACAACACCGGACCCCTTTGTAGATATCATGTTCCTAAATGTATTGTGTTTTGATTATTTCCTACAGTGTTTGTCCAATATCATGATAAAACAAGCCAGATATATTAAATATACCCTTTGTAGCACGTGGAAACCTATAGCAAAGGAAAATCAGATTTTTCAAGAATTTATGAGATTAGACAAACAGCAATATCATAAACGCATTTTACAATCATTTCATTACAAATTTACATTCTTCCTACCTGGCAGAATAATAAATATAACATGTATATGGTACAATAAGCATTTTGAATTAATGTTTACACGAAAGCGATTATATGTGTTTCCATTTGCAAGACAATGTATGTTCATCAAATAAAGCGGTTTTAAAACCAATGTATCATGTTAGGTAAAGCTAATAGAATCCATTTTCCTACCTCAATTAATTATAAGGTGTTCACACAAACATGGCAGCCAGTGGTTTCTGCTTGATACTTGATTATTTCCTCTACGATAAACCAAGATAAACCAACATATAGTTCTATCAATGTTCAAGCAACGTTTAAAAGACATATTTATTCAAAAGTGGTATGAATCACTTCACTCATCCACCTTTCTAAATCATTATTCCCATTGTAAATCAGTGTTTGGGCCTGAAAATATATATAACTGTTCTAAATGATAAAACCCTTAAAGATACCATACTTAAGAAAAGATAATTTAACCTTGAAAGATTTGTCATGTTCACGTTGTTCTTCAGGTCAAACTGAAAATGAATTCCATATTTTGTTCGTTTGTTAAACTTTTTCCTCATTAGAAAACATTTTTTGAAATGTATAAATGTCAATTCACAAATTTGTACAATCTTCTTAATGCCTCTAATCCTGAAGTTATTCAAACTGTTGCCAAATCTATAAAACAATTGATGAATCTAATGAAATCGCATGTGCAATTCAATTTAAAGTCACCTGACTATTAACTTTTAAAAAAACTCAACTATACTATGGGCCATTGAGCCACAAAAACTGAATAAACATGTCGGTCTGTCTGTCTAATACTTCGGATGACCGTTTTGAGCAATGGTTATTTTGACACTCGGAATATAATACAATCGGCATAAACAAATGTTAAATGGGAAAATTTTAAGTATGTAGTGAAATTAGTACGTCCAAAATCTTGCTACTGCCTATTTCAGAGAGTGGTTTTCATGTAAAGGCAACAGTAAAGAAGATATTGTCGCTCACATGTGCAACGGGTGCAAGTTATCTTGCAATTGATTTCTAATAGTCTCTTTATTTATTCTTAAGCGAATGGAGTGAATAATATATACCAAGTGATCTTTCTTTATATTTTCGGCAACTTTTTTCAGATAAAACAATATCAAATAAGGTAAAGCATGTACAAGTTCGGTTAGTACATTTCACAAACAAAAAAGTTACCTCGCTTATGTTGTCAGATGATGGTATTGATTTAAAAGCAATATCAATTTAAGACATTTTCACCTACAAATCAAGCGAGATTTTGCACAATACTTACAAAACTAGTCTTCTAGCTGTTAGTTTGAGGTACTGTAGTTGATACTGTCACTTACACGACCATCAAGATACCATACATAAACAAAATACTGTCTTTGCTGTTGTGGTACAAGCAGTGGTTTTCATTTAAAGGCATCATTGAAGAAGATAGTGCCAATTATAGGTCCAAAGGATACATGGGTGTTGATTTTAGACGCTGGTGTTTACTTAAAGAGCCACTCCGTGATTTTCTTAACATATTTTTTACCTTTGATGCGAAACTAAATGTCATATATGGTGATATCAAATCAAAATATCTTCACTTTCCGTGTCCAAAAGACATATATATGACAAATACTGGTTTTCCATGAAAATCTATAAACAGCCTTATAAATGCACAGAGGTGTAGATATCACGTCCAATATGCATAGATACTAGTTATATAACCTAACACTCACTATCAACTCCTAACTGTCCTCCTGGCTATTTAGATTAGTCTCTAAAATTACGTTTGACTATTTGACACGCGCCACTGTCCGGTATTCGATCATAATTGCGACGTTCTACCTTCATATTGTCACTGTAAAAAAACAATAAGCTTTAAAATGTGGGGTTTTTTTTTATACTTCGCGATCAATTGACACCATTGATTAAGTTTGGCATATATGACTCCAACAACTCACGGAGTTGCTCTTTAAACAAAATCGAAGTACAATGAATAAGGTTGAGTGAGTAGAGTGTATAATTCCACATGATCTTAATGTTCAAATTAGAAAGTGTTGTCTACAGAAAGCCACAATAAAAAGATATTGCCCTTACAAGTTCATGAAGTGCGTTGCATTGTATCAATGTACCTTGCTGTTGATTTCAGTTGATTCGATTACAATACCAAGTTACCTAGCTCATTCCTACGGTGTCCTTATAAACATAAGAAGACATCGTCACTTCAGTTCATGAAGTGCGTTGCATTGTATCAAGTTACCTTGCTGTTGATTTAAGCTTTTTTATTACAATACCAAGTGTCCATGCTCATTACAGACTATTGTTTCCAGATAAGCAACAATAGGAAGCTATTGTAACTTACAAGTTCTTGAAGTCCGTTACCTCGTAGTTGATTCATACAACAATCCTCTGTGAAACGTCATCCAAGAGTAAGGTGTCATTTACCAGTTAAGTACCAGGTAGGAACACTTCACTTATCTTGTTGATGATACATCCAGAGTTGATCATTTAAAACAGTATAGAGAAGAAAGTGTCACTCGCTAGTCCCACGTATAGATGTTATAGTCCACAGCACCAGATGCTGGTTCCCAAAAGGAATAAGACAACTGCAGCTGTCTGTATTGAACGCCCATAGCCATAAAGCCTTGACTGGATTGTGCTCATAAAACAATATAACGTCGGAGGGTGGTCGTACCTGGAGACCAGCATTTGTTATTACAAAAAAAAAACTTTGAAGTTTCATCGAAGGCAACTTTAGTTGTTTTAAGGTAGTGAACCGTGGGAGGAAGTCTTGGAGATTCCAGTGGTGAACAAATCTTACAGAGTTTTCAATAAATATTATGGATTTAGTCTTCTATTCTTTTATCAATAGATCATTTACTTGGATTTTACTATATCACAATTTTCTATTTTTTATGTGACACAATCTGAGCATATTCCAACTTTATTTGAAATCAAACGTTATATGCACACATATGTAAACTAGTGATGAAACAACCCTTTTTTCTGACGCAGCAACGTTAATGTTCTATAACATTGTGAATATCATATACAATTTATATACAGAAGATTTGACAAGAAAACCTAGAAAAAAATACCATAAATTATTTCAAGATTCCATTAATTGACATTTCATACAAATCCACATTTCTTTTACAGGTGAAAATATCAGTGTTATTCAGATATAATATTTGTTCTGAAAGAAAAGATCAATGTCATGCAAGTCAAAATATTTACTTTCCATCGTATTTCTGTGTGATCTCCCTGTTCACGAATCCTAATTGCTTGGATAAATCTTTGTATTTCATTCCGGGCAATCTTGTTCCTCATGCATACAGGCCATAAAATCGTTAAGAGTATGGACAGGTTGGTCTGTCTGACAAGGCAGCCATAAATGTCCTACAAGTGTTCTATCGGATTGAGATACGGAAATTGGCTGGCCATGCAAGTTAACGAATTATCGGGCATGAATTGGATGATTCAAAGGCTCTTTATGGCCTGGCAATAAAATATTGGTTACAAAATGTTGGAAACATTCCTGACAAGGATTTCATGACGGTACTAAACTCCATTCCAATAGTTATGAGGTTCGTCTTGCAAGCCTGGGAACTGCACCCCCTTACTTTATTGATCCTCCCCAAAAGGGAGCCCCTTACCGGCGCTAACAGGCATCGACAAGGTACTATCTGCCAGAAATCTTACATTATCAGAAGCCCTGAGCATTTTCTAAATTTGAAAAATTGGATAATGTCATCTTGGCGTCCAATTTGTCCCAGGGGAACCCTATCATTTCTAATGCCACAACGTTTCTTTTCCACCTAGTAGCCTCTGGCAGTTTTCGACCTGGAGTATCAGGACTTATAGTAGTAACAAAACTTTGTAGCTGATGTTTTTCAAAACAATAACTTTTCGAGACACAGATTGTCATATTGCCCGAATCGATTATCTGGTAGATAAAAACACGACGGCGGACGGGAGTGGATGATTTTTTTTTCAAACAAAAACTTCTCAGCAGTTGACAGGGATATCATCTGGTGGATTGTGATGACACACCCTTCTCAATCCCAAACATGTATACATTTAGTATTTATGTTTTATATAATTGAAATACAAACAAATTGTCATATTTTTCAAAGTAACCATCAGGAATAATTACTACAGTTGTTATTATCTCACATTTACATTATATTCATTTAAACTATATATTTGAACCTTGAAAGCTCAACGAAATTATTTTGCGATAAGTAACGTCTTTACTCGTTCCAGAATAATCGAAATCACATTTTCCTACAAAAGCCGATACTAATCGATATTAAGAATAAATGCTTTCCATTACCTCCTGGTGTTATCGAAACTAATGTTTCACTTATTCTTACCCTTTTTAAATAAACCACTACGTGTCCAGTCTGACTACCATTCACGGCAACATAATATGAATAATGAATATGAAACATTTGTAATTTCGGTACTGGCTAATGTCAACTACTGTACTCCGGCCATTTATTATCAGATCACTAATTATTTGTACACGTCTTCCACGCGGTATCGGCCTCTTTGTATTCAGTAGCTGTTTTTTTGTGGCATATGAAGGAACATCCCACATTGTCTCAAACACATTATCATGAGAGACTTTTAGTGCTAGGCCCCTCTAAAGCATTTTCTAATAAAAACAGACCCAACTTGATTGAGAAGATTCATCACAATCACACATTTTCAGCGAATGTCTTGACAATAGGGGACAGAGGCCGAGTAAAATGACACTGGGTTGTGCTGCATGGTTTTCCAATCGAGGCCCTCTACTTATTTATCACCCCTTGTATATGAGAATTGCGTTTAGCTGTCCTTACTCAAGGGCTAATGCATAGTTTTATTGTCACTGTTAGTTCGCTGCGTTTACACAGGATCTTCAAGGGTATGTTTTGGTATTAATTTGTCTTTATTACCACAGTAAATCAAATGGATATCTTAGTAAACAAGCGTTGTGGAAAGACATGCACTTGATCCGATACCATATATAACATTCTCAAGAACGTCTAACATATAAATGTATGTCTTTTATTTGTTCGTTTAGTTGTTCAAAGCTCAATGCACGCTAAAAAATCTAAATGAATTATATAATGAATAAAAGGTCATTTCGTTTGATTTTGTATGTTTTAATCGCAATACAAGCTGTGACATATTAGTTTGTTTGGTGATTAATTCAATTACAATTATTCATTCTTATATATTTTCGTAAACTTTACTCCTGTTTCAAAGTGCATATTTTAGGTAAATTAGGTATTTAGTAAATGTTAATTAAAAACTTAACCCCACTCGCAACACATCCCCCAATATACGTTTATTGTACACCGAATGCTAACATTACGACCTAGGAGCATCAATAGTTACATTGTTGTTATGTTTACACTAACAACATCATGGGCATATGTTGTGAGCTATGTAATACCATGGCATCGACAAAGTAGCTCTTTGTTTGACATTGCATATTGACCAGTGGCATCTACAAACTAGAACGTTATTGACGGTGTATTGATCTACGGTAAGACAAAGGCACTGTGGTTCACCAACGTGTTAGAGCACTCAACATCGTAATGGTTAATGTATGGTGACGCATGTCTGTCACATCTGTGCTCTGAATTTTTCCCACTTTCATCTATCATGTATTATCATCCCAAGTTTCTACACTGTTGTGCTTTGTAATAATTGTGTGGTATGCATTGGACAACCGACCCAAATCCAAACATAGTACACTTGAGAGTCGTATTTCTCATCCATAATAAAAGTATACACTCAAAGTGTAGGGTAGGGACTTAAAATACAGTAAACATTCACCCCAAAAATAAGAGAAATCTGCGTAATTATTAACATTACATTTAAAATGTAAAAACCAAGAAGCGCAACTCAACAAAAAGAAAATCCCCTGGGTATGAATACTACATTTTGTGATTTTTGGTAATTACATATTGTGGCTGATTTCTGCCATATTAAGTCTTCAAATGAAGATAGGTATCAAGTACAGCAAAAAACAATGATACCTTTAAGTAAAAATGCGCGTAGACCATTTGATGGTCTATTCCGATTTTGGGGCGGTCATCAATCATGGAATTATCAAACAAAGATTTTTACATTTGTAATGTAAAATGATTGAGGAATGCAAACTCTATTTTTTGCTTAATGGTTAGGTCGGTTATTTTCTATGGTGGCTGTTTGATGCCATATTTTGTCTTCAGACGGAGATAGATACCGCATTCCGCAAAAAAAACACCATGACACCCTTGATCAAAATAGAGTGTAGCCCATGTGGTGCCCCATACTGTAGGCAGATTCCTTCTTCTAGATCCTCGCATTAATTCGTGGGTTTGGTGTCTACGTTTAGTCCCAATTCTAACAATCATATTCTTCCCACTTTTTTTACAAGAAACGATGCCAGATAGATCACCAAATTTGAAAACCCCATGCTGCAAATGAAATTTATTCTACTGTAAGATAGGTTATTGGGTACGTTGTGAGTGTACTATATTCCCTCCAATCGATTACGAAGACCTGTTTCACTGGATATAGAAAACGCTTCTTTTGTCAATAATATGTTCGCAACTATGTTCGTTCAATAAGTACTTTGTTTCTGTTACCTTCATCTATGTATTGGTGTATGTGTATCTTCCTCTTTTGACTTTCTGACTTGATAGCCAAATACATGAAAAAGTTATACCCAAAACTATAATTATCAGCATTAGGTTAATCTAAAGATCATTTTGTCATATGTGCTATTTAGCTCATCCGGCCTTTCAGCCCTCCCCCCTACTTTTGTCAAGATAATTTATTATTAAAAATGACAAATACCCCTATAAAATAAGGTTATCGTAGTGGTTTACGATCCCCTTGTAGCGCTTTAGGAGGCCCTCGTCTTTTACATTGCACTGAGGTTATCTTAAAGGAACTAGTGCACGCTATTACGGTTTAAATTGGCTATTTTAAGGTTTACGAGGACTTATGCATTTATTTAAACTTTCTATCGATGCAATGAAATATTAAACATTCTTTACAATTTACCTGCAATCAACAATGAAAACGTTAAGACAGCTGCTGTCGGCTTGGACATATTAAAAACTATAGTTAGCTGTGCACAAAACGGATAAATTATTGACACTTGGAAACGGCTGAACTAGTATTGTTTGCAGCTATTGAATTTACCTAAACTCTGAACTGAGAACAAATCATGAAATATGTTTTATGGAAGCAATGTTGTAAATTAACCGATTTAATAACACAGTATTAGCATTGTAATTAGATTGACCATAGCGGCTGCCGTTTCCGCTTTTCTGGTTATGAGCAAAATTTTGATATTTCTGATATCGTAGTTCATGCGGATTTAATGTAACGTAACATTAAATACTTCCGGCCTTTGAAAATGCACTTTACTACCTGAACACGTAAATATTTGTTAAATAACTTACGAGGTAGATTACTTGAGTGAGGATAGTGAGTAATATCGAGGTATATGCAGGATCAGTGCATTCGTTGTGTTTACGAAATATTGGTGTGCACAAGTGCGTTTAAGGACTTACGATCACCTTTTAGGACCTTGTAAAAGGCGGCCTTGAACGTCAGACATACAGCGAAGATGATTCGTAAGATACAGTTTAAAGAGCCACTCCGTGAGTTGTTGAAGTCATATATGTCAAACTTAATCAATGGTATCATTTGATCGCGAAGTATCGACTGTTACCAAAAAACACATTTTAAATCTTATTGTATATTTACAGTGACAATATGAAGGTAGAACGTCGCAATTATGATCAAAAACCGGAAAGTGGCGCGCGTCAAATAGTCAAACTCAATTTTGGAGACCTATCTAAAACAGCCAGGAGGGCAGTTAGGAGTTGATAGTGTTTGTTAGGTTATATAAGTAGTATCTATGTATATTTGACGTGATATTTACACCTCTGTGCATTTATAGGGCTGTTTTAAGATTTTCATGAAAAACCAGTATTTGTCATACATATATGTCTTTTGGACATGAAAAGTTAAGATGTTTTGATTTTAATCACCACATATGACATTTAGGTTCGCATCAAAGGTAAATATTCATGGAAAATTACGAAAATCACGGAGTGGCTCTTTAAGCGTAATACTTTGACTCAAAAACATATAACTATAAGCTGATTTGATTAGGCCTAAATTTGTTATTACATCTAGGTTTACAATCATGCTGAGTATGTAAGCGATCCATTTGGAGACATTAATTTTTCTTCATCTCATGTGTTATCATATTTGTCCTAATAGATATGAGCCAGCCAATGGATAGGAAATATAATTTGTAAATGCGATCCAAATGAGGTTATCGACCTGTACCATCAACCTTCGATTGCAAATCAATACCCTAAAGTATAGTTATGAATTAGAACGAAGCGAGGGGAAACAATGCAGTCGATAAGACAGGTGAGTCGTTGAAAATCAATTACATTAACATAAGCTGTCTTGAGGCACTTAACACTAAGATAAAAAAGATGTTCTTGATTACAACGTTTTTGACAACTAAGTTGGTATGCTCACTACTTCGTAAATTTCAGTCACAACATCAAAAAGAAAGAATTCATTCCAAAGATCCCCCTAAAAAAAGGTTATCCAGACTCGTTACTTTGACGATGTTTGTCACGTCATCATTTCGTTCTCTCGCTCCATTTTTTCTCAGAAATGGAATGTCGCAAATAGCCTCGAGAATTGTATCGGAAATTACATAAGTTCAAATTTTAAAGTTATGTTTTTTGAAAAAGCAATATTAATTATTTATATAGAGAACTACACACATTACCTAATATTTAGTGCTCTTCTATTAGCAACTATTTAGAGAACACATAAGGTTTGAGTTTTGAATTAGCGGATGAGCCGGTCATGAGTCAAGTTTTAGCGACCTACTAATATCGAAACTTTGTCATCGATCTCCCTGAGTGTTCAATTTCACTTTGAATATCTGTTTTAGTTCTTTAGACTTGAACGGACAACGACGCAATACCCTTGTGACTTACTCTTTTGAGAACACCACAAAGTTTTACTTTACCATTAGCGTTGCATTACGCATGGCGTAACGTTTTAGCGACTTACTTATTATCCTGCTACATCAGCACAATTGAATCCGCTGATCCAGCTCCTTCTATTTACTCTAATCTCTTTCGAGCCAAATCCTTCGTACGGCTGGCGCGGCTTGATGTTCGTTGCCGCGCTCACCTAGCTGTTATTGTTTAAGCCAATGAAATGTCGTTATCCAATGAGCTTGAAGCTACTCTTTTGAACTTAACGGAATTTTCCATCCGGGTTGTGCCGCTGGTGCGGGATGCGAGTCGTCTCATTTGCTGGTTAGAAAGCTAGCAATACGAGGAATTTGGTCTCAAGGATATCAGGGTTTATGGAAGGAGCTGGATCAGCGGATTCGATAATGTTGATGTAGCAGGATGCTTACTGATACCTGTGTTAACCCAAGAATGCTTTAAATATTTTTCTTCAGTTCTTCAGACTTCAGAATGAACATCGACATGTTTATCCATTGGCATTTTTGTTTTCAAATTTTGTTTGTAGAGTTTTCGATTGTCTAGATGAGGAAAATGCGAACATTTCTCAGAATGAACTACATTGTATGTGCTAAAAATCATCTCCCCACGCATGGTCTATACTTGCGCCAGCCCCAATAAATTGCTTAGATAGGCCTAGGCGCATTTCCCCAACCTTTCTTTGTTTGTATTCCAGGCTTCTGTGATTGTCCATTGAGAATCTTATAAGAACTGCGACTTTTCACCAAAACCGTTACTGCACTAAAAACACGAATTTCGACAGGTTGGCAGCAAGGTTTGTATAAGCCAGTGATAAAGACTGGTGTAATGTTTAAGCCATGAGGGGGGAGATGGAATGAAATATTTAGCTGAATAACGAAAAGTGAAAATACTCACGTGCCTCCTCTTAATCCTTCTAACTGCAAAAGCTTTTGTTGGTACCACTGAACTGATCATTATGGCTTGTTTTCAAGTCACCATACGTATGGAATCATGTATGTATGAACATGCATGCTTTTATCTACATTACCTTCATCAACACAATTGTTTTATTATTCTACCCACACAACCCTGAAACCCCAGTGGACTCATTATCGACCAAACCATTCCATTGTCAGGGGTATCAGATGGTTTGCGCTGAAGAATAATATTGCATGACCCTACCACAAATCATCAACACTATCCAAATTCATGACGCTATATTTCAAATTCGAAAATATTTTGTGTTTTAATTTTTTTAAGGGACACGTTATGATTAATCTGGTACGCTGATATTGATCATAGTGGTGAATAGGCTATTCCTGGTTATTGTATATGTATCAATCGATATAGTTTATGTTGCTTCACACAGAATATCTAAGTCTTCCTATCAACAGCACTGTGTTTTCCAGCAACGGAGAAAGACACTGGTGAAAGCAAACAACACCATACCGTCACGCCAACTATTTTCATGTCAACAACACGAATGTCGATAAATATTGGTATATGTTAGGTCAACATTGAAGAATAGAGCTGATGGATTTTATCATCGAAAACTGTGTTTTACGGGACGGATTGCTTGATAGTAATTGCCGCACATGGGCATGACTACAATTAACTTTAAGACAACTTTATTCTATTTGTCCTGGGAAGATCCATATTTTAGTGTAAAAAACAGTAATAAGGAAATAGTGATATAAAGAGAATATTAACGGAGGAAGCTTTTCATATGACTTCTACGAAACTAGCTGAGTAAACTTAGCTTGATTACGTTCTCTCTAGTCGTTTCCACTACATCAGAGCTAAGACGCACCCCTATAGACGGCAGTGGAGGAAATCCTTTGTCGCACTTTCGCGCATCTGCTACGACTTTCGCGCACGAAAAAACTACATCAACGCTTTCTTTACACTAATACCTAAAGGTTTGCACCTTTTTTGTAATAAAAAATTTCAGAGAAAAGTATTTATTAGCAGTCAAACAACTCAGTCGATCTCTCTCGATAGGTCGCCGCCATTTTGAGTCACGTGACCTATGACACATCGGGGATTCCCTCCCCAAAATAGTGACACACGTGCGATGGCTCCGATGCTTGTTTACAATTTGTTTCCCTTGTTATTTAGTTTAGTTTTCATGGGTGCAAACATTCTCAGCCAATACACGCAGTGGTATGGCGAGATTTCAATCCGAAATTGACTGACAACCCCTGCTCATTCCAAGATTTCAAAGGAAAAACAGGTGAGTTTTCAATGATCTCCAGGTCAGCTCTATGTAATAGATCACTGTATATTATCATTTTGTATAATACCTAAATATCTATTTTAATAGTATTCAAGCGTGAATTTGTATCACAATTAAATTTATGAATTATGTAACAAGCTAATAAGGTTTTTATTTTCACAACAAATATGATTTTTCTTTTCTACCGAACTGCCTCAAATATTGTTATGGTAAAGTTTATTTTAAGTGTCAAGCAATTCCATCTGAAATACCCCAACAAATTCGTTTTGTTTTTATGAAAAATACTTTAATTCTTTTAATTTTTATAATGATCTTTACATTCAAATAAACTTTAATTAACGTGCTAGACATTTGTTTGTTTTAAAATAAACAAGTCTTCCTTTTATGCACACTTTATTAATGTATTTGGCTAGGAAGATATTCTCAAATATTGTCATGGAACAATGTCTAGTTCGAAAGACATATGAGATATCGATTCTTATCCAAGACCAGATACAACATATGTTAGATAGGCAAATATTCATTTATATAAAATGATCAATTTGTTGTACATCATGTCAATATTCATATTTCCTCAAAGCTGATGAGACATATAAGAGGTAACAATTACAAGAGCTTGTGTAAAATCATACATAATTGTCTTAAGAACATGTAAAAACTATATTTTACTAGGCCAAGCTTTAAGAGTGAATAATAATCTATTTGGAATATCTACCATATCCAATAACATTCGTGACAATACAAATGTCAGGGACTTCCCAAAACCATTCCATATAATACTTAAATTTGACTTCAGAAATAATAGTTTAATCTTGTTCATTCTATCTGCAATCTAAGATGGTTTAAAATTCCTCTAAATTTGTAATAAGAATGACTAAACAACTCACTAATGTCGTGATGTTTGACATAAACATAAAATTATTTATTATGAAAAAAAGAAAAAAGCTTGTTTGCCAGACTCTCTTTGCTATCAATGACTGAAAGATTTTGCTTCAAGTCTTGCTATTACCTTCTGCTCTCACACTTAAGAAAGATTTTATATTTGTCAAAAAATTTAGTAGTGACATGATTCCCCAAAAATAACTGTAATTTTTATTTTGAGAAAGCATCGCAATTCTAAAATTCACAGGTAATTTAATTATAAACAGTTAGCAGTTCTAAATGCTATTTATTGGGTTAGTTGGGAGTTGTGTTTAAAATTTCTTCAAACCTGATCTAATGGCCTTTGAACACAAGAATTTAAATTTTCTTGTGAGAGTGAAAAAAACCGATTAGTAATAAAAAATCTCGTTAATTTATCAACCTCATCAATTATGTTTAAAATTTACAATCTATATTACTATTTACAGAAACGGTAAAAGGACTCATAAAGTGATCTATTACATAGAACTGGCCTGGAGAGCATTGAAAACTCGCCAGTATTTTGGGGAGGGAATCCCCGATGTGTCATTGGTCACGTGATTCAAAATGGCGGCGACCATCGCGAGCGATCGACTGAGTTGTTTTACTGCTTATAAATACTTATCTCTGATTTTTTTTTATTTTAAAAAAAATGCGGACATATAGATATAAGTGTAAAGAAAGCATTGATATAGTTTTTTCGTGCGCGAAAGTCGTAACAGATGCGCGAAAGTGCGACAAAGGATTTCCTCCACTGTCGTCTTTAGAGGTGATTCATAGCCCAGCTGCTGTCGCGGGGCTATGTATCTTAGCTACTACGAAACGAGAGAGATCGAGGCTTATACACAAATTCGCACGAGTTCCTTAAAAGTCATGCGACACGCTTCCGAGTGTAATAATTTCTTTATTACAGATTCTATTCTTTCTAACATGAATCATATGTAAATATTGAAAAACGGCCTACTTTCCTCGCAATGGCCGACAACAGTGGTAACGAAAAATAGTTTTATGACGTCACAGACGACAAAATACGGTAACTCGCGCTGACAAAATCTTTGCAAGGCAATAGTGAAATGTGCACAATTGCTTATATAGAAATAATATCACCAAACTTAATAAACAATATGTGTAATAAACTTGTATACAAAAGGATAAAAGGTTTCATTAAAGAATTATTTTAAACAAACAACATAGATAGGCAAATTCATCATGACATTCTTAGTCATTGGGAACTAATCGGAGCTGATATAGATTACATCACAATGTTTCACATTTATATTAAAAAACATTACGTCATAAAGCTGTGATGGCCCTTAAAAAGTGATTTATTCACAAGACCTCATAATATTGGAAGTCTGATGGCGTTCTGGTCCTGGATATACATTTTTAATTTCATTTTAGGTGGTAACAAGAACTTCAGCTTCGAGTTTTTAGATATAGGTCTGATGTATATAATAAGAGTACTGACTTCTGTATCATGTGTTTAATTTATGTGCAGACAAAACCTAGTAATTAGCAGACAAATCACATCAATCGCCTTTAAAGAATTGAATATATCGGCATTGGTGTAAATTAAAGCTAAAGAAAGTAATACCCAATTTAGTTACTGTTATCAGTGTTTCTCAACCGTAGTAAATATACTTATATACAATACTTCGGTAGCTGGCAACAATTTAATGTTTCTATGATGATGAGCGCCGCTTGGGCGCAGAGATCTAGATAGGTTGTGTGAGCGCAGATTGTGGGAGTTGGAAAAGATGCGTATGGGTTTGTTTTTAGCATCCTGCTTGATCAGCACATATGAATCCTCTCTTGCTCCTTCGTAATATCCTGATCTCCTTCGGGCTAAATACCTCGTACAGTGGTTTAGTTTACCTGTTATTATTTCAAACAATGGAAAGTCGTTAAGCAAGAAGCGTGACGCTACTATCTTGAACTCAACGGGTTTTCCATCCGGGTTGTGCCGTTGTTGCTGGATGCGAGTCGTCTTATTGGCTGGTTAGATAGCTAGCGTATTGGGAGGAGCGGATTCATTTACGCTGATTTAGCAGGATGGTTTTGGGGGACGTGAACAGGTTTCGGTCATACATCATGACTTCATTCATTATATATGATACATTGTCATTATACCGGACCGAGAATCCCCGCATTATATTGATGCATCATTCAGTATTAGTCAATAAAATGACACTTTGAAAGAATGTGCCATATGTTGCCCCAACAACACACTGTAACGTGAAAATTTTGAATGCGACTCATTAAACACTCCAACAATATTACGCAATTTTAACTGATACACAATCACGCTCTCATAACAATACTCATCTCCATCTCTCACTTCCTTCAAAGCACGCCTCAAGACCCACCTTTTCTTTAGATACAAATAACTTTCTGCCAGCTTCTTTGTATATAGTTTTATTGGTGCTCAGG
Organism: Phorcus lineatus; assembly: GCA_921293015.1. Lineage (NCBI taxonomy): Eukaryota > Metazoa > Mollusca > Gastropoda > Trochida > Trochidae > Phorcus > Phorcus lineatus. Next base: position 5,774,903 of record OV121092.1, read on the forward strand.
GAGAGATTTGAGCGTGGCTGTGTGTTGTGGAGCTAGCGCTATATAAATATCCGACTACAATACTCTGTGTTTCTTCAAGTAACTCGTAGGCCAGGTGTTTTGATCATGTTCTATTTCTGTACAATTACTCCCAACAGAGTTAGCTCCGTCATATATCCCTATACTAACTTATGATAGAACTAGCTCTGAGGGGAGAGAATGATTTCTGTAATTCATTTTATATTGTTACATGTCAAACGATCATAAAGTAAGTCCTCTTTTTTACCACCCTAAATTCTAAACTTTCGAAATGTTTAGTTATTTTCTAAATTGTGAACATTTTGAATATGTATCTAACGGCTAGTTTAAAAAGGCCCGCTATTTCCATAGTAACGCGTTATAATATTATCAATATCTCCCCATATTAAAACTAAATTTAGGTATAGCAATTTTGGTATAGGCACAGAAACAGGAAGATACAACGATGTACCACTTCCTGTTCTTACTTTAAAATAAACAGTATTACCAGCATTCAAGATGAATATCACTTTTCATTTTAGTGTAAATTATATGATGATGCTAGAAATAAGTATATTATTCCACTATTATAAATAAAACTAGAACGAAAATTCTTAATGTGACCTGTGGCCTTTTATGTGCGCTTGTAAAGAATTTGTAATGTAGTTTGTATTATATAATACGTATTACGAGTAATACTTACCGATGTCACCTTATAAGTATTTTTATAACAGTACATATATCGGAGCTTGATATGTCTATGTGGATTGCCTTGTTATATATTGTATATGACCTGTATCGATGTCTCCCGTGCTTGTGTGCCAACATTTTGAAAGTGTAATCTTGCCAACATTTAGAAAGAGTAAACTTATCATTAATTAGAAAGTGTAATCTGACCATAATAAGGTGTGTTGCTACTTCGGAAAAGTATGATTCTTCCTTCATTTAGAAAGTGTAAATTAGCCATCATAAAAAAGATGTATGTTATCGGTTTCACAATCACTGATACAAACTGCATTCAGCCAAATGATCCATAATTATACTCTCTTTCACTTTTATTTTCTGTTTCTTAATTGAACCGATTTTATGTGTGAATCTCGCCATTGCTTTCATTTGTAACAATCTTGATTAACTCTACCCAGTTTCACCAACTTAAAAAGCTGGATAGGTTATTTGTACCATTCTTAAACAATCTTTTTGATAAGTCATTTATTTGGTAGTTTTCTTCATAAATAACAAACAAAGAAAATAAATATTTAATGTCAACATTTTATTCATAAAACATTTGATAAATCTAAAGATTTTATCAAAACAATATTTAACATAACCCAACGTCAGGTTACAGTCAAAAGTGACTATAAATCTAAAGACAACAAGAAAAGCATCTACTATTCATGCAAACAAAGGCTTTGAGGGATAAATATGCATGATATGACTAGTATGGCACAAAGGGGAGACTAGTTTTTCACGTTAACAAAATATGGTTTCTTTTATGAAAAAGTAAATCTATTATCATTGCTGTGAACAATGCTTAAATATGAAGATGCATAGATTTTTGTATATCAAATTTGCATAGGCCAACTCAATTCTTGATATACACATAGAAATGTATCTTGACAGATGTTTTGAAAATTGCACTTTTCGTAAAGGTGAAAGAGTTTTTTTATCAAATGTCGGTTTGATTTGACATATAAATGTCCAGAAAAGTGACAATTTTCACAAGGGATATCAAAATACGATTTCTTTCTTACAAATCATGAAAATAAATGCTTTTAAAATATAATTTTTTTACTGGCACAAACTAACATGGACAAGTTATAAAGTGATGAGAGTTGTGAAATGGTTTCCAATTATTTTGCTATGAATTGATGATTTTATTCATATTTAAGTTAAAAAGCTATTTAATGGTGGACGGAAATGTGATTATTGTTCAACAATCTTAACATTTGACATTAATTTCACACACTGTAAAATGGTCTGATATTTTTTAATCTAGCTAGTATTTGAACAGGGCTGGAAGGTCATGCACACTTAGTGATTGTGGTTTAAAGGACAAAAACCCAAATAAAAGACGAAGCATTAAGTTTTATATTTCCTCTATCTAGCTATTGATTCTTCTTTAAAATCATATTTTATATAACTGCGGAAATATCTCTCATTTATCTGTTTGATTTAAACCGATGTGAATTTATCATATTATCAAGATCTTTTCAAATTCATTTTGTTCAATATATGGAGATGAAAAACAACAACAACAAAAATCATTTGATGACTTCTTTGCAGACTGAATAATTGACAACATCTCTCTCTCTCATTAATCTATAACACATTATTTTCTCATCAAACTTTTACTAAAGATATTGAATGTATCAAGTTATATCAAAATACAATCCAAAGTAAGTTAACAAACAGGGACTCGTCTGTCAATGAAGTGGATGATGGTAACTAATAAGTTCAAATTAAGATTCTCAATATGACTATCATTGCCGAGTGACCATACAAGATAAATTCAATTCAATATGGACAACCCAGTGGAAGATCAGGGGATGGGGTTGAGGAGGTTCAAGAGAAAAGCCACAGCTATCCATGAAAACAGTCAAAATATAAGATTTTACAACAAAGGGATTGAAAAAATCCATATATTGGCATATCCATATCCCTCTGATATCAATGCAGAGCACTGCTAAAGATTTGGATTTTGAGTCTGATGTCAGAGGGTTTGCCCATTAACACTATCTTTCCCGGACAATGTGTATTGTCACATTATAGTAACAGTTTGTTGAGATCATTACACAACCTCTCAAGACTTACATGAAGGCTTGACCTTTTACCACTATCTTTCAAAACTCAACTCCTCTGAAGATTTTGATGATTGATTTAAAGATCAGAAGCTTTACCCATGGTCATTATATTTTCTCCGACGTTGTCAAAACCTCAACCATCAACTTCTTTCCCAATTCAGATGCTTGAGTTAGAGATCAGAGGCTAAGCCTATGATAAGATTACAGAAGATCCCATAGCTCACAGCTGCTGCTCATGCACGAGCACCTCCTCAATCATGTCCACCTGATCCACATCGATACTGTCTGGGTTCTCCAGGGCTAAGTCTTCAAGCATCAGTGCAGGAGACAGACTACCAGAACCTTTGCCCTTTCCACGAGACTTAGTCTTCCGTAGGTTTCTCTTCCCTGATGGTCGTCTCCCGACATGAGCAGCATCTTGTTCCGAACCGGAACTGGACTCTGCAGCAATATTACTACAGAAGTCTCCTCTCTGAAGCACACGATCAGGGGGGAGCTTGAATTGTCTAAGTTTTTGATTTCCACTTAATGATTTGCAAGAATCAAGATGACTGTGTTCTTTCAAGGTTGTTTGTATAAAAGTTGGTTTAGGAGGCAGTTCTGGTTTGACCGTTGGTCGCTTCAGACTGCCCCCTCTCTCTACACTCCCAGAATGACCTGAAGAAGAGTCTGTTCTCCGATGTCGCTTTTCACTTTCTGAACTCTGTGGACTGGCGTTTTCAGAAGACGAGGATGGTTTGTTTTTTTCTTGGCTGCTTTTAACGAGGAGTTGTTTACCAGTTGGTTTTGGAGGGATTGGGGGTCCAACATTGACCTTGGGTTTGACATCTGACCTCTTATCGTGAGGTGACTCAGGACTTGAAGAGCCAGCTTCTGGAGAGAGAGGATTCCTGTTTGAATTGTTGAACGGGTGGGACTCCTGGGGCGGCATTGGGATGATGCACGTCTGCTTATCTCCAGCTGGTGGTTGAAATAGAAAAAAGTGTAAGCATTAACTGAATATCAAATAGTTAAAGAATTATAAACAAAACCAAAAAAATATCTTAATGTATGGTTGTGGGATATCTGTATCTTTTATTTTATTCACTGATTGAAGATTGCAGGCAAGCATGCATGAAACTAGCAAATAACAACATTAAATAGCTAAGTTCTTTAACACAAATTACTTTTTGTGAAAAAAACAATAAAGAGAGGTAGAGCCCAATATAGTCCTCTCCTGATAAGACAAATAAATACTGATTCACCCACCAGATTGTACAGCCTTTGGGAGCTCCAAGACGGGAAGTTTGTGACTTCCTGTTGATTCTGAAGATGGTGAACCTTCAAGGCTGCTGCCACAAAGAGTTGCCATGACAACAGGCATCTGGTTGCTAGGGAACTCAGTGGTGGCGCTGCTCTCAGACCTCTGCATCTGAAGATGTCTGAATACTTCCAATTCCAGATGAGACCTGTCGATGATAATATATCTAAGTAATTTAACTTTTGCCTTGTTTGTCATAGATTATCTTGGAATATTACTGACTGTGTATATTTAGCTAGTGACAATCCTTCCCTCTGATTACATATTGTTTTGGATTTATATTGTATTGTAGTTGTGATTCCTATAAATTCAATAGCTTATATGTTGATTTTGTTAATTTCAAAGCAGTACAAAGTCACAGTGCTTGCCAATATCAGATAGCATTTTCACTAGAAATGAGAAAAGGTATGTGCGCTAAAACTTTAATCATTTGCTCTTTCTAAATTGTTCTTTTTACTTCTACCGAAATGTTGTTGATGCTGTTAAATGTGATACTCCCAAAGTGATGAGTATATTTACTGATATAACTCACCGGAGCTTCATTGTGATCCAACTAATCAAATGGCTGATATTTTGAGTATGAAATCACTGTTATAATAACCTCACCTGAGTTGTTTCTCCTTCTCCTGAGAGAGGACGTCGGCGCCGATACTGTCCAGTTTGATGAGCTGAGCCAGGTAGGGTTCGTTAGCGTACAGCTTGTCCTCAATCTTCTGAACTCGGTGTCCGAGACGGTCAACGTCCATAGCGGCCTGATCCTGCAATAGTTGCATTAATTAAGAATCTGACATTTGGGTAAATGGTGATGTTTTACACAGGGCTGGTTGGAGTAAACAAGACCCACAAAACAATGGATAATCTTTTACTTATGTCTTTAGAATAATCGGGGATTGTCAAGTATTGGATTTATGGAGTTGAAATCCATGAGTTTTAGTACTTATTTCTTTTTTTCAACAGCTAAAAGAAAATAGATAATGTCAATTATCAAAAGCTATATTTCTGAATGGTATTTATAAGTGGATTTTTTAAGAAAAACTTTCTGGAGAACAATTATATTATTGTGGTTATGCATTACATTTTAAAATTATTTACTTATCCGTAAGGCCGATGATGTAGAGCTGTAATAATCCTTCTATGAAGTGGTTTCATTCCCCCCCCCCCCCCCATTTAATGGTCTTAAGAACTCGAACACATGACACTGACCTCTGACCCTCCACTAGATATCCCATCATCCCCTGCTCCATTGCTAGCGTCTGTGGAGTCTGTGAGATATCCAGGAGGTTTCTCTGGAAGTCCGCTGGAGCCGGTGAGGTTGTTCATCCTGAAGAGAAGCTCGTCCACCTGGTACTCTATCTCCGCCATTGTGAACTCCTGCAGGAGAACGTTAACATGAGCATAATCATATCATTCTGGCTTCAATACAAGGTGAGGTGAGGTGAATTTGGGTTTGAACACTGGCCAGATTCGAACCCCAGACCTTTTGAACCAACAGGGTCAAAGAGAAATGGGCGTTATTGGCGTCATTCTTGCTTCAGTACAAGGTAACCAGAGGTGATTTGGGGTATAACCACAAGCCAGATTCAAACCTCCGACCTCTTAATCCACCAGATGTCATTCATCACTCTCCCTTCTGATGCCCATAGGGAAAAAATTACAAGTATACCTGCCAAACACATATTGAGTTTCGTCTTGTGCCCATCAAGCACAAAAATGTCTCAGTATCCTAATCAGGAGTAAGCCTTTCTTTAAACAATTGTAACAACTATCTTTAGACATGCCTTTTTTTTTTAATTACGGCCAGACGGATTCATAAAGATAAGTTTGAGAACTTGGGTGAAATGTTAAACGAAAAAGTTTCAGCCAACAGATCATTAGTAAGGCAATCTTTGAACAATGGTAAAATCATTCCATAAGGTTAAGTCTGACTGACAGATTGCTTACCGGAGGGAGAACGTTCTCTGGCTCCTCCATGGGTTGAACCCGTCTGATCCCTGACCAGAAGAGGAACTTCTCTGTGAGGAACCTCGCCCCCTCCCCGACCCCCATAGTCAGGGTGTCGCTCCCCTGCTTGTACACCTTCAGTCTGCGGGTCAACACCGCCACCATCTGCAACAGGAAGACAAGGTAAAGTAAGTACATTTAGAGATGTAAAGATATTTTTTTTGATAAAAAAATCATGGGTATCATTCTAATTTACTTGGGATTGATTTATCTGAAACAGTTGTTATCTCTTCAGAAACAGACAACAATCACCTTGATTGACTGTCGCGATAACTTACCTATTCTATCCCTGAGATACCAAATATTTTCAATTTTCATAACAGTTATCCAAAAGGTGCTAACAGACATTTCCATGATGCGAATAGAATATTTATATGACTTAATACTAACCAAATGCTTGCAATCATATCTGTATTTAACAATTAGCCAAGTCAATCTACTTACATAGCTGGTGAGCAGCCCGACTCCGAACACAAGATAGAAGAGGACGAAGACCGGCCACCAGGAGGAGTCCTCGTGTTCCAGGGACTGGTGTGACGCAATCCTCGTCATTAGCGCCGTCATGGAGAAGATACCGAACCATGCATTCCTCAGTCCAAGAGACACGGAGCCAAACAGAGCCACGCCCATCCCAGTGAATGCACATAGGGTGAAGATGAACAGAGCCTGGGGAGGAAATAGAGTTAAAGGTTTACTTACTACCAAGCTGTGTATGAAACAAAATAGCTAAGACTACTGAGGCCTCCTTATAAACCATGATAGTAATTCTCATGGTCAAGAAACAAATGAGAGTAAGTCATAACAATAACCCATGTGTAATGTTAAAGAGAGAGACCAAAGGTTGCTTTTTTAAAGAATACCTTGCTATTGTAACATAATATAATAGGTCAGAATCAACAATTCCTTGACGTCTTATAATACTAAACACAAAGAGGAAGGTTTCAATGCAACACAAATATCTAAAATATGATCCTGGTTGACCCATAAAAGTTACTAGGTTCATGAGGACCTGAATTACATGTGTATCCATCATCTATAACAAATTTAACTCAAAGGTTATCAAGAAGAAACAAACACAGCAGTTATCTCACCATGAAGATGATGATCTCTTTGCGAGCCCTCTTGTAGATGCTGCTGTATTTGGCACAGACCCGCACATAGCTCAGAGGCGTCAGCATCTTCACCATCACACAGAAGTACAACATGCCCACCAGGCTCCGCAACAACTGTCAGGAATCAAGAAAATACTTATTTGAATTCTGAGACTTTTTTCTGAAAGTGGCAGGTTTGGCCCTTTCTTTAACCAATCCATTTTAAAGCTTCCTAATCAAGATTTTGCGAGGCTGAACCTCTTGGAACTTCGTGGAGAAGTCGTTGTGGTCACTGGCGGATCTAAGAATGTGAAGCAAGTGGGTGGAGAGAAGGAGGGGTTTATCTAATGATAAAAGGGGTACACCCTCAAGGGTCACCCATTTTAGGTTTGATCTTTTAATTCAACACATTCCAAGATAGGGGTTTGAACCCCCTGAAACATCCTCCCTGACCCCCTTGATACCCCGCTGGTGGTGATTCAATTATTGAAGCTTTTCAATTATGAACCTTGACTTACTTCATCCCATGTAGCCAGGAAGGAGATGTTGACAAATTCCTCGTAGAATGAGTTGCGTAGATCCTCCACAATGTCTGCCACAAGCACAAAGCGGAACATGAAGCATCCGATAAACACGAGGGACAGTAGGCCGAACCCCATCTGCAAAAATGTGCATGATTGTTCATCAACAAACTGTGCAAGAATTTGTGATTTGTTATACATCTGCAAAACCAGGTCTGCAAAATGTGAAGTTGATCATTATATGTCTATGGCATAATCAAGCAAGATGTCTAAAACTTGTCAAAGACAAATATGCCAATATCCATCACCAAAAACATTACTTTATGTTGACACAATGATGCAAGAATACTTAAACTGACAAATACATTATTTAAAGTTTCACTCTTGTGCAAAATAATGCTTTGAACTCTCTTACCTCAACATAGTTCCAGAGATTGGAGAAGTATTTCTTCTGCTGTCTGACAATCGCACACAGTTCACTTCTTATCGTGATCATGGTCAGAACCACAAACAGCAGCTGAAAATAAAAGTCAAGTATATGTATTAAACTGATCAATCATAAAAACCCATTCAAAATACAACACTTGCAATACAGATGAAATGGCTTTCATGAAACTCACTGAAAATTATGAAAGGGTGTTCATGCTATGTGCCATTAAAACTGAATAGAGACAGTCATGTAGAGATTGGTATAGCAATTGTCAAAGAAAAGAAAACTTCCCATAATCTAAAGAAGTGAGTTATTGTTTGGTGCTACATTGTCAGTATATCGGCTGTTTGCAGAATCCTGTCAACCTACACCCCTACACCCAAAACTTCCTGAATTTGAACACATTTTTTTGCACACAAATTATCTCTTTCATATGTACGACCTTCATGATGTTCAGATCAGCAATCCACAAACCAAACATTGGCAAAGATTGGATAAAGGGAAGGATAAGTGAGAGCAATGAAATGCTGGTCACGAGGCAGTTTGATTCAGAAAGTGTGAACATTCAAGTAACAGAAAAAGAATATCTATAAGAAGATCTGTTGTCTGTATTCTCTGAGAGACCTCACCTCACAAGCAAGAACACAGTTATCCCAATAAGAGACATAGCGGAAGATCTCGGTTGACATGATGATTGGGAGAGGTACAGCGCCCCCTGTTGGTGGAAGTTCTAGTACCAGCGACACAGAGCTGAACTGATTGGTTGGGATGTTGATCAAGGTCATTTCAACAATGACTACTCGAGTCTGAAGGTCAAGCCAGTTGGATGCTTCCAGGTCTTGTAGTTGAAGATATGCCTCCGTTCTGCAAGATGAAATTAAGTGTTAACATATAGAGGATACTAAACGACCTTCCATTTAATTCTATTTTTATTAAATGAGTTAATGATTCAGTATTAAACAAGCAAAAGCGAGTTTGATACAGAATCATTAACGAGTTTGATAAAAAATAGTATTGAATTGAAGGAAGTTTAGTATTCTGTTTATTACTTGACCTAAATAATTAAGCATGATTGCCAAAAGTGTACTGAACGAAAATTTTCAGCGACTTGGCCGCCATTATGAAGGCGGTGCCAACATTGTGACGTCACAACCACACAATATTATGACGTCAAACGTACAGCGGTATTACACTAGTTTAATATCACCGTATAAATATTACACTGCAGTATCTTGCACGGGCGAGTAATAATCTGAAATATTTACTTCCCACAGTTTAATATATAGATAGATTAATACCCAAAAAGAGATGTTATATATATTATTGATATTTTACCAGTCTAGAGTGAGGGAAATATCACAATACTGACACAAATTACGAAGAGAAACACCTAACACCACCCACCTATTAGTAGATAGCTGTATTGTAGACCCACTCTCATCATACGAAGCATGTTGACCCCACAGAACAAAGCTGTAGGGGGAGGGACGTGTCCAACTCATGTTAGCTCCACCCACAACACTGTCATCTCTCCGCCAGCTGGAGTAACCATAGCGACAAGCATGATTAACAGGGACCTGGTTGTACAAGACACACTCCTCCTCTTGCACTCGGAGTTGGCGGACATGAACAGGTCCGATCAGGTAACTGTTCACTTGCGATAGGAGAACCTAAAAGGATTGAAATTTACTTCTGTGATAATAGAAATAATGTGTATGATATATAGTGCACTTATCTTTGCCAACAGTGTAAAATAAAGCTGTGATTTAAAGAACTTAAGGGTTACAACCTTAGCATTGATAAATACATTTGATTTTTATAGCTGAACAATGCTGAACGCTTATGTATAAATCGGACATAAACTTACTCAACATGTATGTATATAAGCAATGATTGTGGAAATCTGATATTGAAACTCACAAAGCATTTCATACAACATATTTTTTCTAAACCTTAAAGATAATGTTTAAAAACAGCCACAAACATAAATCGATAAAAAAAAGGGTAGTTTTGTATGTACATCAGCATGAATTGCTTACCTGGCTTTTCATGGAGTCCGTGACAACCGCATCCTTATACAGCGAGTCCAGTAAGGACGACTGACTCCATCGGAACCAGTCCCCTCTTGTCTTGATATCACGGAATGAGAGGCCACCATTTCTTAAAAAAAACAGGAATCTAATATCAATATGTAACACGGACGTTTGGAAACTCAACCACTCACAAGTTACTACCAAATTTTATGGTTTATTTCTAGCCTTTGAAATGCTATGATAGTTGCAAGTCAATTCTAAAGTAAGGGACAACTTCCTATGATTTGAAAGAGCTTAGAAAGTATAAAATGCTTTTTAAATCAAAGGGAAGTAACTCTTGATAAGGAGACCACAGAGCAGAATAATCACCCACAATACATTTGAGGCAGTAGATGATCAAGAAGTTAAACCCAATGAATCTGAATGTTTGATTATAAATCAACCTTAAATATGGCTCTGTGGCCCTGAAGCATCGATTATTCCACTCTAATGGAGAGTTTTCAGACTATATACGACAATTACACTTATGTCAGAAAAGAACAGTAATATGAAAATAGTATTTGACTCACTGTAGGAAGTGTTGTCGTAAAGCCTGGTTACAGTAGAAGGGCGAGGAGGTGTCCTTCCCATACGCCATGATTGTCAGTAGTAGAAACATACAGCAGTAAGCAACACTGTCTCTGTATAAAGAGAAATAATAGGTACATGTATACAACATATACGTAATGAACTCATTATGAGGTGCTAATGAGCATAATTGTTAATCAAAAACCTAGTCAGTTGATCAAAGGGAGGTAAATTCAAGAGCAAACAATGCATACCACTAAAATAAATTCTCTATACAAATTCTGCATGTCTTCCGTAGAGGTAGATGGAATATGTGTTCAATAAAGAGGGAACACTTTATGACAAATGGGATATGATAGCTTTTGTCATCAGTTGATTTTCACAGAGTTTTTAAGGTTGTGGAGTAATCATAATTCATGTACACGTTAAAAAAATTCGCATTTGCCAAAATACACAATATCATGCAGTATAAAAAGATTATATAGTCAAGGGTAAAGTTAATATAGTTATTCACCTGAAGAGTGCCAATGTTTTCTTTTCCTTAATGATTCTCTTCCGAGCTTCGATCAGGGTCTTCTCCTGCGGAGGTCGAGCAAACCTTAGGTACCGAGATCGCTGTCTCGCCGCCACGCCCTGGGGGTCGAAAAATATTCAAAATATAGGTGGACATTTTTAAACAATGAGGAAAACACAAATTTTGTTTAAGAAACTTTAATACAGTTTGAGAAAATGATAAATAAATGTCTCTATAAACTTGGCCACTCAATTTTATTTCGTGCTGTAACAAGGCTTACTGATTTACAAAATTATATTTGAATGAGCTGTGTCATTATATAAAGTCTGATCATTACTTTGCAAATGACAAAGATATGCATGTATCATTAGAACTGCTGAATGGATTTTTGAAGGGAAAAAAACCCTGTCATTTTCTCTCATTATTTATTCTAAAAGAGTGTAGAAGACATATCTCCCTTGTCACCTTTCATATCTATGTTAAACACATTTAACAGATAAACAGATTTCTGAGTACTTTCCTTGATGCCATTATTCGGTAATGAAAAATACAATGTTCACTATACCTTTCTCTGAAAACTAATATTCAGGCACTGATATTGTAAATGTAGTAGACTAAATTTGGCGGGATTTGAACCCAGGACCTCCAAATGAGAGTCAAACACACTATCTATTCAGCCAAAGAGATAACCCTCTGGCCAAATCCAATGGGATTGCTTTTAAATATCTCAGCCTGTCACGTGACATACACACTCCAATAATATCTCTCTATTCAGAATCAATCTGAATATTCATCTCCTCACCCGTTCAAGTTCCTCGCACTCCTCACAGCAGTCAATCTCTCGCTGCTTCCTTCTCCTCGTCGCCTCATTGTTGTTGCCATAGAAACCATCGTCATAGTGATCCAGGATACACATATCATCACGATGTCTCAAAGCTGTGTAGATTACTGTCAAGAGTATCTGTAGGTAAAAATATTTAAGATGATCATCTACGAAAAGCAAGAAGCTTAACTTGCATGGAAGAGTTGGGCAATAAAAGATATTTCATATCATTGTTTGAACTTTATAGCAGGAGAAAACACATACACATAAATATATACATATAAATATATATATAAATACATATGTTGGATGCTCACAGAACACGTAGACAAAATGGCTCAGGCTGTATGATATATTAGCAGAAGGTAATTGTACAGAGGCTTCAATTTAATGAGTCTAGGGTTCTTAAAAAGAAGAATAAGCAAATTATTTAGAAGCAGGATGGACAGGGGGATTGATAAGAGGCCAGTTTGGTGGACGTAAAGCCCTTTCATAGGTCAGGCCTGATAAGCTATACACCAAGAAGGTCTACTCGTAAAAAAGTGCTAGCTGATGAAAATTCTTGTTGTTCTTATTTGATAACTAGACAGAAAATATAACACCAATGTGGTTGATGCTCACACCAGGGTCCCGTTGCACAAAACTCTAAGGTTACCTTAAGTCACTAAGGTAGCCTTAGTGCAATGTTAAAAGATGGCACTAAGGTTAACCTTAGTGTTAAGTTGTTTTGTGCAGCGACCCCCTGGAGAGATAAAAAAAGGGAGAAGTAATACTCACGAGAAAGGGCTGAGCAATGAAGACACAGATCATGAAGCTGAAGTACAGAGACTGGATCCACATCACACTCTTTGTCCTCCCGAACCTGCAACAGTCAGTCAATATCATTCAGGACAGCTTATCTATTCTAAGGACCAGGGCCTAGATTTTTTAAGCTCTCTTAGCACTAAGATAGTCGTAGGCCAATGCTAACGTATGCTACTTACGACTATCTAAGTGCTAAGAGAGCTTCGAAAATCTAGGCCCTGAATCCAAATGCACATAACTCACTAAGGTGGGCTTAGTACAATTTTAAAGAAGGCACTAAGGTTAAACTTAGTGTTAAGTTGCTTTGTGAAAGGACCCCCAGGACCTAGATCTTATAAGCTCTCTTAGTGCTAAGTTGGTCATGAGAAACATACATTGACTATAGCCTATGGCAATCTTAGCGCTAAGATAGCTTTAAAGATTTAAACCATGGAGTCATTCAGATCAATTATCAGTAAACCAGTACTTTCAAGCCTACTATACGAGCCTTGCCAAATTCAGAACAAAAAATTTCTAAAGTCCTGTTATTGACTTGACTGATATCATAAATTTTTCTGATATTATATAGCTCTTTACGGTCTCTCAGAAATTGGGCAAGATCAACAGAAACCGAAAACATTAAGTAACTGAATTTTCCTAACATTGACATGTAGGTACCAATATTCTGCATTGACAAACACCACAATGGTTTTCTGTCGTTACAGTAGATTTTGTCTTTGTTAAAGACTTGATTTCTAAAATGCAGCAATTAACAAAGGAATGGTATGGAATTAACTCAATTCATGAGGTAAAGGTCATCAAGGGGTTTAAATTGATTCACTGGCTACACTCTGTATGTAAGATTGACGAGTGTGTCCAAGAGAAAGACTTTCAGACACTGGAGCCGCCTCTCTGTAAACTAATGGAACTGAATAACACTCTTCTTGATCGGAGTCACAAAATGACTGCTATTGGTGTTGATGAAGACAGATAATACTGACGCAGACAGTTTTATCTAAATATAACCAGACAATACCAGGAATCGATGCTCTAAACCTACAATCTTTTAGGTGAGGTGAGGTGATATTGGGTTTAACGCTGCTTTCAAAAGTATTTTACTTATATAGCGGCTGCTAGTATTATTGCAGGGAGAAAGCCTGCAACACCAATGTGGCTATTCATTGCGGTGAAACCTGCGAGCATCGGCTGGAACCAACAAACCATTGGTGGTACTGCGGTGATATTCAGTGTGACATTGCACCCAAACCTTACTGTGTGTAGAACAGTTCTCTACTGCAGACAAAGTTGCCGAGCCCCTGGCGGGATTCGAACCATCTGAAGCCGAATTTGCTAACTACTGTCTTTTATTACTTAGAAAAAGGTCAGGAACTGTAAGCCTTTTCTAAGAACATGATTTAATTAATTATGTACCAACCTGAAACCATACAGTATGGTGACGCCAGCACAGAGCACAGTGATAACAGCACACAGGACCCACGCCACGTAGCGGCACCAGAACGGTAGGAATATCCGTCGACTGGCATGCAGGTTACAAGGCTCTGTGGGTGAGAGAAGGATAGAAGTTATGGTGATTGTTTGATAATAATGTATCTTGAGAGTAGCATTTACAAAACTATAGAGCTTGGGTACATAATTTTATTCTCGTCAAAGCAGGAAAGTGTATACACATACAAATGGATCAGCAAAATTTTGTGGATAACTTCTTTATTGTGAACTTCATGATGTTTTGGAGTATTTAATTACACCTTAATCAGGAAAGAATATAATCTGATATGTCGTGATTCTCACATTAAAGAAGTTGTTATCAAGAAAATATTGTTGTTCTCAAGTATGCCACTTCTAAATTCCCTTAAAAGACCTAAATAACCAAATGGATATCAGCAGCGAAGTAAAGGTAAATCTCTTTGATTATTGGAATAAATAAAATTCTCGTTTTCTGTTACAATTCAAGAATGTTTAGGGTAAAAACTTCAACATGGAGTTTCAATGTAAGGGTGCTTGAAATTGGGAAACTTTTTGTTAATTCTTTTTATCAGAAAGAAACTGTTCCAGCAACAACAAACAATATGTATTCTAAAGGCAACTCACCTCTATGATATGTGACATGACACCTCAGGGACTGTGTTTGTGAGGTGTGAGTTGGCATTGCCCCTGTGGGAGTGTTATGAGGCGGCATTGCCCTAGTAGGTGTGTTATGAGTGGGCGTCGTCCTCGTAGGTGTGGTGGGAGTGGGCGTCGCCCCAGTGGGTGTGGCCTGCAATCTGTTCCTCTCCCCCGCCCCCTGTGAGTAAGCCTGGCTGGCAGAGTCCTCAAACCCACTCGAAGCCACATCAGTCTCCTCTTCTGTGAATAAGTAAGTCACAAAATTTAACTACAAGGTTTAGGACAACACAATAAGTGATGAGTATTTTAACACCACTGACTACAAATGACATAGTTTTAGTTACAAGACAACATTAGTAGCAAAAGTTGATAATTATTTACAAATCTGCCATTGTGTACATTTATAATGCTTAAAGACAGATATGTTTATCTTTGGGAATGCAAAATTTTCTTGCACTCAATGTAAAGTTTGTATGTTGATACTAACATCTTTATCAAGTGCAATGACACCAATGATCAGAAATAGTTTTATATATACATAAACAAATTTAAGAATTCCCTAACTCTACGTAACTTACAAGACTTTATAACACATTAGAAGTGAATGATGGATAGCAATGGAGAGAAACAAACAGTCAGATCAATAGCACAGTACATCTGACAATGCCACCGTTGTTCCTACAGGTATTTTACTACGCCCACTTAAATCTTCGAGAATCTTTACACTGTATAGGATCAGATGTGTTCAAAAACATAGCCCCTCATCTCCCACCAAGATTCAACACTAAATCACGGAACATAAATTTCAGCTTACCTTTGCGAAGAGTCTGCAGAACTGGTAGCGTTGATGCGGTCTGAGACTGGGGACTCTGGGACTGGTTGTTGGTCTTGACGCTGTTGGCGCCGGACCTGACAGACTGTTCCCGCTTCAGCCACTGCTTCTGTGCCCACTCCTGGATACTCTGCCAGTTGAGGATAGACTGGTCAAGCAGAGAGTACATCATGGTGGGCTGACCACTCTCTTCTGGAGGGTCCACAGTGTGCTCCTCACATGTCTTAGCAGGCTCTGTCTCCATACCGGGGAAGTGTACCTGGGTAGGGGGAGATAGAAGGTAGGAATAAGAGGGAATTTCGTCTGGTGAATCTATTATGAAGTGGGCAATAACAACATGGAAACAAACTCAGGAAAATTTAGTTTTAAGTATCACACAGATATGCCAAGCTCTAATAACAAAACATCATCTACTCTACCATAAGATATCAAAATATAATCTATTTAACTTTCAGATAACACTTGTACCACATACCCTGCTGCGGCGGAAGAGGAAGCTGAGGAGGAGGTTAAGGGGCAGGAGAACTCCACAGATGATGGCGCCGACTGTCAGGTTCCGCCATGACACGTCCAACAGGCCGAACTCGCCCCTTACCTGCAAGTATAAGTATTCTTGTAAATAGAAGCTTGCAGATAAACACAAGCAGAATTCTAAAGTAAGATATGTTTTAGCATCTGAGCTATCATCTGTAACAGCATTTCAAAAATTTCTTACAGGAGGAGAATCGCTTATTTTGTTATTTTGCTCGATATTAAAGCAAGAGAATATTCTTTTGATGACATAATTATGTTTTTTAATCTGACACAAAAGGTGATTACATAATTTTAGTTTAAAACATAGGGCTGAAAATTCAACCTTTTTTAATGATATCCTCATTTTATTGTATCATCAATAGACAAACAGAAAGTAGGAAATGAGAAAGCAATATGAAAGTCACCTCAGGTTTCGTCTCCTTGTACCACATGGCGTTGAGACACATGTAGGACATGAGGAGAGTCAGGCAACATGTCAGTCTCTGTGTGCGCGTGAAGCGGCTGTACGAGGGGCGTGTCACCAACGACGCCCACAGGTGGAAATCAGCCATGTATTGGGTACCTTTAGCCCAGAAAACCTGGTGATTGCAAATAGAAACATGATTATCAATATTGACTACAAAGATTTGTTTTGTGTCACACTAAGTTATATCTATGATATTATGTCTGTGATTACAGGGTTTATATATTTCATGCTCAAACATGGCTTACCTTGGTGAAGCCCAGATTCCCGTCTAATGCTAAGATCTCTCTCTCCACCTTTCCGTCCTCTTCCTCCACCGCAAACCACTTCTCACACAGGAAGTAATACACGTGTCCTGTAGGACAAGATCATATTTCATATTTTTGGTCAAAACTATGTAAAATTCACAAATAGATAGAAAATATCTTATAATTTTCATCAAATACTCTGTATCCAGTCCAAGGACTTAGAATTTGTATCTTAACAAGTGGTGCAGTCCATAGATAAAATATGATGTAAGCTTTACTTCATGAGGTATCTATTATATATAATGTTGAACATTCTTCTTGTAATATTTACATAACAATTAAATTCTTCTTCATTAATTTTCAATGTGAATGGAGTGCACTTAGCTTACAGAAGAAGAAAGAAGAAGAAAAAAAATCCAAATCTTAATTTAGACCATTGATAATGTCTTTTTTTTACATTTAAGGTTAAAGCACTACAAGTGGTAAAATATGTTTTATCTATGTTTATTTTTTATGCGAACATAAGAAATCACAGTTTCACCTGTGCAACGTACCTGTAACGAGATCCTTAACGAGGACGCGACTCAGGTACCAGCTGGGGGAGGGACCGGAATTGTTGTGCCAAAGCTGTACCTTCTTCAGCTTGCCTAGACTGTCTGGGTGGCTGCAAGTATATTATTATTTTTATTATTATTTTTATCATTATCATGAATGTCAATAATTTGGATAATATTAAAAAAATCCATGTATCTCAATTTGAACAAAGTGATAAATTGATATGTCAGTTACTTTTAATATTTAAACTAGTGTTTTGAAGCAAGTTTATCATAATTGTTATTTTTCTATTATATTATTATTCAAACTCAATTATTTTGATAATTATCAAAATTCCATGTTTCTCTATTTGAACAAAGTGATCAATTGATACGTCAGTTACTTTTAGCTGATTTAACTATGGTCTGTGTGTGGATGCAAGGTGATAAGAATCATATTTATCCGCTTTCTCTCCTAGAGACCTGACATCTGCTAGATTTGACAAATTAAACTCTTAACCCTTTCACATTAATATAACAAATGTGTTGAAGTTTCATAAATAATGATCAATGGTATTACTGATGTAACTATACACCTTACATTTTGATAAAGTGTAAGGATAAACAGAAAATCATGAATGAATTTACAATCAATCAAAATAGCCATATAATTTAACTTTTTACAATTTTAGAATTTGAGTACACAACAGAATGGGTTCAAAATCACCACACAAACAAAAATTCAAAAAGAATAACACCAGTTGTCCAGTTTTTATAATGATAAGTATTTGATAATAAAAATAATATTTTAAACGCCCAATATCCATTCTGAACTGTTCACTGGCAGAACAATGTACATAATTACCCAGAGCAAATTGACCTTTCAAGGCAACTACTTTTTCACTTTTCATTACCATAAAAGTCTATACAACCCATATTCAGGTGCCCAATTGTACAGCTAATATTATCTAGTACATCAATCAAGCCTATATGATTGTGTGACTCACGTCATAACAAATTTATCTCTGGAGTTGCGTTCAAACAGCGGTCGACTATCATCGCTGAATAGCTCTCTGGTTTCCGACATCCCCTCCTCGCCGTGGATTATAATACTGATCTGGAAGGTACAAACATGGACATGAGATAATTTCTCGCCGTGGATTATAATACTGATCTGGAAGGTACAAACATGGACTGGAGATAATTTCTCGCCGTGGATTATAATACTGATCTGGAAGGTAAAAACATGGACATGAGATAATTTCTCGCCGTGGATTATAATACTGATCTGGAAGGTATTAACATGGACATGAGATAATTTCACAACGCAAAGAAATCCTGTATTCAAATCAACTGACTTAGAAATGTCTAATTTAAGAAATTGCGTCTACGTAACTCTTAATTGTCATAGTAACAAAGTAATTTCCGAGATTTGGCACCCGGACAGCCAAAGTGCAATGTCAATTCAAGCGATCTTCTATCCTTATGTTGCACAAAGCAGCATCGCCCATCTTTAAACGTCTCATGCAATGACATGGCCAGGAATCAAACCTTCCATAGACGAGAACACGCTCTACCACTTCAAGAACTACAGTTCAGTTACTCTGACACTACCTTACCATGGAACAGCGCAACCTACCTGATAGAAAAGAAAACACTGCAACACAAACTCCCTCACCTTAGCAGTACTGCCGGCTCCCATCCTGAAGCCTGTCTCCACGGTGATCTCATACTGTTGCTTGTCGGCCCCCCCGTTGTCCTTCAGGTAGACAATTCCCCCCTTCCTCTCGTCGTGTAAGTCCGCCTGCCGACACAGCGCCAGGAGCACGAAGTAGACACAGAACACCAGGGACACCAGGATAATTGTCACCGGGTTCTGCTTCAGACTGGAATAATAACATATTGAAATACAGTTATTGGTAATTTGATGGTCATTTATTAATTTGTAAATTTACGTATCATTTGTAAGTGATTCTGTCAGATCATAGATATGTGAATCACCCAATATAAGTCTGGGGAAATGAATCAATAATTGGATTTCAATGAGACTGTGTGATCTTATAGATCAATAGCAGTGTCATATTTTGTTGCAGTTATAGTTTGAATAGAACTTTTGTACCGCTGTAATATATATAAATCAGAATACAAATTTAACATTGGTTAAAGACAAAAGGTAAAGTATCATAGTATGTGATCAGATCACTAGCGATATAACTATTGTAGTCATTGAGTTCTTTATCAAATGGAAATTATTTTTTCCAATTCTAAGTACTGCTGACACAAATAATTTTAAAAAGTTCAATTAGAAAAAGTATAAACTCATATGTGTGGCTAATTTTCATTTCTTTGAAACAAATCCGAAGGAGTAGGAGATTGAAGCATTCATAAAATATATCTATGGGAGCTTCAATCAGGGTTTGAAAGAACAACTCAAGACAAAATTATGCTCAAATTTGAACCTTTTCATTATCACACTTGTCAATTCATAATCAACGTTGAAAATCCAAAACACACTTACTTGAAGAAGTTTTCTATGTTGACGAAGGTCAGATCGTTTGGCACCAACTGAAAGTGGCCTCCAAACGCTGTCAGGTGATTACATCTGGAAAATAAAAAGGACTTATTTAGAGAGTTGCTATGTATAAAAATTATTTATTACTCGCCCATTGAAGATATCAATCGTTAATATGATTGATTTTACATGACGTCACAATCTTTAAGGATGATGTCACAATCTTTAAGGATGATGTCACAATGTTTTTTATTTGATATAAATCTACCAGTAATAGATAAAATACTAAACTCAGTCGCGTTAAATAACATTTTTATGAAACAAGTGAACTACAGCATCTTGGGCTTTGTGAAATTGGGGGCATGTTCTCTACTGGATGGAATTTGAACGGAGCGTTTGATCATCAGCCACCTTTTGTGCCATTACCTGCAATGCAGTGTTTCTGCAGTGTCTCTGTGAGCTGACACCCCTGGGTGCTCCAACTACTAGTCAACTAACCTGCAATGCAGAGTCTCTGCAGTGGACTCCTCGGTGAGCTGACACCCCTGGGTGCTCCAACTACTAGTCAACTAACCTGCAATGCAGAGTCTCTGCAGTGGACTCTTCGGTGAGCTGACACCCCTGGGTGCTCCAACCACTCTTGTCCTCATCCCAGAAGAGACAGTTGCCCAGCCACAGAGAGAAGGTGTAGTTTCTCATCAACACCTGACCCTCCCGGTGTCGCCCGGCGTTGTAATGGGAGTCCACGATGCCGAGGTAGTAGTTACCGCTTCCTGGAAAACAAGAAGGAAATCATAAACCTTGAATTGCAAAATGGGAACAGGAGTGACAGATTGAGTTGAAATCTCAGTATTTATCAAATTGTTTTAACAACAAGATGTATAACTTTACATGAACCCGGAAACAATATGATAATCCTTCGTTTTGTAGGACCAGTGTAATCATGTGAAATACATCCTAAGCTATGAGACTGATTGAATTCTATTTATTTCAAATCTTTTTGGTGCGACATACATTTAAATGACCTAAAAAAACACTATGCAATAATTCACAGATAAACCTGACACTGGAAGAGTGCCACAAATGACAGGCATCTATTCTATACCAGATTGATCTATCAATTAAGCACTATGATTACCTTCAATTTCAAAAACACTAACTACATATTGGTCATACAACCGCACCATTAACTCTTTTGTCCCAATTGTACCGAGAGACTTGTAGTCAAGAAATATCAGTGCTTACTGTTGAATGTTCCTGAAGGCAGGAATATTTTGATGTCATCCACATCCACGGGAAAGTCTCTTCTCAAATCAAAACTCTTAGGACTGGGAAGAGCAGCATAACTGAAACAGAGACATGGCGGTTAGCATCACCACAGCCCTCTTGGGTCATCATCGTTGGTTGAAATAGAAGAACTTTCTTATATCTATAAAAAAAAACAATATCTCCTCAAGCCAACAAAGCTAGTCCCTAACAATTCAGAACACGTATCTGCCTGTTGATGGCCGACCAGATAGTAGAACTTGTTGTTCCATTCCTCACAGGCGTTGTTTGTTACTTTTTTTCCTACATTCACATATCTTCCAAAGCCTGTTGACTTGTAGCTCGTCAGATACACCTGAAACTTTGCTCACCTTCAGTTATCAGGCTTGAGTCAAAATTTCAGGCACGTCTGCCAAACAAACTAAGGGAGACAACTCTGTGTGAGGAATTATTTCTTTGCAAAGACCAGATGTCATTTGAAGTGCGTCTTCTTTATCTATTTATAGCGCATTTGGCTTCGGATGAAGAGGTCAGTGGTTCAAATCCCGCCAGGGGCTCAGCAACTTTGTCTGCAGTAGAAAACTGTTCTACACGCAGTCAGGTTTGGGTGCAATGCTACACTGAATTTCAGCGCAGTACCACCTATGGTTCGCTAGTTCCAGCCAATGCTCGCAGGTTTCACCGCAATGCCTAGTCACAATGGTGTTGCGGGCTTTCTCCCTGCAATAATACTAGCAGCTGCGATATAAGTGAAATAATCTTGAAAGCGGCGTTAAACCCCATATCACCTCACCTCTTTATCTATTTAAAAATGTGTATAAGGTATTTCAAAGAAAACCTATCATTGAGTAGAAATATCTCTAATACTGAATAAAAATGATTAAAAGACAATTATGAAAGTTAAAAAAACTTGAAAAGGCATGTTATATTTCAATCAGGTTACTGAAGCACATAATGCTATTTTTTTCACTTCGCTTTTCTGCATTTTTGTGTTATGTTATGACTGTGAACATTGATCCAATAGCATTGATTCAATCTTGTTAGTTTACAGGAAGAACAATGTGTGGAATTTAACTATTTTGTTGCATCCTGTTCAATCAATCAAGTCATTGTCAAAGAATCCAATTAAGCTTCATTGACGATTATTGAATAATTTATTAGTTCTATGGATTAACCACTTTTTTTATTACAAATCTAAGACAATTTCTTTTAAATAGAAACCTATCTGCCCTCAAGTAACCATATTTATCCCCAAAAAATTATTGGCCTCTAGTTTTTGACTGCTTAAATTTCCAAAGAAATGCTGAGCAAACTTCAGATAATTTCTCTTATAAAGAAACATATTTGCCCTGAAGAAAACATATTCATCATGATTTGTTTTGCCTGACCTCTTGATTTAAGTGTTTTAATTTCCAAGAAACTGCTGACTGAAAAACAAGATTGGGCACCTGCAGTTTCTGTAGTTTGTGCCTCCCTGAAATTATATTTCAATAATTATATGCTATGTTTCAATTTGAATTTCAAAATTTCATAATACATACCTTATAAGGATTGATAATGGAAAGGTCCTGCCAGTGACTGGTTCCAGCTGGATGGAGATATGAAGTGGTTGGTCCACGTGATTGGTCAGATTGAACTCATGAATATTCATATTCTTCTTCTCAAGAACATGCTCGCTGTATGTTGCTTTCTGAAAGAAAGAGGGAAAAGTATGCATTATTGTTCATACCAGTGGTTTTATTAGTGCATATTTTACTTAACTTGAAACTGATAACTTGTCTGATGTGTATATGAATTATGAATGATCTAATCAGTTAATTTTCAAATTAAGTAATTTTGGTTTCCTTTCCCATCATATCTTATAAATGCAAACTATAAATGTTTATAAATTTCTTCCTGAATTAGCTGTAGTTAGCTTTACCCCAACCCCTTTCATAATTCATGCATCCGCTACTGTCCTTTCTAGGAATGTAAGAAGAAACACTGATATCTTGTTCATCCAATTACTTCTGGGTTTCCGTCAATAACTTTGTGATGCTAGTTCATCTGTGAAATGCACCTGAAACTTTGCTCACCTTTTTATTCCACAGGTTTGAGCCAAAATCTGAGGCACTTCCCACAAACAATAATCTTAAGTCATCTTGTTCTTTCTTCAAAATGCAATATTTTTCGTTCATATGGTCTTGCTTTAAAAACAAGTCTTGAAGAATGCCTAATCCCATAGATATTCCAAATAATTCCAATCAAATCCAGGTGATGGATTTATCCTCGATTCTTGGTCAGATAACATGGACCCTATCATTTGAAATCCATTTGCATAAATAACTTGCCTTTTCTTGGCCTACTCAAGCAAATTTAGATCCACCAATGCAGACATGGTATTTGTATCACCACATGACCATCAGCTACTATAGTTCCTCATATATTTATCTGCCTTCTCTTCCCTTTGTGAGGGAGATCACAGTGGTTAGAGCGATTGCATCGGATCAAGAGCTTCAGTGTTCAAATCCCGCCATGGGCTCCGCAATTTTGTCTGCAGTAGAGAACTCTTCTACAAGCAGTAAGGATTGGGTGCAGGGCTATCCTGAATTTTAGCACATTAACAACCATGGTTCGCTAGTTCCAGCCGATGCTTGTACATTTCACTGCAATGCATAGACACAATACGTTGTTGGCTTTCTCCCTGCAATAACACTAGCAGCAGCGATAAAGTGTAATACTCTTGAAAGCGGCGTTAAACACAAATCAACCCACTTCACCTCTTCCTTTTGCTAGTGCTAATCCTATCAAAACAATGTCATTCTTCGACGTAGAAAATAGGTAGGCATGAAAATATCTCTTTGTTGTTTATCATCTTTATACATGTATATTCTTGTCATGTATTTATATACACCTACCTGTTTATTATCTTTGAATGTATATTTCAATCATAATATATGGATGTATGTGTGTGTGTGTATATATATATATATATAATATATATATAAGATAGATATATAGATAGATATATAGATAGATAGATAGATAGATAGATAGATAGATAGATAGATAGATAGATAGATAGACAGATAGATAGATAGATATAAACACACCTACCTGTTCTTCACTGTGTGGGATCTGAATTTCCACTAAATTGTCTGACGTCAGATTGGCAACCTCGATCATTCTGCCATTACAGGTATACAGATTCAGGGCCAAAACTTCAGTCTCAACCTGAAAAAATGCAATACAATCAAAATAGGTACTCTAAGAATGGCACTGTAATGTGAATATGCCATCATCAGTCTGGTAATTACTCTAAAGCAAATACACATCAACACTATGATTCATGGGTTGCAAACTACAAGATGATTTCAAATTTATGATTTTATTTACTTCGTGATATATCCTTTCATATCATCAGCTCTTATTTATTAGTTATTAATCATGTTTTAGTCTTTGTTTTTCTTTGAAATGTACTCTTCTGAAATTTTTGGATCTAAGTTTGATTAAAATACATACATATGTATGTAACTCTCTTTACAAGCAACTATATGCAATTAAGTCATAAATAAAAATTATTGTATAGTAAATCATTCATGCATAGCCCAATTATTTTTTGGATTATTTTTCGAAATTTTATTATAATGAAAATTTAAACCAAAAAAAACAACATTACTTTATGCAAAAATTGGACAAAATGTTCTCTTAAGTTATGTTCACTTGGACTGCCCGCAAGTAACATCTCAGCTAAATTTAATTGACTTGATCCTTATCGCCTCAGCCAATGGTGATACACCGGCATCAAGCCGTTCCAACATCAACCAGAAATTGTTTTTTCTCATAACAAAAAAATTAAATTCAAAGGAAATCATTTTAGGAAATAGCCACCAAAATCGCACTTGGGAATACGAGAAGGTAAAATCAATCAAATGTCGGAACAAAATCAATTTTCAATATCCTTCCACTGACAAGCACAGGGTTACTTACTTTCCAAATTCCGTCGTCAAGATGAGCGAAAGGGTTCCTCTTAAATGTGGTAAGATGAGCTTGAAAGCAGTCGTCGTTGATCGAACGTGACGTTTGATTCCGCCGGCGAGGGGATGGAGTTTGGTCGAGGGCAGCCATATTGGATGGCAGTTTAAATTGGGCTTGATTGATCCTGATCTCGGTGGGTCGTCCCGGAGTGAAGTGGGATCCCAGGACCGACACAAACTCAGCCGATCTCTGGATTGGGACCTCGCCGATGGAGTGGTGATGAAGCTCCACCTGGTGGTCAGAGAGAGAGTAAGGTCACAACTTTTTTTTAAAAGATTGGTAAAGATGAGATATAGATTACTTGCGACTACTGTTTTCCCTTTTACAAATTACTAATGTATTCAATGAGATTATGAAATTGAGTGAGTCATTAGGCAAGTGTGTTATTATTCATAAAGAAATCATCACAATGTTTATATGATAAAAAAAACCCTTTATGTCATTATCTATCAGAAAAACTTCCGCATTGAGTTGACGATGAAGAACAAAATTCTTAATTTAAACACTTTTGGATATAATAACACTGACATACTTTCAGTGGCTCTATATGGCACAGTAATGACTAAAATAATGCCTATCGGAACTAAAAATGAAAACACTTTATAAGCCATACATTGTATTTGTTATTTAAACACATTGCAAATAAAAAAATTCTGATCATCTTGAATAAATATTTATTTGATATCTCATTGAAATATTGATTATTCAGATAATAGCAAATGGCGGACGAATAATTCCATCAAAATCTCATTAGAATTATTTTCAACTAAGTGTCTAATGTGGCAGATTACCCAATTTCGTGTCAGTCAGTTTTTAATGATAATCACAGCGAAAATCAATTTAGTAATCTAAAACCATCTCAAGTCAAAAATTAATATTCATTAACATTAACTGGTACACAAAGAGCAAACATATTTTTTATTTGTTTATAATTACAGTAACTTTGAATACTTTAGAAACCTTTTCTGACAGATGCCAGAATAATTTAGAACAACATATTTGTACACAGCATATTTTACTAAATTAATGTTACATCCAAAAGAAAATCAATTATAAACAATATTTTCAATGATAAAATTTATTTCACACTTATGAGTATTTTTCAGTCCTCCTTGACGGATTTGATTGCAATGAATACTTCTTCATCAATATTTGATTTGAAATTTCAACAAATTCATAATGTTACACACTTTTAGTTTCATGACAGTAAGGTGCTGCAGATTGATTTGACTGAGGCAGTTCTTGGATTTTGTTAGGAGAGACACTTCCGTCCACTATTTTAACTGACCAACAAAATGTTCACCCCCCTCCAGTCAGGTCCCCTCCCCCACATCTCCCCCAAAATCCTTCCAAAATGGACTTTCCATTTTCTGATTCCTTTCCTACAAACTTCTTATTTCTTCAACATCAATATTCTACGAAACAAATCCAGCAAAAGCATTCTGAAGAAGACAGGGAATGAAAGACATGTAAATAAACTAAATCAACTCTCTAAAAGAACATAAATAAAAGACGATGTGGTCAGCACTATCAGATTTCCTTAGCACAAGTGACAAGCCCTACAAAGCCTGATCAAATCTGTGACCAGTCTATAGCCTTTAGTCTGTATTCACGGAAAAACAAACGTATCGGGCAATTCTTGTCGAAGAGGTTGCAAATTATACTTTAGGGTCCGAAACGTGAAAAGGCAATGTCTGTCATCGATCCAGAAAAAACGCAATCAGTTTTCAAGACAGATTTGGAGAATTCTTGTGGGATCGATGTAGATTTAAAGCACTTTGGAATAAATGCGTAGAGAATTCCCTCTGTCAGTCAGCGAAAAAAAAGTCTATATGATGTCCTTTATCTAGTTGGTTTCAAGTTCTAACATAGAATTCTAAGAATTTTTTCTGGGATAGTATGCAAAAATGAACACAAATAATACAGATTTGAAATGAGAGTAACATGTTAAGTAGTGCTTTTTTATCATTGAAGGTTAACAATAGAAACAATTTTACACTTACAATTCCTATGATCTAATTAATGTTTAAACACATCCTCATTGACAATAGGCGACAAGAATCTTGAAAGAAATATTGCGAGAGGGCGTTAATTGGGATACCAAATTGGCGGGGGAGGGTGCAATGAAATTAAATATCGTCAACTATGTTGTTTTTTTAATGCACTATGATTTCAACTTTTTTTTGCAAAGGGACAGTAAAATTTTTGTAAATGTCTAAAGTATAATAACACCTATATTCCAAATTTTTACTAACTTCAATGTTATTTGAATAAAAAAGAAATCATATGTGAATACAAAAAATAATGGTAAAATAAATTTGTATGCAAAATTGTGATGATAAGTTTTTGGACTGCCTATTGATAAGCAAACATAATTTTCACTTTTATTCACATTATTGATGTACAGCATCTTGACAACCAAGAACATCAAAGGACGCACTTCTCGGCAAATGTAAGTCACAGGACGGCACTGGATCCATATCAAGACTTAACCCTCGCTCCGATAAACAGACTAAATGGTCAGTTCATGCATAATCAATAGCAGGAGATCCCGGAGTACGAAATCGCTTCACACCGTCGCCTACCGAGCCGGCAGCTGTGATAGTACTAACACCGTTCCCATCAAACACTCAAATCCTACTGAATTCGTCAGTCACCGATGACGCTAGACTCTCTCAAGGCCCTTAAAGCTATCAGGAGTTTAAAGACTTTTTGGACTCCAAAGTCATGGACTTAGAAGCTTATATATCTATTAATCACAGAACTCTGTCAGGAAGTCAAGCTATTGAGGTAGTTAAATGTGTAGAATTAGGGGCAGGTCGTAAACTTTTCATTGTTTTTTCAGGTAACCAATGACGCTAGACTCTCCCAAGGCCCTTAAAACTATCAGGAATTAAAAGACTTTTTGAAATGTTATTGACTTTGTAGCTTTTATTTATCAAGTCAAAGAACTCTGTCAGGAAGTCAAGCTATTGAGGTAGTTAAATGTGTAGAATTAGGGGCAGGTTGTTGACTTTTCATTTTTTTTCCCCCCGGTGAGTCAAAGATAAAATTTGGCAAGTCGGTGACCTGGGACATATCTGTTAGCCTCTAATCATTGCTTTATTTAAAATCGCATCTGAAATTCTCTGCCAAAAGTTAATAAACCAGCAACCAATCATAAACGAAGCTAGCCTGTGCTACTGTGTCTTCATATTATTTTATAATCAAAACCAGACGGTTGATATCGGAGAATACAACAATCATTTTTTATCCAGTCTAGTAAACGCAATATATATTCAGGTTAGTTCTTCAAATACTTTGTCATACAAAGCTGGCCCATCTTCCAGTCCCAAAAAAAAAAAAATATACGACCAATGTTTTTTAGGAGTTGAGCAGGCAAAGACAGTTAGCAGTAAATAAATTCCCCATTACCAAGATTATTTTACAGGGAGCTTTGAAGATGTTTATTGCTTATATTTTGTCTTTAATAATAAACTAATTACTACTTATTCAATACATGAAATTGTAAGTTATTAAAACCCTGATGAACAATAGATACTAGTCTGTGAAGGGTCCAACAAGGTTTTAGCTTGGGATGCATACTTCCTAATGAGTTGAAAGGTAAACTGAATGTTCAAAACTTGTTAATCCGACTCTAGTTACATTGGGGATACTGAGAAATGAAAAATAACTAAATGAACCTTTCAACATCTTAAATTTATTATCCAGAACTGCCTCTCAAAGTAGATATTATTTATGTTAGATCAAACAATATCTACAAACATCATAATGCAATTACATCAATTAATGACATCACTAACAACTCAGCTGATAATTGATGTCATAAAGTTGATGTCACAATGCTATGATGTCACAATGCAATGACCTCATTGAGATCACTGACCAAGAAGCCTTAGGGCAGTTTTGAGGTCTGACATGTCTGATTACTATTGAAAAATGTTTTTGATGATAAATAAAATCTCACCTTCGCATCTTCTGATATAAAATATATCAATACCTGTTGATCAAAATCAATATAAAAATATGCTCCGTAAGACTCAAATATTTGTAACAATAGTAAACTCGAGTTGATAATTTGATATCGGAAGACACTAGGGTGAAATTCTCTATATATTTTCAAGTCCTGCAAGTAGTACCTTAAGCAGTTTGTCCAGGACAGTGATGGCCTCTGCGGTGAGGTACCCAGACACTCCTGATGATTTCTCTGTGGCCGCTCCAACGATACTGGATACAACTTGAATGGCCAGTGAGAGCATATCTTGATTGTGATTGGCTATATCTGTATCCAGAGCCTCTGTCTGAATTTGAATTTTGTCGAGGAGATCAAGTGCCTTATGCAGTGAGGCGGAGTTGAGCTGTGGAGAGGAACATTGTAGTTAGTTGGATATTGATAAAAAAGCAATGTTAGGGAAAAAACGCTTTATAATAATGTTGATAGCTTTTTAGTTTCCTCTTTTAATTGTAGTTTGGGACTTGTTTTATATTTTCGCACCCAGCTGCTTTAGTTCTATTCATAATGCTGAGTGCCAAAGCAAGAATAAAAAAATTCCCATCTTTCAATTTTTTTTTTAATTAGATGACAGGAATAGAACCTCGGTCAATAATATATATGAGAGGAATTTTTTTTAAAATGGTTAAGATATCTTTAAATGCCAATCTAGAAGTTTTAGGATTGAATAAATGATGACAAAGTTTTTGGATAGATAACTTCTTCATTCTGTATAGGCAATGTTTCGCACGCATTCTAACGTCAAAACATCACTGATACAAAATACAAAATTGGCTATCTTCAACAGCCTATCACTGATAGAACTGTTTCAGTATGGTTTAAAATTTGATCTCATGGGCCTTATTGTCAACTCCGAATGTCCGATAATCAAAATCCAAAAAGAACAGTAGGTCCAGGATATGAATTAGGAGTATCTATAGCTACTATTGATCACATATTTACTGCATAGCTCTTTGGTGATACAACCCTCCATACGGAAGTGCTGACCCTGGAGCTACCGTCCCACGCAGTTTGTGGAGGGATTGCTCTGACTTTGAGTTGGACAGCTTTAGCCTGACAGAGCTCTGATTATACATTACTCAGCCTAGTACTTTGTCACAGAGATTAAAGTGGTACATTGCACCAGATTGAAGTGGAACATTGTGACAGAGACTGAAGTGATATATTGTAACAGAGACTGAAGTGATATATTGTGACAGAGACTGAAGTGATATATTGTAACAGAGACTGAAGTGATATATTGTGACAGAGACTAGAGTGTTATATTGTAAGAGACTGAAGTGATATATTGTAACAGAGACTGAAGTGATTTATTGTAACAGAGACTAAATTGTGACAGGGACTGAGATGATATATTGTAACAGCGACTGAAGTAATTTATTGTAACAGAGACTAGAGTGATATATTATAACAGAGACTAAAGTGATGTCTTGTAACAGGGACTGAAGTGATATATTGTAACAGAGACTAGAGTGATTCATTGTGACAGAGACTAGAGTGATATATTATAACAGAGACTTAGGTGATATATTGTGACAGAGACTGAGGTGATATATTGTGACAGAGACTGAAGTGATATATTGTAACAGAGACTGAAGTAATTTCTTGAAACAGAGACTAAATTGTGACAGGGACTGAGGTGATATATTGTAACAGAGACTGAAGTAATTTATTATACAGAGACTAAATTGTGACAGAGACTGAGGTGATATATTGCAACAGAGACTAAAGTGATAACTTGTAAGGGAGACTTAAGTGGTAGACACAAATGAAGTGGTACATTGTTACATAGACTTAAGTGATACATTGTAAAAGATATTCAAGTGGTACATTATAGCACAAATTTAATTGATACATTGTAACATAATTTAAGTAGTACATTAGGTACATTGTAACACAAATTTAATTGATACATTGTAACACAAATAAAGAGGTACATTGTAACACAAATTGAAGTGATACATTGTAACACAGACTGAAGATGAATGGTTTAAAGATACATATGTTTCTTTTTAAATTTGGTGGATGGATCATACCTGATGCCGAAAAGGGACATAACCAATATTAGGATGAGATGTTACTGATAATGGATGGTGTAAAATTGAATTAGTGAGTGAGTTATTGCTTAGTGCCTATCCAGCAATATTTCCGCCATTAGCTGCATAATCTAAAATTGAGTGTCAGATTGTCTCAAACTGCATGAAAACTAATGGTATACAACTTCAAACTTATCAAGAGTGCATGATCGAAAAAAAAGGCCAAAAAATTGGAATTAGATGATAAATTACTGATATTCAAAGTCAAAAACAATTTTTCTTTTTTTTTTAGAAAACTGGTATATTGATATTGGGGGAGTCTGTAAATCTGTTGAAATAATCTTTACCTTACAACGAGATGGTACATAACTGACATAATGGTACACAACTGGTACCTCCATGGCAACAGAAACAAGGTCACAGCTCCCAGTACAAGCAGGCTGAGCATATAGCACTGATTGTGAAATAAAGCTAAATAGATGAGCTTCTCCTTCAGACAGAGTGTAATAAATATTGGATCATTGTCCACTTCCAGGGACGCTGATGTATGGGCAATAATAACATTACGTGCATCAATGTCGTATATATACAAATGCCAGCAATTTCTCCAATAAAAGTTTTGTTCCTTGCGGCAAACGTCCAATTTATCTATCCATAAATCGTTACAATGTGTGCCATGTAGGAAAATCTGCAGAAGCTATAAACAACGGGTAATTTCAAGATTTCCATTTTCAAACAGTAAATTTGTACTTAAACTAAAATTATTTGATGTATAAGGCTACAAGGTCTCGAGCTAAATCTGTTTTATTCCTTAACAAATTATACAGAGAATAATGTTTTGAAAAGGTTGTAGTAACTAAGTTATTTGTGGGCATGACATGACGGACACAATTCACTTTAAAGAAAAATGAGAATAATTTTATAATTAATTTTAAGTTTACAAATATCACTATACAATTTTTTTTTTTTAGATTTGTTTTCCTATCTCATGTTTGACGACAGGAAAAGATACATAAATCAGAAACACAAAAAAAGATTTATTGTTAAGGACAATATTTATTTTACTTAGTAAGTAAAAAACATCATGCAACATCAATTAGACTGAAAGGTTGGTGCCCAACTCTCCTTACAGATGTATGTTTAACTGATAAATGTTCAAGATTCTTATTTTTTTAAAATGGCCATAGCTCAAGTTATCAAATTGCAGATGGAGATGATGATAAACTGACATATTATTTAGTAGACAAAACGTACCTTATTTCTACAATTTACATGTTGGCAGAGACTATAAGATCCCTGTTTTCATTATTTACAATAATATCTAGGACAATATATGAGTCATTAACTTTGCCGTCAGCTGAAAATTATTGAATTATGTTTCACTAGTTTCACATGGCTGCTTTTTCTATAACCTGAGGGAAAGTAATCATTATACTCATATTTTTGGCAAGGCATGCATAAAATATTTAATTTCTACTTAGCCATTTTCTGTGATATAGATTCAAATAAAACTTTCTATTTATTATAAATTGATTGGCCATGTCTCGGTAGTTATCTTCTTGCTGAGATTTTCTGTCCATATTTACGTCATTAAATCAATTATTTAGTTCAACATAAAATGTACGACTGAGAAAATTAACCCAGAAAGCCAAATCGCTGTTCATTTAACCACTAAAGAATCAATGAAAGCTTGATGACAAAGCTCTATAAAATCTCAATCGTTATAAATAGTAATGAATTCCAATGAAACAAAACAGAACAAACAAGCCATGGCAACCACCAAACAAAATCCCTCTTCATGAGTCCCTCGTATTTCATTTTGTCGTTAGCAAGTATTCACATTCGAAAGGAAATCCATAATCTTAAACCTGACATGGCATGACAAACTACAGAATACAAGCACACACATGAAAGTTAATAGAGCCCCAAACAAATAAAACCAATTTCTGATAATCATAAATTGAGATTGAGAGGGGAGCTTGATAGTGAACTATCACATCTTTAGCGTCCATGTTTGTTCACAAACATTTCAGCGGGCGACACGTCCATATAAGGAGGTATGCAAGTCTTTATGATAAATATGTGGTCCAATGTAACTATTAATTGGTTATAGAAAGACAGACAGCATTGTTGGCAAATATTTCATGAGGTAAAAAAATCCTCATCGTAAGAGATTGCAGTCTTTACGGTAAATATGTGATTAAAAATGTTCCTGCCATCAAGAGAGGGAATGAATTGTTCACAAACATCTCACGAGCTGAACATACCCATTATAAGTGCCTATTCTGTTTGGTATATGATGGAGTGAATGTGTCTGTTACTTGGCCTTTGAAATACAAAATGCATTGTTTGTAGATTCATCAATATTTGACATCAATCTTGGTCTTTGATAGCTTTTTCATCAACTCAATTTCGTATTGATTTCGGCCGATGGGACAAAACTGCTTTTCAACCAATGATGATGCCAATTACTGGAACCAGTTCTTTCAAACTAAGTCTTTTAACATGAGAGACTTGTAGCACGAATTCCGTCTTAAGCTCCATAACTTAGCAATAGTCAAGTGGAATGAAGAAAAACAGGTATAAGACCCTGCTCAAAATCCCCGGCTTATTCTAACGAACAACGTCAGAGGATTTTTATCGCTTTAAGGTTCTTGTGCCATCTGCGAAATTCTCATAGTGAAAGCAGAAAGAATACATGATG
Source organism: Phorcus lineatus (assembly GCA_921293015.1). NCBI lineage: Eukaryota > Metazoa > Mollusca > Gastropoda > Trochida > Trochidae > Phorcus > Phorcus lineatus. Next base: position 5,809,045 of record OV121092.1, read on the forward strand.
GAAGCAGTATTAACACAAGTACTTTGGTAAATCACAACGATTTCATTGGTTGCCATGTAATATAATAGGTATTTTCTTCCTATCAACTGATTGATGGTTGTGCCTTTCTCTTACACCAAATGATTTTGTGAATCTGTTGGTACTTGTGAAATTTGTTTTACTTGACAGGAAATTTAAGGGAAATGATTTAATCATACAGCAAACTGTTATCTTTGACAACGTTACCAGTGCAAGATACAGGAAGAAAATCTTCAAATAAAAAAATGATACAATACAAAAAAAAGTCATTAAGGTAATAAATCATTATACTTCAAGCAGATTAATACATTTTTAAATATTTTCAACCTTTTCTTATGAATAAGATTTATTTTTCAAATAATTTTTTCTTAAATCATCAGTTTTCACACAATATACCCTAAAAGTCAAATTTGTTAGCAAGTCTAGCTGTAGATAATTCTAAATAAGGGTAGTGATAGCATTTCTTTTAGAAAAAAACAAAAGCTTAGTTAATTCACAAATCATTCCAAGGTACAAATCAAAGACAAAATTGTCATTCCATGACTGCTAATCACACAAACACGCATTTATTGTCTGGTCTATTTCTGGACTGTAATCATGTATTTCAGTAAACTAACAGTGTTTTTCCACCTGTCCATCATGAGCCTTCAACAACTACATTAACCATTTATTAACATGCTGAAACTACACTCCAAGGCTGAAACATGATTAAAGGAAAATCTGTTAAAAGCTCAACTTGCTAATAGATTTCATTTTTTCATGAAAAAAAATATGGCATTGATATTTGATGTTCATTATCATTATATATATTGTATTGGAATATGACTAATTAAAACTTTTAAAATTGTCTAAAAATTTCAGAATGTACCAAAATACTTTAATAATTATATGGCAGGGTGAAATAAAAGCATTCCTACTGGCCTTGGCCAGAGGGATATCTCTTTGGCTGAATTGGTAGAGTGTAGGACTCTCACCCGGAGGTCCCAGATTCGAATCCCGCGGGAGGTGATCTCACAATCACTTCTGTTACAATGTTTTACAAAAATGGCAGATTGAATTAAATCGGTATCTACCACAGACTGACAATAATAAAAATTTCAGAGTTTCCATCAAAACAAGTCTTATCTTATCTTATATACATCTTTAATATTTTCCTGTGAAAAACAAGGAAATTGATGATGATTTACTATGAACAAAAAACGTCTAGTCGACTGATAGTGCCTTATGATAAGCCAAAAGGGCCTTCGAATATTGTTTCAATCATATCAACTTTTGTTTAAAATCTTGCCAGAAAGCAAAGCATTAACAATCACGAGCTTTTGTTTATCTGATTAACTCGTTTGTTACCAGACAATGTCTAATGTTTCAATAATAGATCTCCATGGTAACTGAATTTTGGCATCTTGACATAATATGAATTTTAAAAACGACAAATCAGAAATAGTATAATTGTAGTTGCATTTCTAACTATCTAGGAAAATTATTTTAAAGGACATGCAGAGGTAATATCTTTAGTATGTTAACTTTCAAACCATTTACAATGGACATATTTGAGACAGCTTGGTTGACCTTGATTTCAAAAACACATTATTCATTGATTAAAACTTTCCAAAAAATCTTCTTACATAAACCATATACGTAGGTGTTAAAAATGTTGTTTTTGTAAAATGAAAACGAGCATAAATTATTGATTTGAGGTTTTTAAAAGAAGTTAACGTGAGAAAAACAGAACAGATAAATCCTCGAAAATCCTCAAAAAACTTCAACTTAATTATCTTCCTCACTACTCTGAAGATCATAATAATAAGAACTTTATTTACTTTGATATACATACCTATATCAATACTGAGTAATCACTCTGGAATGGTTCTTCTAAAAGTTCTCAAAATGACCAATATTGATTGCAAGTAAAAACATGGTTCAAAAACAAGGAAAAAATCAATACTTTCCTTACGTGTGTAACAATTCCACATTTTGCTAGTTTGCCAAAAGCCAAATATCAATACTGAATAGTTATAAATATGCTATATTACTGTCTTTCACACTTTACAAAATATGATAATATTATAGATAACTATATATATATACACACGAAAAGTTAATAAACACTACTTTCTGGTGTATATTGATGAAATAATGGTATTGTAGAATTAGGTACATAATCACATTCACATTTGCTAACAGTCTAACCTGAAGATGCCATTCATGGCAGAAAATGCTTGTTAGCAAATGTGAATGTGATTATGTACCTTATATATATGTACATATATTTGTGTGTGTTTAAAACTTCATCCTGGATTTATTTAGATGCAAATAAGAAAATAATTTCAATGTTAACAATATCTTAACAAATTTGATAATCTTTCAAGCAACTTTTTGTTTAAAAACAAAAGAGATAAGATATAGAAAACTCAATGTTCAATGCCACTTGACGATTGACAACATAGGGCACTTTACAGAATTAAATCTACATCGACAGAAGCCAAATTGAGATGCACGGTGTTTGTTGATGAACGAATACTAGGAGCAGCACATTCCTCCTCACGTAGAGTGTGTTTGTACACGGATCCCGCGCCTGTGGAATATTCATGTCTGCGAACAGGGCCTCACATTCGATAACAAGTCTCAAAGATTATGCATTGTGCCTCATATTGCCTGTGTTCTAGAGGACCACTCAGCTGATTGGAAAAAGGTTGGATAGTTTGTCCAGAGACCAACAATTCCACTGTATTAGAATACGCAATGCTACATCTATTCTCTTTGAAGTCTGGTATAAGCGTAAAGTGCTGGCTCTACTTAGAATTGTGGGGATGGAGAAAATTGAGTCTTTGTGCTTGAAATGCATCTTCTTTGTGTCCTTTTATTAAAAGGTGTTTTTCATAATTCCTCACATATTCCAGTTTTGCTATGGAAAGTACTTTCTTTTCTCTATCTGTTTCTGCTAAGCCTCAAGATGGTCATTTGGGCAAATTAAACAAATTGGACTCCTTGCAATAATTTCATTTCTTAAAACCTTCTGTAGTTTAAGTATTTTAAATTGATATGCACAGACTAGTATATAGCTCAGTTTGTAGAGTGTCCCCTTATGGAATAGAGGACTGAGGTTTTATTCTCGGGCTTATAATAACAGATGTTAGAGATAAGAGATGTTGTTTCCTTGCTTGGCTCTCAAAATTATTCTTTTTCTTTAAACCTACCGTTCTTAGTTCCTAGTGTATTTACATAAAGATAATTTCTGATTATACATAATATAGTTATTTTTAGAAGTATTAATTAATAATTGATCAATTTTAAGTGGATATACATAGACTTGAATGTAGCTCAGTTAATAGGGTGACAGCTCATCAACTTAAGGGTTGGGGTTCTATTCCCAGACCCCTCCAAACATAGGTTAGAGGTTGGAATTTTTCTTTCTTGCTTGGCGCTCGGAATGTACATTAACTGTTTCTGTATTCCTAAGCACTTACATAAAAAGAATTTCTTATTTCACTACACTCCGGGCAATAAAGAGGTATCTTTTAAGTACTAAATGATGATTGGTCAATAACATTAGACACTCACCTCGTCAGGCACGGCAGTAGCAGCGACAAGAGACTGGGCCGCTTGTACAACTTCACCCTATGGAGATGCACAAATAAATTTCATAAACAACATTATCAGAGAAGAATATGACATAAAAATAGCTAAATATTTAATCAAGATCTTCTGCAAAGATGATAAATCATTATGGAAATTCAACTTTTTACACGTTAGCGATGTTCACATATTGATTTTTATACCGTTTCCAAGCATCCTGGAAATGGAAGTATTCAGATATTCTGTTTTTCATAAATGACGAAATTTTGGTCAGGAATATTATTTTTGTATTTCTACAAAAAGATAAATCCATAACAATGCTTTTCAAACTCAGTAAATATTGAAAAGAATTATTGACTATGATATAATTCTTGAGATGAGGACATTGGATTTTGTAGTCTTCTGTCAAAGACTGATGACTAGAGTGAGTCTTGAACAACCCACCATTAGAATATTATCTGAGGAAGTGTGGAATATGTCATTCAAAACAAGTGTGAATTTTTGTCTTACCCGAGGGGGAGCTTGGGTTGTACACAAATTTACACAAGTTTCATAAAAGTCACATGACACCCTTCAGATTTCATTCAATTTGAATCATATTGAAATATCCACTATACAGCCTACTTTCCCTTGCGATGGCTCGATACAGTGATGTCACGAACAATTGGCATATGACGCAACAAACAACGAAATACAGTTACTTGCGCTGAGACAATCATTACAAGGTTAAAGTGATATGAGCTTTTGCTCGATTTATACTACATCATCAACTCTTATAATAAAATAGTATTAAATGAAGGAAGTTTAGTATTCTTCTATCTCCTGTCAAGCATAGTTGCATATTGTGTGTTGAAACTAACGTATCCTCGACATGGCTGCCATCGGGATGTTGGTGCCAACATTGTGAACTACATTGTATTTTCCATGCAGCTACTAAGTGCTTCGCACAACCATATAGGTCCATACATCCCGTAGTCAGGTACCCAATTGTACAGCTGGGTGGACCGGGTGCAATGTGGATGAAGTGCCATGCCCAAAGACACAACACAGTGTAAAGCCCAGGTCACAAATGTTTGGTGTCTCCACCTGGATTCAAACCCGGGCTGTTTGCATGAGAGGCCAGCTCGCTGACCACTACACCACCGTGCTCTATATAATTCTCTTATGTTTCAAGCTATGGGTAATAAACGATAATATTTCATAACGTTCCATGACGGCAATTCTTACCTCGTCTCTCATCGGGACCTGAGACTTAAGTATCTTAAGGAAGAAGTCTCTTGCGTTGCGACGGTTCTTCATGTCAGCGGAACGTCTCGGAACTTTCGGAAGTCCGTTGAGTCTCCGTGCTATGTTACCGACGAGGATACAGAGTGATCTGTCATCGCCATGACGACTCGCCTTCTCAACTGCCTCCACTTCAGAGAGGTATAACACACTGTTGTTGGCATTTCTGGAAAAAAATAACTTACAATAAGCCAATGTCATTGTGAAAGTCTGATTAGAGAAAGATGGTGTTTCAAGATTGTTTAGACATAAATATATTGAGTAGTAATTGCAAGACATTTTCAAAAAAGTAAAAAGGTATATACTCTGATAGTCTTGCTTCCTCATATCAACGACCTTCAGAGACTTCATAAAAGAAGTAGCAGGAATTGGTTTGAGTAACTTTGAGTTCAGCAAAACTGATACACTAATAAATAGAAACACAAATAACACAAAATTCACTGATAGTTGACAATAATTTCTGATTTGTTATCAAATCTCTGACTAAAATAAAAACACAACCATAATAATAGTATCTGTATAAGTACACACACAGCTATGCACAATTCATACAGCACACCATATTTCATCCATTTCTCAACTTCACGAGGAGAATACAACACAAATACACTCTAACGCTGCTAACCTGAATTGAAATTACCAACACAAATTCTCACTGCCGTCATCATGAACACCAGTATCAACCCTCCTTCTACCTCATTTCTAAGCAACTCAGTTCATCACAATTAATCCCACTCGATAATTACCTGATCAAAAAATGTCTGAAGCAGTATTCCCAACGACTGTATAAAAAACCAACACCACAAGCATATGACAATCAAATTCTCGAACAGTGCAATAATCAACAATCCTTTGCATGACTACACTCAATGCACGTTGTAATTGCAAGCTAAATTAATATCTCAATTCGGAGGCCATATTGAACAAAAGGTATTGCTTGTTTAACAGTCAAGTTTGTACACGTCCCGAAGAATGACACGACAATCGTAATTAACTCTGCCCACCTGCCTTGTTCTCAGATCATACCTGTCAAATTCCTGTAATCTTCCACAAAGATTTTCCCTGTTGCCAATCGTGTATTATTAAATAAGGTTATAAATAGAAGGCATCGGCCTGGGTCAAAATCAAGCATGTGCACTTTTCAAACTAAAAACTAATTTCCGTTTTACAATGATTCATCCACACGTACTTGATAAAATTAATTTCCTTTCGTCAACAATTCTATCTGACAATGTTATTGTGTAAGATGGACAGGATTGTCCACCGCAGAATCTCCCATCTTCAAAGAACGTGAATCTTTTGATGTCTTCTCATATTTATGTAACTATTTTCTGCAAACATTCATATAAATCAAATGTCAAATGATATTAGATATATATCAAAGATTTGGAAAAGGAGTTCTTGAGTAACCTGACATTGAATTGACATTATTTTCTTTGTAATAAAGACTATAAAAGAATAAAGATAAAACTGAAACAAGGGAAGGCTAAATGTTATTTATTTGAATAGTTATTCTGTATTTCTTAAAAATGAAAAGTCAAGACAAAGAGTAACTTTGAATTCTTTCTACTTTTAGAAGACATTTTCAGACATTAAAATGAAGAGGAAATGTATTGATTTTGTGTTTTCATCAAAATACCATGATCTACTTCAAATAGTGCATTTATCAGGTTTAAACTGATCATTTGTTCATCATGTCATCTTTAGACCATTAAAAGACACAATACTTCTGGTATGCTAAAAAAACAAAATTCACTTAAATTGAAATATTCTTCTGTACTCAACATTTTCAAACTGAAAATACTTCAATGAATTACACAAGAATTAGAGATACATGCCATTATGATAGTGAATAAATGTAGCAGTGTAATATTTGGGATCACACGATCTGCAATAATACAAGTCTTGTACATCTTTGGGTCGAGACCTCAGTCGGGCAATACCGCCACCATTGACCGTACCAGCAGCTTGTACAAGGTGAAATAGAGGAGTTGATTAGCTGCTGGTATAGTCAATGCTGGTGTAGTTTCACAGTTATCACAGCAGCTAGTATTATTGCAGGGAGGAAGCCCGCAACATCAATATGGCTATGCATTGCAGTGAAACCTGCGAGCATTGGCTGGAACTAGAGAATCATGGGTGGTACTGTGCTGAAATTCAGTGTACCATTGCTCCCAAACCTTTCTGCCGAGCCTTGGCGGTATTCAAACCCCAGACCTCTTGATCCAAAGCCAAATGCGCCATCCCGCCCCCGACTTGACCCAAAAATGTACAAGACTTGTATTATTGCAGATAGTGAGATCAAGCCCTGCCCTTATGTATATGTACTAAAAAGATTCTAATAGTTTACAGAGTCCAAGTAAGGAGTTACTCAAGACTAAGATGATCTTAACTCAACGTTAAGGTGCTCTTAACATTAAGAGCACTTAATGCAAAAAGCCCCTGCACTTAATCTGAACTGAACCTAAGTTGCTCATTCTTGCCTAAATTACATTTGAAGAACTGCAAGTCAGTTGCATTCTTCCACTTGATACATTTCATCAAATCAATCAGTTTCAAATAAACATCAGGCTTCTATAATTAAAGTGAATTTAAGAAGACATATTAGCTTAATGAATACTCATTTAATCTAAACCTCAGTGCACTTGAGAAGTGATTTACTGCCAAGAAAACCTTTTGAATTCAACTGACCAATAATTTCCTATTTTGGCACTCAATTGCACTTAAAGAACTTACCCAGTGATTTATACTTAGAAATTTAATTTGAATAGAAGTTAAATGGAGGGTTTTCTCTGAAGACAACTTTATTGAAAACCTATCCAGTCTACTGCATTTCCCCTCAGAGTGTAAAAGAAGACGTCTGAAAGACAACCTACTGACCTTACCGACGTAAATAGCCTTTAATGTAAGACTTATCTTTGGTATATCTTACAGAATAGGGGTCCACTTTTAGACTTGTATAACAATGATAGCACTGACGTAAGGAAACAAGCAGTGTGCTGGACTGAACTTGGAGCACCTTTGATGTCTCCTTGCATGCAACTACCATATACAACACATTGGGGGCAATGGGCCTACTTTCACAAAGCCCTAAGGTGATCGTAAGTCACTAAGGTAACCTTGGTGCAATGTTAAAGAATGAAAGTTAAGGTTAACCTTAGTTAAGGTTGCTTTGTGAAAGGAGACCCAGTGCCTCCTTTAACGAAGCCCTAAGGTGATCATAAGTCACTAAGGTAACCTTAGTGCAATGTTAAAGAATGTGATTTAAGGTTAACCTTAGGTAAGGTTGCTTTGTGAAAGGAGGCCCGGCGGGACCTAGATTTTTAAAGCTCTCTTAGTGCTAAGATAGTTGTTAGCAAATGTTGATGTACTTACGACAATCTTAGCATTAAGAGAGTTTTGATAATACAATTCCTGGTTGCTCAGAAAATAGAAAAAGGAGGCGCTTATCAAAATGGATTTCTATGAAATCAAATAGATTAAAAGAATAAAAAAATTTCAGTTAAGATATGTTCAAAACGGAATGGCATATAATAATGTACCTATCTGAATAATATGTTCTTCTATCAGTATTTCATCATGAAGACAGGTTGTGCCTTGATGAAGAAACCTTCCTGAACAAGTACAGACAATAAGACAACTTCTGGTTTTCACAACACCAACATGGCCAGATTAGTGCCCATTAGAAACGTCCGTCTTGGGTCGATTCTGTTCTTGATGCAATCTGCGGAATTGTCAGACATTGGCAAGGCGACCTACACGTGAGGCCGATCGTTAGCTCGTCACGATGAAAGGAATGATAAGAAGGAATTTGACAGCCTCAATTATGGAGGATTGTCATTGAGTTTAATAAGGCAGACAATGACAGAATGGAAGTACTCGAGCACACTGGGAGATAGAGAAGCACATTTTCAGCCTCCCGTTGGACGACCTTGTTACTCATATCATATGGGACAGAAATATTTCGTTGCGGGATATTCATTGAAGTCTCATATTACCATACCATGCTCCTTAGTAGCAGTCTCAAAGAAGAAAGTTCTAAATTATATCAACAGCTCTTCATCATCCTTGACATGAAAATATTTCTATTTATTAGATATAACCTTATACACAAAATCCACAGAAGTGAGACACATCAAATATTAATTCAGTATGTCACAGTAAATGTTTTTTCGTAAACAAAAGCCACCTAAAACACCTAAAAGTACCTAGCATTACTTAACTCTCATTAACATTTGTAAAACATTTTGTTTAACCAATCCTTTTCTTGGATTTAATATTTCTAGATCCAACATATCATTCAAGTAGTATTAAAAAATTCTAAAAAATTGATATCAAATGTTCATACAGAGACACTAAGCCCACCTACCTTTGCCCTTACTAGCTGCCACCCCTCTAGCAATGAACTGGTCCATCTAATTCACAACTACTCAGATCTATGTATGATAACATATTGTTTAGTTCCCAAGGGAACCATGCAACTATATTTCAGTGAAACCTGTATATCACATAAATATTTCAGATGATCACAATGGTAGCTAAGGATTTCTCTCACCCTCCGATCATATTGTAGAGAATTATGAATCCTGTCTTCAAGTTTGATGGAGTTGATACCCCTATCGTGTTACTCTCTTAGTTTTACCTTATTATGTAGCCTGGAAACGAAGGGAGTTTAAACTACAATGGTCGGAAAAATAAGCACGGGTCGGACGCTTTAATGGAAACTGTCAAAATTAACTCTATGTCGAAATGGGGAAAAAACAGTACAGCATTTGTTTTTGACGTTTCTGAGCTTTGTTTAGTAAAAGCAATGAAAGTTGTGATATGGAAGCAAGATTGTATTGACAAGCATAAGTTTGATGAATAAGTGGCAGAAAACTATATTGTTCAGACATGACTTTTAAAAAATGTTTTTGGGTGATGTGTTTTATGTATTTTTTTATATTCAATCCCTATGAATAGAATGTAAACAACTTCAATCAAATCCAACTGAATCTTCAAGCATTCATACATTATAAGGTTTTCTACTTATGTACCTCTTGAAACTAAAACATCTACATACCATTTATATCATAGTTTCTCTTATCTTTCTATGATGCATGTTTGAAGTTGATAAATATATCTCTTGCATCATCAAGTATAATTTTTTGATAAAAAAGTGATTTTTTTTAAGAGAATAAGTAACTGTTCTCACGTACATTCTCAGCAGTATGCTAAAGAATATATGATCAACATTCACAAGTCTTCTTTTTTATAACGATATTAGAAAAACAAGTCAACCATCTTAGATTATCATTACAAAATAATGACACAAACAAAAGTTGCTAAAAATTCCCGATCAGATCAAGAAAAGTACAAAGAGCTATAAATATCATCTTCAAACTATTTCCTTTTGTATAAGAAGAAACATTCATCAAGAACTCACAACAGCAGAAAAAAAGAGGCAGAAAATAGACATTAGCTTATGTAACTATACCTTCATTACTTTTTTTCTCTTTTGGGTATTAACTGAAATATTGTTCACAAAATAACTCACTACCAAACTGCAGAATTATTGTTTATTTATACTATATATCACTTTATGGAGCAAAAAAATAAGTTGATGTATCTACCTTGTTCATTTCATTTCTCTTTTTCAAATTAAGGGATTTTTCATATATTCATTCAACTTATGACATACCGAAGGGCACATATACAGAAGTTGATATAAGTTCCTTATTCAAGTCATTCCTCTTTTCCATAATTCATAATAAACAGAAATTTTGTTTACCAAAACCACAACTCTGGTATCACGAAAAAAGACCAAAAATGCATAAGACAGAAGTACCTTCATTAATGTGTTACATAAACTATCGATAAATTAATTCCTCTTCTTCATATTTGATAATCTCAAAATCATTTTAATTGAACAAAACAGACGAAAAATGCTCACAACATAACTACCTTCATTAAACTGTTACATAAAATATCTGTACGAAAGGAACAATTGTCCATAAAAACACTCACCCTGTCTCACACCACAGACGAAACAGAGCACTGGTTGACACAATCAGCTATAAGGGTTCACGAGAAGCATCGATAATGAAAAGCGAGGTGTAATCCAGCTAGGTTTTCACATCCCCTCCACCCTCAACAAAAGGCACTTGATGGACAATACCTACCTACAAGCAGCAAGTACAAAGGAAAGCAAAGACTCAGGCCTATTATAGGGCCTTGCTTTCATTCTCAAAGTGCAGAATTGTGTATGGGAAAAATGCTTTCAGCTTTTGCGAATTTTAACAGGTGACGACAGATTGTCGTGTGTAAATAATACACCGGCTTCAATCACGGCAACTAAGACGGGAGAGGGCTAGTCGATATTTATACGTGTTTTGGTGAAAAGTGTTGGGATCGGGAAATTTGTCCTTGCATTTAATTTACCAACTGCCTAGCAACGGGGCATCACGATGAAAGGTGGATTTGTCTCCAGATTTGACAGCGTCAATTTGAATAACATGGTATGTTAAATTTGTTCCAATACTTTTCCATTTCCTAATAAACTTGGTTTCCTGAAATAAAGTTTGTAAAGAATTAAGTAGTCTAAATTATGTGGATGAAACGTTGATGAAAGAAGTGTGACTACAGAATCACTACAGTTTTGATGTTCATTACAATTTATTTCAAAATGCCATGGCAACAGTCCTGATTCTTAATTACTTTGTAAAACTTTAATTCCAGATTTCCCATTTGTCCTAAACACCACATTAGTCAACTTAAAGAGCTTTCGTTGCCATGGTGATATGTTTTTTTATTATACAATATCGTTAATTATGAATCATTGAATTTATCACCCAAAAAAAAACAGGATTAAGCATTTGGATGATATAAGTATATCAGATAGTGAATGCATATACAAAAACAAAACCAAAACGTTTAAAAAATATATTCTTGGTCATTTTAACATAACATATTTTTTTACTTACATAATTACAAAAATATTACATTTCAGACAAGTTTTGACTTAATTATGCACAATTAATTTTTACAATTCTAAATCCTTTGGTAATTTAAAAAATAAATGAACTTATTTGTTTCATTTGCAAAAAAAACTTATAAAATATCAATCAGCAAGAAATGTTTTGTATTTGTAAATTCTGATAGGCAAAAAAATATTAAGAGGATGGGAAAAGCTTTCAGAATTACTATAGTAATCACCGTAATGAAATAATCCCTGAAATAATTAACAATCATAATGGTTCTTCATTAGAAAGACACTAATAATGGGGATCGTCTCTCTTTCTTAAAGGGGGAGTGGTACATTTATTGAAAGATTATTTCTTCAATTTTTCAAATTTATGCCAAATGTGTTATCTTCAAAAAAATAAAACTTCTCAGAACTCAATCAATAATCCGTAGTCTTAGAGGAAATAATCAAGTATCAAACATAAACATTGGCTGCCATTTTTGTGTGAACACCATTTAATCATTTGAGGAAATGGATTTGCATAGCTTAACCCATTATAGTACATTCATTTTAAAAATGCTTCCTTCGATTAAAAATCCGTCAAAAGTAAACATTTATTTTCGTTTCTGTAAGATCACATTTTTAAAAAAGGGTTACTGCCCTTTTAAACATACTTTATTTGCTGAAGCAGGCACAATCAACATGTTAACTATTTGAGGAAAATGTGTATTTTTCAAATCAAATGTTCTTTCTTCAGATAGGTTAATAGAAAGAATCAGTTGTCAACTTCTTGGCTCTCAGCAAGGGACATATTAATGGACTGTTTCAAACTTTCTTAAAAATTTTTTTCAAACTTCTCATAAAAAAGTATGTTAATGATAATTGATTAAGTTTCTTTTCCATCTGACAAAACATTCCAGGGATATGAGATTGAGTTCATACATTCTAGAAAACAAGATGAGCAATGGTCATTGATTTTCATTATGCTTCTCAAGAAAAAAACATGAATAAAAAATTCATTTAATGCTTTTTAAACAAAAGCGTCAAAATTGTGCTGGTGAAATGGGCTAGATGTCAATAAGATATTAAAATGACAAGATATTCTGTTACTATCAACAAAGCAGGACACACAGTAATAATGAACAAATGATGATCTCAGGATGAAGGATAACTTGAAAATATTGAGTTCATTTTGATAAGACAGCATACAAACACCAGCTGTTTTCATAAAGAGAGCCACTTACAGAATTGTTAGTATTTGGGACATGGAAGACCATATTGTCATGGAAACAGAGATGTGTGTTATCTAAGAAAACATGGCTCTGAAGATAACCCTTGTATTACTCTGGGTATTATTTTCTACTTCTAGAAACAAGTGCTTGTGATATTATTGAAATGATTCTGTGAAATGACAATATCAAAAAATTCTGGATATAAGAAAAAAGACATATGATATGTGTTTTCAGAATTATTTTGATCATTTTATTCCTTCAGCTAAATCTTCCTTTGTAAATATTATGTCATTATAGGTTCAGGTAATGGAAAATACCATACTTGTAAAAAAGGGGTTAGATCTTTAATTGAAGAGTCTATAAAATTACATATATTAAGAACTTCTGGACATGAAAAAATATCACTGCTGAACTGTCTCTTTAAAAATACACTTTCCTAATAAATTAAGAAGACTAAAACCACCCACCATCATTTTCAATCCAATGTATATACATAAACCAAGTCATACCCAAAGTTCTTATATTTTGTACCAAAATTCCAACATTTAATCAAGCAGTAATCAATATTTCCTTTTCTTTCCAGAAATTCAGTGTCAATCTAACATAAACCATAAGAATATTAAAGTCTACCAACAAAAAGACTACACTAAACCCATCCAATAAATATACCAGGTGATGATAGAGATGGACCAGCTACCTCAGAAATGACAAAACTAGAGCCATTTGACATCTCAACTCTCAGGGGTCTTCAGTACAGTCTACATGGAAATGTAGCAGAAAAAGATGGAGATTTAAATCAAGTCTATAGGTATGCTACCTGGTGAATTGACAAGACTAAAGCTCTACACCATCTTCATCAGTCCAATGTAGTCTATATATATCCATTTAATTGAAAAAGTTTTGTTAAAAAATTGTGTATAAATCTATTTGGCCATAAACAGATCTTTTTTTCAAAGAAATGTGTCGGCCATTTTATATTTTTATTCACGTGACCAGGTTCTTGCGGTCCAAAAATTTTGATCCTAAACAAAATGAATTTATACATATCTAATGATCATTTATGCCAAGTTTCTTACTTTAAGCAAGATTTCTGTCAATTTTGACACTGAACTACCCAACTTATCACTCAGGGGTCTTTAACAGTCTACATGTAAATAGGGCAGATGATAGAGACTTAAATCCAGTCTATGGGTACGCTACCCAGTGAATCGACAAGACTAAACCTTTCCACCATCCTCATCAGTCCAATGTTTGCTTTGTCTTTATGGTTTGAGTTTGACGCCCTCGACAAACCGAGCCAATGTGGACACAAGATGATACAGCTACAAATGGCTGCTGTAGAGCGCCACCTATACGTTGCAAAGTGTTTTTGTACCTGTGAGGTGCTTTTACACTTGTTGGGTTCAATGTTCGCTTCAACAGCTTTTGAAATTGAGAACTCTCTAAGAGGAAAATGGGAAATGTTCTTCACCTAACTGGAAGATGAAGAAAGACTGCCGTCTTCATCTTTGCTCGATGCATATACTCCAGGATCCATAATCGCTTAATTTCTTGAAAATGACACTTTTTTGGTTTTCAAATTGAAAAATAGGCATGCTTTTTTATCAGAACCAAATACATGTATGTACCAAAATAAATAAATAATTAATAAAAATAATGAATTATTGATAATTCATAAAAATAATTACTTGAATACTGCTTTAGGAGTGAATATAGTTATAAACATAAACAAGTCTTTGGATGTCGATTATAAACAAGACCGATTTCTAATGCAATAGCTAAAAGCATATGTTAATATTCTATAAATGAAACAGTATCTATTAATCTTAAATTCAACATGTTACTTTTTAATCAACCAAATCCAATTTCACATCCATACAATTGCAATAATACTTTCAATCCACAAAGAACTGGGTAAAATGAGGTAAAAATCATCTTGGTGAATGAGTAGAAATGCTGAAAGCTTTGTACTTAGGAGTCACTTTAAGCTTAAGAATGAACAGAAACCAGCCTTAATAACTCTTATTAAACACTGTCAGACCAAGGCAAATAGGTAAAAAAATTACATTAAACACACAAGCATCATAATAAAACTTAAGTAACACCATTTTAGAGATTTGTTAACCAGTCTTTTAGCTTCTTTAAAAACTCCACATGCAAAGAAAAGAAGAAACAAAGTGAAAAAGAAGTGGTATTCAAACCTTCAAGTTCTCGTGCCCAATGTTGCAGTGAAAATGATTACTTTTTTTGGGCCTTCTTCTCTGAAGAACACCAAGGTAATTGACCAATCACAACTCAACAAACATTGCACCCACCCAAATCTGTTCATCCTACCCTCCCCCTACCTGAGAGCAACCCCCCTCCCCACTTCATTAGTCCCCTAATCCTCTCCCCCCCCTGTACTGGCCCAGCTAGAAGACTGTACATGGTCCTCTAAATATTCAGCTCATGTTCTCTTAGTCACTGTGCAAATCAGGTACTCGGATTTACTGATTGTCCTTTTCAAATACCCGACCATATATTACCCCTCCCTCTCCTAAATCCATCTCACATTAATGCAACTCATCCTAAATTCCTACTTCCAATTTTGTTATTTCCCAAACACACTTTCATTTGAAGGTACCCAATGAATGAAAGAAAACGTTTTTTATTTTAAAAATTGCTTATTTCAAAAGCATTACCATATTTTTACCTGTATGCAAACCCATAACCCCAACCGATGACACTCTCAATTCATATCCATCCTCAAGCCCCCTTCATCTAATGTTGTAAATTCCTAGACACACTTTCAGTAGAAGGTACCAGAAGAAGAAAATCTAATCACAAAAACTACATACCTTAAAAGCACCACCATACTGTTACCTGCCTGCAAACCCATAACCACTACCCTCCCCCATCAAAATACATTTCCTCCAATTCCTAATGTTTTACCTCACCTCCTTCCATTAAGATCCCCTTCCTTCTGCAGCCACTCCAAAATTGCCTATGTCATTTAAAAATCTCAGATGTCATACAACAATTTCAATACCTGCCTGATTTCTACAATCAACCCCCCTTACCTGACAGTGAGATGTACCTTCACATACACACATGCAGTCCAAGATCCAACACATAGTTTGCAACTTCAGCTAAAGCCTCCATATGGCACGACACTGACCATGATATCATTAGCTGAAGGTCATTCAGGTGATTGACACCTCGTGTAGTGACCAAAACCAATCATGGAACACCTTTCCCCTCCCCTTCCCTCTTTTCTTCTTACCCCTCCTTCCCTCAGATGCTATCACATCCTTCATTAACTCCTTGATGATCAATTACAACACTGATACAAATCAAAAGTATCATTAGCACAAAATCCCCTGAATGATTGACATCTTGGTAACCATATAGTGGAGAATTTGAGGTCCTTTATTCTTTGCCTCAAACATCCTTAATACACTTTTCCTAATCTCTTGTACAGCTATTTCCTCCCACCCCTTTCCGTCTTCTACCCTCATATCAAATGGTATCAAGGTGTTAGCAATTAATCAATGCCTATCAAAATTAAATTCAATTTGTTGGGTTACGTTTTGATGACAGAATGTCCCTTCTCATTTCTCTGCCATTTTTACCCAGTAACCACTAATTTGTCAGCTTTTTATCCCAGCATTCAACTGATAAATGAGTTATATATATGAGATACAAGCAGGTTTTATATTTTATGTTAATAAGTCCCCTCTACTTCTCCCCTTCCACCATGTTTCATTGATTTATCTTCATCATCATCAGATATATAAAGTTCATTAAGAAATTGATGTCATTTTTACTTCGTAACATTCCCTTTATCACTTCTTTGATTGGCATTGTAAACCTAGGCAGAAGAATAATGAAGACTATTCTATGGATATAAATCTTCTTAATTCAGAGTATAGGAAACGTAATGTCCTGCTTAAAAGATATAAGAAAATATGTTGAAGCATTGCCTACTCAGAATAAAGAAGTTGAATATCCATAAAATAGTCTTCAGTCTTCATATCCTTAATCACTATCCCCCTTCTCAAACTGTCCCCCCAATTTCCCCTAAATACCCATTTCCTTCTCCCATCCTCCTCCCCTTCTACCCAGCAACCAGCAGAGAAATCCATTTACCATAAGAATGTGGAGTCCATGGTCTCACTAACCATATCCAAACAGATGATGACAATCCTTTCACTTCACAAAGAGGCCTGTGGAGAAAACCCCACAAAGTAAGACTTCATAACACACTAAACGGGAACACAGAAAGGGACTTGGACCAACACAACAGGGCCTCACAAATCAAGTAAAGAGGTCCCATCATCCACAAAGGAGCCTCCCATAACATTAGTTCATCAGCCCAGCAGGGTCCCGTGGGATCAATATGGACTTATGTAACACATATGGGCTGCAAGTGAAGGTAAACACCCCCAAATCAAGTTATTGACACCCCCAAATTCAAATCACCCTCACCCCCCTGTCTTTCAACTCACGCCTCCTCAAGCTATTCACTCTCTCCCTTTGTGAAGGCTGGGATAATTAAGTGACCGAGAGGTTTGTTTGCTGTTAGTGGTCATAGGAAATGAAGTGTCTAATTGGCTGACCAGCCCGGCCTTGTGGGCTGGACACTGTACCCTGATGGACAGAGTGTTGGACAAAGTGGACAATCTTTACTTAGACAAATTTGGGAAACTGATTCATTGAAATGATTTCCGAGGAGTACATGGATGTCGCATGAATGACAAGTGAAATAATATTTTTACACCGGAGAACATTTTGCTTGACATAGGATTCACTATTTCTATTTCACTATTTTTAAAAAAATCAAGTTATCTACTGCAAGTAAAGCTTTCAAAAATTAATATACATACATCTTTTTACCACAATACATTCATGAGATGTTTGGTAAAACCAATTACATAAATTAACCCTTTCCCTCCTAGCCTTATTTCAGGCCTGTAGGGGTGAAAGAGCTATGGCCAAAAGGTTATGTTGTAAGGTAAATTAAGGTTTAAAGTCATTGAACCTTATTCATAGATCATTAATAATTCAACCCATAGTAACTACAACCTCAGCCTATACACCTTTTGCACATGAGGGCACATGACAACAATATGTCAGCAAGTTTCGTCCATCGCCTCAATATTCAAAATAACTTGACAGTCTAATGGTACTTTAAAGCTTTACTTACCTTATTTGCTAAATGAATATCCCATCAGAGTATGAAAAGAATCATAGTCACAAGAAGGTGCTCCATCCACGAAAGTAAAACCTATCCAAATCATGTCAGTGGAGTATCAAGCAACTCATATTTCTATTGCAGATATAATTCATTCCATCACGTCTTTCTCTGGCCATACACAATAGGCAAACTTTCACAATAACCCTCTGTTCACTGCCAAAATTACATTTATGCATCCATATTCATGGCCCGTTCATGGACATGAAGAGCCCTGATCATGGATCATGTATTAGTTATTGACATGATCATCGTTGAAATACATAATACTGGTTCTTAAAATCTGAATTACAGCCCCAATCATGGATTACGGAAACTCATGATTAAAGAATTTGGTTGTAACTGCATCTTCATAAAATTCACCTCTAGTCATCTGATGTTTGTCAATGAGAAAAAATATTTTAAAAAGCATTCTGACAAAGCCTTTTTACCTAAAAATAATCATAACTGAATATGAAAGAAAAATTTAAACACTTGTTTGTTTTTTAATTTCTACAATACCGATTCTTATTTCTTTTTCAAATTTACTATAAGAATATGATAATGCAGAAGCATTTCTTCTCCAAAGAAAAAATACACATTAAAACTGTAAAATCAAATAAAATGAGCTAAGAAATTAGGAGCAGGTGCTTTAAGGTTATTCTAATGATGAGGGAAGAAAAATAGGCACAAGTTCATTGGAAATCATTCAATCACTTAAGCTTTTACTCATTGTCAACTTTCATCCCAGAGCACAAGAATTACTGAAGATTGATGAGCAAAAAATTTTTCCAAGATACGGGGCATACATCACTCCAGCTTTGGTTTAATGTAAACAAAAAGAAATTGCGCTTCTTTGATGCCTTGCATACAAGAAATAAAATTATTGATATGGAGACCAAACAATGCTAATTCATACCTAATGCGGTGATAAACGAGAGAGAAATGTACAACACTTGTTGAGGACGCCGCCAGCGTTTTTCTAAAAAAAAATTTGTTCAATGACACATCAGCTCAGCGACATGATGTGGGTTCTGAATGAAATGCTTCTTCCCTCGGCTGAATTCACGAGAGGTTTTAATGTCGTTAGGTAAACAAGGAAAGCTCGCTCTAACTACAGTCTCCCTGATCTCCCAAGATGCCTGCTTCATGCGAGTATTTCAAACACGCTTAGCCAGTCCACCATTTTCTCGTAAGCAAACATTCCCCGGCATGTTTAACTCAATTTGGTGCTCATGCATGCTTGTGACACTCACTCAAACTCTGAGCTTTTTGTCTGCAAAAATTTCATTCTGATATTCATCGAATTTTTCCAACGTTTTTATGAATTAGTTCTGTTTACATTTCATTGACGTTTGAAGTTGAAGTCATCCAAGCATTTCTTTTGAACTATTTTTTATTTATTTTATGCTCATTTGCAGCGTTATTGATCTAAACATCTTAATGTAATTTTTTTTTTTTATCTGTGAATTTTGATTGATCATTTATGTGGACAAAAAATTAAAACTCTTCATAAATCGTAGCAATAAATGAAGCATATGAGTGGAAAGTATTAAAATCCTATCATGTTTTTTTTACACAATTTTTGTAGCATTCATAAACACTTTCTCGTTGCCAGAGTCGATAACTTCAAAAGGTGATATAGAGAGATTCGCTGACATCAAAGCTTACCTTGAGAGAAACTTAAGCTCATGTAAACAAGACCGCTATACAGCAAGACGCTTGCTTTAAGTCCAAAAGGTCATCGACACCTTCATATAGGAAACTACTTCACACATTGAGAAACACATCAGAGAATATTTCTGATAGAGATATGTACAGAGGCGGTTATGTATTGAAATTGGAGAATAAAGGAGTTTATGTCTTTATATTTGTGTGACAGTGACAAACAGATCTGTTACTGACAGCTTTAAGAATATCCTATTCCTTTGAATTGTAGAACAATCGTGTAATATTATCTTATATGAACTGTTCATTTTATTATTCTTTTTCCAATATCATTAGTTTATTCAAAGGAGATAAAATCAACTGAATTGAAGAATAATTGTGCAATATTATCTTATATGAACTGTTTATAAGCTAGGTCATTCTTTTTCAAATATCATTAGTTTATTCAAAGGAGATATAATCAACTGAATTGAAGAATAATTGTGCAATATTATCTTACATGAACTGTTGATTAGGGTATTCTATTTCGAATATCATAAGATAGGAGACATAAACGACTTAATTGTAGAATAATCGTGCAATATTGTCTTACATGAACTGTTGATGAGGGTATTCTGTTCTGTTGCCAAGGACCGAGGTTGAAACTTCATTTCAGTAAATAATTCAATAAAAGCATGAATAATGCACTGAAAAGTTCATTAATTTCCATGGTAGTAAAATAAAAGAAGCTTGGTTAATGTAAGGTATTGATTAAGCCCTGAGGTAATTGCTTTGCTGATTGCAGCCATTGACTGTGATGTAACTGTGTCAGACTCCCTGAATTAGAGACATTCATAATTGTGAATAGGACAGAGGGTTGGCCGTTTGACTGCACTCAATAAGGTCCGGTTTGGGCCTTTCATGATTTCAAAATGTTCTTTATATTCATCATCATAGGAAAAACATCATCAATCAATATTTGGAAAGATATTTTGGACTGAGTGATAAGATAATTGAACTATATGTTTTTAATTTTCACTCCATTATCCATTAGAAAAGCCTGAAAATATACTCATGCACATCATCTAAATGAAAATAATCGAACTGATATGACTTAATTTTCAACCACTGATCAGCATTAGTAGGAAGGAAGGCGCTATATAAATTTATTATTATCATCATCATCATCATCATCATCATCATCATTATTATTATTATTATTATTAACTCAGACAATCGACCATTTCACAACAGACATGATGAATTGTAAGCTATATGTTTATATGTATCATTGTATATGGGCCTGAGGCCTTGAATGCAATAAACAATCTTTGACTCTGAGGGTACCAAAATACCTTATTTTTTTAATAAAAAAGGAAGTACAAATGTCATGTTACAGATCCAGAAATGAAGAAACTACCTCAGAAACGTTTTGCAACATAGGCAGATTAAGACTTTATACCATGCATGACAACTTATCATATTTGAATGTAATATTACTGTACAGATTTCTATATTGTTTCCAGCATGAAAGAACTACAGAGGTTAAATGTATACGCTATGCATCATATCGATATAATCAACAATAACAAGTCATGTGCAAAGGTAAAAGATGACAAAAAAGAACTGAAATAACAGTATACTCACTCAAATAACAGTATACTCACTCAAATAACAGTATACTCACTCAAATAAGGGACACGACTGAGGTTAAAACGGTCCTCACAAATCCAACATGGGCAGAGTATATGAGTTTGCTCGTAAATATGACCAAATTTGTTATTGACATACATGGTTGGTTGTACCACAGAGGCTGCTGGCCAATACAAACAGTGTGGGCAAACTGAGCTGGCAATAAGGGCAAACATACCGGCCTCGGTAAATCCATCATTTTAAAAGATAAATATCCAATTGCATATATTACTCAGCAACAATACATGCTGTTGTTAAAACAGTTATATTCTCCAATCCTTGAGTGAATTTGTTTTAAATATCAGGTTACATACAGTTAGGCTCCATTGAAAATTGAAATGTTTGTCAAACCTTGGAAAACTTTCTTTCAGTGTAACATTAAGTGACATCTTACACCAGGTATTTTCAAACGTTCAAATGTGAAATACAGTTGTTCAAGTAGATTGCCTTCCTGATCACGCAGGTAGTAAACTAGTTTACGAGAATTCCTATCAACATTCTGCATACATTGTGTAACAATATAAAATTTATTAAGACACTGCAAACACTAGGACAAAGGATATAATGCAAACAATCTTTCAGTAAGGAAAATGAATGAAGATTTCAGCACAAATTCTGCCAGAGACAAACCTTAATAATAATAATAATAATAATAATAATATTACTAATAATAATTACATGTTGTGTTTTTCACGTACTAATACATGCTCAAAGCGCTACCTACATAATTTGCCTGAGGGAAGTGTACTTTAAAAGCAACTACTCAGCACTAAGCGCGACTGTGTAGGTCCGTACATCCCAGTTTTCAGGTACCCTTAGACACATCAGCTTACTGATGCCTGATGCTTCATTCACAGAAAGGAATATTTCAAACCATCTTGCATGAAGTTGGCAAACATTTGCACACAAATGGAGACATTAATAATAAAACATCCCAATTCAGACAAAAGTCATTATTTTAAAAACCATCTTCTTGCATAAGAAAATAGTGAATGTTTGCACATACATGAATCAAATGGAGATAATGAATCATTTCAATGCAGATTAACAAAAGCCAATATTCAAAAACATCTGCTTGAATAGGAAAGTAATGAACTTTGTGTATATAGTAAAATTGGCCACCTAATTTAGTCAATCCATCCTAACCATCTCAAGCATGGGAAATTATAGTATTGACATGGTAATAACTTCAATCAATAGGACTCTTGTATCCAAATCAATTATATCATGTCAACGTAAGCAAGCATACTTATCTAGCTTGTAATACTATGGCAAATCTATACTGAATACATAATGATACGCTCTTGTATCTCCTTGGGTAAAGACTGAGTTGTCAAACAGGAACACTCCTCTGCTAAGGAAATAAATAAGCACTTAAGTGAAGCAATACTCCCTAGAAAGATCTTGAATACCAGGAACCTATCAAATTGCAGATTATTTACTTTGTAGCTTTCCCCTCGACCAGTTTTACACCAATCAGATCATCCTGATCTTCCAAACCTAGATTTTGATGGCTCCAGAGGCAATTATCTGGATATATAGTTTGAGATCTAGCATAACAGAGCAACAATAGTACAATATTGGAAACAACTGTTAGCTTCATGTGCTATAACTTGTATCATGACAGGGAAAGGGTTAATGTTTTGCCAATCCCACAGTGAGGGGAGGCATCTTTAGGGCTTTTCACTGACCCTAGAGTAAAAATGACAACTGAAGTACCTTCTCTGAGTAGTATCATAAGTTTTTTACTCAAAGCTTGAATTAAATGTAAGAAATTGAAGGAATCAAAACCTTAAAATCATCCCAACTATATAGAGTAATTATGAAATTATTTCTTATTAATTCATCTTTTTTTTAAAATTAAATATGTCACGATTGAAAAAGTGAAAATCCAAAATTGTTATCATTTATATCAAAATATAACAATTTGAAAATGCATTTTTCCTAGATTTGAAAATATATATAATACATATTTCATTCTAACAATCGACCATGTGAAACAGGTGAAATTAATCATAAAAAAAATTCATATATTGTTTCTCAAATACTTCCATGATAACAACCCCGCACATCTTGTTACCATTAATATTCTCTCCTAGATCTATTACTATTAATATTTGATAGGCAATATCATATTTCTCTTGATGATAAATGTCTCCAACGACCTGTCTTCTTCGCTGACGCTGTCCCTACAATATTTCTGCTTATTAGATTATATCCCATCCCCCTGGCGACCAATATAAAATCTAGGTAGTACATCATTGTATCATATGACATGCCTATCACAATTTCACCGCGATATGACTATTGTCGAGCTGCAGTGAGAGAAACCAACGCAGAATAAATATTAATAATTATTAAGAATTGTCTTAATTGAGATTATAAATATGTTGAAAATCATTTCAAAACTAAGTGTCAGTTTGTGTGTTTGTAAAGGGAAATGAACGATGTTAAAAGTTACTGATTATGGAAATATGGAATCAAAAGATTTAAAAAATCTTTTTAGACATCATAATGTTATGTCCCCAACAATCACCGATCAACTACATAATTACAATATTTTCCCTCTGCATTCGATACATATAAAGAAAATTTGACATTATTCGATACCATTAATTACGGAGCAGGTCCTAGATCAAAGACATGAAAATTCACTATCAACAGAAATCCTCTTCAAACATTCAACATAAAAACCCTTCAAAATAAATGAATGACCAGAGGTCATGAAATTTGTCAAAATTTTGCAGATTAATCCATTTCTGACCTGACTAGAAGATCCTTGACCAGCGTCCATCTTGTATCATCCAGGTTGGTCAAAGTGAGATAAGAAACTATCGTAAATCTTCCAGTCAACCTGGTAAACACCTAGTTAAATAATCAATCCTCGGTTCAAGAGCAAGGCCAAAAATATCTCAATGCATACATGACCTGATTATCTTCCCCCTCCTACAGTCACCCCACAACTTGTGTGACTGCAACCCCCACCCCAAAAGGATTACAGTGGTGTAGTGGTTAGCTTGCTTGCCTCTCACGCCAGAGACCCGGGTTCGAATCCCGGTGGAGACACCAAAAATTTGTGACTTGGGTCTCATCCTGTGTTGTGTCCCTGGGCAAGACACTTCATCCACTTTGCACTCAGTTCACTCAGCTGTACAAATGGGTACCTGAACAAGGGGGAAGTACGGACCTATACAGTCGCGCGGAGCGCTTGTTAATCGGCAGCACCGAAAGTACTATCCCTCCAGGGTAATAATACTCATGGCGCTTTGAGCATGCTTTGTCATGGATATATGTGCGGTATAAGGAAGCTATTATCATTATTATTAAAGATTTAATGTCAGCCCACCCCGTCCTACCACTTACATCAGACATTTAACCTTCAACAGTGAACTAGCCCCCACCACTTCCAGGAATATCAAAAATCCCAATCACCTCTGCATGTCCCCCACCACAATCACAACCACAACCACAACCAAAAACAATCCCACAATCATACACGAATACAGTTGCAAATTCCATGGTGCCATGAAAAAGTCATTACTTATCCAAAGTCATAAAATAAAATTCCATGGTACCATGAAAAAGTCATTACTTATCCAAAGTCATAAAATAAAATTCCATGGTACCATGAAAAAGTTATTGCCCAAATTTTCACTTAATCCAACACAAATTTGTCATGAAAGTACTTCAAGATTGTAAATATCTATATATACCTGAAATCCTGTGTCTCCACACAGACAATTGCCCTGGTTTCATTATGAAATTTATGACACGGCCAGGAATTTTACAGCCTTGTGATAAAACCACTTGTCCCTGTCACAGGCTTATGAGATAATTATTCTCAATAAAACTTTGCAATGAGACAATAAAATGCGTGATTTTCCATTGAGTGATTAAGTTCAGTTCCTAAATTGATGATGATATAGTTAATAAAAGCTTTGTTTCCCTTTTTATTGACACTTTTATACAAGTTCAAAGCTAAAGTTCAAATGACGGAGGTTTTGTAATGAAAATTATTCTTTCAAAAAGGAAAGTCATATAATGAATTCTGGATATTCTTTTATCCAAGATATTGACAATAAATTTATTTGTGTATACAAACCAAATAACTGACTATATAGACAGTGGCTGTGCAAATATATGTCCTTATACACATAACTATAAATTACTTCAGGTAATTGACATTTTATGCATGAAAATGATCCTCTTTTGTTTACTCAGCAAATATTTTAACACTTACATAGAACTGATATAGAAGAAAATCTGACTTTACAAATAACTGACTACATAGATGGGTGGCTGTACAGATATGTCCTTAAACAAATAACTATTAATTACTTTTAAAAATTAACAATTTTATGCATGAAAATGATCTTCTTTTGTTTACTCAGCACTTACATAGTTTTTTTATAAGCCTGATTTTATTTTGTTGATTTTGTTGAAGATATAGTATAAGACTTAATCACCATCACCAAACCTATCTTTTTAAAAAATGAGATTATTTGGAAGAAGGTGAAAAAAACGTACATCAAATTACTTACCTTTCAGAGACTTTACCGACAATTCAACCTCAAAAGACATCTCAATTGTAGTCTTAAGACTAAAATTCATAGATACACATACAAGTCCAGAAAAAAGGAAATGTATATTCATTAAGAGATTGAAAATTAATACGAATCCATTCAACCTTCAAAATCATAAATCACTTCAAGAACATCGGAAGTTCTTATAAAAGCCCATCAACAACTCAACAACACTGTTGTTTTTGTGACCTAAGTCCTAAAATACATAATCCTAAAATACCGTTGTTGAAAGCTGCTTGTGTCAACCATATGCTGAGCAAGCAAATGACGTAAGTATCACTCAACTAAAATAGATTCGTGTCAATATTATATTCTTGTCCATTTCTCCTCAAGCTATCACAAAGTTTTTTTATTACTACACAAAACATGATTTTGTATTTTGAAATATTTATAAATATTTAGCATATGTATATATTTTCAAAAATAGAAGAGTAAATTCATATCTTAAACAAGCTAAGGCAAAATAGCTCAAATAAATTCAACACTGCAAATAGGATTTTCTTGTTCGTTTTTATCTATGATATCACGACCAGTTTCATAAAAAAAAAGGTACTTTAATAAATCAGAAGAAAATCTCACAAAAACTTATTTATAATGATCAAATTAACAAACACATGGTACCAAACCACAGATCCAAGTTGTTGACAATTTGTAATTATTTAAACTCAGGCAGATTTTTTGATAGAGGAATCTCACACAAACAGAATAACAATATCGTAATCCATATTGAACATTTCAAATTTACCCATAAATATCCTAACTCTCTATATTTGCAGTGTGCATGAAACTATTCAAGAAATTGAAATAATTCCTTTTATCGATCAAATTTCATAAGCACTTGGTAAGTCTTAAATATGTTACATCAGAAATAGACAAGCATCTGTGTAATACCGTTGACCACTAGAGGAACACTTCAGCTTCCATTATCTACGTTCAAGCACTTCTTAGACTTCTTTGAGTGAAGACTCGTTGTCATTTCGTGATCGTCACGATATCTTTGATCACCGTAATTGAATCAACTTGTACAATCAATATCCCTCCTTCAATACTTGCTGTGTTCTGCAGACTGAAGCACAATCTCTATACCTATGTAATGGATGCCTGTTAGATCATGCCATTACAGTTTGCACATAAATACCGGAACATTTGATACACGTGTAGAGATTCTTTGAAGGGTATTTAGAAGTGGCATGCATAAAAACAGCAAGATTCCTAAGTGACAACTTTTTTATTGTGAAAATTGCTTTTTTATACATGAATATTATTCTTTGTCTATTCAGCACAAATTTACATAAAAAAGATTTTTAAATTATTTAATTTTGACATTTGTTGATTAATGATCATTGATGTACGATATGATAAGATCATGATATTTTTCTTTCTGAAAATGCTGAGATGGACTAAAGATGTTATTTTAGAAATGAAGAGCCACTTGTATTTGTATCCAATGGATTTTGACTTAACACTTCATATGATTTGAACACTACAGAAATGGGTAGCGTCATCAAAATCAAAATGAAATAATTTTTAGATATTGATTCAAGAATTTACAAATAAACTATGTTGCTCTTTTGCCTTATTTATGCTCAAGCAGTAAAGACACACCTATCACATATTATTCACAAATTATTGCATTCTTTGCACATAATTGTACATGAGGTTCTCACTAAGAACAAAATCTCAACAACAAACTCATTGATTTTTCACGCAAATTACCTGGAGATTGCGGAGTCTTTGTTTGACTCCACTGTAAGACTGGGGTATAACTACCCTATCTATTATTCATCCGTGCCTTTCTACTGCTAGAGAGATCCCTGACAAGAAAAGCTCTTGAAATATATACACGACACCACCAAGACATCTATACTCCATCAATACATAACAAACAGTTAATTATTAATTTTTAACAGTCGTGAGAAGACAATATGACCTATGTTTTATTCACAGCCCAACTCCTTTTATTTTTCAAATATTTGTATGTATCATTAATATTTTCTTTGACTTGATGGTAGTCATTGTGATTTTTCGTATAAATCTTATAACCGTTATGTAGATTTTCTATTGTTGAACTAATAAGTTTGCAAATTGGGAGTTTCAGTTGTCAAGAAAAAAAAAATGTGTCGCAGAACCTTACAAACGTTGAAGGAATTTATTCATTCAAATAACACATTTGTGGCTGACAAGATAGATACTTAGAAAATAGGTCAACAAATTAAGAGCAAGGTGTTCAACAATACTGACAAAAACATATTGTTTAATCAAATCAAATTTCTTATAACTATACAAATTTAATCTTTTTAAGTTGGAGCTTCCTAACCTTTGCCCCCCCTCCCCCCCTTCCCTCTTCTCATGAGTCCCTACAATGGCATAGTTAAACAGGGATGTGAGAAATTTACAAATCATTGCAAATTCATTACCACAATTGATTCACACTTAAATGGCAACATGCAGTTTTTGCTTATTCCAACACCGTAGTCACTGATGACAGGTATTCAGGTTGAGAAATAAGATGATATTCAACTGAAATAAGATTCATTTTGAAAAAAACTGATATTTGATAAGAAATTTTTTCAACAAATAATTTTTAAACAAAAGTGCTATAGTGCCTTTAAATCAAACATATTCCAATGTCTTCAAAAGCAGTGTTCCAAAGCATTTTGAACAAAATGAGAACCTTTATCTGTAGCAAAAATCAATGGAGAAACATTGCCTCAAAATAGTTGCATCCCAGACTAAAGTGAAAGTCTTTGTAAGTAGGATTCTTCCTCTGCGCTTGCCCAGGGGTAGAAAAAATCTATAGGAAAGAAAAGTTAACACTATTCCCTTCACCCTTGACTGTACGACTCAATTCAAAATGTAATTAAGTACACAGTCAAAGTAACGCAGTCCGTAGATGCAATTTTCAGTGGAACATGCCAATTCAGCACTTTCTACAATTGATGGGTTCATGGGCATCTTGGCTTAGACGATGACGATTGGTTTCTTCTTTTTATGATCAATAGCCAATTGCAGTAACTCTCTTGATTGGTATACTTTCAAACTGCTTTGAGTAAAACATATGGTTTTGGTTTGTCTTTTTGGTTGAATAAGACAAACAAAAATCAATGCTTCTGGTATATAGTTTACTTGAATTTTTTACTTATCCAGGAAATGTACCTTTCAAGTATTTCATCATCTATCTGACAAACATACTCATTATACAATGATTACATCAGAACATGATTTAGTAATATTTTTTCAATTTGCAACTTTATCATTTACTTTTGTTGCACTTACAAAACATTGACTACACTATGATGGAATAACATTATCTATCTTGCTTTTTTCTACAAAATTTTATACTTTTCTTTACTTAGGTCCCTTCAAGTTTCTTATAGGGTCAATCCTGTATAGCAATGGAGAGATTTTTAAAAATTGTGCTAGGCCCAGGGTTGTCGAGGATCACTCAGCAATTAATGTTGCCTTCTCAAGGTTTCATTTGCCTGATTTCATGTTTTTCATTTAAAGCTTTAATGTTCCGTTGTCAAGAGTGAAGTTTTATATTGTAGTTTCAATATTTAATAAGCACAGTTTTGTCTGAAATTCTGATCTTGCACAAACTAACATTTGTCACGGTGCAGAGGATTTTCAAATTGCGGAATCGTTCTGAAGGTCATTGTCTTCATGGAAGAACATTCCATCTCAAATAACATCCATATACTGTCATGAAATTAAACTGCTTCATATTTCCATATTGAGGTTTAGTTTAGCAATGACAGGGAGATATCTATCCTTTATAATGAATTGCAGTCCAGTATGTATTACATGTTTAATCTATGACTAGGTTTCCTGCATGGAAAAGGTAATATTTATGGTAATAACTTATTCCGTTTGATTGAATTAATATCAACACTGAAATGGACTGAAGTCCTAGAGCCGACATCTGTTATTTCATTCCCATTACAATCATTGATGATAAAAATTTCTCTCATGACTTCAAATAATATTCCTATCGACATCAAACCCTATCAGTGGTGATATTTACTGATACTGTTTGACAATTATAAATATTGATTATGAGACGTATGCTCCCATTCTTATCAAAGAGATTATATTAATAGCAGAAATGTTAGAATGATAGTTTATACCATATTCGACGCAATACGTGCCCACTTCCTACCAGCGCCCCCTATAGCCACATTTGTAACCGAATTAGCGACCACTTCTCATAACTTTCCCTTTGTAGTAAAGCAAGGCAACTTCATTGAAATCATGAGTCTCGCTATTTCTTCCATTAGTCAGGAAGCTTTATTTCAAGTAAACTTCTTGTATATACACGTCTGTCGTCATATCGTGGCAAGCAAAGACTTTAAACACAAATCTATTATGAACATATATAGTTGGAAGAATTTGTTCTTGTTTTATTCTCTTGATTTCCATGTAGAGTGATTTTAATAAGTGCCCTTTCATTAAAATTTTTAAAGCACCAAGGGTGTTTAATGCATCGAATATGGTAATACGATGAGTGCGAGTAACATGTAAAGTCGTACAAAGTTTAAAGCATCAAACACAAGTTACAGGTACTGTAGCACATTTTGGGGGGAAATAAAGGGATATCACATAGGAAAGTAAATGTTCCCAATTGCAAGAGAATTATTTTTCTTTGAGTAACATTTACTAATTCTAAATCATGTACTTGTTTCTTTTGTTGACAATCTTATTATGTCATACCTGTATATATACATATATATTACAGTTCCTCTATATGCCATTCATGTTTGACAACGATACAAGAATCTGTATTGAAACATTGCAAATCTCAGAATAAAGAAGTTGTCATCAATAAATATTTGTACTTACTAAAGAACTATATTAGGAAACAGAAGCAGGACGTCTACCAATTTACATATTGTAAACATTAGTTGTTTTCCACCACTTAGTAATGAAGATGTTCTTGTAGGGATATTTAATCATCAAAATTCCTTAATTTTCCAGTAGAATCCTCATCATAGTTTTTACTACTCTTAGTAAATTTCACCGTAGGTTTCATAAAACTGCTTCAGAGGGGTTGAATATAGCCTTATAAATGATAACTGATGTAACAAAATGTTATAAAAATACATAAAGTATTCCAACAATTATAATAATTTGGTAACAAGATCATATCATTACACGACGATCAATTCACAAAACATAACAGTGATAGATTACAATTCCAATAACATCCTGTTCAATTGCGAAAAAATATGCTGAATTGGCGAAGCAATACCATCCGAAGCGAGCAATTTTAAGAGAGAAAAAAGAACATGAATAATTTCTGGTCTTGTTCTCTTCAATTGGCCAAATGCTATTGATTATTAAGGTCTCATGGTAAATACTGCACATAACCAACCCGCCCTCAAACTACATTTTCTGCAGTGTTGATGAAAAATTCATAGCCTGGGCCTACAATACTTTTATTAATCTGCAATTAGACAAACGACATATATACACATGATTAAGTGTTTTGTACTCAACTTATATGCCAATTAATTCCACTGATATCGTCATCAGATTGCTACATTGTTGTCGCTCATTGATTCTGGCATCATTATTAGATTATGATGCGAGCGCATGGGATGATGGCGGTTGGATACTGAATTCTCCTGGGTGACTAGCTAGGATATGCTATTTGGTACAACATGGTAGTTGGGATTCGTTATTATTCAATAAGAATATACGTCTCTTCATATGAATTACCTTGGATAATTATATGGACTGAATTCTCCTGGGTGACTAGCTAGGATATGCTATTTGGTATATAATGATAGTTTGGATTCTAATTATTCAAAAAGAATCTATGGATAACCTTGGATAATCATTTGGACTGAATATTCTTATTTTAGACTAGCTTGGATATGCTGTATGGTCTATAACATGGATGTTGGGATCTGTTATTATTCAATACGTCTCTTCAAATGAATTACCTTGGGTGATAATATGAACTGGACTTTCTTATGTAAGACTAGCAAAGATGTAAAATTGCATTCTGTGACTATCTTGGTCTTTTAACCCATAACATGTGCCCATCTTTGGTGATTACATCATCCTCAAAAGTTAGATTGAGGGAGTAGAGATTTTCTCTGGTGGTCTTGGGTTTGTCCTTCATGAAAATGTATCAGAAAAAAATCATTTAACACAGTATTCAAAGAAACTCTCTCAAATTCTATCCACAATTCTCCTACAAAAATCATCTCTGGCGGCTGAATGACATCTGGTTAATTTCTTTGTTAGGGCATCTTCATCCTACAATTATATGCTTCTTGTCAGATGAATTATCCTTGAAAAGTTCAGAACACCTTTCTTTTAGACTTAAGATTGTATTTCAGCAAACCATTAGAGAAACACATCAAGTAAACACTGATCATCAGTGATATGCATTTGCTAATCTTGCAATAATTATATCATTCTTGGAGTGATATATGATACACACTAAAAAAAATTCTGTTTGACAAGTCCGGACATTACATCATACTCTCTTCTGTGAACCATCATTCAAAAAACAACACGATACTCTTGCCAAATAAAAAATCCATGAAACATAGTACAGATGTTATAACTGTAATCCCCTGAGTAAGACCATGACATTACTTGCTGAAACTATTTTTGCAAATATAAATTATATATGTTACTTCTCATCAAATAAGCTGGTCTTGAAAGTTGTATAGAATCACATTATCTAGACTTGACATGCTAGAAGATTGAACTTGTATGTTCGAAGCTCTCTTAGTGCTAAGACAGTCGTAAGTACCATACCTATGACTATCTTAGCGCTAAGAGAGCTTCGAAAATCTAGGACCAGTTTTTTTATTTGTGAAAACTCTAAGAGGTATTTTCAGCAGAGACTGTATATTTTTGCAATGATACTGTAGATATTTGCAGAAAGATTGGTTCCCATTAAAAAGACAATGGTACTTCACAGCAAAAATAATAATCGTTGAAACATTATTAATGTTCAAGTGTCGTTTAAGCCTTATCTATCAATATTATCACTTCTAACCTTACCCATGCTGAGCTGTTCAGGTTCAGGTTCAGTTATGGAGTAATGATGATCCCCCATATTGAACATTCATTCAGATTTACATAATCCTTAAAAGACGGCAGATCTCAAATCTATAATCCTCATAATGTCACAAATAACAAACCCTCTGACATACAAACATACAAATCAAAAGATTTCAAACCATAAAGGAATTTCATTAAATTACTTATAAGATAGAATTCACACACCTCTCCCAAGAGGATAAGAGCAAACAGACTCAATGACAACATGAATGAGCCAGAATATAGGAATATAACACCAGATTTTTTAAGCAGATTAAGCTGCCTGCACAGCCCCATAAAACATCCTGGTTATAAGATCACTGTATACTTGCGTAATAAAAGATGGCCAGTAAAGCCTGGGATATGAGATGGTCAGAGACCTCTATATCAATCCAAAGTGATGGAGCAACCAAGGCGGGTCAATAATAAAAATTGCTATTATACAGGGAAAGATTAACCTGGGATTAAATATGGTCAGAAACGTCCTGAGCACTATTTTTTATGATGGGACGACCCATACACAGGACTTTTGTATCACCACCCATACTTATAGATTTTCAAAGTACAGGTCGTTAGTATCATCCATACAGACAGATATCCCAAAACTATGATCTCTGTATCCCCATCCTTGCAGATGAATAATCTTTGTATCATCCATACAGACAGATATCCCAAAAACAGTGCCTTTGTATCATCCCTACTGTTAGATACTCCTATCATCCATACTGATAGATATTCCAATATCTGGATTTCCTTATCACTTAGTATAGTATGTATTATATAGTATGAAAACCTAAAACTGAATACAACACAGAAGCAAGCACATTTTTGCCATTGTGTTTGCTATAACTGACGTAACCTGTAATAAAACATTCAGTTAGGAATTGTATTTAGCTCTGACTGTTCTCTCCCTCCATGAGCCTATAGGACATCCCGGTAACATCCCCTGATCTAACAACATTAGGTGTGGAGAGCTTGCCCCTTGGTGTGAGCTGTACTTTCAGTAAGGAGTGAGTCTATTGCTTCAGCCCACTAAGATTACACCATCTCAACCCTGTCAACTGCAGAACCACATCCTCTCCCAGCCTACAGGACATCCCAGATACAGCCCTTGATGGACCTCCGCTGTACAATCTGGCTGGTGAAAGCCTGTGAAGACAGCTGTCCTCGTTGTGTCGCTGAGAGTCTGCCGCAGCACACACGACAAGCTTGCTCGGAGACGTTCACTGTCTCCACTCACACACACACCAACATACAGAACACACACATGTGCACTTACCGTAGTGAGTTCCTCGGATCCCGGGGCAGAACCACCACTGGAGTAGTACAGTACGCTGTCCTAGCTCCGAAGTTATCCAGAATTGAAACCTCCAGGAGTACTGCAATTGGATGAAATGGTTAGGGTCAATATTAGCACAAGAAAAATCCATATTCAACAGCGCTGGGTGAACAGTTTCATCCGCAGACAGCTGCGGGCCGGCCGGACATTGCAATCCTTCGGCCGGTCGTGCTGAAAAAACAAGACTTTGCTGCACTGTTTACTTACGTCAGTCGGTCAATTTCATTCTCTATTGATTTTGAGACAAGCCTTAGATTTGAATCTTGTTGGAGAGCTAAGCAAACTGACTATATCAGATTGGTGGATATAGGATGGCCCGTCATCCTTCTCCCTGTCACTGTAGCTAACCCATGCTACCGGACTACAGGAGATCACTGGATATAGCTCCGTCCTTATGATATCTCCCTCATTGGTGTTCCCACGCTACCGGACTACATCAGACTGTTGGAAATAACCAGGTTATTTCCATTCTCATTCTCACTAATTATCACATATCCAATTGTTGATTTTTATCATCGGATTCTCGGAAATCCTCCCACAATCATATCACCTTCCACATTCACTTTCAGAATCAATTTCATAACTGTTATATTTCCTATTACTATCTTTGTCACCTTTCCGTGAAAACTATCCCTATCTCTCCTGTGGCTTTGACTCTCCTATGGCTTACCAAATCCTCAAATTTCTCTCCCAAATGGCCTGGACTACCATATCCATCCAAACACTAGTTTAACATTCTGGACTTCTCATATCTTCCAGGGTGTCTGCAGATATTGGTAGGACTACCCTTTCACCTCCCACACTTGTATCACATCTTGGACAGTAACTCATATTCACCCGGACTCCCTACTGATGTTGCCCTATCACATTGCCTATCGCACTGGTCTCCCCTCTGGGACATTTCATATATCTTTGACTACTTTATCACCTCCTACACTCGTTTCACATCTTGGACTGTAACTCATATTCACCCGGACTGCCTACAGATATTGGCTATCACACTCGGACTTCTTGTATATCTGGGTCTGCCTACAGATATTGCTAGGACTACCCTTTCACCTCCCACACTTCCATTACATCTTGGACTGTAACTCATATTCCCCCGGATTCCCTACTGATATTGCCCTATCATATATCGCCTCTAACACTGATATCCAATCTCGGACTCCTCGTATATCTGGGTCTGCCTACAGATATTGCTTAGACTACCCTTTCACCTCCCACACTTCCATTACATCTTGGACTGTAACTCATATTCCCCCCCCCCGGGTTCCCTACTGATATTGCCCTATCATATATCGCCTCTAACACTGATATCCAATCTCGGACTCCTTGTATATCTGGGTCTGCCTACAGATATTGCTTAGACTATCCTTTCACCTCCCACACTTGTATCACATCTTGGACTGTAACTCATATTCACCCAGACTGCCTACAGATATTGCCTTTCACACTGATATCCCATCTCTGACTCCTCTTATATCTGGGACTGCCTACAGATATTGCTAAGACTACCCTTTCACCTCCCACACTTGTATCACATCTTGGACTGTAACTCATATTCACCCGGACTCCCTACTGATGTCACATCACCTATCACACTGGTATCCCATCTCAGACTCTTAATATATCTTGGACTGCCTACAGTTATTGCTGGGACTACTTTAAAACCTCCAACACTTTCATCACATCCCGGACTCTGTCAGATATTTGTCTGGACTCCCTACTGATATCGCCCTGATGGTCGTATCGCCTGCCACAATGGTATTAAATACTGGACTCACCCATATCACCCAGCTCCCTACCAATATCGCCTGGACTGTCATATCATCTACTAGATGCTGCATGGAGCTCGTTGACTAGCAGAGAGTGCAGAAAGAGTGTAATTAACTTGACGGATTCCCCTATCTTACTGAGCTCCTAACAGCTCGTGTCCCATCTAACTCGAACATGGAATGTGATTACAGCCCGATATGTAATTAATGGAACTGACAAACATGTCTTCTTGAATTATAAAATCAATTTGGGAAGTCAGTATTGTTTATGCCAAAATGTGAATCTTAATTTTGGGACCTTGAGATATGAACTAGATCAAATATGATCTAATGAATATTAATTATTAGTAAATTAATTACTTTCTTAAAGATTAACCCTTTTTTTTTTTGATAGGACGATAGTTATATACATTCTTATGAATTGGACTTTTAGTGTATTTATAACTATACTGTTATAACATAAACAAGTAACATAGGCTTATTTCAGAAATATAAGAGTATGATAGTCGTGATAAAATCATGTGAATAAAAATCGATTGGTATTTCATTCAACTACCGGGTAGCAATTCCAGCTTCAATGAGAAACCTCTACATTTGCATATGAATGATAAGGAGAAATTGGACATTTGAACACCCAGGAAGAGAGAAATTAACACCTGGTCACAATATTCTCTTCTAATGAAAGTTTCTTATTTATACTGTCAAAATGAGAAAATAAATATTTGATATTCAAATATAAACATGAGACTTTAATGATTTGCTTTTAATGTCAACTTTATGTATTTCATTCAAAGCACTTGATTAATATACTTAGATATGTTTCTTCTCCAAAAATATATGTTATCCAAATATCAAGATCATTAAGTAACATTGTTAGATAAGTATTTCATAATATCTATTTGAATACCATGAAATCACAATATTTTAATTTTATAAAAACATATTATGAATAATATTTGTAAAAGGATAAATGTCCAGAAGTAATAACACACAAAATGAATTTTATAAACAATAACTTCTCTCAGAATTTGATTTTATATTTTCAGTTAAACAATAAAGGTCTTTAATGACAGGTAGATCAAGCTTACAAGGACAAAAGTGCTTTGTATGACAAAGAAAAATCTGGGTACTTACATCTTAGATTTTAGATGGAATGTTAATTTAAATCATTATAAACATTAATTTGCTTTATTCATCCATACTACCACAGAACTCTGCACCATTTCAAACTTAGCATTTTGATTATGAAGTTTTGCACGAGTGAAAATATAAATTCGACATAATATGGGATTCGAACATGGAACCTCTAAGTTGATAGTCAGACACTCTACCTATTAAGCTAAAGGGATATCCCACTTCCTAAAATGCTTTTGTACCTTTTGATCTATACACAAGGACGGTAACTAAACCAGATATTTATGCATACTGATACAGAGGACGCAGGAAGATTGGAGTTGAGAGAAAGCTCAACAACTAGTCGGCTATCACTGACTGAAAAAGATTATATTCAATAAAGTCCCACTTCATTCATCTGTTATATATATAGATTCTACTGTTGGTTAAGCTAAATATAGGACCCTTGAACTAAACGAACAAAGTTACTACGATCGGGCAGGCATTTCAAATCAATTATAAATAACGATTGTGAAGCACATGGTTTGTTCAATTTCACTGTCAACAAAGTCGTCAATCAACTTCAATTTTCCATGTCTATTTTAGTTTGCCAGGAAATTAAAGTAAACATTCAATTTCATCGCAAAGCAATCTTTTATGATATAACCACAGATTGATAGAAAGCTTTTGCAATCAAAAGTGCATTTCGGTGCAAAGAATCGCCTTACAATGCCCCTTGCTGGTTAATTAAACAGTCAATTTGGGTAATAAACGTCCTGCGATATAGTCACTCTTCCTGATCAATGCAATCAATACACAAACATGGTGCCAAAGCGACAGTGGGAGGATCCAGAGGTCAGCAACATATTGCAGTGGTAACCTCTTGTGCAGCAGTGTCAGATAGCAGGAATAAAAGCTATGTAGCTCATCAGTCTTTGCATCATTTTGAACATTTGAAACATACTGAAAGTAATTGATTTGGAATTAATTATTTAAGTTGTAGTCTTCATGTCAGAGAAATAGAGCAATTGCTTAGGAGCTATTTGGAAATCTGAAGATCTTCATTACAATGGCGTCCAAATATTGCAGTGTGCAGCCTTTTCAGAAAGCAAGAATCAAAGCTTTGTAGCTCATCAGTTTTGACATGATTTTGAACTTTTGAGACCTATGTAAAATGATAATTTTTTGTATTAGTTGCACTTGTTAGTGTCAAATCTGGCAATCCTAAAAGTTTTAGGAGTCTTTATGTCACTAAGTAGTTCTCGAAAATATTTAAACTTAACAAAACACTTGTAAACAGTCACAACAGATACATGTTCACAAATATTTTCCATTTTTGTATCGATTTCTTTCAATCAAATTGTAATGCTTCAGTCAGTTTAAGTAATTCTATTTATTTTACATGATTAGTTTAATCTTTATTAGTCATCCAGCACATTTAATAGCTCAAAAGATTTTAATACAATCAATTAACAAACCACCAGCAATCAGTCAGATCTGTACAATGAAGTATTCAAACCATAATCAAAGTTAAATTCTCTTTCATGAAGGAAAATGTATCAAGTGAACCAACAAATATTTTATTCAGTTCAAGTAA
This sequence comes from Phorcus lineatus, assembly GCA_921293015.1. Taxonomy (NCBI): domain Eukaryota; kingdom Metazoa; phylum Mollusca; class Gastropoda; order Trochida; family Trochidae; genus Phorcus; species Phorcus lineatus. Next base: position 5,848,118 of record OV121092.1, read on the forward strand.
ATATTGAAACATTTTTGTGTTGAGTCTGTGAATTACAACAGTTATTTTATTGAATTATTCTTCCAGATTGGCAGTTTCATTTAGTCAAAATTGAAGGAGATTTTAAACAAACTTTAAAATTTTAATTACATTTTGAGAGCCTTAATTTCGTGCTTCAAGTTCATATTTCTTAAAATGTAAAAGCATCCTTCGAGTTTACAATTGGTCAATAAAAAATGAATTAATTTGTCAATTTATGTAGCCAAATAACTTCATAAAAAAGGCAATGTGGTAATTAGAATTTTGAACATGTTTGCCTTTTTGACTAGAAAACATTATACAAGTGACTTTGTTGGTTTTCCGATGAATTAACAGGCTACACCCTAATCTACATTTCGTTAATACTTCGCCCTTATGACTCTATCAATACTATTCAAACTCTCCGAGCTAACAGTACAATATTTGAACAATATTTAAACTGCTTAAACTGCTCTGATTTAACAAATTATCTCCGGTATATCTCACTCGTCAACAGAGTCGACCACATAAAATCCCAGAAATGCCAAAGTGTCCCAGATTGTTGAAAGTTAACTTAAAACTGAAATTGCTTTTTTCTCTCTCTATTTGGTGATGAAGCATTTAAAATGAATTGTGTCAATATCCTATTTAAAGTACAAGATCTCAATAACTGCGTTGACAGAAGCCATTTTAGATTGCTTTTCAGTATTTAGGGGGCAGTAGCATGTTTTTGAAAAGAATCATTTCTTCAAATTTTCACCAATAAAAAGTTATTTATGCAAAATGAATCATCTTCAGAGGGTCAAAACATCTCATTATTCAAGCCAATCTTCCGTAGACAGAGAGGAAATTATCAAGCATCAGACAAATGCCACTGGCGGCCATTTTTGTGTAAACCCCTTTACCGGTAAATCATTTGAGGTAGAAAATAGTTTGCATAGTTAAATTGATCAAGTTACGTTTGTTTGAAAACTGCTTCTATTGATTATATAAAATTGTCTCACAATTAATAACATTTATTTTTATTTCCTCAAGATCACTTTATTCATCTGAAAAGAACATGTTAATAAACTTCCATAATCCTTTAATAAATTTGATTTTAACGATATTAAAAGTGGCCTTTTAGGAGTTAGTAGTGTCAGAAAGAGAAGGAGGTTTATGGATTATCAACTTCTTTGTTATTGCACCGTTTCAGTCTAGAATATTCCACCATTTTCAAGTATGAAACCAATTTTGTAAATTTGATATATAAAAAAAAAAAGGTAAATTAAAAACTTGATGACTTTTTTCTTACAAAGCTGATGATCTAACCTTCAACATTTCAATTTTCTTAAGATGAACAAATGGATGGTAGATTTCCTCAGGTTATATGAGGAAATACTTCTCCAATCAAAGCTTTACAGCCGTCAATTAAGTCTCATAGCACTGTTAATGACACAGTTAAGTCTTTAGAAAGTAGCAGAAACACTATGCATCAAGTTTATCAACCAATTCTTTAAAATCTTTTCAATTTGAATGTTCCAAAATTGTTGAAGATGACTTCTTTATAATACGAAACAGTTAATCAAATAAATAGGATAAAAACAAAACCAATCCTGAAAAGCAACATAGAAATGATAGTTTTGAAGATTGACAAGTTTTGTTTATTGCAAAATGAACCCTTCAGTAAGAAAATTAAATGACACATATTTTTAAAAACGAAAATTGTTGACACGTTCAGAAAACTTACAGTTCTAGGAACATACTTCAACCCAGCTAGCTTTTGTCCACGTAAAGGTGAAGGGGCTTACACCAAACATGTGAATGATAAACCCAACCTTAATCGAGTTCAAGCAAAGTACATATGGAAATCTTTGAAGGTGGACGTAAGTGTCTTGTACGCTAGGAAATGACAGCTCGGCGTTGTCAATTTCCTAACAGGGATTCCTTACATGCTTAATCTAACCTGCTTCAAACAACGAGCAGCACAAACAGAAGGAGTCTATTTTCGATAACGATACAACTCCTTTTAGATCATGCCGCATGAAAATTAATGGTGTTGTTCTTGGGGGTGAGGTGAATTTAGGTGTTACTTTCTATTTGTGACCTGTGGGCTAACTAGATCTTTCATGTTGTAGAATATTACCAAAACTTTAGTCCTTGCATGATTATTGTGTTACATAAATTTCATATGTGCACATGTGGTCCTACAGATTTCCATGACAGCATTTGCTTTCTTCTTCTTGTAAATATATAATACAGACAATGTTAATACGAAAAATAATTTGTTATAGTTGTTCTATAAGTTATCTGCCTTTCATTTTATTTGACTGAAAAATTAACAATATAGATATCTTCTCATCAGACATCAAATGTACTCATGCATTTAATACATATAAATATATTCCTTTAAAACTTGACAATTTTCAAACACAACACTATATTTAATATATATATCAATCCATTTTTAACCTCTACTCAATAACTTACATTCCAGAGATATTAATAATTCATAATTAATATTGGTAACATATCTAAAGCAAAAAATGAAAACAATAAGACCTTTTTATTGATCTTGTGATTGTAAAGATGATCAAAAGCAGGTACATGATTTTTTAAAGAAACTTTTTAATGGATCTTGCTTGAGAAGAACCGTCATCTTTAAGAGACATTTCTTTATAACCTCCACTGAGGAACCGGAAAGTTAAAAGGATTGTCCGTTTAGCGTTATTGATGAAAGATGATGAAATTTTCAGATGCCATGTGCTAAAATGGCAGTTTTTATTTAAAAGGTTCTTCTTCCCAAAGTGTGCATCTTTAAACTTTGATATTTCCAGGAAAAAAGCCTCTTTTGTTTCTTTTCAGAAAGTCATATCTCTAACATAATATCCACACAAAGAATTTAAATATTTTTCTCATGATATTTGTGAAAAATGATGTACACTGCGTATTCTGACCTTAGTTATAATGAGATAAAAGGTCTTTTTAAAGCATATTGTTCTCCTTATGGAAACAACAGTGACAACAACATGGACTGTTGATGGATTATTTAAGAAAAATTTTACTTGATACATATTTGGATAATCTTAATGGAACATAAACATCAAAAGATCTTACATAAAGTATTTTGAAATTTAATTATTGACAAGAAAGTATCTTGAAAGCATCTTTTTTTTCATTTTCATTTTTTAAAATCTGTTTGATAAAAATATCTTTTAATATAGATTCTTTATGCACCAACATTCTTAACTTTTGAAATATACTCCTAAAACAGAAATGATACACAAACATTGATAATGTCATTTTATGACAACTATGATTTCAGTTTTAATTACCATGAAATCAACTTCACCTACTGGAAACCATAAAATTCATTTTCACATAATCAGTACTTCACATATTCTTTGCATATTGCATAAAACACAAAACTTAAAAAATCGATAGATATTAAATCCATAAATCTTAAATGTACTTTTCATATCACTAATCAATCACTTGTCGTTGTTTACTTAGTGAGACAAGTGCAGTTCACAAAACAACCCCTTCGGGTCATACCTAATGAATGGACCTTGTAATTGATTTCAATCACTGCTAGCCCGGCTTTACTAATTAATAACTGTTTGTTTAGCCTCTTGAAATATACAACAGCCCTGGGCCAAGATTCCGAAGCCTTTGATTCTTGGCTATACAATATTGGTAATTGCTGTTTTGAAATTCGATTACATCTCTTTTGCATCTTGCGTAGGGTCTTAGCTTGAATTTGTAAGTGAACTAAATTGAAGTATGCAAATGTTAAAAATCCAGACAATTTGGGGCATTTTTGTTTTTTCTCTGTCACAAAACGATCCTGACTTTGAGATAGATATGTTGGCAGTATAAAGAAATGAAGGAAATTAATTAATAATAGTTAATTTTTATTTCAATTCATTCTTTTTGCATAATTTTTTTTTACCACTTTCAGGTATTATATTTATCATGTAAATACGCAGAAGTTGAAAATCCATAAAATCCTTGTTTTTTTCTCTAATAAGACAGCTCATAGTGTTTTGAAGTAGTCATTGATTTTAATTAAATCATCTAAATAATTTAATTTTTTTTTAGCATTTTGAAATAAAAAAGCTCTTGGCCAAGGTTTTTAACAAATCTTTTTTACTAAGATCGAAACATAAATAGAGTTTTCAGTTTATTTCATTCCAAACAGGGTTTCTAAATTAAAGACTAATAACAAATAAACTTGTTCAACATTTTGAAACATACAAGAGGCCTGTCAGGTAGATTTCATGTCAGTCGATGGTCTGTCTGAAACCTGAGTGAGATCAATAGCTAATTAATTATTCACGAAACGACAGCCTTGCTGTCAATCACACCATGCGGAAGCCTCGTCCGATAACCTCAGAGATGATTGGATGAAATGTACGTGATTCACTGCCACGGATGATTCAAATTCTCGTCGAATTTGCACAATAATTTTTAGGAGCATAATAAACTTAATAAACCAAAAAAGGTTTATATGACAAATATTCTTACTGTCTGTAAATGAATTAAGAAATCATAATTAATAATTCCAAAACTTACAAATATCTAAAAAAAAATTTCAAGAATACCAAGTTAGATTGACATAAGTAAACCCTATGTAAACCGCACACAAGACAAGACAAGGCAAGACTTGTCCAATTAAATGTACATGTCTTGTCCAATATTTATAAGCTGGGTTTGATTGACAAGAATAATTTGGCAGGAGATCATGCTTATAATGAGAAATAGATTACTAACCTAAAATACTATAAAAATCATGATTTTATTGATATAAACTTCTTTATCATAAAATTCATAATGGTTTCGGAGTACATTCTCATTTCATCGGGAGTAAGCTTATACTCAAAAGTGTCATTAATTTCATGATGAAAAAGTCGTTATCCAAAAAATCTTGTGATTTCTAATGTATGGCACTTCTAAATGACTTAAAACACTTGAGTTCAATGTGATAATATATATTTTGGAACAAATCAACATTATGAAATTTATCTTTTACTTTATTGTATCGAAATTTGCCAGTTCGGATCAATATTTATACGAAGACCAAGTACAATAGAGGATTAGATTAGTTATACACGCGAGATATTTGAAATCTTGGTTGACTCCGAGAGAACAGTTTGGAAGAACACGATAATTATCTGATTGCCCCATGTAGTAGACAAGAATGTAATGTAATGTACAATGTCGGCGGTATTGATGTATATTGTCTGAAGGCATGATTAAATATTCATTCATTGTACAATCAAATTAAGAGTTCAGTGGTCTCGAACATTATGTGTTATGCTTGTGTAATTTGAGTGTCAGTGAAGAGTTATATTCAAGCAAGAGTTCATTAACCTGTATAAAAGAGATTAAAATATTTTATCATCCAAAACTGACTTTCAAAATTGATATCGCTTAGATACCAAGCGATATCTACAAGTGATACCTACATTGTAGATATTGCAACAATCAAATCATACTAAGGCTTTTGCATCATCTATTTACGACTCACTATGTTTTTGCATCACTGAGAACACTGATAACAATGCTATGACGTCACAATGTTGATAACAAAATAGAAGACTTTATTAATCTGTCACACACTTATAAAATTGTTCAACACGACCAAAAGTGGCCTCTGAGACAATAAAATCATTACTAAACATGTTATACATGTATAAGAGTTATGAAATATAAAATATTATAAAATATAATACATAGAGTGAACCAAGTGATGCCTTACAGTAATATATATGAAATGGCTGATTGATAAAACTTTTCTACAACATCTTTAAAACTATTGCAGCGATGGATTTCCCGTAATTGTTGTGTTGTGATGCGTGTTGGACAATAAATATATAGCCTAATTAATTTAACATAATGAGATTTTTATTGAATTAATTTATTTCTTACATTCTTACAACTCATGTTGACCACGTAGCCCTTCGTCTGTCATTAACGGATAATTCCAGCGAGTTCATATTTACTAAGAGGAACATCTCACGTCAATACCCCTCAAAATAGTGAGTTTTGTAAAGTAGCCGCTATAAAATAAGCTTGGTACTACATAAGTTAACCAGATACTATTGAATGATTATGGATGTGAAATCTTCTATCTGTTGATAACTTCATACTTCTAAATTCATTTTCTAAAATATACAGTCAAACAGACAACATGGCAGAAATCTCCAATGGACAATAAATAAGCTGTTGTCTTGTGAATAAAAGCAAAATTCAAACCTCGAAAGCATCTGATAAATCATTTTAAATCATTATCAAGATAAAATTATGCAATAAAGATCGACCTACCAGTGTAGTTTTCATGTTTGGAACCGGCCGGGAGGGTGAAGACGATATCATGACTGGCGCCGCGGTATACGAGGATATTGTCCTTCTGGTTCAGTCTGTAGGCAACCTCGTAAGTCAATGACTGATCAACACTCTGAAAATAATGATAATAATAATAAAACAGTAATAATAATAATAAAAGTAGTAGTAATAATATTAATAATAATAATAATAATAATAATAATAATTATCACAAATATCAAAATGGAGTGCATGCTCAAAGCGCTCCATGCATTATAACCCTGGCCTAACCAAAGAGCCAGTTACAGCGCTTACGATACAATCTTCACCAGGTACCCAATTAGTACTACTGGGTGAACAGAGACACATTTTGAAAAAAATCTCCTGCCTAATGAGACACCACAAGTTTCTCAAGTCAGTCTCAGTATGGGGCTGGGAATAACCCTTCAAACTATCAGTTAATACAGCAATGAATCAGATAACCCAGCCATCCGGCGAGCCATGCCAGATAATGCCGAACTTCACCGAATCGGACAACTGAGCTATGCACAGGCCCAGTGCCTCAAATCTTTAAATTATAGGTAAGCTTACAAAAAATACCAATGATTTATAACTACAGAGGTTTGAACAAAATTTTCTCTTCCTCCTCTGCATATCAAACATGATTTAGTCCGATGAAGAGAGCGGTGTCATAGTTTCAATATGTGCACATTTACAGATACTGGTTTTCTTTAGCAATGATTGGTTCACTGAGAGTTCTCCTCCTGTGTTGAACATCACAAACCAAATATTTGCGACATTATCAAAGTAGAATATTGCATGAGAAGCAGCCGTTTTGATGCAGTTTTTAGTAGACTTAAAAGTGTGATTCAATGAAGAAATAACTAAAAATCGTGCAATCATGACTTTTGATTCTTTTTTACATAATTCTCTCTGCTCACCGAGAACTGACTGTCCTCGTCTATCCACTCGTTACAGAAGACGGTGAATTCGGTCCGCATCTCCACCCCGCGTTCTGGCTTCACCGTACAACGTCCTTTACTCGGGCTGCGGTTCACTCGGAAGTAGGTTTGGGCCATGTACTTATGGGTCATTCCTGTAAGAAGAACGCTCATGATTGTAACGGCCCAGAATAAAACTATATGCAGCTAAGGATGTAGTCGAAACCATCACGTGTTTTAATATTTTCACCTTAAGGATGTCCGTATCTCAAATTTAAAGTATTAAACTTTTTTCCTAACTTATTTTTTTAAAGTTTTAGTGTATTTGCTTGAAATATCCACCCCAAAAAATAGGGGTTAGTGTGGGTTTTTTCGAGATATTTTAAGACAAAAATCCATCTGTCAGTCAGAGTTTTAACATGGGAGTCTATGGGAAAATGATGACCTTTTCGGAGAAATCTTAAATTTTAATTAGTTCCTGTATTAAACTTTTTTTAATATGAAAACATGTTATAGATTTAACATAATCTTCTTCCAGGTAAAAAGTGAAAAATATGTATGGTACTGTGGGTTTTTAGCCGCTACGGCACATCATGTATTCAAACATTTCAATTAAATTATCAACATTCAAACTATTTTTGGACTAAGAACATGCTTTCTTCCACTCATTATCTAAAAATTATACCTGAACGCATTCATAAAATTATATTCATCCAAAAACATCTACTTTCTAAGAAAAACAGATAATAGAACTTGCTCAAATAATAGTTACTATCAAAATTGCTGAGTCAGCAAAATTGTGAATTATTTCAAAATGAAAATACTACGTTTCTTTATTATGATGAAAATTTAGTCAGAAATCATCAAAATTGAGAAATTACCACTTCATTTTGGTTTACTATATAAGAACATTTATGGTTGTTTGAATTTTGTAACTGACTGAGGAGCGAACATCCTTAACTATCTTAACTAGTCAAAGGATGAGTGTTTATACTTGTTTAGCATAGAACTGAAGGATAGTTTAAGGCAATCTTTTACTTTTCCATCATTTTTATCAATCAGTTACTTTTCTACCTTCAGATTCATAAATCTATATTTTAAAACTCGGCTAAAAAAATATTTTGAAAAATAGCAAAATTCTGCATGTAATGTCGAATTGCTATTGTTGATGACATTATTTATGCTTGTTTTGCTACCTCTCTCAAAAACTGTTCGATAATGCTAAATTAAGTTTGGGTATTATCTGTCATATGAAACTTTCTCTATTACAATACAAATCAATAAAATGTATATACCAATGACTACCTAGCCACACAAGCTAACATCAAACTGTTCAGTTTATTTCCTCCCAAAACATTGTTCTTTCAGAAATACATCGTCAATTTCCCGTCTCTTTAAGTCCCAAGAGCCTCTCTTTCATGTAGAGATCAGCCAATCAAACAGATCACAACCCTAATTTGAGCGAAGCCCCTTTAATATGGAGACCCTTATCGTTGCTACTTTAAGGCAAATACTCTCCCTAAAAACAATGCAAACTTCTTTTGCCAATATGATCCCTCACAAAAAACTTAAAGTTTTTACTTTAAAAGAAAAAATAATAATTTTTTATAGAGATCTTGAATTATCTTTTATTTCAAAGCCTTGACTGTGTACAATGCCAACACTTTCTAGACTTAAGAAAGCTCCTTTAAAATTTTTACTCTATACAACAGACAATCTGTCTACTTCACAAGAGGAGATTCCAATAAAAGTACGTCACTCCAATGCATTCAAGAATAATTGGCCATACATTAAATGCTTTATATCAACTGGTTGCATATTGACCGAATCTACAACAATCCCTGAAGATTTCGGCCCAGATAGGGGATCAATTTCTCATCCATTTCAAAATGACTTGGTCATGGTATCAACAACAGTTTCTGGCGAATAAACATATTGAACATGCCGATCATCGGGTTAGCACTCCTAGGATTAGAAATATGCCAAATGTCAATTAATTCATCGTTTATGAGATGATATGAAGTCATGTCTGAAACACCGATATTCGAGATTGCTTGTGCATTTTTGGCATTTTAGCACATTCAACAGAGAGCATGTTAGCTCAGTCATGTTGATTCTATCAGGGATATTGTCGATTCTATCAGGGATATTGTCGATTCTATCAGGGATATTGTAGGCTGTATTTGCAGACAAATATTCCAGAGTTCAAAATGTGCTAAGTACGTCCATTTGTCGATTTCATCGGCTGATTGATGGCTGAGTGATCGTGATGCTAACTCCTATTTATGTACACAACAAGATTAACTGCAAGCAGTTGATACAAAAACATGAGGAAATTGACCATTTTCTATCCTTTCTCTAAGCTTCCAGGGAAATTAACAAATTTTGCTGTCAAGATTTTTTTGTATTGTCTTCTTTCATTAGCACTCAATATTGAAGTGCTTGTTTGACATTATATTCTTTTCTCAAATTCAAACACAACAATGCCTAACATAACACACTACAATGTGAGAATAGAGTTGGAAAATATGAATTAAAAGCATATCAAATATAATTTTTTTAAATTGCTGAATTTGTTTTTTCTTCAAAGAACTAGCCACCTACCCAAAACAGTCCATGTGCCTAACATATCTGTTCCTTTCATGCATAGCTACATCCACCTTTCAACACTAGCCAGAACAAACAACCACAAACTAAACTATTGTGCTTCCCTATTCTTCCCCTCCCAATCCCTCATAAACTCCAACACCACCAACCCCACCAACAAAACTCTACCCTACGTCCCAAAACGCTACCTCAAATAGCACTGTAACCCTCATTAATTCACATCCCCTACCAACACCACCAACAAAACTCTACCCTACGTCCCAAAACTCTACCTCAAATAGCACTGTACCCCTCATTAATTCACATCCCCTACCAACACCACCAACAAAACTCTACCCTACGTCCCAAAACTCTACCTCAAATAGCACTGTACCCCTCATTAATTCACATCCCCTACCAACACCACCAACAAAACTCTACCCTACGTCCCAAAACTCTACCTCAAATAGCACTGTACCCCTCATTAATTCACATCCCCTACCAACACCACCAACAAAACTCTACCCTACGTCCCAAAACTCTACCTCAAATAGCACTGTACCCCTCATTAATTCACATCCCCTACCAACACCACCCACGGACTAATCTACCCTGAAACCCTGCTCAAACTCAAGTGAACATCATCCACCTACACAAACCAAAAAAAGGCTTCCTGCCTTCCTGCTTCTCAATGCAAAATCCCTCTTATTCCCCCCCCCCCCCCATTTCCTCATCCATTTCAAACCCCTGACATGACCGAACACCACCCATAAAATAATTAACCATGCCTACCTACTCAAGTAATACTTTACCCCCTCATCCCCTACCACAAACCATTCACATCACCCACCATCACAACCCACAGACTACCCTGCCTCCCTGCTCCCCACTCAATTTTCATTGTACCCATCTACTCCCCTGCTCCTCGATGCATAATCTGACATCACCCACAAACACTACCAACAGAATAATCTACCCTGCCTCCCAACTCAAGTATCATTAAACCTGTCTTTCCCTACCAGCCCTGAACATCACCAACCTATACCCCTCAAAAAATAATCTTTGTTGCCTTCCTGCTTCTCTATGCAAAATCACCCTTATCCCCCCCCCCCCCCCCCCCCACCTTTTCTCATCCACTTCAAACCTCTGACAGCACCCACAGACTTAACTACCCTGCCTCAATACTCCCCACTGAAGTATGATTATACCCTCTCATCTCCTACCAACCACTGACATCACCCACCAACGCCACCCATAAAATAATCTACTCTGCAACAATTCACATCACGTACAGCTACTGGTCACCCATCAATATTTACTCTTCACACCAGTCTCCAACTGTACGATGAATGCTTTGTGCAGGGAGAGGCACTCAGGTTCCCTCTTCCCTTGCTGTATCCTGGAGCTTCTATCAACAAGCCAAATCACCAGGAAGAAAATTTCCTTCACTAAAGCTTTGTTCTGACCAGTCTCCCTTGAAGAACACCTAAATAAAACTAGATTCTAAATTTCTTAACTTCTTGATTTACTGTCCACCCCTAAATCGATTCCCTCTATTTACCACAATCCAACAAATCTCTATCTACAATCCACTCATAAATCCACTCCACACTCTATCTACCCTTCATCCATAATTCTAATCTGTCTACCCTCTACCCAAAAATCTGATAAATAGCCACCTACACACTAGTCCCTAGATCATTTACCATCCATCCATAAATCTGCTCCACACATTTGCTCTAACTAGCCTCATCTACAACTTACTCTGTATATCCGTATCTGATATACGACTATCCATCCACTAGTCCATATTGTCCCTGCACCCATAAATTCGCTCTAGACTTATGCTGTATATACCACGGTCTGTTATTTTTCTATTCCCCCCCTATTACAGCTCTGCAATTGAATCCACTTGTTTTATTTTCCAGTCACAAGTCAACTCTATTTACCCTTAATTCACAACTTTACTCTGTCCTCCACCCACTAATTATCCTCCACCCACAACTCTACTCTATCTACCCTCCACCCACATCTCTACTCTATTTACCCTCCACCCAAAACTCTACTCCACCCACATCTCTACTCTATCTACCCTCCACCCACAACTCTACCCTCCACCCACATCTCTGCTCTATCTACCCTCCATCCACAACTCTACTCTATCTACCCTCCACCCACATCTCTACTCTATCTACCCTCCATCTACAACTCTACTCTATCTACCCTCCACCCACAACTTACCTACGAAATTACTTTATCTACCCTCTACCCACTATCTACCCTCCACCCAAAACTTTACACTATTTACCCTCCATCCACAACTCTACTTTCTTAACCCTCCACCCACTATTTACCTTCCACTCAAAACTCAACCTTATTTACCCTCCCCTCACTATTTACCTTCCACATAAAACTCGACTCTATTTACCCTCCACCCACTATTAACCCTCCATCCCCAAGTATTTACCTGGCGAGCTTGCCTCCACCTGTACTATGAAGGTCTTGTTCTGGTGGAGATAGCGGGGCCGGATGACCAGGGACGGTTTGTCCAGCCCGGTGAGGGTCTGATCCGCCGGCAGGTTAAAACTGTGGGTGATTTCTTGGCTGATATGGATCGGGAGAGAAGAACCGCGCTTCTTATCATATCCTGTTACCTGGTCTTCATCTGTCTTGTCCTCTGATGGGTCTGAGAGGAATATATGATAAATTCATCTAAGGGTGAAATGATCTTTTTCTCATCTAAAAGTTATGTTGAGGAGAGGATGTGTGATGACTGGCAGGATTGCCAAAAATGAGAAAAGCAAAATTTTCTGTATGAAGAAAGAGGTTCTGAAGAAAGGTTTCTAAGGTGATATAATATTATTACTCGTCCATGTAGTATACAACAGTTTAATAGTTAAACGTCAATATTCAACAAGTGTAATACTGCTGCACGTATGATGTCAAGAGAGACAGTTTTGGTTTGTAGGGCTGAAAGGGATATAATAATAATCGAATCATGAACATAACCATTTTTTTTTTTTTTTACAGTAGAGTAGTGAGTTGGGGTTTAACGCCGCTTTCAAGATTATTTCACTTATATCGCGGCTGCTAGTATTGTTGCAGGGAGAAATCCCGCAACACCATTGTGGCTATGCATTGCGGTGAAACATGCGAGCATCGGCTGGAACTAGGGAATGGTACTGCGCTGAAACTCAGTGTAGCATTGCACCCTAAGCTGACTGCATGTAGAACAGTTTTCTACTGCAGACAAAGATGCCGAGCCCCTGGTGGGATTCGAACCACGGACCTCTTGATCAGAGGCCGAACGCGCTAACCACTGCGCTATCCCGCCCCCTTATACAGTAGAGGAATCAAGGTTTCAGATTCCAGGCAACAGGAACAAGTATAAAAAGTGTTGAATGTGTTTGTATCCTATAGAATAAAGTGCATTCAATTTCATACATCTTTCGAAGTCTAAACTTTAAAAGTTAGTTAATTAAGTGATATTTACCTGGTTTTCCTTTGTTGTTCTGTTGTCCTGCAAATGAAAATATCAAAGATAAACAACTGTGACAAACCAAAACATCCTTTTTAGGAGTCAAACAAAAACTCAAGAACATTCAATTTCCAAAGACTTCACCATATCATTTTTTGAAGAGAATCAGGGGCTAGATTTTCGAAGCACTCTTAGCGCTAAGATAGTCGTATGTGCCATACATTAGCAATGACGTACGACTATCTTAGCACTAAGAGAGCTTCGAAAATGCAGGCCCTGGCACGTATTTCACAAAACCCTCTTAGTACTAAGGATGCCCTTGATATATACATATATATATATATCCATAACAATGAGTTACAATTACCTTAGCTTAAGGGAACTCTATGCAAGTGGGCCCAGGAGTTATAAGAAATTAAAGAATATCAACAGGTTACCAAAATTACTTCTTTTTTTATTAATTACTCACCATATGTCCTCTTTGAGTTAGGGATGTGTTCATCGGGTATTGGTAAGAAGGGTTCATGGGGAAAATCTGAAATAAAAATTTATGATTATTTGCTAACACCTCTAGATATTCTAAGAACAATGTTTGTGTAAAATAATCTTTGTTGATTTGCTTACAGATGATATCAAGGTTTAGATTTTTAAAAAATCTATTATTTCCCAATTACTAGGACTCAAAATTCTCAAAGATATTTGTAACAGATTCTTTGTTGATATGATCACAAATGATGTGAAATTTTTCTTTAGATGTTTCATTTCCCTAATTACAAGAACTCAAATTCTCAAAGAAAAATATAGTTAATATAATTACAAATCTATTATCCAAGTTTGAAGTATTGATTAAACAAATAATTTCAACATTTAAAAAATTCTCAAATTTTCATATAAAAAAAGCAAATTTTCTTTAAAAAAAAATCTTGAATACTTAATTTCAGTTTAGGATTTGCTTCTATTCATAGTATAGAGTTTTTAGAAGAAAAAATTATCTTATCATTGGATTTACTTTTTCAACAAATATAAAGAAGAAAAAAGTTAAGTTTAAATACTTACAAAACCCAATCTTTTCTCCTGAAGAAACTGAAACAAAAAGACAATTTCAGTATAAGTATATTCAATAAGTTGAAACTTAATTTCAAAACAAGGATAAATTAAATCATAAGTGAAAAAAAAAAGATTATCCAAACTTAAAAAATAAACATTAACAACTGCAATCACCATAACCCCTGTTGAATATTATCTTTAAAATATAGCTATTAAAAGAAACTTAACAGCAAAATATAAAATTCTCAAAACAAATATTAAATAAAAAACTACCTTTTATATCCTTCTCTGAAGCTGAGGTTGTTTCTGCAGAAAAAGCAAAAAAAAACCTTCAATAGTTATTATGGTCAAACAATAAACAAATAAAGCATTGGACGGTGGACAGTAAAAGACAGTGAATAGTAACAAATGTAACAATATCATTTTTTGGAATTACACAATCTGCATAAGTAAAAATTGTTTGAACTCTTTTTAGTAGAGTCAGATTTGAACCAACACCTTCCAAGTTGTTCAACGACCACCTGCAATCAGTGTTTAAACAGCTTACCATTCATCCAAGACTTTGACATAAGTCAAATTAACTTTAAATCAAATCTAAATTACTTCAATCAGTATTGATAACAATGTACTTCTTTATTAGAATTCTAGAAGTTTGATTGTTGAACCTGTCTTATTTTCTAACATTGTTTCAGCATAGATCAAAGTCTCTCTGAAGGCCACTGGCATTTCCTGATGGAGGATGGCTTACTTAATGATAACACCAATGGGTCATGTTTTATCTAACTTATAAACTGACAGAAACAACAAAAAAGTTTTTGATAAAAGATAAACTGGGGACATAGGAATATTGAGCTCCATCAAGGCAGGGGTACAACTTTTTGAGTAACAAGGGGTGCACATTTCTAGGGCCATCAGAAGTACCCCACCGACATTTCTAGGGCCATTATAAGGACCCCACTGACTTACTCTCAGTGGTAGGGTAGGTGCTGGTGAGCAAAGTCTCCGCTGTTGAGGTGGATGTTGTCTCTATAGTCTCTGACTGGTTCCCAACGTACTGCAGACTCTTCCGCCCGTCCGGCGCCCCGCACTTGTCAGGGTAGACGTCCCGCTGGTAGCTGTTATAGATTACGAACACTGACCATCGGAACTGGATGTCCCTCGGACAGTTAATGCACGCCGTCCTCAATGAAATCTTCTCATTCGGGTTGACTAGGTTGTTTTGGCATTGGTGACAACTGATTTTTAATCTGAAATGAAAATTAATATTAATCTATTAAATTATGTACTTGTATGATGATAATAAATTATTGACATTTTCACCACTTATAAGGTAGTAGATATAACTCATTTCTCTGAATGGATTTTCTAGGAAATATGATTCCAATTGCAAATTTTTCTCAGAGAGGAATTTCAAGGAGCTATACCGAAAATGCAGGATACCACCTTTCCCTATCTTTATAAGCTCACCTCATTATCTCATTCTCCTTATCAATGTCGATAACCTGGTCGCTGGTCTTGTTGCGACCGTCCGGCGTTGAAACGGTCAGTACAAAAAGAAACCTCCTCTCGTCCGTAAGTAAGAGTCGAACTGGGATGATCACTATCGGCTTGGTCAGAACCAACTGGTGCCAGTGACCGGTCCCGTAAGATTCAAACTCAGACCCTGATCGCTTCAACTCTGTGATGTTGTAGCAAGTTTGGTTTGAGATTGTCTGACATAGCCAGCGGAATCTGGAAATGAGAGTTGAAAGTATATAAATTTTCATTACCTACAAGAGCAATCGGCA
This sequence comes from Phorcus lineatus, assembly GCA_921293015.1. NCBI lineage: Eukaryota > Metazoa > Mollusca > Gastropoda > Trochida > Trochidae > Phorcus > Phorcus lineatus. Next base: position 5,864,260 of record OV121092.1, read on the forward strand.
AGGGCAAAAATATCACTTTTACATTGTGATGTCACGTTATTGACAATGCTTTGAAGTCAGTTTGACTATGACGTTGCGTTCCAAATGTGACAACGGTAGGTAAAACATGGTATATCATGGACATCCATATAACATCCTCTATATATATAAAATATTATTATCACTTATTTGACAGCAATCAGCATTTTATGAAATTAAGCTAGTTTTATATTATGATGTTTTAAATTAAATGTTACCTTTCTCTACTGATTTATTCTTACATCTTGATTGTAGGATTAAAAATGTTGATGTCATTGTTTGGGGAATAATGGGCAAGCATGGCCAGGTGAGCTATTGTTAGAGAAAGTTTTTTCTGAGTACAGGTTGTTTCTATCTAGACTTTTGATTAAAAGTCTTTCATCTCATAAAATCAAAGTTTGTGAATGTTAACAAATGTGATGTGCTTATCTTGTGTAAGAATATTGAAAAAATCGCATAGAAAACAATGAAGATCAACTTCTGCAAAGTTCCGCATAAAAGCAGTTACCTGATATGTGATTGGTTGCGATGGTCTGGGTCCCGTGACCTGCTCCCGTCCAGGGTTATCGTCTCTTCCCGGTAGCTGACAGACCTCCTCATCCCCCCCTCAATCTCGCTCCGCAGGGGGGACGGCACAATGTTCAGGTTCAACTTAGCATCTGTGTACACAATCTGCCCACTTATGTTCACCTGCAATGATGAAATCAAAATTAGTTTAAATTTTTAGGTTTTTATTTTGATAGAAACAAACCGCTACAGTATCTGAAGATAGTAAGGCAATTTTGCACTGCAACATTACCATAAACATGGAACTTCTTAAAAAAAATATATAATAATTTGACCCCATTTCAAATTCACTTTACTTGATGCCATATCTTACAAGAGGAACAGTAGCCGCACAGTTTTTGGTTCCTCATTAATTTAACATAGATAAATTCTTTTCAAGGGTTTGATATTTTACCTATACCCATATTCTCAGAGTTACAACAGAGTTTGGAAGACAATCTTTGTTAGAATGAAAATAATTGTCTCAAGACTACTCTCTGAGATGGAAAAACACTTACATGGAGCAAAACAGTGTATTCCCCAATTGGCAGGGAAAGAGGCGGAAGGATCAGTGTCTGTTTCTGGAGGATTTTTCGCTCAACTGGGACTTGAACTTCGACACTGGTTGAGTTGATGAAGGTCCATGAGTAGTTGACTGAATAGGCAGGGAGGGTACAGTTGACCTTGACCCTTGTCTCGATGTGAACTTGCTCAGACTTGAAGAATGTGAACTGTAGGAGGGAAATTGCAGATAAGTACAAATGAATATTCAAGTTGTTGAGAGGAAAATTGTTTTCATAATTTTTACAACAATGTTGTTTATATGACCTAAGGGAGGTAACTTTGGAGGAAAATCTGCATACCACAAAAAATAATATTTGTTCTTGTTTTCAGTTATTCATTTTTGATTAAGATGTCATGATCATCTCAACTTTTTATGCAAGTTTGCTCTTAAATAGATTCCCCTTTAGATCTAGCAGTCTTTCCTCTAAAGTCTTCTGCAAAAGATTTTCTATCATTCCCATCTCTCATGGGCATATTTACAGGGAGTATCAATTACTCATGTAAGTTACCTATGTATACAAGTATTGCAGAGCCACTCACCTGTTTAGTCTTGGAGCCGATGATGGTGACGACGGGAGGTTTGCAGACCTTGTTGAGTATGAAGAGTCTCATGGTTGTCGTCTCGCTACTAAGAAGGTTCTGGGCTGTCAGGTTCACCACGTACTCACCCAGTCTGGAGGGAAGATAAGAAATAAGTAACCTTACTCCCGAAACGTCATTGTTTGGCACTCTTTGATTCAGAGAGAAAACTATTCATTTGTTGTCACATTATCATAATAAGATATATTATTATTCTTAAGGAGTCAATCTTCATTCTGCGACATCAGGGTATTTGAATCTGCAGAATTCCTTCAAAAACCTGATTTATTACTCTCCCGTTGAAGATACCACCGTTTAATAAATCTACAAAGTTATTACACATTGTGTAATAACATCGCGTGTTGATTGACGTCACATGACGTCACAATCGTTAAACATGACGTCACAATGTAAGCGAGGCAATGACAATGGCTATCCTGGCGATCTGTATGATTTTTCTTTGATATAATTCAGCGAGTAATAAATGAAATACTAAACTCAGTCCCGTATAATTACATATTTATGACACATTACATACTTATGAAACTCGTGAATGGTATCGGTATCTAACTCGCTTTCGCTCGTTAAATACCAAACCATACACTCGTTTCATAAATATGTTATTAAACGGGACGTCGTTTAGTATTCTCTATATCTTTTGACGTAAAAGCCTTGTATAACCTTCCAATAAAATGACAAGCATTTAGCAATAGCAGCACTACCTGGATTACAAATCTCTTGAATTCAAGATACAAACTTCAAGCTTCCTCCATAATGAAATGTTATTTGGTTTGAATAAATTCATACCAAATATAGCCATGATTATAAAACCAGCAAATGAATAATAGATATTTTGAAACTAGTCCCTTGCTTCATGTACTCCAGGGCCTCCTTTCACAAAGCCCTTAGGTGATCATATGTCCCTAAGGTTACCTTAGTGCAATGTTAAAGAATGGGAGTTAAGGTTAACCTTAGTTAAGGTTGCTTTGTGAAAGGAGGCCATGATGTGGAATCTTTAAGGCTAGTTAGCAACCAAAAGACACAGGAATATGTTTAGACAGAAATCTCGTTAGGAAGTACTTCAATTCAAGTTTTCAATGCAGTTCCCTTATACCTTTCCCTGAATTTTTACTTACTTTTTGTAAGTATGTGTTACACTAGTATTGGTCCCAGTCATGGGTCGTGACCCGTCTCCGAAGTCCCAAGTGAAGCGATGATCGTCTCCCCCCCATAACAAGGCATTGAACGTGATTGGTTGGTTCACGAGGCTGTCGCCCTGCAGGTTCATTGTGAGACTCTCCACCCGGGCCATCACGTTCATCTTCAGCGGTGCAGACACTGCTCGACTGGCACAGTTGATGGCAGCCACAGTTACAATTTTCCTGCAAACAAAATAAAGAATCATCTTGCTCGATAACGGTGTCAGCTTCTACAGTTTTCTCAAAATAATCTCGTCATTTTCCATCCAATCTAATTAAAAAAGTTTTTTTCTCTTAAAAACTTTAGGTGTGGTATTATTAAATTAATGGTGGATAGTGAACGGTTCATCTAACAAAGCTAAACTGAGTTGCGCGTCCCGGCAGAAAAGACATCTGACAAATGAGACGGTTCGCTACATGACCCATGTGCAATTCTAAAACTCCAAACATGACAAAAGCTGTGCTGTATTTTGTGTTTTGCTGTCATTTCAAGGCCATAACTCAGCTGAGATCTCAAATTGTGAACTAGCAGAGCTTAATCAATGAAACATGCTAATTTTAGAACTTACTTTAATGAGATTGTAAAATCACATGAATAAACAACAACAAAATGTTACGAAAAGTTATTAAGAAAGTATTACTCACGGGCCAGACCGCTCGAAGTAAAAAATATGGTTTGGTTTGTTCGTGATGAGGCTGATATGGTCAAAGGTCCAGTTATAGTACTTAACACTGCTGGGGAGTTTTGGTTCCACCATCGCTCGATACTCTAAGTTCTCGAAGTTACCGATTACACTCGTGTTGGTCGTTAAATTCACTCCTGGAAAAAACAAAATTTGTAACCTGAGATTGTGTCAATGAATATTTTCTTAGGTTTACTCTTAAAAGATAAAATCTTTTTTATTTGGATTTTGGTCAAAGAATAATTAACGTCAACATCTTGAAATTTGTTACTGATTAACACTGAAGATGAGCTCATTATAAAATTGAGGGCTGGGAATATGAACACATTCCAAACCAATATTGAAGCTTTTGAACAATTCTTATATTGTGAATAATATGACCTGCTATTTTGCTAGCTCAGAAAATGTGCATAGATGTTTAAATTTATGAATCTTGGAATAAAAGATTTTTTGAAAGATACAAAACTTTCTGTCTTCCATGATGGTTTTGACTAATCAAGATATGAGGTCCAAATCTGTTATTTCACTCATAAGTGACCTTTCGTTGAGACGATGATCTACCTTGTATCTCAATGACGACGTTGACGTCCGAGTATTCGGACATTTCGCCGACCATGTTGTGAGCGGTGACAACCAGAACCTTCTTGCCGACACTGCGGTACTGGTGGCTGATCCTTGGTCCTGAATAACACACACAGACAGCGGATGTCAACATCCAAAACAAGAGACACATTTGTTTAGATCTTTTAAATTGTCATATGAGTGAACATGACTTCAATGGCCACAAGAAAATATTTTCAAACTTTAACCTTATTGAATGGACATTGACAAATAGAGATATTTATGGCTAAAAAGAAAATTATTGCATGCTATGTGTGTATATGTAACAATGTATATTTATAATAATACATATCTAAAAACAAACAAGATTCAACTTAGTGATAGTACTGTTAAGCCCTAAATCCCCCTCACCAAAAATATATTCCAGCCTTAAAGACAGCAAAACTGTATTTTTCCCAGACCGAAATACCCTACAACTGCAATATTGCCCAGCCCTTAAGTTATCAACATGCAATATTTGCCCAACCGAAAAAGTCATTCACCTACAATAATGCCCAGCCCTAAATGCCCTTTACCTGGATTACTGCCTTGCACTGAATACTGTTAATCTACAATATCGAATAGTGTCCAGCTTTGAATGCTGTTAACATGCAATACTGCCAAGTTTCAAAATCTTTTCATTACGACAATACTTACTGTAACTACTTAATGCCCCTCAACTACAACAGCGCAAGACCCCCCAAAAAACTACCCTAAAATATAGCCCGGTCCAAATGCCCTTACCATAAATATAGCCTAAACATTTTCAACAATGAAATGTATTTATTTAATCTGAAACACACCTGCATTGATAAGCTCTGTTTCATCTCCCAGGTGCCAATCAAAGGTGACGTTGGTTCCTCGCAGAAGCGTCACCTCAAATGTTATGTTGGTTCCAAATACGGAACAGAACTCCTCAGATCCAAAGGGTTTGATGGCAGGGGGCACCTGCACGTGGATGGGGTTCTTCAGAAGGGTGGTCACACTGCCAAGGGGGTTGGAGGCGGTCACTCGGACAGGGTAAACTCCCACTGGATCAGAGAATATCAATATTCATTTATGGAGAAATCATATATCTAAACTCTTAAAAATATCAAAGAATATTTTGTCCCTGCTTGGAATGATATCTACTTATAGAATGAACCATAGATATAGCTCATCAACCTGAAGACAAAGGTTCGAATCCTGGTCGTATTGTACCATAGGTGTTAAAAGAAGGGAGATGTAGTTTTCGTGTTTGGGGACCAGCAATTAAAAGATAAAAATAGGAAATTATGGATTAACAACTTCTTTATTGCAAAGCGATGCGACGGGGGGGATTTGGAATAAAGAAGTTGTTAATCCATAAATTTCGTATCGCCATCATACCAAATTCTAAAATGTCACTCAAAGAAGCAATTAAAAGACAGAACACCAAGTGAGCTGGTGCTGAATTGTGACTGTAGGGTTTATAAAGTAGTTACATATTTATGAAATAAATGTCAAAAGTTTGACCTATGCTCTTGTTCATGTCAAAATAGTCACAATTGTTAAAGTATATTTTTGCCAGCTTAGAAATCAAATGGCCTTATTTTCATGAAATGTAAGTAAATGTAGTCTTTTTTTAACCATTCTTTTTCCGAATTTTAACAAAAGGAATGACACAATTTAGAACTTAAGATAATACGTACAAAATAAAAAAACAAATAACTGGGTATGGGGTTTTACAAGCATTGCAGATACTTTATCATTTCTATAAGTTTTGCAGGTACTTTTTTATTTCTCATATTAAAAGACAAAATATTTATAACACCAACTTCAACAAAATAATAAAAACAGAACAAAACACAGTTAGCACATAAGTGTCAAGCTTTTTCCCCCGCCCATTCTTCCAAATTGAGTTTTAGGCTGATAAAATTCCATTCACAACAGGTAATAGGTCATGAATTACATTCAGTCATGGAAAATAGACATAAAACTGGGAGTTAGTAGGCCATTCCAGGCAGAACAAAGACAACCCTGGAAGCTGCAATACATGGACCCAGCAGGCTGCAGATACCGTCTACACTCTCAATATACTTTATTGAGGAGTTGACACAAAGGAAATCATATCAAATCTAGAATACTGTACTTCCCATAATAAATGTACAATTGATTTTTTATATTTCTTTGTTTCATTCATGGCATCAATGTAATCTAAATATTTTACAATATGACAATAATGGATAGCTTTTAAATAGCCCTTAATCTCCACTTGAGGACTAAAAAGTCTATGTGCCATTTCCCTGGTCCAACCCAGGCTGACATATAGTCGCTCAACACAACCTTTGCCAGGTACCCATTTGAACTGCTGGGTGAATAAGGGCACATAATTCAACGAAGAAATTTGTTAAGGGTGACAACAAAAGTCTTCATATAATATGTCAGTGCAGGGAATCACCCTTCAAACACCTATACAGCCCTTAGATCACCCATTCATTCACTGAGCTGGGTCCATTAGTGCTGAACTTCACTGACATCAGACAATCTAAGCTGACATAAGACCATGTGCCAACACAACTCAGAGCTGAGGTTCAGTGTTATATTTATTGCATTTATTCATTAAGGAAACATTTCCTAAAATTTGGTCATAAAATTATACATTATCATTTTTCAAAATCCTCAGGAAAATGATAATAATGCCTGATATATTTGGTATATTCAGGTTGAAATATCAAGGTCTGCTATCTAAAGTCAAACCACTACCAATCGGTCAAAGAATATTCTCTCATAGCCTTTCTTAAAGGCACTATAGCATCTTTTTAAGGATCAAAATAAAGGATTGAGAGAAAAGGAAAACAAATGGAAACAATTGCAAGACGATCTTTTATAATCAACACCAGAATTTTCAACCAATGAACATATTTGGATTAAGCTTATGAATCCATTTACCTAATATAAATCTTAAGGTGTTTACACTAAAATGGTTACATGCAGTTTTCGCTCGATACGCGACACCTCCTTCTATCACTAAGGATAACAAAATTGACTAATGAAATATTCTACCCTAAGAAGAACATATGTTTTACATAATTTAAATAAAATGGGGAAAATTTTAACAAATATCGAATTATTAATACCTTTAATACCTTTGATAACACATTTTGTTACAGGTAAGAAGAACCCTTCAATATATGATTATATGGCGAAACACTGAAATAACACGTCGTTATGAAACCCATGAAAATATCCTTCAACCTCAAATTGGATCTATCAACACATTTTTCTAATGATGGGTGAGGTTATTGAGAAATATATGCTAATAGGTAATACACTAAAGACTTTCTCATTAGCCTTGTTGGACGAGCGCTCTGAGTTGCTGACATTGCAAGGTTTATTACAAAGCATCATGCAATGACTGGAATGGTAATAACATATATACCTGACACAGGTCGTTAGTGATGAGAAATTTTGCAGGTGAAGACTGATTTTATATATTTTCAAACGTTAATTTTGGAAAAAAATGGCTGCGGATATGCGGCAATGTACATAAATTTAGATGGAGTGATAAAAAAGAAGGCTTGTGGAAAGTGATTTATTGCATGTTATTTTGGGTTTTTTGTTATGAAAGAGAAGCATAATGCTGATTTTGTAATTTTTTACATAATTGCAATTTTTAAAATTCTGGCAGCAAATCTCAGCCAATATGTCATAATTAAAGATTGAAAATATTGAGGAAGACTGAATGTGGAAATTGAACTTATCTCTTGTTAACATTTCTCTTTTAACTAACTAGTTTTGGAAATAATTGAGTAACAGAGACATTATGTTGTTTGTAGCAGAAAATCTTGACAATGCACATGACAAAAACTATTGTTATCTAATAGAACAAACATATCAGGGGAAATGTTTTTCAGACCAAGGAATAGGGAATATAACAACAATTTGTCATTGCAACCTTATGTCATGAAAAATATTATGAAATTATTTTCAGCTAAGGCGTTGCAAAATCAAAATTAGGAGACGTCATGAAATAAACCTATTTTTGAAACTTAATATTCAAGAATTTCTTCTCAAATTGTAAATTTGGGAATAAATAAATACTATAAGAATTTTACTCTCATATGTTAAAATCATTCTTTTCAAGATATCTCTATATTGTTCAAAATGCAAATATATATAATCTAGCATTATTCATGTGTTATAAACAGTATGACATGCCAACTCCTATAGTATCCTCAATCTGCTGATTACCTTCTGTGTACTTGTGCACGCCCACTCCCTCCATGATTCCACTCATGTAGGGGTTCCTTGTCCCGTTTGATATCTGTGTCGATCCGTCCCCGTAATCAAAGTGGAACATCACGTCAGACACCTCCGCGCTGGAAACGCAAAATTAAATTAAAAGCTTTATGATCAGATTTCTTTCATAAAATCTTTTCACAAGTTTTTCAAAATTAATTCATAAATAAAGGAACACATTTTATCAAATTACTCATACTGGAAGGTAACAAAACATTTTCTTACTAAAACGAATAATTTATCAATGAACCAAACCACTTTAACCCTTTCACACCTACAGACTAGAATCAGGCTTGTAAATGTATTTGTGTCTGGTTTCTTAAAGGTGAAAGGGTTAAAAGTTATCATGACATACTGAGAAACAATGAAAGAGAGAATGATTTATGAAAATGACCAATTAACCCCTGACATGTAGATCCTAGTTAAAGTGAAACATTATATCACAGATTTTGACAATGGAGTGTAAAAGAAATATACTAGCTTGATTTACAACCCCTCATTTCTTAAAAAGGGTACCAGTTAAAGACACTCTAACATGTTTTCTTGATAAAAGTGATCTTACGAAAAGGGAAACAAATGTTTCAAATTGCAAGAAATATTTTACAATAAATAAAAGAAGTCCTCAAACAAACATACCAAGTTTGATTGAGCTTCGAGATTCCATTTCCCTTATGCAAAACATTAAAAGATTGTGAACACAAAAATGGCACTTAATAAATGATAATTTCTTCTATGACTAAAGATAATAATGTTGATAATGAGATGTTGATGCTCTCAAGAAAAATAGATTTCGCATAAACTAATGAATAATTGAGAAAACTCAAAGAGATAAAATATTTGAAAAAGTACGCTATAGTGCCTTGAAATATTGATTCTACCATGACATCAAAGTATCCTTGCATTTGATTGGTTCATATCATCGTCAAATGTGCGTTTAAACTTCGAATACTTTCTACAAGTATGGAATCTACGTTTGAATCACACACACAAAAGTTTTATATCCTAATTTGAGGAATATCCATACAGAATCACTTACTAAGCTCTGAAGGTCAACTCTGTGTTGACCGCGACGCTGTCTTTGACCTTCAAGTAGAACACGGTCGTGCTGTCAATCGGCTCAATCACGTGGATGATGAACGGTAACTTCTTGATGATTGGTTTTGGATAAAACTTGTTGGAGATTTTCACCATAATTTGAATCTTGTCTGCAAGCGTGAAGGAAAAAGAGACACTGCTAGACTGCGGCTCACTGCAAATAGACATATACTCATATCTATAACTTAAATAACTTGTATGAAGAATTTTAAAAAATAATATTTTTAATGAGTGCTAAAAAACATTTACGAAAAAATTCAAGTTTAATCAATGTAACTAATGGTAATTAAGTGGATATGTGAACAAAAAAAAGTGGCGTTCTTTGAGGGAGTTTTGGAAAATTCATCTTTTGTTTTTGGTAGTTTTTTTGGTAGAAATTTTAACTTTTACAAAAGAACCGTTTCCTGAAAATTGGCCAACATAACCCAAACGGCTAGTTATTGATCACATTGGATAAATGTGTTTAAGTGAAAAACAGTAAACAAATTAAGCGTTGACATCAACCAAATTATGATTCTGGCACAAGAGGTTTAGGCATGACAAATTACAAAACAAATTAATTGAAATGCACTTGATTTTTTAAAAAAGTTGTTTTTCACAGGTATTGTTCATAATCCTTCATTTTATTTGCAAACTGATTGCCCTGATTTCAAAGTTGTCAAACAATTAAAAGTTGAAGTTCATAAGTTGAATGAATACAAAACAAAATTCTATAGAATAAATCAATTGATTTTTATGTAAAATCTATGGCAAATCTTCAGCTCCCTTCACAATATTTAAAACAAACAAAATCAAAGTGAAGAATATTTTCCATTCAGAGAATGGCTAATGGTAACATAAAAAATAATCAATTTTACAGATTACAAGAGAGAAAGTTTGATCAAATCAGGACTAATGCCAATTCAAAAGAATATCTCTGTCATTGGTACCTGTTTATCTCCATTGGTGCCAGACTTCTGTACCAATTCTCATTTTCCACCACTTCAAGTTCCCACTTGAAAACCAAATCAGCGCCTGTTTCCACGGTTACGTTGACAGACACCTTGGAGTTGAAGGCTATTATTGGTTTGGCGTTGGATGTTATTTTAATGCCAGAAATTGGTTGCCCTACTGATACAAGAGTGCTATCAGACATACTGGAAAACAAGTTAGCTGCTGTCACATTAACCTCATAATCTCCAACTCTGTCGTACACGTGAGATATCACCAGGCGATAAATCGGTGGAGTTCTCATTTTGCTGTTTGCCTGTTCTACAATCTCGATAACTCCGGCATGAGAGTGAGATGTCGTGTTGAATGTAGTTCCGTCACCAAAGTTGCAGAAAAGGGTGAAATTCTGTCCTCCTTGCACATCGACAGTGGTGTTGGCGGCGGTGCCAAGCGGTACCGGTTCTGAGTTAAGTTCTGTGTAAAGGATCGGGTACTGGACCAGAATGTTCAAGGAGGTTTCCACGGAACTGACATCATTCTCAGCCTTGACACTAAGAGTCTCAACTCCTGCTTTTCTGAACACATCGGGCCTCTAAAAGACAAAATTGGAGTCGTTTTGAATGAAGATAACACAAATTCTGTAAAACCAGTTATATGTATTCTTGAAAAGATTAGATGAAACTCATTATCCTACAGAAAATTATCATCAACATCATTGATTGGCTTTCTTCATTTTTAACACAGGCTTTGAACAGGTGTGACAGTTTGCAACATATCACCTGGAAAAACTCTGACAAATAACACATTTCTTTGTTATTCCTTCATTACTAAATTATTTCACTTTCGTTGAAGATTGCAACACACAGTCAATGATTATTGATAAGAAAAGATTGCAATATATCTTTTCAACTCAGCCCCCTCAGTATATAGACAGCCTCCCATCTGAAGAATTTATGATATAGTTGGGTATGTTGAAGGGAGGTGAGGTGAGTTGGGGTTTAACGCCGCTTTCAAGATTATTTCACTTTTACACCCCTTGGGCAGTTATTTCCTTTGTTTTATTTGAAGGTTATATGCCATAACCACCATGTGCGCAGTTGGTTATCTCATAACTACCATGGTCGGTTATGAGTAAGTACATGAGTTGAGGTTTAACGTGTTTTTCTAACATTTCAGATATTAAACACCTGTCTGTTATGAGATGTTCAATGTGTACAAATTGACTTGTAAAATTTTGAAATTTCAACAAGCTAGAAATTTAAGATTATAAAGGGAGTAAGTGGGATTCGAACCCTCTTTATTGTCAAGCAACACCTCTACCACTTGAGCTAACGAGGATCCATATCAGCCGAGGTACTTTTTGTTGTGTCATGTCTACACTGATTTCCCCCTATATATATAAGTAATAGGTTTTGTATATTTTTAATGTAAAGGGTCTAGTTATTAGCTTTAAAATCTAAAGCAGGCGTGTATTGTAAATATTCTATGTGACTCGTTCGGTCAGAAAACATAAAGCCGCAAAGTGTTAAAATATAACGTTTATAAATGCAATATATATGAATAATTTAGTTTGAAATTATTTAACGAATGTTCCGTGGGAGTGTAAGCCAAATAATGACCTGATTGCCTCGCGTTATGGCAATAAACTCGGCTCGGGCTACGCCCTCGCGAGTTTATTTGCCATAACCGCTCGGCACCAGGTCATTATTTACTACATATCGCGGCTGCTAGTATTATTGCAGGGAGAAAGCCCGCAACACTATAGTGGCTATGCATTGCGGTGAAACCTGCGAGCATCGGCTGGAACTAGCAAACCATGGGTGGTACTGCGCTGAATTTCAGTGTAGCATTGCACCCAAACCTGACGGCGTGTAGAACAGTTCTCTACTGCAGACAAAGTTGCCGAGCCCCTGGCGGGATTCGAACCACGGACCTCCTGATCCGAAGCCGAACGCGTTAACCACTGCGCTATCCCGCCCCCATGTTGAAGGGAAAGTGACAGGGGAAGAATAGGGTGATATAGGTATGTATATATACTCTGAAGGGTAGGGATGTAGAATTTGGTAGGGTGATATGATAGGGGTATGTTGAAGGGAAGGGATATACTTATATAATAGGGTGATATAGATGGGTATATTGAAGGGTAGGGTAGATGTCATAGTGCTGGGGTATGGTGATATGGCTTGGTTATGTTGGAGGTGGGTTGTAGTTTGGGTATGTTGAAGGGTAAAAAACGGAAAAAACCCATTTCAGACCCTAAAAACCCCCAATGAGAAAGAAAAAAACCCATTTCAGTCCCTTTACAAACCCCCATAGCCTCTGTTTGATTATACCATGTATGGATATACGGTAGTGTATTGGAAGCGTGATATGGTTGGGGTATGTTAAAGGGTAGGGATATAACATTTGGGTAGGATGATATGGATGGGATATGTTGAAGTTGGGTGATGTTGTTGGGTTATGTTGAAGGGTTGATGGGATAATCTGATACATTAGGGTGATGTTGGTCGGGTAGGTTGTAGGATAGGAATACATCATTGGGTTAGGGTGATATGGATAGGGTTTGATAAAGGGTAGGGTCAACTTCATTGCTCTTGGGTAGGGCGATATGGCTTGGGTATGTTGAAGGTCGGTGATATAGTTTGGGTACATTGAAGGAAAGAAATAAAGCATTAAGGCAAGTATGCAGAGATGGTTTGAAAATAGGTTTGTGGTACTGGGAACAGAAATTTGGTCATGTCCCATCAATGAAAGAAAGTACTCACAAACTGATTGTTGGTCGTACGGTTGCTGGTAGCATTGTTGAGGGACCAGATGTATAACACGTGTGAACCAGACTCGGTCCTGGCTGTCCAGTTGTAGAAGTGGAAATTCCTGCAAAAAGATTCACAGAATCAGATTCCTGCTGCATTAGTAACTAAAACACAGCCACACAGGATGAAATCATAATTAACTATTTCACTCTTATTTGGTTATGTCTTCTGCATTTGATTATGCCCTTAAATGCTGGAGTTGCCATCATACTTCAGTTCCTTAATATATTTGTGTTCAGCCATTCTGAGTGACAGATTACAGGAATCTCAAACTGGAACAATGATTATCATCCTGCCTTGGTTACTGGCTACAGATATGTTAGCTTTGAATATTCTGGGACCATCCTCAATAAAAGCAATAAAAGCATCAATATTTCAGGGGAATCAATGACCAATTATTCCAGGATTTGCACCGGAATTCATCGATTTTTTAGATGTAACTCAAACTTTCTTGAAACAGAGGGTAACCATGCAGTGAGTGTCCAATTATCAGGAATCAAATCTCATACTGATGATATAAACCATAACAATGATGATGATATGCTTGAAATAACAGGTCTTCTAATTTGCTGTACATTATTTATCATGATGAATATAACTATAACATTGATATCGATAATGATGGTGATGATGATGATGGTGATGATGATAATGATGGTGAAGATGATGATGGTGATGATGATGTTGATGGTGATGATGATAATGATGGTGGTGATGATGGTGATGGTGATGATGATGTTGATGGTGATGATGATAATGATGATGATGATAATGATGGTGATGATGATGATGGTGATGATAATGATGGTGATGATGATGATGGTGATGATGATAATGATGGTGATGATGATAATGATGGTGATGATGATGATGGTGATGATGATGTTGATGAGGAGGAGGAGGAGGAGGATAAGCTTCATCATGAGTTAAAAAAATACAAATTAGCCATACATTAAATCCCATAAGCAATCATTCTTTTCAAGAAGCTACTTAGAAACTGTATTGGTCTGGGATTCCTGTGAACTGAGTACAATTGAAATATTTGGTATCTCCACCTGAATTTGAACCTGTAACTTATGACATGAGAGGCCAGCACCCTAACAACACCACCCTCATACTGGACTATCTGAGACAACCACCTGTTACCTATGGCTTAAGACAGACCACAGAGAAAACCCACTGGATGAACACAGAAGCATAAGAAACACCATTTTCATCTGAAAAACATAGTTGTGGTTCAAGATTTCTAAAGTATTTAGAGCATAAAATTAATTTCTATTAACTGATGCAGTGAACCTAAGACTAAGTGATAGGGGAGCCTCGGAAATATGGGCCTAGAAATTAAATTTCAGGAACAAAATGTCCTCAAGAGAATCTCTGCTCTGTACTTGTTGCCCTTCTCTCCTTTTGCTTCAAAACATTTATCAAGTTTAATCGTTTATTTTTCCAATTTTCCAATTGTAGCCTACTCGGATAGGTTTTTGCTAAATGTAGACAAGTAAATTGAATGTTTTATGACACGCATTCTATCATTCTACAATTTATCAGTTAAATAATATTTTAGAAATTTTCCATGATATTTTTAATATATCTATTGCACACAGAATAATAAGCAATGTTCAAACACCATGTTGCAATAAAGTAAATCAAAGCAGAGTACATTCAGAAATACAAACAGCTTTCCTCCATTAGTGTCATCATTTGAAAATCAAACACTTTATTTCGTTGAATTTTTTTTTTAAATTTGGAAATGTTAAACATTGAAATAAAGGAAAGACGAAAATAACATTTTATCAATTCATATTACCTTCTATGTTCTAGAAATGATGAACAACTTCAGATGTATATAAGATGAAGAAAACACTATATCAATTTATATTAACCTCTTAAAGCAATTAATTAGATCAAAGTAAACTAATATGAATTTATATATTTTATCAATAATTTATATTAACTTCTTAAACTTAATGTTCTAGAAATATTAAACAAAGTGAGATGTAAATGAGAAAAAGAAACAATAAATTTATCAATATTAACTTTTTTACTCAATATTCCAAAATTGTCTAACACGTTGACATCAGAGTGAGATGAAAACACTTTTCCAATTTATAATAACTGCATGATTATGCCAAATGTTCTATGAAAATTTTGCAATGAAGATAAGACTAAATCAATTGATATCAAAGTTTTCAATGTTCTACAAGTGTTCAACAACTAAAATGTAAGATGAAAACACTAAAATTAACTTCTAAAATTTAATTTCTTTATATCTTTAACTTGAGATGTAAGTTAGGTGAAGATTATCGTTTGTAAAGGCTGAATATCTGGCGTCAGTAAATACCTTCATAGATCCTGGGTTGCAGATCAGATCTTGCAGACACAACACAAACACAAGATATCTGCAGGAAATTTTCTCAAATTATGAGATAAATGTACTACTTGAAGAATGTTCCTTTTCTACAACTCAACTTAAATTGCTTCAAAATCTTTATTCCAATTAATTAATTTTATCCTTATTTAGTTGTATTGCTTTTAGTTTAAAAATTTTATGGGAAAACATATTGAAAAATGGATTTATGATATAAATATATATTGTTTTAAATTAAACTATTGATTTTTTTTTTGAAAATTACATGGTTATGAATAACACTAATAATTTTTATAATTTGATAAATTAATATCAATTAAACTATAAAAAGTTAATCAAAGATAAATGTTCATTCACAAAGATCTCTCTTGAAAATAATTCCACAAGTATAAGGCAGAAGGCGCTTTTAGCAGACACAACATAAACAGAAGATATCAGCGGGTAAATTCTCCGACAGTACAGGCAGGTTTGTCAGCTGAAACTTGCCCAAGGCAATTGCCCAACAACATCCAACTGTATTCAGTAATCAGAGCTCGGATAACTGTACTATGATTCGCTCAAATACCAGCTGTACTCCATGTTTATTTTGAGCCTGCGAATCACCTTTGCTGCATGACAGTAAATTAACAAAATTACAACGCTGAAAACGGCCTGAATACGACGCCAACTGCTAGTTTGCCAGGCATGAATCCTCGGATTGCCATGTCTGCTCTGATAACATGACAAGTTAGAAAAACTTGCCTCGGGCAATTATGATAAATTCCTTAACTAGTTAATCAGTCATCACAGAGTTTTTTCTACCTTCTTACAAGACTCAACTGAGAGCATTGGTTTCCAGTTAAATGACAGTTTGCTACATGTTTTTTAACATCTTTTTCAAAGGAACATTTGTAAAATATTGAGGAAGAAATTTCTCTTTGATTCAATGAATTGTGTGAAATAAATTATGTGAACTAAAGATTGTTTACTTTCTAGGCATGATATTTACTATACTTTTTCAATTTGTCTTCCGTCATTATCAAAAAGGAGTTTTTTTAATTGTTTTATAAAGAAAATATAATAGGTCTAAATAGATTCAATTTCAGATTTTTTAAGACTAACTTATGAAAACTAAATCAAATTTCTTTGAATGTTTCAGATAAAAATTGTCTGAAAGGCCTTTCCAGGTTAATTGATACATATATAAATCTGTAAGGATTAGACATTGAGTGTTTGTCAAAAGACATCAGAAAAATCTCAAATTTACTCGCTGAAAAGAAATATACACAGATTTTAAGATATTAACAAAATGATCTTTTGGAACAAGGATAGTAAAATGAAAAATATCTCAAACAATAATCACTCTAATTGAAAGAAAATAAACAAACTCTGAATTTCTTTTTTTAAAAACTCAAGTGATTCTTGAAGACGAAAATGGTTCCTTATCCATCTTATTTACAAATAACATCTGGAGTGACTTGGAAAGGTAGACGTCATTTCTTGTAATAACAAAACATGGAAGTCATTCGCCTTGCCAGAGAGATTCGGCAACTATATACTTTTTGAAAACGAAACGTCTTCTTAGCTTAGAAGATAAACACTGGTAGTAAAAATACACATTGTAAGTAGTTATTTCTTTACCTTGGGCAGAAACAGAGCCTTTCAAAGACATCCCTAGAAGAGTGATAGCTTTAAATATTTATTCACTTAGATATTTCATTCATATGATTTATCCCTGAGAATTGAAGCAAATAGAGATAAAGCTATGTTTTTGTATATAAATGAAATAAATTAATGAAACATTTGCAGAGCATCAGCTTGAGTAAAATTCCTTCAAATATTTATTTCAAAATAGAAAAAATGCCTTAATATGTTTCATTAAAAAAGGACAAAATACCTTAAAATAGGGATAACTCAAATCCATATATCTTGTGAAAATTTAATTTTGAATTAAACTAAAGGAATGAAAAGAACAAAATGAAAGAATTGAAAAAGTAGGAAAATAAAATGAATGAAAAATAAATGAAGGGATAATAAAATTGTAAAAAACTTACAGGTAGTATCCGGATCCACATCCTTAGATTATCACACAAATTCAAAGACATCCAAGAACGAAGATTCCATGTGGTTGAAGCAAGGAAATGGTCTAGGGAAGACCCACTTTACATAAAGTTATCTCTAAACATGGCTGAACAACAATGTAAGTGTCTGCTGATCTTGTACTTCTCAAGAAGACAAATATTCTCCCCTGAATCTGTTTCACAAATAATGTGAATAAAATACATTGATAGGAGTAAAATGTCCATCAGTGTTGTAAGGCAATGAAATATGTATAGTTCCAGATCAATTTCACTTAATGAGAATCAAATAAACCTGAAACTGCTCCACGGTGTCAAGATATTCCTTAGTATATCAGCAGAGTGCCCCAGGACCACTTTCCCCTACAGAAGTAGTTGAGAGGAATACAGCACGTGGTCCTTATTGTGGGACTCCATGGAAACAATGCCTTCGGGTCATGGGCCCTGGCTGATATTTCATCCAATAGCTGTCGATTCACTGATACCAAATAAGGCCCAA
This sequence comes from Phorcus lineatus, assembly GCA_921293015.1. NCBI lineage: Eukaryota > Metazoa > Mollusca > Gastropoda > Trochida > Trochidae > Phorcus > Phorcus lineatus. Next base: position 5,882,471 of record OV121092.1, read on the forward strand.
GTCGTGATTCTTTTTAGCCTCGAATGTTTCAAGATGTAAGAGCAACTGGATCTGATTTGAGCTGCATAAAGCCTGGATGTGTGAGAAATGGTGGCCAGTTCCTCTACACAATGGAACAACTCTCAGAATTGCAGGAAGGGCGAGGTCATATCGCTGAGTGTCGTTTGGAAACCAACTAGTAAGTGACGTCACTTCGCAAAACGGTCCCAGCTTTGGAGCCAGTCTTTCTTAGCTCTCAAGCTCTCTGCCAAGAATTTGTTCGCTTTCCAAATAAATTCCATGCTCAGAATGCCGGCTTGATACGCCCTTGATGCCGACATCAAGTTGCGATGACCTCCTGGAATGAAGAAGTTCACTTCCTGTTCGACAGAGCTGAGTGTTTTCACAATAAACATGACGTGCCCTCCGGGTACAAACAACCCACTCCATGCTTCAAACACCCAGCCGACTCCCTCTCCCGCCATTTCACAAGTGTGAAGTCGGTGTTTAGACAAGTGAGCAACGAGACCCAACATTGCAATCTGGATCACCAACTGGTGAGGAAACCCAACATTGGTGTCTAAAGCCATATGGGTGCTTCGAGATGGCCAGCAGTATGCTCTATTTTCAAGTACTGGGATTTCTCCTCAACATCCAACCTAAACTTTATCCTCGCTGTTATGACACAACCTAGGATATTTGATCTCAGAATGATTTTTGTGGTTGGACGTTTCAAGGTACCTTTCAAGAATAAGTACCTAGCATTGCAATCACAGAGTCTGTATCACAAGCCTTACATCCGAGCCATGTGGCTTGTGGGAGCTACGTCCGTGATTGGGGGATACGGAATCACATCAATTATGTGTTCAATACATCAGGAGGCTTTCACTGCCGAAGCTGTCATAACACATTTCGGAGCATAATGAAAAACAGGCATCCAGATGTCATCCAAACTTTTTTTATGTTCAAAACTTTCACAATTTGCTTCATCAGCACTTTTCCAGTGGTTTTTTTTTATAAAGGGTAACTTGATGTCAGCAAAATTTTACATGTATCAAAATTACATCCTATTCAAATTTTACCTCTTACAACCAAATTTCTTAAATACATTATTACATGCATAAATACAATGTCAATAAATGGATAAATTTTCAAACAAAAGTCAATATAAAAAATTTATTCTTTAGTCCTTGAACCAATTTTCATCCAAAAAAAATTCACACGCCAATCAAAATAAAACAGCCACCTAAAGAGAATTGACTAAGGAGGTTGTTGAACTTTATTTCAAGTTACTGCACTGAAGATTCAAGAAGGGTTTAAGCAAGTTGTGATGAAAATAGTATCTAACTGTTGTTGCACACAAGTATGTTCTGATAAAACGGTTTCAAGAGTTTCAGGAAACACATGGTACCGACAGTTATTACAAGAGAGGAGAATATTTCTGTCAAGCTATCAAACAGGTGTCTCAATGTAGGGTCTCAAAGCCAATAATGGCAATTAAATACAACTTTCAGAAAATAAAAAAGCAATTCCTGCAAATTTAAGAACTCCAGTTGTTAAGTGAAGTTCAACCCGTCGGTGTTCAGCAATTATGAATTTTTTTTAAAATAATATACAAAAAGGCACCTTTTTGTTAGTTTCAATGATACCTTAAGTCTCCCTTTTGAAGTTTAATTGTTCTTGAGAAAGTAATATTAGATATTATCACCTGATGACAAATCTGAAAGTATCAGAGAAAAATTATTTTGACGCTGTTGCATGTTTTCTTAGGGAAAGAAAAAGATCTCCCAAAGAGGAAAACAAATGTCACCAGTCAATGTTTTTGTACGTTCGATGCAGCTACTGATCGAGCGCTTCCATACATCCCGTATTCAGGTACCCAAGCTGGGTGGATTGAGTGCAATTTGGATGAAGTGCCCTGCCCGAGCACACAACACAGTGTAAAGTCCAGGTCACAAATGTTTGGTGTCTCCACTTGGATTCGAACCCAGGCCATTTGGTGAGAGGCCACCATGCATAAAGTTTTGCCTATACATATGACACTATTTTCTACAACTATGCAAAATCAGATTGAGTTATGACAAGTTTAACCCTCTTAAGAAATAAATATATAGCTGGTATTCAATGTGAAAAAAGTTCACGAATTTTCAAAAAACAAACTTGTTAAGATTTATGTGGTATTGAATTTAATTTCATACTAATTAACAGAGGTATTAATGTCCTTTTTAAAATCCAAAGGGTCAAAAAATTAGGTAATTTCTTGAAGCAAATTTGTTGGATTAATTCAAGATTATTAAAATGAATTTATAACACACAAAATTTGGGTTTACTTCCCAAAAAACCAATAAAACATATATTCTGATATTTTGATTATCACAATTTCTATGAATTCTTTTTAAAAGTTACTTGAACAATATGACATCAACTACAAATCAAATCTTTCGAGGATTTTTAAATCAGCAAACATAACATCAAACTAAATATGTTGATAAAAATAAAAGACATCTAAAATGATGATTTCTATGATTACAATAAAATACAAATCAACAGAATCAGTTTATTACTAATTAAATAAATCAATACCACTTTTTATATTTCCATCCAATCTATAACAAACAATGTAAGCAAGGTCAAAGCACTGTTGGGAAAAGATCAAAGCTTGGCTTAATTTGAACACCATGGGTTTTAGCATAAAAATGTCTGCAACCAATGTAGAGGATACGGTTGATCATTGAAAAACGTTTGTCTCCAATGTTAAACCTGCCGAAATGGCTTCTATTGTTTGGTGCCAATTAGGCATCTCACCAGCCAATTCTTTGACACCTCTCAGATGTGAACTTTTGTGTGAAAACATTTGGAGCTAGTTTCATGTGGGCGAAATTTAGAAAAACAAAATGGCCTCCCAGCTGGTTCCCTTCCCATCTGTTTCTTGGTTTCTTCATATCGTAATGGATACTGGCCCATTGTAGTAAAGCAATTCATTAAGCGCTACAAATATGACTTTCTGTTCCTGAAAAATTCACTTATGGTCTTTAATAACCATATTTCATTATGAATATAACCATAATCACATTGTACTAATACAGATTCTCAACAACCTATACATCATAAAGTTCAATACAAGGTAAACATCCCCAGTACAAGAAAAACTAGCTCCATGGTCAACAACTGAAGACATCGCTTTGAAATTTTCAAAAATTAAATCAGTTCACCAAATCTTGTTTATAAATGTGATTTACCTGGAAACGAACAATTTCAATAACGTGCATGGAAATGGAATTCAAAGAGTCATCGTCAGATCTCAGTAAAGGCCCTGAACTTAGTCTCTAATAACAAACCCAATACTCAAAAAAATTACATATATGTTCATTCATTCATTCACTCATTCATTCATTTATTCATTCAGCCATTCATGTATTATTTCATTAAACTCAATGTTATCATATTCTCTATAAAACTCAAAGTAAACCTCAAAATTAAGTTTTTGAAGGGCATTTAAAAGTATCATACTTGATTTACAAAAGCAACTTCTTTTTGGAGAAACGTCACAAAATTTGTGAGTATATTTTTTCTCTTTTTCACCTGATGAAGGAGTAAGCATATATTTGGAAATGTTAAAGAAGTTGTTATCCAGAAAATCTTGCTGTTCAAACCTCAAAATGTAATTTAGTAAATTTTAATGCAACTGAATTCAAGAAAACCAAAATGGCTGCTGTGTCTTTGCTTATTGCAATATGGTGGCAATAATTTCCGTGGATCAGTTTCCGACCTACAAGGATTGTTTAGAGTCAGGATTTGGGTTACAATGGGAAAACAGAGAAGTAGAAACATGCGGGGATCAGACAGGGTTTGGGATCAACATCTCACAACACTGCCACTCCCAGCAATGGTGTAGGGGCATTTGAATAACAAACTGCGGAATGTGAGATCAAACCTAATTGTATGCTTGTGTGTTTTTTGGGGATTTAAATTAGAATTAATCTGTTTAATGATATAACTGAAGCTGTACTATATGTACCCTGAATTTTAGGATGGATATAAAGTTAAGAGTAATGGCAAATTCAGTTGGATCAAGTTTGGATCAAGTTTCAAAACAGCCATAAGGGACTAATGAACGGTAGCTTGTAAGAGAAAAGCATGGCTAAATAACATTCAGAATTTGTTAATAAAAAACCCCAGTTACTTTGTGTAGTTCAACAATGTACCATAGATCGTCTAATTTTAAGATAATGATAATAGTTTTCTGTTTCAGAAATTCTAAATTCATCTGATGACCCTGGCACCAAGTTTAATTGATTATCTAAGAAATGCTCCAAAAGTGAATTTTTTTATCATAGAAGGGACAGAACTCTTTTGCAGTCGTAATATAGATTTTTCGGACATTGAATGTGATAAAAGATTTTCCACACAATATAAAATATCCTGTAGGCAAGACTCAGTGACAAATTGTAACCTTTGTAGTCACTAAAGATATGCAATAAATTTGATCTTACTAAGATTGACCCTCAAACTCCTTTGAACTGAAAATCACATTAACTTCCATGAAATGATGATTCGATAAGAAGAGTTATGACCGAGCACTGTTAACCAACCAAATGTAGAAAAACAAAGTGCACTATCCAATGAAGACATTAGTATGCAGAGAGTAAAGAAAATTACAGGCATTCACGTCAAATACCCACAAATCTTATATTGTATCATGGGAGATCGCAAGCGTGTACTTTGTATGCTGTGGCATGTATTTGTAAGTCTTCTGACCCTTGCTTGCACTGTACGGTTGAAGAACTGGATGTTGGTTGGAGATGCGGCAAATAACCATAATGAGTGCTAAACAAATTGAATGAGGACAAGGGTTAAATCACCTCTTCAAAGAATCGGGGTTCATTTACAAGAAAACTTTCTAACTGGATGTCGATATTGGAAATCATTTTGCCCTTCCGGAATGCTGTTATGAAATTTGATGATTTTCCAATGTACTAGTTGCACTCGATTCAAAATGGCCGGTATGGAAATATGATACATAACTATGGTCACTTTTCAGTCATAATTATCAATCAGCTTGATAATAATGGTTCACAACCAGCCGTAGTGGCTTGTACAGCGGTGCAGAATCTCGCAATCAATCAAAACTGATGCCGATAATCTCTTGAATCTCGTCTGGGCTTTGTTCACTGGGCGACTAAACATGCTACAGAATCAGCCACGGCTTCCATAAAATATATGCACATGGCCACCATTTTCATGTAAAACCTAATAATGTTTCGGTAATCGCCTATCCACTCTACACATTTTGGGACCCTATCAAAGCATATTAGGTTATTTTCTATAGTACGTGCACCTAACCCTTCTAATTTGTGACTGACGTCAAAATGATCGAACTTTATCTGAATAAAGTTTCAATTTCACTGAGGCATGTACAATATGGTCGCCTGTACCTGAAAGGATAATTAATTCTGTCACATTAGGTGTCGATTTCAAAGTAAATCAAGGTGCCAATTCAAATATGTCAACTTTTTTAACCTTGCATACCTTATTGGAAAAAACTCCTGTATAGTACGTTTATCTACCAATGTTTGAAAGGAAAATTAATTCTGTCAACTTAGTTGTCAATTAAGATCAATCATTTGTCCATTAAATACTATCAATTAATTCAACATCAGCAATGACAGATTGACAAGGACAGCCCTTAACATGTATACTACATCAACTGGCACATTGAATAAATTTAACTCTTTTACTTTCAGGCATCAATTTCAAACTTTAAATAAACAATACAGAATAAAGTTTCAACATCACATGTGCATGTATATTTCTTTGTCCATTTCCTACAAGGTAATGTACGTGTCAGTTTAGGTGTAAATTTCAACATAAATCAGCCTATCAATCTAATTACTTGTGTGTTATTCTAAAATTACATGAAAGTATAAATCTAACCATGTTAATGACAACATGTAACTTCAAAAAGGAAAACGTTTAAACAAAGATGTGTTGATTTACAGTGAGGTGTTGATTGCCAATAAACACCTCAGGGACAACTATTTGATTTCCTTTTGCCAAGAGAACTAGTGAATGACCAATTGCAACAGTTGGATAAGTTCATGGTATAATATTCATAATCATAATTAATATCAAAGTGATCCACGTTTACCAAACCTTTCTTTGCAGTGTCCCAAGTATCAAAAAACTCATTTACTTACAACTAAAATATATAGAATCACCAAATATATTTCAATAATGATTTATTGAAACAATGTATTGACTAACAGATTATCATCATCATTGATGATGCAAAATATGATAGGTACAACCATGTAACAATAATTGATATCAACTATATATAACAAGCTAGACTTCATGAGTTAATCAAATTTAAGACAAATAAATCACAAAAAGATTTTCCATATATCACATTAAAATGTCTGCCAGCTAATACAGAGAACTTGGTAACATGGTAATTAAATGAAATGAACACTGAAGTAGACGTTTACGTTACCCATGATGCACCAGGTGTGTTAGTCAAATGACACCTGGTGGTCTGTTTCTTATAATTCGTTCAACGCCAATCTCGGAGAAATCACTTGCTGGGAATCTCAGATAAATCCTTAATCAAATCATTTTATATCCTAAATATACCATTAATTTAATATTTAAAAATTGAGCCATTCATCTAGGTATAATTAGATTAGATTCTAAATTCTACAGATTTTGAGAAATAATTAATTAATCTCTGATACATACAACTTAATTCATAATATATATTTTCATTGGTGGTTGATAAAAAAGGAACTTTCATATTCGATAATATGCTTAATTAACATTTCATTTTCAATGGTTTCTGACTTAAGTCCAAGTGAATCTCTGTTCTTCAAGATAATCATATCATACATCATATAACACTGATAATTATAGGTAATAATGAACACAAAGTATCATATCATATCCCTTTTAAGAAATATTCACACTTACTGATTTAAGTATGCGTCCATGCAATGTCAACTTTAATTTCAAATGGGACAAGAAATCTGTATATTTTCTTCATTTTTCTTCAATAATTGAAACCGTTGTGATGATAAAGCGTAGCTGAATAAAGATGGGAAATTTTGGTTATGGCTAGACTTATTTAGTATGTCAGAACTTTCAGCACTAGAAAAAGTAATTTATTTTTGTCAAAGACACTAGATTTTCATAAGAAAACAGGTAAATGGAATAAGATGGACTGAAGAAGAAAAAGGTATGAGAAAATTTTACATTTAAGGCTTTAAGGTAAATTGAAGGATGTGATTATAACATCATATGCACTAGAGAATATGGTGGACATTGTCGAAATTTAAAATCTAACTCTTCCAGGTAAATTAGAGGTATAATTTCTATGAATTTCCAATAAATACAATTTGAGATCAGTATGCAAAATAGATGTGGGAATATGAACATTTCAATCTAAGAAACTAAGACAGTGAAGGGAAAAGAGGTCCACTCATTTTGAAACATTTCACAAAGTCACATGAACTGGGTCTCTTAAAATAAACTATATATATAGATATATTTAAAAAAATATTTTGACAAATAGTTTTCCATAAACCCTAATAAGAAAGTTAATCATTGTTTGCTTTTCATTTATATATATATGAGTAATAGATAATATTGTATGATGACCAAATTAACAGACATACATACTACGTATACTCTTGTAAAATGTTGTTGACCATGTATTTTTCATATTAAAAATACAATAATTACTAGTTTTGAGCACAAGCATTAGTGATTATATTATCTTGCACCTTTCTGGATTAATATTGAACATTATAATGAAGACAAAGAATTAAAAAATTGGCGGGAAAAATCCTTAGCTTAAAGGTTGTGGAAAGGGTAGGTGTTTAATACCTTTGGATCAAATCTTTTGTAGAAAGAGTTTGATTTTTAACACAGTTGACTACATTTGCTCAAACTGGACCAAGTTTAAAACATAAAACTATGATTATTAATCTTAGGGGTTAGGAAAAGGTCAATCAGATTTTTGACTTGCACAACGAGACAATTCATTTGATAAAGGACTGGTAATTAAATGAGAGCAACTTGTACCGCATGATAAAGATTTGATAAAGAAACACTAATTAAGTCATGCACAGATGAAGCGGTACAATACGATAAGAGAACGCAATGAATGGAGGCAGACATTTTCAAGACGCCCATTCTTACACCAGAGAAGAACTGACCTTTAAAACATGGATACACTAAACCATTGCCGCCAACACCCAAAGACATGTTATTCCACATAATGGCGCCAAACAATGCAAGAATTAACCATCTGTATCCGTACAGCCGGTCACAACAATGATATAAATCAAGATACAAATAAATTAATATGTAACTTACTTTTCAAGTTTTATCGCTGTCAATCCGTCAAGACGGAGCGATTTGATTGGCTCCTCCACAGCGATGTAGGATTGCAGTATGATGGGGCTGCCATTTCCTTTTATGGTCGTGGACACTCCGTAGACACCTGGGTAGGAGAACGCGTGTTTCCAGCTGGCGAGAAAACAAAAGGGATATGAGAATTATGTGGAGTAAATCTGTAACCTGCAAACCCACTGGGCACCATTCTTTTACCCCCTCTCTCCAGCTTGCTAAACAATGGAAACATGAAACTCAGATATACTATTAACAAGGGATGGAGGACTTGGTATGCTTGCAGTATGCCTTATAATTTCCAATACATGTTCCACAAATTATGTTAAATGTCTTTGAACTTTTTCAATATTGTCCATGAAATAAGTTTAGGCAACACTAAGTCCAATCACTGGTATGACCTTTCAAGTCTTAAAAGGCTTCAAAGTACTTTAAATATCTGAAACCCAAAGATGAATGCAAAGATGGTATTATAGTTTAAGACAGATTTAATAGGAAATAGCTTAAAAGGTCCAATTATTCAGTTGCCACCCAGTTTCTGAGTAACAGGTGCTTGTCCTTTGACCTTTCTCCTTTGACCCAAGGTCAACAGGTTCAGGTGTCAGGTAGATGCAAGGTGTACATCAAACAGCTCGTGAGCCAGGTATTAACGATGTCAACAGAAAAAGGTACAGGTAGAAAACTTAACCTTATTTTCAACGCAAAAAGAAGGAGAGTTGTAAATCAGGTCAAATTTGACATTTTGAACACACAGAACAGTTTTGTGAACTATTTTGATGAAAAACCTCACTTGGAAAGAGCATAATGAACACAATCCAGTTGAAAAAAGTTATTGTTGAAAATATTTTGGTTGTTTGAGATTTGACAATATGACAGAAAATAGCACTTTTCATTTTAAAATAGAAAATCAAAAAGAAGTGAAGCTTTTTTATAAGTCTATAAACTGCAAAAGGCTTGCCACATAAGGGTAAGCATTGATAGACCAATGAATTTGATATTTCATTTGTAAATTTGTGGAATTTTTGTCAACATCACTATTACATCACTAATATCATTTCATGCAAAAAAAGGCAGATTGTGTATAGAACTGTCCCGTCAACATAGGATTAAATGAATTCCATGTTGACAATGATGTATGCAGTGGCCTCAAGAAGAAGGCAATTACATGATGTAGAACATTACAGTCATCCAACAGGGAAAACAAGCTCTACAAGACAATTACCTACTGAAACAACTTGTCAGATCCTTAACCTTTTACTTACTGATAGACCACATTTGAATGAGAGAAATGAACTTAAAACACACACATGATGGAAATACTGATCATGTGTAGAATATTGTATATGTGTGTGTTAAATATAATCCATCAAGTGAAGAGAATAAACAAACTTTGTATCTTAATGTTTAATCTTAATATAATTCATCAAGTGAAAAGAATAAACAAACTTTGTATCTTAATGGTGTCTTTTGGGAATTCTGTCTTCTTTTCTATGGGTCATTCCATTAATTTCAAAGGGTAGAGCCCATGTTACACATCATTTCTCAACCATGAAAAGTGTTGTTTTAAGCTTTCTGTCTTTTGGGAATTCTGTCTTATGGGAAGATACACTTTAGAGACACGTCTGACTTGCGGCAGAAGTCTGATTCCTTGTCTGTTACTCAACATATATTTGTAGCTTTCATACCAATCATAAACCAAAGCAGCCAATAAAATCATTGTTTTCAGCATTCTGTCTTTTAGGAATTCTGTCTTATGGGACGATACCTACCGATGTGGCTTCATTCTGTCATTTAATTACATTTAGTCTATGGCCTGGACTGTATTAAAGGACTTTATATGACACTCAGTCTTCAAGCAGAGGAAGTCAATGTGTTCAACCTATTAAGTATTCATATGTATTTGTTAATAAATTGTAGTGCATTCTTCATGATTGGGGTGACTAATATGTCTATTTCATTATTGCAAGACATAGTCTATTGCAACCTACTATTAAGATAGCAATAGATAATATTTGAATATTCATATATGTATATATATTAAAATATAATTCAATTTCATCTTTTTTATACATATAACCATAGAGTTTGGACATTCTTTTTGATATTTTGATAAATATATAAATATATTTATATAAAAACAAATTACAAAATCCACAATGGTTTAGAGTAGTTTGGTCTTGTTACAAGTGGGGAAAGTGCTCAACATTTTGAAAGTAAAATGTATTTATATATATATATATATATATATATGATAATTGGAGTAATGCTGGCTATGTGTCATTTTTTTTTTCAATATATAATACTGTATACTTGTGATCTCTTTTACAAATATTGTCTATTTATTTAGTATATTGACAATATGATTTCTTAAGTTCATTGAGCTTCGCTGCATGCAGAAGTGCTCTAAACCCAATACAAAGTTGCCAGTCTGGGGATTCGATCCCAGACTTTTTAATCTAAAGCCAAACAGACAAACACTGCACTAACCTTTCGCTTGCAAATCACCCTCCCCATAAACGTAAATGTGAAGTAAAATCATATACATTCATAAGTTCAATGAAATCAACATACAAGTTACCATTGTGGAGATTTAAACCCAGGACTATCAATTCAAATCCAAACAAATCATCAACTGCACCATCACTTGGTTTTGGAAAAATTCAATCAAAAATATAATTACATTAGTGATAACTGAGTCAGCTAAATAGCAATACACCCGAATGTGATGATAATAAAAATCTTAAAGTACAATGTGAAAGCTAACAGTGTCATGAAGCACCTGACACAATTACCCTGCTATAAATACAACCTGTGTGAATCACCTCCGTAAAGTGGAGGGTGTTAATTTCCTGCCCTTCTCCTCACTGTTATGAATTACAATGTAAGTTTCGTTGACATTGATACGAACAATTCTAAAACAGTCTATTGTAAAATGACAACATAATAGATTAGTTGTATGTCGTCCTGGTGTTTCAGCCCATTACCATATTTGGTCTGAAAACTCAAATGCATATACAATGTAAATTGCAATGATGCTGAAATGTACAACACAATTATACTTGTCCGTGTTGATAAATCATATTTTCATATAGTTGCAGGATAACTAAAGCCATAGATGCATGGCATTTGTTAAATAATGTACAGAGAAAAATATGATTTCAAGATCTTAAAGCTTCCCTATTTTTCAAGGGGTATAGGTAACTCGGGGTGATTTGGGGTTACATGCCGCTTTCAAGAGTATTTCACTCATATCAAGGCTGCTAGTATTATTGCAGGGAGAATTATTGCAGGGAGAATGCCTGCATCACCATTGTGGCTATGCATTATGATGAAACCTGAGAGCGTTGGCTGGAATTAGCGAACCTTGGGTGGTACTGCGCTGAAATTCAGTGTAACATTGCACCCAAACCTGACTGCCTGTAGAACAGTTCTCTACTGCAGAAAAAGTTGCACAGGCCATGGCGGGATCGGACCACATGCAGACCTCTTGATCTGAAGCCAAACCACTAATTCACCATCCTACCCCTGCAGCAACAGAATATGTATATGGATATGTATATGAAATACATGTTAAATAATAATATGAGTAAATACGGTAAGTGCAAGAGCAGGGCGTCATGCTGTGAATCATGCCTAAAACAATGCATAATGTAAACACCGTATAGCCAACATTCGATATTAGTCATTGGGCTGATGTGTTTATTTTCAACTGGTGATTAATTCACATCAAACCAGCCATCTTACATTTTTAATTTGGAATAATTCATTGGTTTTAACCCAAAAAAGTTTTAATTTTGAGGAGGAAAAAACGGTATACAAATCAACAACTATTGAATCATTGAATTTTTGGTGGTTACTAATGTTAGTGTATATTTAGTGTATGATTTATATAAGTATGTTAAATAGTTCATATACCTACAAACTGAGTTAAGAAAGTGTAAATAAGTCATAAAACCTGATATGTGTGGTAAAATAACAAAAGCTACTTTAAAGCTCCGAATACCTTTAAAAATCCTTATCGCTGGTATCTCATAGCGGCTATTGAATTAAATTGCCACCTACATGTATAGTAATGTGATTCGGTCAGGCAAACGAGTACTTTGCACTCGGCTAATAGAATTAGATAGCTTAGTTCCTCTCACAGACACATAATTACAACTGTGAGTTGACCTTCCAACTGGAGAACTGATCAATGTTTTCACTTAACTCATTGCAGTTTATTGAATATTTTGAATTTGAATACCTTTTCAGTTGTTAATAAGGAGTTCTTCATATGAAATCATTATTTTGACACTGTGACGGCTTGAACTTCAAATGAATGAATGAATGAATTAATTAATTAAATTTCAACTCATTCAACTTCATTAAACTATACGAACTTCTTAATTAACTTCACTCTTTGATGGCTTGAATTTCAAAAGTTTCAATGAATGAATACATCAATCAAGTAAATTTCAACTTATTCAATTTCATTAAAATGTACAAACTTCTTGATTATATAATTATAATTGATTGTTATTTTCATTGATTGATTTACGACTATCACTTGTTGCATACTGGTATTTCTCTAGAATTAGAAATAATTCCATTGTGACACATCACTGATTTAACTTCATCTATGGATTTCAAATAATTGATCTCAACGCATCCCTCTTCATTCTTCATATCAATGCACACCATCAATTTTGTCAATTTACCGTGGACAGTATCTAAGGAAATTAATTAGCATTAATGTGATTTGATTCATTTTCTATTAGCTAAAGTTTCCTTTCAATCATTATCTGAATAATGGTCAATTGAACAATCATCTGACTACTTATTCATTAGCCATCAGAATGTATATTCAATATTTCTTTGATTGTCAATCAGATTTTCAATCAAGTAAGTTTTGTCAATTGTCCATTGAAAAATGATTATTATTTTTGTAATTTGTCTAGTTTGATATAGATTTTCAATCTAAGAATCACAAGATTGTCAATTCAATTTTTTTAATTATCACTTCACTTATCTGGAACTGTCAATTCAAAACCTTTGGATTATTAAATAAAAAATTTGTTGATGTTGCTTTAATCATTTTGAACCCAATAACTTTGGATTGTCAATTCAATGATTTTGGACTATCAATTCAAAAGTTTTGGTTTTTCAATTCAGTATTTTTAGATTGTCATCATATCAATTTTAGATTGTCAATTAACATTGTGTTTTATCAAGAATTCAATATTTTGCAAGTCAATTGAAATGTTTTGACTGTCAATTAAAACATTTTGTACTGTCAAATCAATGATTTTAAATATCCGACTCAATCCTTTTGAAGGGTCAATTCAGTAACTTTAAAATTGTCAAACAATAATTTTTCAATTGTGATTTAAATGATTTTCGTTTGACTATTAAAAGATCTTGAGATCAAATGAATAATTTTGGATTTCAAATAAATAATTTTGGATTTCCAATTGAAACAATTTTAGATTATCAATTAAATTACTCTGGATTGTCAAATCAATTACTTTGGATTTTCCAATTGAACAATTTTGGATTGGAGATTAAATCACTTTGGATTTTCAACTAAACATTATTGGATTGTCAATTCAATACTTTGCATTGTCAATTGAATGATTTTGGATTGTCAATTCAATGATTTTGGATGGTCAATTCAATAATTTTGGATGGTCAATTCAATGATTTTGGATTGTCAATTCAATGGTTTGGATTGTCAATTCAATGGTTTGGATTGTCAAGTCAATGATTTTGGAATGCCAATTCAATAATTTTAGATTGTCTATTCAATTACTTTGGATTGACAATTAAACGATTTTGAGTTTCCAACATCATGTTAATGTTTTCCCCGTGACAGTTTCAATTTGTCAAGTGCATGTTAAGACAAGCCATGTTGACCAACCATCGGAACCAATCGATGTACACATGCAAAGAGCTCCTTAAAAAAACATATAACACACCGTAAAGAAGCTATCAATTTGGGCAACATGTAGTCAGCACATCTCAGATGAGTTTGTCACGACATGAGAAAGAAGACAATGGTTTCTTTTGACTCGCATCCAGCCTGTATATACTGTACAAAATAAGGAACAGATATTGCAATGATTGAAATTGACAAGTTATGAGTGCCAGTGAACTAATTTTTGTATGTAGCAACTTTTGTATGTATTAATTTTTGTATGTAGCAATCTTTGTATGTATCAATTTTCGTATATATAGTAATCTTGAAATTGACAAGTTATGAGTGCCAGTGAACTAATTTTTGTATGTAGCAACTTTTGTATGTATTAATTTTTGTATGTAGCAATCTTTGTATGTATCAATTTTCGTATATATAGTAATCTTTTATTTTTGTATGTAGTAATGACTGAATATAGTAATACTTGTAAGTGGTAATATTTGTATGTATAGTATTCTTTTTATGTGGTTACCTTTGTGTGTAGTAATTTTTGTATGTAGTTACCTTTGTGTGTCGTTTTTTGTATGTAGCAATGATTGAATTTAGTATAACTTGTATGCAGAATTTTTTTTATTCATTGTAATCTTTGTATGTATTCACTGTTTGTTGTAATCTTTTTATGTGGTAATGATAATAATCTTAAGTTAATCTTTGTATGCAGTAATCATTGCATGTAACTCTAATAGAATGTAGTAATCTTTGTATGAAATAATAATTGAATGTAGTAATTTTTGTATGTAGTAATAATTGAATGTAGTAATCTTTGTTTTTATAAATATAACAGAATGGAGTGATATTTGAATGTATCAATAGTTGAAAGTAGTAATCTATGACTGTAAAGTAATAGTTGAATGTAGTGATATTTGTATGCAGTAATAGTTGAAAATAATAATCTTTGTATGTAGTAATAATTGAATGTAGTAATCTTTGTTTTTATAACAATAACTGAAAGGAGTGATATTTGAATGTATCAATAGTTGAAAGTAGTAATCTATGACCATAGTAATAGTTGAATGTAGTGATCTTTGTATGCAGTAATAGTTGAAAATAGTAATCTTTGTATGTAGTAATGATTGAATGCAGTAATGATTGAGTGTAGTAATATTTAATCGAAGTTATTTTTGTGTAGTAATCTTCGCATTTAGTAATATTTGTATGTAGTAATGTTCACACGTAGCAATAATTGAATGTACTAATCTTTGTATGTGTTAATTTGGTATGAGATAATCCTTGTATGCAGTAGTTATAATTGAATGTAGTAATCTTTGAATGTGATAATTTTGCAGGAAGTAATCTTTGTATGTAGTAATCTAGTAATCTTCATATGTAGTTTTAAATGAATGTAGCAATCATGGTATATATTAACAATTTAATGTAGTAATCTTTGTATGTGATAATTTTGCAGGAAGTAATCTTTGTATGTAGTAATGAAATTTATAGTAATAATTGAAGGTAGTGTTCATTTTTGTTTGTGGGGTACTGAACAATTAGTGAAAAAGATAAATGCTTTTCTCTTACCTTGTTTCATTGAAGTACTGCTCGACTTCTCCATCAGAATAGTTCACTGTTACCACAATCCCTGAGTGTCTACCCTGTAACAGATAATAAGGTAATCAGAATAGTTCACTGTTAACACAATCCCTGAGTGTCTACCCTGTAATAGATAATAAGGTAATCAGAATAGTTCACTGATACCACAATCCCTGAGTGTCTACCCTGTAACAGATAATAAGGTAATCAGAATAGTTCACTGTTAACACAATCCCTGAGTGTCTACCCTGTAACAGATAATAAGGTAATCAGAATAGTTCACTGTTACCACAATCCCTGAGTGTCTACCCTGTAACAGATAATAAGGTAATCAGAATAGTTCACTGTTAACACAATCCCTGAGTGTCTACCCTGTAACAGATAATAAGGTAATCAGAATAGTTCACTGTTAACACAATCCCTGAGTGTCTACCCTGTAATAGATAATAAGGTAATCAGAATAGTTCACTGATACCACAATCCCTGAGTGTCTACCCTGTAACAGATAATAAGGTAATCAGAATAGTTCACTGTTAACACAATCCCTGAGTGTCTACCCTGTAATAGATAATAAGGTAATCAGAATAGTTCACTGATACCACAATCCCTGAGTGTCTACCCTGTAACAGATAATAAGGTAATCAGAATAGTTCACTGTTAACACAATCCCTGAGTGTCTACCCTGTAACAGATAATAAGGTAATCAGAATAGTTCACTGTTACCACAATCCCTGAGTGTCTACCCTGTAACAGATAATAAGGTAATCAGAATAGTTCACTGATACCACAATCCCTGAGTGTCTACCCTGTAATAGATAATAAGGTAATCAGAATAGTTCACTGTTAACACAATCCCTGAGTGTCTACCCTGTAACAGATAATAAGGTAATCAGAATAGTTCACTGATACCACAATCCCTGAGTGTCTACCCTGTAATAGATAATAAGGTAATCAGAATAGTTCACTGTTAACACAATCCCTGAGTGTCTACCCTGTAACAGATAATAAGGTAATCAGAATAGTTCACTGATACCACAATCCCTGAGTGTCTACCCTGTAATAGATAATAAGGTAATCAGAATGGCTCACTGTTACCACAATCCCTGAATGTCTACCCTGTAAAAGATAATCAGGTAATCAGAATAGTTCACTGTTAGAAGAGAAGGCATTATATTCCTCATAACTGTTTTATATACAGTCACAACTCGTTAACTAAAACCTGATTTAGAACAACTAAAAAAAGTGATGACTCTTTTACAGTCCCATTATCACTTATGTGATAAAATAGATATAGATAAGTAATGATTTTTTAAAGGTAATAGGAATCTTTAGAGATGAGTCAACTGTAATGGTATACATAATTCCCTGATAAATGAAAAATAATTATATACTTTCCCCATTACTGTTAACAAAAGTGTCACAGCCAGTGCAACTATACCTTTATCAGGATGATAGGAGGATTAAATATCACAAATAACTAAACGACAAGAATGTACATAGATAAAAATACTTCAAGCTGAAGTATAATAACAATTAGTGACAAAAGCTAAATGGGTAACTATATTTTTTATTGAATCTTGTAACAAAATACTATGACATCAGTAATGAATATATTTATATTTTTTTGTATAGGTACATATTGTTAAAAAATCATAACTGTCTAATCCTGCCCATTTCCAATACAGACATGCGAGAACTTGCATTAGATGTAGCGTACATTGAAAGATGACATGGTTTATACCATTTTCATAAGGAATTTGAAACACCTACCCTCGCTGGGTTTTCACAAACTCATGATTGTGAAGAAAGCAGTACAGAGCTGAACGAATATCTACATTAAGCAATAGAGAGATGAATGAATATGCAATGCATATTTTGATAGATAGAATAAATGTTATATCCTATTGTCATATGGTTTTTGTAAGATTTCTTACAACCACCATAAATAATAAATTTAGGCAAAAAGGTCAAAGACCTGATTTTCAGAGAATATAAGATCTCTCAAAGATAACCTTCAAGAAATCTGAGTTTCTGATACTGGTCTCTCTCCTACATATCTAAACAATTTCTTTAAAATTTCAAAAGCAAATGTGTACCAAATGAACATCAATCTAGTCTCAAGAGCCTACTAAATTGAAGTTATTTTCCATTGATAAGCATCACAGGAATTTCATAAATGTAAAACAGAAGTTACCTTCGTTGTTCTGTAATGTATGCACACAATCAGTTTGCCACATCTACTTGCTGCCAAGTAGATATTTTTGGATTATTCTCTTTTAAAGAACCTATCTTTCCTGCAAAAGACTACTAATAATGTTTGAATAATAATTTTGATAAATGTCACAAAATTCCAGCAAATGTTCTCTCCATCTAGACCACATATGTTGTCCTGAAGACTAACAGACAAACACAGACCTTCCAACTCTGAAGTACAATATATGAATATAAGTAATAATATCACTAAGATGTAAAATAATGATAATAGTTTAATTTCCACCAAGGCTTGTTGTGAAATGAGGAAATAAAGTTCAAGAAAATCTGGGTACATCTCAAACCAAGCATATCATCTACTCACAAGCAAGGTGAAATCCACTTCTTCATACGTCTTCACTGCCACATTGTGCTCGATTCCAATCTCAGCAGGTGCCCTTTTCTCAACTATGACCTCTCGTTGCTTAGAAACAGAATCAACTGAAAAAACAAAGTCAAATCTTGGTTAAGATGAAACAGACTTGGACAAACAGTTCATACGCCTTCCTTTCCTACAAGCTTTTCAAGTTAAATATCCGTGTTGCTGTGGAACAATGGCGCCACACCCCATTCTAAAATTACACGCTTCCTATTTCTTTCCCCTACAGACACTTTCACCTTTCTGGATCAGCCACGTGGCTCTTAATCCACAGATCTGAAAATTGGTCATACATTCCATGCTTCACACCCATTATCACCTCCACATTCATGTGGACTGGTAGTTAAAGGCTTTCCATTAATTGTGTTATAGTTTACATATAACAAAGCTTTATGGATTTACATGTTGAACAATGAATGTTATGTGCAGGATGGTTGAAGGTTAGAAATTGCCATGAAAGAAATATTTCAGAAATTCCAGACAATATTTCTTACTTGCATTTGTCCGTCTTCTAATGAAAAATAGTAAAATTTACCTCAGTGATTTGTTAATATATAAGTACATATAATACATTTCAGAACATCAAAAAAGGTAAATTAATTTAAAGATATTTATCTTTCCTTGACAAAAACCATATTTTTCTAATCAAGTGATGTAGAAATCGTATATTCCAAGAGTGCCATAGCCAGGATGGATGATAGTTAAAGACTCTCACATACCAGTAGATAAACATGGCATTTTTCAGAAAACAGAAATGTTCAACTTATATTCTTGAATCTTTGGAAAAATATTTGTATTTTTTATGTTCCAATCAAAACAATTTATATCGTATTTAGGAGGTTACTAGAAAGACACACATTTTCTCATGTCGACTGTACGTTCTCTTGCAGAAAGCTGAAGGATATATTGCAAAGCCAATTCCATCTGTTGATAAGCGATAAGGCTTGTATGCAATGCAGATTCTCTACATGTTAACATGCCTAATGTATTTCTGTAAATCATAAGTGGCATCAAAACATCAATTTGTCTCCTTGCCATTCATAAACATACAAATTCTCTGGAATGTGATTCATATATATATATATATATAGATATCAATGAAATCTCATTTCTTTCTTGTACAATGTATTTTGGCATTTTACAGGCTTTTAACCGGCTTTTTATCAGAGATATGAATTGTTCAATAATTGTAACATTGGTAAAAACAATTTTCAAAAAAAAAATAGGCAACTATATTTTTCTCTCCATGATATTTTATTGACAAAATCTATTGATTAAGTCATATTTTTCTATAGTTTCTTCCATTTTATATATAAAACAACTACTTTTTTTAAAAAAGGAAATAATTTACACCATACTCATTTTCACATTTCAGAATACTAGACATTTTAGATCATCTGATATAATTAATAATATTAAAAACAAATACTAAAACAAGGACTAATTCCAAGAATAAATTTTAGAATCAGGTAAAAGAAACCCAAAATGTTGATCCCTTTTCAATGAACACAAATTCATAGACACTCAAAACACAACAATTAATTACCACACATCATTGAAGAAATGAATATAACAATGTCTTTATATGAATAAAAAATTGCATATCATTAATTGGTACCCGATATTGCCTTTTAGATAGACAAAAATTCCAAAATAACCATTTGTAAAAGACATTTTAACTCGTTAAAATACAAACACAATAAACTACCTTTTCAGCTATTAAAATTCCATGAACTAACACAAGAACTGCCATCCCTTTGCAATGTACATCCCATCTGGAGAGACACATTACACAATCTGGAATAACCACGCCTCATGAAACACAAGCGACCTGAAATCAACATATGTAGATTTCTGCCTTTTGACGTCAGCTTTCTCATTCATAACTGAGCGGGAAGAACATGAAGACATGGCGGGAGGTATTACCTTTCCACTTGTTTATTCAGAAAATACTAGAAAAGTCATGAAAAAGGTCTGGAACAGCTTTGAATTAACATGTTAAGAAATCCTGTCATCGTGAATCTTGCGTCACTTTCCCTCCTCTCAAGATTGGCCATAAGTGGTGTACATTGCGCTACAAATCTTACAAGTCTTCTTGTCTTGAATAATTCATTTGGAGATACACTGATAATAAACATTTTGAATCTTTTCATGAGATGATAGTCATGCATCTTTCTCTCATCGATTAGAATGTGTCTGATTTAAAGCAATAAACATTTTGAATTTTTTCATGAAAGGATAGTCATTCATTCTTCTCTCAAATGTGGCTGATTGAAAGGAAATGTACATTGTTTTCATTTGTATTTTGTTTTAACATGAATAGTTAATGCGTTGATATTATGAGTATAAACAATTTGAATTTTGATGATGATGCAGATGTATATCTTGCAACATGGTTTCTGTCTTCTTGAGTAAACATTTTGGTCTTTAGGCAATATCAGACAAAGTCATGCATTTTATTCTCATTGTAGCAAGTTTTTGTTAGTGATATTATTTAAAATTTGCCGTTCATGAGGAAAGTTTTTATACCATATATTTGTTAAATAGGGCAAAACAATCTATAACAATACCCTATTACCCATAGATGTTAGTTTAAAGTCCTGAGTATTAGATCTGCCATTTTATGTGAACCCCTTAATCATCAATCATCAAATGTGCCTCATCACTGAACTCATACAAGTTACTACTAAAATCTCATTATTTCTCCTTAGCATTTTCATAGATATTATCTCCATTAAACTGCAACTCTGTGTAAACTCCTGTGTATATATTGTATAAAGTTTTTACAATTTCTTCCTTTGTAGCGCCTTGAGCAAGCATTCAATGCACAGATACAGGCACATTACAAATATCCATTATCATCATTATTATTATGATATTATCAAGAATTACAAAAACAATTCCCATGGCTTTACCGAAACCATGTACAACTGTTTTAAACTTGTTTTTCAGAGGGGTGGTCTACCTTTCATAACAATACATTTCGGCGAGTTATTTGAGTGAAACATGCTACTGAACCTTTAAGTACAGGTCTGGGCCTTAATCATCTTAATTGATGAGCACTGAATGTAAATGCTTATTCTAAACAAGATGTGAGTAAGTGCAATAGATAATATGGGACAAATTTTCTCTCTCATCAAGATATTGGCTGTAATAAAATCCTCCATATTTTCAGACAACAGTCAACCCACACCAAGAGTTTTCTTTAACTCTTCCACCTTACACTAAAACATACTCCTATTAAGTACGTGTCACTGTGACCGGACAGACATCCACCTTTCAACTGTCAAGGTTTGGTTTCTTTAGAAACATCTTAAACCTTGTAAAAGTGGAGAAACATCAAGTTCCATGGCTATTTACCTCTTTAATTCAGTTTGAGTATTTGCTTACCATTCAAAGAACTTTGGTTTTCTTTCTGTCATTTTGAGATTGTCAGGGTTTTTATTCTCTCAGATGAACATTTATTCCAATAAAAAGAACAGATGCTATTGTAGATATCTGACATTTCATTCAAATGAAAAGCCCTTGTTAAAAATGAAGAACAACTAGGTTCTCACCCAAGTTCCTGATGGTGAGATTGACGGAGTAGATTCCTTCTTCATCGAAGGTGAACTGTGCCAGAGGAATAAGCGTTTCCTTTTTCCGACCTCCAGGGAAGGTCCACCTGTAGATACAGTCCTCCCTCCTCATGATGTCACCTGTAATCATCGGTCATCACATGGTCAATCAAAAGCAATATAAAAAGTTTGCATAAGTTATCTCAAAACACATTGGACATGATTTCAGAGAGATCCCTTTATCCCAAAATCTGACCTGGTTCAGTGGAAAACACCCTTATTCCAAAATGTGTCATGGTTTGCAGAAGAAGCCTTTATTACAACATCGAACATTTGAAGATTAGATTGTGGAAAGGGACAATTCCATCACTTTGCTTTTTGTCCCTAAAATGTTATTGAAATTTGTTTTTACCATTGAAACAGTGCATGAACAAGTAAATCTATCAAAATGACTGTAGTTATACATAATAATCATAATGCTTCTTTAGTAACAAGTTTACATCATTGCATCAACTGTGGTAAACATATCTATGAGAAAAAGTTATTATTATAGTTGATAGAATTACAAATGATATTTATCCATTTTCTTAAATTTCAAGGATAAAGAAATTTCCATTACCTTCTGCTTTTGCGACAACCACAGTTTTCTTTCCCGGCTTAGCATGACCTTGAACTTTGATTTCAAATTTCCCAATTGGACGCTGAACAGTGACCTCAATGGAGTTTGAGGCATTGGACACATTGTTAAAGGCATACACTGTCACAGGAAACACTCCTGGCTTTGTGAAATTGTACGTCACATCATAGACATGTGATATATAGATAGATCTCCTTGAATTTATCATATATTTCCGACTTCTATAGAAAGTATATTCATATTTTCTTCTTCCTTGTCCAAAATCAAATTCCAGATCAACCATGCACTCACATTCAGGTTGGAAACTGAATGAACTCAATTCATTTACAATTTCTCCTCTCGATTGGAAAGTGCACTGGATGAGTTTAATCTCTTTTTCAACTCTCAACGGCGTCTTCAGGGTAACAATCTGATTGCTAATTTCATTGAAAACTCTAAGAGAGATGGGAAATTCTCCTTCGCGTCTAAACCTATGACCTACAGTTGATGTAAGATTTCCTTTGGTCATTTTGATTCTTGTCTGATCATGAAAATTCCATGAAAACGTCACGTCTGATCCTTCTTCAATTTGAGCCGAGCAGACGACTTCCTCTGAGACAACTGCATGGTATTCTGGGAAACAGGAAACTGACAGTCCATAGATTGCAGTCTGGACAAGAATCGGAGCAGATGTAGATACAGAATTTATCAAGTTTGACGCATTAGCAATAATAACATATTGTCCAGGTTCATGAAATGTGTAGTTCAGGAGAAAGGATCCTGAAATGTTCTCCAGAACATTCTGATCCTTGTCCAGAATTGTCCAGACAACACTGAGGTTGACAGAGAACTTGTGGAGAGCAAGATAAACCTCTGTGGACTGATTCACAACCGTTGTTCTCTCGAAGGTCAGTTTTGGACTTGACAACTCCTGCTGGATGACCAAGTCCTCCCTGAGGTTCATGGTCAGGTAGCTGTTTTTGCTGGAGATTTGAATTCTTGGTTTGAAGGTTCCTTCAAGCCTGTAGATGTACTGGAACATGATGCTCAAGTTGCAGCCTTCACCATAACTCGCGGTCAGAGCAAAACCGTCTAATGATTGCTCATCAAACAGATTCAGAGTTCCGTTCTCAACTGATCTGTTCTTCTGTTCTCTCAGCATCATCTCCTTCTCCTCGCCTATCCCGAAGTTAACGCGGAGGAAGGTGTGTTGACGAGCAGTCGTTTCAACGGTAACAAGAAATTTAACGGGTACATTGGTTCTGTAGATGTTGGTGTCTTCTTGGAGGTCAAAGGTGACATTGCAGAGCTTCTTCTCCATGACAACCTGAAAAAAATGAAACTTGATATAAACATCTCATTTGCAGAAGAAAAATGTTTGAATGCAACCACCTAAAAATCTTGAAATTTCTGTTAAAACTAATGACAGTTGTAGGTATCATGCCATACACGAACATTGATTTACATATGTCTGAGCTGTGAGAGAACTTTTGAAAATCTATGGCATCTTTGCCTCCACCATTTCTTCATACTCTAAAATTTGTTATAGCTAAACTTTAAACAATTATACTTACATTGCATATTCTTTTTACTACTATTTCAATTTCAATTTCGACCTCTCTTGTCACCTTATACTTGCTTAATGTTAATCATAAAGGTAGTTATTCAAGAAAAAACTCTTGTCACCTTATACATGGACGAAGAGGTCATAGATACATGATAATAAGTTGTGGAATACTAAAAATAATTGGTACCCCATATTTGAAACTGCATAATCCTTTCAATTTAGACATCAAATGCAATCTTGATTCATATCTTATTGAAAAAGCACTTCCGATATTTTGCATTGTTTCACATCTCAGGGCCTATTAGAACAAAATCTCCATATTTATTATTTATGAGGGCAATCATTTTGGGTCTAATATTTTTTAAACGATGCCCTTGGGCAAGATATTACTTTTTCATTGTGACGTCACGCTAAAAACAATGCTTTAACGTCACAGTTCGCCTATGACGTTGCATTCCAAATGTGACAACGGTGGGTAAACGGCCTTTTCCTTTGATTTCGCAATTTCTGTAACAAACAGAATATCATATTCGTGCCTATGACATACTATGTTCACGAGACTCATCCCTATAAAAATCATTACATCCCTCGCTCTCGCTCAGGAAATACTACTATTTAGACACTTGTGTCATAAACTTAGTATGTCATGGACACTCATATAAATAGAAAATATTTATTTAACGAGCGAAAGCGAGTTAGATACCAATACCATTCACGAGTTTCATGAACATGTAAAATGTAAACGGGATTGAGTTAAGTAATTTGTTTATTACTCGCAGAATTATATCAAAGAAAAATCATGAAAAATCGTCAGGATAACCATTGTCGCTGCGCCACTAACATTGTGACGTCATGCTTAACGATTGTGAGGTCATGCTTAATGATTGTGACGTCATGTGACATCAATCAACACGCGATGTTATAACACAATGTGTAATAACTTTGTGAATTTATTAAACGGCGGTATCTTCAATGGGAGAGTAATAATATCCTCTACATAATTTCACTGTTCATCACGCACATGCACACTACTACTTTACGATGCTCAAGAGCTGTACAGGAAAGTACTCCATTATGTGGAGATATTACTCCATCACATCAATCTGTATCATGTCCTCAATGTGCCCTAACAGTCTCACAGCCATATATGAGCAATTTACTACCAAATAGGAAACAAGTGCCTCCACTAAATGACACTCCATTAGGGACAGGATGTTTAGAAGAAATAACCTCCCATTTATTTGCAGAGGCAGAATGCACTGAATAAAGTTCCACCTTCCTCGGCATCAAACAAGATTTTGAACAGTCTTGGATATCTAATACAGAAATATCCATAGAGGAATATGAGTCAAAGAATGAATGTAGTCTCTATGAGATGTTTTACAGTTTCCTAGAAAACCTGAGGGTGTGTTAAGGGTTCTTCACAATGACAGAAGAAACAATGACTCAGACCAAAAACCTTGATTATCAACCAATTGAATTCTTCTGGAATAACAAACAAGACTTGGTTATCTAATACATGAATATCCACAAAGTATGAGTAAAAGTATGACTGTGGTCTCAATGAGATGTTGTAGAGTTTCCAAGATTGAGGTTTTTAGGAGTTCGCCACAATCACCCAAGGAAGAATGAATCAGACTAGACTAAGATATAGTTCCTGAAAAAAAGATTCACCACAAATTTTGTTCTCAATATTTGGTATTAAAAAATATTGAAAAAGGAGTCCTGTACAATACTTAATTTCAGGATGAGGCAACTAGACTTGCCAACATTTTCTAGACGAAAGAGGGCTCCTTCAATATTTTGCCATAGGTCTGGATGACAGAATAGAATCAGACCAAAAACCTAATAGAATATTAACAAATTGATTTCTTCTGGCATACCAAACAAGATTTTCAACAGTCTTGGTTACTTAATACAGATATATGGATAAGGAATATGCGTCAAAGAATGAAAGTGGTCTCATGTTGTATATATTCCAAGATGACAAAATGTACATTTGTTAAGGGTTCTTCACACTGACCCAAGGAAGACTGATTCAGAGCATGAACATTATGATATCTAAAAAGAAGTATTTTTTGATGAAATTAAATTTGACGGGACATTCCTGTTTATTTAATCCCGCTAGGGCCTCGGCAACTTTGGCTGCAGTAGAGAACTGTTCTACAGGCAGTCAGGTTTGGGTGCAATGCATTCGTTACATAGAATTTTAGTGCACTACCACCAATGTTTCGCTAGTTCCAGCCGATGCTCGCAGGTTTCACAGCAATGCATAGCCACAAAAGTGTTGAAGACTTTCTCCCTGCAATTATACTAGCAGCCGCGATATAAGTGAAATGATCTTGAAAGCAGCGTTAAACCCCACCTCACCTCACCTGTTTATACTAATGTGTAAAGGGTTGCTATAGCCAGACACATCATTGGTGAATCGTCTTTCTAGATTATTTTTTAATTTTTGGATATTCTATCCAAACTTATATTCTACCTAAATAATTTTAAGTTAAAAAATACAGCAGGTAACTGCACATAATGAAAAATCAAATTCAATACTTCAACAAAATGGATGATAAACATGAACAGAACCATTTATCTATATGTAAAAATCTTCCACAAATCACTCAATCTAATAGATTAAAGAAAATCCTTCAACAAATGGTGAATAAATATGAACATAAATATTTTTCTTTATTTCTCAATTCTTCCACAAGTCATCCGATTTAATACTTCCTAGAAAATCCTTCAACAATCGTGATCCAAGAAGACAATTTTGTCTTTGACACAAAACATCTGACATTTCTTCAATAACGCTGCCAATAGCTTCTTCTGGTTGGCATTTAAGATAAAGTTTCGCTGCATGTTGGCTTGTTTATGCATGTGTATAGCGCAATCAAGTGCAGCCCCCGAGGACCTTAAGTCATAGAGTTATTGTTTTACCGCCTTCTTAGAAAACATCCCTGCACAATCATCAGATAGAGATTTCATCTTGCTGTAATGTCATTGTTTTTTCTTATCAGCTTCCTTCCCTTCAGTTCCTGCAAACTTTATGATCTTGTTGATTTTGAGTATTTGTTTTAAGGTTTTTCACTATAATTTTGATTTTTTTTAAGGAAAACCGATACACAGAATCCCGCTACAAAATTTTGTGGTTGATGAATATTTTTTATTGTTAAAATGCTATTCCTGCTATCTTTATGATCACTGTTTTCACTTTTCCTGTAAGAAATGGGTTTTCTTTTATGGTTCTTTTTGACATTTTTAAAGGAAAAAGAGATATATGCAAAAAAATCCTCTTCCACATTTGGCTAAAGTGATGAATAATATTTTTAAAATTATAATGCTATTCATTCTAAAATTTTACACATGAACTGTAAACTGAATAATTTTAAGGAAAATTTTGTCTTCATTTACAAGGTACTGATTTTGCTTTTCTTCTTGATTTTGGACACTGTTAAAAAACAATGTGTATAGCAAATAACTTTTTGTAACCTTACTTTTTAAGCAAAACTATCTGTGTCACTTTCACAACTTAAAATCAACCTTTAAAGTAGACTCTATTGTAAAAGATCCCATTCCTTTAACCTTTAAATTTCAATTAAATTCTATTTTTATTTCAAAATCGACCCTGATCTGCCTGTCCCCAAATATTCTTAGCTTTTTTTCAGGACAAGACTGTTCTTCATTATTCATTTCGTTATGTTTTAAAAGTCCTGTAAAACTTGAAAAAGCATCAATTTGTGGTTAACATTCCACTGGAATCTGAATTTCTAATAAAAAATAATTATTCACTAAATGAAATCAATTTAATTCAGATTTGAAAGCTTAATATTCAGTTCAAATTATGATTCAATATTTCATACTTAAAATTTACTTTGACCAAATATAGCTAATTACAGTATATGTCCTTTAATGACTAAAACAAAAGTGCTGGGGCAGCATTTTTTACAGCAAGATGTTGAGAGCCCATGGTATCACTATAGCACTATTGGCCAGATGGCAGACATATGCCTAGAACTGAAGAAACCAGGATTATTTATTTAACTGGTGCAAAAAAATAATTAAAGCTCCGACCAGCTCCCATTCACCTTTACCTGGTGCCACTGACACTACAAATACTAATGGCACAACAAATAATATTTTCCAAACAACAAATACCAATTCAGCGTTGATTGTGCCCATCTGGTGAAGAAGCTGTTGTCCTGACAACTATATCTCTTATCAAAGACAATCCATTATTATCACATTCTTGTAGCATATTGTTTATGGTGTTCACTGCTCATAGCATACAGAAATAATAATTTGAGGTATGGTATGTATGATAAGTTTACCAAACATATAAGAAAGCTATCCTCAAATCTGTTCTTTGATATTTTCAGAAATGTTGCCAAAATACCAAAGTGATTCAGATGAATTTGTAAGGGAAAAGTCACTGAGGTTTAACCAGGACATTCAAAATTAATCTTAAAGATTCTAATTCAAGTTCAGCATATCTGAATATAGAAAACACACCAATTATGACAATATAATAGTACCGAAACATCTGGATATATATTGAATTTAAAGAAGCAGTGGAGGAAGTAAACCTCTAAGAAAATTTAACTAAATATGATAAAAAC
Organism: Phorcus lineatus; assembly: GCA_921293015.1. Classification (NCBI taxonomy): domain Eukaryota; kingdom Metazoa; phylum Mollusca; class Gastropoda; order Trochida; family Trochidae; genus Phorcus; species Phorcus lineatus. Next base: position 5,911,321 of record OV121092.1, read on the forward strand.
TTCAAGTGACTCAGAAGACAGTTTCTGAGAGTGTTCAAAACATAGTTACTTGCACAATGATTTGTACAAACAGAACATGTCTGTCTATGATATCCAGTAACAATCCTGAAGAAGCAGACGAAAGAAAGAGGATGCCTTCCAGAAAAGGATTTGTGGAATTACTATCTATTCTAACCTATTATTTAACATTGAATTCAACCGACTGTTACCTTACAATCAATTGTAAGTTTTTGTGGAACTGGGTGCCAATGATTGTAACTTTACAACTGTTTAGTGAAGCGGCACCCAGGACCCAGGGCATGTTTTAGCTCTGTTTTATATGAACCACATGGAATGGAATCGGTAATCAGGAAATTTAGTAAGAATAGTTGGGAGAATGAAGTACTCACCACGGTGATATTCTTGTGAAGAGTTCCATATTTGTTGCTGACAGTGGCGGCGACGGTGTATACTCCACTCTCAGAGAACTTGAAGTCCTGGAACATTAGCAAATCTTTAAAATAGATATCATTAATGTAGTTATCTTATTCTAATGAAAATGTATGAAAAATTATCACACATATCAACATGTACCAAAATATTGTCAGTAGATTTTGTTTTCAAAGAAATGACAACTTGTATTCCACCACTTATTTCAAATGATTTCATGGAAATATATTGGAAGAGGGTTGGAGTGTTACTCTGAAAGTTACAAATTCAGATCACCTATGCAAGGTACCCCCCTAAATTTCAGGTAATTTTGCAGTAGTTTTGGAGATGTCCATTATATGAAAATTATCCTTGAAAAAAATCTCTCATTAACTTTTGTTGATATCTGAAGAGAATTAGTTGAGATTCTCTAATGTTAACATTGAAATTACACCCACAAAACGAACCTGAAAGGTAAAAGACATATTTTTCACACATCCAAACTTACATCTTTTCATTGTCTGGCATTTTTTATTGAAAAAATGATATAAACTTGTAAAAAAAAAGATTTATGGTCTGTAATAAATATCAAATAATTTGAGTTTCATAAACAGAAAAAGAAATGACACATCGTGTAACAATTTAAAATTCAAACTATTCTTACATAGATATTAACTTTCTGGCTTGAAGTTAAACAATATTTCTTTAGCTGTTTGACATATTTTGTAAACAAACACTTAATTCCATGTTAAAACAGACAATGAAGGACATTTGACCTAAAATAACTCACTTGTCCTGAAATACACTTACAATCTCAATTAATTCAATATGAATTATATTATGCTTCACTTAATGTCAACATCTTAAGTTTCCTTGGCAGATGTAAATTAATGTCACATTTTACAAAATTCTTCACTTAAAATGTAAAGAATGAATTTTTTTAGACATAGATTCTTGACAATTTCGTCATGTAAACACTGAAATATATTTTCAAAATTGGAGAAATCATATGTTTTCAAATTTCTGAAAATTTCCAAACAATACAAACAGACACAAAATTATTAGACATTTTTTCAGAACACTAAATGACTAGATCTCATTTGGGACATAATACAACCTTTGCAAATGACATGTAACAAAATTTTCTAAATTTGGAAAACAAATAAACATAATATAGAAGTATCAGATATTCTGTTGATCCAACCAATTTCTAAACATCGAAATCAACATGCAAACTACCTCATTTCTCATTTCCTCCTATCAGGGAGGAAGCAAGCAAGCTATCCAAAAAGGGAGGGTAATTTCAGGGAGGTTAAGTTATCAGCGATGTTGTAATTGCAGCAAATAAATCTCCGATAAACCCAAGCAATCAACCCAACCGGCAAGACAGGAGTGAAATAGGCAGGGAGATGTATTAAGTCCAGGACTCTTAATGAAAAATAGACAAATTACATATTAGATATATTGCTTTGACTGTTTTTTTTCTCGGAACAGAGATGGTGTATAAAGGAAAATTTGAAAGGGGGTTCACCTATTGATGACTTAAACCCCTTTACAACCCCCCTTAACCTAGCTCCTTAGCTTAATGTTATAGTAACTTATTTGATATTGTATAACCTATCTGCATTAGCGTATATTAAACTCTTTGTTTATCATTGATGAAATTATCATAATTACATTCAATTGTTTGACATATTTTACTGGGTACATTTTCACATGTAACATTGAAAGGTGACTCCAGGTAAAATCAAGTTTAGGAGATGAAAGCATTTTATCTTCAAGCAAACTTAACGATGACTGACACCTCATTCAACATGTCCTAAATAGGAGGAATCTGTTCACGTTTCTTGTTGCCATAACAGTATGGTTCATAAACTTATAAACCATTGCAAAGTGCAGGGATGCATTGGTGAATCCAGAGAAAGAGGGGAGGTGGGGGGGGAGGGAAGGGGAGCATATGAAGGGGTGATATGAAGAAACATATATACAAACAAACGATTAAGGCAAACAAAACAAAGTTTTTATCAGAGGACGTGGGGACAATTATCCTCCCTGAAATTACAGAATGTTGCACAAACAAACACAAAGATATAGATATATAAATGCATATCTTTAATCTCTGTGAAAAGCAAATACTAAATATGTTTTTACTTGAAAGACATAGTTTTAAGAAAAATATTGTTCTGAATATAAACGGGAAATCTTTGGTGAACAGTGGAACAAAAGAATCTCAGATATATCATGGTCAACCTGACCTGTTATCAGTGGTTGTGGATACAATTACCATACTGCACCTTACAGCTTCATGTTTTCTTAAATGTCACCAAGATTTTATAAATGTTTCAATCTCTGTATATTTTAATGAAGTATGTAACCATATCAAGTATGAGACCATAGAAGTATATTCAGAATGTGAATGTCAAAATCTATGTAAAACAAAGGTCTAACAAACAAGTTCCAACATGGTTGCTGTTCCTATCTCCGTGGAATTATAACCTTAACTATGTTATTTCTGTCAACAGAAAGGATTGCAGGTTGATCCCTGGGTCAACAGTCAAACCAATAACTGCCCTGGCAACATGGGCCATTTCATTACAATGCTTAGAGACATTCTAGACTTGTTCATTGTCTCCTAGTTGGTATTTGCCTTACACTTGACACTTTGTGACAATGTGTTAAGTTGAGGAAAACAATTAATCATGGACCTTACATTCTCTTATCCTCTTAGCCCACCTCAAGCCAGTAGACAATCCCAGATGAAGTAAGTTGTGAATCCTATAAATTTGCCTGTAAGAATGACACAGCAATTTCGCCTACTTGAGGGTTTACAAAATGCTGACAGTTACATGAAAAAATTAAAATTTAAATATAGTCTTTGAATGTGAATTCTTTTCTCTTTCATAACACCTTGGGAAATACCACTACACTTATTAACCTTTTAACCTACATATGATTATGAGCTATAGCCCTATTCTGCCATGCCTATATATACTAATGAGCATCTTCTTCCTATGTTTCTTCACTGGACATACACAGAGTGAAGAGACAAAGCAAGAATAGCTGCAAAATTCTAATTATGCCATTTTTTTGCAAAGCTATTATGATATGTTTCTCATCCGTTATGGCATGTTGGAGATAAGAGAATGTTGTCCATTGATTATGATATGTTGGCTATCAATCATAGTACGACACCAACTGATTACTGTATATTGCCGTTTGACAAGTACATAATGCAAATCTATAATAGTATATTGTCCTAGAAAAATAATGTTTGGCTAGGATAAAGGAATGCTGGCATTTCAAACAGCATTATACATATCAATCATAATATGAATCCAATTGGTTTAAGATATGATGCCAAAAGAAAGAGGAATATTTCCTTCTCATAATGCATAATGCCAACCAATTATGGCAGTATGTCAGTGAATTATGGTATGTTCCCGATGAATTATGGTATGTTGCCAGTGAATTATGGTATGTTCCCGATGAATTATAGTATGGTACTGGTGAAGTATGATATGTTGCCAGTGAACTATGGTAAGTTTGCCAGTGAATTATGGTATGTTCTTGATGAATTATAGTATGGTACTGGGGAAGTATGATATGTTGCCAGTGAATTATGGTATGTTACCCATTGATTAACGGATTGATGCCAATTGAAAATTGGTGCCTAAAGATAAATAAATACTGCCATCTAATAAAGCATAATACTGACGATTAATGGTATGTTTCTCATTAATCAAAGAAAGTGCCAATGGATTTCTGTGTAACGCCAAAAAGAACTGGGGATAAACATAGGTCCCTTAGTTTTCACATTCTCACGACTTCAAATAGACCAAGAAAAACCAACTGCATACAACTGGAGAAACCTGGCTTTTGCGGACTACAATTTACAACACCCTTATCAAAAGAGAAATATTCAATTGGCTCATAAACTTGCCTTGCTCTGGTGTTGGTTTCACTTGAAAGGATTAAGTAATTTATGAGAAATTTATTGAGGATAAATATATAGCTTGACAAATATAACAAAAGTTGATTAAAGCTTTATGACATCTGACAATGTCAACTAAGAATTGTGCTTTTTTTCATCATTGATACTTGATTTGGATAATTTCAAACACATATCATAACCTTGAAAACAAAACAAAGTTAAACCCTTAGTTTTAAAATTAAACACATCTATGACACAAATTAGTAATACTTTATTAGTCATCATTGTAACAATGAATTTTGCTTTTTCAATATGTTTAAGTCCATTCATTATTTATAAAAAAATCTTAGCCACACTAAAACCATGCAGCATTTTGTGTTTGTGAATTTATTTTTTCTGTATCAAAATGCTGTATAAAGATAACATATGGATACATATGGCTACAAATTCATATCTTTTAAAGTCAATTTTCATACAGAAAGATAATCACATTTGACATGTTCCCCCTCAACTAAACTTTCAACATTCTTATCTCATTTGTTCATCTACTTTTTAAGCAAAAACGTAAATTTTCAACATATTTCAAACTTACCTTTGTGGAACAGGTCTGTACACATTATGAGCAGAGAACTCGCCAACCATAACCACGCTTGTCAAGTAACCACCAAATACCACCATAAATCATTCTATTAGGGATTTCTCTCAAGATCTTATGCAAATAAATTAAAAAGCCCCATCGAACAGTAAGATCCACAAGACAAGAACAATTAACCAATCAAAAGCAGTGACACTAAGCCCAGCAGTCAATGACAGCCAATCAAATCTGCTGACACATCAGGGTTACAGTGACTTAAGTCTGAGCTTCTGGTTGCTAGGATACGACAGAGAGAAAAATCTGTGTTGCACTTATCCCATAATGTCTGCCCATCTGTCCCTGTGTAAAACTTGCCTCCTGTTATCAGCAATGTGGGATCGTCAGGCAAGTCATAACAGCGGCATATAAACTTGGAGATTTAGAGTTTCATTCACAGATCCCGTTTGACCTCGCAGGTCACAACCATAAAACAAAAGCTACATGCCTGACAACGGATACGATGATCCAACAATGACAACTTCAATTCCAAAACTTCCTTTGATCGATTCGCCTCTATATTCATCTAGAGTAAATCAACTTTCAACTTATAAGTTTTATCTACATTGCAGCTTTAACATTAATTTACAATCCTCAACTGTCTCCCCCAGCTAACCATATTTCAACACAGAAAAAGTTTATCACTTTCATCAAATATCGTTATGGCAAAATATTTCATGTTATTACCCATAAGGTTCAACAATGTGACATATTTTGCATGCACTGTATCAAAGATTGATTCATCAAGAGTTACGTACAGTATTTCATCCTCTATGACGTCATAAAACAATTGTTTGTGATGTCACTGTAGCAAGTCCTTACAAGAGAAGCCAGCTGTTTTCCGGTTAAATGTGGTTCAAATGAAATAAAATTGGTACAAAAGAAATTAACACACTCGGAACAGTGTCATGTGACTTTTAAAATTTTACTTCTCTTGCTTGGGTATTACATATTATTATAGTTCACAATCATTTCAGAAAAGTCATATTAAACATTCCCTCAGGAAGAAAACAGATATTACCCATACAGTTAATCATCAAGTGGTGACATATTTTCAATATGAGTACATGTGCACATATGCGCGAGTTGCTGTCTTTCGACGTCTGCAACATCATTAAACCACTGTTCGTGACGTCACTGTAGTAGGCCATCGCAAGAGAAGCAAGCCCTTCTCAGAATATTTCCATGAATTTTAAATTGAATAGAATAGGCAATAAAGAAATTATTACACCCTGAAGTATGACTTTTACGAAGCTCATGCAATTTGTGTATAACACTCGCTATCGCTCGGGTAATAAAAAAATTCGAACTTGTTTCATAAGACCCATATGACACACTTGCTCGGGTATTAATCTCTATCTCTGTAACCCTATCATCCCTACAGGTCTTTAAAAAGGCAAGGGTTTCTCAGGGAGGATAGGGTTAACTTCAAGCAACAATCTGCTTCAAAATAACCTTCCCTTGTCAAGTTTCAACAATAATTCCATTCCATCAACTGATAGCCATTTATAAAATAAATTCCTTCATAAACAAAAAACTTCCCTCAAAACCTCTTCCCCAATATATTTGATTGAAAAATACATCTTATTAAGAGAACACCTCTGTAAAGCTTTTCATTTACTTTGGTGAGTCGATGTGGATTACAATGTATAAATCCATTTTGATGAAGAGTCTGTGCACCAGGTTTCAGCTTTCCAGGGCTTTTTTTTCTTGAGAAGTCTCTGTTGTAAACTGATTACCATAGAAATTATAATTTTCAGCAACAGCCAGTACTGATAAAACAAAAGACACAATTGATAATTTGCAAGCGACTCAAACAACTCACGGAGGTACGTGTTTCTTTATCATGAACTCTACTTCTTTTCCTTTTTTTGCACTAAATCAAATGTTCAATAATCTCAATTGTCTTACACTTTGGCACAGTTTAAGACTGTTAAGATTTTGAGCAATTATTTTATGTTGCATGTACCAATCTTCAAGTGTTAAGATAAAATCGAGCTCCTACTTGAACACAGCTTGGTGAAGTGAGGTGAGGTGATATGGGTTTAACGCCACTTTCAAGAGTATTTCACTTATATCGCGGCTGCTAGTATTATTGCAGGGAGAAAGCCCGCAACACCATTGTGGCTATGCATTGGGGTGAAACCTGCGAGCATCGGCTGGAACTAGTGAACAATGCGTGGTACCGCACTGAAATTCAGACTAGCATTGCACCCAAACCTTATTTCGTGTTGAACAGTTCTCTACTGCAGACAAAGTTGCCGAGCCCCTGGCGGGATTCGAACTACGGACCTCTTAATCCGAAAGCCAAACGCGCTTACTGAACACAGCTTGGTAACACAAATAGCTACGCTGTTTGACAGAGACATAAATCCAAGAGTCTGTCCAAACATCATATACCCAGTATATCATATAGAGGATATCTGTCTCTGATAACCCATATGGTTAATCATAATCAATGACATATATTTCATATGTGCATATGTGATATATCACTGTAGCCTGCTGTTGCAATGAAAGCTGCCTGTTTTATTAATATTTCCATGATATTTAGATGGAAACAAATCAGTAATTAAGGAATTATCACACTAGGAAGTGTGTCATATGACTTTTACTTACTGATGCAAATTTGTGTAAAATACAATACACGATTTCCCACTCATTTTAAAGAGTTGGGTAATAATGTCGAATTCTCATCAAAGATCATAAGCATCATCGAGAGAGGTAGAAAATTTATAAATGTAACGCCAAATGGGTTGTATCTAAAATCTAAAATCATGATAAATGCTTTCATAGTATTCATTTAATAAATGTAACTTTGTCAAAAGCAAGAAGACAGAAAAACACAATGAACATTTGTCTGGGAATGTTGCTGTAATTTCATCTTTCAATTGAAATATGCTAAGAATGCAAGTGATTCAACCTTGTGTTAGTTGGGTTGACACATCCTTCTCTACTCCAGACAACGAAACTCATCACATCCTCCACCAATATCACCAAATTAGGCTGCATCTATTTCGAGGACTAGGACACTAAAGGGGGATCCCCAAATCTCCAAATATCATGAGGTGTTATCAAATGATAATGGGCTTACGTAAAGGACGACACCATTACAGAGAAAAATATATATTATGATCAAGGATCTTGAAATGTTAATAATATTGTCTTGAATATATTTTCATGTATCTACTTCACAAATACAGAGACAATCTCTCTACTTAATATTCTATTCAAACCTGGGACCCCTAGATACATGAAAAACTAATGTACAGCTTCATTCTTTACCAATAGAAATACTCATTATGAACATTTGTATCCCTCCAACAGACTCGTCTTAAAGTAATGCATGCCTCCAACCTCAACACAAACTTGCCACAAAATACACATCATTGACATATTAACTAGCCATAATAAATAAATATCAAAGTGTAATAAAGGAGGTGTAATATTGACAATCTAAAAAACAAGTTATTCAATTAAAACAAATAATATTAACTCTTCATTAACTTGATACTAAATTGGATGGTTTTCTTCTATGCAAGTGCACACAACTTTAAGATTTCAATCTCTAATACATATAACATATCCCTGCTCTACTTTAAATATCTCTGCTCTACTTTTTAAACTATGAAAACATAATCCCATTACATTACATTACAAATAATTATGGTTTTAATGAACTTACTTACAGAATGATAAAATTTCTATCTTCAAAGATATCATATGACAGTGATATCATTTACATGTGTCATCCATGATATCATACTTACGATTTTAACTGCAAACTCATCACATTTCACTCCTCCAATCAGAATGAATTAATTGTCTCTGTTTAACTTTATCACTCTGAGACAATTTTAACATTATATCGTTCTCATCTAGAGTTCTTATAATAATCCTCTGCCTGTATCTATTGAAACCTATCCAGCTATTTAAAGGCCTGAATCATGGATGGTGATTCACGAGTTACATCACCATAGTACTATTTCCTTACACACAAGGAACTAAATTCTTGGTGAGTAAGTCTCAAATGACCATTATATTGACATAAATAAAATAGAGGAAATGAAAAAAGGTTTCACTTGAATTATTTCCATTAATGATTTCATTCATGACTGAAATTATTTCTTTAATTTGAATTTAAATAATTTGAATCCTTTTTGTTATCCAAACATTCATGAGCATAAGACCACATAAACACTCTCAAAAGATTTAAGATTTAAAGAAATAATTGATAAAAAATCTGTTAATCTTTATGTATACATATCAACAGTATAAAACCAGAATGAACACTTAAAGGCACAGTAGCTCATTTTTAAGATAAATAAATTGACCTCTATGTTATGTTTCCAATCGCAAGACAATGTTTTTTAATCACAAGAATCAATTATAGAACAAAGGTACCATGATCGGTAAAGCTTTTCGAACCCATTTCCCTACCTGATAAAATTTAAAGAGTTCACACAAACATGGCTTACAGTGGTTTCTGCTTGATAATTGATTATTTTCTCTACGGCTATGGATGATCGGGTTGAGAAATGAGATGGTTTGACCCCGAAGATAATATATTGGCCATATAATCTAATGTTTATTGGGTAAAATTTAGAGGAATAAATCATGTTAAAAATGTGCTACCGCCCCTTTAAAATTTCCATCACGGTAACTCCAGTGGTAAAGCCTGACATTTAGCATCTCTCTGGAATATTGTCCACTCCATTTAATAATTTCCCCATTTGATGATAAGCTTCTATTTGTTAATGATCTCATGGTGGCAACTCTCCACTTGAATATTTTTCATATTGATCAAAACCACATTAATTTAGAGAATAATTCTTCCCCTTCTCATTTTTCGGGTTTGTATCGCTGCGTAAGCCAAGCCGTCCCACAAAACAAGTAGACATCGTCACGGAAACCACACAAACTTTAATAGAAGCGTGGTTAGCGGATATCGAGTAATTGCATTAACACGGCCTCGTTCTCCCTAGTTTTGAAATTTGCCTCAACAGTATCAAATCGTCACGGAATGTGGTCCCAGGAAAGTTTTCGGAACTTCCTACGAGATGAAAATTGCTTCTCGAATTTCAAAAATCAATAAAAGAAAGTAGATTTCACTGAGATTGAATAATAGAAAGAGTTCCTATTTTTTGGAACAAGAGTTAGTCATCAAATAAATTGAGCAAAGCTCAGGCATTTTAAATTTCGTTCATAAATTGATTTCGGTTTATTGGGGGAAGAAATTTAGCTTCAATCATAGATTGATTCCCAAAAATTAATTTCATATGATGAGAAAGATGTCATTATTTGAAATTGTGTGGCAAAATATACAAAATGCAAATGAGCAAAACTCTTAAATTGATCTGCCACCTGATGTTTTAATCCATGTTTATAATTAGACTAAATGTACATGGAATCAAATCATTTTTTTGTGCTGAAAATGTAAAATCTGAAAGTTGGATACAATTATCACTCATTAATTTAAAATCACATTCCATTGAGAAAGAAAAATATACCAAATTAGGTGTTAGATGAGCTTCTTATTACCTACTAGGGTAATCATATCAGTGTTCATATTTTCCTTATGATTCCTTTGGGCAAAATATAACTTTATCATTGTGATGTCACCTTGGTAACAATGCTTTGACTTCACTATTCCTCTATGACATTGCGTTCCTAATGCGCTGGCAGTGGGAAGTCCACCTAGGTTGATTTTCATCATTTTCAATTGATTAAGAGATTTCAGTGATAAACATAAAATCATATTGAAGTCAAAGTATTGTGATGTCATCATCCTAATGGCCTCATAGCATTGTGATGTCATCATCCTAAAGGCTTCATAGCCGTGTGATGTCATCCTGCTAATTGCGTCATAGCTCTGTGATTTCTTTAAAAGGTGATGTCAAAACAATTGTAATATCGAGAGCAGGGCATTGTTCAAAATCTTATGTTAAAAGAATATCTCCTTAATGAAATCGTGAAATCAGGGTACAATTATTGATACAATCAAGTCATTAAGGTCACTTCACATTTACTTCCACCAGGTGCAACCTTCTGGATTGTACTTGTACCAGCCAAATCTTGCACTGATACTGAAATTCATACTAGATTGGACACTTACAATTCTCAAATCTTCTTCATCAATGTTGCAATTTTCATGACATAATGATTGAGTGAGCGAGTAATTGAATTTAATGTATAGTATACATCGAATTTCTCTTAAGGCAACTGTCAAAGAATTTTCAGACATCCTGCTTTCTTGTACATATCTACATTTCTGGCTAGTTGGGTCAAATAAATCGTAAACTCTTTGTGTAGAGGCCTTTTCATCAATTGCCCTCGTGACCGCTCTTCCAGATTTCATTTACTCCTAAATGAGCAAACAAGCCTTCCTCCATTGGTGTGGTTTGGGACATTCCTAAATGGAACATGATTAAGGTCTTTATACAGGGACTTGAATTCATCCTCTATTAAATTGCCCTTTCCTGAATTGGTATGGTTTCCCCCGACAGTAAATACATAGGCTGTATAGAAGTTGTACGTTTATAGAAATTACTATTCCACCAAGAGTACCGTACTTTCTCTAACAAGCGTTGGACATAAAGAAGTATTTCAACATTAAAAAGTGCAAAAGCTCATGTCCACAAAGGCAGGATTTTGATGTAGAAATTCACACTTATGTAACATTAATGATTTTTGTAGGTCTAAAAGTTTATTGTGCAAATTTGTGGTAACAGTGCATTTGGTAGCATTCTACCAGTCTCTAGCACATAACAGAGGCTTTGGTAGGACACTGGGCCTCAAGCAAGGAACAAGGTCTCAAGCAAAGTAAGAGATTCTCCAGTAAGCAAAGGGTCTCAAGAAAATAACAGGGTCTCTAGCAAGTAACATGGTCTCCAGCAAATAACAGGGTCTGTAGCAGGAAACAGGGACTCAAGCAAATAAGAGGATTTTCAACAAATAACAGGGTCTCAAGCAAGTAACATAGTCTCCAGCAAATAACAGGGTTTCTAGCAAGAAACAGGGTCTCAAGCAAATAAGAGGGTTTTCAGCAAATAACGGGGTCTCAAGCAAGTAACATGGTCTCCAGCAAATAACAGGGTCTCTAGCAAATAACAGGGTCTCAAGAAAATAACAGGGTCTCTAGCAAGTAACATGGTCTCCAGCAAATAACAGGGTCTCTAGCAAGAAACAGGGTCTCGAGCAAATAAGAGGGTGTTCAGCAAATAACAGGGTCTACCGCAAGTAACAGGGTCTCCAGCAAATAACAGGGTCTGCAGCAAATAACAGGGTCGCTAGCCAGTAACAGGGTCTCCAGCAAGAAATAGGGTCTCCAGCAAGTAACAGGGTCTCAAGCAAGTAATAGATCCTTTACAAGTAACTTTTTAACCAGCGGGTAATAGGGTCTCAAGAGAGCTTTGAAAAGGTTTGTGAAAGAACCACATGTATCTAAAACAAAGGTCTAGTTGTCTTCCTGGCTACATTCATAAGAGGTGGTATGGTTTGCTCAGTTCAAAGGAACCTTAAACCCTGTTGGCTTGGTCTAATCAAAGATTCCTCCGCTTGCTGATTAGGGTCAGTTGCTTGCTCCACCATCAGTAAATTGGGAAACATGAAGACAATGTGTTTATGTTCCTGTGAGTGGTCAACAAAGTCCCGCAGGAATTCCTGACCAATATCTTAATGGGCAGGGGAACTTAGAATCAAATCAAGCATTTCCAATAACTGTTCTGTCGAATCTTGATCGTCAAGGGAAATGTGATATAGTTTCATTTCTCAAAAGATATTCAAAGCTAAGGTCATGTTTAAAGAACCTTACAATAATATTTCATTTCGGATTGAAAAAAAATGATATCATGAATTCAACAAAATCTAGTTCAAGGTTATGAAATATATATAATGATATTTACATACAAAATTAAATACAGTTCTATTATTTCAAGAATAGATAGCAGAGTCCCAGATCATGTACATGCAACCGACATAAACTTTCTTGTTAAGATGTACATCATTTTCAGCAATTCCAACCACTATTCCTTATTCATATCATGAAAGTCATAACTAATCATAATCCAATCTTATACTTGGTTGATAACTCGTGATGATATGTTTATAGTCAAGGGAATGCATAATCAAATCAACTGGTCTCAGTCAGGATAACATGGTCAAAATATCATTACAGCCAGAACAACACGGCACCCAATCTGGAGTTCCTATCCACCGTTCTAGATTATTCAGCCCTGAATGGATGAAACATCCCAAGTTTGAGAGGAAATTCTGTCTGCTCTTTTATTGTGGAGATAAGAAAGAATGATCTTGGGAAGTAGCAGCGCTTTTATCTGATAGAATTCTCCTTCGTGGGTCTGACGAGAGGTGCATTATGGGATATGCTCTTCCTCCCCCATAAGCTTGATTATCTGAAACATTGTTCGCCCATCAATTTAATTTACTCAGTCACATTTGAGCCTAGTTTAAGCCAGTGTACATGTGGAGGAAGCTTGAGCCTCTATTGCATTTCATGTGCGGATGTCAGCAGAGTAATTACGTGCACGGCTCTGAGCCATTGATCTAAAGCGGGAGATATCCCAGACCCGGACTTCGGATATTTTCAATATCACCAAAATTACTTTCCATTGATTACGGACCGGTTGCATTCCAGAGCAGGGAGAACCGGCATACACAACAGATGGTTCGTGTTCGAAACCCGGCGATAATTTCGCCCTTCCATTCCCGACCCATGTTCTTAAAGACCAATCAATGTCCAAGGCATCTAATCGATACCAAACAGTTTGTGAAGTGACGCGATTATAAACATCAAACATTTGATGCTTTGCGATCGTTTCTAAAGATTGTAAGCGCCAAAGTTAAACTACTTGCTTCAAGAGCACTTATTCAAAGAGGTTCCTCCTTTCAGGCCAATAGACTCAGCCGGGTCATTAAACTTTGTCAAAATTGAATTATGTGTCTATTGCAGTCAAAATGGTTACGGAAAATTAAAGAGTGTTGTCAGGGTTTTTCTAATTTGAAGGGATAGTTTCAATGTGTATATTCAATACTTTTGAAATTTGAGGAATATTCATGAGTATTTTTTCACTTAAACAAGGTAATATAATTCTGAACGTGACTGGGAGCTGATATTGGTTCACAAGGGTCAAAATATTCACAGACTTCCTTTCAATCCTTCATGTTCCGACATTGATTCTGGAAACTGTTTTTAAACGATTCCTCTCTGAGCAAATGCAATTTGTACTTTTGAAGGATACAGACATAAAATGATTTGAAACGTTTTTGAGGAGGTTCATGTGGTATGAAAGAGTGCTTTGCATTTTGGCTTCAAGTGAATGTGTAATTTTCATAATTGGTGCTATAAAAAAGCGACGTTTACTTGGTGGATGTTTTCTTTTCTCATTTGGAAGATGGATGGGCTTAAATATTGATCAATAATTTCATGAAATATGAAATTATTGGGGAAAAACATAGATTGACTTAAGGAAAAATAGTCTCATCAATGACACTAATAATTCTTGGAAAAAAAATGACACAAAATGAACCAATTTTGAGATACATATATTTCTATGTTGAAAATAAGGATTTGAAATAAACCTATCAGAAATCATTAGTGAAACTGCATTTATATTTTCTAAGCAAAATTTATCATTTTCAAAAAGTGACAAACATGAAATGATGATAAAAATTAAACTTACAGGAGCAAATCCTTAAAAAATTCATTTAGATTATAATATTTCTTTAAATACTGAACCTAAAAATAGAACATTATTGGAAAGACCCTGCTCTATGAGTTCTGCTACTACAAGAGAATATTCCAGTATCTTCTAGACTGTTGGAAACATACCTTCAGCCGTGGTCATGTTTACGAGTATTAATCTAAAAGCTGGGTAAATTTGGTTTTAAAAACTAGAGCCATGAGCTCTGAAGCGTCACAGTCTATATTACTGTTTGATATCAAAGACTATTATACCTATTTCTCCAGGTGAACCCAAAACTTCGGGCATGACACAAAGATGACTTAATACGAAAGATGGGTATCGATCCTCATTTCTATATCACAATTTATTGCGATACAGAAAAGCGTATTGCAATATGTATTGCAATATATTGGTACTTCTAATGTTTTAGTTTTTCCATGTTCTCTTGACTAAATAACTGCAATTAGAACAGTGATCAATGCTCAACTGGACGTCGTTTGTAAAGAGAGATAATTCAGTGACTGGTTTCATACTTTTATCATGTCTGTTCATTTTTACTTTATACCGATATACCGATATTATCGCGCACCCTTACTTAATAATAAATTTGTAAAAAATCTATCAAACTGAAACATTTTCCCAAACTTATAATACAAACTTGAAAAAAATGTACTGCAGGAAACTTTGAGCCATAGTCATTAGAACAAGAATTCCAAACAGTAAGGGTACAACACTTGAGGCAAACCATTCCATATTTTCTTGCAATTATCATTTATCATTATCATTTAAGCTAAGCAACCAAAACAGAAAAATATCAGACAAAATCTTACATAGTGTAATAAAGAAGTTTAGACGGTTGGTGTTTCACAAAAAGTAATAACAAAGAATCAAACTTGAAGATTGGCTACAAAAATCGCAAACACATAAACAGATGCCAAGAAGGTTTGGTAGAGAAGATGTTTGAATTTGAAACATGGAGAGAAAAGCAACATGGCTGCCGATTCCTGGAAGATAAATCAACAAACACACAGAGGTAGTGAAATGTCAGAAGTCAGAAGGCACTGTACTTAACACATGTACTGCACCAGTACTGGAGAAGAGAGCTTGTCCACTTAGACTGGAAATTAAGTCTTTGCAGTTTTCATATGCAAGGTAGATTTCATAATATGATTAGATATAGTAAATAGGTTACAATTCTTTTGTATTCTACTCAAAACCAGATCAACTGAGCCTATACTGTTGAAGAGATGTAGTCTCTACAGAGGGTAAAATCTTCTATTATGGAATCTGAAGAGTAAAATACAAGGGGAACTATTTATATATTTTTTATCAATTTTTTATTTTTTATTTTTTTAAACAATAAGTTGACTTCCCAATGAACCAGTCGAATTTACTGTTCTCTACAATATTTGTATATCTCAAAACCATTTAGTATACAAATAATTCATTTCAATTAACATGTACATACATACTACCAACCAGATCATCTTGAAAACAAATACATCTTTTTATTCAATAATTTTTAGATGTCAAAAATCATCCAATAACCTCAAATCGAAGTTTGAACAAAGATTTGACCAACATTTGTATTTTCTAAATGTCTCCTTGAACGTGCGATCAATCAAAGACCAGAATTTCACTTTTTCATGTGATGAACCTTTACTTAACTCAACCCTGTGTAGAAGACAATACAGAGCTATTTCACCTATCAACCCATCTACTAAAAATACATCTAAGTTTGTCATCAACTAGCAATCCAACAAAATAAAATCTATTATTATTTCAAGTGATCTACCATATCATCTAACTATAACTGTACAACAAAACAGAGCACTTTTTCAGCTCTAAACACATCAACTAAAACTAGCCATCCAATAACATTAAATTTATCACTACCTCAAGTGATGAACCGTGACTATAACTGCTGTAGAACACTATACACAGCTCTATTTCACCCATAACCAATCCAATCAAATAAGGTATCTTGTCATCAACCAGTTATCCAAAGAAGAATAAATCATCAATAGTTCAAGTGATGCGCCTTCAACATAAGTAAACTATATAAGAACTTTTAAGATACAAGGATTAAGACTACTTCCAACTTTCAACCCAACCACTAAAAGAACATCTTGTCATCAACAAGCTGTCCAAGTAGACTAGAATACATCACTTTATCAACTGATGAACCATCATATAACTTAGACATCTCTGTAGTATACTTCATCTACCAACCCATTAAATAAACAGTAATCTTGTCATCAACTAGCCGTCCAACGAAGACTAGAATATATCCCTATATCAAGTGATGTACCATCAACCTAAGTAACTATAACACTTTATAGTGTTACTTCCTCTATCAAGCCATTAATAAACAGTAATCATGTCGTCAACTAGCAGTCCAAGGAAGACTAGAATATATCCCTATATCAAGTGGTGTACCATCAACCTAAGTACCTATAACACTTCTGTAGTGTTACTTCCTCTATCAAGCCATTAATAAACAGTAATCATGTCATCAACTAGTCGTCCAAGGAAGACTAGAATATATCCCTATATCAAGTGATGTACCATCAACCTAAGTAACTATAACACTTCTGTAGTGTTACTTCCTCTATCAACCCATTAGATAAAAGGTAATCTTGTCTTCAACTAGTCGTCCAACGAAGACTAGAATATATCCCTATAGTAAGTGATGTACCATCAACCTAAGTAACTATAAAACTTTACAGTGTTACTTCCTCTATCAACCCATTAAATAAACAGTAATCTTGTCATCAACTAGCCGTCCAACGAAGACTAGAATATATCCCTATATCAAGTGATGTACCATCAACCTAAGTAACTATAACTTTATAGTGTTACTTCCTCTATCAAGCCATTAATAAACAGTAATCATGTCATCAACTAGCCATCCAACGAAGACTAGAATATATCCCTACATCAAGTGATGTACCATCAACCTAAGTAAATATAACACTTCTGTAGTGTTACTTCATCTGTCAACCTTCTGTAGAAGAAATACAGCACAATTTTACCTACCAATTGAACCCATCCAATAAATGAAATCTTGTCATAAACTATAGCCATCCTGAGAAATACATTTTATCCTTATTTCAAGTGATGAACCATCACCTAATTATAAGTGGTATTTCAGCTTTAAACCATGACTATAACTTCTGTAGAAGACTATACAGTATTATTTCACCTATCAACCAATCTACTAAAAGGACAATGTTCGGTGCAAGTGATAAACATCAGCGGTAGTTGCCAAATCTGGTAATCATGTATGTCGCGGAATCTGTAAAAGCTAAATATAATTATCTGGGCTTCGGTACAAGATCAGTCAAAGAAAAATGGGTTAATATAAAACGCTAGAGAAAGGTCAACCAGCCAATGGCTGTATACTGTAGGATTTCTTCCACAGGCTTCTAAGGATAAAACGACCATTTTCCAGAAGCATGGTTCCTAACACTGAAGATATAACCAGATTCATATGCTTTAATCATTGTTAGCACTGCTCAGAGTTTTACAAAGGTCAATGAAGCTTTATCTGCCCTCAAGAAGGATATCGTTATGCGAAATATGGCAGATTTGGTATTGGTAGCATATTCAGATGAACTCACAATTATATATATTCTTGAAAGGATTATTTGGAAATTTGGTTTGGTTTTGACATGAAATAATTCATTGTGAGAATAAAAAGATTTTTAAGGGTCTTAAAACATTTTTGGATTGTAGTGTTTCAGTTAAATTTCATGCCTCTGTAGCAAACATAGGCTCAGGAAGCATTTTTGGTAGAGCTTATACTACTAGATTCATACGAATCATGAATTATTCAAATTCAACTAGGAATCAAAAACTATATGAAATGAAATATTTGAAATGAAAATATGTTAATTAGTCCATTGGTTGAAAAGATCAAGGACAAATATATATAAAAAAATCATCATTGTTCAGAAATGAATTTCAACCATTTAAAACAAGTTTGATTGAAAGAGTTATTGACATTTAGATATATTTGTTCTCAACTGAGTAACATTTACCAAGTACAAATAAAAATTGGGACAAATATTCTAATTCAAATTTTCTCTATTTCTCACGTGTTTGAAAAATGTTATTAAAACTTCTAACAAAAAGTCTCTTTTGTTAATAACAAATAAGTTGATAATCAACAAAATTCCATGTATCCACTGTCCAAATTAAAATTCATTGAAAACATAATTTACAAAGATAGAATCACTAAACAAGTAATTAACAACCCTGACAAAAAAAGCTGCCATATGGCCATAAAAAAACATGCCTTATTTTCAACAAATTTGTTATGAATGATTAATCTTTTTCAACATCTCTTCTTTCAAAATGCAATAAAGAAACATCCTTATTATCACTTTAAAACAATGCATTGACACATGGGAGGACAAATAGAAGCTATTTACGACAATAACAACAACCCAACTCATGAAATAAGAGGACCCTGGGGATGAAATTACATCTCAGAGACCAAGACATTGACAGCGGTGACGTTTTATTGAGTTGCGGCAAGAAGAGCCTCTGTCTGGAAATTTCCTTCTGACCAAAAGGAGAAAGATGCCACTTGTCTTAAACATCAACACCAATTTCATTTATGGATGTAGATTGTTTTCAAAAAAACAAAACAACCTTTAAGCATTATTGTCAAAAATCATTTTTAATTTTGTATTGATCATTATTGTCAACATTTTGAAAATACTTTAAAGGATAATTCCCACAATGATTTTATTAAAGATACAGTTAAATTGTCAACTTTTAAAATTGGTTTATGTTGTTGGGGTCAAATATGTCAAACTACATAAATGTTGTTGTTAATTGAGAGTTAGTGGTTGTGTCTGAAAATCGCCATCTCAATGCTGAACAGTTCATTACAGTGACTGTAATGGTAACTTGTTGATCTGAAACAGGACAATGGCCCTAGCAATGACTAAAAGGTAATTTTGGAAATTTTTTTACAGCAGACACAAAGACAAATATGGATTGGAAGTATATAGTTGGTCAATTAATTGATGTGTATGGGACTTGGAATTTTGACTTCTTCTCATTTATAAAAGAAAACAACATAATTTTGGCACATAAGAGATAAAGATATATTGAGTCTACTCACACCTCAAACATATTTCAAATGTGAATTTATCTTTTTCAAAACATTAAGACACTAGATATTTACACAACAAGGTAAACTCAATATTTCAGCAACATCAAGTTCTGGTTAATTCATTACTTACCAAGTTTAAGGAAATTCAAAGTACTGGAGCCATGCAGATATTCGTAAAATCATTGCAAACTTCAAAATTCAATGGAAAAAAACACCAACTAATCTAAACTGTTTACGTTCAATTCTTCAGAAGTGTCAACTTCTAAAAAAAAAAATCTTTACATGACTCAATCAGCTGTCATGAAATTTTAATAAGTTTTGAAATTTGTGGATATTTCCTAAATCATTTGGACTCCAAAAATGCACAAATTGACGTATTACCACAAAACACTGAAAAGATTTCACCTGTTCACGTTCAGTTATTCAGAAGTGTCAACCACTAATAAAATTAACAAATATATGGCTTAATCAGCTGTCATGAGATTTTTTTAAGTTTTGAAATTTTTGAAATTATTTAGAATTATTTGAACCTCAAAATACCTAATTCACCAAATTTATGCCAAAACAGTGAAAACAACCTCACCTTCTCAAACACCCAGAGCTCCTGCAAAACTTACGGATCACTTGTATTGCTCTTTTTGTTATGATTCGTTCAAATCATGCTACATGTGGTTACATTTTATTTTCCCAATATCCTGCCGAAACAGAAATCAATGTTAACGTGATTATTAAAACGAGACCTGGCTCCTTGGCAATTCTGTTCGAGGCCAACACGAGGCCAAAAACGATCTCATCAACGGCTGATGAAATACGTAATTGATGGATAATTTCTCGGAAACCAGACAACCCTTACGAATATAACAAAGGGCTGGCGTTTTATTTTGAGAAAATTTATCGTTGATAAGACTTGATCTAATACAAGATTTACCATGATGTTTTTATGCAATTTTCTCTTTCAAAAAATGTCTCACGCTATCGTTTCAGCAATATGCATCACGTTACGAGGATATCTTCTGTACGACTGATGTGATGTTCCGATATCTTGTTCTTGACTAGAGGTTTGCAATGTAGACAATTTTGTGAAAGTTAAGTTAGACTTATTATTTAGAATTGATTTGACAACATGAATTATTAGACTGATAAGGTATACTTTTAATGAGTGAAATCTTATCTATTATCAGATGATAATAATGTTTCATATAAAAAGTAAGGATAAATAATGTTATAGAGGTTCAATAGAGCAAATTTTTAAACCAAATTGATTAAAAAAGATTCGCAGCAGAAAATTTACAAAACTTACATAGCTTTTTAAAAAAATAGAAACTATAACACATGAATCAATATTTTTAATGGTAGAAATTCCTTTTAAATGTCAAATAATTCAATATCTTATATCATACTCTTACTTTTGATGATAAGAAAGATGATAATCATGATTATGATGATGTTAATAATAATAACTTTTTATTATCCTAGTAAGATATGAACATAAGGAAAATTCGTTTTGTTCTCACAGCCACATGCAGTGCAACATCGATTCAAGTTATTTTCATCTTTTAACGTACGTTGATATAAGGTGAATGGGAATCGAACCCCAGCCTCCCTGGTGACGTTCAGACACTTTAACAACTGAGCTATATCCCCCTATAAACTTGCTCTTATAACTGGTGTTGGGAAAGTTCAACCAAGGTTATTTTGTCCCCAGGGAAAGTTTTGACTGGGGAAGAAATGGCCTGCTACACCAGAAACCACATGCCCGAATACATACACTGACATCAAAACTAGCATCTAGATTGTAGGAAGAAAGCCAACACCACCCATGTTGCAATACATTGTGATGAAACTTGCAAGCGTTGGAGGTCGCGAAGTGGAATTTAATTGCCTGGCCTCCAAACATGCACATAGAACACAAGAACAGATAAAGACTCCTAAATCTGATGGGATTTAAATGCCAGACTGCATGATCCACACTCAAATGCCAAAATTATGACATAGTTTGTGATCCTGAAAAAATGGCAAAACACATCGAGGAGAAACTGATCCACTTGGATATAAATGTAAGCCAAATTTGAGATGTTATGACGTCATTTTCACAGTCTTCACTAGGTAATCACCTATTCACAGTGCCGCAGTGTGATGACGTGCCAGAAATCATTCATCTCCAATAATTTGGGAAGAAAAAATTTTTAAGGAGAAAATCCAACAATTTATCAACGGAAGACGACATTTCAAGAAAAAAAAGACCTTATTTTCTCTTTCAAAGTCAATGGAAGACGAGAAAATTTAACTTAAAACTTACGTAGCAATAAATCCAATGAAAGAAGTGTAATCACACAGAACTCCCATTTTGAAACGTTGAACTATTTATCCCAACATTCTTGCTGACTGGAGACCAACTCTACACAATATCAGATTGTTCTTGTCAACTTTGACAGCAATGTCAGATCTGTTGTCTGTCGCCAACATGGTTATGACAAGCACACCTTGTTGTTCTGACTGGAATTTCACCTTTCGCTAACGAGTATCTGACTTCAGTCGATACCTGAGGGAAAATCCAGCTATCAAAAGTATTTTTCCCCTCAACATTATAAAATTGAAAATGAAATATATCTCTTGTTGATAAAGAGTTTTATCTTCCTCTTATGGTTATCGAAGATTAGTAAATTCCTGAGGAAAAGTATGTCTTTAATAGTGTTCCCAGAATATCAGAGTTCTGACAATATGAGAGATATTCAAGTTTTATCAAAAGTGTTTTTCATAGTTTAAAGCTTTGATATTGTTGCAACTGAGAAGATGAGTATGATCTGATAATGAAAGTAAAGGTCATCTTTCAATGACAAATATCAGAGATGAAAGGGAAAATGTTTTGTTTTCAGTTTTTACAACATTTTTATTATTGCAAATGATAACATATCTCATAATTATTAAATTTTAATATTCTACTGATGAGAATTGCTATAGGTGTGAATTTATCTACAGGAGGGGTTTGTTCAATAATTTCATTTTACTTGACCAATACAACAATAACTAGCTAATAAAATTGCATATGTATTTGGTGTCATATCTTTTACCCATCTGGTTAATCATAAGTGATGACATATTTTTAATAGGAGCACATGTGCACTTATCACTTTTGACGTCATCAAACCATTATTCGTGATGTCACTGTTTCAGGTCGTGCAGGCCGTTTTCTGAATATTTCCATGCGTTTTAATATACGAGATTTTGTAATAAAGAAATTATTACCCTAGGCAGTGTGTCATATGACTATTACAAAACTCGCGCAAATTTGTGTATAACCCTTGCTCCATTGATTGAAAAAATGTACACGCGTTTCGTAAAAGTCATATGACACACTTCCTTGGGTATTAATCTCTATTACTTTAGCCACTCAACAAGTATGTAAATGCAAGTTCTCATATTTACCGGTATGCATCTGTGACACCACTAAACTTTTGTTTTGTATGTCAATGACCATCTTTGAATAAATTGTGATTCATCAAGACAGATAAACTGTATGGGTGATCAACTTTTTCTTTTCAATTTCTTTTTTTTTTGTATGGGTCTATATACATAGCATGTATTTCAAGCATGATTTGTCAACTTAGATGAAAGATGACATGAAAGTGGTTGATTCACTGGGGTTGGGGATGTTTGGCTGTTTGAACCCCAACTCCCATTTGGAATTATCTTTTAACAAATTGCAAGTAGAAGATTGAACCGCTTCAAATTCCTGGACTCGTCTCTATATTAGTGTTTCAACTACAAGATGAACAGAAGACTAAAATACACCAAAATGCATATAGAATATTGACAACATTTTCAACCTCATTCTGACCTCAAAGAAGGCAAGTAAACTAGATGTATCGCTCGTCAACTTAAACTTAAACAGAGACCTGAAAATAAACTGAAATGCAAATCGAATATTGATGACATCCTCAAACGACTTCTCACCTTAACGATGGCGTGGCAGTGCAGATCCTTACAACCTGGAGTAACAAGGTATTCTTCCAGATCCTCCGATCCAGACTTGCCGTGCTGGAGGTTAAAAGTCAACTTTGTTCCCACGGATACACTGACTTCCAAAGCGAGGCTGACATTGACAAATGCAGCAATGACAGGCACATCAGACAACAAGTTGTCGAAAGTTTCAGAGATGCATGATGGGAGATTATCAGACTCGTTGAGCGGGACGATTTGAAGATCGCGAGGAGCGGGGAGGATGACCGTCACATTGTACTGGCGCGTCAACGAGGATATGGCATTACTCGCTGTTACCTCTGAAATAAAAATATCAGATTAAAGACGTTCCGAACGTTTGTCGACGCGCAGTTTTTTTGCGCATCATACACGAATTTTTACAAGTACGAATTACCTCCCTTGGTTAGCGTCCTTAACAACAACAATGGCGTTCGATGTAAACAATCCTTCCTCGCGGAAAAGAAATGGCCAATTTGCTAGGAAAACAGAAATCGAAAGAAGACAAAAGGTTTCAGAACTTCGAAAATCTTCCACCGTTATTTCGACAACAGAAGTGACAGAACAGCCTGACGCCCTTTTTGACAATTTGTCTATCGACGATAGCCGCGATTCACCTGCGACTAGTGCGAGTGCGACACCTGTCAATATTTCCTGGAAAGACGGAAGACGTATAGTTGAATTAGATGTTCTCAGTAATTACATGAACTGTCGTGAATGTGGTCACATTTTGAAACTTTCTGACATTCAGGAGGAGACACGCTATGGCCTCGCCAGTATATTGTATATACTTTGTGAATGTGGTTTGATCAACAGTGTCCCGACAGGTAAATCTCATCGCACCTCGAAGAGCAACAGAGGAGTACCGATTTACGACGTGAACACCAAAGCAGCTGCAGGTAATTTACCGATTTAATCTAATGATTGACTAATTTATCATCCTTGACATATTTTGATATTCATTTATTGAAAAAGCTCTGTGTTTTCATAATAGCGATAATTACGTCAATTGTTCAATTTTCGATCACAAAACATAAATTCTTGGGTTCAAGTAATGACATGCAATGAGTAATTACAAAATCTAAAACATGATCCAGATTTTATTTGTAAGTGAATCAATATCCTTAGAAATACGTCTTTAAAAAGTAAAATTCATTTAATAAATTAAGATGTTTATTTGAATTTATTGATCTTGTAATTAATTGAAATGAAAATAAAATGTTGATGTACATTTAGTATCCGTGTACATATTGAAATATACATAACAGATAGTTTAGTTTTTTATCTTTTGTAGATTTAGTAATTTTTAGTAATGATATATTTAAATATCTATACAGATCTAATTAAGGTAATTTCAAGTTAATGTGATAAGGAAGTTTAATTAACAGTGTTTCCCTTTTTAAGAAAGTGTATTAAAATTTCTAAAATGTTCTTCTAATTACTGGTCTTAACAATGTGTTTAGCAAATTCATAAACAATGAATTATAACTTTGTTGTCTGTGCTTCATTTGAAATATTGAATATAGATATCATATCCAGCAACTGCTATTTTTAATATTGTCAACTTTGGGGTCTATCATATGAAATATGATTAAATGTCTTAAAAAAAACTAGATGAATTTATCTTATATGGACAGACAAAATTATTTTGCTGATTTACATATTTTTGGGGTGAAAATGTCTAAAGGCAGGATTTAAAAAGAAGCAATTTGCTTAAGCGTATGTAGGGGTAAAAATGTGTTTATTTTGGGGGAATTGGACTAGCCATTTTCATCACTAATAGCATTTGGGCATTACTTGGTAGTTTGGGAGGCTTAATGACTTATCTTTACAATAGATAGACAGAAAATTTATGTCAAAATAATTTTTGAATATAATAAAAAATTTCCTCAATTTTTACTTTTGGCATATTTGTGTATCTTTCCACTTTAGATCTGTAGTGTTGCATCAAAGATTTGCCATTAATGAGTCATGCAACTCATCATCATATGAATGTGTGTTTCAAATAGCAAATTGAAGGATGTAAGTAGAATTATAGATACATGTATATCCACATTGGTAAAGAAAATTGCTCATGAGCCTAATCCTCTTTTCTATTATTCAATTGGATTTTAAAAGTGATAAAAGAGCTGATAGCTATACTACACTCTCTAGAAAGTAGGTAAAAGTTAACTGTTTGGTAAAATGAGTGGCCCATTTAAAACAAAAATTGGGTTTCTGTACTCATGAAGTGAGTTAATTAATTACTCAGGATAAATTAAACATTGGAGTTGCTGAATAAGGACCTAGGCTGTAATAGAGGCTCCTATTTTATATATATGCGGTTATTACTATGGAAAGCTGTTCATCAATCTTTTGCTCTTTAGCAATATCTTGAACAAATTGCTTTTCAATTAACCGAGCATTTATATGTATCAAGCACTGGGAGTGTAAAATAGTATTACAGGGTTTCAAACTTCTTTGCAGATTTTGAGCTATTCAGTCATCAGATGTGCTTATAGACTGAGCAAGCATTGTCTATATATTCAATCACCATACTATTTCTTTGTGTCCTTCATATTGAAAGACTAAAAAAAAGAAACATAAATTCTTTAACAATACTTTTCATCCCGCAATCAAACTTTGCAACTAATGAAGCATTCAATTAAAATTTGTAGTCTAAAAAAAAACCTTCTTTTGTATTTTCTTGGAAAAATTATGATTTTCTAAGAAAAGTGTTAACAAGTCCTACCTGGCTCATAACTTCTGAACTTATCATCTAATTTTAGTCTACGAGTAATTTGTTATAAAGATAAATATTACATAAAGGTCTGTCATGACTTAAAAATGTTGGGTTTTTTTGGCGCAAAAGTGGTGACTCTATTACAAAGCTCTTTCAAGTGGTTTTCTTGCTCATAATTACTTGAATATTCTTTTCAGTTCAATCAAGTTTTGAAATAAGATAGCTAATAACATGAAGATCTGTCATGATTTACAATTGAAATCGTTTTCCCATGAAATGTTTTTAGAAAAAAAGGAGTGACTGTTGGAGAAATGTTTTTATGTCCTATATAGCTCATAAGTTTAAAATTAATCATTCAATTTTAAACTAGTGTGAAATAAAGATGCGTCAAGATTAACATTTCAAAATATTTGTGCAAAGTTTAGACTTTTAGGAATAAGAGATGATTTCGATGAAAAAGTTTTGACTTAAACATTTTATATTAATTATCTGAGTAAAGAATCTGAAGACATAAAGGTGTGGCATTCTTAACAATTTTGAGATATTTATGTAACATTTTGAACTTTTTGAAAACAAGTGATGCTGAAAAGTTCCAGTTTTCTATGCCTATGCTATGTAGGTCACATGATTTAAAAATTTTTATACTTGAGACACATGTTGATATCAATTTGTTTTTGATTAAAAATTGTGTCAGTTGAGGGGGATATAGCTTGACCATCTCAGCTGCTTGCTTCTTTTTGTGCATTGAATGATTTGTTGTTTTCCAATTAAACAATAATTGGTGCTCTACCCATGTATGTTTGTTGATTATGATGCAGAGATTTTACAATTTTACTGGGGTTTTTTTTCAGGTATGGTTCACACTGGCATGGGTCCAACACATGTTTCAAGTTGGCTGTCATCGCTCAACATACCAGGAATATCTGAGCGCACATTGAAGAAACGAGAGAGAGAAATTGGACCAGCCATAGAAACTATTGCTAAAAGATCATGTGAAAAGTCATTACAAGAGGAAATAGAACACCAAAAAAGTATCACACCCAGCATACCCAGCGAGGATGCCATACTTCCTGAAGCTACTGAGCTAGTAGGGTGTTATGATATGGGATGGCAGAGACGCAGTTCAGGTAGAACCTACAACAGCAAGTCCGGTCACGGTTCACTCATTGGTCAACACACAGGGCGTCTTATTGGATATGAATCAAGAAAATCATCATGTAGGACTTGTGAAACAGCACATGCAAAAGGTCAACTACCAACACTACACGATTGTAGGTACAACTGGTCAGCATCTTCAAAAGCAATGGAATCAAGTGTATGTGTGCAACTCCTGAAGGACATCCACAGTGAAAACCATCATGTCAAGTATATTGTAATGGATGATGACACAACCACCTTAGCCCACATCAGAAAGGAGTATGACCCAGACATTGTGAAGTGGAGCGACATCAACCATGCGAAGAAATCACTCACAAATGCTTTGTATTCAGCAGCCAAAACCCACAAGAAACTAAGCAGCAAGGTCATTTCATACTTGAAGAAATGCTATTCTTATGTGCTGGCTCAAAATAAAAATGATGTTGAAGGAGTTCGGCAAGGACTGAGGAATATTGTACCCCATGTATATGGAGAACACTTACAATGTGGAACATGGTGTGGATTTCTTAAATATGGCGCTGCTTACAAGTACAAGTCACTACCAAGAGGCCAATGTTTGACTGGAGACGACATGAGGGAAGCCTTGGAGAAAGTTTTTGAAGTTCATGCACTGAATGCTGAACGCTTGGCTCCATATGGAAGCACCAAGGGAAATGAATCATTCAACAACATAGTTGCAAGCAAAGCGCCAAAATCCAGGCATTACTCATCATCAGAAAGCTTTGACTACAGGCTAAGTGCTGCTGTATCTCAAAAGAACATTGGACATGGATATCTAATGGATGTATATGAACAGAGACAACTAACACCAGGCAAATCCCTGGAAATTAGTGCAAGAAAATTGAAGAGGAAAAGTGAAAGAAGGAAAAGGAGGGAAAGTGGTAAAAACTTCAAAAGAAGAAAATTAGAACTCAAAGAAACAAGAAACAGATTCACTTTAGAACATGAAATCAGAGAAGGTTCTACATATGAGTCTAACATTGGTGTTTTGGATGACAATCAGTTTGACATAATCACAATTCCAGACCCAGTGAGTTTACCAAGTGCTGTGCCTCTAAAAGAGAATAATTGTACTATGGTTTTATTTGACCTGGAAACAACTTCCACAGACTGGAGTACAGATATATGCCAGATTAGTGCTGTATCTGGGGAATCTGATGTGTTTAATCAGTATATCCTTCCTGACAAACCAATTAGCCCATTTGCTTCAAATGTGACCCATTTAACTCTTCATGAGGGAATACTGCTTCACAGGGGGGTTCCTGTTCCAACCATTGACAAAAAGTTGGCACTTTCCAACTTCCTTCAATGGCTTAAAACCTATGATCAAGTGATTCTTGTTGGTCATAACGTCAAATCATTTGACGCTGTTCATTTGCTGCGTGTGGCAAGAGAATGTGATCTTCTGCATGCTTTTGGTGAGGTGATAGAAGGATTTATTGATACTTTGCCTCATTTGAGGAAGGTTTATCCTGAACTCAAGTGCCATAAGCAAGAGTACTTAGTGGAGAAACTACTGGGGAAATCCTTTGATGCACACAATGCCATTGAAGATTGCAAAGCTCTTCATGAACTGATTTCCTTGAACCCTGCAAGTATGTTTCAACACAGCTTCTCCTTTCAGTGGTCTGTAAGGCATCTTGAGTGGTTGCAAAGCAAGAGACTGAACATGGATTCCTTTAGAGCTGTTGTGAGGGATAAAGTTATCTCACAAAATATGGCAGAAAAATGTGCTTCCTCCGGACTAAAACTAGATCACCTAAGACTTGCTTTTAAACGCAGTGGTGAAGAAGGAGTTAAATCAGTTTTACGTGAGAAATCTCAGGGGAAAACTCGTGTTACGAACAGAAAACAAGTTGGAGAGAAACTTTGCAGTTACTTTGCAAACTGAGAAGTTGATAATTGCTGATACAGACTCATGACTAACTTAAAGTTGTTTTCCACAAGAAACATTTTGTGATAAACTTTACACATTATCAATACAACTTGAATGACTGTTTATGTTAACTTATTTTTATTGAATAATGTATGAATTTGTAACTCTTTGAATTGTTATTATAACCAAGAATGAATTGTAGTTAATCTTTTTAATCTTTGTAAACTACATTTGGGTTATGCTGTTTGATTATCTGAACTTACAGACTCATGATTGTTAAATGTTTCAAAACTTGAAGTTGGTTTTCAAAAATAATTATTTTTTGACAATATCTGCAGATTATTGATAAAACTGTTGTATAATTAACACAATTATTGTAAATCCAAGTAATATGGATATTTATCTGCGACATGTCAATGTGAAAATGACTATCAATGATTTTGATTGTGATTTTGATTTTGAGATGTTTGAAAATATATTTATAACATCTCAGTATTGTTAAAGTTTTGGTCTATCAGGCATCTTATACCAGGTTGACTTTTTACATGAACTGTTTTCTGGCTTCTGTCAGAGGGTTGCTGTCCAGTGTCTGCATGCTTTTCCCTTTTTCATCTTCTCATTGCTTCTCTCCAACTAGCTTCTCCGCTTTCGGTTTCTTTTCCCCAACAAATAGTGTGAGGAAGTATAGATCTACATTTCCCTATTTTTTACAGCGAACTAAGCTTTTATGGTGTGTTTAGGAAGACATATGCTTTATTTTGTGAATTAGAAAAGTATATTTATAAAGTATATCAAATATTTGAAAGTGTAATCTATTAAAATCATTATGGTGGATAAAAAGATAAATTCATTCCTTGAAGATCGGTAAAAATTTGGTAAAATTACAATTTTCATGGGAGACTGATGATCTACAGAGTCAATGGATCTTTTTTGTTAAACATACTCATCATAACAATCAGCAATCATTGTTCTTCTAATGATTTCCCTCATTAAAACTTTGAAATCATACAATCTGTGTTGTTTCAACTTTTTGTTCTGAATAATCATTCAAGGACAATGCAGAGTTACCTCCCCTGATGCTTTTGTTTCACCTGTATTTGAACTTTAGCATAAAAAATCTCAGAAAATAGGTCCGTGACCTATCTTTTTTCTTTCAAATTATCCCTTTGCTATATGTTTTCTTTTATTTAGAACATATTTTAAGATTTTTTCATTTATTTTTTTTGTTGAACAGGAATTTTGAAGTTGTTTGTTTAGAAACCATGATAGACGCTATATGATTTTCTGTTGAAGGTATGTTAGAAAAGACAAACACACAAAATTAACTGTCGTTTCTGGTGTAATAACGTTTTATTTACATAGGGGGGGAAATTGATCTCTGAATTAAATGGAAAAAAAAAATTTAAAGGCCAATTCAGCAAAATTGTTAAATTCTCCCTTTTTTAGGATAAGCAGTTTAAAACACCATTTTGCTCAAAAAATAGGTCCGTGACATACCTTTTTTGTTTTTGAATCTTGAAGCATACATAGTCAGCTTTAACTATGCCAATTTGCAGCAATTTTTCATTTATTTCGATTATTGGTTTGAACCTCTTTAAGTCGAATACAGTTAAGATAAACTTTAAGATACTCACTGCAAATTCACCATTCAAGATACGGCATTGAACATTGTTACTTTTCACAATAGTAATTCCCAATTTGGGTTTCAAGATTTACCTTTTGCTGTGACTTGTTACTTATATATACATTAAAGATGGCATTGCACATTATTGCTCTAAAATATTCTAAGATATATAAGTTTATATACAACTAATTTTGGACCAATTTTTTATTGCAGTCACTTCTAATCCCTAAGCTGTTCAGTTAGATGTGGGTAATGAAACACAAGGAAGAGATTTATAATAATGATTCATTTTGTTGCAAAATAGCAATCTTGACATGTAAAAATCTATCCCAAACAAACATGCATCAATTTCAAAAATCTTTTCAAAAATATAATCAGCAAATTTATAAAATTCAAAATGAAGTTGGCATTAACATCCATCACTCTTATAACTTCAAAAGAGGGCTTCTGCAAGTATATATGCTAAACCCACTTTCATTTTTACAAAAGTCTGCAAAAAGATGCCTATGAAGTGAACTTTTAAGATCCATTTTCGTGAAATAATATTTTTTGTCCTACATAACATTTTAGGTATGACAGCTTGTCATGACATTTAGTTATTTTAAAAAAATGAGTTTGTATTTTTTGTGCTTCTATCTTATTAAATATTATTACGTGACTTCAAATTTTCCATTATAATCTAGACTTGCTTTTCAGGGGATATCATGTTCTGACTTTAAGTTAAGTTAAGGATGAAATACAATGAAAAAGTCAGAATAGGTGGGTTACTGCAAGGACATACTCTAGACCCTTGTTTATTTTCATCACAATCAGCATAAGGAGGCTGAAACCCTAAACGAGGCAACACAGGTCTACTCTGACAGATAAAAGAAGCAACCACTCCCCTCAAAGCTGACACAGTAACATCAAACAGGATACACTGACGGCAGAACAGACTTGAACCTGGAACAAAACTGCCTGCAGGCAAACTTTCTGCTACTCAATGAACAAAATGTGGTGGGGTAGACTTGCTTCTGGTTTTGAAATCTCCATGCACTAAATTTTTTGGAGTCTAAACATTCCTCATGGCTAAATGTATTATGTCGGAAATCAACCTTTGACAGCCCCATGGACATGAACTTGGTTTGATTCTAAGCTTACTTTTTATTAGACTACTTCTTTTGCTTATACACAACAAATATGTTTTAAGGTGTAATAATTTCCAAACCTTACATCATGCTAACTCAAAACAGAACAAGCATAAAAACACGTACTCACAAATATGGAAACTATCCATCATGGACAAAGACATTGAAAACACAAAAAACATCATCATCCTCTTTGTATGATATTCAATACAGCCAATTTTTCTGAATGGATGAAGATTTTTAATCTATTTATGACTTACAGAAAACATCAAAAACTACTATTGTTTGGTCTGTGTTTTAACAATAACTCTCTCCGACTCAGTGGAAGCCAGTTCCGTTTGCTTGGAAAACAAACCAAGATTGTAGAGATAAACTCATATGAGAAAAGAGAGATCAAAGCAAGTTGCACCATGATCAATCTGTTGAGAAAATAAACTTCACATGACGGTGGATATTTATTGCCTGATATTAAACTGAAAGTGTTTTCATTGAGAAATCATTGCTTATATCTGTTCAGTATTAATAGTTACATGAATTATTCATTACTATTAAAATATACAGATTCAGAGTGGAGATAGAGTTTATTAGAATTTTTTGGATAAGGACTTGCATTAAAACTACATTACTCTGAAAGTCATTATCATCCAAGCTGCTTGTATGACAACAACTCAAATATATAAAAAATGATATTTCAGAAACACTGGTCAATTCCTTAGCAAGGTTTGATTTGCAGAAATCTGAAGTGTAATTAACATGTGTCTAAGAATATTAAGAAAAAAATTTAATTTCTTTTTACCTTGTTTAATTTTAACATGCAGAAGCGTGATGGGATATGTAGAAACTGTTCATAAAGAAACAATTATTTAGAAAAAACTTACAATAGCCTTTTGCCTTTTTTTAATTTTAACATGCTGCAGTCTGAAAGATATTCAAGAAACATTTGTACAAAAATTATTTAAAAAAACAACCATAGCCAATATATTCAATACATCCTTCTCATCATATTCATCATCAATGAATCCAAAAAGTCTAAAAACAGATATAGAGCAACAACTTTTTTCACGAAACAAAAATAATTAAGAAATAACAATAATTTTCAATTGCTTTTTGGCCATTGCCACGTAGCCTGAGTGTTTGTGAAGCATGTGTCAATGTTGGTTTGTTCCTTGTACATAGACAGTCAGTTGCCTGGTGCTTTATGAGCCTTCTGATAGCAGTGGTAAACAGTGTATGTACATAGCAGAGTCAACATCGTACATTTCCTGTCAACAGTGGGCAATATGGGATTTAGCTTGATTCTGGAAATTGCAAACATACTGATCAAAAGTATTCTGAGATAATCCTACAATTCAATACTGAGGCATGTAACTAATGGTTTGAACGATGATATTATTAAAGTTACTATTAAATATTTTTTTTATCCTATTTTATTTATGTAGGCCATTCTGAGGGCACAAGTTTTGGGGTTCGTTAACATTAATTTCAAATATACAAATCAGCTTTGGGCTATGGGGGAATTAATCTGATATGAAGAAGGAAATAGTTTCATCATTTTATTGTTCATTGTGTCAAACGCATCAAGTAATTTTTTGAAGAGGCAATGGCAAAATATAAATACCTGTTTTATTTTTTCTAAAAATGTATTGACAGCATGGAATAAATATCTATGTGTCATTGACTCCAATTTTGAAGCAATTGTCATCTTCTATCTATGATCTTTCAAGACAGAATCTGCAAACCTTTCTCTATGTCAATGCAAGTTAATAGGAGAAAATTCAATTGGTGAACACAAATATACCATTGAAGAGTAATATTTTTTTCATAAAATATATTAATTTAAATCTAAATGGACACATCATGCAATCTTTTGAACACATGGCAACAACATAAAGATATTATTTAAATACCATCAAGACATAACTAACATTATACATGAATTTATACTGTCTTTGATAGAAATGCTTGTTTAAGATATACATTTTATATTTGTAAGAATATTAAAGGTTATCTACAAACATATTTTTCTAATATTAAATGAAACAATTAAATGGTTACGCCTCACAATACAAGATAGGTAACAACACTGAGAAGCCTTACGCCTCGTCAATTTCCTCATGTCAAAATAAGTTTTTACCTCATCACGACCTCTTTTTACAATTAAATAGCTGATTCAGATTTGTATGTGTGACTTAATGTGAATTTTACCAAACAAAAAAATAACCTAGTTTCTACCAAAAAAATTCATTGGATTATGTTACAGACAACAGAGGTTGCAAGGTATGGGACAAGAATCAATCGCCAAATCAATTTCATAATCAACACTAAGACCACACATGTCGCCATTGATAAAAAGATTTTGGAGTAGTACCTTTATATATTTGCATGAATTCTCTACTAAATCTTCCAGTAAACATTTTTAGAACTTATTTGGACAAACCAATTCAAAGGGATCTCCTCACAGTGCAAGATAGGTTGCAAATTATAGGGCAGGTGATGTGTCAAGTCCAGTGTCAATATCACCAAGTGGAGACTCGAACATTTTACATGGTAACCAAGGTATGTCAGTCCCTGGCTATAAAAATACATCAACTTGTTTCAACAAGCTTTTACTGCAGAGAAGTGTACTTGAAAATACTTTGAAATAAAGATCAAAGATATATTTGGCTAATTAAACTACTAATTTTAACTCAAATGTCAGCTTAAACAACAGCACAAAAAAGTGGAAATCATACTTGTCAACATGTCAGCTAGATATGTATATTTCTAGCTCCATAAAATACTCTAATTAATAATTTTCAAATTTTAGCTAAATATGTATATTTTTTAGCTCTAAAAAATGCTCTAATTAATAATTTGTAACAATATATAGCCAAAAGTATAATTTTACAGTGCGTAAGTAATTATTTGTGTATTAGTGAAACATTATTTTGGATGGTAAATATTATATATATATATATATTGGAATCTCACCCTCATGTGTTCTGATATCAAGTATATCAACACATATATATGTAATTTTTTCATAACATTTTGGTACATTTCTATATATAGACATGTGTTCACAACTCCTAGTATAAAGATATTGCAAGGACCTTTGGAACATGGTTGCAAACACAGATTTACATTTTTTTGTTCCTTTGACTGGACATAATGGTGAAATACTTAATAATCCGAATGAATGTAGACTAAACCTTTTAAACTTTCACTGTTTTCCTGATCATAACATGTAGGTTCTTGTTGATATATTCAAGGATCTCATTAGATATTACATTGTCATTTTTGTTTTCTCTGTGTCATTATTCTAAAGAAAATTTCTGTCACTTTGAATTTCAAATTACTTGATGGCTCATATCATATGATGTCAATCTTCTTTCAAAATTACGAGCTGTTTTGTTTCATTTTCTTAGTTTTGTGAATGCACCATAATGTATGAGCTATCTTTAACATTTTTATATATACATAAATCAATAATGATATTCATCGTATCACCATGTATATATATACATAAATCCCTAACGATATGCATCGTATCAACATGGATATATATCCATAAATCAATAATGATATTCATCATATCAACCATCATAGTTATCTAATCATTTCATTATCATTTCAGATTTTGCCTTTATTTTGAATTCTTCTTCACAAGTGTTGATCATCTTTACAATTTCCATTTAAAAAATCCACCAATCCATTAATCTAATAGAAGGAAATCAATGACTTGTAATATCATACAAAAGTAACAATGTCTTGTGTGCATGAGAAACACAACATCAAACATAGCTTCAAAGATTTCTCATATCCCGAATCAATAGGAATCCACTTTCTCTTCCCGTAATATTATTAGAAGCGACATCTCTCGGACAAGTTCACACAAAAGAAAACAAACAGATATCAACATCACAATGACCAAAACAACTTGAAGTCGAAAACGACTTGAAATGAAGTGAATGTAATTGACGCTTGGGAAAACAAGTGGGAAACGGATATGACAGTTATTGATTGGATAATTCAGACTCTTCATGAAATGGATGGACATTGACCGTCAAATGTTGTTAATCAACGCAGCGAAAATTAAGTTGCGGCAAAAATCTCTACACTCATGTCAATGAATAAATGAACGCCAACGCGCAGGGTTCGATGGAAATCGACAGGTTTGACCAGTATGAAATTGAAGACAAATTAGGTTTGGGGTTATTATGATCATTGCCGTCAATCTCCAGCCATAAATCAGCTTTTGATGTCATCAATTTCTGCCATTAACATTACACCAACTACTTTACGGGTATCAATCTGCTATTATACTATTTAGTATTCATAAAACTATTCAGACAGGATGTGTTAAATAGCCTTTTCCCCTTCTGGATGTGATTTTGAAAATATCAAATCATAGATATGATTTTACAAAAATGTCTTTCACTTAGATATTTCAGGAAAAACTGATTTAAAAATTTATCTTGTTTTACTCAGTTTTTAAAACTTCTTATTGAAACAAATGATAAATGATTTTAACAAAAACTATCCCATGTTGATAATTCTGGCAGTAATAGCATAACATGCATAAAAAAAAAGAAGATATAGATAGGGAAAGATATATTTTCGTTACATTGGCTGCAATTGCACAAATTCTTGTATTTTTTGGGTGGAACCCCTTGCACCTAGACCCCAAAATTTAGGCTAGAATCGGCAGCACTGATGGTACCAACAACTTACCCACTTGCCCACTTTGACATGGCCTTGTGGTCCAGTTAAAAAAGGCTGATGGTATCCAGTATATATAAAAAGACAACAGTATCTCATTCTTTAGATCATTTAAAGTCCAAAAAAAACTGTGCCAATCTTACTTCTATAAGAAAAATCATCACAACAATAACAAAAAAAATCCTCAATAAAAACTACTAAGTTTCATAAATCACCTACTTACTTGAATAATATCAATTAAATTCACACTTCATCTCAATAAAAAGAACTGAATAGACAATACTAACCTTAATATCTTCAATCCCTGATTGAATTCATGAAAAACATGTTTTCACTTCACAAGAATATAACAATTGGACAAGCAAGACGGTTACAGAATGGGTAACAATGGAATGTGGAGGCAGCCACATACACTACACTGTCCAGAGAATGCGGCTGTCTCCGAGAGTTTGATAAGAGGAACCTCCACCCTGAAGGGGATCTACATAGATTACTTCCCCGACACTTCCTTGGACGACCAAATATTCTGGCATGTTTATTGAGATCGAAACACCAAAAGTGCAGAAAAGGTGGCGTCAATTTCTCCGAAGCAGCGTGCATAATGTGAATGTGATAACCCTGTCACCTCAGTTATCAGAGCAGCTCATTAAAACAACAGCCCTCGGTGAACAGCTCTTGGTCATCTTGTTGAGACAACAGACGCATTTAGCATTGACTGGTAGAAACAAATAAATCTTCAAAATGAACCAGTAATGTCATTTATGTAAAATGGTCTGTCCATTTCTGAATTTTGTATTTCATATCTTTTTTCTGATACTGTTATAAGACAATTTGATGAGGGAACATAAAAATGATTTTATGTAGAATGCCATCAACCCTACATTATCTTAATTTATTTCTAATATCTTCCAAACGAAGACTTTCATATCACACTTAAATGATATAATACAACCCCTTTTATTTGTCAAGTTATTCAAACATTTCAAATTCAAATTCATGCCAAACCCTTTATCAGAAACCTTCTTGAAACAATTGGATTTGCCCAAAATCTGAAAACACCTCGTATTTTTCACCAATTGGACATTCAAAGAGGAATTGTGTCGTATTTAAAAAGTTTAATCATTTTTAAACATCATATTCATATTTTCTCATAACATGAGTCATTTGCATTAAAAGTTCAATTTAACAAAAACTTGTTTTTTAGAAATCAAAGCTAATCACAATTCAATTTTATTCAATTTAACGTAACATAACTAAGCTTTCTTTAAAATATGATTTATATATCTGCCCTGTAAGAAAATACTTTCCCAAATTGCATCATGGCACTTAGAATAATGCAGGTCTTTAAATAAAGGTCTAATTAAGGAAATCCTATTAGTGATTGCTCTTTGAACAAGCGAGTTCTTAAATGCCAAGAGCTGTAAAAACTCAATGCTATATGAGATTAGGAGACATCACATAAAACAAGAGTGATAATACAAATTTCCACATCCAATGGGATTTAAACCCAGGACATAACATTTAGAGTCAGACACATCACCTTACCACAATAATCCCCTCCAAGAAGTGACTTGTCCTCATGTCCACAATCCAACATGTATGCATAGGAAGCACATACATAAGTGCCTATTGATAAGGATTTCAAATAGCCCTGGCACATGTTTGGCACCAAATGAACCAAAGTAGAAATTTCCACACCCCACAGGATTCGAACCTAAGACCTCCATATTGGGATTCAGACACTCTACCTATTCATCAAAGTTGATATCCCTGCTAGGTAGAGCAAGTAGGAATGCTTTTGACCTCATCTTGTTGAAAAAGATCGATATTCATAGGAACCAATTCATCAAATGGCTACACGAACATGGCAACATGTATTAACTATCAATTATATGAAACTTGTATTCTCATGATCTTAAGTAACCAGCTATACAGAGGAAATCATGAGGTATCTTAAAAATGAAGTTTGCATACAATCAAAAAATAAATTTTAACCTTTACTCTGTACATCTTGCCTTGGATCAAGAGAAGGACATCACAATTTTGATGTAATATTTTGTTAATAATTGGACAACCTGCAAGACAAAGAGATTATTACCCGTGTCATATGACTTTTACGAAATGAGTGAGAATTATTTCATTACCCTAGCGAAAGCAAGGGTTATTTATATACACAAATTCGCATGAGTTTCGTCTAAGTCAAATGACACACTTCCAAGGGTTATAATTTCTATATTACCGATTCTATTTCATTTAAAACACACGGAATGCAGCCTGCTTCCTTTCCGGCGGCCCGCTATTATGACGTCACAGACGACGTAATACGATAACTCGCTCTGACACAATCGTTGCTAGGCAAAAGTGATATGTACACATGTTGTCATATTGAAAATATGTTACCACTTATGATTAACCATATGGGTAATAAAATGAATGGTTGCCTAACGAATAAGAAAATTTGTAAATGCCAGACAAACTGGTCATAGCGTGATGTGATTACTAATAGACATCATGGCAAACTCTGCAATCAGTGGAACTCTCTCCATGAAATCTTTGATACAATGACAGTCGGCTATTAGAGTTGTCTATGTTTTTGACAGTTCGCTTTAAGATTTGTTTTGTTTAAGATTGAGCTGTTAAGAGTTAAAGGGAAAGATTGAGCCTGGAAAACAACTTTAAAAATTTTTTTTGCTGACTTAACTGTATGGATATACTTTGTCTGAAAACATTTACATATTGCAACTTTTAAAAATATTGAATTAACGACCTTTATTGACATGTCAGGCTATAGATTTTTAAGCATTTGTTTTATCAACACAATAATAAAATCAAATATAATAGCTGAAATGTAAGTCATCTATATAAATAAATCTCTTAACAGTTACAGAAAAGAAGATGATCACTTAAAATAATTAGTGAAAAAACTTGGAAAGATTAAGTCTCCCACTAAGGTAACAGATTACAAGTGGGAAATGAAACAACAGAATATAGAATAAATGATTTTCATGTCTATTCAAAACAAAATTTTACATACACAGTAGATGACCACCTACGTTACAAGTGAGATAAACCTGACTTTACATATTGTTTTAACTATTAATGGCATATTGGCATGAGAAATGGGAGGTTCTTTTTGATCATTTGAGGGGGTTTGACCCCACATATATTTTTCTATACCCCCCCCCCCCCCACTCCCCCACCCACCTCCCTTCTGCAAATGACCAAGATATAAATTAATACAGTTTCCTGATTCTACAAAGCAGTTGCTATGACACAAGACAATCAAATCCTCCATGGAGACAACGAACATGTCCACATGAGACGCTAAGTCTGCATAACACTCGGATCAGCTAGGTCACGTGAAACATTCATCTGGAGACACCTATACATCAATACATAGCATCTATTTTATTTCCTTAGTGTCATCCTTAAAGGCACTATTGCACACTTTGAAATTTTGTTCGTTCAAATTTTGTCCTTTTTGATAAAACTAAATGCAAAAGATTTTCTTCAGACTTAACACATCTCTTTAGCAAACCCTTATGTTCATAGTCATAATAAAAGATTTAAAACAAAAAGCAGAAACTTCATGTAGCCATTTTGGTGTGAACACCTCATAATAGTCGGGTAAGGGAATTGTAAAGCTTTATTATGAAATTTTGTACATTGGTTTTCGAACTGCCTTCAATGACAGAAAAAGATTGGTTTGCAGTTATTAAGATTTGTTTACCTGTCTTGGAGATCTCTTACAAACATGAAACTAAAATGCCTTCATAGTTATGTATCTTACTGGAGTCACACTTGTTATCAACAGTGTTTTTGTTATCGTAAATATACTGAGTATCACTGAAAATTACCATTTATCTTCCCTTTCATTCTGCATATTGATAATAGAAAGGCAAAAGTCCAAAAAAAAATTTATCAATACCAGACAAATTAACAAAACAGAGGCACATCAAGTAGTCAAATGTTGTTTGGAGATTTTTCTGTAGCAGAGATAACTGATTTGGTTTGGTTATGTACCAAGCAGACACGTAAAATATACATATAGATATATTCGCCATCTATATATGCAAGTCAAGCTCTAACTTTAATGAAAACAATCAATTGTGATATATCAGGCATTTAGGAATGCATATGCAATTTGAGTGAGATGAAAAAAAATACAATAAGCACATAAGGTATCTTGGCAGGTATCATAGGCCAATAAAAGTTTAAAAAACAATTTCATTTTACTTTATTATGGTTTATTTTAAGAGATATTCCCCTGTAATGCATCATAAGTCTTTTAAAGGGGGTGGTGGCACAGGGTTTTCTAATAAATATAGTTCTCTTCTGAAAACAAAAATAAATATTACCAATTACATACATTGTTTTTTAATTTTATGAAACGGTTCTAACATACTATTTTTAGGTAAGCTATGGGATGACAAACCTTTTCCCTACCTCAAATGATTTAAAGGTGTTCACACAAGAAATGCTGAAATTAGATTTTGCTACAAACTTGAAAAAATAATGTCTAAGGCTACAGATGATAGAGTTTAGTAATGATATGTTTGACTCTCTGAAGGTAATACATTTGGACTAATGCATATCTAGCTATGGGATGACAAACCTTTTTCCTACCTCAAATGATTTAAAGGTGTTCACACAAGAAATGCTGCCATTAGATTTTGCTACAAACTTGAAAAAATAATGTCTAAGGCTACAGATGATAGAGTTTAGTAATGATATGTTTGACTCTCTGAAGGTAATACATTTGGACTAATGCATATCTAGCTATGGGATGACAAACCTTTTTCCTACCTCAAATGATTTAAAGGTGTTCACACAAGAAATGCTGCCATTAGATTTTGCTACAAACTTGAAAAAATAATGTCTAAGGCTACAGATGATAGAGTTTAGTAATGATATGTTTGACTCTCTGAAGGTAATACATTTGGACTAATGCATATCTAGCTATGGGATGACAAACCTTTTCCCTACCCCAAATGATTTAAAGGTGTTCAAACAAAAATGGCCTCCAGTGGTTTTGGCTTGATACTTGATAAAAAGTTTAAGGCTTCAGAGGATCGGGTTTAGTAATGTTATGTTTGACTCTCTGAAGGTAATACATTTGGTCTAATATTTATTGAAGAAAATTTGAAGAAATGTTATAAAAATATCCTACTGCTCCTTTAAATTCTAAGAACATTTACACTAACTCATTGTTGCCTGTCAACTGATCATAACAATGTTAGAATACAGGCTAAACCGTTATTATATCCATGCTCTGAAATCTGCATACAAATTACCATAAAATAGGAATATTCATTAGGCGCATTTTAAAAAATCAGGTTAAAACTGTTAGCATTTTCATTTCTTTGTTTCCTCTTCTGTAAGGAACAATCAGGGATCAAAACAAGCTCATTGTTCTCATGTGTCTACTGAATATGCTGATGGGGCAACTTTCTTATAATTCTTAAACATTGCAGCTTGAAAGTGAATAAGACATTCACAAAGAAAAGGTGATACGAAGAAAGAATGAAGTTTTAATTAGAAATTTAATTAAATGATCCCTTGGCTGGTTAAACAGAATCTTTTCTTATTATTAATTTTATATCTTTAATTTAACTATCATTATTCAAAACACCTTTAGATGTAGGATTTTTTATTTTTCATTTATTTAAAAAATCATTACTTCCAAAGATTAAGCTTTAGCTGCTTTATTTCTTAATTATGATCGTTTTTTTACTTCTTTTAATCTAAATTATTATTTCAAAATTACATAGAGATATCACTATTGCTTTTACAGAATATTCTGATAAAGTGTATCTTACCAGGGGCTTTTCCCCAAGTAATCCATTGAAATTAAATTGGATTCTTATAAACTAGCCTCTAAACATGTCATTGCATGTATTGATAATCTTTATTGATCATAATTTAGCAGCCTAGTATAAAAGACAAGTTACAAATGAAATTTCAATCGAAAAATAAACACATTGAAAATATGAACTCTTCAGATCTTTCAAAATGACAAACTGGAACTTCCTGTGAGGTATTCCTGCTGAGAGACAATGCTATTGGCGGGGAGACAAAGCTTGATTGGAACTCTTTGATGTGGAGAAGTGCTTTGTCTCTGCTGAGCAAGCACTTATAGGACCTTCCCCCAGATGCTGATATAGCCAGTGTAATAGGTTCAACTCTTCCCTGACAA
Source organism: Phorcus lineatus (assembly GCA_921293015.1). Classification (NCBI taxonomy): domain Eukaryota; kingdom Metazoa; phylum Mollusca; class Gastropoda; order Trochida; family Trochidae; genus Phorcus; species Phorcus lineatus. Next base: position 5,954,502 of record OV121092.1, read on the forward strand.
AACCTGCCTTGGATAAAGAAAGTTTGGCCTTGGATAAAGAAAGTTTGGCCTTGGATAAAGAAAGTTTGGCCTTGGACAGGCCATCACAGAGAAAGTTTGGCATAGGACAGATCTTCCACAATGAAATTTGGCATAGGACAGATCTTCCAAAGAAAAAGTTTGGAATAGGACAGATCTTCCACAGATGAAATTTGGCATAGGACAGACCTACAACAGAGAAACCATGTGCTATGTCCTAGGTTGGCTACTCTGATTCTTTGGCAAGTTCTAGACACTTGCAAATGCATCATTAAATTTTTTAGCACTGTTTCCTTCATCTTTATTTGTAACATTTAAACATTTGTTGACATTAATCTTAATAAACTTGTATCATTCTTAAGAAATCACTATTATGAACACCTATTTAAATTGCATTTCACTAAGCTTTCACAGGAAGTAAACCAGAACAAAAAGTGCATGTAAGATACTGTACGCTTGTGACTCATAAACACTTGTTCTTTTCTGACCTCTAACCTTTGACCTTTGACCTTACTTTTCCAATTCCGGTATCAAAGACAACGCCCAGAGAACAGTCACAAGGTTCTGAGTCTATTACATGACAGTGTATATGACTCACATAGCCCAGGTCCATCAGCGCTCAAGGCTTTCAAATCATCTTCTCAAATATCAAAGGCAGGTTGTCTTGCAACCCAGTTCACTTTGGTGAACAAGATATGGTGCCGTCCGACCACTTTGTTATACAGGATATGGTGCCACCAATTCACTTTGTAGAAGGAATATTACATTCTGGACCAATGTCCACATTCCAAATGTCTCAAGTCTCAGGACTCCATTTTCAGACAAATATCTCCCCAATACATGCTCCTATGACTAACAAGCACTTTTTAAATTAAAAAATAAACTTGTTACAAGAGAGATATGGTATCACCAATTTACCTTCTTGACAAAAAATTGTCAAGATTTAATTTTGATATCCCTAAACCAAATCCTGAGCCAATGTCCTATGTGTATTGATGTTTAAGAATCCAAACCAATCTATAAACTTATAACTACTTTAAAAATTTTGAAAAAAACTGTGAATAACCTGAGCTTTTACTTTTCAACAATTGAAACCTTTTTTGAACAACATAAACATATACATTAATAGTCAAAACATTTTAACAATTCATTCAGTAAAACTAAAATCAACTTCCCCCGGTTCTCCCAGAATTTACTTATCAAGTGATTGAATATACATATATATATTATATCCTCTATGTACAAAACTCAGATAGTGTTAAGGCTATATTCACCAACCAAAATCCCTAATCCATAATAATACTTCAATATTTAAAACACTAAATCATAAATCTAAATTCAATTTCATAAATCCCAAACTCCTTAGCGCACCTTAAGTCAATCAATGACTGAGCAACTATGCTATATAACAATATGAACCTGATGTTCGAATACATGTTTATCTCAAATCATACTCCCATTGCCTCGCATGTAGAGCCAAATCTCTTTAATCCAAATCCCAAATCTGATCTCCCCAGTCCCCATTCAACCCCTCCCCCACTGCAGAAGCTTGTGACCGGCCAACTATGCTATCCCAGAATACACTCCTGATGTTGCCCAACATCAAAGCCCTTGTCTTGATTCCGTTCATCGTGCGGTCGAACGCTAGGGAACTTCCATCTGAATTTGATATCGTCTTCAATCAGAGAAATTTGCTGTTACTTGCGCCTTCAAAAAGGACAAGTCTTCTCATGTTGTTTTTCTTGTTTAACTTGCCAGACTACATCTCTACCTTTGTTGTGAAGAGTTCTGTCTTTCAGTCCGTGTACTAAAAGCATCAGGTCATTGATTTGTCAGTTCTTATGTTTATCTGACTTTGATTTTTGTTGCGATTGACATTGAAAGAGTGTCAATCTCTCTCTAAAATAAATGCAATCAAACTTAATTTTTTACGCCATATGTACAATGAAAGTCCAAGTTTTATTGATGAAATAGACATCATGATGTCCATGTCTTTCTTCCTTGAATAAAAATTAATCAATCATGAGCATTTACTACATTAAGTGACATCAAGGGAAACAAGAAAAGCCTTTAAAAAGGCTAAGTTGGAGGCACCCTTGTTAGGCTAGGAAATACTGCGAAATGATAGGGTACAAATAGGATAGGATTTTCATTACAGCAAATAGGTAGATTAAGGCCATTAATAGAACAAAAGACCTTCATTTTATCTTTTATTTAGAAAAAGTTATACAATTATTTGTTCATAGCATCAAATAATAGAATAGTCAGGCTAAATTGCAGTTATAAATAGATCTATACAGTTCTGTTTTAAACAACAGTCACCGATTTATCCCTTGGAAATAGATCTATTTTTAGAATATAGGTCACAATTGATAGCGTCCGGATCCAGCACCGCCCGACTATTTTTTGCAAATTTATAAATCCATATGTATCACTAATTGTTTCTCAACTCTCAAAGATTGCCAGTACAAGATATATTAAATTAAAGTCTAAAGCATAGTTCACTACCTCTATCTTTGTCTGTCACGAAGCGATATCCCACAAATTGACTCGCCTTTATGACATTCTCTACTTATCGACTTGTAGCCGCTTGTTTCTCGCGTGTGCCGTTTGAAAGGAGTGGTTTTTACTAACATGGAATAGAGTTTTCTAACCTTTCATGCGACATTTACGCGTCTTATTTAGTACACGTGCGGTCATGAAGAATTGTACTGTCTTTTTTATTCTTAAACACCACTGTTCCCTTTAAATTTTGAGATTTGCAGAGACAATCGTTTTCCGTATTAAAGGTTGCCAATTATTTCGGAATACCCACATGGTCACGTGGTTCTAAATTTGATACAGATGTGTTCATTGGTTTATGATATTGCCGAAATACAAAGAGGCTAAATATGATTGGTTGAAAGTTCCTTTGAAAATTCCAACTGTAATATAGAGAGAATTTCACCTGTTTAGATGGTTGGAGGCCGGTGGGGCCTCCAACCAATAACTCTACCTAATATTCAACTCAGAAAATGTATGATTGAAGTTTTTCCATTTAAAACTAATTTTATAATAAAAGGTCTTTGGGTTGTCATCTTCTTTCCTCATATTTTCATTGATGCTTAAAAGAAAAAATAATTTCATATAAGCCTTAGCAAATCTTGGGACCAAAATAATAAATCCAGTATAAGTCTAGTTTGGTGAAACTATATACCATATTCAATGAAATAAGCACCCTTGCTCTATAAACGCCCCCAAATATATTTGTTGCTTTCACTTTTTAAAGTGCCCAAGGCACCCAATATGTGAAATATGTCACATTTATATTTTGACAAATATAAAGGGGGAGAGGGAGGGAGACGGAATATGGGAGGGGAGGGGAAGGGATGGAGACGGAGAATGGTAGGGGAGGGGAAGGGAGGGAGACGGAGTATGGGAGGGGAGAGGGAACGGAGGGAGACGGAGTATGGGAGGGGAGGGGAAGGGAGGGAGACGGAGAATGGTAGGGGAGGGGAAGGGAGGGAGACGGAGTTTGGGAGGGGAGAGGGAAGGGAGGGAGACGGAGAATGGGAGGGGAGAGGGATGGGAGGGAGACAGAGTTTGGGAGGGGAGAGGGAAGGGAGGGAGACGGAGAATGGGAGGGGAGGGGAAGGGAGGGAGACGGAGTTTGGGAAGGGAGAGGGAAGGGAGGGAGACGGAGTATGGGAGGGGAGAGGGAAGGGAGGGAGACGGAGAATGGGAGGGGAGGGGAGGGAGGGGAGAGGGAGGACGGGAAGGGGGTAACTGACAAACAGCTATTGTTATTCTCACATAACCTGACGAAATAGACCCACTACCATTGTTGTGAAAACAACACCAAGAATGGCTTGTCAATGTCGGTTTCTTTTTTTTAAGTTACAGGAAACAGGGTATCAAACTCTCTTTACTTTTGATCGGCAGTCTATTTGAACAACGCTTTCAATAATACGAGATTGGGTCATTATCAGGTGTGAAGGATTGATGGTTTGAGGCTTGAAAGTGTTGAAAATAAGGACATAGTTTGATATGAAAGCCGTGAGAAAAGACTCTGGATTGATTGACCAAAGGAATACCTGTGGATTTAACTAAAAAATCGTTGAATTTTCTGAATAAATGACGTCCTTAAAGGGGGAAGATAGTTATCATTTTGGGAACCAGTGGTTGTGAGACAATATTAATCACTTTTGAAGTGGTATTGGTTGAAAGGTCTGTAAGTTAAACCATAGGTGTCAAAAAAACAGAATGAAAGGTTTTTTTATTTTAGGGGAAGGTTTGAGCCCTACTACTAATGATATGACTTCTACAAAGAGTGTGCCACTGTTGATGTGTACAAATGTGTTTGTAAGGTAGATACAAACTGTAAGATATTATAAGTTATAACATTCCGTCTGCTCGTTGCAGAAAACCTTTCAAGGGAATAATATATCCCAATGTCACCCTTGACTGAATGTTATAACAAATTTATCTTACTGAATGTCTTAATGTATTATCAAAAGGACAAACAGAAATGAACAACACCTATGACCTGATCACGTGACTTTGATTGATTGACGTGGAAGCACGCTTTACTCATGTAGCGGGGTATAAGGGATTTATCATCCCTCGGTGAAGGTGTATATGGATATTTGTTTGGGGTTACGTGGACCAATCAGAGATCGGCATTCTTACATGAGGAAGGAAAAGATAACTTAATATCTCTCTTATCCTTTCAACCATAGGAAACCATTATTCATCTATTTTCAAGCCCTGTATCAAGCCTGTAGGGGCGAACGGGCGAACAGGACATATCAAATTGAATAAATTATTGACACTATTGTTCATTTCATAGAACATTAAATTTTGAAATATAATAGTCTACTTAGAAATGTCATGTACTTCCTCCTAAAGTTTTCCCATGTTATAATCAGCAAATTTAACTTGCAATTTCTTTATCAATTTTATCCTCCATAATAATTTTATAAATAACTTCATACAAACAATCATCAGACGTATTTTACTTCAAATATATAACATACAACAGGTGTGAAGGGTGTTTTCTGTTGTGTTTTTTGTTCTTTGATCGTTATTAACAATTTATTTTTCAACACGAGAGAGGGTTTAATGAACATGATAAGCTAATTTTTCACCGAGACAAGTTTCTGGTACAGTAACATAAGAAAGATGATTCACTGGTGAAGGGTTGAGTCACATTTACTGAGGGAAGATATATTTACATAAAGGAAAGTTTCACTCTTCTTGTATTTTTACAAACTCTATTGAAACTAGACAAGGCTTTTGATGATGTTGCTTGTAAATAAACCAACCTATTGCAGAGTAACACACCAAGAATGTCTTGCAACATGGATTGTTAACATTGGCATGCAGAGAAAAATTTGTATAGTGCAGTTTGGTATTTCATTAAGAATTATTTTTAAGTTAACAAATCTGAAATAAAGTTCATAATTTGAAGATATTTGTTGTTTCTATTAACACTTATAAAGCTGCATAACAAAATCCTTTTTATAGCTCTTTTTGGAAATTAAATTTTCAAATCCAAAATTTATAAAAATTTATTCTTGTATGATGATTTTTCCCCTAGCAGAACCAGGATTATCTTGGATTGATTCCTGAAAGTCCTGGGAATGGTTTTTGCACTACCCACAATAGGTATATTTCCAAAATTTAAAAAAAAAAAATTCTTGAAATTTTTTTTACAAAATATATATATATATTCATGAATTGTTCTTATAAAACCGAATCTCATGATCAATGTAATGACTTTGAATAGCGTCAAATACCATATGATATCTTGCAACATAGGATATCAAAAAAAATTGTTTCACCACTTCCACGACGCCTCAAAATCGCCATCAACGATATGGTTGTCATTGACGAAGTGTGATTATTTCCATAATACTCAACAAACATTGAAAGTCCATCAAGCGATGATTCGAGTCAAAAAGGTCAGATAAATTTAGCAAGTGACATGTGCTAGGGAGTCCATTGTTCGCAGGGTGTAGTCAGGTGTTGAACACATGTGACAGCGAGGCTGTATTTCCGTTAAATATCAACAGTGGCGACATCTGTAACGTGTTTCGATTCATTGTCTGTTGATTTCACAGAATTGTCTTTCACCCTATTTGAAAAAATTTACTATTTGCTTAAGTGTTTTCAATTTCCCATTTATTCCAAATTTCACGGATGATGATTAATGAGGCCTCTTGGAGGAAATGACACACATATCGTTTCTTGTTACCTTACCTTAGTATAGATTATTTTTTAAGAAGTTATAAGAAATTGAATTTTGGTAATTTGATCAATAAAATATATTGTAGGAAATGGATAACTTATCATTTCTTGTTTATTCCAACCACTTAATTATTTTGTAAGAATTGAATTTTTTTTAGTAGAATTTTTGTGGATGAATAAATCAAGGATCATGTTCATGTCTTTTCACACATATTTGTTGTTTTATTAATTTACTGAATTATTGATTTATTTTCTAAAAACAAATTGAAAAAAGGAATACCAAGAAATTGAATCTGCTGTACTTTTATGTCAATATAAAACATCAGTTACAATTGTTTAAAACATTTAACCATTTCTTATATATCTAAACTTACAACAGTACCATCTTTCATTAGAGTTTCATCCACCTAAATAGCCTTTAATTTGATATTGAGTTGATGTTTTCGCAAAATCATAAACAAAAATTCTTTCTCAAATCCCAGACATTTCTTAAAAGCTTTGTATTTGCTTTGATTTAAAAATCTTGTAAATGGTTTGTTTTTGTAAAGCTCCCAGAAGACAAGGTGGAACTTATAATGGGTGAAATGACGTGCATTATTGTCACAGCACTTGATAACCCTAGATAGGCAAAAATATTTCTTAAAATATTTTTTTAAATTTTTCTCTTGGCTTGCCTCAAGTATTTACTTTTTTTGGCTGAATTGCTTAACTATAATGCATCATCAAAGCATCAAAATATATTAAATTGATGACAACTTCTTTTAGCTGGTAAACTTATAACTTTAGCCATAGAACTCCTGTTTCACTTAACTTACCATCATGGAGGGTATGGCACATGGTGGCACGAGTCCTGCAGTGTTTTCGTTATCAAATAAATTCTGGTAGTGTGGTGACAAATATGATTGTTCAGTTGTTGAAAAGTCTGTCGGTACATGATGTACTATATAAAATAAAGTCCTCCACTTATAATGAATAATTTCACCAAGTTAATCTTACAATGAGTGATGTTAAATAAAACGTTACCATGATAATCTGTCAAGTTCGGAAAATCCCTGTTTAAAATAGAATGTAACCATTAAGTGTGCAAGATATAATCATTAAGCATTTAAGCTGAATTTATTGTTTCGGTGCCAATGGTTACAATAACTGTCTACAGAAATTTACGACCAATTCTGAATAAAACAAGTACTCATTCGGATAACTTCAGCTGAATTTCCTGTTCTTTGTGACAATGGTTACGTTAACTGTTTACGGATATTCACTCTATTTTCCTCTAAATTCTGATTATATCAAACGTAATGCAACTTTCAATAGAAATGAATAAGCAGAGAAACTTTTTACCTCCTTCGGACCTAAATGATGGTAGAAAATTTAAGGTAATCTTCTTATAATGGAGGGAGCATGGTGGTGTAGTGGTGAGTGTGCTGGCCTCTCACGCAAACGACCCTGGTTCGAATCCCGGTGGAAACAACAAACATTTGTGACCTGGGCTTTACACTGTGTTGTGTCCTTGCTCAAGGCACTACATCCACATTGCACCCAGTCCACCCAGCTGTACAATTGGGTACCTGAATATGGGATGTATGGACCTACATGGCGCTTAGTAACTGCATCGAAAATACAATTCCTTCAGGGTAATAAAAATGTAGCGCTTTGAGCATGCTTTGGATGTACTATAGCGCATCATATGTACCCATTTATTATTATTATTATTATTATTATTATTATTATTATTATTATGACAGGGCTTAAATTCCTATGAGTTGAAACTGATCCATCATCACCACTGGTCTCATACCATGTCTTCTGTTACAACAATATTTGTTCACCAATGTCTACCTTCACTGATAAGCAAACTGAATCAACACAATGGAACCTATCTACACAGTGGAACACGAGAAGAAGAATTGGTAGGGAACATAGAGGGAAGACAATAGTTCACAGGCAGAACCATTTGCTTCAAACTAGAAAATAATGGCAAATGAAATCTTGTCTTAGCTTCTTTTGATTTCAACAAATGTTCATCATTGTTGATTTTTCAGGATTAAAATCAACATTTCATCAGCAGTTGCAACTGTAAAATTGTGAAAAGAAAATTCTAATTATAATCCTGTTTAGATTTACAGGATTATGTTTTATATCATACTTTATGTTTTAATCCTTTTATGCCCAAGATCTGAAGTAAGGATAAAAAAAGCTATATGTTACTAGTTTATATGGGCCGAAAGGGTCTAAAACAAAAGAAAAAGTGTGATAATTTTACAGGTAGGGACAGTCTGAGAAATGGGGTAAATAGAGGGAGCTGGGGAGGAGAGGTAAGGAAAGAGACGGAGAGTGGTTGCATCATTCTGAGAGGGAAACAGGGGAATGGAAAGAGATATAGAACAAAATGAAAAGAGGAGAGGGAAGGGAAGGGAACACATTGATTAAGGGAAGAACAAGGCATGGCAAAGGAGAAGGCAAGGGATACATAGGCAGGTTTAGGGGTTTAAGAGTAGGGGAAAGTGTGCCGATATATGCGATTATTACCCATATGGTGACATATTGTCAATATGAGCACATGTGCACATATCACTTTTGCCTAGCAACAATTGTTTCAGCGCGAGTGACCGTATTTTGTGGTCTGTGACGTCATAAAACCATTGTTCATGACGTCACTGTAGCGGGCCGTAGCAAGGGAAGGAGACCGTTTTCTGAATATTTCCATGCGTTTAAAATGGAATAGAATCGGTAATAAAGAAATTACTACCCTTTGAAGTGTTTCATATGACTTTTACGAAACTCGTGCGAATTAGTGTATAATCTCTATATAGAGAAACAGGTAGAAAGGGAGAAATATCTGGACGTAAGAGAATGAGAGGGGAAGAGGGAGTTTGAGGAATAGGTGGCAGATTGGGAAGTGGATGGGGGAAAAGGGGGGGTGGGGGTAAGGGGGAAGGTAAGAGGAGAAGGAAGGGGATGGGGGGAGACATCTTGGTAGATTGGTATTTCCACACTGCACCAAGGAAAGGTAAATACAAGCTAACAATGGAGGCACAAGTGGTCACCACCTGAACACAATGGAGGGTGTTGAAGGGGGGTATCCGATGTCTGACATCTCATTTTTAAGTGTTGAAGGGTGGGCGGATTGAGCAGTTTGTCAATTCATGTCCAAGAAATTGACATTGAGTAGACTGAGAACTTGGGAAGGAGTGTGAGATCTCGCAGAGTATACAAGGGGAGTTTGCATCAAAATGTTTGCAATAGGAATCTAAAATATCTTAAGAAACATATTTATCACATTTCAGATTTCCAAATCAGTAAAATGCTAAATATTGGAGGTTAACCTTATAACATACCTAGAGGATGAAGAGGTTTAACCAAGTTAGTGATGGACAAAATCAGCAAGTTTAAATAAAATATCTTCTGAGTATGTGTCGGAGAGGATATGTTTTCCCAATTTCATTTTTTAACACCCATAAACTCGGAAGGCAAAATGCAACAAAAAAAGCCCCTGATCCTGACAATCAAACTGGTCATAGTCCAGGAATTTTGAGGGGGGAGGGGGTGGTGGTGGTTTTTAAGTAAGGTTGGTGTTGATTTTTTAAAAGAAATTCCAAAAGGGTTGGGGATATGGGAGATGGAATCTAGTGGATATCTGCCACTGATCTCCAATATTGCAGATAATACATGTATGGCGCATTTGATGACCTCCCATGTGGAGCCCCATTCCCAATGTCCTAGACTCACCAAGCAGGAAGGTCCCAGGTTTGGAAATGGCAAAGAGATTTCTGGAAGCAAGCTTGTTCCCATATCCTGTGACGTTGGCGCTGAATTGTTGCCCCTCCACTCTCCAAATAATGTTGCACCTTCCCAACCATTCTTCACTGGAATCTGAAAATGTATACAACATGTTATAATTTCAATGAAAACATTAGCTGCATGGAGACAATAGTAAAGGGGGTTAGTTTTGAGTGCAAGGGCTTGTTTGACATGTTAATGGCCCATTTACAATTTAGGAAGGAAACATGGAACTTTTTCAAGATGCATTTAAAACAAATGGAACATTTTCCTGTGAACTTAATGGTTGTTCAATGTTTTTATAGTTTCTTTATTCATCATGTTGAATCATTAAACATGGATACTAGCATCAAAACCTGTGCATTAAGCCACAAAGTTCCATATGGGATATTTTTTATTGCTAAGGCATTGGCATTTTATTAACAGCAGCATTGCACTCCCTATTGGACCAGTGGGCCAATCAACTTTCTGTACATTAACCATTCCATATCTTGCAGATGCATAGGTAGAGTGGCACGGCGGTCAGTCTGTCGAAATGATCGGGATTTGAATCCTGTCAAGGATAGACCAAAGGCAAAGTTTAGCTTTACACAGCAGATACCGGAAGCTTGTGGGGGCAATGGACACAGAGAACGATTTTAGCGGCAGTGTTAAGTGCTAATTGTTTAATATTTTTTTTTTAGGTAACTTATTGAAACATATGAGGATGGTATAATGAAATCCCAACCCTGTGTGGTAGTTGATGTTTGGTTTGAAGTTTTGGATCAGTGCATTTGGACATACAAAGATTTTTTCGATTTGAGTCGAGAGAAAGTCGTTTCGAACGATGCTCACTTTCTTAACATATAGGGAAACTGGGTAGATTATATCCGCTGCGATACACTAAACTTGGCCTTTGGATCGACTCCCTCATGGCCCAAATGAAATTAGATGTCTAACAAACAGGTTGCCGTTCCACAAATCTGTTGCAGAGTTACAATCAAATGTGGTAAATTCTTTCAACATTGGTTACAATGATGACCAATTTTATTGTTACTTATTGCACCAAGTTGACAAGTTGACAGTAAAACCTTTACCTGGTGGAAAACTTTGTACCAAATCCATTCAACAGAAGCTGAAAGAGGACTGACAACACTTGTTACTAGCATATTATGGCACTTCCTAGGATGCCTTCACATTACCCAGTGAACAACCCCAGCATTGTACATGATCTGTGATTCCAGCCATTCTTCACTGAGCTAACTATTTCTATTATTTTATTTGAGTATCATCCCAACTCACAACAACAACACAGTGTCAACAGTAACACTATTATGCCAGTATCAGTTATTTCTAGACCTTCTCAGGTTAACATGACAGAGTGAAAACGGGTGAACCTTGCACAGCTGACATGTCAAGAGCATTGATAACCCAACAAGCCTGGCAGCTCATAAAATGATCAATTTCACGGTTGACAATTCCCGCAGTTCAACAATCACAATGTCTTTAGATTCATTTTTTCATACTTGATGAAAACTTCAAATTTATAATCTTAAAACAATATCAAAGTAAAAACTATTTTCAAGATTCAAATTCTAGAATTCTGTCTTTTTAATTTTTTTCATAATATTCACAAAATCATAATTGTCATTGTCAAAGTGTATGTAAATGTTTCTAAAGCTCGAACTGGATCTTAAGGCTTTTGCCGACAACACTGAACAATACCAAAGGCAAGGTTACATAAGTCAAAACCAACAATATACATGACAAGCTACTGGTCAAGAGGACAAACTGACCACATTAAGTAACCGCCAATCACTGACAAGTTATCAGATAATCAGTTTCAAGAAGGACAGTGATCCAATCAGAAGATAAGCGGCCAATTACGTCGAAAACAACCCTTCGTCAAGACAATTTAACATAGAGAGAAGGAACAGAGTGACAAAAATCTGTATTTTTGTTTGTTAAAATGTATCTAATTTCATATGAGCCCGGAGAAGTCAAAGACAAAGAAATGCATTTGTTCCTGACGCTAACCATTTCATTAATTTTACAACCAATATATGAAATTACCCTTCACGAACATTGTCTGATGACCTCATCAGGTTTCAAATGACCCTTCATTGACACACTGATTGTCAATTGTGTCATCTCGTTACTTATATCAAGGACAAACTGACCGAGGTTTGGACACTACCCAAGGTCGCATGATGCACGCCAGACAATGTGTTTGTATTTTCCAAAGTTTGGGCAGAACTTTCCAAATCTCGGCTAAATCAATAAAGGCAAATAAACCCCTTTTTTTTATTAATAGAGAAACAATTCTGCATATTGAGATTGAAATGATAAAAAATATTTAATTTTGTAGCTCAGTTTGCTAATAATCACTTTTTTCAGATAATCTTAAATCATACATTCTTTCAAATATTTTAATTGAAACACTGTCTCAACCTTTTTGCCTTGTATATGTATTTTTTTTAATAACAGAAAATTACTTAGTAGGGACAAAAAAGGAGCTGGTTAAGGAAAAAGTTAAACCAAAATAGGTTTTATTTTTAAAAAACAAAAGAGATTGCTTGTTCTCTAAATACTTAACAAAACAAGTTAAGGACCACACAAAGCTTCAATATTGAGATATTTCATAGTTTACTTGTACCATGCTAAATTATTGCATTTTGGCATTGGACAAACTTGAATCTTATTTAATTAAAAAGTTCCAAAATCTCCTGATGCAATAAGTAGGAACCAACCACTAACTTCTAAATGCCTCTCAAAGAAGTCCGAACACAACATGTTTCATTTTACATCATAACTTTTATGCCAGTTTTATTTGATATAACTTCAGACAAATTTATACACTTTCCAATGGACCAACACATAATTTCACTTTCATTTTCTTCAAAAATACATAAAACAATTTGCATGGCTAATATTCTGTAATTTGTGCTCATTACCGTGTAACAAATTTATATAAGCTGTGGACAATTAAAGTAAGAAGACAGCCAGACTGATGTAATACCTCATCTCTGAAGCAACAATGTCACTGATTCCACAATGAATCTCTCAAGTTGCCCTTCATGAAGATACTGATTGGCTATTGTTAGAATCAAGATGACCAAGGCTCAGAAATTGGTGTTTGATACTTATTAGTCTAACAATTAGACTCTGCAATACAAAATGCATCAGTTAATTAAAATTTAAAAAAATATCAAATAAACTGAAAAGGAGACTGTCTTTTTATAGACTTGCTTAGGCTTCTACCTTATTTCAGGTTCTAGCCTACAGACTAGATACTTATATGTGTGGTCAAATGTCCAACTTCATTCAACGTACGCAAATGAATGGGGCTTGCCCTGGGAGCTTTTCCAAGAATAAAATTATCAGTTTTTTGGTTTATTTTTTTGACAACGTACCTTCTCAGTATCTAGAGAAGATGAAAGATTTCCTCTTTTTTTTTCTGACAACAAATTCACACCATGTTTTAGATGACAAACGGACAATTTTAAAATGTTCATCTTCACAGCAGTCTTTATTCAATTAACAAATATTAAATTTACTCATCCTCCTTGAGAATAATGTTTATTTACCATATTAATAAGGCAGGAGTCCACAAGAAAGTGTTACCTAATATCATTGTTTATTATTCACTGGTCAGTGTTTTCTTTTATTTTATAGGACAAAATTCATAAAACCTTAGAAGAAATAAGAGCATGAAATTAAAGCAAATGGGAAATTGCAAGTACTATATCATTTTAGATTCAATTATTTTACCGGTTTGACAATGGAAGTCTGATAAGATAAGATCTGTCTGATAGAGGTAATGCTTTAAAGATTTAATTGCAGAAAGAGAGAAATATTTACAAAACAAGATTTATTACATAGTTTTCATTCCTCATCTATTACCAAATTGCAAAAATCATATTCATCTCATTGGGGTTGATATGTAATTTATTAAAGGGGCAGTTGCATGTTTTTGTTTAAAATCTAATTTCTTAAAATTTTACCTTTTAAAATGCATTAATTGTCTTCAGAGGCTTAAAACATCTCATTACTCAACCAGATTATCTGTAATCGGTAAAGAAATCAACAAGTATCAAGCAAAAACCAATGACAGCCATTTTAGTGTGAACACCTTATAGATTTACAGAGCTGAACTGAACACGTCACTATGGTATTAGAACCTCTTATTGTGATTTGATAAACACCGTCTTGCAATTGTTAACATTTATTTTTGTTTTCGCAAGATTATTTTATTTCGCTAAGAAAAACATGCTACTGTCCTTTCTAAGATTTTAAAACTTTCTGAAAGTGATAAAGTGTTTTAAAAATTTAGAAAAAAAGTATGAACATTATGGCTGTTGCTGCAATAAAACCAATGTATTTTTAACAGATTTAGCCAGAGGCAGCAATTGAAAGACCCAATTCCAATTACTGCTCCACCAAACATGAAAACATCAGGGTTCTACCAGACCTAACCCTGCACTTTAAGCCATAACACACTACGAGGTCTCTAGCTTCATTTCACATCCACCTGTAAACTCTGGGCCCCAAACAATTACCACGTAATTACCCTATTTGGGAAATCATTTGAAGAGAGGGAGAGAAGAATGGCCATTCATGATCAAGCCTATCGGAAATGAAGCGGAGGACGGTTAGAATAGGATGTTACACTTGCAAATTAAGCCTTCATTAATCACAATGGCAATTGAGCATGTCACTTTCACAACGGCAGCCATTACGTGGTTTAATTCAGAACATGTCGATGGTAGAAGCTGCAGTCGCGGCATTTGATGGAATTAGCGACCTTGTCTCGTCTTGCTTGACAAGTGATTGCTACAAGATGACGCTAAGGCGAAGCTGATTTTTGTTGCGGTGGTAAGGGGAGATAATCTCGCAGTCCAAAAGTGGGAATAAAGAACACTTTGTGTCATTTCAATCAGAGCCACAAATGGAAATACAATTGAAGGCTGAGAAGATGGGATTAGAAGTCTGCCGAGATATTTGCTCTGTATCCTCCAATGACACTGCGGAATATGATACCCTTATGTGTGGCGGCCACTTGACAAACAATTGTCAACGTTATGCTGAAAATGACATAAAACAAATTCCACCACCAGGGGTCTCTTAACAGCGCGGCACTTCCAATAGACCCCTCCCAGTGAGATGACACATAACTATTGTTCCCAATGCTTTCTGTCTCCAGAGTTAATCAAAAGCACTTTTGGCACATGAGGGTAATTGATGCAGAAACCTCACTGAAATATATTTTCACATAAAGCAACAATATTGATATGACAAATTCAATGGGAACATCTATTTGAAGTTCAACTGATAATCAAACATGATAAGAAGAGAAGGTGCTAAATTTGAATACTTCACCTCAACAAAATACAAAATATATAGTACAATTTAATTTTTACTTTTAATGGGAAGAAAAGATTGAAATAAACAAAAATATTACACAGCTAACATATACACAATACTTCTCTTGTGGTCATATCTTATGATGAATTTACTTCAAGACTGAAATAATGATATAAGTCAATGCAAGAAAATAAAGAATTATAATTCTTTACTTTACGTCTCCGAAATGACTGAATAAGATAATAGATGTTCAGCCATTTCCATAAATTTGACTTCTGACACTGGCATGGAGGAAAGACAAAGATCGCCATATTTTTCCAAAGCCCTGTCAAGAACCAAAGAAATGAAAGTCCATGTGACCACTTGACCTGCCTGTTGAACTCCGTATCTACCATGGACCAAGAAAAGGAATTAATTTCCTCAATTGCTGGACTCTTGAAGCCCCTCAAAGTCGGCTGATATTACTAGGGGAGTTTGAAGTAGACTTGAGTCAAGTTCGAACTAGACTTCATGCCTGGGACAGAGTCATAGAAAGAGTCATGGTACAGAATCTATTGATTTATTCCGAAGAACGATGTCATACCTTATTTCATTACCTATGAGGGCACTCTTACTGGGTTCATAACATTCATATGATGCACAAGGGCAAAATATAGAATTTTCATCGTGACGTCATATCATAAATAATGCTTTACATCACAGTTTGACTATTGCCCTTTTTACATGCACACTTTTACTCCTAGCAGTAAATATACTTACAGGGAGTAAACATGCCATGTAAACGGTCCCTTTGCAATTTACTTACAGGAGTATATTTGCTCCTAGGAGTAAAATACTCCACCCCAAGAGGTAAAGTAAAAGTATATTTACTTTTGCTCCTGTAAGTAACCATGTCATGGAAACAGTTTTTGTGTTTACTCCTGTAAGCAAACTGAATGCAGCATCCCAAAACTAGACATAATATTGTATCATTTCTTTAAAAAACAGACGGTCACAATCTGTATACGTCAATTTGAAGAGATTTTATGTGAAGACAATCTTTTTGCTGTGATAGAACAGTTATCCAAATGAGCCAAGAGGTTCACAAGATAGAAGAGGAACTTTCTGCTCTTTCCAATGTTCCGCCCATATTGAAATCAACTCAAGAGTTCAGGGTCTAGATTTTCGAAGCTCTCTTAGTGCTAAGATAGTCATAGGCCAATGTTAATTGATGGGACTTACGACTATCTTAGTGCTTAGAGAGCTTCGAAAATCTAGGCCCAGATCACTTAGAAGATAAATAGTTGTGTTTTTAAAATTTCCGGAATTCATTGCTATTCAACATCTGCCTTTTAAGTTTAAAACTGTACAGTAAGCTTTAATTTGCGGGTGTTGAATAACAATGAATCACAGAAATTTTGGAAACACAACTATTTGTCGATATTGTAGTATAGCATAAGAGCAAATTCTCTTTTTGCGTATCAACTTTTGAGTGGAAAGGACTTTGTGACTGTTCAATTTTTGTGAGGGGTATAGAAAGGTCATAATAAAAGGGAATTCCCAACTGGATATACTTTACAAATTAACGTTAGTGTAATACCAATCAATTGCTTTCATAATTGAATCTTACAATATTCAATATGTCATTTTTGACCAAGATTAAGATTTCTACTCAACCATTAATCAATTGATTATAGTATATCAGAAAATTGTTGTTTTTGGTTAAAGATAACGTTACTAAAAAAATTCCAAATTTGTCACAACTATTAATGTTGTACTGAAAAAGCTGAGAAATTTACCTTGACATTGTGTACATCTAAACTACTTCTATAAATATATTGGTAGTAAATGGAAAATAAAAGAATTGAGACTTAAGATATTCATTTGAATGAAAAAAAAACTTAAACCTAAGTTGAAAATTGTTTTTAGTGTTCATAATCATAGGCTGACATGTCCCCATGATTACAACAGTTTGACATTCACATTTAAATGTATGTAACTTGAGTCAATATTGCTTTCATTATACATTAACTTGGAAAAAGTGTGGATCCTGACCCATTGTCAGAATCCCTTTTCACTATATTTTATTCTGTGAGTAGCGCCACCACAGACGAGTATGTACCTTCAATAAAGGTTTTTCGATGTGAATATTTCAGCTATGAATAAGTGACATATCGACAGAAATATATGGTACCAATGATTTTTACGTCAAATCGATTAGTCTTTATGACATCATGCCATTGGAACAACATTCGAAAGAAAACAGAAAATATTGACAACCTCTTCTTCTCCTTTGGATAAGCAGTTTACTCATTGTGAGTTCTCACCAAAATGAGGTTTTAACTGTAAGCAAACCATATATACTTAAGGGTCCTTAATTTTCAATGGAATGTAAAGTAAATATACTTTTACTCCTAGGAGTAAATTTGCTCCTAGGAGTAAATATACTCCTGGGAGTAAAGAGTGCATGTAAAAAGGGCATTAGACATTCTAGATGTGACAACGGCGGTTAGTCCGCCTATGTATATAGATTTATTGTGATTATTTTCTTTGATTTCGCCAATTTGGTTATAAACAGGTTATCATTTTCATGCCAATGTCATACCGTATGCTCTTGTTCAGGAAATACTAATATGTATATAGGCAATCATGTCATTGTATGTCATTGAAACTCATATAATATACTCTATCTATAATACGTCAAATTCCTCTTAATGATTGAAAGTTCCCAGAATGAACGACAGACGTGCTGATGTACTAAGTCCCATGAATATAGAGCTGTATGCTACAAGAGATTAATTCAGTAAGCAAAAGGACTATGTCAAACTTTCAATAAATAAAATCTTAATGAAAAAATGTAATTGCTTGGTGGCTGAGTTGGTAAGCTGTTGGTATGGTTAGTGCTGACGGTGTTCCCATGCTCTGAGGGTTTGAATCCAGTAAGTCTCATCTGGACAATGATAAAAAGAAATATTCTTCTGAAAACAGAATAATCTCAAATAGAACAAGTTTTTATGTGTTAATTTTTTCATGACAAAATTGTCTAAATGGATGACCCCCCACCCAGACAAAGCACTGACATGCTGATATATAGGCATAACTGTCAATAAAGACATGATATCATGTTTTATTTATTACCAGATATTTATGAAAATTGAGGAAATTAACACACTTGTTACACAATAGGTATTGAAATAGGCAATAGTATTATTTCCTAAATGATGATGATTTGAATTGTGTGTTTACATCTGACTGGGAAAATGTTACCAATGCCATTTCAATATACATTTCCTTTAAAAAGGCTTTCCTGTTTTGCATAAAATCAAATTTCCAAATTCAAAAATTGACTGTTGGTCTGAAAGAGATATGATAAAAAAAATTACAAAGGCTCACAAAACATGCCTGAGAATGAAGCATGTGCCTCATGGGGAAATCAACAGAATGAGAGAAAGTTCTTTGGCATCATGTGTCTCGAGGAAACAAAAGGTGACCCATCTTATACGAAGTTCTATCAATAGGATTTTGATTTATGGTAATTCTGGATATAACAGTTCTTTGTGCTGAGCGCCTTCAAGAAGCCAAGCTACTTCAGAGTTGATGAGGGTCGCTACAAAAACTGATAACTGGATTTCGGCCCACAAGGCACAGCTACATACCGATGGACACAAGGAGTTCACCCTTGGAATGGTTGGAGCTAAGTATATAGCAACTGCAACACAGCTAATCACAATCGCCCTTTGATTAATATTAGCTAAACGTACAGTTAGTGAAAAATATTAAGTAAAAAATAGCAAGATAAAAGGACAATAGATATGGGTTGTGCAAAATGGCCACTGACCCTAATTAACCCTTGGATTGCTATAGCTCAGTAGATAGCTAGTACAACGTAGCAATGGACTTATAACTCTTTGAATGCCATTTGCTTAATATATGGACAGCACAATATAGTGAAGGACATTTGGACTTAACCCTATGAATGCCATGAGCTAACTGTTTATTTGGTACAATACAGTGATAGACATTAAGAATTAACCCTTTGAATGCCATGATCTAAAAATATGGCTGGTACAACATAGCAATTGACAAACAACTTAACCATTGGAATACCATGAGCTAAATATAAAGTTGGCACAAAACAGCTATGGACATAAGGAATTGATGCTTGGATTGTCATGAGCTGAATATATTGCTAAAAGAATATCGCGATTGACATAAGGACATAACCCTTGTAATGTTATAACTGAATATATAGTTGACACAGCATAGTTATGTACATTAACCACTGGAATGCTCTGAGCAGAATACATACCTTGTACAACAAAGCAACAGATACAAAAAATAACCCTTGAAATGCCATAAGCAAACAGAAAAGCCAGTAAAACTTAACAGTTGACATATGGACTTAACCCTCGGAATGCCATGAGCTAAATGTTTTTGCTACTACAACTTAGTGCTGGCCTTTACCCTTGGAATGCAATCAGCTGAATTTAATGTTGGCACAAAATAGTGATGGACTTAAGGAATTGACACTTGCAATGACATGCCTTGAGCTAAACATATAGACTGACATATTAAATTAACCCTTGAAAGGCCGCTTCACTTTCATTTTACTTATTACAGTATGCATAGGATAGATTGATTTGATATGTTGTCTCTTCAACCTTTTGTGCAATTCAAGTTTTTGGAACTTAACTGTTTATGTTATAGGTCTGAAAATTCAGTAACAGCTTTGTTGGCAGCTAATTGTGGATTATTTCCATTGCTAGCAATTGATATAATAAAATGTCAAACAAATAATGTTTTGGTTTCAATGAATTGAGCTGGATAACCTGATTTTCTGTTGTCATAGAATATAGTGTTACTTCTCTTCTACTTCTCTTACGTCTTAGCTGATTCCTATAAATCATTTCATAAACTCCTTTTCTTTATTCCAAGAGACTGTCTTGACATTTGCAACATCTGTTCTCATTCAATCATATCACTGCATTTCCCAAAACAATTGTGCTATAGTGCCTTTAATGTGTACAGTCGAAACCTGCTTCAAGCATCATCAGCAAATTCTTCCTAAAGGATTTTACTTTATATTTTTACTTAGTCCCCTGAGTTGTAGTTAGCATCTGGTCGAACTGTACTTATTCTAAATATGCGAGATTTCTTGCACCAATGAGAAAAAGGTGGTCCCAAAACATGGTTTCAATGGGACGGTGAAAGAGACATCACAAGTCTTGTGATGTCAATTAAAGTCTGTAAGTTTTGTTCACATCAATCTAAGGATATCAAAGGTCCTGAACTTGTCAACTTGTAGAAAAATCTCCTTTAATGTTTAAGTTTGTGGATCTGTGAGACCTGATGGACCTGTTATGGTACAGGTAGAGAAATATCCACACTTGACAGAACTACTTTGAACTCAGCACATACATCACTGTCATACAAATAGAAGTTCCTTTATAAGTTTCTTCTTAATGTAAATAAATCAGCTACCACAACCCTACTGTGGTTTAGGAATAAAAATTTTTTGGGGTGTATGAAAATTGTGATGTATTGACATTGATCTTAATGTTTCCATCAAGAAAGTGTCAATTCATTCTTCATTTATACAATCAAATATGTCATAATGTATTTTTACAATTAATAGTTTTGTCCTGAAATAGTGCATAAAATTCATGATATATTCACAAGTGTTGATGACAAAACTGTTTTGCTTTCTATCAAAATAACAATTTTTGGGTAACATCTTGACACGTCGAGTTCCAATTTATTGTACTTATATTTTCATAAATTCACTGAAAAGCATTAAAACAAACTGTATTAAAATATTGTCAGTATCACATCTGTTCATGACGTGAAACATTTTTTAAAATATCACAAACCATTTTTTGGTATTGTTACTAAAAAGAAGACTGAGGAATAACGGATGAATGGTGTCCTTGATCTCAGCTCCAAGCTAAACCACATCTGAAATTGGCAATAAGGTCCTAAGTTTTATCTGTGATTTAATGCTCTCCGTGAAAATCTATTTGAATGATGTCAAAGTGCGTAGAAATTGGCCACCTCGAAAGCCCAATTAAAAACGTCCCTAAAGTGGCCTGAGCTCTCCTTCGGCGAATGTGACGTCATAGACAGGACTCGCTCCGCGTTTGTTTGTAAACAAGTATATATCAATGCTGATATGGGTCGTCTACGTTTTCATTGCGAAAGAGACAAGCTTTCTTCCTGCGCTTCTGCCAACTGTACTAATAAGAAATCAGGAGACATTCAACTGCATCAGTTTCCGAAGGATTCTGTCCAATTCACAAATTTGACAAAGTTTATTAGTCAGAAAAGAGCGAAGTGGAGTCCCAATGACAGGTCATATATCATCAAAAGCGAGATCTCATTGTTACAGTCATACAAAGCAGAAACATAGAGATACGATATTGAGTTGACACTTTAAAATGGCACAAAGTAGTAACAAATATTCTACATATACAATGACCTATCAACTACACAGGGTGATAGTCGATCTATCTAGGTGTTCAAACAAAAAACAGTCACAATGGCGGCAGATATTAGTTTGGGTTCACTCGATCAGCATTATCGGAGATTAACAACCCAAACAAATAACAAGTTAATTAATGTCAAACAGAATATGTCGATGCATTGATATTAATAGCTTTGGTTACTTAGGGGCTTTTATAAGTACAATCAGTGAAAATATATACATTCACGACCGCTGGAATCTATAATGTAAACAATGACACAGGTCAGCCAGTCGTTAACGAGTCCTGTCTATGTCGTCACAAACCCCCTTGCACCTGATTGGCTTATAAAACGTTTCGCGTCTGTTTTCCGGAAGTGTTTATAAAACACGTTTTTTCTGCTATTTTCAGGCGGATATGAACCTAAATAGTTGTTGATATTTATTTATGTTTATGTTACGAAGTATTTCCGCTAATTGTACCCCCTATGTGGATATATTATCCTTAACTAAGTAGGGGAAAAGATGTTTATATCAACAATAGGGGGCACTTACATAGATGACTAAAAAATTCAATGGACTGATTCAATTTTCTAGTTATAGTTAAATGCAAAAATAAAATTATCAATCTACACTTATAAAACAAACATCAGAATTAATTGTCACTCTGCACTGGCTTAAAATGAATCAAGCCATTTAAATATTTAAGATATTGTAAAACATGTTTAGTTTTAGCTCAACACTAAATGGCCTAAAGAAGATAATAGAATAAATGTGAGAAGTAGACTTGTTATATCAATCCTTCACTAGTAGAAGAAGAAGATAGAGGCAAAACTGAAAACCATAACGCAGTGGAATTGTCTATGTGTTAGGTTCATCAAGCAGGGTTAGATTTGAAAGGGGAGACCACTCTCTTCTCTCTAGAGTTACAATGGCTAGGGGGTGTCTATAAGTAGAGGGCGCTTATTAGAACAAATTAGGTATAATAAAACATATTAGGCCTCTTTATTGCCTCTGGCTGCTAGTCCTTAATGTGAGGATCCAATATCTCATACCTTTTGATGACAGAAACAGAGACAAGAATTAATTCAAAATGTTCACTTCTTTTCAAAATGAAGAATGTCATATGAAATATATTGACAAATTTCCTAATCAATACTAATGCAAATTCTGTCTTCGTTCAAATATTGAGGGTATTCTTCAAACATAGCTCAAGAAGTAAACTATTTGAACAGGTACAAAGAAACTGCTCACACTTCCGTTAGAAATGGCATTTAGGCGCTAATTAATACAACACATTTGGTTTACTTCACAGTATAGCTCAGGAAGTAAACTATTTGAACAACCACATCTACATGGAAAATGCCTCCAAATGCTTCATCAATGGCTAGATGTTAATCACAACAACTCCACTTTACAGAGACAGTTTGTAAGGAGAATGAAAGCACTTAATGAAACATATTCTGTCTCCAGGCTATTGGTACAGTCTGTTGAAAATCTGCATGTCAGTGGATGAAAGTCGCCAAGGGCAAAAACAGAATCGTTGGAGTAAAATGATTCTCGACTCGATAGCATCAACAAATATCCAATATGACTGGTCAAGCACGTAATGACCCATGATCCTTTGTCTGTGACAAAATAGCCTTGCTCAACCTCCGGCGGTCAGCAATAGAAACTGCAGTGGTCAGTGTTCAGAGGACAAAACTATCATGTAGGTTGATGAAGATAGAGGGAGTTCTTTGACAGGGTGACAAACGAGTATTGCTCATTTATTGATAATGGCAAAATGAATCTGGATATTATCAGGGGATAATGACTGGTAGCTAATTAGTATAGTGACATGTCAAAACATCATATTGCATGTGTATGACTTTTGACGGACATTTGAATAGCCTGCAGGGTGATAGAAAGAGGTGTGGTTGGTCAGGGTTGGGTGGGTTTGGTGAGGTGAGCGTTTGTGGAATCAAATGAGGTGAGTCTACATGGAATGAGGTGAAGCAGGTAGCGGTGGATCTGGGAGGGGTATTTTGTGGTGGGATAAGATCAGATGAGGTGTGGTTGGACGAGATAAAGCAATTGTGGTGAAGAGAATAATCCCTGTGGCTAGTATAGTTGTAGGGAGAAATCACCAAAATTATGCAAAAGACCAAGAAATTAATTTTTAAAAATTCATATTGTAATACCTTGAGTGAAGTTTATGAATCTTGCAAGCTGTATCTCTGTATCAAGGGGCGTGTCTGTGTTGATTGTGATCCACCTGGTCTGCACCTCCGCTGTCATGGCAACCAGGTAGGGACCCGCAGATAGGTACAGACTCCATTGTGTTCCTGCCCCGCCACAGTAGAGGGAGAGGGAGGTCGTTACGTGCTGGCATCTGCAACATACAGAGTTGACATTATACTGTACCTTAATCTTTAAATTGATTTTCACAATAGATTTATTGACAGGTGAAAACAATCATCACGTCTCTTTTGTACCATTTAGATACCATGGTAACACTTCGATCAATGAAAAAGAACTCACGTAAATATATTTTGAATAAATTCAAAGAAAGAAATAGGACCCAAAAAACAGCCTAAAAATCGAATTACCTATGCACAGAGACTGCAAACTTAAATTTTTCCTTGATTTTGCTATTAACCTTGTTATTTTCTTATGATCTGATTCCTGTAAAATTGCCACTCACAATTGGTTGGTAGCGACCTGAATTTTAATGTCAAATACTTGGTGTATGAAAATCGGAGAGCATTACACTCAAAGAGCAAAATTACCCATGATGCACTTTGATTGTTTTTTAAAAATCATCAAACAAGCAAGAGTTCGATTGTCAGTGTTTGTATAGAAGATATGCACGTTTCTACACCTTGGTAAGGGAATACAAGTCCCATCTGCAGTTCAAAAAGTTGCCACAGAAACACACCTTTTTCCAAATCTCCATGACACTAACACATCTGTAAGATTTTACTTTCATGGGGTTATACATAAACACTTCATTCTCAATGACAGGCATTACTGAAAGTATGTGATGATGATTGTAAACTTGGCAAATCATTGAAGCAAAATGTTTCAGGCAAAATGTTTCAGGTCAAATGTTCAAATCTAGAAAAGCATAATCTAATAATTCATAAATGAATATTTAAAACATTTAAATTTAATTCTGACTTCATAAACAAAGCACTGTATTTTTGCTTTCAGTATGGAATCAATGAATTCAAACTGAAAAGTTAAATCTCAAATAACACATAACTTAACCATAAAGTTTTTGACAAGGCAGTTATAGAGCAGATAATACAATATCAAAGCAACTAAATCTCGCGACAACAGTCCCTTTGCTGTAGAGAACATACACACCAATCTTTTACATGTTAAGCTGTGACGGATTGATAGAGTCATCTCTTTTTGTGAAAATCGTTCTCACAATTACAATCACAATCTCATTCATCCACAGTGGTACAAGAGAAGAATATGACTACTTCATACCTACGAGTAGATGGTGAAGGTTGATTGTGGGCACACTGAATTTAGTTTCTGAAGTCAGGTATCGATTAAAGATAAAAATCTGGAAAGTTTTTCATTAAGTTCATCACTGCAGTTTGAACAACATTCACATCACGGTGAAAATATCACAGAGAAGATGATGTCAACTTTAAAATGATATTCTCCAGGTTATTGTCATTGCTCACTGAATATGGTATGAGTTCGCAAGAAACCCCTCAAGTGAAGATTTCAGATGTAAATCAACCATTGGCCACCGAAGCATATAATAAACAGAATATTTCATTATTTATGTGTCATCTCTTGACGGGGTAACTTGCTGTGCCACTTGTGAAAATATTGGCTTTTTACACCACTCAATAACAAGCGATAAGTGATAACACACTGAAAACATCATCTATCTATATATAGATAATTTACCTATACATCTTTCAATGACCCTTATCAAATAATACCATTCTAAAGTAAATCTGAGAGCAGCAGTTCCTTTCCTGTGAGGGTCCATCAAAGATAACTCCAATGGGAGGGCAAAACAAATATACTAAAGACAATTTAAAACCACCAATTTGTAGATCAAAACGCAAATGATGACTACCATTTTTACATAAAAATTCAATTCAAAGCTCTATTCTTTTAAGCGTTCTTCATCTTGAAACTGATCTCCAAAATCTTAGAGTCCACTGCCAAGAACACCATTCTTTCTCCCTTTCACTGTCACACTACAAATTTTACCACATAAAAGAAAGTCTACCTTTGATGTGAGGACTTATGACATGGCTTAATAATAATAATGATAATAATAATAATAATAATTTGGGTATTCATATAGCGCACATATCCACACCGAATGCATGCTCAAGGTGCTCCCTGCATTATTACCCTGGTCTAACCCAAGCTGCCGGTTACAGCGCTTAAAGGTCACCTCCAAAACAATCTACACCAGGTACCCAATTAATACTGCTGGGTGAACAGAGGCACATTTTGAATAAAGTCTCTTTCCTAAGGAGACACCACAAGTTTCTCAACTCGTGCCTCAGTGTGGGGCAGGGAATAACCCTTGAACTCTCAATTAATACAGCAATGATCAGGTAACCCACCCATCCGGTGAGCCAAGCCAGATGTTGCTGAACTTCGCTGATAGCGGTCAACTGAGCTACGCACAGGACCACGTACCACCTGATACCTTATT
Organism: Phorcus lineatus; assembly: GCA_921293015.1. Classification (NCBI taxonomy): domain Eukaryota; kingdom Metazoa; phylum Mollusca; class Gastropoda; order Trochida; family Trochidae; genus Phorcus; species Phorcus lineatus. The sequence continues at coordinate 5,980,991 of OV121092.1, forward strand.
GCCCTGTCCAATATCAATTTCTACCAAGTTTAATCAAATCTTGCATCATCAGTCCATTCACTTGAGAGATACAAGAGACAATTAATTCTATCTCACTTTGACTATCCCAAACGAATTTTACCAAGTCTTCAGAAATCTTACCATATTACAACAATCTTACCAAGTTGTATCTTACCAAATAACAACAATCTTACCAAGATATACCAACCTGTTAAGATAAAAGTAAATCTTGTTATAGCTGACACTATTCTATCCACCTTCAACTGTTCCACAGCAAATCTTACCAAGTTAAAGCAAATCTTCCATTGCTGCAGTAAAAGCAGACACAATTCTATCTATCTTCAACTAGTCCTCAGCAAATCTTACCAAGTTAAAGCAAATCTTACTTTGCTGTAGTGAGAGCAGACACAATTCTATCTACCTTCAACTGTTCCACAGCAGATCTCATCAAGTTAAAGCAAATCTTACTTTGCTGTTGTGAGTCAAGACACCATTATATCTACATAAAACTGTCCCACAGCAAAGTTAAAGCAAATCTTCCCTTGTTGCAGTAAAAGCAGACACCATTCTACGTACCTTCTGCTGTCAACTTCAAGTTAAGGCAAATCTTACCCAACGTTATTGTAAACCTACTGATAGCCGGCCCAATCTGCAGATAAAATAATCAAAGTCTTATCCAGATTTGAAAATCCTAGCTCTGTTATCAGAAACATGGATTAAGTGAAAGTATCCTAGTCTGTAAACCCAGAATAAACAGTGCAGAAACACAAGCAAGGCTCTCAGTTTACTTCAGATAAAAGGAAATGCATTTGGGAAACAAACTTGGAGGCACTTGAGAGATAAAAATGTCGTCTAAATGAAAAAAATTGGTTTGACTATCAGCAAAAAGAGCACTTCACATTTGATAAATTACTGAACAATCCGTAGTGATAGACGAGGGCCCTTTCTACAAGGTAAACTTGATACACATGACATGCTACATTCTCCCACACATTGTCACACACACTGGGAAATATATATCATTTATGAATATGAATATGAATATCACATACCGGTGTAACAGGCCAAACTTTCCCCCTGGCCAGACTTTCCCCGGGGAAGGTTTGGCCTAGGACAATCTTTCCCCGGGGAAACTTTGGCCTAGGCCAGACTTCCCCCCCCCTGGGCTCAATCTTCCCCGGGGAAACTCTGGCCTAGCCCAAACCTTCCTCACCCTTGATTTTACCTACACCTTTTTCTATTGACTTCACTCATAGCAATTTGGACCCCACCTAACTAATACTTACAAATCCTCTTCTTTTATCTATAGTGTATTCACTTATATTGGCAACTTTTTTGCCTTTCATCCATATGTTCAACTGTTAACATTCTGGTCTAACTAGGCTACTTTCACAGAATTGCTTGTTTTTAGAGAACTATATACATGTGGGTGTTTATCTGAAGGGGGAAATTCTGGTTAAGCTAGGCTATTTCATTCCCACCCTTGGTATTTATTTCGAGTGGGGCGACTCTGGCCTAGCTTGGCTATTTCTTCCCCACTCTTGGTAGTTATATAGAGTGGGGAAACTCTAGCCTAGCTGGGCTATTTCTTCCCCACCCTTGGTATTTATCTAGAGTGGGGCGACTCTGGCCTAGCTGGGCTATTTCTTCCCCACTCTTGGTAGTTATATAGAGTGGGGAAACTCTAGCCTAGCTGGGCTATTTCTTCCCCACCCTTGGTATTTATTTAGAATGGGGCGACTCTGGCCTAGCTGGGCTATTTCTTCCCCACCCTTGGTATTTATTTAGAGTGGGGCGACTCTGGCCTAGCTGGGCTATTTCTTCCCCACCCTTGGTATTTATTTAGAGTGGGGCGACTCTGGCCTAGCTGGGCTATTTCTTCCCCACCCTTGGTATTTATTTAGAGTGGGGTGACTCTGGCCTTGCTGGGTTATTTCTTCCCCACCCTTGGTATTTATTTAGAGTTGGGCAACTCTGGCCTAGCTGAGCTATTTCTTCCCCACCCTTGAGAGTGGGGTGACTCTGGCCAAACTGGGCTATTTCTTCCTCACCTTTTGTATCTATTTTAGGGGGAAATTCTGGCTTACCAAGGCCTTTTCTTCTATAGAAATTTGCCTGGACTGATTGACAGAATTGATATTTGCATTAATTTATCAACATGATACATTGAAATAAAATTATTATTGATAGATTAGTCAAAGTTGACTGTCTTTTAAGTAGTTTCTACCCAAATTCAACCTTAATAGAAGGGCATCATGTTTAAAACATGTGTTTGAAACTAATTTTTTTTTTCTGGGGAAGAAATAGCCTAGCTAGGCCAGAACTTCCCCCCTGAAAATGTAAACAAGGGTGGGGAAGAAATAGCCTAGCTAGGCCAGAACTTCCCCCCTGAATATGAATAACAAGGGTTTGGAAGAAATAGCCTAGCTAGGCCAGAACTTCCCCCCTGAAAATAAGTAACAAGGGTGTGGAAGAAATAGCCTAGCTAGGCCAGAACTTCCCCCCTGAAAATGTAAACAAGGGTGGGGAAGAAATAGCCTAGCTAGGCCAGAACTTCCCCCCTGAATATGAATAACAAGGGTTTGGAAGAAATAGCCTAGCTAGGTCAGAACTTCCCCCCTGAAAATAAGTAACAAGGGTGTGGAAGAAATAGCCTAGCTAGGCCAGAACTTCCCCCCTGAAAATAAATAACAAGGGTGGGGAAGAAATAGCCTAGCTAAGCCAGACTCCCCCTGAATAGAAAGTTAAACTAGTTAGACGAGAAAGGCAGAGAAATTGTCAATATAAGTTAATGTCTGCACATTTGTAAGTGTAAGTTAAGCGAGGTTCAAATTGCCATGACTTTTGACAATAGAACATAGGTATAGGTAGAATCAAGGGTGGGGAAAGTTTGGCCTAGGCCAGACTTTCCCCGGGGAAGATAGAGCCCAGGGGGGGAAAGTTTGTCCTAGTCTAAACTTTCCCCGGGGAGAAAATAGCCTAGGCCAAACTTTCCCCGGGGAAGGTTTGGCCTAGGCTATTTTCTCCCCGGGGAAAGTTTCGACTGGGGAAGAAATGGCCTGCTACACCGGTACATATTTGAATAAATATCAAAAGCGATAAAATGATGAAAGGGTAAGATGATATTTAATTAATTCTTACTTTAAATTACAAAATATTAATCAAAGCCTTTAAACTGTTACTTGACTCTCATGCAGATTTTACTTATCTTTTAACCTATTATCACAGTAAATATTGAATGAATATCAATATTTTCTTAATAAGCAATTTACTGAAAAAAGTGCAATATGATCTAATATTATTAAATAACCTTTTCTTCTCAAACAACTTTTATAAATGAAGGGTTGGGACAAAGGGAATCAGAGCCATAGCATTGTCTCATACCGGAGGTTAGATTTTCCAAGCTCTCTTAGCGATAAGATAGTCATTGGTATCATACATTAACATTGCTTAAGACCATTTTAGCACTAAGACGGATTCGGAAATCTTGGCCCAGAGATCTAAATCGACGGGTGAAAGACCTCAACCATACATAGCAAAAAGTACTTGAGACAAAATCTGACCTATGGGTTCGTTGTTAGATGTTTTAAAAATGCGAGACCTTTCAAATCAGATCAAATTGTGATCGTGTAGGCAACTTCCGCTTGAAATGTCATCACATCCAAACCACGCCCAAAGATTGCAGGATTTAGTTATGGAATACTTGTATAACTGTCTGCACATTGCAAACTCAACAGATTTTATTTACACAGACAGTTGACATTTGAAATCATTCTTGATAATTTTAGATTAAAAATATATTCAATAAATTACTAAAACCATCTGCACAATGTAAACTCAGTATTTTTTTTACACATATAGTTATGTCATTATTCTTGAATAATTCCATGACATATCAAAATTTTACTTTTATAATATTTTCACTAGCACAAATGTCGGTAAGGAGTTTAAAGTCTTAATAAAATGGGTTTTGGTAACAATGTTTAGAAAGACAAGTTCTGTCAAAATGACTATGAATTTTCAATGAAACAATACCTGAAGTGGATATTGGATATTGAAGTGGATAAATTGGTTCATTGTTATTTATTAGACTTGTCAATGGATTTAAACAAACATTACCAATGTTTGACAAATATAACTCAACAACATCCTTTAAGTGATTTATTCATGTACAGAAAGTTTCCTTGTAAAAGTGATCCCATAATGAAATCAATGATAATTTATGGCATTTTTTATAACCTTTGACAGTAAGAATAGTCACAAACTATCACCGTGACTAAAAAGTTATTAAATCTTGGAATAAGAACATATTGACATTAACCGAAATTCTTTTGAGAAAATGCATCACATATTGACTTAATTAAAAAGTTTCTATCTCTAATACTATTAATGGATTCATGGGGATTTATACTTTCATAAAATTCTTATGCATAGGTTAATGATATGAATTATGCACATAAAATAATGTAAGTGTAGTCGAAGATATCATGAAACTCTTTACAAATTGACAGTTTCATTCTCCTTGATCAATATTGAAAATTTGAGATTGTAGAACTACTGATATAAAGTAAGCTGACTTAAAACTTAATTTTCCAAATATTCATTTCCGATACAAAAGGTATTTTAGTGACTTAACCACATAACATTTTCAAATCTAGCACTTTTAAATTCAAGAACTTATTCCTTTTGACCTTTTAAAAGATTCCAGGAGCGAAATGCAAAAGGCTAACGCCATCAACAATGACCATTTTGGAAATGAAATAAAACACAGACTGCTTTAAATCATATATTAAACTTGAGCTTCAAATGTCAAGGTCCCAAGTTGAGAATGAAGCTAAATTTACTTTTTTATGTTAAAACATATGCAAAACTTAACATTTTTATTTGCATGAAAATACAGATACATCAGGGTATGACATTTGTCAGGTTCAAATATTTCCTTATTCCCAAGAAAGATATGATTCCTGGAAGTAAGATTTCGGCACTGATTAGTTCAGCAGCTTAAGAGTCAAGCACTTTCTACCTTTTGACCTTTTTAAAAATCCCTTAAGCATAATGAAAGAGAGAAAATGCTTAGGAACGTGACAATGCACAATCATCGGCAAATGGGCTCCTTTCCCAAAGAGGAAGCAGTGACAGTTGACCTTTGACCTTTCCGATCACAAACTTACCTCAAACAAAAATACGTTAAGTGCATGTTTGAAACGGTTTGCAATAAAGAAGCTAGGAATAGCTCTTCACTGCGAGTTGTCCATCTAACCCATTTATGAGATGGATCAATATGACATCGTCACGACAACCGTCTGCTGTTATGCCAGTGGCGCCATAAATTGAGTTATTTTTGTGAAAAACTTTTAAAATCTTCAAGATTTTGAGTTTGATACTTAAATAGTGGCATAATTTGACAAGATAGTGATGTCGCTTTTCAGATTATCTTCAATTAAGTCCTTCTCAGGGCAGACAAGATTTTAGGCGAGAGTTTTAAACTTAATTTAGCATAGTATTTCTATCAGTTAATATCCTGCTTTTAGGTTTGTGTGAATTATTGTCTTTTTGTATCAAAACTTCATAATGTCTATATATAAAATCTTGAGCTTTTTCAGAAAAATGATTAATCAATTTATTGACAAATTCACAAATACATCATCTAAAAATGTGTTTCAAAACAAGAAAATGTCAAATACATTATAGTTTGAAAATCAAAACATGTTTTTGAAATATTTTATATTTGAACATGTTAAAGATTATACCAGATAATCTAATTTGAAGTTGAATTTGATAAAAGGACAAAAAGACACTATAAAATTCCAAGCAAAGATTTCTTCTTTTATCTATGTAAGAAAACTGCAAGTTATATACATTTACCAAACAACATTTTTATTTTTATTAATTCATGCTTTGTTATGATGAGCCATGTTTTTCTAAAATTACTTCATACTACTTATAAATTGATGCCTGAACTCAAGCTCTCAAGTACCATTTTGAAACTTTTATAGGTCTAAATCTTTAGAGTTAAATCAAGATCTAGAAACAAAATAAAAAAGAGACTTGAAGTATTTTCATTTAACATGAATTGTTACCTTTTTCAAGTGGAAGCAACTCAAAGTACCAAGTACCAACTTTCACCGAGTGATAGGTTTTGTCAGTTTCATCGTTGAAATTACACTTACTTTAAATGTTTATCAATTTGTTGTGTCAAATACTGAACTAAACTAGTAGATTCATACTAACTGAAATAATATTTGATATTCAGTCCGGTCATCACAAAATAATTTGAACCTGTTAAGTCCATAATCTGTATCTTCATTAATCATCTGGTATCAAATTATACTTATATATACACTATACTGGCAGTGTATGAAATGTTGAAAAAGTAGGCAGCTAATAAGTATAATGTGTAATTGCAATGGTAAAATTGAAGAAAAACCTTTAAAAATTACCACTCCGTCTAAAAGAAACCAGATTACTGGCTGGTGGACAGTCCTTATTTCATATACTCATACTGGAAATGCTCTAAATAAACATCACCCCCAATTTGCAAAAGTAAATTATTTCTAAAAATATTTACAACATCAGCAAAAAAATTCAGATTTCACCTATTACAAATTATTCATTGATCAAACAGATTCAACTTGAATAATTTCAATGTCACATTAACACGACAGCTGATTCTCATGAATAACATAAAATATGAAAACACTGCCAGGCTTTAGCCTCTTAAAAGATTTAATATACTAATAAACCATTATGGAAATATTTATTATTTTTATCATTGTGACATTTTCAAGGTCAGATGGTCAACTTATCAAAAATATTCATTTTTCAAATAAAACCAAAAATCATCATCATAATTATTAAATCTAATTTCAAATATTTCTTACCTTTGTGCTCAATATTCTAGTACATGTTACGCATATTGATGCACTCAGCAATAATTCATAACCACAGACAACACAAGTGACATGAAATGATATACTGTGTCACTGGTACTGACCTTAAAAGCATGCCATTGTATAATACTGCTTCCCTGCTAACTAATAACAGTCTCATAACACATTGTTTAACATGCTATTTACTTATCAACTTAATAACTAGTCATAGGAACATAGCATCTCCTGTTACATGACTCATACATGGTGGTTTCTGGTGACACTCGTATAAATATACTCAATATTTTACACGAGTTTTAAAGGACGTTATTTTGCTGATAAGGAAAAGGAAGGAGACACATGCAACCATTTCTTGTTACACATAACTCATATTTGGATTTTAATGCTTATGTCCCTGTGAATCACCCATCAGTGCTTATTTACATATAATTTCTTAAATCTAGGAGAAATTAACCTTTAACCTTTAATCTTTCCTATCTATTCCCTACTTCTAATTATAATATCACTTGGGATCATATTTTTATTATTTCTCAACTCAAACTAATAAATATAAACCTTTATGAAATAAAATGTGTAAATAACATTTTAATACTTTTTTTTATAAAGTCTATTAAAGTAATCAAAATGAAATAAACTTTCTTGAATGATAAAAATCAAATTTTCAAAAATCATAAATCATTAAACCACGATTTTTAGAAAAAAAGGTTTTTGAAAAGATTCAAGCCTCACCTTCTAGTACATTGAGAGTCTTCAACCGCTGACAAGGACCTTGTGCTGTTAAGGCAAACACAGTTATCTCCCTTCTGTATTGCAAAATACAGGTACCTGAAACCAAAAATATGAGTCATTAATAAAGTTCAGCAAATAACATCACATTGTTATCATCAATGTGTTAGTCATAGCGAAATATTTTCAAGATGGACATAAATGACTTTTATTAATCATTTTTTCCTTGATTTTGTTTTTAAATTTAACTTACTGTTAGAACTTGATCATGTGAAAGATGTTTCATTATCAATGATGAAAGAAAAATATTTTCTTAGTTTTCATATGTTATTTAAGAAATACTGACTAGTAAGAGGCTATTTAACAAATGATATATGGGTGGCCATAGTTGAACAATTAGACAATTAGAAATGAAAAATGCTTCAGTTAATCGGTAAATTCAAAAATATTAAAGGAAATGAAAAGGAGACAAATATTAAAGAAAATTTCTTCATTTTCAGAAATCAAGCTCTCAAGTCTTTGCATAGACTTGCTTAAGTTTCAAACTTATTTCAGGGCTAGAATATATAATTTAATCAAAAACTGTTATTCTTCAGGAGAAAGCACTTTCACGGATCACGTGATATCTCCCAGAACTATTGCCAATGCGCTCTTATCATTAAGAATATGACATCAGAGTTCTATGACATCATGAATTCATGATTTACAATGCTATGACCTCTCTGTTTCTCAAAGATTAATAGTAGTACTATTATAATGTTATGAATTTAGCATTTCCATAATGGCCATGTTCCAGGTCCAAGATCTGTTGTAATGGCACGAGATAAAGTTGAAATTAGCTTATTACAAATACGTAATTAATGGTAATTTATTAATGAACCTCAGTGTATCTTACTTGCAACATTGTAAAACTTAGACACAAGACTGAGATTTTATTAGATTTATGACGATACATATTTATCACTAAAAACCAGGTAATATAACTCTCGAAGGGCCAAATATTAAAACAAGTAATATAGCATTTGACATGATTGAATTACATGTTGAAAATTATTTTGAAAACTTATTTGAAACTTATTGTATAATGGTTTAAACAGATCATCAAATAAAACTAAATCGAGACCATTCAACTCTTACCTCAAATCTCTTATGGCAAAATGAATAAAACCTTCAAGGCTCTACAGAACATTAAGGGTTAAAGGTCAACAAATGAACAGAATTGACACCAATTTGTCAAGAGAGATAACCCAGCATGCCTTATATGACACATATTTGATGTGGGGAACAACATTGATTCAACAACATTCTTCAACAACCGTGATCATCATCAACATCTCCCAGCAACAAGCTTTCTGACAACCATGATATAAGCCTACACTTAATCCAGCTCTATCACTACATCGTTTTACTCGTATAGGGCAGGCATGATAGATAGGATGTTTGCTGGGAAAATGATATATACAAACAGTTGGATAAGTTGAATTACAGTTCGGAGAGACTGGAATGTAATAACACAGAGCAGATTCTCATATGATCGTACACAATGAGATTTGTATATCATTTTATTAATGCTTCGATTACAGCTGTGGTCTACAAGCCTTAAAGAGGCTATCGGTTTAAGGTCTGCCATGTTACTATGAGGGAAAATGACATGAAAAGAGGCACTTCTTATGGTTTCATAATAATAGAAAAATAAACTATTGAATATCCACAAATTAACAAATGTTTTATGATAAGACTAATTAAGGTGGCAAGGCTTTTCACAATCATAGAGCCGATGAAAGGCTACACTTACATTCTTATTTTATTTTACCGAGTGTTTGCTTAAATTTATCTACAGGTAACCATGAAAGTATTTCCCACTGTCTGAGAAGACAGGATAAAAAACATAAAACAAACATGATCATTCCTTATAAAGCATCTTATATTTGCAAATATTTGAGGATTTTCTTTTATTTCAGGCTTAAAATTGTTGCATTTTTGGTTGAAACGATTATAAATTGGTTTGCTTTTAACTAATAACTATTACTATTAACTTTGTTCAGAAGCAATTTCCACTGATCTTTCACTATCATCCAACCTGCTAAATCAGCATATCTGAATCCGCACTCGCTCCTTCCTAATACCCGGATCTCTTTCAAATAAAAACCCTTGTATTGCTGGCGGCTTGATATTCTTGGCTATGCTCACCTGTTATTTTTTCAGCCAATGAAATATCGTAAATTAAGGAGCTTGAAGCTACAAGCTTTAACTCAACAGATTTTTCCACCCGGGTCGTGCCACTGTTGCTGAATGCGAGTCGTCTCATTGGCTGGTTAGATAGCTAGTGGTACAAGATTTTGGCTTGAAAGAGGTCAGGGTATTAGGAAAGAGTGCGAGCAGATTCATATACGCTGATGTCGCAGGATGACTGTCATCAAGAATTCAAACTCTGTATTTCCTTGATTATAAAACCAAACCCGAATCTCTCAAATCTAGCATTCAAATCTTCAGCTCACACTTAATCTCTTTCACACCTTGAAAACAACTGTAAGTACCAAGTAATTCCTTCTGTGCAGGTGAGAGCTATATCTGTCAATCAACCTGTCAATCATACCTACCTGTCACAGGTGTCACTGTGGTTTATCTACATGTTCAGAATTATTAATACCTCAATGGGCTCTTGAAGGGAACAGTTCATATCATTGAGACTTTTGTCTTGAAAATCATTTGAGGGGATTTTGCTCTTTTTACTGTGGCAGGGTGAAATAAAAGCATTCGTACTTGTTTCAGCCAGTGGGGTATCTCTTTGGCTGAGTTGGTAGAGTGTCTAAATCTTATGCAGCGGTCCCGGGTCTGAATCTCACGGGAAGTGATCTCACATTCACTATTCTTACGATACCATAAATGAATGATCAAAATGCAATATCATCTTAAACATGAACAATCATGCTTGTGGAATACATGGAATTTTTTAAGGATTATCAACTTCTTTATTGTACTGATAGTTACATTTCGGTAAAGCTTCCTTAAACCGTTTTCAATCATTTGGAGATAAAGTGAGATACAGCTTATACCGAAACGTTGCTATCAGTACAATAAAGAAGTTGATAATCCATAAAAAGTCCTTGTCTTCCTTCCTTACTGACAACTTCTAGAATGCCACTCGAACAGTTCAATCATGCATGGGTTTGTGTGAATGAACAGTGAATGGTTTGTGTAATTGTACATAAGTTTTCCATTTTGGGTTTCATAACGTTCACAATTGCACGTAAAAATAAACTCTTAATGCAGCAATGATCAATTTTCACTAAAAGGTATCAGTAAAGATAAACCAACTTGACTAACTCCTTATTTCTTAGTTTTGTTAAGCATAAATTCAAAAGCATTAGTACTGTAATTCCAGTATCTTATTCCAGTTAATAAAGATGGTTTTTATCAATGTTGAGCAACTAGTTACAAGGAACAAAACGAACATTCACTTAAAATCACATTAAGAATATCATAAAACTCACTATAAAGCTTGGATTACTAACATCAAGTCACCAAACTTTCATAAACCTTCAATTATTCTTTACAAATTGGTATCATGTGAGAACACCACCTTCCAATGTTAACCAAGTTAATTCCACGAATCTTACAACAAGGCGGTGAAAAGGGAAAGCAAAAAGCAAGTCCTTCATAGAGTAGACATTATGTCCGCACAAGTTAATACACCGACTTTCAATTGAAACGTCTCTCGCCTCTCTTAATCTACCCTCCATTATACTCGCTTCGCCGAACAAATTCTTTAGACCAGGATACATGTCACTTCCCATAAAAAGCACATAAAGTCATTGTACATGAGGTCGCATAACGGCAGAAATCAGCTCTTTCTTTTATACCTGTACTCTGTGCGAAGAAATGCCTGCTTTATTGGATAGGCGAGATGATTCAGGGTTTAATGCCGATTTATTGCAGTACAGAGAATCATTTCCTATGAGCTGACAGAATCACATGTAAAGAAACTTTCGCCGCCTCAGTGAATTTTATTTTGTATTCTTTTTGTTGGGATCTAATCTTGCAGGATTTCATACAAATTTATGGGAAATGCCATGGTGGTGGTCCAATGTCTTTCAGGAAATGTGAAAAAAATCATATCAATTGGAATATTTTTCATAAAAGTTTTACTTTTAACAAATTTAATATCTTGAAATCGTTGTTAATGTATATCTGTCATCAGACAAAATGATAGAGAAATACAGAGATAAAACTCTAATTAATATATATGGAGAAAGTGAGAAGAAAGGTCAATATTAGTTCTAACAAATTCTGTGAACAGACAATAACATTTTCAACTGCTTTGTTGTGATTAAAAGGACAGTCTTACTGGTAATTTTTTTAGGAACAAAATTCAAGCGGACATTTCCGTTTATACAAGTATTTTATTGATATATATGACAATAATTAACATAACCTACTATTGTTACATGGCCAGCCTCTTTAAGTACTTATGCATGGTATACCTAAAGTGTACATCAATATCACATTTGGTGGCAGGAATTGGAAAGGTAGGGGCCAATGGGAATTTTGCTTATTGGTTGAAAAAATGGCCAATTCAAATACGAAATTTTACAAATGGAAATGGCCCATTCAAAATTTCAAAAACTTCTAAAAGCCCTTAAAATGGCCCATGGTCAAAAGTGTCTTTACTTCTCACTGTGGTGGTCACAGTTTTCATAATTCATTCTTATAAAAATATTTTCAATACCTACAGTATAAACTGATTGGTACTGCAGTTTTTCAAAATCTTTTTATAAACCAACAACATTAATAATGGTGGACTTAACAAGTTCTAGCTTGTTTTTCTGAGCATGAAAGAGTTTACAAACAGTACATTTTGTTAAATAGCATTTATGCGAAGCATGAAAAACCTTTAAAGATAATCTTATCTCATATTCCAAACATATACACTTAAATTATACCAATTTGCTTAAGGCAATCTTCTCACTTGGACTTACTTTATAAATATTGAAATAAGATAATAGAAGGTAATTTGCCAACAATTTCAATATAACACTTCTTTTTAAAACCATACATGTAATGTGAACAAGAATGATAGTGAATAAATTCCTTGAGGCGTCGCTAAGATAAACACGTTTTGGGAAATTGTGTCAACCGTACCAACACATGCTCATGAATATATTCATGCGATTGCTATAGCGATAGATAAAAACTGTATGAGTTCATGGATAACTTTGCAAATCTGCATGAAATATACTCTAGTATATTGAAACTGCCTGAATATATCAATCTATTGGTTTATCAAACAGAGACCAATCAATGAAATTTGCCTTCAAAACTCTCAGCCTTTCTAACACAAGTAAACTGCTGAAAATAACGGACAATCAATTCAAAAGTTAGTTTGGTGCTTTATAAAAGCTAAATTTTATCCAGATTTGATTTGAGAAATGATAATATAATGATAAGATAATAAAACTATTCCAGAAATAAGGATGTTAAACCACAACCACAAATTTAGTCTATGGTTAATTCAATGCCTTCTACTCTCTATCCAGTTTTGATTTGAGAAATGATATAAATAAATTCCAGGAAACAAAGACATTAAACAGACTTGAATTTTTTCTCATGAAACTCTTAATTTCCAGGATACTGTTAGGTTTATATCATTATATTGAATTTTGATCAAACGTTTCACATTAGCTAGGTATCTTGACTGGAAAGTTTACTTGCATAAACATTTTCAATTGCCCAGTGTCAAAATTTGCACAATAAGTAAATTATGACAGTACACTATAAATTTGGTTTTGAAACTAAAACAATAAGTAAGTCATAAAACAAAGATGAATCCTGGATCATAAATCATTTGGGTAATCTAAATATAACCAAAAACAATCTAAGTTTGCTTGAATTTTTTAAAGGGAAGTTAACTTGAATTAAGTTAAGATGTATATACCCTGGAAACTCACAAATATCCAAAGACGGAAGAATACAGAGTTTTCTGCACAGAAGAGAGTATGTCAGTAAATTCACATAAAAACTACATAATACAAGTATTGTATTCATATAAAAGATAGCTGGAGCAATTGAATCTGATAACAGATAGGTATTGTCCCTGACGGGCAACACACATTCCTCAGTCTATATATACATATATGTATATAAAGAATTTAAAGCAAAACAACTTACACAACAAGAGATTTATTAAATGTATTTTAAAGATCCGATAACATGCGAGAAGAATTAGACAATTACAAAGGAGTTTACTTTTTAACATTTTATCTATCCAACCCTGTTACAATAAATTTAATTCTATATCCGGGAGATCACATACTTAGCAAAAAACATTTCATTACTGTTACTGAGTATTTTTAAATCTAGGCAACATTTACATTTTACTAATTTGGATTTTATAAAAATAAACATTAAAATAAATACACACCCATATACACATTGCTTAGACTTTCCTAAAAATGAAGTCAAATCCTTTCAACGTCCAGCAAGTATAATCCAAAAGAACAACAAATCAAACATACCTTATGATATCCTTTGCAACAACTGTTTGGCAAGGTTATAAAGATTCTGAGCCAAACTCTAAAGTCGCCCGACACAATCCTCCGAACTTGGTAAGGTACGGGAAGTATACTAGAGTGAAAATGAGTGAACCGGTCTATTTGATCCTTGTCACGGTGGGGTGGTCACGGTCCACAGCACACATATCCAAACGTGACAGTTTTCGTCAGTTCATTTGGTGGGTGTACTGTGCATTACCTGTTTACAAACTTCAAGGTTTCTTTCAAGCTTGTTCCAGGGTTACTTTGATGAGCGTTATTTGCAAATCTGTGGCTAATCTCTGTGTTGACTGTTAATTATACATCCTTGGTAACTATGCCCTGTTATTTTGACGACTTCAAAGACTCGTTGAATAATTTTTGCAAACCATAAAATGTTTGTGAGTAATTTCTGTCATAAACTATTCAAATTGGTCTCTTATACTGCAAAATAGTTGCCTTCCATTATCACACAAGCAGTCTATTTATTTTATTGTGAAATTATTGAACTTGCCTGACTTTGAAGTAAATCCTTTCTGTGTGGATGTGAACTTCATTTTAACCCATAACCTACTACTCCTGGAATAAATCATTTTAACCAATCTCTAGTCATTGGGCAATTTTTTATTACCTTATTTCTCGAATATACGCCCCCTGTATATTTTTCAGACCACCTGAAGCCCCAACCTCAAGTGGAGACTATGTATCTATTTGAGTTCGGTTTCTATCATTATATTTACAAGAGACGTCTTCCCGATATAATAAATATATGAATGCCATCATGACAAAATCAGTTGCATTTTGAATTGTTGTTTTTTAATATTTATTCAAAATTGAACCTAAACATTTAAAAGCATGTTGTCTATCATTTCCAGTAAAGAGAGAATCACCGATGGCTGAATCTTAGATTACCGTAAAATCATTTAACCATTTTTCAAACGAAATACCCAGCCAATCAGAGTAGTCTGTCACTGATTTGATCCTGTAGCTTAAAGGTTAATGCTGAAGGTAGCTCCAGTTCTCTCTTCAACATGATTCACAGCAATATGCAGACTAAGGGTTAAAATATTACAAACAAGATTCACAACTCTGTTGATTTGACCCCTGTGAATCATAGCCTGTGTGTCAACTTTTCGATGTGAAGATAAAACTGTCACTCTCGGCGGGAATAACACGGCAATGCCACAAGATTTGATTGTGGCCGGAAAAAAAAGACTCAGGTCTATCAACGCCACTGGAGGTTTTGCTTGACTTAATATTATAGTCTAAAATGTTTGTATTCAAGTTTTAACTCTTAACCTGCAGGTTTATCGGTAAAGATGCCAAAGCGGCCAAAAAAGGGATATGGGTCTTTCATGTACCCTGGAAGGCTGCTTTACTAAACAGAGTGTATGAAATGTGAAATTTCAAGTATTAAAGGGGCATTAGCACATTTTATTGAAAAAAAACTTATTTCTTCAAATTTTCCCAGATAAATATATATTAATGCAAAATCTTTAGAGGGTCAGACATTTCATCACTCAACCAGGTCATCCATAGTTGTACAAGAAATAATGGAGTATCAAGCAAAAATTACTGGCAGCCATTTCTGTGTGATCACTTTAAATCATTTGAGGTAGCAGTTGGATTTGTATAGCTTAAGCGACCATATTACATTTGTTTGAGAACTGATTCTTTTGACTCAGTGATTTTCATAACATATTATTTACCTTTGATACCAACCTAAACGTCATATAGATGTGGTGATATAAAATCAAAACATCTTAACTTTTCTTTTCCAAAAGACATATATATATGACAAATACTGGTTTTCCATGAAAATCTAACAGCCTTATAAATGCACAGAGGTGTAGATATCACGTCCAATATACATAGATACTAGTATATAACCTAACAAACACTATCAACTCCTAAATGCCCTCCTGGCTGTTTTAGATAAGTCTCCAAAATTACGTTTGACTATTTGATGCGCTTGTGTCTGGTTTTCGATCATAATTGCGACGTTCTACCTTCATATTGTAACTGTAAAAATCCATTAAGCTTTAAAACATGTCTCTAGGTAACAGTGGATACTTCGCAATCAAATGACACCATTGATTAAGTTTGGCATATATGACTCCAACAACTCACTCTTTAATAACTCTTTAATAAAAATTGCCTAGCAATCAGTAAAAACACATGCTACTGCCTCTTTTACTCTTAACATGCAATTCTAGTACAATCATTTCCAAACAAATAAACATGTCTCTTCAGATTAATTGAATTCAAGATTCAACGTCTGGCTCTGTGGATAATATTCATCCCAATGTTCCTACATGAAACTGCACTAAAACACAAAATCTTCTGGTTATGCTGTATTACAGACTCAAATCTTTGTCCTTTTATAACGGGGCCTCCTAGTTCAAGTTCAGAGAGAAATCCAGACTTGCACAACATTACAGATCGACTGAAATGACCCATGGCAACTTTCATCATTCATAAGATATGTATTCCAATTTGCCAGTAACTTTAGTTTAAATTTTCGAAATCGGCCGATAAACAACTTTAATATGGCTTTTTCGAATCACCAGCTAATTAGCACCAGTGAACAGAACTGAACTGGCCCGTGGTCACTGAGGCGTGTCCTGCCGCTTGTCATACCGCATGACGTGCTAGTCGGCGGAAGTATAATCTCCTTAATGAAAAAACAACAGGGAATCTCACAGTCTCAACAACTGTTTAAACATATCTAAAGTCATCCAAGGAACTCAAACCTCCGATAAATTGATGTTAAATATATTTTTAATTAATTGTATTGTTCCAAGCGAAAGACAGTGTTTTGATATGATGCTATGCGCACTATCCCATGGCATGTGTACATCAATTACGACGTCTGCCAAATGTTGTCACAACAATCAGACTGGTTTAACTAGTCTTATTTTTTTTATGACACACAGGTGGCCGTTATGTAATCCTATCGCATTCAATTTCAATTCTTGATTCTTGATCTCTAATTATACCTTTTGAATTTTAACGCCTTGGACCCACCAAGCGGAATATATTTCCTGTCATAATGGCGTAACTCTTGGCATTCGACTGCTATTTAATTTATTGTCACGGCGTCCAGTCATTTTGAACCAATGAACTTGTAGAATATATATTCAACCAATAAATTAAGAGAAGGAAATTTGGCTCATGCACTTCTACGGACGATGACACACATGTAAAAAAGTACATCGTGAATAACCGGTACCAACATTCTTTAGGATTACATAGGATGTTTCTAACGCTTGCGCCAGGTATGTTTTCATGTCATTGATTGTGAAATTCAAAGACAGAGATATTGCAACACGGTGTGAGATGTTATACTAGATAAGAATATAATATGTGTTATATGTGTTTGTAAAATACAAACAAATCATCCACTAAGTACTAAGTTGTCATGAAAGTGAAGTGATACAAAATTATTTTTTCTATAGTGAACATTGAAAATTTTTCTACATTGTCTCCCGTTTAATACAAAAACCTTCATTTTTTGAGACAATTTAGAACTTCATATCGATAAATACATGTTGTAACACTACGTGATATCCCATAGTAATGGATCTCTCACCGACCAAGTTCTTAACCTTTTTTGATATAAAGCCACCCAAGAAAACCGCGTCCAAGGATTGTCACAGTCCAATCAAAATGGATTTGACGACTAAGAGGGAAAGTTGATATCATGAAGCAGTTACATATCGTATTTTGGAATTCTTTCGGTCATGCTATTGCCTCTATTTTGCTGTTGAATTAGCTTAAAAATACAGAGAAAATCAAAGGGCTGGACTTTCAGTTGACGACTAGCACGTCACACACTGGGCGTGGCTTCGAGTCATGCTTCGGTGATTTTGTCTGAGCGTTCGCCAGTCTCATTAGGCGGTTATCCAAAACAGGGGTATAAAAGGTCTCCTAGTAGTCGAATTAAAGCGTATATTTTCTCATTTTTTGGCTCTATTGATTCTTATAAGTGAAGCGAATACATATACTAATTTGCAATAATCAAATTTATGTGTTACTTCTCCTCTTTAACTGCTTCAGAGTTTTGATGACCGAGCATGGTGCATCTTCCGTTCCACTCCACTGTATACAAGTGTTACGCCTCTCACCTACCGCGGAGATAATGTTGCCATGTATGAACAATCAGACAGTGTTACCCATCTCATTTATTATTGTCAGCCAAGACAGAATCCCTTCTCTCATAATCACATCCAATGAAGGCCTTGTCACAGCGCTCTTTACCTCTATTTTCAAGTGCTGACACCTTGTCAACATATTATTCACGGTTTATTTTCTGCAAATTGTTTGAAGTTGTTATTCTTGTTTGGTCACAACAATCTTTCAACAAAGCTGGAATTCAGGCATTGTCTCAAAATTTTGTATTAGCTGAATTATTAAAAAGTTCACATCTATCATCAAATATGGTAAAAACAACAATAGATTACACCAAACTATCACTTTTCTATATATTATATATATCCTAATGTTTATACCCTTCAACACCATGGGGACTGTAAACAATTTATTAGCCAAACTATTGAAGGCTAACAAGAAAAGCCTTTAAAAAGGCTAAGTTGGAGGCACCCTTGTTAGGCTAGGAAATACTGCGAAATCATAGGGTACAAATAGGATAGGATTTTCATTACAGCAAATAGGTAGATTAAGGCCATTAATAGAACAAAAGACCTTCATTTTATCTTTTATTTAGAAAAAGTTATACAATTATTTGTTCATAGCATCAAATAATAGAATAGTCAGGCAAACTTGCAGTTATAAATAGATCTATACAATTCTGTTTTAAACAACAGTCACAGATTTATCCCTTGGAAATAGATCTATTTTTAGAATAAAGGTCACAATTGATAGCGTCCAGCACCGCACAAAGTGTTTGACTCTTTTGCAAATTCATAAATCCATATGTATCACTAATTGTTTCTCAACTCTCAAAGATTGCCAGTACAAGATATATTAAATTAAAGTCTAAAGCATAGTTCACTACCTCTATCTTTGTCTGTCACGAAGCGATATCCCACAAATTGACTCGCCTTTATGACATTCTCTTCTTCAGCCGCTTGTTTCTCGCGTGTGCCATGAAGGAGGGGATTTTACTAACATGGAATAGAGTTTTCTAACCTTTCATGCGACATTTACGCGTCTAATTTAGTACACGTGCGGTCATGAAGAATTGTACTGTCTTTTTTATTCTTAAACACCACTGTTCCCTTTAGATTTTGAGATTTGCAGAGGCAATCGTTTTCCGTATTAAAGGTTGCCAATTATTTCGGAATACCCACATGGTCACGTGGTTCTAAATTTGATACAGATGTGTTCATTGGTTTACGATATTGCCGAAATACAAAGAGGTTAAATATGATTGGTTGAAAGTTCCTTTGAAAATTCCAACTGTAATATAGAGAGAATTTCACCTGTTAAGATTACTCCTTTTATTCAGTGAGTAGAAAGGCACAAAAAAAGTAAAATACAAGTATTGACTAGAATGTCTCTAAATTGTAAATTAAGATTTCACTTAAACTGCATTTGATCATTTCTTCAAATTTTCCCCAATAAATACATGCTTAAGCCAAATAAATTATTCGCAGAGGGTCAAACACTGCATTACTCACTCCAATTATCTGTCGTCAAAGAAAAAAGTATCAAGTATCAAGCAAACACTGCTGGCAGCCATTTTTGTGTGAACATCATTAATAATTTATGGAAATGGATTTGCTTTATTAACCCAACATGTTACAAACATACAACTGTCCCTTCAAGGGTTTGAACAACTGAAGATTGTTTATTTGTTGATTGTTGAATTTTTAAAAAGAAGGATAAATCTGTCAACATCAACATATTGAGTTTGGCGCCAAATGAATAGGAGGAGCATTTGGTAGTTTTATGTTTCTGTTAAAAGACCCTGTTCATCTGACTGATAACTTTTGAACAACCAAATTAAAATATTATTACTTAATTTTAATTCATTCAAAAAAATTTGAAAATTCAAAATCATTCCAAAAGTCAATTCAAAGAGTGAGGCCTCAAATTTCTCATTTATTTGGTCTAACGACCTTGTTTAGCAAATGACCTACTCCACCCACCTGTAGTGTGGAGTTTCATGTTTTGGTGTAAGATCCCCTTCATCAGACTAGTTAACTTTTGAACTAACAAACTTACATTATTGAGTAAAAACTATAATTCTGACACCTGATCTCTGTAAGTTACTTTTACTTCATTCAAAATAATGTTAAAATTAAATAAACTTTGAACTGTCGTCATCCCTCATTTCAAATAGTAAAGGCCTCAAATTTCTCTGTAATGTGGTCAAACAGCTTTGTTCAGCAATTTACCTACTCCACCCACCTGTACTAACGAGTTACCGTTACCTGATACCTGAACAGGTAGACATCAAGGCGAACAGGTAATGAGGTGACACACAGGTTAATCACTCTTAGCACAAAATCTGATCCGTTGTAACTTCATCAGAGGACAATTTAGACTTGGAGATTTTCACTTTCAAAAGATACATTTCAGTCTTACAGTCAACTTTCCTGCTCGACTTGTGACACATCAGGTTTTCAATTTCCCAAGGAAGAAAGTAAATGTCTTAATGTAGTTCTTATCATACATTTTGTTTGCCTTTCAGCCTTGAGACTTCGAATTTTTTCAATAACATGGCAAAAGTGATAACATCTCATATAGCCCCTTTTGTAATTCGTCCGCTGTGCAATATCAATTCTTTTTATGATTTTATGATTTTTTTAAAAACTTAACAGTTGACATTCTGGTACAGAATTCAATCAAGTTGACCAAATTTACACTCAATAATCAATGAACACTTCATAAGAAGATAATATTTCCTTAGTTTGTTTTCAATTCAAAGAAGGAGAAGATGTTATTTATAGAGGTAAACGCACAGGTTACATGAACACCAAGTTTGAATTTTCAGTCATTTACTTTTTCAGTAATGCTCCAGAAAACAAACAAAATCGTGAAATTCAGCCATGTATTGGTCCACACTTACAAATCTTTGGCACACAAGGGTCTTTTAACTGTAAAAGACAGATCTACACCCAATAGGTAACTTCAATCTTTTGAAATTTCCAAGTTGATTTTTTTGGGCGAAATGGTCCGGAAACCATTTTGGATCTATGTAATGGAACGCAGAGCGCTGTATACCCTGACAAAAACAAAGCAGGGGTATAACAACCTGTGATTCCTGTACTGACTGGCTGTAATGATAAAACCATGATCAAACTATGATCAAGGTGAGGTGAGGTGAGTTGGTGTTTAACGCCACTTTCAAGATTATTTCACTTATATCGCGGCTGCTATTATTATTGCAGGGAGAAAGCCCGCAACACTATTGTGGCTATGCATTGCGGTGAAACCTGTGAGCATCGGCTGGAACTAGCGAACCATAGGTGGTACTGCGCTGATTTTCAGTGTAGCATTGCACCCAAACCTGACTGCGTGTAGAACAGTTCTTTACTGCAGACAAAGTTGCTGAGCCCCTGGCGGGATTCGAACCACGGACCTTCTGATCCGAAGCCAAACACACCAACCACTGCGCTATCCCGCCCCCAAAACTATGATCAAGCTATGGTTTTAAATTTAACCAAAGCTGAAGCAAGAAAACTTCTTATTCTCCTTTTTCACACAAGAACAGTTCAAGAAATTTCATTTATATATGTGTTACGCATTTAATAAGATAACACATATTGATTAAAATGTTTTTTCCACGAGCTTCACAAAGGTATGGGTTTCCACTTATCCAGTGATTTGTCATTGAATTGGTCATTTAGTTTTATCTAACTTATTAAGTGTGGCAGTTCGAAATAAAGTGTTTTAACTAGCTTTGGCTACCATTTGACACTCACCTTAACTCAAGACACTTTTTAGCACACCCAACGAGAGTTGAATCAACAGACTGAATGTTGACGCCATCTTGACCAATTTGTTCCGACCGGTCGACATAACACCCTTGATACCAGGATGACGACCCAGCTGAAGTTACAATATCAACATTTTGATTAATTTTGTAATTTCAATATCTATACAAGAATTTCGTTTCATCAAAGAACCAAATGTAAAAGGCAGAATCCTCAACTGAAAAAAACAAAAAAAGAATTTATCTTGCCCTGCATAGTCATTCAGATTTTGAATTTTTATATTACGATTCAAAGTTTTACCATATCAGTTAATATGAGCACTATTTTAGTTCAGTCACCCACTAACTTTACAATTTATAACCCATATAGCTCAAAGTATGTAGTCATAGACCTTAGATCTTAGACCTTTGTGTTGTAAGGAAGAAGTAATAAATAGACTTTGATCGTGTGACGTACGTCTTTTGCCACTAGGAGACTTTGAGAACCAAATGTAACTTTTATTCACTTTTTTCAACTTTGAGGATGTTTATGAAATGAAATTGTAAATATTTAGATGTACTGACAATGAATAAAGGATGAAAGCCTCCTGGCCAATCAGTACAGGCTAGATTCTCTAATGTCAATAAATTGTTGAAACATTTAGCCTCTTTGACATGCATAATTCAATCATATATCACACATTAAGTATAAATTAATTTTGTTTACACAAAATAGGTTAATATATAATATAAAAATATAAAATAAGGATCACAACACAAAAAATCATATCCTAGAAACAAAAAGCACATCAATATATATTACAAACTTCACATAGATCTCGACAGGTAGCAATGTTAAACAGCTGCTGGGTCCAAGGGCTACCTGTGCGACCAATCCTATAAACTTTATGAATTACCAACTTTCTATGGATTCGCTTTTAACAATTAATGTTTTTCAGATGATTACAACAAACCTCAAAATCCTGTTGCCATATCAAAAGACACTGACCGAAGTAGTAACCTTGTCAACTACCTCATATATCATGTGCCTCAAAAATTGGAATTATATGTTTTCATTTGACTGCTGACAACCTTACAATGTTATGTCGACCTAATAAATCAGGTATCACAGTGATGGGAGGATATGGGGATCTTCTCACTCATATATATCACACGGCTCAAAATTACAAGGCTTAAAGTGGCCATCCTCTCTATAATTTGCCGATTTCTTGGGTCTTTCCGGATAATAGTTTGCTCAACATGCAATAAATATTTACAAGTGCTTTAGATATGTCTTTAGATCATTGCATATTTTAAAATATAATCTCTACTGCAACTCTTTCGATAGATTTACATGGTTTTGTTCAGTAATTTTCCTGATCGTTAACTTTGTGTTCTTTGTTATCAAACGTATCGATATCCTGTTATTCTAACACCTCGAGGCTTCAATACACAACTTTTCAAAAGATGCCATAATTATTTATGTGTGCTGTCTTCCCACTTCCTGTAGTTTAAAGATTTATACAGTTAATAAAACATGTTCCACCAGTAATTGATTTTCTTTTTTGATATCCCCTCCCCTTGTTTGATTTTGGCTATTTATTTGATTAAAAATAAAATATCCACTTTTGTCACATTACCATAAATGAATCTTTGATAAAATACTTTATACAATTTGGAGACTTCATTTTACAACAAATGTATGTAGAAAAATGCTGGTCAACAAATCACTTTTCTTTTTAGAATGCACACATAAAATATAAATTTCCCTGTAAGATGATGTGTGCTTTAGCAAATGAATATTTTCTGTTGATGAGAAAAGTTTGATCAATCATATTGATTTCATTTAAAAACTGAGCTCTCTTGACATTGAAAGAGGAGCCCAGAATTTTCCATGATTTAAATAAACAAAGTTAAAAGATTTGATGGCATAGTTTTTATCTTTGTTTGATATACTGCCTAAAGTATCTTATTAATGTTCCATGGTTCAGTGTTGTTTTTTTTATGACAACACATGTACTGATATCTACACGATCTGTCAAAAGACCACCGCATATCAATATACAAGCGCCCTAACGGCAAACTAAGTTATCCGATCATCTGAACCAATCAAAATCGTCTCCAACGTGTCAGGCGCGACAACCAATTTACAGCGGTGACAAAACAATCGACTCTACCACACAATCGACTAACCCACGATAAAAGCATGCTCAATCGTGCAAAACGTTTTTCACAAACAAATCACTTCTCACCGGCAATGATTAAACAAGTGACGACAAGTAAAACCTTTGAGAGATACATATCTCAATCTTGAACTTTCGTCTAGTTTCAAACATGTTCATAAATCCATTTAAACTTTTTTGTTTACATCACTTGAGTACGATCGATAAATATAAGAATGAAAGAAATAGTTCCCAGGAAGTGCCGAGAATCACTACTCGAAAGAAATAAACACTTCCGCAAGTTTGAAGCTGGATGAATTTGCATTATAAATACAAGTGTAAATTCGTTTATATCTAATCATATTTGCACTACGTTTGTAGCTGCAGATCGGTATGTTCGTTATAAGCACAAAGCTGTACACAACATCCAACAAAATCGAGAACTAACTTCTTGCGCGGAAGCAGTAAGCACCTGTTACCGTGATACGGCTTGAGTTCCAACTTTGGCACCCATCCCTCAATTTCTGTTACTGACCTATTGCGACCCAAGGCTTCTTTTTCTGTCGCTCTTTATGGATTTACTATCAGCAAAACAAACTATTAAATATAAAATTCAACCAATATTAAATTCAGACGTATGTGTTAAAAAGATTAAGATATCACCTGTAATAAATAATCCAAATAGAGATTTAAAATCTAAATTTTACATTGTCATAATATAATTCTTAAATTTATCTAATGTTGTTCTTCAATCATTCGCTTTACATCGATCAAAACCATCTTAGGTAGGCCCTATAAACTCGTTGTAAGTCTATCTCAGGAACAGTATAGCCATTGCTTGGTATGTTGACACGTAATTAACAAGAATTTTCCAAAAATACTCAATTATCTTATCTAACTGTTTATGTTCGTGTCCGCGTCGTTTTGTTACTTTGATCAGTATCGTATAAAATAAAGTGATTTTTATTAATGGTATAACCGTTTTTATTTCAATTCACATATTCTTTGATGACCGGCAGTGAATGAGAGTTATATATCAGAGGTATGTTAAAGAGAACGATATGTAAGTTACCTTTATTAAAATGTCTGTCACGTTTACGGCTCTGAAACCTCTGTCCCGCAATGATACAATGATCCAGTGCTTCTTTTGCAGTAAAGTTAAATTCTCTGTTTAAATCGATTTTATCCATTGTGAGAAATCATTAAAATGCTAATATGACACTAATGTTTATGAAAAATGATTCTAATTTGCTCAGTTGAACATAAGTGTGATCACTTAATAACATAAATAGGAGGTATAGTTGCGGAAATTACATGGAGAGTGACAAATTTTAAGAACCATCTTGTTTATCATCGTTAAGATAGAGAATTTTAATCTTAACGGTTGAACCATTCTACCAACTCAATGTTTATCCGCCTACAGCGGCGTCATCAAGTAGGAGCATTACGCGGATACAAATACGCTGACGTAGCAGGATACAGTTGAACATGAAGAAAGTTATCAGAGATTATCGACAGAAAACACAGAAGTCCAAATATGTTTCCAATATATGTTTCTCTTTTTGTTCCCTTAATAAGAGAGAACTAATAAGTTAAAACAAATTTCTCTTTGTAAAGTGGAAGAAATTCAGGTAAAAGTTGATAAGTTATTGAACACAGTGTAGAATTGATATTCAATGAATCGCAGATATATTGTAGTAATCAGAAAATTCGGTGATCGCAAGTTTACAGAACTTCAGCTTTTCTAAAAGTTCTCTACAATGTGAACATCGTTGGTCTTTCGATGTTTCAAAATATCTTTTTGATCATTTTAAGGCAGAAGTTGCGGATATAGCCAGAAGAGTGGCGATTGTTTTTTACAGAATGTATTCTTGAATCATTGTGTGCTAATTTATATAAGATTAGATTTTTAAAAAAAGATAAAATATGAACAAAAGATTAAGCTATCAAATACATTTGCAATACCAATAATAGGTTTAACCAAAATCATTGTAAAGAAATCATATTTTCATTTTGAAATTTAAGAAATGTGCATGTAGTTTTCTCATTGCACCAACGCTCATAACCGATCTCAATAAACTTATCATTATTATTTAATGTACACTCAAGAAGTTGTCAACATTATGCAACGATTCTACCAAAATAACTAAAAAGGAAAGAAATATGAGATCGAAATACACCATTCCTTATAACATCCAAGCAGACGAATTTGACTTCAATGAAACAGGTTTGCATTTTAACAACGCAAAGTCAACAGGGGTCAGAACTTCAATTGTCAGGTACTCATAATAATGTTTCAGAGCCTCTGAAGTCGTTCAACTTAAACACGTTACTTTATTACTGAAAAATGATTATTTTATGCTTCTACACATCCTAAATTGTCTGATAAATCTTTATCTCTAACATGTAAAAATTAAGATATATTTTACAAGACAATTTCTATCCATAACAACTTCTTTATTTGATTTCACCTAGAAGGGGCAAAAAGTAGCCTAGAAACGTCACGTGAGAAATCAAATAAAGAAGTTGTTATCCATAAGAAGTGTCTTGTATTATTACAGCAACTGCTAAATGCCTTTGAAGACTTTCATGATACTAGTATTTCTTGTTATCAATGAAACTGAAAAACAGCCAAAATGTTAGAAATTCGAATTTCTGCGTCCAATTTACATGTGTATTATCTAAATTACCTGCTTAACACTAACAATCAATATTTGCATTGATATCTACTGTGAATTAGTTACCAAAATTACATTTGAGACTTTAGCGCTCGCCATTGTCCGACTTTTGATCACAAATTACACTTCTCGATAAAATAACACCATTTATGAAGTTTGACACATAGATTCCAACAACATACTCTGTGGCGCTTTAAAATTGTAAAATGTAAGTGATATTGTGTGAAAGTTTAGCCGTCAGTGTGTGTCCATTGAGCAGTCCAATAACTTTGATTTCACGGTAATTCACCTCAATAGCGCATTCCGACATGCCGATCGATTGTACCGTATTTCCTCTAATAAGCGCACGGGCGCTTATTTTTTCAACACCCCTCGACCCCTGGCGCTTATTAGAGGCCCGGCGCTTATTGGAGACCCGGCGCTTATTTCTTCAATCGAAATTTGATTCAAACTTTAAAAGATTCTAAGTATCAAGCAGCCATATACAAATTCATGATTGGACGAGAAAATCCTTTTAACCCGGTGCTTATTAGAGGCCCGGCGCTTATAAGAGACCCGGCGCTTATTAGAGGAAATACGGTATATGTCTGGTATATCGTCACCAAGGACAAGCGTTAACGTTGGTTTACGGCACATGAATAAAGGCCTTTATGAGGCCAAATGACTCTATTTTCGATTTTTTTGTGCAATATTCTTCTAACAAGCATAAATTTTTATAATAGATATGTTTTACTTAAATTTTCGAGTTCCTCTGAAAAACATGCCTACCAAAATCTGTGTTCGTAAAATGTATATTTCAAGATACGTTTCTAAACTTCGAATTTCAGAACCATATTTTACCAATTGAGTTACATCAACACATCGTTATGGGTAGCAGAAGTTAATTTTATTTCATTTAGATATTTCAATTGCTCTTTGGTAATGAAATGGTGTAGTATACATTGGAAAGTTTGTGCACATTATAGTCACATGTTTCTAGTTGACAAGATTAAATTCCCCTTGATGACAGTCTTCAGTTCTCCCTGCGGAAGACACGCTATTTAAATAACAACTTTTACACAGCAGGTTGTCCGATATATTCATGTCAAAACAGCACAAGACTTGGACACCATGTTGTGTTTGTACCTGAATACCCTTCCACTAATAGGACATTTTTCAGAATTATATGACCTCTACTATAAGGTTTAAGAGTAACGAGCGCAGAAAAAACATGGTATGTGTAGGTGAGAGGATGGGGGAGGGTGTGGTTAGGCCTATATGAATCTCCTCCTCAAACCACAAGTGTAATATTTAGCTTATGGTTAATAATGATAAATGTGTACAACAATTTACATTGGTGTTTTATGTTTATAGTTTCTTTTCCCGGTCATAAATAGGAATGTGAGACTTGAGGACCATATATGATGGAATTTCTCCAAAAAGTTTTGTTTTGGGTTGCACAACTGTGGATACTTTAAGCTTGTTATTTTGACGTGTTGGCAAGAGATTGTGGAATATATTGCAATCTCATTTAAATCAAAGTCGACCTATAAAAAGCCTGATGAGTTACAAAATATATCCGCAGACGTAAATCCTTGTAAATAAATTTGACTGGCATAGTTGTGATCATTCTTTAAAAGGAGCTGTATTGAATCTGAAGAAAGGTACACTTTTGAACATACCTCACAAAGGACTTATATCTCTTAGAACATCTTTGTCGGACTATGCCAGGCCTCGAAAACCAATCCAGACTTGAGATTCTGGTTTGTCGGCAAGTGCATTAATTGGAAATGAGTGCTTTGTGTCGGAATAAAAACAAAACAGGAGGTTCGCTAGGAGAATAGGGATTAAAGCTATGTACGTTTGACAGTGGTTGTCCTAGAGGAATAGGGTTAACGATGGATTTCTTTGGCATGGTTTCGCCAGCAGAATCGGGATGATTGCTTGGTCTGATAGGCAATGTTTCTTATAAATAATTACCTTGTCTGAGCGGTTTTGGCGTAAAAACTCTCGAAGGGATTGCCAAAGTTTGTTTGCCAGAATTCGAGGAATTCATTTAAACGTTTGGCTTACACTCTCACGGAACATCCCTGTAATGTTTTTCACACAATATAATTTAATGTTAGTAAGATTAATTTTGGATATAGTTATAACACTATTTCATGTATTTATAAGTGAACTTTGTTGTTTTATGCGTCTTGCCGATAGATATTGTCCGGGTTACAATCGTCCTATGTTTATTTCCGATACTCTTCACAATCACCCCTGGGAATCTTCACCAGGAAAATTTGTACTCAATAAGACCATTGCGACAGACGATGGGTTATGATGAGAAAACCCTACTTATATATATATATATATATATATATATATATATATATATATATGTGTGTGTGTGTGTGTTTGTGTGTGTGTGTGTGTGTGTGTGTGTGCGTGTGTGTGTGTGTGTGTGTGTGTTGTCACTCTACTGAAGCCATCACCATTCAAATTCACTCCAGTAACTATCAAACAATTCCCCCTCGCAATCCTGAAATGGGAGAGTTGAGAACTATTTAGTGTGACGACAATGCTCTTAATTAATCTCTGAGAAGTGATAGGTGTCAACAATAACATACTGTCAAGAGGCTTAGCCGTGTTGTTGAACGTGTCAAACACAAGCCAGAAAGAAAGTTAGTATTTTGGTTTAGTTGCTGCAAAAGGTTTGTAAACATGTATTGAAGAAGACGTTCAAACTCTATGAAGGTATCATAATTTATTTACCCTTAAACCGACCTAACAAGCCACATTCGTAGACCTATTTGCGTGAATTGAAAAACATCAGTTGGAAGAATATAAGATTAATTGTTTGTATGCTTTTCTACGGTGATGTATATTAAAAACGTCTAAAATGTACACCCTCAAATGAAAAATATATGATATTAATATGATATATGATTAAGTTATTTCCTTTGTTTTATTTGAAAGTTATATGCCATAATCACCATGTGCGCAGGTTGGTTATCTCATAACTACCACGGTCGGTTATGGGTACATGAGTTGGGGTTTAACTTGTTTTTTTTCTAACAATATTTCAGTTATTAAACACCTGGGTCGGTTATGAGATGTTCAATGTGTACAAAGAAAAGGAATTGTAAAATTCTGAATGTTCATCAAGCTAGAAATATAAGAGCTATTTAAGGCATAAGTGAGTTCGAACCCGGGACCTCTCTGTTGTCAAGCAACACTGCTATCACTTGAGCTAACGAGGATCCATATCACCTGAGGTAATTTTTGTTGTGTCATGTCTACACTAATTTCCCCCTGTGTATATACATGTATATATAGGTAATAGGTTTTGTATATTTCTGATGTAAAGGATCTAGTTTTTAGCTTTAAAATCTAAAGCAGGCGTGTATCGTAAAAAATTATGGGACTCGTTCGGTCAGGAAACATAAAGCCGCAAAGCGTAAAAATGTAACGTTTGAAATATAATATATATGAATAATCTAATTTAAAATTATTTTACGAATGTTCCGCGGGAGTGTAAGCCAAATAATGACCCAATTGCCTCGCGTTATGGCAATAAACTCGGCTCGGGTTACGCCCTCGCGAGTTTATTTGCCATAACCGCTCGGCACCGGGTCATTATTTACTACTTCAATACTTAGCATATGTTTCATATAATTTTATTTGACTTAGAAAGGCGTCAAATGCCTTTTTTGTCCGATAAAAATTAATTTTAAAAAACTCACCTCACTTGCATAATCATCCGAAAAGACAAAATGTATGACATTCACTTGTTTTTTTATGGAAAATCTGAAACAGTCTCATTAAACATTTTGACATTATGTTTGCTTCAGATAAGTTTCAGAAATTACATTAAAATCATGAGATTTTGTGTCGGGTTTCAATCAAAACTCTTAGATTCTATCCTTCATATTATCGCTTTATTAAACAAAGGAATATTTAGAGTGGTATTTTTCAGTTACATTTATTGTTTCTCTATAAAAAAAAACAACATGTTTACATGTATATCAAACATAGATTATGTTACAAAAGCAATTATTCACTATTTCTCAAAGTTGCGAGCTCCACTGTAATTCTGAGAACCATAGTAGGTATTTTACTGCGCTTGCCAAAACGGGAGCAGGAGGCGAAATGCCTAATAAATAGCCAAAGGGGAACAACTCTTGCGATGCCAATGCGTGAGGTTTATGAGATACTCTTTAATAATTTCTTGCGATACATATTCGATGTCAATGCCAAACTATATTGTAATAAATAAAACTGATAATAGATCTTAGAAAACAGATTTATAATTTATCTATCTTTTATTAGTATTTCCTTACAAACTATTTAGTACTTTCACTGGAACCTGTCTTTCGGTTCGGTAAATTGCTGCCAAAACGATTTTCTTGAAAGTGATTTAAAAAGATTTACTTGCATGTCAATTTGGTGAAACTCTTTTTTTCTACAAGACCCAGCCTCGCCGACTTTATACATAAGCTGTTCGAATTTGCATCTGAAATATAACTATCCTTGAGAGATTTTGCTTTATCAGAGTGATAACTTCGTGTTTCTCTTATGATGTCATAAAATGCGTCAATGTAAACAATATAGGCTGATTAAAAACTATACTCACCGACAATTTTCACTCAACATCTTAGTCATGAATTTCTACAAACATTTACAAGATTTATAATCCTGTGGTAGACATCTTACGATGCGTTCATAAAATATCTCTCATCAACACTAGGCGCCTTGAAGATCTTGCAAAAAGTATAAATGGAATCAAAGACCTCTATAATACAAGTCCTTTATGGAATATAGGACCAAATCGTAAATGTAGTTTTATAAGGCTTATATAATGAGCATAAGTGTTTATCTATTTCCGTTTGCATTAGCCAATAAGTATATGAATCAAAGAATTTGAAAGATAGATCCATTGGTTGTAATCTTTAAAGCTGAAATTTAGCTTGCGAAAAGAGATACAGAATTTTAGCGGTGAACAAGTTTTAGAGTTACGTGCCCTTTGACCATGTTTAGATTTAGACGTCGAGTGAAGAAAACTTCTGAAAACAAGCTTTTCGGCGTATTCGGGTAACTTTTGAAAGAAGCGTCGACGAAGAAGGTAAATAACACTTTCAATTCTTTTTTTCGTGACTTTACTGAAATATTGGAATAAGAAAGGGTTTGAAAGGAAATAATATTGAACTTGATAAACTCTCATCAATCGAACAATGTTTCTGACAGCGGCAAATTCAAATCCTCGTTAATTTTGTTTGTTTGTTGTTGTTTTTTTTGTCAGAAGACAGGACCCAAAGCAGTAACGATGGCTTGCAGTGATTTCGTAGACAAAACCATTTCGTAGACACGGGAATTTCGTAGACGAAACAATTTCGTAGACAGTGATTTCGTAGACAGTATTAAATTTGTGTTTCTAAGTCACTATTGACTATTTTTTTAATTATCATTATCTTTTAGTAGTTCATATCTTGTTGCATGAATATTGATTATGAGAATGTTGTTAGCTTTACGTAGAATGTTATAAGCTTTACATGCAAGTGGATTAGAATTAATTGTTTGACTCAATATATTTGTAAACATGATGTGCTACAATTATGTTGTCGGCGGATTAGCCGCGCTATTTGTTTTTATTGTCAGTGACTTTTATTGTCTTCCTGAAAAGTTTTCTCGTCTCTATGCTGGTGTTGATTGTGTAGTTGTTTATAAATATAACCATACTTACCTTAATTAATTTTATTAAAAGATCAAACAAGAACTGAAAGAATTGAAAACAACACCTAAATATTGGATTACTTTAATAGTTTCAAACCACAACAAAATTGACTATTTATATTTTTTATTCACTGTATTTCTTTAATCGAACCTATTAGTGTTCGCACCTTGAGTTTGATAAATAAAAGTTTGCTATTATTACTTCTAATCCTATATTAAAACCTGTCTACGAATTCACTGCTCGGTTTGTCTACGAGTTCACCGGATTTCGTGTCTACGAAATGGTTTTGTCTACGAAATCACCGCATCCCGTAAGGATTACCCATCACGTTTATCATTGTCAGTAGTGGTATAAGTCTACATTTTATCCGTAGTAAAGAAGTGACATAAAACGTTTGTTGCAACAGACCATTTTCGGCGTCCCTCGAATGTTGCCAAGCAGACGACAAAAGTTATTTTGATACAGAAATCGCACTTTTTTCTAGTTTACTTTAAAATGTAAGGACATTTTGGTTTAGTATTAACTGTGCTTTTAGGGATATATTTCATTTTAGAAATAAAATTTATCAGATGCTACTATAAGGTCTATCAGTTGGTCAATGTAATTGGAATGTTGAAACAATGTTTCTAGACCAAAATTTCTGTCTCCTGAATGCTCTCCCTTGCACAGCAGGCCGCATTCTAATGGCTATCCGATTGGGTTGCAGGTAGATTTTACGAGGACAAACATCTGAAAATGACGTCCTAAAGTTACAAAACTGAGGAATTTAGATTAGTTGACCATGAATGATTAAATTTTTTTGTGGTATTGACAGTTGAAGTCTATGAAAATAACCAAAATAACCTTTCTTATTGAATTAAAACCAACATCTACAGTTACCTTCAATGACGCCTACCAGGTTTGTGCAATATTATCGATATATATATATTTAAACATTTTGCTGAGTGTGGAAACGGGCATTTTTCAGTTTTCCCAATGTATAAATTAAATTTTGATAACAATAAACTTTTAGAAACAAAAGAAAGCAGATTTATCAAAATGTTTTCACCAAGGTTAAATTCTAGAACCATAGGCGTAGGAACAGGGGGGGCCCGGGAGGGCCGTGCCCCTCCATCTTAAAAAGGGCACGGCCCCCCCTACTTTTGACACGATTTTATAGAGAAAAAATATCTTCAAAACCCATTTTCAGGGGTAACCAAGCAAATGACAGTGGCATGCCATTTCAAAGGTAAGCATAATAATGACAGAAAATGAAGCAAAGGCTTTGTGTATGAACAAGTATGTCTATTTATCATCCAAATAGAGAAACCCATTGCAGGTTAATTAGGCAACAATTACTTTCATGTGCATGTTCAAACCGAAAGTAGGAATTGGGTCATTCTAAATTTGGAACTTTAGAGCGGTACGAAATTATTTTAAGTTACTATTATTCTATTGATGCTTTCCATGGTTCCCTATAACGGATACATAACTAACATTATTACCCACGTGGGACTTCGTAAAGGGGTTTCATAACAATCTGTTATGACACATATGGACAAGTTATTGGACGAGTTGTGAATGTTATTCGGCCTTTGAACACTTTCAGCTTATAGTTTGTCAAGACTTCTCAGGGGGAAATGCAAGTACCTAGATATAGACTTACTGTTTTTCCTGTTTCGTCAAGCGTCGTTTACAGTGACTTGTCCTTTTATCTGATGAAGAATAGTTGCAATTGAATGAAAAGTTTCTTCACCAGTTGACAGTTTTTAAGACATAAATTTCAATGTTATTCCCTTTAGAGGCCAAATGTTAACGTGTGCCATTCAAAACGTGTCTTGTCAATCCGTTGTTTCCGAACACTGTTCTCCACGTCATGACTCGCCTAGAGTGACGGCCGACTGACGTTGAGCCGAGATTTAGGTCACGTTTATCAGTTCAAATGTTGACTTTTTTCGCGTGTTTATGATGAATTACATATTGTAGCTGAAACCTCGTCTTTAAATGAAATGAATTAAGTGATTTTTTCCTTCAGTTGTAGTTTATTTTCATCTGTTTCTTTATTAAATGTAATGAACTACATTCAGCGTACGTTTTCCGAAGTGAAGGGGCCGACATTCAAATCACCAGTGTAATGTCTTAATCCGCGTTTTGCGTTTCTCTATAGGGAAGCTAAATTTTACTTTAATTTGACGATGTTTTCATTGTAAAAAGCGTGGGTAATAAAAAGGATACAAAACTTGTTCCCCTTTCATATCAAGTTTATGTCCCTCGTGAAATAATTTTGTTTTGTCACTCGCCAAGGCTCGTGACAAAGCAAAATTATTTCACTTGGGACATAAACTTGATATGAAAGGGGAAGCTCGTTTGATATCCTATAATTATCAATCGAATTATTATTTATTCAGTATATCTGCGCCTGTGATACTTTAGAATTACTATCTGGAGCTATTAAAGTGTGCAACTGGTAATTTAAACCTAGTGTGCATATTGGGGCGAGAAATAAGGCGTTCCAAAAATTGAAACACTACGACCATTTAATGCTAATTTAACACTTATTAAAATGTGTTTGGCTTTATAAGTCTATTTTTGGTATTTAACAAAGACATTCAAAGCGTTCTGGAGCTATTGATCTTTAACTTGTCCATTGCTGAATATAAATAAAAGTGTAATGTCTTTTTCAGTTCCCGAAAGTGACATTTCAAAATGGTGGACCTACAGAGAATAAAAGCTTATAACAACCTCCAAGAGAAACTCATAAAACAACCGCTAACCTCGACTTTGTCACTTTTCAATTTTCGTTCAAAGATTTTTCAACTAAATAAGAACTGGGCTTGATTTTTTTAGTTTTATCCAATAAACAACTTTAATTAGCCTTTCTTGTAGACAGCGAATTTATCGGCTGTGAAAAACCCACCTGAGCTAGGGGCCATAAACTTCATGCAGCTGTGACGTAATAAACAGACTGTACAGAGTGGTGCATCAATATTTCAACTGAAATAACGCCTTAAATAATTGTTTAATTACCATTGATGTGGATATCTTTCTTACACCAAACGCTTAATAGTGTTACATCGTCAAATGATTTACCTAACTGAGTGGAAAACATTCTCATAAAATCATTAATTATTTTTTTTTTTTCATGTGATATTGTTACGATAGATGTATAGATCACGAGGCAATGATTCTGTTTATGACGTCACTATAGGGGCGTGTGAGCAGTCATGCATTCACTGGTTTGGGGCCAGATAGATCTAACCGGCCCATCAAAAGTGGCATTCAAAAACGGCTTTCATTACCAAACTGCACATATTTGAGTAGCAACCTTTGACGCACTATACAATATTGTAATAAGACATTCATATATTCCAAAGAAAATAGAGACATATGTTTGTGGTTATGTAAACTTTAAGGCATCACATGTTAGCTGGGATGCACTGATCACTGATTCTTTGGGACCTTTGATTAAAGTCGAACACTGATATGCAGTGAGGATTGGATTATTCTTTTGCTGGTTTTTAGAATGACATTAACGGAATTTCTAGCTCTGTGAGAAACATTTAAAAAGATTTAAGTGTTCATTGTAAATGTTGTATCTTAGAATAGATGACAATATGTGTTTCATTGACAGCTAAGCATTATTCCGTTCCATTCTGTGTTCTATGATGACATATGTTATCTTGCATTTATTGGCACTATTTTAGAGTAAAACGTGAGAAATATTATTCTTAAGATGGATGCACTTTGTGATGTAGCTGCAACCTAATGTTACGTAAAGAAAGCTTTTTAAAAGGCCATTGTCTGATATGTTAGGAGATACAACGTTATGAATGTTTATGTTACGTATGATTACTTGAAGCTTAGTGCTTTAAGACCGTTTACTGAATAAAAACTATAATTCAACAATTAAAGCTTTAAAACAAAAGCTTCAAAATGCGTTATTTCTATGACTCACACACGGACAGAATGAATGCATCCTCCGCGCGCACCCTCCCCCCTATAAAAAAACCCACTCAGTAAAGTTTTTAAGCCCTCCCCCCCCCCCCACCACCACCCAAGGCCCTCCCAAAAAAATTGAGCCCCCCCACCTTGGTAGTCCACGTGAACCTCAGTCAATATCTTTTGAGGACTCACCCACACTCACAAAAAAAGTTTTTGGGCCCCCCCACCCTTAAAATCGTTCCTACGCCAATGAGAACTTAATGTTTTGCTGTACATGTATATACTATTGTAACCTATATTGTGATATATTAATGTAATGACGTCATGTTGTACACGATGACGTTGCTTGGCAACGCATTATCCGTTGTATGTATGGCCTGAAGAGGCTCGTTGAGCTGAAAGCGCTAGCCATTAAAAAGATTGTTTTTACTTCTAACTTCATATTTTTCTATATCTAATACCTGGGAGCTGAACATCAATTTCAAGATTGTGAACTTTTTTCATATATATATATATATATATATATATATATATATCAGTATATATATATATATATATATATATATATATCAGTATATATATATATATATATATATATATATATATATCAGTATATATATATATACAGCCGTGTTGCGTAAAGATACGCGGAGGGTAAAGGTACACACTCGCACAAAACGTAACCTAGGAAATACATGATGAGTTTTAGCTTGTCATACATTGCTGTCTTTGCACCTTAAGGCAATTTCTATTTCTATTGGCAAAGTCTCTCCTAACTCCTAGTTGGGAAGTGAACAGTCTATATTAGTCGTGGACCGGACAGAAATTTGTGTGAAATTGACAAACAAAACTTTGATATTAGTTTCAAATTTGTAGTAATGAAAATCAAAGAAAATTAAGGAAGTTAGTGCTGTCCTCCTGCTGTTGGATTAAAAAAATGTTTAGGACAATTTGTGTAACAAATCATCATATAAGTTGCAAAATTAATCAATTTTGTAATTCTTTTCTCACTTGAAAATAAACAATTACAAAATGACAATACTTTTGTAGTAGTAACTGTAAGCCTTTACAAGGTGTCAGCTTATTCCGGCTGGTGATTTCTCTAAAATTTTAAATGAAAAGATATTTTATCACTAGTAATTTATGTGACTGGAACTTTGGGACTTAAAATCATACCTTCACCAAATCAGAAAAAAGAGAAGTTTTGACATAGATACATTGAAAAATTATTTCATAAAGACATTTTAAGAACACTTTCCCTTTTACTCCCACAATTTCCTGATATGGACAAGAGCATCAGAGATTTCTTCCAAGCCATTTTAATCTTAATTTCCAAATTTCTACTAAATCAGCTTAAACTGTTCTTTGTCATATCTTTGCCTCAGTGGCTTCATCCAGTGAACAAAGCTGATGCTGGTATGAGATTTTAATTTAGTTGCGTGAAAGCTGCGTGTTCTTGATTAGAAATTCTGCAATGAAGGCAGTCCTGCATAAACAAAACGTTTGATTCAGCCTCACAGCATTGGTTTTGTAATGCCTGACTTGCCCCATAATAAGATTTGAAAAAAAGATTTGCTATTAATTTTGCCCCCATTTTTTTAGCATAAGGTCATTAAGTACAAGTCTTATGCCAATGCAGGTTCAATGTGCTCTTGGCATTTTGAATTTAGATTTATTCAATTAAGAATTGAACCAGTGACCTTTGAAGTTAGAGCTGCACATGGCTGTTAATGTGATTTGCCCGACTTTCTTATGAATTAGTGCTAATGAGGCTTTTTGCTTAATTTAGAAAGAATAATACTTTTTCCTTTGATTAATACTTAAAAGAGAACATGAAAATTCTGTTCCAGTTGTTTGAATCATATGAAAAAACAACAATACAGAGCATCACTTGCGCAAATCTCCAGCACTGGCTAATTTAAACCATGCTACTAAGCGCACAACTTTGTGGTTTGAGTGCATCACCCTCTTCAGTAAAAAAATTGCAATCCTAGTAAAATTATTAATTGGACTGCTAGGGGGATTTTGATGATAAAAAAATGGCTTGAAATTCTAAAATATACTAGAGCCAATTTCATAATTCATGGTTTCAGAAACAAAAGGAACATCTCAAGCGAGTTTTCTTGTATTTCATGAGCTGAAATGAGTAATTCCTATTAGGAAATGGTAAGACAAATTTTGGCCATCAAGACAGCTAGGATTCCATATTGTTATGAGACCAAAGTCACCCTCAATACAATGTAGAATATTCGGCTAAAAGGCATTGTAACCCACCAGAGAGCACAAGGGGGAAAGTGCCGGTGTTTGGCATGCATCCTGTCAACATCACAATGCTAGGATGAGTGAGTGGATAGTAGGTAGGGAATATACTTACAATAGGAATGCACTTTGTATCTTGTCTGTATTAGAGGAGCCTCAAACTTGATCATCAACTTGGGATGATTGAAAGTTACATACAGAGATGTTGATAGATCCAGTTCTGGGTTGGAATGAGTAAAATTGCTTGCATCAGCCTAATCCTGGCCTATCAATCTTGCTTTTTTCTAGACTTCTTAAGTTTCTTTTTTGGCAGTTGAATCGCCTCTGTACAATTATTTCAAATCATTGACGTATCATTTTGAATGACAATAGAACTACTAGTCCATGAACCAATCAACAGTTGCAGATTGGTAAGGGAGGAGAGAAAAGTATTGGGTTCAGAGGATTAGGTTCATACCAGACCCATCCGTCCCCTCTTTGAAATTTCATTCAGAAATATTAGAATTTCTGGATCTGCCACTGATCAGTCACAATAAACATTTTTCTGTCTTTTTCCTCAGAGAATCATCTATGATTGACATCCCAATGTTCCAATTCAAAATCCATACACCACCTTCTCAGTATTGACTGTTCAAATTACATGAATCCTCAAAAAAAAGCAGATATATACATGTTTTCTGAAAACAGTCAAAATCTTTTGACTCAAAATTACTTTTGTCTGAAGCCTAGAATATGTCTAATCCTCTATGTGTTCACATTACTTACTGGTGATTTCAAGGATTTACTACAGTCAAGTTAGTTTTCTTCACTAAGTTAACTAAAGAAATCTTCCTGAATTGATTTTATACTGATAATGCCAAGTGTTAGAAAATCCTCTTACAGGAAGGCAGCAAATTTTATTGAATTTTTATGGCAAAAACTACTTTCTGCTTCTTGTATGCCAAAGAAAATAGCAATGAAAGTAATTCAGCTAACACCTAGTAGTAGAACTTATAGATTGTTATATTAAGTTAGCCTTACCAACATAAATAATTTCCATTTATTTCTGATTTACATTTTTAAAGAGTCATTTGAAACACCTGTAAAAAGTCTGATGATAAGGATCATTAAGTATTTTATCCCTTTAACTAGGACTATATTTATGATAGTGATTATGACTCTTTTTAGTCTTGAATTGTGTTATTCTACAATTGCAATAGCTATCACAATAGTAGATCACAATAGACTATCGCTATCGCAATAGCCCCTTGTGGGTCAATAGATGACCCTAGATTTGACCCAAATAAAGATTGAGTGTCATTTTAAGGTCCTAGTGTCTTAAATTTCCTATCAACTGACAGTCTTATGATCTATACAAGAAACTCACATTTCTTCATGATAATGTTGGAAATTCTTAAACCAATCCTTTCTTGAAAGAAGAGTTGCTGAATTATTAGTCAATAACTTTGATTGGGACAGCCAAATCATTAAACTGTCACGCTGAAAACTTTTATTATGGCCTTATCTCTAATGTTACATGTGCTTAAATTTCATGTGTATCAGATAGCTACAGAAGGCTAGTGGGTTTCCCACATTCACTAGAGACAAGCAACTGGAAAGTGATTTTCACAGAAAGCTGAACAATCCAGTAACTCTTCTCCCTTTGATGCCTGTTCTTCAGTGTTTAATACTATTAAATGTCTTGAACCAAGATATGTCACCTTATATTCACCTTATCAATGGAGTCAAATCTTACACTTAATATCAGGTCAAGTATCTGAGTAATTAAGCATACAAAGCCTTAATTGGAAGACCTTATGTCAACCAGCGTTTCCGGTGGATTGTTTTTCAGCCGGCCACTGTGACCGGCAGACCTATATTTTACCGGACACTTAAAAAATATATCGATCAACGTTATCCTCAATCAATGTCAATTAGTTTCAAAGACAATAAAACTAATACTCAGTGTTTAAATTGTTTGTTTTTTATTTCGAAAGATTCCCACTGGCAACAAATTCTTAGCAATCACAAAATTAATAACAAATCTTTTCCATCTTTCGTCAATTCATGGTGTAACCACCGAAATTCGTTGAGCCAATCACTATTGAATTTCCGAATAGGTGCCAAACTTGATTTTAAGCTTTTCGATCCCCCTGGTCCATCAGAATTAACTT
Source organism: Phorcus lineatus (assembly GCA_921293015.1). Classification (NCBI taxonomy): domain Eukaryota; kingdom Metazoa; phylum Mollusca; class Gastropoda; order Trochida; family Trochidae; genus Phorcus; species Phorcus lineatus. Next base: position 6,021,890 of record OV121092.1, read on the forward strand.
CCTCTGTTACTTTTGTTTTACACTATTTTCTAAATTTGAGTTCAAGTTAAACACAAACACGATGCTTGGAAAATATTTTTGTTTAATGAATATAACAAGATAAATGATTAAGTTACTGGTCAATTTTTTTTACCGGTCATGGTGACCGGCAGGGTTTTTAAATATTGAATATTGGCTTATTTTACCGGCCAAAAGCCGGCAATTACCGGATAGCGGAAACACTGATATTCAGATTCTAGGCTGTATTATACAGAAGACAACTAAAGTTAAATACATGGTCATGCTAGAGACAATCTAACATTGATCCTTAAATGATCAAGCAGGGCATGCACATTGAAGGTTGATAAGTAAAGTTACTATGCACATTTGAGAATATGTACATTGGTATTGCTGTAGAAGCAAGTAGTGTGACATTGAATGAAGCTCTTCCTTGAGGAGGGTTGGGGATCAGCTGTTTAAACTGCAGTGAAATTGACAGTTGGAAGAGAAAGATAGATGAGAAGGATTTACCCTTCATTTGTATAGCTAGCAACTAGAATGGAACACAAGCACTGACTGTTAATGCTTGTGGAGAGAGCTCCCAGTTTATTATGATTGCTGAGAAATGGACACAGATCTATAATTTTGTGTACAAGTATCGTTACAATTACAGGCAATTGTCGCCCAAAGTCTAACCATTCCTGTTGCAAGTTCAGATAAAAGTGTTCTTTCTGACCTCAGCTAATAAAACATAATTATTGGCGTAAACATTCCCTCTGGGATGAGCTGTGCCCCTTCTCTCTGTTCCCTGAACCTACCTACAGAAGACTGAAAGTCCTAATAAAGAAAAACTAAGTCATAATTACCCTTAGTGGTCTGCACCTCCCTTCATCCACCTGGAGTTACTTCCCTTGACCCTGTAGGTGGCAGCTTCACATTCTCTTCTGTAGCCCATGTGATCAGCAGCTACTTCACAGGAGACTGGAAATTCTTTTTGCTTCCACATGTGCTACGTTGGATTCTTGTTAAATAGGGTATGTGACATCGACATTGGGTCTTTGGACAATCGCATTGTGTTTATTTGTGACTTTCATGTGTGTTTTTGTGTGTCTTGTACTCTGAAATTTGTGTGACTTTGCCGTTTTCCGCGAAGTATTCAAGATGTCGCAACGTAAATGTGTTAATTGTCAGAGATTTATGTCGGATAGGGACCCTCATTCCTTGTGTTCTTTATGTGACAAAGATTCAATCTGCTCTATGGCCTCACGTTGCCTTATGTGTAAGGATTTACCCGATGAAGATTGGATTAAAATGTTTGAAATAAGATCGAAGAAGTCCCGATCCACTCCATTGAAACCTACAGCTACTTTAAGTGAAGATCAGTTAAATTCTTCTCAGATTCCCCCGTCTGGTACGGTAGCTACTCAGTCCAACTCCCTTGATTTAGGTGCTCTCCTCTCATCTTTTAAGCAAGAGCTAGTTCAGTCCTTTTCCAAGTCAGTCAAGGATTTAGAGGAACGGAACGATGCCAAGTTTAAGGAACTTAAGAAATCCCTCAATAAATCTAAGTCCCGTTCGGGTAGCTCGGCAAATTCCGCTGCCCCCCAGGGGTATGAATCCCGTTCCGGAGCTAAGCAGTCCGATGATAATAAGACTACGGCTGGTAAGCGAGCTGCCGACCCCAACGGTGGGAGTTCGGAGGTTAGGTCTAACGATCTTCCCGTTAAGAGACAGTGTTTACCCCCTGGGGGCCTGCCGTCTTTGTCAGGTCGTGGAGACCTAGGAAGTGTGAGTGTCCGCTCTCAACCAGGCGCCGCAAGTGGGGCAGGGTTGATCGGGCCGCACGGACGTGACACCGATAACCTTCTCCCTCCCGCCACTGGGTCGGTAAAGGCCGGGTCGCACGTGCTGGGCATGAAGCCCGTGGCTATGAACCGTGGTACGGAATGTGGGTCATACTCATCAATTACCGGCCCGGTTAGCACGTGCGGCGGGCGGTCGGGCGAGCTGCCAGCCTCTAAGCTCACGGACGGCACGGGCGTCCCGCTTGGGCTGGGTCATGATGACTTGATAGGTGACAATCAACAACAACAACAAGAGCTGTCGGAATTTGTTGATGTTTTCAATCCGCCGATCTTGCCTATAATCACGGATGAGAATTCGGGAGGTAACTTGCCTATGGATGCGAAGTTAGATACGCATGAAGGGATGATCATTATTCCGCCGGCGGACACTTCGGCCGCGGACTTAGTACCGGAATGGACATTCGTGGACAAACTCGAGATGTTGTATAAACTTAAGCCATGTACGGCTCCGGCGTCTTTGGATCAGGAGGATTCTCAGGCTCTTCCGGAAGAATTGGGTACCACAGGCATGCTGCCTACCCCTCGTCCATCCAAACGATCTTTGCCTCATTCCTCAGTTGTTAAGACGGGCTTGAACTTGATTAACAGTACTCTGTCTAAGGCCAAGGATATTTCAAGTCTTCCTAGAGCTAGCTTGAAACAAGCGTATGTCATCCATGATCGGATGCTTCCTGCTTCTGCACCAGATCTGGACAGGGATTTTGGCCAGTTAGATGCCAGGGCACTCCAGAGGAGAGCAATGAAGAAATTTTCCCTCACACGCAAGGATATAAGGGACATTGATGCTTCAGCGAGGAGTTCAGTGGATATCTTGTCGTATATCAACTGGTTCGCTGCAGGGGTCAGACAGCTCATACCCCCTACCTTCCAGGACTATAAGGGAGTGAAACCTCAATCTTTGGTAGTCATGAGCGCGGAGGAGGTGGCCATAGCTCATTCTTTTCTGGACGTCATCTACCTGGCAGTCAGTGATGCTACCCAAGCTCAACTTGGCACAATAGGACGGTTGACAGCTTTGGAACGATCTCAGTTATTGGAAGGGGTTAGGAATCTGCCACAGGACTCGAAGGAGGATCTCTTTCAGCAACCTGTTAACTCGGAGTCTATGTTTAACGGGAAATGTAGTCAGGCTATAAGTTCACAGGATGCGCAGACTTCTAGGAACCTTAACTCCAGACTGACGGCGGCTCTATTAGCTCAGACCAGAAATCGCGGCGCCCCCAGTGGCAGAAGAGGTGGCCCCAGTCTTCAGACCCGTTCCCCCCTCCATCGTTCAGCGTGGGAGAGAGCAAATATGCAGGCCAAGGGTCGTCAGACAGAAGCTCAGTATCAGCAACCGAGAAACAACACTCAGCCATCTAATTTTCGAGGCAGAGGTCCCAGGGGGTCTAGGGGCGCGTCTGCTCCCCCCCGACGTCGTTGACTCCGTTCCGGACGTTTTGACACAGTCAGATCCTTTCGACCCTCGCATGTCCACGGACTTGATTTTAGATTTCGGATTTCAACTTCCAGTCGTTCCCTCGCCAGTGGGGGGTCGACTGCAACATTACGCCCAAAATTGGGAACAGATCACGCGGGATCCTTGGATAAATTCGGTGGTTTCCGAAGGGTATCAACTTCAATTCCAAGTTCGTCCACCTCTAGCGGTGTATCCTATAGGAAGGAGGTATTATCTTCAAGGTTCGCACCTGGAGGCGGCGATGCTCGCAGTGAATCAACTGATGCTGAAGGAGGCAGTTGTAGAGTTGTCCCCCCTAGACTCGTCTCGGGGGTTTTATTCTCCAGTGTTCCTAGTACCCAAGCGCGACTCAGGGGAAATGAGAATGATAATAGACCTGAAGATCTTGAACAAAGAATTTTTGGCGAAACCTCCAAAATTCACGATGGAATCTCTGTCAAATGTCAGGAAGCTCATTCATCCTTGTTCCAAGTTTGTAAGCATGGACTTGAAGGACGCCTATCTTCACATCCCCATACATCCTCACTCCCAGAAGTATCTGAGGTTCGCAGTGAACGGCAGGCGATTCCAGTTTCGTGTTCTTCCCTTCGGGGTATCGATAGCGCCTTGGCTATTTACGATGGTAATGAAACCGGTACTCCAGTTCCTGCACATGAGGGGTATTGCCATCCACGGATATCTAGACGATTTTTTGGGGAGACATGTGAAAACGGACGTGCTTGTGCAACAGACGGAATTCGTTATCCACGTGTTTACTCATCTAGGTTGGTTAATTCACCCAGAGAAATCGGAATTAACACCCACTTCAAGGATCAAGTTTCTGGGAGCTGTGCTGGATGCGGATCGAGGTCTCATTTTGCCCATTCTGGACCGCTGGTTAGTTATCAAGGAATTGATTCTCACGTTAACTCGACAAGGAGCAGCGCCAGTAAGGATATGGATGTCACTTTTGGGATCGCTCACGTCAATCCAGGCATTCACTTACAGGGGCCGGTTAAACCTTCGTCATTTCCAAGTCTGGATAAACGACAACAGGCGTTGGCCGTTGGACAGCTGCATAACATGTCCTTTCAGAGTACGCCACGAGCTATTATGGTGGACAAAGGAGTGCAATGTGATGGAAGGAACGAGGTTTACAGAGCCACCGCCAGAGATCACGATATTTACGGACGCCTCCCAAGAGGGTTGGGGTGCTCATTTAGATCAGTTTCAGACCCAGGGCTCATGGTCTCTCCAAGAGGCATCGTTGCACATAAACGTACTAGAAATGTTGGCGGTAGTAAAGGCAGTTCGACAGTGGTGGCGTCGACTGTACGGGAAGAATGTCATGATAGCTACGGACAATTCAACAGTGGTAGCGTATATAAACAAACAAGGGGGAACTCGCTCGAGGGAATTAATGGATCTCACTCGTGTACTTTTCCAAATAGTGGATCAGGCCAGGATTATCATAAGAGCGAGGCACATTCCGGGGAAACTGAATGTTTTGGCCGATTCTCTATCACGCAGGAATCAAGTGATTTCTACGGAGTGGACTCTTCACAGGGAAGCCGTGCAGTTGATAGGGCGAACTTGGGAGTATCCGACGATAGACCTTTTCGCGACGAGCAGGAACTTTCGCATTCCAACGTTTGTGAGTCCGATTCCAGATCCTTTAGCTTGGGCAGTGGATGCGCTGTCGATCTCTTGGGAGGGAATGGTAGCTTATGCCTTTCCACCAATGAAGATAATTCCAGAGGTGTTAGCCAAGATCGCGAGCCACAAGTGTCGGGTTTACTTAGTAGCGCCAGCATGGCCCACAAGACCGTGGTTTCCAAATCTGTTGGAATTGTTGACGGAAGCTCCACTTCAGTTACCTCAATGGCACAATCTTCTCACTCAGCCTCACTCGGGAGTGTTCCACAAGAACCTAGCGGCATTGAATCTACACGTGTGGAGATTGTCAGGAGAGCGCTCAGAGATAGAGGATTCGGCGAGGGATCGTCTGATGCAATCACTAAGGCGATCAGACCTTCTACCTCTAGATTGTATGATGCAAAATGGAACATATTTAGTAGATGGAGAGAACAGCGACAGTTGTTAGATCTAAACATTTCTATTCCCATGGTAGCGGAATTTTTGTTGCATTTACGAGTGGAGAGGGGTCTTAAACATGGTACAATAGAGGGTTATCGATCAGCCATCGCCTCAGTGTGTGACATTCAAGGACTATCGATAGGGTCTGATATTTCGTTACATAAGCTTATCAGATCATTCCAGATTAAGGACTTGTCAACACCGTCGGTGTTTCCGAGATGGGATTTATGTATCGTACTCCAGTCGCTTTTGAAGGCACCATACGAACCGATGCAGGCGTCAAACCTAAAGTTCTTATCATTCAAGACGGCCTTTCTACTCGCGTTTGCCTCAGCAGCTAGAGTATCTGAGCTCCATGCTATTGATAATGCGTCAATAAGGTTCTCAGAAGGATATACAGAAGTATCATGTAGGGCGTTACCTGAGTTCATTGCCAAGAATCAATCAACAGCGTTAGGACCATTGGGATCGAGAATCTATAGGATTCCGGCTCTGCCAGGGTCGTCATCGCGTTCTAATAAATCAAGATTACTGTGTCCAGTGAGAGCTCTTCGCTGGTATTTACAGAGGACAGCATCCTTCAGACGTGCAAGAAGGAGACTATTTCTATCTTGTAAGACAGCGGTGGACACAGAAATTTCAAAGAACACTATAGCTTCATGGTTGAGGAAAACTATTGCTTTTGCTTACCAGGCCATGGATCAGGATACAGTGAATCAGAATTTTTCTCCCCATGAGATTCGTGCGCTAGCTACATCATTAGCAGCATGGAAGTCAACATCTATTGATCACCTTGTGGCGGCTTGCCAATGGAAAGGATCTAATACCTTTATATCAGCATATCTTAGGGACATAGCTTCATCGCTGGATGGTTTGAAGGAACTAGGACCGCTAGTAGCGGCTCAACATCTGGCAAGTGCTTAACCCCTTTGCAAGTATAGCTTGAAAAGAAAGGGGGGGGAACGGGTCGTCAAGGACGAGTGTCAGGGGGACCTGAGCAACATCAGGAGCAAATATTGGGAAGGTGAGGTTATCCGCTATTGAGAATGGTGGTGGAGGGCCAAGCTAGTTGGGAGTGGAACTTACAGAACACGAGTTGTGGTCTGGTAAACCACTGATTATGCACCTTCCTAAAAGCAACTCAGACTATGACGTTTAGGTGTGAATAAGAGTGTCTGGGTAACCGGAAGTGACGTCATAAGAACAGAAAGTGACGTCACAGAGCCGGAGGTGAAATATTGAAGGCGAGGAATTATTAAGAGTCAATAGGTGAATATCGCCTGAAGAACGTCATAGCCTGACACGAACTAATAAAGTACTAAGTGGTGGTGTTTTGTTACTAACTTCCCTTGACCGGTGGAAGGGTTTGTTGTATGAGTTCATATGTAGACATGGATAATCTTAAGAATGGATTATATAAAGTAATGAAGTGTTTAATAATAAACATGCTAAGTATTCTATGGTCAAGTAAGGAAGTAGAGGATTATTGGTGTAGATATTCCCTCAACATCGAGCTGGATCCCATCCTCCTTTATGTGGGATTCGGGGACACAGCTCATCCCAGAGGGAATGTTTACGCCAATAATTAGGAACAATTGCATGTATTGTTAGTAATTATTAGTAAACTTACCTCTGGGATGAGCGAATTACACCCTCCCGAGTAAAAGTTACTAATACCTCCCCGCATGATTCCAGATGATGTCTCGGGATGTTTGCGAGAATGTGAAGCTGCCACCTACAGGGTCAAGGGAAGTAACTCCAGGTGGATGAAGGGAGGTGCAGACCACTAAGGGTAATTATGACTTAGTTTTTCTTTATTAGGACTTTCAGTCTTCTGTAGGTAGGTTCAGGGAACAGAGAGAAGGGGCACAGCTCATCCCAGAGGTAAGTTTACTAATAATTACTAACAATACATGTAATTGTTCCTTTTCTAATATCAAATATATCAACATGGTCCAGGTTTGATAAAAGGTAAAAAATTCTTAGGCCTGCTGAGGATATTTTTTAACAACACAAGTTAGTATTCTATTTATCATCAAAAATTACTTCCATTAGATTTCTGAGTTTCTGAAGATAGCGCTGTTAATAGACTTCCATTGCGGTAATGAAATACCATAGTGACTTGAACATGGTTATGACATCATGGCGTTGTGGTATCATAAGTTTTTAGGTGTTATAGCATGGAAATTCCTTAATTGATGATAAAGGGATTGTGATGTTATGTAGTTGATAATGGCTGGACATTGTGCAAAATATATCTCTTAGAGGATATGCTTTTTTGGTCTTGGGTTCACTAAAGCTCAGCTGGTTGAGCACCTGACGCACGTCTGTGGTTCAAATCCTCGACTGTTCTACACGCAGTCAGGTTTGGGTGCAATGCTACATTGAATTTCAGTGCTGTACCACCCATGGTTCACTAGTTCCAGCCGATGCTCGCTGGTTTCACTGCAATGCATAGCCACAATGGTGTTGTGGGCTTTCTCGAAGCAATAATACTAGTGGCCGCGATATAAGTGAAATACTCTTGAAAGCGGTGTTAAGCCCCATATCATCTCACCTCACCTCAAATCCTGGAAGTGAATCTACTATCACTTCTGTACAAAGTGAGTGTTTATTTCAGGAGGTGGTACATCACTGACAGGAATCTTAGATCTTGTCACATTTTAGGTTTTCAGATTTAGTTATTAGAAAAGAACTAAATTTTTGGTCATTGTAATCCCTTTTATGCTGGTGACTGGTAGTGAAACATGTTGTCAGTTTGTCACTGATGAATTTTGTTATGAGTGTGTGATTGTTTAACATTGTATAACATTGTATTGTTTAGTGGGTCACACACACACACTTGTTTTGATAGTCTTAGCTGGCTGTGTCTAGAATCATCTGTTCTAGAATGTTCTATCTATTTCTTGATTGCTTGAGTTGGACACTTCTGATTGGAGTTTGTCATGGAACTTTAAAGAACATTCTGGAAGGTATCTAACCTCTATATATATATATATATATATATATATATATATATATATATATATATAGGCTTGCACTAGAACTCTTACTCATCTTGCTTCTTACAATCAACTTTGCGATCATCTGCCGTGCCACTGTTTTCGGATTTATCTATCTTCTTTTAAGAACCACTGACTGTTTTTTAAATTCATCAACTGTATGATTCTTAAGGACTGGTGAATATTTTTATTTAGCTAATTAGTGTGACTGATTTGATATTGAATTATAACTTGTATTAGCTTGATATTGTAACCTTAAACACTTTGTTTATTAATTGATTGATTATATTGTAATTGATATACAATTGTCTTGTTATATTTTGCTGGTTTGACTGGGGACATTTCACTATTCCAAATTCATTCGTAACAGTTTTTTTCATGGTCAAATTTTATTTTTGGATTTTTGATATTAACCCTTAAGATGCGGGTCCCGGAATATTCCGGGATGAAATTAGCTTTGTCCGCAAGTCCCCTTAGCGAGATGCGAGTAGCACACTCTGTTTTTCTCATGCTAACTAATTATCGCCGCGGGTCTCAGTAGCAAAGGACGGAAATTTATTGCCTAGCAGTAGTCTCAGTTCAATGCTTGTACTTTCCGTCCGGCTGTCGCTAAGCTACCGTGTTTTGTTTCGTTGGTGTTCTAAATAATGCGCGTACATGTTCCGAAAATTATGCAAACATTAACATTTATCGTACCGAAAATAAGCGTTAAAATCACTCAATTTTCCCCCACTCCCCGCCGCACGTGCTAATAGCCTGTGGGCACTTTCTCCTCTCTCGCACGAGCTTACTGACCCGCGCGTGCTATCGTTTGCTTACAAGCGTGCACTCACACCAAACTTACAACCTTCTATCGCACGCCCTATGCTCTGAACCCTTGGGCGTATTACAATACCGGTTAGATCATTTGAAAGAGCAGAACATTGTCTTCAATTCAATATAAAATACATAACTACGCCACCTGAAATGAAGATACAGCATGTGCCGCAAAAAAGGTGATTTTTACATATTTTTAGTTTTACACCATTTTGTCACACTAATTATCACATGATGTGCTCAACTTATTTTGACAATTTTTATATTATAAGATAGAGAGAAAGATTGTCTTTCATTCCATGTAAAATTTGTACATGCGCAAAAATAAATAAAGACTCAGCAAGCGCCGCACAAAAATCTAATTTCTCTATTCAAATCATGTAAACTGAACGGCGATTTTGACATGTGCCTTTATTTTGTTCATATCTTCTCAACAGCTAGGCGTATTTTGAAATTGATTACCTTGTGATGAAGAAGAAATAATTGTCTTCGATTTGATGTAAAAAAGTTATATGCAGTATATAAAATAAAGATACAGCACGTGCCGCAAAATTGCGACTTTTCTTTATTCTTTGTGTTTTTACCATTTTCTCGCTATTTATATCAGATAAACTTCTCGGAACATTTTGAAATTTCATATATCAAAATATAGAGAAAAGGATGATCTTTATTTCCATATGAAATTTGTATGTAAACGAACATCAGTAAAGACCCGACGAGCATCGCGCAAACAGGCAATTTCTCATATTCATATCTTGTTAACCGAGAAGCGATTTTCTCAACTGCTTTTTCGGTTCCTATCCATTTAACAGCAGAGCGCATTATCAACATTTTTATATCACAATAAAAAGAAAAGGATCGTCTTCAATTCTATATAAAATTTGCAAATTACAATGAAACAATAAAGGAGCGGTAAGTGATGTCTCAATTATCAAAATCTGTTCTCAAATACCTGAGGGTACAATCTTTGCAAACTATATATATTCCAAACCAAGCGGTACATATTTATCATTTTCATATCAACGTAAAGAGGAAATAAATACCTTCATTTTCACGTGTAATTTGCCCATATTTGCATCAAAATAAAACGTGTGGAAATTATGCGACAAATGTCGCGGTAAGGCGATTATCAAAGACTTTATTCACTAGCTATACCCACTTTATGTTGGTAATAACTTCTAACTACAGTGCAAAAGATAAATTTATTTTTTCGTAAAGAAGAATAAATTGCCTTCAATTCCATATATAATTTTCATGTATACAAAGCGAATAACTTGAATTATAAAATTGGAAATAAAGACAATTTCTGTTAAGTGTGAGTGTATTTTTCAGCGGGGATACCCCGCCTGCACGTGCTGAGCGAGTGCGTTTGCCCGGGGCTACTAGCTTAGTGATATTACTGTGGGGGTCAGAACGTTATCGGGGTTTATCACTGCCCTGCTTTCGTTATTTCCGTATATAATTTGTCTATGTGCACTCAGTGATTAAATGATTTTATAGAGTTTGAAATATAGACAATTTTTGAATAATTGTAAAATTCGTGCTAGACAAATTTTTGTAATAATTTTTATATCGATGTCAAGAGGAACTATTCGTCTGTGGTTTCGTTTTCATTTCGCGCATGCGCTCTTAGAATTTATTGAGTTATGGCGCCCGAATTGAAAACAAGTTTACTTTGGTTGTAGAAACCGTTCTAGGGGTGATAGAAATTTCATTCAAAGTGTCAGGTAAGTATCATCCATTTGTAACACGGGATTCGCCGACTAGCTTTGTATAAAACGGCGATAACGTCCGTATTTTGCCATGTAAACACGCCATATGTTGTTAAAACGGTCGCATCTGGCGGCGCTGGAAAATTCGGCCACAGGGGCTAATTGCGCTATAAAGGTAGCGAGGCGAGTGCTGGAAAATTCAGCCACGGGGGCAAAACTGGTCAAAATAATATTCAGCAACGTAAGGGTTAATCATGTAAGAAGAGTCCCCACAGAAGAAAACTAAGCTAGGCTTCTTTTCCTGGCCTTGAGAAGGTCCCTTTAATTTTGTTCTCTATGCTCTGGATGACAGATTGGAGGGGTAATTGTATGTTACATTTAACAAGGGGTTTCAATGCAATAAAATTTTTATTCTTTGGAAGTGAAAAACTTGCAAGTACATACCATACATTTTTGACATCTCAATGATAAAACATCATGATGCTGGAATGCAAACAGATGAGGACACTATCTTGTAACTCTCCAGTGTGAAATTATTAGTTTGAAGCATCGTACTGTGGCAGAGTTAATATTTTCGAGTTGTAAATAATTTTGTGAATAAACATATGTACTGAATATATTGGTTTGTCGTATTTTGATGAGTAATACATTCTCATTAAATAAACTGTGTCTAAACCATTTTAATCTTTATTTTATATTCAACATTTTATATCATTACCATAGCTCTTTAAACATCAAACTTATCTTAGGTCAGCATTACTAACTTGCACTGCATGCTTTTTCCCACTGCAATCTCTCCCCAAGCGTGTCCCATGCTTAGGTCAATGCAAGTTCTATTGTTCTAGGTTAACCCAAGCATAGCATTAGTTTTAGGTGATTTCAATTTCTTGGTCAGTCTCATAAGCTTTGTCAGACAAGTCGTTGGATATGTGATTTTGTGTTGTATCCTGATATATTCATAGGATCGAGATCAAGGAGATCTGGATTGTGTTTATGATTCATATAGCTAAGGTTAGTAATCTTTAGTCCTGTGTATATATTTGGTATTGTATTTATATGCATTTCTTAGTTGGTAGTGATATCAGCTATAGTTTATGATATGGTTAGTTCCATCATTTATTATCTATCATGTGTAAATATTATATATAGTGATAATTCACAGTATAGTGAGTTATGATAGTTATATAGTTTTAGTCTATAACTCCCAGTATAGTCAGTTGTGTGAGATATACATTTATTTCAATAAATGTACTGTATATATCATTAATTACATCAAGGTAGATTATTATGTTGCTTTTACTTCTGCTTGAAGTTCACATTACAGTGAGCTGTACAAGTGTAATATAAATATTTATCTCACATTACAGTGAGCTGTACAAGTGTAATATAAATATTTATCTCACAGTACAGTGAGCTGTACAAGTGTAATATAAATATTTATCTCACATTACAGTGAGCTGTACAAGTGTAATATAAATATTTATCTCACATTACAGTGAGCTGTACAAGTGTAATATTAATATTTATCTCACATTACAGTGAGCTGTACAAGTGTAATATTAATATTTATCTCACATTACAGTGAGCTGTACAAGTGTAATATAAATATTTATCTCACAGTACAGTGAGCTGTACAAGTGTAATATAAATATTTATCTCACAGTACAGTGAGCTGTACAAGTGTAATATAAATATTTATCTCACATTACAGTGAGCTGTACAAGTGTAATATAAATATTTATCTCACATTACAGTGAGCTGTACAAGTGTAATATAAATATTTATCTCACATTACAGTGAGCTGTACAAGTGTAATATTAATATTTATCTCACAGTACAGTGAGATCGTTAAAGTACTTTATCACCTTATCCTAAATCATAGTGTTACCGTAGTTATCCAAATCATTTAAGTTAACGTTAAGTAATTAGTTTAGATTTCCATAACTATCATTACCATAAGTGAATGTATATGTGAATGTATGTTGGTAAGTGTGATTGGTTAAGATATGGTTGTATGTAGCTTTTACTGTATTTATTCTTTTAACCCTTTGTTGTAAATAGTATAATCTGCATACGTCATTATTTATCCTGCAGATGACGTAGACATGGGCGATAGACCAACTTGCTTGGTATGCAGCAGTTCAGGTCATACCAACCTGGTACGTTGTGGTCTTAATTATTGCCATGTTTATTTAAATATATATTTTAATGTCTAATTCAATGTTCATCACATGTTTAGTATTATTATTATAATACACGTTAAGTAATACAAAGAACACAATGTCATGTGAAGTTATCATGTATCACTTTACACCCTAAGTGTGTTTGCTATAATGGTATGTAATGATTTTCATTGTAATCTATTGGCAACGCGCGGTATCATCCAGGTATATATCTATGTGTAAAGACATATGTTAAGCTTAAGATTCTTTAATCATCATGTATTAATGGTTTATTCATCTTCAAATGTTATATTGTATATTCACAATATACAAGTACGATTAGATGTATTTATATTTGCACAATGTGATGTATATCATTTATTGAATGTAAACTTATGTTATTTTAATATGTTTCAGGCTTTCTTTATTGCATATCTTGTAATAAAACCATGATCACCTCACACCCCAGTGGCTTTGTGGTCCTTTCCTAACATTACCACTCTCAATGCTACTGGACATATTGTTTGAGATATAACACCGAAGACTATCTCGTGTTACTTTTGATTATTAGACTTACAAATTGCAAGAGGCAATCCACAGGTTGTCATCTCCAAGTGCCTGTTCCTTCTGCATCTCCCTTATCTTTCAGTATGACATTGATTGAGTGAGCTACTTTCCTCATGACAGATACTACTGACCTACACACTACTTACATTGCTTCTCTTTCATGTTGAAGCCCTCAAACGACTCTATGAGGAATCTGCCTGACAAAACTAGCTGATTCATCATTATTACTTGTTACATTGACAAGAAGCTGTCAGGATGCTAAAACCAAATTTATCTAATTTCCATATATTTGCCCACATACATCAACTTGAAGAAGTGTTTTCTGACACAGGACAAACATTGCATTAAGATCATGCTGTAAGATAAAGGGAAAGATCAACTCTCTTACTTTCACTCAATTACCACTGGAACTGTGGTTTGATTAGCTTCTCTATTCCATAACCTTTATTTCGTGAATTCTAGAATGTTCTGAATAATTTTTCAGGTTCGAATAAGTTTTTAATCTGATCCTTTGAATAAATATTTATATTTTTACAAAAATCACAGAATATTTTAGAACTTATATGGATGAATTTTATCAATTATCGCCTTTTGAAGTCGTAGAATGCAAAATACTAACTTGCTAAGGCTTAAGCTACTCATGTAATATGTTAACAATATGAAACAAGATAGTTTGGCTTGAAGTTTTTTTATTTCCTTTAATTAAATGACCATTGTAGTTCAAGAGCAAAATGACAATGACAGCTTATAAACATCTTTGTTCAGCAGTCAAAGTAGACATGCATGCTAGACATAGAGGATGCTAACCTTCCTATAATTTAATACTATTTTTATTAAACGAGTTAATGATTAAGTATAAAATGAACGTAAGCGAGTTTGATACAAAATCATTAACGAGTTTAATAAAAAATAGTATTAAATTATAGGAAGTTTAGTATTCTGTTTATTACTTGACCTTAGTAATTAAGCATGATTGCCGAAAGTGTACTGAATGAAACATTTCCGCGACTAAGCCGCCATTGTGACGGTGGTGCTAACATTGTGACGTCACAACCACACAATGTTATGACGTCACAATCACACAATATGAGGACGTCATACGTGCAGCAGTATTACACTAGTTTAATATCGCCGTATAAATATTACACTGCAGTATCTTACACGGGCGAGTAATAAATGCAGATTTTAAATTGTGATTCCATCTAGGGTGATTGATAGGTAACGTTGTGTGCTGAAAGAACTGTCCATCTTGTTGCAAGACTTTGGTGCATTTAGCTCAAACAAATGCTGGGTGGTTGAACTACAAAGCACCATAGCAAAAGTGATAATTGCTGGCGTTATTGATACTGATATAAATGAAATTCTCCCAAACACAGCATAAACCAGCATTCATCGCACCTCATCAGACTCAAATATTGATATATTGATTTAAAGAAACATTCTTGAAGGATAAAAACAAGTCTTCATCAAATCATGCCCCTGACAAATTTGCCCGAGAGTGAGGACAGACTACAATCTTCTATCACTGATTATGTCATTTACTGCTGTCATCAGCAATCAAACTCTCATCAGTCTGCCAGTGTGACAGATGGACCATGGATCTGCTGCCAGTAACAACACACTCTACTACTCTGCCAGTCTCACACACGTCTGTGAGTCTAATTTCTTCCCAGGGGGCAACAGGAGGAGTGAATAATAAACACTGCTACAGAATGAGGTTTTACCAAGGAAACTGACAATTCTCACTGTAGGTGTTGAATCTTGAGAATCAAAGTCCTGTGGTTGTATGAAATAGAGTTAATGTCACAATTCACAGCAGTGTGTTTCATTATTATATCACATTTGTTTTCGCAAAGAGTAATAAATATGGATATAAGAAAACTGAGAGTCAAAATCATCATTTTACAAAAAATGAATTAATTTTAGAATATTACAAGTGACTTGCCAGCATTGGCTTGTAAAAATTTTTCCCCATCATGAACAACTGCAAAGTGTCTAATGATCATAGAAAAAAGTAAAATAAGTTGTAACGCAAATGAATATAAACATTACTGACTTTACCAAACTACAGGTTGAATTAATAGATTTAAACATTACTGACTTTACCAAACTACAGGTTGAATTAAAAGATTTCCATTTTGAACGTTCATTAGAATATCAAACTTCACGGGAGTTCTTTTTTTGTCAGTTATTAACACTCATTTCTTATTTCAAACTCTCAAACATCTTTGTATGATATATTGAAATATTTCAAAGTACACCTATAACGATAACTTTTTGTGATACATCCATCACTGACAAGTTTTTAATTAAGGTATGAGATGAGATTGATAGAGCTGCTGCTTATGATTTCTTGGGATGACATGCTCTTTCTGACTTTGGTTAGATGGTATCATAGGTTGAAATTGATAGGATTGAATCAATATCGTGACTCATTTTATTAACTTACGCTTGAGGAATGATGTATATTTGGATAAAGCTAATGCAATTAAGTTATGTAAAGGTAAAATTCTTACCTTATATTTCCATGTGAATGTTTTGAGAAATTTAAGGAATTGTAATCATTGTGGAATGAAAGGTTCTCATGTAATAATTCTGTTTGCAAGTTTCATATTTGTTATTCGTAATATATTTATGTCTTTAACTTTAGCAGGATGATTTGTGTTTTGCACCATTTAAGAAAATATTTCCTTTTCCCACTTACACTGAGAGATAAGTGTTATCATGACAGATGGTGTGAAATTGTGAAAATTGTCCCAGTTAAGATTTGTGATGTCAAGTCATCGTTGCCATGTTCCCAAGAAAAGGCAATGAAGTTTCACTGGTTTTTATGGTGTTATCATGCCATATTCTCACAGAGATATTAACAAAAACATCTCAGTACAGTGAGGACACACACATGCTTTTTCATGATTAAGTTATTACTTGCCCTTTGAAGAAACTTCAGCGTCATATTTGTACAGCAATATTACGCTAGTGTTAAATCGCTTCGTTTTTGATATCACAATGTTGTGCAATTGTGGTGGCACAATGATACTGTGCCATGACAATGTTACCTAACTTGTTGAAATGTTTTTTTTAGCACATTGTTGACAATTTTCAACAAGTAATAAACAGAAAACTAGGTTTTCTTTCATGTTTTATCATTTTTATCTAAATAGTATAATACTTTGTATCATACTCTCTTTCGCTCTTTTCTTACAAAAATATTTACATGTTATGGAAAAATATATTACATTTCTTTAATTTCCTTTAGAAAAAGGCTTTTCTTTTCCTAGTTTGTTATGTGTTCATTGCTTATTCAACCATAATTATTTTACTTGGAAGAAGCAGTCTGTGTTTTTGATGATATCAAACTAGGGCAATAACTGCAACTATATTGAAATTGATTTGTCATTGACACCATATCCTTATAAAAAGAATAATTTTGGGATTCAAATCAGTATTTTATAAGTTCAGTTGTTTTATCTTTGATAATGAAGATTCTCAGTTCCCGATTCTTGTTATAGCAGTCCCGAAATCTTGATATTCAAGTAATCTTTCTCCCTTGTTATATCATGGATCAATACATAACATGAAGACCTTCTCACACCAAAGATTACTTAATTTCAGAAAAGATATGTAAATCGTACCTCATCTGTCATCACCAAAGATGTATCAACTTGAAACAAAACTCTGGGAAACCTAATGATCTTTTAAGAACAACCCACTAGCTTTAGGCAACAATCCTTTTAACAATTCTGTAATCCCTGCAAGAAAAAAAACATAAAACTGTATCTTTCTGCAGTTTTCTTCCCAGTAGCATTTCTCAAGCCCCTGAGCAGAAGAGTCCATTTTGGTCTGGTAAAATCTTACACGTTTCAGGAGCCAAGCTCGCATTAGCAATTAGAAGTAGTTTTGAAGCATGAAGGATATGATCAATTTGTGCTACCATTACCAGGTTCCTACATCTTAAGCCCTAAAGATAGAATGCTTGTACATTGATTTTTGTCCGTAATGACATTTTTGCCTCTTATTATGGCCTTACCGCCTCTAGGCGTTATAAGCCTTATTATTTGGCCTTTACTTCACCTCAATATGACGAGAGGCTTAGTGCATCTGCTTATTGATGCAAGTCAGATCGATATATACTTTTTACAGTATCTGTGACGTAATGCTATCACTGCTTTCTTAGCGAGATCTGAGAGGATAGGAATATATGAATTTATGAAGAAAGACAGGATAGATAAGAAAATGTATGCAAGTTCTTTTGCAAAGATTCTAAAGCACTCTTTCAATATTTTGTGCTTTAATCGGTCTTGGTTGAAAACTAACCATTTATACCATTAAAAAATAAGTAAGCATTTTGACAAATTCTCCTTTAGCCCAGGCATACTCCATTAAACCATTTCATTCACAGTGTAATCTTCTACACTATTTCCCCATTGTCCTTTTTTATGTCATTATTCAACATTTCCTATGATGTCATTTGTTGTAATCTACTCAGTTGTGTTCAATGGAATTACCTACAGATTTTTAAAAATGTAACACATACTAACATTTCCTCTTCTTAATCAATTCAAAAATAAAGACATGAAAAGAGTTTCAGAAATCATTATAGTCTTGGAAAATTGATTGTCGCACACAAACATGATTCAAAATATCCCCGGTTTGATTGATTATCCCTTTTTCTGAATTATTTGCATTTGCAGTCTTTGAGGCAGCTGAAGCTGCAGAAAGGGTCTATTGTTGGATCTTTTGGGGCTCAGCTTCCCAAGTCTTCCTATTTCTGCATAATCAGCTTAAAGCTATTCCTTTGTATATTTTTGCCTCAGTGACTTCATTCAGTGACTAGAGCTGATGTGCATACGAGATTTTAATTCAGTTGCTTGAAAGCTGCGTGTTCTCGATTAGAAATTCTACATTGATCGACACACTGCATAAACAAACCGTCTGATTTGACAGTGCAGCATCATTTTATTTTACGCTCGATTTGCTTGATAATGAGATTTAGAAATAGATTGAGATTAAAATCGTGTCCCTGTTTTGCATGATTTGGGGTGTTCAGTACCAGTGTGTTGCAATCACAACGTAATTGAGTTTAAGACTTTTAAAATTAAGATTTACTCAATTAAGAACTCAACTACTGAACTTTCAAGTTGGGACAGACATGATAATTAGTCTAATTAGTGGAACTCGCTTGTTAATTAGTGTTAAGGAGGATTTTTTGGGTGTAATTACCAAGATTAGAATCTCTTTCTTTGATCACTACCTGATAACAAAGTGAAATGTGTGTTCTTGACAGTTGAGTGCTTGAATGACTCACGGCATGGGATATGACAAATCAGACCTGATTACCTTTTTAAGTTTTTATGTCAGATGTTGTGATTAATCTTATTTTTCCTCAAATGGAATTTTTTTGGTAATCAGATCAGGTTTAATTTCATAGATAGAATCAGTTTAAAATGTTGAAATCAGATGAATTTGAATTAAGTAAAATGGATCATTAGAAATTCAAAATAAACATCAAGATATTTGCAGTTCAAATGTTTAGTTCTTGTGACTTATTTGTCATTTTAATTGTTCTAAGCTAAATTGTAAAACATACATGTATGCGTCATTGGATTTCATTAATTTGCGTCTATTTACTCAATTGTGATGGTATTGAAACAGCCTTAAAATAAGCATTCCGGTGCTTGTTTGCCAATCCATGTATGGGTTGCATTTTTTCATGAGTAATATGTTTTGATCAATTTATAAGGAAAAATTGGCACCAGTAATCTGTTTGAAATTAATGTTAGGTTTAGTACTCTGGTAGATCATATTTTGCCTTTATTACTTACCCGTGTAAGATACTGCAGTGTAATATTTATATGACGATATTAAACTAGTGTAATATTGCTGCACATATGATGTCATAATGTTATGTAAATTAGCACCGCCGTCACAATGGCAGCCAAGTCGTGGAAATATTTTTTTTAAGTACACTTTCAGCAATCAGCCTTGATAACTGAGGTCAAGTAATAAACAGAATACTAAACTTCCTTCAGTTTAATACTATTTTTATTAAACTTTTTAATGATTTGTTATCAAACTCGCCTTCGCTCGTTTTAAACTGAATTATTAACTCGTTTAATACAAATAATATTAAATTGAAGGTCGTTTAGTATCCTCTATTTAAAGCATACATGATTGGTTTATACCTTCTTATTGAATCAATTGCCTTCTAGTAACAATTGGTTTCTTTTTAAAATATGATTGATTACCATTATTATCTAATTGTGGCATAGACACAGTTTGTCAATGAAAATCACTTGTCTCCATACTTAAGGTTTAAGATTGTTGTCAAGACCATCTTTAAAAGCTGTAGCTCTTTGAGTGTAGATTTACAAAAGTATAAACGTTCTTTGTCCCATTTTATATATTGATGTACGTGAACATCTTGTTTTCATTTTCATTTCAAAGTGAATTGGGCCCTTGAAAATAATCATGATACATATCACTATCCAACTATTTGCCAGCTTTGTTACAATACAGAATATCTAACAGCCTTTTTGGTATCTGAGAATTTCAGATTTCTTCAGATTAACACTTTAACTGCTGGAATGATTATATCAAGCCAATTTGAGTTGCCAATTTCATAGCGATAAAAACTTATGAACAAAGGTTTAAGATATAAGAGGTATATGAAACGAGGATTTACCAAAGATTGTGAACCCTAAGAGGAGGGACCACAAGGATCTGAAGGGTCCAAGGGTTTCCCTGACTCTCAGGGTTTACTAGTCGTGCTTCATGACTGTGCATATAAAGGAGCCTTGTATACAGTCTAGGTCCTCATTCAGGATGTCTAGATTGACTTGATTACACATGAAATTAGGAGCCCAACAAAAAATATAATGGATGAAGGATAAGTTTTAGTCTAAGGGTTTTCAATCTCAGTTAAATTTGAGTACAAGTGTTTTCTCTTTCTATTCAACTTGTAAAAATGATATATTCTTAAAAACAATATTAAACATATATGCTACATGCCATTGACATTGAAATTATTTAACAAGAAATTGAAAGACTTCAGTTTTTCACGAAACTCTTGTGCATTTTATGCATAATTGCATTATTGCATTTTAAAGTGTATTCCTCTCTCAAGGGTTATCTTGAGGCATGAAATATGTGACTGTAAGTGATGATATTTTTTACATTCAGTTATAATGATGTTCTAATTGTCAACCATGCATGGCAACAAATTGTGAGGAAAACATTGATTCCAAAATCATCATGAGTGAAATATTTGTCTATCAAAATGAGAGGCTGCAACTGATTAGTGAATTACCTTGTGATGTACTTTTCTTTTCGTTCCTTGTTATATTCAACAGTGCTAAAAAGTTGATTTCCTTTTTGAGTACAAAAAGTCTAATTGAATTACCAAGTAAGATTTTACACACGAATGTCTGTATCTTAAAAAACCTTGTAAAACCAAGTAATGTGACATTGAATGAAGCATTGCCTAGAGGAGGGTTGGGGATCAGCTGTTTAAACTGCAGTGAAGTTGACAGTTGGAAGAGAAAGATAGATGAGAAGGATTTACCCTTCATTTGTATAGCTAGCAACTAGAATGGAACACAAGCATCAACTGTTTACACTTGCGGAGAGAGCTCCCAGTTTATTATCATTGCTGAGAAATGGACACAGATCTATTATAGATGGCTTGACTTGTGGTCATGTTTCTAACAAGCTTTTAACCTTCTCTGTGCTGCTGAAGATAGGCTGATTGTGACAATAAAACAGACAAAAGTTTTAGCGTCTTGAGTATGCTAAAATGTTTGTGCTGTGAAAGAAGTAATCTAACAAGCAGAATGTTCATCCACTCTAATGATAAAAATTTCAACTTTTCCTTGGTTATCTTTTTCAAATTGCAATTTTCCAATTGGGAACTTAATTTGATTTAATTTAAACCTGCCCTGCCAACATGCTAAGAACAGGGCTAGCCAACAAAATTGTCTCACTTCACAGAAAAACTTGAAAGTCCACATTAAATATGGAAAAAGCAACAAAGTCAGGTGCCCTAGACAAAATAAACAGTATAAAAAGCAATGGAAACATGAACTCAGCCCAAAAGCATTGGCACTTTGAAGAAGCAGGCTCTACCTTGTGTTTACAATTGCAAGTGTGGCTAGAATACGATTCTTATTACTATCATTTCCTTTTTTTAAAAATATTTGAAAGTAAACATTGTTCCAAGTTAGGTTTAAATTTTTAAAAATTACAATTTCTTCAAATAAGAGCATGACAATGTATGTATAGGCATACTTTTTTTCAATACACAGTATATGAGGACCACATTACTTTATCAACATTATTAGTAGACCATGACTTAATGTATTCTTTAACAAGACCGTTTTTACCATTTCTGTTTTGTATTTGAAACGTTTGATTTGAAGATTTGTGATAAAAGGTTCAACTTTCCTAACCAGTAGTTATAATCTGACCTTTTGCAATGTTTAAGAGTTGGGTAGATAAAGCTAATGTACCTTGCTAAATATTATCAGAGACTGATTGTCTGAAATAACAGTTTGTGTAAAGGAAATTGGTTTAATTCCTTTGTGGTTATTATTAAGTGATGGTTTGTAATTTTGAAAGTTTCTAAAATTTCATTATTGACAAATTAGTTTTGAAATCTTTACCTCAATATTTACATTTCTAAAGTGAAAAGTTTTGAATTGTTAGAAATAAGTTGAAAGCCCACTTTTAAGAAATAATTTGTGCTTTAAAAACTGTCAAAATAGGTTAATCTGTCCAGCAGAATGTTTACTAATTCTAATTAGGACACCACTTAGAGCTATTGTTGGGAGGGACTATTACAGTCAAGGAGTTGCTGCTTGGATGCAATCCTCTTAACTAAATTATTTCCCAACTTGACATTCACCAGACCATCTTTGCTTTCATTCCTTACACAGGATTTGAAGGGATTGTATTTAGCACACAATATTTGGTCCTTTGTTTCTGCTGGACTTTGGATCTAAAGATAGGACTCTTATGGAGCTCACATGCTAGAGCTTTGTTGATGCAGCTCTGATGATAGAACTTTGATAGTGGAGCTCTTCTTTTAAGAACCCTGGTGACAGAACTCAATCTCATTAAAATGAAATCTAAAATGATCTTAATTTATTGATACGATCTGCTAGATAGCTTTTTTAAGATCCAAGGCATTGAGCATGAAGTGGAGACTACCATGATTTACACCCTACAGGGCCATGTCATATGTTAATAAAGTTTTTGAGATGTTCAGATCTTAATCATGGAATCTTATCCGATTTTGGTGGGTTGACCTGATTTCAGATGGCTCTACCTCCATCCCCAATCGGGTTTGGAAAAAACCTGATTTTAAAAAAATTACCAAGAATAATTATTTTTTTAGACTGTGGTACCCTTTTTTAAGGTTTGATGTAACAAAATTTCGAAACTTGAAATTAAAACAAATCTTTTTCGAAAATACCATCGCAATCTAAATATGAGTTACTATTGATAAAATTTTAAGATGTTACCACATGCATCAATCTCTTTCAATGCTTTATTCAAAGAGATATATATCTTATTATAGTTATCATATAGTTATTTCAGCAGTAATTAGATTCAGAGGTTACTTTTCAAGCTCAGTCGAAATTAGATTTCATCCCGATGAATATTACATAAATGTACATCTCTACACCTATAATATAAACATCAACCATATACATAATGGAGGCGCTCTTCAGACCCAACACCCTTGGTGAGATTTGTCAGTTTCCTTGGTGTAACCTTGTTCTGCAGCAGTGTTTATAATTCACTCTTGCTGCCCCCTGGGAAGAAATTAGACGTGTGTGAGACTTGCAGAGTACGTAGAGAGTGTTGTTACTGGCAGCAGATCCATGGTCCATCTGTCACACTGGCAGACTGATGAGAGTTTGATTGCTGATGACAGCAGTAAATGACATAATCAGTGGTAGAAGATTGTAGCCTGTCCTCACTCTCGGGCAAATTTGTCAGGGGCATGATTTGATGATGACCAGAATTTTCAACAATGATTAGGTTTATTGTTAGATGAAGATATCATTGAATGGTGAATAAAATACTTAAATGACATAGACTTATGGCAGTTTGAATGGGATTTCAGCGGTAAATGACTCAATAAGTAGTACAAGATCATACCCTCATGTGCTCGACTGTCGTCAATTCATGAGGATTTGTCAGGAGCATGATTTGTAGAAAAAAAGCATTTGTCTTTAACAAGCTCTCTTTGGCCGTTAGCTTTTGTTTTTTCATTCTACATGCCGTGACAAATACTTTGAATTAGATCACCGGGAAAGTCTGCCTTTGTTGAACACTTGATTTCCAAGCTGTGACACAAATAGAACATCACTTCATTATCACATGATGATAAAATTTGAATTGTGAGAGTCAAAGTATAAGATGTAACATTGATCTATATGTGCAAATTTTAACCACAGCAATACAGTAGCATTTGGATTTGTGTAATTATTTAAGTGCTAATGTAAAGTAGGTTGTCAAAACCCAATCCTGTTTGCCTATCAGTTATATGTGTATCCTCACCTCTGTGGATAATAATAATCAGATGTTCAGTTTACTGTTTAATTCTTTTACCTAGCGAAGCATCTTTTTCCGCATACATGGATATGAGACCAGAATAACCCAATATTCATATGCACATATCAGTTTTCCTTGCCGCCAGTGTCTTTACCTCTAACTATTAGTATACATAAGGTGAGTGACATTATAGAACAATTGAGCTTCATGTCACTTGTGGATTGTCACAAGACAGTGGTTTGTGTTTGACTTATCATATAGAATACACCAAAAGATACTTCAAAACATTGACTTGTCACTCATATCTAACAAATCATGATGACATAGCATTTTGTTATTAGGCACCATGACAAAGTGATATTTTGCCCAAATGCATAGTATGAAAAGTATGAACCAGAATATGTCTGATACAAGACAATTCTTATGGAAAACAACTTTGATTGTTATTTGATTTCTCAGTCAGTTATGGGCTACTTCTTGCCCCTTCTTCAGGTGATAAGTTGTAAAGCATTTCAGTTGACTGAAATATTTCTAAAAAGGAGCTCAACAGTAACTGACCCACTGTATAAGAAATAAGATAGCCAAGCATTAGTGAAGTAGATGTAATTCAGTTATCAGGAGCCTAATTGCTAATTAGTGCAGTAGGGTATCAGGTGTTGAGACTAACTCTAGACACTTGTGTTATGCAATGGTCTTGTTATCAGCAACTCTCGGAATAACACAAGGTAATTAACATCAGGCACTTGTCAATCATTTGTACATTTCAACGTAAATGGCACTTTAGGGTAATGAGCAGGACCTGATAGATAAACAAGGTTAGATTGGGAAGGAATTTCAGATTGTTTGGAAAAGGAGAGTTCAAATAAACTACTGTCATGGTTCTAGAGCTGAGAGTGAATTCCATGATGTCTTAAAAGTTTTATATTCTTACTGTATGACAGGTCATGTTTTTCTTTACTTTAACCACCTTTATTTAAATAGATATATTTTATTATGTGTCAGTGACTTAGTGATGTATATTTTACTCTTATCTCTTCTCATATATAGCTTCTATATCTGCTATATTGAAAAGATCTATCAATAGATTTTATGTCCTCTTACCTGTACTTTGTAGACAGTTACACGTGCAAGAGCTGATATTTAATCTTGAATCTACGGGATATTCCAAATTACTTTTCATTTGTCAAGTGGGTTGGTTAGAGTTATATTGTAACATATAATATGTCAGAAAATTAAACTGTGGTTAAATGCTTTCATGATTTCATTGAAAATTAAACTTGTTTGGGCAACGAAGTGATGTCATCATATGATGATGCAAACTGTTACGTTTGGTTTTACAAATTTAAGTTAATCACTATTTCAATGTCAATTATATAAACAAATGTTGATACTTGTAAAATTAATATCCTTTAGTCCTCTCCATCATTCAAGGATTCTGGATTTAGATAAGAACTTTAATTTATTGTGATATTACAGTATATCACGAAATTCTTAGGTTTCATTTCTTCTCTTGTAAAAAAAGACAGCCAAATTGTTCCTGTGCTCAAGTTAAGTTCAAAATTTCTTTAGATGCTTTGATATTTTTAGAATAATGTCAATTAATGATGTTAATTCACATAAGTTCAGACCTCTTTTCTGTAACTGCAAATATGTCTGCCTTGATCTCTTTAAGAAAGTATTCCAATAACCTCAGATTTGCTCCCAAAGATTAATTCCAAATTTGTTCTGCTCCTTTGTGGCATTTGTAGCTACAAAATGACTCTTCATGAAGTACTTAGTTGATTAAGCCTTTGATCTATTGTAATTAGAAGCACTCATCTGTGAAAAGTCAATGTCCTTTATCATTACCAAGGCTGATGCCCCATGTAAAGACTCATCTGTTAAATGAGGCAGAGTAACATGGGATGAAGGGAGCGAGGGTGTCCTTTGAGATACTCGCTCGGTACTAACTACTTCTGTCACAGTCTCAGTCACTCACTAACCAGCAGAGATTGTATTTCACTACTGAACTCTTTTGTGTTAAATGCTTAATTTTGATTCCCTCTTGGTTGCAAATTAACAACTGATAATGAGCTCTCATGTGAATTAAAGTCAGATCCATATGCTTGGTGCCTGGTGGTGATTTTCAAGTGTGTTTCTTTCACAAATTTCCTTTTGAGTTTAGGATGGTCAATATGCAGATTTGTTGAGTATTTAAGGGATGAAATCACAATCAGATATTTGCATTATATGGATTCAATCTTATCAGCATACTTAGCATTTTGCAATGGGAATAAACTTCATGAACGTAAGTGGTTCTCTCACATTCAAACAAGGTAGTATAAAACCAATGCATTCCTGTAACTCATCCTATAAATTTTACTGGAATAAACAAAAGTCTAGATGTCACTGATAGTCACAAGTTTTCAATTTCAACATCAGGTTTATCTCTGACTGACATTTGAATTCAAATACAAACCGAATCTTACAAGATATCCTGCCCAAAGCTCACAAATCTCAAACAGAATGATGGAATCAATACCTCCTAAAAACTCTTACTGCTACGCCTTCAAACACAAGCCAGTGTTTTACAATTGATCTTTCTCTTTATCATCTGACATGATCTAAATGCCTTGTTTGTACAATTTTGACTAATGTCAAGGAAACACTTCTTCAAGTTGATGTATGTGGGCAAATATCTGGAAATAAGATAAATTTGGTTTTAGCATTCTGCCAGCCTATTTGTCAATGTAACAAGTAATAATGATGAATCGGCAAACTTGGCTAGTTTTATCAGGCATTTTTTTCTCAAAGAGTGTTTGAGGGCTTCAACATGAAAGAGAAGCAATGTAAGTAGTGTGTAGGTCACTAGTATCTGTCATGAGGAAAGTAGCTCACTCAATCAATGTCATAGAGAAAGATAAGGGAGATGCAGAAGGAACAGGCACTTGGAGATGACAACCTGTGGATTGCTTCTAGAAAAATTCCATTAAAATTATTCAGATTGATAATCTGCAACATATCCTAACAAGTGTTCAGAATTTGCTTTTTTTTAATTTAAAAAGCATTCTGTGTACAAAGCACCACATATCTTTACACCTAGACCAAAATTTAGTCTATGAAAATTTTTAATAATTTACTGTTCCTTCAACCATAATATTTTTTTTCTTAGGGCTCCTGTGTATTCAGTCAATCTAGACTTGCTGAATGTGGACCTAGACTGTATAAAAGGCTCCTTAATATACACAGTCATGAAGCAGTACTACTTTACACCTCCTAATATGAAGTAGTGGTGATAGACAAAGAGGCTAAGCATTTTGTCTGTCAGTTGTTCTTCAACATTGTCTATCTCCAAATTTCATTGTCAGATACCATTGATATTCTGAGTATGTATTTACCAGGTTTTTTTCCCCCACAAATTCATTTTCCTAGTTAAATTGCCTAAATTCTTTTTATATTAGTTTTGAGTCTTCATTTCTTGAATCCAGGAGTTTATGTAGACTTTCAAATGCATGGAATGAATTGATGATAAAATGGCGCTTTTTTTAAAAGAAAAATGTTTCATATCTGTATTTTATAGCTCAATATTGTTTCAAAATCTTTGCATTGAGATTTCACTGACACTTGATATATTTGTATCGTTTTATCATTTTGTAGCAGATAAAATACCTTTCAATGTCCTACGCTTATGTCCAGGGGTAAAGAGGTGAAATGATTTTTATACCCCCGCCTTACAGCGTAAGCGGGGGTATATAGCGTTCATTCTGTCCGTCCGTCTGTCCGCCTGTCCGTCCGTCACAAATCTTTGTCCGGAGCATATCTCCTAAACTATACATGCTAGCTTCACCAAACTTCATACACTTATCAACCATGATCCTTAGATGTGCCTTTTGAGGGTTAGATCAACAAATGATTTTTATTTTTTGCAGTTTCCATGGAAACATGACTAAAACAGTGACTCTATGACCAAGTCCTTTGTCCGGAGCATATCTCCTAAACTATACATGCTAGCTTCACCAAACTTCATACACTTATCAACCATGATCCCTAGATGTGCCTTTTGAGGGTTAGACCACCAAATGATTTTTATTTTTTGCGGTTTCCATGGAAACATGACTAAAACAGTGACTCTATGACCAAGTCCTTTGTCCTGAGCATTTATCCTAAACTATACATACTATCTTCATCAAACTTCATACACTTATAAAACATGATCCCTAGATGTGATTTTGAGGGTTAGACCAACAAATGATTTTTATTTTTTGCGGTTTCCATGGAAACATGACTTAAACAGTGACAAAGTCCTTTGTACGGAGTATATCTTCATAACTATACATGCTATCTTTACCAAACTTCATACACTTATCAACCATGATCCACTGATGTGCCTTTTGAGGGTTAGACCAACAAATGATTTTTATTTTTTTTGCGCTTTCCATGGAAACATGACTAAAACAGTGAATTTATGACTAAGTCCTTTGTCCGGAGTATATCTTCTAAACCGTACATGCTATCATCACCAAACTTCATACACTTATCCATATTGGTGCGTCTCTTGAGGGTAAGACCAAAAAATTATTTTTATTTTTTGCGTTTTACATGGAAACGTTACTAAAACAATGACTATCTGACAAAGTGCTTTTTCCTGAGCATATCTTCTAAACTATACATGCTAGCTTCAACAAACTTAATACACTTATCAACCATGATCCCTAAGTGAGCTTTTTGAGGGTAAGACCAACAAAGAAAGCCAGACTATAGTTTGAAGCGGGGGTATGTGAGCTGTGCTCACTTCTTTACTTGTTATCTTGGCTGGCAAAGCTACCATGATTAACAAATCAACCGTTGGGGTGTATGAGCTCTGCTCTCTTTTTCTCTAAGCACAGATCTCTAATAAGCACCAGCTATTAGGTTTTTGTGAAGCAGTCTGATTAATCATGACTATTTCCAGAAGAAAAACAGGGCAGGATAGCGCAGTGGTTAGCGCGTTCATTGGTCTGGTTCGAATCCCCGCAGGGGCTCAGCAACTTTGTCTGCAGTACGGACTGTTCTACATGCTGTTAGGTTTGGGTGCAATGCTACAAGGAATTTCAATGCAGTACCACCCATGGTTTGCTAGTTCCAGCCGATGCTCACAGGTTTCACCGCAATGCATAGCCACAATGGTGTTGCAGGCTTTCTCCCTGCAATAATGCTAGCAGCCGCGATATAAGTGAAATACTCTTGAAAGCAGCGTTAAACCCCATATCACCTCATCTCACCTCCAGGAGAAAAACATTGCCTCATCAGGATATGAACCTCTATGCAATCCATTTGGCTGTCTTGGTTCCTTTCATTTTGGTGATATGACTTTGAATCAAATATTCAAAAGTAAAATTTCAATATCAGATCATTTGTAGCGCTATTATGTTTGGTCTTCCAGGAAAAAGGAAGTAGAAGAAGGAAATTACATGAATTTTTTTTAATTGAATAAGATTTATTGTGTGAATGGGTTAACTGAAAGTATGGTAGAAAACAAGGTTACCTAATCACAGAAAATCAGATAAGTAAAAGGTAAATATGGTCATGAACTAGCTAAAACGAGGTACATAGATAGAATTGGTAGATCATACTCATCATAATAGTCTTCCATTTTTTTATAATGCAGAACAGTTGAAATGAAAATTCTTGTTTCATTGTTTATTTGCATGTTGATCTGAGTGCTCGAGATATTTTCTTATGTATAGAGCCTCAAAGTTAAGGAAAGGGGTAAGTAAGAAATACAACAGACAACAAGTCGCACATTGAACTTTTAATAATCTTCAATCAATGGTTTTTTAGGTAAAAGATATTTTCATATTTTTTGTACAACTTGAAACACATCCACTGAAATGAACTTAACTCTTAAGTTGCTGAATATTATTTTGACCAGTTTTGCCCCCGTGGCTGAATTTTCCAGCACTCGCCTCGCTACCGTTATAGCGCAATTAGCCCCTGTGGCTGAATTATTTAGCACCGCGAGACGCGACCGTTTTTACAATATATGGTGTATTCACATGGCGAATTACGGATGAAAATGGCCGTTCGATACAAAACTAGCCCGCCCATCCCGTACACAAATGAACGATCTTTATCCGACAATTTGAATGAAATTTTTATCTTACCTAGAACGATTTCTATTACAATATGAAGATTGTCTTTATTTAGAGTTACGGAAAATCCTTAAATATAATCGCACAATTAATTTTTTTATATTGAATTGAAGATACATAATTCCTCTTTACGATGATATATATCTGTTTACAATGCGACCTCTAGTTAGATTTCTCCAATTATCTAAAGATTGTCTTTATTTCCGACTGAATAAAATCCCTAATACTGAGCGCGCATACATGTATTATATATCGAATTGTAGACAATTTATTCTTCTTTATGATGATAAAAAATTGTTAGAATATGTCACCCAGTTCAAAAGATATACGCCGCGAAAGATGGTTGGGGGTACCCCGAGGATGCTCCGACATAACGGGATTTTTAGCCAGAACTAATTCTCCCTAGGGCAGTCTGGCACCGGTACGCTAATTAGTGCCGTTATACCCCCGGGGTACCCCCGAGGCACCAGCATGCGAGAGCCAGTGTTCTAGGCACCAGCGTTGGTTCCTGGCATACCGATCCTCTCGGCGCGTGCAGTCACTCGCGGCCGAACATTCCGAGATAATAAAACCAATCATTCTATACGCACGCCGTATCGTTATCTCCTGCTGCGCATGTACAAATTATACATGGAATTAAAGATAAATCTTTCGTGCTTACGACTGTGAAAAAATAATGAAAAGGTGCCAACTGATTCAAAAGATATGAAAAGCGAAAGACGGATACCCTCAACTACTTGAAAACAAATTTTGATAAGCGTTCTATTTGCGACACCAGTCGCATCATTCACCGCATCGTTATTATTGACTGCGCATATGCATATTATACATGGAATTAAAGACAATTCTATTCTCTTGAAATAGGTGAAAAAAATATAAAAAATTATACAATAGTTCGGGAGATATGAACCGCGAAAGAGCAACACCCTCAACTACTTGAAAACAGATTTTGACAATCGTTTTATTTGCGACATTTGTCGCTTCACTCGCCGCACCATTTTTATTATCTGCGCACATGCATATTATACATGGAATTAAAGATCAATCTTTCCGCTTGAGAAAGGTGAAAAAAAAATTTAAAAGTGCCAAATAGTTCGGGAGATATGAACCGTTAAAGAGGGGGACCCTCAGACATTTTGGGAAAAAAATTGATAATTGCGACATTTTTCGCAATATTTGCCGCTTCTTTATTATGTGTTGCGCACATACACATTTCATATTGAATCAAAGCCAGTTCTTTTTCCTTTACGATGATGTAAAAAGTATGAAGTTTCGCCACCCGATTCTAAGAATACAAATTGCGAAAGATCGGGGGTATGTTCTTGATGCGGCTCGTATCGAACGTCCAGTGACAGCTCACATTGACTTTCTCTGTCTCTTTTACGACTTAAAAAAAAGATTATTTTATTGACAATCAGTATTTTATATTACACTTATTCACCTTATTGATGTGAAGAATAAACTTTATAAGGAGAGTAACGCTCGTCCACACTTCTGCTTCTTTCTTCTTTCTTCAATCTTCTTGATTATCCCCCTCATTTTCCTTCTCTGACATCAAACTGATATAAGCTTTAGTGCAATCTTGTGACGTGTGATAAATTCTGAAACATGGTGCTGCACATAGAGCCACATTACACTCGCTACATTCGTAAGAAGATTCTTTGCCTACCCTTTTCTTCTTTCGAACTGGCTCATTGCTTTCTTCCACTGCCCTTCGAAAGAGTTCTCTTTTCGCTTTGGAGCAAACAACACACATACGGGAAAGCCTCTTCTTCTTTCCAACAGGCTGAATCTTTGATGGAAAGTGTCGACCATGAAGACGTAACACACTTTCGTCGCTTGTGCTTGGCCTGCCACGAGGACGTCTACGCAGGGAAGGTACTTTTTCCGTGTCGGCGAAGGTGATCATATGCTGCACTAAATCTTTTCTGAATTGACGGCTTGTTTTCAAGGTTTTGTCTTTTGAGAATTCTTTATAGAGAATGTAAGAGTTCAACATGGCAACGTTTAACACATGAAACCACACTCGCTTCCACCATTTAAGAGTTTTCATTTTGAACGGGGTGTACGACAGCATCTGGTCGGCCCGATCCACACCTCCCATATATTTGTTGTACTCGTGCACAATACGTGGTCTCGTATTTGCTTCCCCAGTCACTCGGTTCTTCTTCCCTGTCTCTACAATTTCAGTGTCTTCTACGGTTGACATGAGCAGCACTGACTTCCTGTCCTCATACCTCACAACGAGTAGGTCTTGATTGTGATAGATCATCATATCCCCTTTCTTCTGTTTTTTCTGTGCCTTCTTTACCTTCTCAGGAATGCCTTTGCGATTGCCTCTCAACGTCCCAGTCGCACCAGTTCCCGTTTCCCACAAGTTTATATACAATGCCACAGAGGAATAGAAATTGTCCATGAACACATGATATCCTTTCCCAGCATAATCCTTCACCAAGTCCATGACGAGATCATACGTTTTCCCACCGACAGAAACAGATTCATTTGTTTTTCCAGTGTAGAGTTCAAACTTGCAAACATAACCATTGGTTGAGTCACACAGCATGTAGGCCTTTATCCCATACTTCTTCGGCTTGTCGGGATTGTATACTTTGAAACTCAGATTGCCTTTCCAAGGCACCAACCCTTCGTCAACACAAATAGTTTGATGCGGCTTGTAAATTCTGGAAAAACGATGCACGATGCGCTTGTACAAATAGCCAAGTTTATTGATTGGTGAAAACTGGGGTGTGTTTCGTCCCGGCATTTGGTTATTATCATTCAAATGTAGGTACGTTAGTAATAACCAGAACCTATCACGAGGCATACATTTGGCAAAGAAAGGCGTCGACGTCACATCACTCGATGACCAATACTCAGAAAAGTTTCTCTGTACAACCAAAGACATTGCTATAGTCATTGCTACGAATACTTTCATTTCTTCAGCATTCGTATCATACCATTGCCTCAACCTTGAACAGGGCTTTAGAACCTTATCGTCAACCTGTTGGTGGAAGTATCTGTTGGTTTCTGCTGCCATTGATCCATAATCATCTTCATGAAAAAACAACCCGAAATAGTCTACAGGATGCGGATTATCAGGCAATTCTATGAAGCGTCCTAATCCCGTGTTGCCAGTAAATTGGAGATCAACACGTCCACGTGGCCTCGGACCCTCTGTCCAGCGTTCCATAAAGTTGTCACGGTCATCAAAATGTGTGTCCATTTCATTATATTGCTCATCAAAGCCACTGAACTCTTCTTCTGTGGAAGTACCAGTCGTAGCAGTTTCACCCGTAGCTGCTAATATGTGTCTTGCAATGTTTCTTATTTCTACATCACTATCAATGTCACTTTCACCATCACTGTCACTGTCACTATCACTCTCATCAGTTGATTCCATATCAGAAGCTTCATCGGCATGGACCTCGTTGATGAAGTCGTCGTCGCTAGACGTTGACGGACCTTCCCAACTCCTGGTTCGCGGCCTCCTGGCCTTAGGCATCTTTCACATCAATCTGTAAATGATTGAAAATAATTTAGGCACACGCAAGATATAATAACATCAACACATGACCTGTTGTACAGAGAAATTCAATGTGAGCTTCATGGACATTCAATTGCCACATTTTGTAAGTGTTTGAAACAAATTTGCCGTTGCGCGCCTTTGGCGCCAGCGGCCATCAATAATCCGGACTTTTTCTAATTGTCCTGGCGAAAGCTGGACATTTTTTTCACGATTTGCAAAAATAACAAATCAGGACAAATTCTAACATTGCTGGACAAATTCTAACTTTCGGACAACTTTTCACAATCCTGCCGAACAAGTTCTAATGTCGCCGGACACTTTCTAACTTTCGGACGACTTTTCACAATCCTGCCGAAGGTGCCGATGGCACCGACGGCCGCCGACGTTGTATCAACATTATCAACCCTGATGCCGCCTTCTGACTCCTATGCAACGAGCCGGCGAGTCGCGAACAACTGCCTTCTACGTCAGGAAAGTTCTGATTGTCAGTTGTGGATTACAAAAGTTTTTCAACTTTTGACTTCTCTTCCGAGAATGATAGGTTCCACGGGCCTATCCGTCGGGACGGCCGTAGTCAACGAGCACCCGGCCCCTTGTCTTTAGTTCACTGGAAGGAACTCATGCCATCCCGACATATATAGCAAAATATTTAAAACATCGGAATGCTACCAAACTTTTTTTTCAAAAATGAGTTTCCTCGACCAACAAAAATTTGGCAGAAAAAAACACATACCTGCTGGCGGTGCCCGACGAAAGTCCGCTGAAATTTTTTTTCTCGAACACGAACATTTTCGTTGGACACATTTTCTCATGACCTGATGGCGGTGCCCGGCGAAAGATCCCCGACATATTGTGTCTCAACCACAAACATTTTCGTTGGACAACTTTGCCTTGACCTGATGGCGGTTCCCGACGGCATCCCCGACATACTGTGTCTCAACCACAACATTTTCGTTGGACAATTTTCCCATGAACTGATGGCGGTGCCCGACGCAAAAATCCCCTAACTCAAAAAAGACATCAATAACGCTATGAATGTAAATCCAAAAGTTTTTTTTCCTTCAACTTTCATGGTTTATAAAACTCTATAATTGAACACTAAAGAAACAGGGTTTCCTTCATAATTTTTTTTACTTATTACATTTATTTATAACATTTTAGCGGCGCTTGTTGAGTCTTTATTTCTATGAGCGCATAAACAAATTGTATATCAAATTGAAGAGAATTTTCTGCTCTTTACGCTGATACCAAACGTTGTTGAGCGCGCCACTTGGTTACAGAAATACGAAATGCGAAACTTGCCAAATTTGCGGCACTTCTTGTGCCTTTATTTTTGTGTGCGCATGTATGATCAATATATTGAAATGAAGAACAACGTTCCGTCTTTATTTAGACGTAATATTTATCAAAATCCGCCAAGTGGTATAGAAAATATCGAGTGCCAAAGAAAGGTACATGAAAATCGAACTTCAGATCACATGAAAAGGACCCTTTGTGCGGCGCTTGCTGCATCGTCGTTTGTTTTAGCGCATGTACATTTTATATATCACTTTGTAGACAATTTATTCCTCTTGATAATGATATAAATGGTTTTGAAATGTGTCATTTGTACACAGGGATATGAAGTGCCAAGGTTTCCCTATTTGCGTCACTAACGGAATTGCGAAGTGCGAAAGTTGTTCTTTTTACGGCACTTGTTGAGTCTTTATTTATTTGCGCGCATAATAATTGATATAGGGAATCAAAGACAATTCATTTGTCTTTATAGTGATGTAAAATTCAACAAAATCTTTTTCACGGTGTAAAATAAATTCATTGTGAAAGAAAGGCACATGAAAATCGCGCTTCAGATCACATGATAAGAAAGTCGGCAAAATTACCTTTTTGTGCGGCGCTTGCTGTATCTTTATGAATTGTTGCGCATGTACACATTTTACATGGAATTAAAGACAATCTTTTTCTCTATCTTGTGATATAAAAAATGTCAAAATATGTTGAGCACATC
This sequence comes from Phorcus lineatus, assembly GCA_921293015.1. Lineage (NCBI taxonomy): Eukaryota > Metazoa > Mollusca > Gastropoda > Trochida > Trochidae > Phorcus > Phorcus lineatus. The sequence continues at coordinate 6,057,726 of OV121092.1, forward strand.
ATGAGAAAATTGGTGTGACAAAACAGTGTAAAACTAAAAATATATAAAAATCACCTTTTTTGCGGCACATGCGGTATCTTTATTTCACGAGGCGCACATATGTTTTTTACATCGAATTAAAGACATTTTTTTTCTCTTTCAAATGATCCCACCTATATTGAAATCCGCCCAAGGGTTCAGAACATAGGGCGTGCGATAGGAAGGCGTGCATAGGGTCAAAATGCACGCGTCTCAGTAAACGATAGCATGCGCGGGTCGGTAAGCTCGTGCGAGAGGGTAGAAAGTGCCCACAGGCTATTAGCACGTGCGGCGGGGAGTGGGGGAAAATTGACTGATTTTAAAGCTTATTATCGGTACGATAAACGTTATCAATCGTTACATAATTTTCGGAACATGTACGCGCATTATTTAGAACACCAACGAAACAAAATTCGGTAGCTTAGCGACACACGGACGGAAAGTACTAGCGTTAAACTGACACTACTGCCGTGCAACAATTGCCCGTCCTTCGCTACTGTGAACCTCGGCGTTAATGAGCTAGCGTGAGAAAAATAGAGTTTGGATGTCGCATCTCGCCCAGAGGACATGCGGTCAAAGCAAATTTCAACCCGGACAGGCCCGGGACCCGCATCTTAAGGGTTAATGATGAACTCAAAATATATCTAGATAATATAGAGATATGTGAACATATTTTCTGTACACATTTCAGCTCTTGCTTTTACAAGCAAGCTCTTTAATCCAGTTATGTTTAGTTTATGGTGTAATGTTTATTTATGTAACCATGGTAACATCAAAGTCAAAGCAATGAATTCTCACCCTGTCGTGACATAATATTTTCGGATGCTCAGTTTTAACCAGCTGGCTTCTGAAATGAACCACTTGTCAAAACAGACAATACAAAACAAAAACAGCGGATCACAAATGCACAACGGAAATTGAATTTAAAAACAAAGGTTTGTTTTGTAATAAGATTCAGTGCAGACAATACTTTTGGTAAAGAGCGAAACCGCTGAAAGCCTGTATTTTTAAATGTCAGCTGTAAATGAATTTCCTGTGAAGAAAGTTCTCTTCTATTTGATACAGTGAATCCTCCAGCATTAAAAAGTAGGGCTCCAAGACAGCGTTTGTAATAGATTGCTTGATAAAGTTGAAAAAAAGTTCCATTTTCTTAACTTTTTTTCCAAGAAGGGATTACCTGTCTGGTGCTTTAGCAACATTTAAATTGCATTTTTATCTTGTGTGAAATGTTTTTTAATTAAATAGCAAAATCTTGAGTGCTTTTATGTCTCTAAAAGGAAGAGGTTTGTTTTCATTATTCGTCGGCTTCTTATATTCAGATTCATAATTGCAAAATGCACTTAAAATGCAAATTATAGTGAAAAAGAAAGTAGAAGCAAGATTAAACTTATCCTATTAAATTTATTTCTTTTTTTTTGGAGTTGGTTGTGCCAATTTGCAGGAGTATGCTAAAAAAAATTATTATTTAGACAATATTGCTATAGAAATGTTCATAAATGCATTTTACTACAATGGTTTCAGCTGAAACTCTCAGGATCTTAATTCTGTGGTAGTCTTTGCTCTTATAAAATCATACATACATATATAAATGTAAGATGCAATTAAAATATGAATTATACCCCATTTTACAAAGTTGACTTTCTGTAAGGAACTATGCTACATATTATGATTGTGATAAAACTTTGCTTCTAAATGACTTTAAAACATGCATAGAAATTGCTTTATTAAACAGAATATATTGAAAATATAAAACATTTATAACCAAGAGTAATAAAATTAAATCTTGTTCCTTTTATTTTTTATAAGCTCATGCCTTTGGAAATCATATATTGATCATGTCATATGTGTACGGAAATATTGTATCCAGGGTGGGTGATTATTCTTTATAGGAACATCTTTTCAGTGTAACTATTAACCCAATATGTACAACATGTATCTAAAAGTGAAAAGTAAGTTGTGGCCATGTCAGTATTACAGTAAATTATCTAAAATTCAATTCATTAGGGTAGGTCACTGGACAACCAATTTCTACCACTTACCTGCCCAAAAAATATAGCTAAGTCAGATGGACAAAAAGTTATAAATAAGTCATATGACAAACGTCTGTTTATATGAACAAAGACCTACAAATTGATTTAATTTGCATAGAGGCCTCTGTGACCTTGATCCAAAAAGTCCACTACTTTTTCAGGTCCTTATTCATGACCTCACCTGATCGGATGAACCTGCACCTCAACTGAGCTTGGTCCCCTCCTTTTTTCATATAACAGAGAAAAAATCATCATTAGTCCTGAAGTCCTTGAGGCAAAACACTACGATTGATCTAAAGTCATTTCACACCAAAGGTTTTTGTTTCATGTGACCAACTTCCCTGCATTTGTCAATGAATTGAAATAAATTGGAAAATTATCTTTTTCAATTATCAGCCAGAAAGAGCACCATAAATATACCTTGTGCTTGTCGTTTCAACATTAAGTGCATGCACCTTTGCAAATCATTTCTCTGAGACTCATTCTGGCCTATGTTCCTTTTAAATGCTCCAATTTGTATCACATGCTTTTCAAGTGTGACAATAAGCATTATAGCAGGTGTTGTCTCAAGAGAACATGAGGTTTGGTGATAGATTAGACTGTGACCAGTACTTTTGTCAAAGGTTTGAAACTGATTGCTGCCACATGGTGGAAAGGAAGTGTGAAATGGGATGACCACATTTCACTGATAGACTTAACAGAACAACTTTCAAGCTCTGTTGAGGAAAAAACTCACAAATATGTTTTAAATGCCTAGTAATGTTTCAAAAACGACATGCAACTATGTTAAAATCATAAGTTATAGCACACAATGTAAAAAAGCTGTATGATTTTATCATCTAAACTCAATTTGAAGTTTCACTATTCTTTTCAGCAGATTTTTCTATTCCCCCTTCTTTCATTCTTTTTTTTTTATGCACTAGACAAAACAAAAAAAGTTGATTTTGACGTTTTTGACATTGAATTTTAGGATTGAATCAATACTTTTTTTTTTCTGTATTTTCATGCAAATTAATACAGCTTGAAGGAATTTAAACCTCATTAAGTTTTAAGCTCAAACATCTGAGACGTGGCAAAAAGGAATCTACTGGGAGAAATAAGATGACTTTTTGAAATCTATTCCTTCTTTGTGATTTTGACAGTTTAAATGATTGTCATTCATTATGAGATTTCTAATTAGGTCTGTGTCAGTTTGAAATGAAAAAGTCATTCATCACCTGAAATGAATAGAAATTTGGTATCTTCCTTAGGCAAAATTTTAATCATTGTGGTTTGAAGAGGGAAGTTTGTGGTCAAGTGAATTCTGTTTGTTTGAACATCAGGCATTCCAGGTGACAGTTATTTGAGAAATTGATTAATTGATTTCACATTTAATTGAACATTCTAATTCTTCGAATTACAATGGCTTTGCTAATTGGGATTAGAAAATTACAAAATGGTGAATATAAATTACAGTTTGAATGAATAACTAACTTTGTCTAATAATATTTCTTGCTCTATTTTTACTGAATATTAAAAACTGATTTGGGATTAGTATCGATAGGAACAAAGATGTTAATCACACAATTTTGCTATCTTTTTTTATCATGATAAATTTTGATCCAACATTCAACTTTTGAAATAGAATTCTCTTTGTGTTTGTATGCTTCAAAAACTTCATTTTCATTTAACTTCAATGAATTTCTTTCCAGGAGAAACAAGATGTTAGCAGTGAACAAGCTTTTAAGTTACAGTGGTGGAAAATTTGCCAAGGTTATATTTGTTATCGTAACACCTTGTATCACAGAAGGAAAAGGGTGGAAACCATTGACCAGAACATTAGCAGCCTTATGAAGCTTACAAAGCAAGAATAGAGGAGCATTGCAAACAAGATGAAAAAACATGCACTTAACGTGGAGAAATAGGTGGATGATAGGAAGATGTTCAATAAGATTCATTGTCTGTAGATGAACACTGCATTAGGAAGTAAAATGTCTATTAAACAATCATAATGGCGTCAAGTGAAACATCAGTGGGGGCAATAAAATGAGTGGGAAACCTTTTATGAAAAGGTTAGAAAATATTTCTATGAATTGAACTGGTTCATACATTCAGTGAATACAGTGATCACATTCTTGATGTATGGGATATAACCAAATACCAATTAGTTGGAAAATCAATAAAGGACAATATGACAAACATCTATGAACTCTTACCATAACCTAAGATATATCAACTGATGGTTTTATCATCGGTGAGAGGACATCTAAACATGAGAAGAGAGACTGAAGAAACATAAAGGAGAGAGTGAAAGATAAAAACTCTCCTACTTCAAGGAGTATCTGAATAGAAACCTTGCAGTAAAATCTCCCTGGGTAGGTGTAGCTGTTGATAGTGCAGCCAGAAACATCTTTAACCCTTGTGGTAATGACTTCTCCGGGTGAGCTGTACGGCCCTGGCATAAAGTTTATGACATGGACTGACTGACTGTTGTGGATATTTGCAACCAAATGGGACCGAAGATGACTTTTCCAGACCTTGTGCTGATGATTTGGAATGCTTTCATTGCAAGGTAAGACTTGTACCTGTGTACAAAAAGGTCTTGTGTTTGAAGACGTAATTTTTTCATAAGTAAATAACAAATCTTATCAGCAATCCATCAAAGCAAAAAATTTCAAGTGTTAGAGATGTCAAGAGAGTTTATTTTAGTTAAATTTTATTAGGGACCAACTTGCATTTTTTGCTTTCTTCCCATTAAATCTTTCAGTTGGAAGAATAACAGTATGACATTTTGTGTTTTCAAATTCTTTTATGTTGAAGTTGTAGACACAATATTAATTTTGTAAACATATATATCATGAAAAAAGACAACTTTGTGTTGAAAGGGAGCATTCACAAACTAACACCTTCAGCAAAGATACAATTGTTACAGCCCGGCAGTGTTGTGCGATGACGGTGATATTTTCATAAAGTTATTTGTGTCTTATGTTGTCAAAGCTATCTTTTATTCTGATGCTTTCCCCCTATAGACTTCTTTCCATGATTCACATTTCATAGCTCTTGAGTTGAGCAAAGCTTTAGTTAATTTGGCCTTATGACTGAAGGCTCCACCAGCAATATAGAAACTTTGACTACATTTGTGAGATGTCATGACTAAAGTGTTCTTCTTAACAAATTTAATATCTGTTTTCATAATGCTTTAAAAAACACCAACATGTTATTTCTTAAGGTTGCTGAATTGTGGCTTTTGTCTTATCATATATAGATAAACCACGAAAAAGACACACTTAACTTCTAGAAAATTTTAATTCATCAGTTTGATCCTGCTGTAGGCAAATTTCTCTTAAACACGAAATGAAAAAGATTTTTTCTTGATATCTTTGTATCATACAAATGTTTTTTTTAGGATTATTACAGCGGTACATTTGAGATCACAAAATCAAAGTCTTTTTTTATCACCAATGTTGGAGTAATCTTTTAAATTTGAATGTCTGATGACTTATCGATAGTTCAACAATTCAAGCAGATAATTCAGCGTCACAGCTTACGGTCACAAGTGCATTCCATCTTGCACATTTTCATCCTTTCATGCTATTTTTGATCAACTTCAAAGACCTTTGTATCAACAGCGAATGGTACTATCAGCCTCGTTTAACATTGGTAACATTTGTAAGGACATACAGGCTGACGATCAATTCTAATGATCCAGGGATAGTCGGTAGTAGACTTGAAATCAACATCAGTCTGGAAATTTCAAATGAAAAAATTTTGATGAAAGGGACGCAACAATATCTGCCCCCATCAATCGAAGATCGGTTTAAAAAGAGTTCACAATTGCCCATTGTCTCCTCTCAGACTCAAAGAAACGACCATCTGCTTTGTGGACCTGCTCAACAATAAACTCGTAATGGCAACAGGAATTCTAGGCCATTTTTGATTAGGATTAAAGATTGATTCTTCCATGGACATGAAAAGCAAACAAAGAATGTTTTTAGAAAATCAAGCTTGCGAAATAATCACCCCACTGGTGGCTTCAGCACGACTGTTTGCAAAATTAATAAAATGATGAGATATTATTGTTAGTCGATGTCATCCAGGCGGATTTCATTTTCTATCATCTCGAATCCAGTTCAAATAACAAGTTTGTCTTTTTTATTTGAAGTCTCTATTTGAAGTTTCATCCAAAAGTGAGTCTGGCTAGTGCATGCTGGTATTATCATGAAAAAGTGAGTAAGATGAGATCTCTAATATTCCCATAGTTGAATTCAAATCCATATTTGTTTTTGATTTAACTTGATTTATGGCGCCAGATAACCCTGATCTGCAAAAACCTTAAAATAATTAGAATCAATGGGCCAGATATCATGTAAACAAGCTGATATTCTGTTTAGTCGTTTGAATGAGATTAATTAAGGATCTAGTTACAAAAAATTTATGATTCACGAATGGATGGTGATCAAATTTGATGTTTTATTTCTCATAACGTAATGATGAACCAAATTTAGATGGTCCTGATTAACTGTTATTGATGTATTTTATTGTATCATTGTCTTGTATTAAATGTTGTTAGTGCTATGCTTGTCACGATACATTTACAAATTGTTTTTGAGTAGAACCAGAATGGCCCTTTTTTGGCCAATAGTGAAATTTTGTAAATCTACTTTATTTTTTTGTGAGACTTTTTATTGATTGTGTCTGAAATGCTTGCTGTAGTTTGTGTGCAGTTTTTGTCAGAATAGCAAGTTGTTTTCTTGGATTAGTTAGCATTTTTACTTATTTATCTGGTATCATTCAAACTGATTTTGAATACTTCTTAATGAACAGGAATCTTTTACACTTATCGATTAACATGAACATACTAAAGACCAAAACCTGATTTTGTGAAGAACTTTCTTGATGGTCTTGATAAAATGTATATGCTATGTTCCCTTTTAAACTGATGTCAAAATTGGGAGAAAATTTTGAGTCAAGTTCAACAATCAATATTCATCAAATTATTTCAGAAAATGCATATCTCTTTTAGAACACTTGATAAAAATAAAAACAACCTATTATGCATTTCATCAAGCTTTCAGATATTCCTCTCAATCTCATACTTAAAACTTGATGATTTGTTGTTAAACTTTTTCATCATTGTATGGAGGCTAATACAAATCCTTCATTTACAAACTGCTTATGGCCTTGGCAAAATCTGTTCTGGCAGAATAATGTGTCATTGAAAAAGGTTGGTCATGTGTGTAAACATCCTCCAATTATTTCCATAACAAAACAGAAATCCTTCTGCCCCGAGGGACGTTAGGGCCGAGATGAGTAGATTTCTTTCTATCTGTCCAGCAGGGATGACCCTTGGACTAATCATCTCTTATATACATATGCGGGCTGCCTGCCAGATAATATGCTGTTCAAAAACACAATATGTTATTTCAGCAAACACAAAACACAAGAATGGGATTCCCCGTCTGAATGTTAGAGCAATGGGGGTTCTCAAGAAGGCTTTGTTCTTGATACCGACTGCGAAAGAAAATATCGCAACTTTATAGTCTGTGGGTTGCAAGTGGCCGTGAACAATCATGGATTAATTTTCCACAACAGATGTAAGCTAAAAGGATTTTGGTTAGTCTTTGTGATTTTATTCTCATTCTGACAAATCCCGAGCTCAAGGTGTGAACTAATCAGCCGATTTACTCAACACCCATTTAAAATCAGTCAGGTTTTTAATCATGAGTGTTATTCTGTTACAAGCCCATTGTATTCCTTCATACGCTGTGGGCTTAGATGGGCCTGGCTGGGTTTAATGTTTGGAAGGGTGCTAAGTTTGTGTATGCTAGTCAAGCAAATTAGTCTCAGTCTGATTGCAGTTCAGTCAAGCTGCAAAGCTTTTCCGATTCTTCTCTGGTGCGTGACCACCAGGCTCCATTCATAGCAATGAGGACCTTTATTTTACCAACAAGAGACGGCCTGGAGGCTTCAAGCTGCTGTGAAACATTTCAATGGAACCATCCAGTAATGACATAGTGTGTCTTCTTCTAAAGATACCTTTTCTTCCCCATTTCTATCGGCTAGGCTCTTTCCAGTAAAGCATGAATAATCAACCTCTTGAAGTACAGGAAACGTTTCTGTTTAACACACAAGCTGCGGAATAAAAGCCAGTCTTCAGAATCGATATGTAAACTTGAAAAAGTGTCCTCGTTTAGAGATTGGCAAGGAGCGGAATGACGTTTGTGAGTATCATGAACATGGTAGTTAGAGGTAGAAACACGGTTAAGACATTTAGCAACACCTGGTTTCAATTAAAGTAAATAAACCATCATTTAGAGGAAGTGTGCCCAGCACATTTCACCAGATGCGAAAACTTTAGGAAAAGCTGTAATTTAAGTATTTAGCTAAATACTAACAGATGGTGGGGTGATGAAGTTTGTTTTTAAAAATAATGAAAACCAGATATTATTGCATTTTTTGAGGACCTGTTACATTTTTTTGACAAGAGCTAAGCATAAACATCAGGTTTGGAAATAAATGCCAGTTTGCAATTTCATGTAGCATAAACTTTTTATTACAAATTAATTCAAGTTGGTTAATCTTATGGCAGTATTTCCATAAAAATATTAGTATTTTAAAAACTTATAATTTGATTTATTTGGGTGTTGCAGCTGATAGTTTCTTAGAAAAAAGTACTGAATTACATTACATTTTTTTTAAAAATCCATGAAATCTGAGCTGAGAAGTCAGGAAAGAAATAATTCTGTTAGGTTGAAAGTGTTATTTTAGAGAACACTTGTATTTTTGATTTTCTGGCAAATCATTTATAATAGATTTGCTGTCACAATGTTTTTGTTTTCAACACCTAAAACCTACCAGACCTTTCAAAGAGTGAGAAAACCGCTGTAGTTATGAATAATTCACCTACTATTGAACTGATTCTAAGAATTTAGCCATAAAGTAAAGTTGCAAAGTATTGAATCTAATTGAATAACAATATCGATCCATTCAATGTACCGAAATAAGTTCAGGCATTGTAGGCTTGAAATCCATACTTTTTGCTTTGAGTCATGCCTCGGTGTTCAACCCTTATGTAACAATATATTGACATTTGTATGTCTTATATTATTTAACATATAAGAAATGAAAACACGCTCATAAAAATGAAAATACCCTTATTTCTGTAATTTGTCATTGGAAGTATTTGTGTGCTCAGACCATCCTCATTGATCAACCGTGCTATTAACGAAACATTTGTAAAAGTTCAAAAAATAAATTTAAACATTTTTTGGGATATTGAATTCTGAATACTGTATTCATAATATCTGTACACTTGGCCTAAAACTGTATGATAATGTCCATAATTTGAATGATGATTTTGAGTTTGGCCCTTATTTGAGCTACATGGTCATGTGAAGCTGCTATATAGAAGGGAGTGATCAGTATGGGAAATCTGCTTTTTTATAGCCAGCCAAATACATGTAGTATGATCATGTCAATGCCTCTGTTTGTTATCAAAAGTATCTCATATTCAGTCATAAAGGGGCTTTAATTCAAATTATTATGGGCAATATATTTTGATATTGAGTGTAAAGTGACTGATGTCAATTGTTGGTACCAAATTACATTTGCAGATTTGGTCTTTTGAGGGCTGAACTTTTCTGGCCTTATTCCCTATTGTGCTAAAGGAGCCCTAGGCTTTAGTTATAAATATATAAAGGAAATTTCACAAGAAATTAGGCCCTGTGCTGCTTGATTTTGAGATGTATGGATTTATTGATCATTAGTAAAAAGCAAAGAATACTAACTCTGGCCTCATGGTTTTTTTTAATTTCTTTGAATTTCCAATTCAAATAATTTCAAATAATTGATCATCAGTTGAATACCAACAAAACCATGCTATTTAAAAGAACTCTTACTTTAAGATCAGAATCTTGGGATTGAGGTCTATGTCCTATTGAAATCTCCTGAAATTCATTCAAAGGTGTGTAGTTTTATTGATCATCTGTGTGAATTCAAAGAAAACCAAGGACTAAAACGCACTTGAGTACTGATTCCAGACTTGAGGCTTATATTGAAGTTGAAATCCTGTGAAATTCTTTTTGAAGTGGAGGTGTGTAGCTGTATGGATCATGTGTGTTAACGAAGCCAGCTATTGACAGGCCTCTCAGCTGCGTAACTAATTGTGCTCAGTGCCGATCGCTCAATTAGCCCTGGCTGCTACAGCCGATCTACTCAGCAGAGATTGGCAAAAGGAATTACAGAGAGGCAAATCTGCAGCAGTGTACAACACAGTGTTGGAGCAGACTGAGAAGACTCAGAGCGGCAGACGGCAAAGGTAGCAGGAGGATATTACGTTGAGGCAAAGCCTGCATGGATATCTTCAAGAGAGAGATGTATTAGTGAATGCTAGGGATCTCGCCTACACTGGCAGAAGATTGTTAGAGGCTACGATTGAAGTGAGAAAGCATCGTCTGCTACCGAGTGGTGTCGTCTGCTTCACAGTGTTGTCGTCTGCTATGAGCTACTGCATCTGCCTCTCTGTGTTGAGGCAATGTTACATGTGATGTTGAGTTTGATCTGTCATGTGATGGTTATGTGGTAGCATAGCGGCTGTGTGGATATGGACAGCTAATGGAAAGTTTTATTTCAAAGTGTTAAGAGGAGCAACATTACTACATGTGATTTGGAGTTTGATGTGTTGTGATGGTTGTGTGATAGAGCCGCGTCACCACAGGATATTGACAGATAATGAAAAGTTTTATTGCAGCGTGGAAAGAGGGAAAGTAATATTTGAGTGATCTTCTGTGGTCATTAGCACCATTTGAGGATATTTGACACGTTCTTTGAAAGGATTATTTTGTGATCGAATTGGATCTAATTTGTTTCATGTTGAGGCTTAGTGTGAGAATAACTTGGTAAGTTTGATATGAAATATGTGCGGATAAAAACAGCAAAAGGAATTTTTGCATTTGCTAAATTTCCTTACTGTCAAATGTCTCTCAAACAGTGCCTGATTATTGTATGAATATACTTGTATTTTATTAAGCCTTGTATATGTCTTCAAAGGCTTATTTCTGTTCGAAACAATTTTTCTCTTTTTAGGTTAGAACCAGGATTAGTGATGCACCCCCAAGTTACATTTAAATTTTATTGAGAGATCTTATACATAAAAATGACATTTATGACCTTGTGCTAAATTGAGGTGTATTGTAAAAAGATGATGGTGGCAATCATAAGGTTATGTTAAACTGGGTGAAGGTAATCTCTTGACAATAAAATAGCAATTACATGGCAGAAAGTTACAAGTTGTATTTTCATATCTCAATGAAAGTTTCGTATATTGAACACAAGAACATTATCTTGTATTTGGTTAGAAAAGTGGCAAGCTGTTAAGCATATTCATTGTTATGGTATTTCAAGCGGCATTAATCTTAAAAGCTGAACACAAAGGGACAACATTTTTCAAATTATCATCAATGAAAATTTTTGTAAATAGAATGTCACATTTATTAAGCAATTTGTGCTAGAAAAGATTGAGATCTCATAATTTCAAAGCCATCGGATAACTAATTGGACATTTTTTTCACCTGACTTCAAACGCAGGAAACTATGTGAAGTACGTTTGTGACAATCTGATGGCAGCAATGAGTGTGAAAACTGCCATCCAGGATACAATTGTAATCTCTTTGCATTCATAACAGAGGCATCCATACAAATTAATAGGAATTCTCTGACAAAAACTTCCTCTCCAAGTCAATCAGAAACTGGAGAGTTTTCAACATGTCTTCTATGACACAAGTTCCCAGCCTTGTCTTCTTGTGTTGCCAAATGCTGCCAAATCAAACGAAACAGAATTTTGAAGTAATTTGAGAAATTGTTCATTAGAAAATTGACCCTACTTTCAAACAGTGAAGAATCTTGAAATCAGTAGGTTTTAAGCTTCTTGGAGTTGCTTTGGTAAAAATATCTCTGTTTGTTTAGGTTTTAAAAAATATATTCCTCAAAGAGATCTCTGTTGTTTTGATTGCTGTTCGTCAAACAGTGAAAAGCTAGTGAAGGCAGAATTGTGGAAATGAAGTCTTTATCTTAGTCGAAGTCTTAATCGCTTAGTGATTTGATTTGCGCGCTATATAAGAACACATATTATTATTATTATTTATTATCTTAAAAAAAAGAATAAATACTTGCTTTGTTAGGTAGCCTGTTTGTGAAAAATATTGATAACAAAGATAACCTTTACTGGAATGGACCAAAATATACCTTAAAGAATCCTTTTAGATGGGTAATTTGTGATATGTCAGTGTTATTGCTGACACTAGTAAGGTTGCAGTTTTTGAAATGACATTTGGATACTTTGATATGCAATAATTTGGTTTAATGTCTGAATCAAGAATCTGAAGTCCATTGCAAAAGTCCTAAAGTTTCCTTCACTGCAATGAGAAAAGATTGCATTATTGTTACTTACCTTTTAAGTTGTACAATATCTCTCTTTACTACATGGAATCATTGGAGAAGATTTTGATTTATCCAGATAGCTTTAGATTTGTGGCGTATTGCATAACTAATATGGACAACCTAATCAACATTGATGTGCAATATTGAAAGAGATAGAGTCTTAAACTCACAAAGAAGAATTTTCAATCTAAACGTATTAACTCCAAATAGCAGATGTCTGATTCAGTTGTAGTCTAGTGGTCTATTGACATTTACCAATCTCATGCCAATTTTAAAAAAAATGTGACATTTGAAATTTGCAGAGTTTTTTTTTTCACATTGGTACAGTAATATAGACTTGAAATCTCTGCCAGTAACCATCTCTCCATCTTTAGGTACAATTTTTTCAAAATCTCTTAGAATCCTTTTTGAAGTTTTTTGCTACTAAAGAAAGTTCTCTAATGTTACCAAGACATCTTCAACATCTCTCCCCTAATCCCCTTAACTCCTGGTCCCACAATATATCTCCAGATGACCTTTCTCAATCCATTCGCAAAAACTGGATTTTTTATTTTCTTGTGTCACATTTCATAGGGATTTGCACAAATCAAGTCAGCAGCTGAAGCATTAATAATTTCCTTAACCATAAATTTTGATTAGGTTAACTTCTTCATTTCTTCCCTTGAATATTTTCTCAAGTATTCTCAAATATAGAATAAGGTCCTTTGTGAAATTTTCTCTATATTTTTTTAATATATGTATGACATCTATTATGTTTTCTATTATTATTCCTCATATCAGCAGTTGGCCCATAATTCAAATTGCTTTTGCTATATCACTGGGTAGTCTAACCACAGACTGTACTATTTCAATCTAAAATTCACTGTTGCCTGAAACATAACCTCTTGGAAAGTCGAGATTTGATCTATACATTGCCATTTATGTTCGGCTCCTTTCTTAAATAGAATATAAACTGTTTTTCAAAAATATTTTTTCAGAGACAGTGTTACTCAATTGCTGTATAAGGCTATGACTATCTGTGATAAAAAAGAAACTTTGATTTTGGATATTTTGTGCTGTATGACAAACCATGAAATTTTCACACATCAATCAAAATGGAGGCAAACTATCTCAATTTTCCGATCAATGTTAGTCATAACCCTATCAACAACAAAAATACTATCCTCATTTCAACTTCATCAAATTGTTCAACTCATGTCATTGAAAAATAAACTATTCATCCAAATTTTGTCTTAACCAGTGTGGTTATGATCGACATCTTCTTTATTTCCCCATCAAATGTCATTCAGATTTGAAGGCAAATCCTCTGCTTTTTTCACCATCAATGTAAGAATGGATAATAATGAAAAAAAGGGCCTGAAATGCAGTGAGTTTAAAATTGAAATATTTTATCCTTCCCAATTATGAAATTTATTGATATTTGGGATTTCGTTTGCTATATCATGTCTATTTTGCATTTTGTCAATCCTTCTAAATCTCCATCATTCAAAATGTGCAAAAATGATTAAAATTTTCTTATTTGATTATTTGTTCAGAAATTAAATTTTCATATTTCTTTCAAATCATAAAAACATAGCTGCTGCCACGCGTCTACAAGAATGTATTTAACATCTTCAACATCAACCCTTCAAACATCGATCAAAACCGAAGGCAAATTGTCTAAATTTTCCCATCAATGTTAGATAGAAGGTTATTGAAGAAAGTGACTTGAAAGACGACGTCACTCATTGAATAGGGGTAGCCAATACTGATTGTCCACTGTGTCAGTGTGTAACCACGCTAAAGCACTCAGGCCCACTTGTCAAATGAAGTAATTGAGGCAGACGTGGGTTCAACTGTCGTCTGCCGCTGCCCCTGTCGTCTGCTAGCTGTTGATTCATTGAGGCTATAGAAAACATCAATCGATTGATCCTAATCTTTCAGATTATCTATTCACAAGGCTTTGATAATGTCTGATAGAGTCCAGAACCCAATCTATTCACTATTATTGGTTTTTGTCCATCTCTGTGAATCATAAATCTAAATTTAGACTCCATGAATCTCACAGCAATAGGTAGACGAGGATTATGCATGAAAGAATTGACAGATTGCACTTAGATATAATAAAGAAATTCAAAATGGATTCTCTTCTTTGGAATAAAAATGTTTATCAATATCATTTTGAAAATAATGATTAATCACTTTTCGTTATTGATTCATTTTGTCAGAAAATAAAGGTCAAAGTTTAAAAGAATATTTTCTCCAGAAACATTCCTCCATGTATATTTAAAAATTCAAACAAAAACTTCTAACACTAATATAATATTTTTCAAAACAAAAATAAACATTGTTAACTACTTTATTATGGTTTGCCAATTGCAAGCTAACCGATAACGCTCTAAATCTCCCTTATGCCAGTTCATTAGAGAACATGTATGAGAAAAAAGCCTAGCTGGCCCATGCCCACAAAGCTATAAATATTCATCAAAGCACTATGATGAAAATGTTCTCTGCTAAATCACTTAAAAGTGGTCAAACATACAGCAATAAAATATCCCGAGACACCAAATGGGCGTCCTAACCTCAGACATCAGGCGTTTAGCATTTACTGCATAGTTTATTTGCAGTCTGGACATTATCAGCAATCTCTTAAATTTGATCACACCATAGTTTTAGTAGCATTACAAATCATTATTTAAGAATGAGAAATATTTTTTATGAAATCTGAATATGATGCTAATTGACAGGAATTCCTTCCACCAAATCCACATTGCTTTGGTAAACACCACAACTAAAAAATTGGCTGTCTACAAAAACATATAAAACACAATAGGACAACTATTTAATCATTAATTGCCATCAATCATGGATTCATATGAGAAAAAAGAGCTCTTTATTTGTAAAATATCCATTTCAAAACTCCTTTCCAGCAATGGGAATATTTCTCACTGTTAGCACGTAATATTTATGATTCTGATAGTGCCCTGTTCAAATATCCACATCTGTACCATTCACATAATTTTTGTTTTTTCAGATACCTCCTGCCACTAGAAAGCTCTAACGAGTTTGGGCAATACCATCCATTAGAAGAAACCAAAGAACTTATCTTATAATCATCAGCTTAATGGAACATCAAGTATTACAGAGAAAATTTGTCGCTACCATTTAGATGCTTATCATGCTGCATGGCGCTGACTCCATGAGTTATTATATCTGCACTGATGAAACCTGGACCCCCCTTCAAGCTCATACTCTTGTGAGTGACGGCCATTGACAAGTTTGAAGATTATACATGTCGCAAGTGTATCTAAGGTTGGTGTAAAATATCATGTTTTTTCTCACATTGTACATATGATGAGTGTTGAGTGTTAAGAATTAAGAACTGAGATAAATGAAAAATGGCACATTTCGATTATATAATTTTAACATATTTTTTAAACGGTGAAAAAGTCTCAAGTGAATGGGATATTTTTTTATGAACTTAAAAGTTTACATGACATTTTAAACACTTATATTTCAAACTTATCTTATATAATGATCGATCAAGATAGCCCTGGCTAATGGAACCACATTGAAGAAATTAAATGATTTTATATGGCACATCTAGGGTCCCGTTATCATTCTAAGATACAGAGGAGTGTGGTTATTGTATCAGCGTTGCATTTATTTCTCATAATGTTTACTTCTTATGTTTTGAGATGAAATATTTGTTCTAACTTTATAAGATATTTGTGTTTTCTTTAGATCATAATATGAAACCTAATCTTTCTTATCCTTTTACATCAGTTTCATCGTTTTTTGCAAGAGTTTGACATTAAAGGAATCCAGTATTTGACAAAATGATTTTGTTTATAAGCAACATTCCAAAAATCTTTCTCACAGAAAATATGCTCTACATCTTAATCAATTTTAAATGCTCTAAAAAGGTTGAATACAGGATGATAAAAACATCAAAGATATGCTCCTGAATATTCCCAAAATTTCAGAAATTACTACAAATTTATGTGTTATGAGCTGCTGATGATGCCAGACTGTTGACAGTGAATATTTGTCTGTAAAATCAGATAAAATCTGAATAGTTGAAGGAGATAAATGTGCTTTAGATTTCACCAATGTTTTGGAAAACATTTCCTTTACTACATAGTATTTGTCACATACTTATCTAATTTGGTTTAACTCATCATTTTATCTTGAACTCTGTTTTTATGACAAAATTTTCAGTATAGAAGCAAATTCTCACAAAGACAATAAACAATGCCTTCAAATATCTTTCTCAAACACGTTTTTTAAAAAAAACCATGAAATTGAGTTAGTTTAATCTGATTTTGTTCATTTTGTTTTTTTTATAGTTCTTTTTAATTCACTTTTTGATTTGTTTATTGTTGGCTATGAAACTTTTGTTGATGCACACTCAAAGGGACATGATTATCGATCTTTCAATTTATCCTTTCTTTTTCATCAAGATTTCAGTGAAAATGCACTGGTGACCTGAAAATGATAAAATCAATAGATTATTCAAATTGCATAAACAGAACACAAAAGCACCTTACAGAACAATTCAAACCAAAGTGAGTCACGGAACCAAACAAATATGACTAATAATGCTGGAAACAGGATAAGATTTAGATACTTTTTAAAACCGCTTCATAGATTCATTATCAATGGAATTTGAAGTTTTTGAAAAATGCCAAAAACATCAAATCTTATCCTTTTTAAATAAATGAAATACCGTACTCTTGAAAGCAGCTTTGAATCTAAAATCACCTCACTTTCTTTATCAGTGTCTAACATTTCAATATTTCCTGTCTGTAAAATGAATGCATATTTTTTGCAAATAACTTTTAAGTGATAAAAGAACAGGAAATAAAATAGAAATATGATCAAAATCACATTTCCAAATGTGATTAAACTAACATGACTAAAAAAACTACAACTTTTCCAATAATGTTATTTGTCTAATAGATTAATCACCTAATAATCAGTGATGCTTGAAAATTCATCAAAAGCAAAATTTACGACCTATGAGCAGAGATAATAGAAGCAAATTTTGAGCCAATTCAGGAGAGCCATTTTGTTATATTGGCTGACAGCTACATGCCGTTATTTTTCTCCCTTCATTATAAGCAACTAATCTCAGGTGTTAGTTTCCGAGCTAGTTCCGTGCAAGGTGTGAGCGGGTTCAGATAAAAGTGTCACATTGCACACTGGGTGTCGTTAATGACGTGAAATCAACACCATCAAAGATCATCAGTGACAGTTGATTGACTGCAGTTAAACAATCATTTCACTATCAATCGTTTAGCTCAGGTGATGCATACAATATGGGGTTGTTTCTCTCACTGACATGAATATTTTTCTTAACTTAAGAAAATTGATTATTTTACAGATCACACCATTAAAGGTTTCATGGTATAGTTGATTAACATCTGACTTCCAATCGTTTATTCAATTCAGGTGATGAATGTGAAATGGTACAAAAATATTACAGTTTCCCACATTGTTTGCAGTTATTTATTTTTTGAAAAATTGATTTTTGAAAAACATAGATATTGACTGGTGACTTCAACATTTATTAATTAAAGAAAGTAGGTTTTCCAGTTTAAGTATATATCCTTTTTAAAATAGTTTTTAAAATAATTCATTTTTTGTTTGTAACATTTATTACTAAGCCATATGAAAATATCGTATTGAAAATTATGAATAAACTTCAAACATTTTAAAATATTTTTGTATTAGCATATATAGCATATTAGTTTAAGAATAAATAAATGCACTTCAGAAACACATAATTTACATTATCCAACATAAGAATGATAGTTGCAAGAACCTAGATAAAAGATAAGAAATGCTTTTGATTATAGATCCTTGTACAAAACCGTTATCCAAGATTGGAAAGGCTTTTAATCAATAGATACCTGAATAACATGCATGTATAACATAGCCAAAGCTCATATGCAGATGATTTATGCTGCACTTATGAAATGCCAAAATGTTAAGGAATTGATCATGTTTGCCAACTTTCAATATCTCTGCCTAACGATGAAATGCTTTTGATTATTTCAGGATGCTGTTCAGTTTATTGGACACTTCTCACTGACAACACTGGAATGATCCCAATCTTCCAGGCAGATTCAAATGAAAATCATCAATTATTACCGAAAAGCTGGACGGTTTCTTCGGCTTGGAAAGCGATGTATTTCTTTTGGAATAATTCTTTCCCTGTGGGTAACTACAATATTCATGTTCGATATAATCTCGGACACAACCAAACTTGAGGACAGGAATGATGGCAATTATTATCCAGCCAAAAAATCTGAGAGAAAAATTGAAATTGGAAAACTCCTTTTAAAATCGAACTTGTCTTTCATTTCTGAAGCTCATTTAAAAACAGGAACTGAAAAGGTTTTAGAAATTCAAAAATTATACCGTGGAGGATTAAGACGAATAGAATCAATCGGATTGGAACAGGAGAAATCAAGAGCAGTCGTAGAAAATATCAACAAAGAAGTGTGGCAGAATTCCAAAAATGTTTCAAATGATGAAGTGAGGATATTTGTGTCAAAAGGAAATGCAAATAACACCAGTAAAATGTTATCAACATCCCAAGAGTCAAGTCATAAAAATTCTCAAAGTCGTAACCATGTCGGCTCTGAAAGCCAAAGTCGATGTCAAGACAATCTCCAGTATCAAAGTTCAAATAAAAAGTCTTCTCAACAGGGTAAAACATATAAAAGCAGCGGAGGTCCTTCCCTTCATAAAAAATCATCAATTTCTTCTCATCCTCGGGGGAAATCTCAAACAAATTCAGCCAAATCAAACTCAGATGTAAATCTAGAATTTTATGAGAAACAACTGGATAAAAGAAGTTTACAAAAGTTGGAAAATGAGGGATTTTTAGGATATTCTTACAACGTGTCTGCAAGCAATGGAATTGCCACTGATCGCAGTTTGCCATCCACTCAGCCTCTGGGGTAAGTGTTGTTTTATTTCTGAATGTTGTGAAGAGTGTAATAAAGAGATCAGTCTAGATAGGGAAGGACATTTAGGAGAGGAGTTATCACATACTTACTGCCATGTGTTCCAAGATATTATCAACCATTCCCAATGTTCAGGTCTTGAAAGTTTATTTCAATCTGTCTTGAAAACATTATTGATGAAAAGAGAATAAGGTGTTGGTGCTACATCTAAAGGTAAAAGCAACTTTTTAAACCCTAAGAAGGTAATCAGTATGGTATTACATCATCCTGTCAATAGTCTAAAATTGGATAAATGAAATTTATGCATGAATGGCTTTTGGTTTCAACCTTGTGGTGAAGAATAAATTCAATCCATTTTATAAAAACCTAGCTTATGAAACTTATTTTCAACAATGTACACAGTTACAAGAGGATATAAGTAGTTTTATCTTTATTGTCAAATTTAAGAAATTGATAAAGAAACTAATCTATTAAGGTAAAGCCTGCTGCAGGCTCGAAATCGAGCCATCGGTGACATTCCCTCCGCATCTGCGGGCGGCACCAGCGGCCATAGCACGCGCTAAGCAACGTGACCCTTGACCTCTTATAAATTAAGACAATTACGAACGTTTAAATGCCTCGAGTAGCGAAATAAATGGCACCAAAGGAGTCTACAATGAAAAACTAATTCAATGATATGCATAACTTGTGATGAAATTCGTTATTCATGTTACATGGGTCTACGGAAAAAAGCAATCGATGCGAAGTAAAACTTCTGGTATAAATTGTCACATTGGCCGACGATGAAAAAATGACGGTTACC
The DNA here is from genome assembly GCA_921293015.1 of Phorcus lineatus. Taxonomy (NCBI): domain Eukaryota; kingdom Metazoa; phylum Mollusca; class Gastropoda; order Trochida; family Trochidae; genus Phorcus; species Phorcus lineatus. The sequence goes on from OV121092.1 coordinate 6,077,948, forward strand.
GAAAAAGTTCTCAATAAAGTAACTCTTGTTCAATGACAGTTAATATGTGTTGTTGTTTTATGTACACAAAACAATATTAGTTAAAATTATGTTATTTTGATATTATTTACGTATTTCTTCAAAAGGAAAAAGCGAGTTAAAAAAAAAAAAATGTTGTTGTTTCGTTCAGCTAGAAATCATTACACTACAGAATTTTTCACATCGATAGATATATGCATCCTTTTAAAATTAAAATGAGTGACAACTACAAATAAAAACATAATTCTTGTGTTTATATCTCTCAATAACAAAAATGCTGGCAGTGTCATTATTATGATCTACTTACAAGCACACTCGATCATCTATGTCAACACTACGACGAAAGTTCAATGGCGGATTCCGTTAAAAAAAAAAAAGATCACGTTCATGTTCAATAATCCATTTCATGGCACTAGAACGAAATACAGTGATACACAGAAGCTGCAATGTGACCTTTCTTGAAAGCCAAGACATCCTAGTGACATGAAAAAAAAAAAATGAAAATATTGGGATGCCGAGTGACACTTGCATGGAAAACAGTTGGATTCGCGCTAAAACACAGTCAGTGCTATTCCTGGAAAACTAGCTATTTATGATAGCAGCACTCTGTCAGTTATTTATGGTCTATCGCAAAGAATACACCCTGTATATACACACATTTTCAATAACATATACTAGCATGTCTGATAATCGTGTTTTATTTAATTTTGTTTCGTGTAGACAACAAAAATACATGGTTTTTGTACTTCAGTAGAGTGAAGTGCATTACGAATGCAAAATAATTTTAAAACATTTGCCTATGAGTTGAAACATGTTACATGATTTTTTTTCAACATTGCTTTCGTGTTAGGCATAGTAATGAAAATAAATATTTCAAAAATGTTTTAGAGATAATGATTAGTGACAGAATCCAGTAAAACCGTCTTTGTTATGAGGATTAATTGAATCTAGAGTTACTCTTTGTGCAGAATATTACAATGAAAGTGTGGTACTATTACTGCTTGATATGGAAATTGGTGTCTTGATAAGCATAATTGCCTATAAAGCGTCTTCTGTGTGTCTCATGTACATCAATAAACTATAGCATGAATAAAATAGGCATCACGGTAACCATTAGTACAGGGAGCTGAATGGTATTCATGCATAATCTCCTGTGAGGGAAGTCTCCTTGGCTTTACATTGACGGAGGCTGAATAGGATGTGGCATTATCTGCATATAGATCTGGCACTCCTAATCGTAATCTTTTACAATACTTATGATAGGAATATTGCCTGTATGACGACTTTCAATGTGTAGTTTTTGATCCAATTGTCAAATTGTCTGTGTTCTGGTTTAATTTTGATATTTTGATTACCATAATATCACTTCTGTGTATTTCAGCCAACTTCAAAGCTATTTTGTACGAGATATGCAAAAAATTAATAAAATGATAGTCAATTTACATAGGGCTAGTTCCATGCATAAAGATGCTTGATAACGTGCAAAATTCTTTTATTACCTTGAAGGAATAGTATTTGTAAACTTTGATGCAGCCTATTAAACGCTTTGTGTAACCGTATAGGTACATATTTTCTCAAGTTTAGGTACCCATTTGTACAACTGGGTAGAGTTCTATGTGGATGAAGTGTTTTGCCTAAACACTATATAGAATATAGAATAATGTTTGGTACCTCTATCTGAATTCTAACAGGGCCCTTGACATGAAAAGTCAGCATGCTAACCACTACAGCACTGTGCTCCAATCAAAACTAACTTTAATAATCTAACAGAAAGATCAACAGTATATGCATTGCAGTTTCTGCAGATGATGACTACTTTTGCAATCAAATCTGGCTTAGATCAAAGAGGGTGGGGGGGGGGCTCTTCATCCATCTTTTCTTCTGGTGGGAACTATAAAATGTTTTCCTCACTTTAGACATAGTATTGAATGATCAGATGCACTTGCATCACGTCATAAGTGAGAATTCTTCTTCATCATTAGTGCATATGTGATATATATACTTTACCTTATGGTCCTATAATACATATATCTATTTTATTTCCTAGAGCCTCTTTTCTCATATCAAGTGTGGTCAAATGGTTGTAACTTTAAAGGCAATCTTTCCGCCACTCTGCACAATTTCCATTTACAATTACCACAAATGGAAGAGGTGTTGGAAATTGCTGCAATTTTTTTTATTTTGCTCATTTTTTCCAGCTATTTGCGATGATAAGTCCATTTGTGCTAAAAGCTTGGCGCAAACTTTGAGAGCTCAACGTACATTGTTAAAAGCAAAGTGTCATGCTGGAAACTTTTGCTGATGGTGTGAGACAAAAAGATATGGATTTTCTACTTTTTTTATTAATGCATAGTAAAATTTGTGAATTTATGAACCATGAAATTAAGTTAGAACCACACTTAGAGTTATTGCAGCCATGATTATTAGATTCCATATCATTTTCAAGGATTAGTTTGATTTGCTGTGGGCAAATTTAAGGTTTCCATAAGTGGCGGTTTATGGAAGTTGTTCTCTAGTTTTATTGGACAGATAAAAGCTTTTAACTTACAGGTCTGAACCATGTATGGAAAATATTAGAAATCTATCATGTATAAAGAATATCTAAAATCTATGATAGTTTGGATAAATGATGTTCAGTGATCTGAAATATTTCACATTTATCGTTAAAACAATCTATTTTGACACTTTTTATGTTATGTTTTTTTGCTGAAAATTATTGGAAAAACGAATACTTTATGTGAAAAGAAAATATGATACATGTGTCTCTTTTATCTTCACATCAGATAAAATACTGTCTTTTCTGATTTCTAATAAGATTCCAATCTTAAATTCTTGATACGAGGTTCAATTTATTACCATCCTGTAACACAAAGTCTTCAATGCCAATACAGAATTTTATTTTTGTTCTTCAAAAGAACCAATTTGAGCACTAACGAGCCTCTTACTTTTAATCATGCATGAAGAATTAACACAATATATGATAGTTTTGACAATTGAAGTTCAGTGTTCTAGAATTATCTTGATGTCCTTACTTTGATGTTTGCCATAAATCAAGGGAAGCAGTGTTATGGTACATTTGTTGCTTTATCCTATCTGGTGTAAATAGTTGTTTTTTGGAGTTGCAATGGGATTGCTCTTGAGATTCTTCACATTTTGATTTAATAGATAATAAGTCACTCTTATTAATGTTAGATGATTAATAGGAAAAATGAGTCAACAATGAACTGTATCATTTTCATTATAAGTAGCTGTCATAAGTTGATTAACTCTCTAATGTAAAATCCTACTTCTGCCTTCATAATTTCACAGAATATTCCATATTGCCCATGATTGTAAACTTTTTTACTACACAATGACATTGAAATGGAATGAATTATATCTTTACATTGGAGAGAAAGAAGCAGTGATGAAATTTCATATTAGGTTATCTAATCAAACCTTGATATCACACCTTAAGGTTATAAACTATAGATAGATTTCACATAGAAGAAACAGTAGAATACCTTTGAATGTTCTTTGTCAGGTTGTGTACATTGCAGCACATCCAATAGATTCACAGCTAAACTAACATGGTGCAGTAAGGCCAATACAAGTCTGTTATCTCACAGGATTTGAACAGTGTGCAACAAATGACATTACACTCTCAAGCTAAACAGTATATATGTTAAGTCATATATTTCACAGTAGCTATTCTGTATTTATTAAAGAGAATTTATAAGTAGAATGCATAAGAAATGCAAACTGTTGTTGATATTAAATCTTGCTTTTCATAAGAATTCTGCAAGTCCAATATGTAATAAAAGTTTTTTTTGTTTTATTTTGTTTCTCAAAATTGTTACAGTGAGTGGACTACACAAAGAAAAATATGTAAAGAAAGTTTGACATAGAGCAAGCGCTATATGTAAAGGAGGTTGGACATTGTGCAGCAAGACATATATCTTATGAAGGCTGAACTACCCAGTGCAGGTGTGAAAGTGTTACGTTTATTATCTTTGGAGAAAATTATCTCAGGAGATAAAATCGGATCAGGTATCAGTTAATTCACGATCCATCATGTTTCTACGAAGACATGCTTTCAACTGCTGCAAGATAAAATAGATAGAAGGGAACCTCATGTCATGTAGTTTACAGAAAAATAAAATATGTTGAAGAAAAATATAGAGTTTCCTGAAGTTTGAGAAGAATTTATGTGCTATCTTATTTAAAAGAAAAAGAAAATTGATAATGTATTTTCAGTTTCGATTATGTGTTTTGATAAATATGTTAAATTTTTTCAAATATAAAATTAGTTAATGTGATCAATGAATTATGTTTTTACAAAAGTAGTTTTAGGATTCATTACTTTATCAATTAAATTATTTACAAACTCTAAGCTAAGATGTTGTCATTTAAACCAGCCCATCTTCTTTGTGGAAACACGTATTCTTTGCAAATTTGAAATATTTAATCTTTTTTAGCTTACATATGCTGAATATCGAAAAAGAAATTGTATGAAAATAAAACAAAATATTTGATTTTGATTTCATTTGATAAACCCTTTTAAATGTTATAACCCTTTTTACTTTTTTCATTTGTTCTCTTTAAGAGATTCTGTAATTACTTTTTTTCATTTCATACAAGTTTTTCATGTAAATTTTATAACTAAAGTAACTGAATAAAAGATTGATGATTCCTCACCAGTTTCATCTTATTATGACAAGCATCACAAATAATTACCGGTACATTGATTTGCTTGCCAAACCTTTGGTGGATGAAACAGTTTGAAAATGTTTTTACTTCACTGATCAAATGTGTTTTTTCAGATGAGACATTTCAGAAAAGGGTACATGTCATGTGCATAGTAGTTAAGTAAACATGAGAATCAGAGATGTTTTTCAAAAGAATCTAAAGTAAATGTACTTCAGGTGTAAATCCTAAAAAAGTTCTTGAAAACATCCCTTAGCTGTTTAAAGAAGAAAATTGTTTTTGGTTTCTGTCCATGCTTTGGCAGCTGACATCCAGCTGTTGTTTACCTATGATTAATTTGTGCTTATTGATGAAGTCATAGGAAAACATTCCAATCTGATGAATAGATTTCAGGGTCTCTACAGAGTTTGGTGGAGCTGGTGTACATTATATACATTAACTCTCTGGGATTCTGGATATGAACTGTCTCTGACTCTTCTGATGAATTATTCATGTTTCTCTAAAAGGTTATCATATTGAAGATTATTTGAACTTTCTCAACAAATATTTTTCTTTTTTACACAACTATTTTGAAAGAATAATAAGATAAGATAAATGTTTTTCTTATATTTTGGTAAATGTTGCATTGAACTTACAGATATACTTAACAGATTTATAGACAAATATAGGATAATTAAAAAAATTTGTAAGAGACATACACACATGTTGAATCTGATATTTGTTAGATTTGTGGTACATACATTGTTGTGACAAGTCTCAAAGTGTAACAAAATTTGGTGCTTTTTAATTTTGTAAGCATAAGAAATGATTTGAAATATGTAGTTACAAGGATAAAATAATTATATGAATGGAACGTTTATACACTTGAATATGTATATGTTCAAAAGTTGTTTTGTCATGGTTATCACGGGTTATTAAGGCTGTATATATGGTAAAAAGACAGCCATATATTAGAATTAAACAAAAAATGTTACTTATTTAACTGTTGTTAATAATATAAATTCATATTTCAGTATGCATTTCAGTAATTTCAGACAAGGAAAGTTTTGTAAACTTATGTGGAAGAATAGAAAGTAATTCATCCTGCACCTGTTTCCTAAGAAATATAATGACATTAGTGGCAACATGTTTTGAAATGCCAATTACAGCTCCCTTCGCCTATTTACAAAAGGACGAAAAAAGAAAGCAGCTTAAATTTAACTTAAAATTTACATTTATCACCTGTCAGCAGTGGAGTGTAGCAAATTAGTCTTGCTCCGTTGATCCTGTGATCATTTACCATGCAGCAAGCAATCATTATAAAGCAATTGATTATCCCTAAAAAGCTAAGTTTGTCTCGGGTGACTTGTTTTTTTCTGGCAGTAAGTGAAAAAAACATCATTTTTTTTGTTCCTTGTGCAAAAAAGACGATGGTTGTCATCATTTAAATGCAGTTAGGGTCTTTTTCACATTTTGTATTTGTTTAACATATTTTCAGGAACATTAAAAAGCAAAATGGAAAGAAGCTGGATGACTCTGCCATTTTTGGTTTTTTAAAAGTTTGAAATAATTACCAGTTTATCGATTTATGATAACTCCCAGCAAAATAGGCACTATATTAAGATTTGATTTGACTTGATTTTGGATATTAGATTGGTATCGTATAAGAATGTAGAAATAAGAACACAAATGTATGAGTAAAAATTCTTATGTCCATTTCCCAATTTGTCAATTCCTAATTTTTGATAAATATCTCGGTGTGTTTGTATACATTTATATACAATATTTGTCAATTTCATCAAGTCAATATTTTTTCATATAACTTAGCATCCTGTATTGTAATTGTATAGCTTTCATTTCCTTTTAATGCATTTGAGAGCATTTTAGAATAAATTCCGATTTCATTCTTTATCTGTATCTGTTAGAAATTATCTATTCATACCATTACACAGTAAGTGTGTTTGTGATTGTTGTGTCCATCAATTATTCAATGATACATGATGGTAATTTACATAAGAAATAAATGAGTAAATCTGGTGAAAGATTAATGAAACCATGCTAATTTCTGATGCATGCACTAATTTTGTCCACACTAAAGTTAATCTTGCAGCTTTCAAGTGCATGTGTGGCAGTCAATAAAGCTGAAAATCCCTAGGATTTGCATTAACTCTCAGCAAAACTTAAAAGATAGGGAGCAGAATTCACGACCCTTTTCACCACTCGAGAAAGAAGCTGATCCAATTAGTGAGATTACCAACAGAGTTTGCAGATTCGAGATTATTTGCTGCATTTCTTGCCTCCAGACACGTTTTTTAGCCCTTGTACTGACAGATGGTGTAAGAAAGTTGCTACTCATGAAATTTCAACGGTATCAAGTATCTGGTGTTCAGGTTTTGCACCATGTGTGCTCTATGTTTTAGAAGCAGTTTTGGATTGTATACCGTCTGGTGTTAAGTCTTATGTAAAACATGATGTGTTTATCACACTTGTACCCTCCAAACTAATTATTCTTCCACCAGATTTTAAACATTAATTATAATGTTTGAAATGTGGCTAACATCTGGAAAGTAGTTATATTTAGTTTTCTGTTAAAATGATTAATATTGATCTTTAAAGGTAAGTTTAAACTCCCTATTTTACCTTATGTTTAACACTATATCAACACCCTTGTAAGAGAATTATTGTTTGGTTTGATGTTTGCTGTTTTGAAAAAAGAATAATGATATATGTTGCAACAACAGTAGTATGAATCCAATTTGTTTTGGATTAAATTCAAACACTTACTTTCATTTCTCCTACAAGATACTGCATAAATGATTTATCCAACATATCAAAGGGATTAAATTTGTGACACGTCACAAAAAGAAATTGCACTTCACTCACAAATCACTAAAGAAAATGATATCCAATAACCACATTACACTTTATGGGCTTTATGTTGTCATTTTTCCTTTATCATATTAAAGTGGTTACCTGCCAAAACTCAGAACTGCAAAACGCAGAACTGCTAAAACAACAACATTTATGGTTGGTTGCACACACCTGAACCCTCATAATATAATGGAACGGCCCGATAGGAAATGAAATGAAGACAAAAATACAATTTGTTGTGTAAACATGTATTGTGCATGTTTTTTAATCATATGTTTCCATTGTTGGATTCTTTCATCATCTTGGATATTGATTATTTTACAATTTACAACATTGCTTATCATTGTTCATTGTTCAATCTGTGCTTTCATTCACATCTTCATCATCATGAGAGGTCCGACTGCATCCAGGAACTGCATTGGTGACTTCTCTTTCAGACGAGACAGGCGCTGCTCCTTCTCTTTGTAGATTGCTTTCTTGGGTGGTGGAGCAGCTCCAAAATTCTACTTTCCGTAACCCAGCCATTGTGGAATTGGAATGTCTATGCCATGTTTCTAACACCTATATATATGGAAGTATGAGATTAAAGTTTAATTGTTTACTCTAAACAATGTTTTGATAGAGTATTTTCATATAAACACATGTACCTGGGAGGATTATACTGTTTAACAATGTTTTGATAGAGTGCTGAATATATTGTTACAGTGTGTTACTACTCAGTATTTTCATATAAACATATACCGGGAGGTTCATACTCTAAACAATGTTTTGATAGAGTATTTTCATATAAACACATGTACCTGGGAGGATTATACTGTTTAACAATGTTTTGATAGAGTGCTGAATATATTGTTACAGTGTGTTACTACTCAGTATTTTCATATAAACATATACCGGGAGGTTCATACTGTTGAACATTGACCTGTTGATTCAGTGATCTGCTAATTTGACTGTGTCGCTCTACTCACTGTCAGAGTGGACCAGTCCATTACTTAATTGAATAGGTGTGACCAGCCTGACAATGAACTTTTCATTTCTGCTAATTGGGATTCTGCGTTTTGCAGTTCTGCGTTTTGGCAGGATACCATTAAAGTGAGAAATTTTTCTAATTAAATGGACAGATTTATTTTTCCCACCAGGCTTGTGAAAACATTAATTAAGCTGTAAAATGTGAAGGTCATAAACCTTAGCTGACACAACTGACAGATTAGTTATATCTTTATTGGTGAAAGGAACAATGTGAAAATTATGAATGTATAAATCTTATTTAGTTATTTAGCATGAAATTAAAAGAGTTTTGTAACGTAACATCACAATATATGAAAATCTTTTAAAAGCATTTTTGGAAAAAAATCCTCACCTTTTAATCCAATGATATTTGTAAATAATTGTGAATAATCATGACCATAATTTTTGAATAAAATTATTTCCCCTGAAGGAAATAGAAATGAAGTGAAATTAATCCTGACAGTTTTACTATCACTGCTGTCAATGTTTTCTTAAAAACGTACTTTTGTAAAAATTGTCCTAGATTTAAGAAATAAAGTTTGCTCTACCCCAATTTGTTTTGTAATAAAGTATAGTTTTGCCCTGAACTATTATAGTTAAAGCACGAGGACGGAAGTCTTTTATAATCAACTTGAACAACTTGTTTCTGTTGAATCTGATAGCATCATGTTTTCATTGGAACTGTTTCCAAAATGTTCACTTAATTTTAATCGATTTAAAATTTTTGTAATTATTGTGTAGATTTTTTTACATTGTTGGTTTGAAATTTGTTTGTGTGTGATCAGGTTTCCCTACAGTATTAATCGCATAATGTTCATCAGATTTGACAAAAAGAAGGTAGAGTTTCTTCAGCTTTTCACATAGCTGAACAAGATTGATTGACATTGGACAAGTCTCCTTTATGACCTCAGAGCAATGTGTATCATACAGAGACCTCTTTGCTCAAGCCATTTCTTCGATTACCACTTAGGCAGTGCAATTGATCGACCATCAAATGCCCTCCTGAACTTGGTCTCTTGATGAGCAACCATTGTGTCTTATCAGAAAGATCCATTTACTAGCATGATATTGTCAGCTTGATTCAGATGGATTATAATGGGACGTTGATGATGACAAGTTCAGTGGTCATTCTAACATCCTGTTTTTGACGTTTACAGATGTTCTGTGTCCTGTTCTATTGTAAACAATGTCAGCTGAAATTGCAAATTTTCCTAGGAATTATTGATCTTAGTCATTTAGATCAAATGGACAGATTCAGTGAAGCAATTACTTTTATTATCAAACTTAAGTATTAATGAATTATTCTTTTTCATATAAACATTGTTCCAAATTTAAATGTATATCAAATGAAAAATAGTTTATGTTTATTTGCTTTCTTGCTACATGAGCCAACTTGTCAGGCTATTAAAGAACAATTTAAGTGGAGTAGATTGTATAATATATTTTCAACAACTTTTTTTTTTACATAGGAAACTCAAAGAATTGGCCATTTATGTCACACCTCCCTAGGTCATGCCAGTTGACCTCAAAGCTATGTTAATTGTATTTTGTGATTCTGCTAACTTAAGATTGCTGAGTTCTCAATCAGGATTTGTTAAGCAGAAACTTTGTGATCTGTCAAAATTCATCTGAAAATCAATACCCACAGAAGTGATGAGGGACTTGGTTGAGTACTCAATGATGCAGAAGGACCCTGTTTGAGATTGAAAGCATCAGAATGTAAGAAAGGGAATCAGTTAGGCATGTATCTTTCTCTCTGACCTGGCATGCAAACATTAGTTGCTAAAGCATTCCTGTGACAGAAGAAATAATGAGGAATGCTACAGCAGTACATGTTGTTAATAGAAAGTCACAGTAACCCTGTGAAAGCAAGAATAAGATTTGTATCCAGAGAATCAATGTTTAAAAAGTTTTATAAATGATGATTATTTTCTCATTCATGACATCTTGATTTGAATCTTTTAACTTTTTTTCTGATACATATGTGGACCAGTTGATACAATATACACTCTATTTCGTCCCTGCAAATTGTATGGGAGCAAGCATTTGTATTAATTTTATATTGATGGTAATTAAGGAATGAATCCTCTATTTCATAATCTGTACATGGAAGATTAATCTCTGATCAATTTTCAATCATTTTGATATGAGATATATTTTTCTTGTTGGATATTTTTTATCTCCTATTTTGAGTTTGATAGACATGTAGTTGATGTCACAGGTTTAATCCCTATTAAGGCCAATTGCTTGAGAAGATTGCTTGGCAAGTTCTGCATCATTTCCATTACTTGTTATTCACGATTAGTCTTCTAACAAATCTGTTAATCATTTTCCAGCAATCATGCTTGCTAAGCACCCACATCATTACCATCTGACAAAGCCTCTTTTGCATACGAAAGCAATTCTCTAAAAATTCAAACTGAAATATTGGGTAATCAGATGCTATGCTGGATGGAGTAAAACTTCTCTCCAATATGAGACACCATTTGTCAAATCCAGATAATTCAAACTGTCAATGTCTGATGAAACTCTGATGTTGGGATGTTTTGGCATCAGTGCTCTTCAATTTATTAATGTTCTCATTACAGGAGCTGTTTGAGTACTTTCAGTAATTGTGAATAGTTGTGTTTGATTAGCACCAGTTCACCATAGATTTTATCCACTTCAATAAAATAATATAGATTTTGAAATGTAATCTGTTGTTCTGATAAGAAATAATGTAGCTGCAAACCAGTTTTCATTTTTAATGGAATATCACATTCATAATAGGCTTTCCTTCTTTTCTTGTAATGAAGAATATCATAATCCCTATTTGTTTGGCTAATTACAAAACCCACATGTTACTCAAAATATTTAGGAAAGATAGTCCTATTATATTGAGCTAGTATATCATTACTTCATTGGCTTGAGAAAACGTCTATAAACCCACACACATGCAGCTCTGTACAATGTGGTAGACACATGGTGCTATAGAAGTGTTGTGTACTCTATCAAGATCTAATTTTCGGTAGGAGAGACATGGAAGGTTGATAATTTAGAACCAAAATATTTAACTATCCTCTGAGTTCTACCTAATGTTCTTCTTTGGAGACAAGTTTTATGAAACTTTTATGAATAGCTTACAAGGTCTCTTTTATGTAACCAATGTTTGTTTTTACAAAGCTTTTCAATTTTCAAAACATCTCCCAGCAAAGGAAAATTTTGATTTATGTGCAATACATGTCTTTTTTGAATATCAATAACTTTATAAATCCTTTATTTCAGATGTCCAGTAGTTCCTATTAATGACTTACCAAAAGCCAGCATCATCATTTGCTTCCACAACGAGGCTCTCTCTGTATTATTGCGAACTCTCAACAGCGTCATCAGCCGCTCTCCATCTGAACTCTTGGAAGAGGTCATTCTTGTGGACGATAATAGCACCAAAGGTAGGAGTTTTCAGACTTTACATGTTACTTGTACATCTTCATTTTTGGGTATTTTGAAACAAATTTTAGGATTTAAGTTTTATGGTCTAAACATTGTGAAAATGTTGTTGAAATACATATATATGTACCAATGGCATTCTAAAATAAGGACATGAATTATTCAGAAAGTTACTAGTTAAAATTGTTTTTTCTTCAGTTGCAAACAATCATGAAATTAATGAATCTTGAAAATGCAGGAACCCTACATCCAGATCCAGAGTTAGATCATTTAAACATCTTTAAACAACAAATATTTGGTGTCTTTTTATCATTTTTTAGTTTCCTCAGATTCCTTAGATTTTAAATGAATTAAATGATTAAACTCATCCCTCCATGAATGAGATAGTTATAGTTTCAGTATTTTCAAGCCATCTATAGGAACCATGATTATTTGATCCTAAGTCAACACATATGTACATGTACATATTTATAGGCAACCATGATAGGCTCCTGACAGGAAACACTTGTACAAATATTGGTTTTTGTTTCGCAAGTCTTCCTGAGTTTCAGCACCTGAGTGTTTCCAAATAATTCCTCAACAGATGATCATTATTTAGTTACTAAAATAAATGCCTCTAGCAAACAAACAATGAAACAGATATTGTGAGAGAGAGGCAGCTGGATAAATGTAGAGAGTAGATTATAGATGGAATGCTAAGGGGAGATTCTTTTTCTTTAAAAGCTAGCAAGATATTACTTACTTTTCTCTGTATTTTTTACCTTGATATTACAAACTGCACTTTAGAAAGTATTTATATAGCATATAGAGGTTGTGGGTTGACAAATTGGAATGTGACTTCCAAAAAAGATATCATTTGGCTTATGAAGAAGTTGCTTGGTATTTTGACAACACATCCATCATGTTTGATGATATTTACTTTTGTTTCTGGAGTACCAGATGGGTGATATTTACACAAGAACAATCGAACACCACAAAATCTATTACATCTTTATCCTTGTGGATTTTGTGAAAGGATGCTCCTAATGTAATATTTGGATCTTTGAAGTGCAAAGGAATTCAGCTAATACAACAATCTTTATTTCATTTCTGAAACTGGTCAAATGAATGTTTTTTCGTTTATTTCCTGGTAATCGCATGAACTGTTCGGTTTTTACTGCAAATACGAATGTTTGTCAATTTTTTGCTGACCAATTTTGATTTGTAATTCAAACTCACAGACATGACAGACGTGTAAAGCATGCTCATTTGTATTAAAATCTTCATGCATTCTCGGAATAGATTATTGGTGAATTTTTATATATATTTGATATTATTTTATGAATAATTTATAAGACTTTAAAAGTTTTACAATTGGCCATCCTGTTTTATCATGTTATTAACCATTGCCATTTTCCTTAGGTGATCTGACAGAGCTAGAATCTCAAATACAACAGTGGCCGAAAGTAACCTTGTTGAGGACATTTGGGCGCCAGGGTCTTGTTAGGGCTAGACTTCTTGGTGAGTGAAATAAAATTACATAAATGTCAGACATGTTAAACAAATTGCATATTTTGACAATTTAGTCATTGGAAAGCTGACAACATTAAGTTCATGTAATACTAATAATTTCTTTAATATGAAGAATGACTGTTGAAGAATAAACATAACTCGTGTTGTTTATTTGATAAGAGAAGGATTCATGGTAATATTCCGTATGTGGACAAAATTATTTTGCAGGAGCATCAAAAGCTGGAGGAGATGTTCTTGTGTTCCTGGACTCTCACTGTGAGTGTAACGTAGGCTGGCTCCCTCCCTTGCTGCAAGCTGTGCAACAGAACAACACCAAGGTGAGAACATGTCCTACTATTTCATTACTTATCTAAACTATATCTGATTATATTCTGATAGTATTTATTTCATATATTGTGCCCTTTGTTTGTCTGTCATCGAATGAAACAAAGTTTTATCGTCTTGTTTGCAGTGTCTCTGATAATGTATGGATGTATGATGATTATTTATCCATTGAACTTGGATCATTTTCTTATTACATAAACTCTTTGCCTGCAGGTGGTGAGTCCCTATGTTGATGCTATCAGAGCAGACAGTTTTGACTATGTTCAGGCCCCAGACAATTTGCATGGGGGATTCACTTGGAGAATGGAATTCATCTGGAAGGGAATCCCGCCAAGAGTTATGGAAGAGAGGTCATCCTCAACACAGCCAATCAAGTGAGAAGATTTTGAAAGACTCTTCTTTGTAGCAAAGGAATAGAAAGTTTGAAACATCCTGGAATACCTATTTTTGAGCAAATGATGTGGATGATACCAGTGTTTTCACTTGGTGCATAAGCATGAATAGAATCCTTTTCATTCATCTTACGTGAATATTGCAAAGAAGGATTTAGTATAGGGAAAGGTCAAGTTAAGAATTCCATGTACATCCTGTTCATTTATATCCTCTAATTTCTCTCTTGTAGAACACCGACCATCAGTGGAGGACTGTTTGCCATCAAAAAGGAATTCTTCTTCCACATTGGATCCTATGACGAAGATCTGGATATCTGGGGAGGAGAAAACCTTGAGCTGGCTTTCAGAGTAAGTTTGTTATTCTTTGTTCTCATCATTTGTGTCTTGATTTTGATAGATTGGGATAAGCTTGTACATATTGCAACATGTTATGACTGTGCAACATTTACCTTGAAACATGTCGGAGATGATTTGGCAAAATCATAAGCTAAGCTTTGTCAGATAACACTGTATGAACAATTGATAAAAAAATTGATCACAACCATTTGAATGTATGAAACTTTTGTTCTCTGCAAAGGTGTGGATGTGTGGTGGTTGGATGGAGATTGTTCCATGTTCCCGAGTTGGTCACGTTTTCCGCAATGTGCTTCCCTACAAGTTCCCTCAGGACAGTCGCAGAACCATTCTGAGGAATCTGGGGCGAGTAGCTGAGGTTTGGATGGACGAGTTCAAGGATTTCTTCTTTGCTGCTGTTGTAAGTTTTAGTTCATTTTCAAGTAAAGCGTGCAGAAGTTTGCATTAAGAAATCATTGACAGATATGATAATTGAAGTTATGAAACAGAGATTGGTTTATAGCTGGGAATTTTATTTTATGATACATGCAAAAATTTACCAACACCAATTGGATTCAATTACAGACACCAATGCATGTAGTTCATCATAGTATCCCTTTTTTCCTCAGAATTTCCCTGCTGACCTTGATCTTGGTGACCTCACATCGAGAAGGTCATTACGAGAGGAGCTGAATTGTGAGTCATTCCAGTGGTACCTTGATAACGTCATTCCAGAGTTGATGGTACCTACCAGAGATACAGTTCAATATGGAGAGGTAAGACTCAGTTTTTTCAAACGCAGTTAATGATTTGATCCAGTTAAATTGGATATTAATGGTGATATACTTTCAAATGTCAACTCCATACTCTTTAAAAACAGTGTTGATAACTACCTTGGTTTCATTTCAGTTCCGCAATCATGCATCTCTAACTTGTCTGACAGTTACACCAGACAGATTCAGGTTGAAGAAGATAAATCTTGAACTGACTGGGTGTCTTGGACAATCTGAAACTCAGGTATGCATTCCAGGTTTTGTATTTTTTAAACTTTATTAGATATATTCTGATTCAGTTAGTAATTGAATTTGCAAGTAAAATTTGCAGCAATATAATGACCTGAATAATTGAATGTGTACTTTATTTTCTTTATTATCTGAGCTACTCTCTTAAAAGTTATATGTTATAATCACATACGAACTTTTTATTTCAGCTGTTCTTTTTAACAAAAGATGGCTTTCTTCATTATGGTAATTTGTGTGTGGTTGCTGGAGACAATAAGACGGTTGGACTGGGGAAATGTGGTTCACATGTGTGGAAAGCTGATGTTAGTATATAGTGTTGCATACACTCTGTGTACATAATAATCAACAATTTATCTTCTAAAATGATGCTGCATTTTAATACTGGTATCAGAATGTTTAACTTCAGCTTTGCTAAAAATAATGTTCATGTCATTAATCTAATTTACACAAGATCTTGCTGTTTTATACAAAAATATACTATACATGCAATTTCTCTACATTTCTTTCACATTTGTTTCTATTTTTGTTAACTTTAAACATATCAAATGTACAATTACCCTTCTTTGCCTTATATATTTGTAAGGCAACCAAATCGTTGATATATTAGTGATATACTAAAGCCTTCATCATTGGTTTTTGTCAATTACCTGACACATCTCCACCTATCTGTTTTTTTCTTCCAACTCATCATACATTGTTTACATGATAATCAACAATTTAACTTCTTAGATCATACAGTAAATGTAAAGAAATATTATGCATATTAATAGCGGTATCAGTATGCTGAACTTTACCTTTTGATGAAAATAATGTTCATCTCATTAATCTGATTTACTCAACATTTTCCTGTTTGATACAACATAATTCTACATATGCAATGTCTTTACACTTCCTTCCCAATTGTTCCTATCTTTGTTTAGTTTGGATATATCAAATGTACAATAACCTGCCATTTCTGTTTATATTTGTTAATGTATTAATGATATCCTCAAGAATTCTTCATTTTTTTCCATCCATTACCTAAAACATCCAAGACTATCTGTTTTTACTTCTAACTCATCTAGCTGTTTATTGATGTTAATCCAGACCTTTTATGAATTGGTAAGATAAACATTCTTTACTGATTTCCTTCCAGAGCCACCATCTGAACCTGAATGGCACCGACCTTTGTTTAACTGCTGAAGATAATGAGTTTGTTAAACTCTCAGACTGCCACAGACAAAATGATTCTCAAAAGTGGGATGTATCTTATAACTTCAAATGGAGACGGAAAGCATCTTAGCACCCTGTGTACATGGTGAATGTGGTTGGGAGTGAGTGACCTACTGGATGGATGGATGTGTGCAATAGTTCTGGAATATGATTCCATGTCTTTACCTCATTGCAATTGAGTTTTGATAGATCAAAAATGGATAAGTATTTTTTTGGCCTTTCAATGTATCCAAGCGATTTTTCTCTCATCAAAGAATATTTGAAGAACATATTGTGATGGTCTCTACATAGACATACTTAAAATGACCTTAAATATAATTTAGAGTTTCTTGATATGGCTTCTGTTTTTTTTCAATTGAAAAACATGTTGCTATCTGGATAGAGATGATTTGATATGACAACTGAGAAACAATAGAGAAACTATTCAGTGTAAACTTACATCTGAACACAGAAATTCTTTTATGTATTTTTGTAATATGTTGATATCATGAATTTGTATGTTTGTAAATATAACAGTTATTTTGAGATTGTTAATAATGTAAATATTTTATTTATAAAGAAGGCAATTATAGTGCAATATTTATTAAAGGATGAAATCCTATTTGAAATATGTCATGTCAATAAAATGATTGAAGGGATATGAAAGCCAAATACTTACATTTGATCATGTAAATTCAATAAGCTTGCCATTGTTAAGGAAAGGTAAGATGTTGATAAGTTTGTGTCCTGATTGACAATCATAGTGGACCAAAATAAGATTCAATTCTACTGAAAAATATTTATTGTTCATATTTTGTTGGTTTTTTAATCATTATATGGTTAGACGAATTGGCTTTATAACATTCAATGTTAAAGACAGTTTTAATAAATCAAGATATTCAAGTTTTTAAATGAAACCAAAATTATGTCACATCATACAAAAAGCAATTTGTTGTATTCTGTAAAAGCAATAGTCTCTGACGTGTAGAAGTCAGATCATGATGTATATCTTGAGCTTTGTTTGTTAAATATTGATAATCTGTCCCATGACATCCACAAAAGGAGATTTGTTGAAATGAATATGTTGAATTGTACAATCAATGAATTAAAAAAAATCATGCTTTTCTATTGTATTGTTTCATAAGACATAAGACATAAGACTGAAAGGATCCCTACAATTTAGATATTTGTTGATCAAAACAACACAAGATGATTGAGAACCCAGTGCATAAAAGACAACAATTGCAAAAGAAGAGTTCTCTTCACACCTTTTTGTTATTGTTGACACAAATCCAGCCGATACATGGAGTACCTTTTCTCATACCAAGTGGATATCATGGATTCAGTAGGAAGAGAGACACAGACCTTTTTTTAACATTTCTTTTACTTGTTGAATAGGAATCAACAGATGTGTTGGCTTAAAAATTCCCAAAGACAGAGTATGTCTTTCATATTATTTTAATGAGAATCAATGAGAATCAACAGAGACACTGAGCACCAAACTTCACACCAATTTGATTTCACAAATTAAGATCAACAGCGCTATTGATCATAGCACTTATTAAGTTGGACAATTTTTAAATGGGAAACAGCAGAGACATTGATCCCCTTTTTTTTCACACAAATTGGACATCATAGCATAACAATGAAAAAGAATCAACAGAAAAATTAACCATATTCTTGAAAGAAACCCAAAAAAACCTGTATTTCATGAACTAATTCAACTGAACTATTGAACTCAAGCTTCATAAGTTTTATATTTGTTGAAGAGGAAACAATATATAGCACCTTTCTTCAAACTATGTTTATGTCATTGCAGAATAAACAGTATTTTTCAGAATACCAATTGCTTACCAATTTTAGGAAATCCAAAATAAGATGATGATCTTTCTGAATAAGACTGGACCAATGTGTTTATAAGAAATAGAAGTTGAGAGGAGGAAACATTTGCCTGGATAATGGTTACATACGCAGTGTGTTTCTTATACAATTATAATGAAAGAATAAGAGAAATCACCCAGAAATGATACTGAACATAGACAAGACTCATTCAAACAATCTTTATCTTTCTAGCTTTCTTCTATAGTTAATTCATGAGGGTCATTAGAACTGTTACATTAACTGACATGACATATTTTTACGGATATGATTACCGCTGACCCGCAAGATACAAACTGCTGTTTCTGATCACACTTTATCATAGTTCAAGTTTGTCAGATATAAAATAAATCATGGTTATTCTTGTACCGAAATAAACTTCCCAGTTCTGTTCTGAGAATTCTTACAAGTTTTAAATTGAAAATGTCCCTTTAATACAGACAATATTTAGATACACTATTTCAGACTGTTAAAGAGACTGTTTCAGAATTTCATTAGTGGATTGACAAAACTTCGGATTATTAGTTTACACATAAGATAACATCAGAAGTCAAACATAATTACTTCTTTGTAAAAATGTATCATTTTCTTGTGTCCTCTTACAAGTCTTTTTCGTCAAGCAAGATTGGAAGACAGGATATACAAATGCGATACAATTGCTTATCAATTTGTAAGCTTTTGGCCATCCTGGGGTAAAACTCTCAGATCCAGGTTTGTAAAGCAAACAATCAAAAATTGGATTTTCATTAACTCTCTGTAAAACTTGAAAACAGGTAGAAGATCCTGCAACCCTTTTCACCATAGGAGAAAGAAGCTGATCCAATTAGTGAGCTTACCATTTCTTGCCCTCCGACACGTTTTTATCCCTCCTACTGACAGATGGGGTAAGAAAGTTGCTACAGCGGTATCATATATCTGGTGTTCAGGTTTTTGCACAATGTGTGTTCAATCTTTTAGGAATTATTTGGATTTTCATACAGTCTTGTCTGAGGGGATTCTAACACTATTATACTCGAAAATAATTACCCTTCCACACGATTTGAAAAGTAAAATTAATAGTTGAAATGTGGTTAACATCTGTGAAGTACTTTCATTGCATATTCTGCAAAATATGTAATTTGAACTACAAGGATTAGATTAGATGTTTATTTTACCCAATATTTAACACCAGATTAACCTCCGTTAAAAAAACGATTACAAAGAATGAATTTGTTCAATGGTTTGTTGTTTGCTTTTGTTAAAAAAGACAACATTGGTATGAATGCAGTTTGTTTTGGATTGAATTAAAATATATCATCTATATATTTCTCCTTCAAAATACTGCATAAATGATTTATCCAACATATCAAAGGGATTATATTTGTAACACGTCACAAAAAGAAATTGCACTTCACTCACAAATCACTAAAGAAAATGATATCCAATAACCACATTACACTTTATGGGCTTTATGTTGTCATTGTTCCTTTATCATATTATAGTGAGAAAATTTTGTAATTAAATGGACAGATTTATTTTTCCCACCAGGCTTGTGAAAACATTAATTAAGCTGTAAAATGTGAAGGTCATAAACCTCCTGTGACAGAACTGACAGATTAGTTGTATCTTTATTGGTGAAAGGAACAATGTGAAAATTATGAATGTATAAATCTTATTTAGTTATTTAGCATGAAATTAAAAGAGTTTTGTAACGTAATATCACAATATATGAAAATCATGAAATATGAACAACTTTTCAATCCAATGATATTTGTTAAATACATAATTTGCTATAGAATGATCAAACTTATAATTTGTCTCCCCTAAAGGAATAAAAATGAAGTGTAATTCATCATGACTGATGTCAACGTTTTCTTAAAAAGGTACTCTATGTATGAATTATACGAGATTTGTTCAGGGGGTCCGAAACCCCCCCCCCCCCCCCCCCCCCCCCTTTTGATTTATTAAGTCATTAAAAATAATTTGAAAATGTGAATAGTATATGATATACAACGTAACAATAGCCCATTAAGCCACTGTTCCTATTTTGTTCACTTGGATTTCCAGGTACCATGCAATGTGAAAAATATTTGCAAGTATCTTTCAGTTTCAGTGAAGTGATTAATAAGAATTTTTCTTATCAATTCATCTGGCGTGACTAAGAATTGATAGTTTATGTTCATTCCACATCCCTAGGAGATATCAGATGATATAGCGTGGTGTATGTGCGTAAGATATGAAATGAAAATAGGTATAAGTATTCTCCTGATTTGTCGATGGTATTCTGTTCACATACGTAGGTGACGTCAGTTGACCTCAAGCCAAGATTAATTGTATTTTGTGATTCTGCTAACTATATTGCTGTGTTTCCGATCAGGATTCATTGGGGTGAAACTTTGTGATCTGTCAAAATTCATCTGAAAATCAATACCCACAAAAGTGATGAGGGACTTGGTTGAGTACTCAATGATGCAGAAGGACCCTGTTTGAGATTGACAGCATCAAAATGTAGAGAATGTAAAAAAGGGAATCAGTTAGGCTTGTAACTTCTCTCTGACCTGGCATGCAAACATTAGTTGCCAAAGCATTCCTGTGACAGAAGAAATAATGAGGAATGGTAGAGCAGTAAATGTTGTTAATAGAAAGTCACAGTAACCCTGTGAAAGCAAGGATACATTTTGATTTGTATCCAGAGAATCAACTTTTAAAGGTCTTGATTTGAAACTTTTATTTTCTTTCTGAAACATTCATAGACCAGTCGATACCACAGGCTCCATTTCGTCCCTGTAAGTCGTTTGAAATTTGTATATATAATAATCATTTATTTATTTGATATTTTATTGCAATTTGTATACATTTCATATTGATGAAATTTGCAATGAATGAATCCTCTATTTCACACATGAAAGATTAACCTCTGACCTTTATATTTTCATTTTTTGAAAATATGTTATTATATTTTCCTTTTTTAAATATGTTATTATATTAACTTTTGTTATGGAAAAAGTTGGATAGACAAGTAGTTGATGGTCACAGGTTTAATCTCTATTTCGGCACATTAGTTGAGAAGATTGCTCGACAAGTTCTGCATCATTTCCTTTACCAGTTATTCTTGATTGGTCATGTATCAAATCTGTTAAATTTCCCAGCAATCATGCTTGCTAAGCACCCACATTGTTAGCATGACAGATCATCTTTTGCATATAAAATCAATTCTCTAAAAATCTAAACTAAAATATTTGGTAACCAGATGCTTTGGTCAATGGACTAGAATTTCTCTCCATTATGAGACACCATTTGTCAAATCTATATAATTCAAACTGTCAATATTCAGAAACTCTGAGCTTGGGATGTTTATACACCAGTGCTCTTCAATTTATTAATGTTCTCATTACAGGAGCTGTTTGAGTACTTTCAGTAATTACAAGCTTAATTGATGTGAACTGCTTAAGGTTTGTGAATAGTTATGTTTGATTAGTCCTTATTCGTTCGCTTCAATAGAATAATGTAGATT
The DNA here is from genome assembly GCA_921293015.1 of Phorcus lineatus. NCBI lineage: Eukaryota > Metazoa > Mollusca > Gastropoda > Trochida > Trochidae > Phorcus > Phorcus lineatus. The sequence goes on from OV121092.1 coordinate 6,100,081, forward strand.
TATAAAATTGTATTGCGATATAATAGATGTAGCTACAAACTAGAATTCAGATTACAGAGAATAACGAAATGTCTCATTCATTGACGTGTTAAAATCGTGGTTAATGAATAACGATGTCAGTATTATTATCCCCATGTTTGATTTGAATTAAAACATTTAACTTCATCATGAATTGTGATAAATAACATAGTCGTGTAATATTGATTTTATCACTACTTTAGTAGTCAAAGAGGTATCCATGAACACTCACACATGTACTTAAGAACACATGGTGGACAAATGGTGCTATTGAAGAATAATGTTCTTTACCATGGTTTAATTTTCAGAAGAAGAGGGATGTTAAACCCAGGTGAGGTTTTTAGGTCACAAATAGGGCATCTATTAAAATGATAAACTATCCATTTATGAAAAAAATGTGTTTTGGAAGACAATTCATGATTGAACTTTTATGAAACAAGATCTTGTAAGGTCTCCGTGTATGTTTCTAGATGGTGTTTTAAATTAAAAAAAATATCTCTCAACATAGACAAATTGATTTAGGTGTAGATTATGTATTCGTATATCAGAGAATATATCCCATTGAATCAAGACTTTGCTTTTACTTTTTTCACTTGTAGTTAAACTATAAACTATTCATTCATGTTCACAACATTAAAAAGAAATTCAAGACTGGTTTAGGATACAAATATATGTAAGTGCTGTAAACCATTCGACCAGAAAATTTTACTTCATTTATTTAGGAAAAGTAAACAAATTGCAACCTATTACGGACAGATGTAGCTTTGAATTGCTAAATTCGACTACATCATATATGATATGAAAGCATGTAAATGCATTTGGAACGTTTCATTACTTAAGACTGCCTATTATCTTCGTTGAACACCATTAACATGAAAATTAAAAATGTAAATTAATTATTCAGAAAGTTACTTGATGCAAAAGGTTTATTTTACTTACAATCCTAAAGGTAATATATCTGCATATTGGAGAAAGACAGAAATCCTACATCCAATGACTTAGATCGTCGATATTAATTTGTTGTTGATTATAAATCTTTCAATCCAAATAATTTCACCCTTCTAGAAACTAGTTTTATTTTCACTAATTTCAAGCTGTCAATAGGAATCATTTCGTGTATTTAATTCTATGATCCTAAGTCAACACTGGCTGAAGAAAATTATCACTGGCTAGAAAGTCTGTACATATTTATAGACAACCATGATAGGCTCTTGACAGGAAACACTTGTACAAATATTGGTTTTTGTTTCGCAAGTCTTCCTGAGTTTCAGCACCTTAGTGTTTCCAAATAATTCCTCAACAGATGATCATTATTTAGTTACTAAAATAAATGCCTCTAGCAAACAAACAATGAAACAGATATGGTGAGAGAGAGGCAGCTGGATAAATGTAGAGAGTAGATGATATAGATGGAATGCTAAGGGGAGATTCTTTTTCTTTAAAAGCTAGCGATATATTACTTACTTTTATCTGTATTTTTTACCTTGATATTACAAACTGCACTTTAGAAAGTGTTTATATTGCAAATAGAGGTTGTGGGTTGACAAATTGGAATGTGACTTCCAAAAAAGATATCATTTGGCTTATGAAGAAATTGCTTGGTATTTTGATAACACATCCATCATGTTTGATGATATTTACTTTTGATTCTGGAGTACCAGATGGGTGATATTTACACAAGAACAATCGAATACCACAAAAACTATTACATCTTCATCCTTGTGGATTTTGTGAAATGACGATACTAATGTCTAAGTTGGATCATTTAAGTGCTAGGGAATTCAGTTGAGTACAACAAAACGTATTTCATTTCTGAAACCGGTGAAGTAAATGTTCACTTATTCGTAATTATTTTGTCTCTGGATGGAAATGTATAATGTATAAAGCATTCTCATTTGTATCCTTTTCTACAAGCCGCACACCTGAACAACACAAAGGTTAGGACAAAACTTACCATTTTATGACTTATTGTACACTATATTTGATTTCATTAAGTTAAAACAATATAGGTTAAAGTTTTGAAATGAAACTTCATTCAAAAAAGCAGTTAGTTATATTCCACAAAAGCATTTGTCTTTGGCATGTAGAAGTGAGATCATGATGTATATCTGAAGCTTTCTTTGATAGATATTGATAATCTTTCCTATTTTGTAGGATTTCAACTGAAAGACTTTATCTATCAAATTTGCACATCTTTTTATCAAAACTAATTTAGATCATTGAATTTATAACAATCTACAAAAGATAATGAGTTCTCTTCACACCAAGCAAACAAACACACAGAGTATCTTTTCTCAAAACAACTGATTATCATGGAATAAGAAGTAAGAAAGACGGAAAACATTATTATTAACCATTTGCATTTGAGTCATAAGAATCCATAGCTGTGTTGACTATATTCTTGAAAGAAAATCAACAGAGACATTTTTTGTTGTGAATCAGAGAGAATCAACAGAGACATTGAATTTCCTGATTAAGATCGACAGAGCTATAGAACATATTTGATCATATGCTAGAATTATGTTGAATAGGAAACAAAAGCTACATTAAGTACCCTTCTTCACACAATTTTGATATTATTGCATAAGAATCAATAGAAAGTTAAAGTTTTTCACATACCACTATTTGGTTACAATAGAATGTAGGAGAGATAAACAGAGACATAGAGTATGTCATTGATCTTCAGAGATGAGAATCATCAGAGACATTTGGCATTTAGTTTTATGAAAGGATCCTGGAACATTTAATTACCATGATGATGTTTCTTATTATTTTATTGAGAATCGTTGTGCCAAGCAATCGTGGAAGAAAAGAAGTGCAAATAAGAAACTAGTCTTATCCAATTGATAAGCTACCTTTTGGAAACACTGAGGTAAAACTCTCAGGTACCCTTGTTGCAAGCAATAGGATTGAAAACTGGATTTGCATGAATTTTCTGCAAAACTTAAAAGTTAGAGAACAGAAATCGCAACCCTTTCACGACATGAGAAGGAAGCTTATCATTTAAGTGAGATAACCATTTTTTGCCTTCATCACATTTTTAGAACTGACAGACTGGGTAAGAAAGTTGCTACAACGGTATCAAATATCCAGTGTTCAAGTTTTTGCACGATGTGTGCTCTTTGTTTCAGGAAATGTTTTTGTTTATGTACAGTCTAGTGTAAAAAACTATGTAAAAATTTATGGGTTTCTTCATTTAATTTTCTTCTAAAATATGTAATTTGGAACTATAATGGTAATATTGAAATGTTTATCTTACCCAATATTTAACAATATATCAACATCCCTTACAACAAGAAATTAATGATAATGAATTATTGTTTTCAATGGTGTGTCGTTTGCTTTTGTTTAAAAAAAATATAGGTTGGAACATTGGTATGAATCCAGTTTGTTTTGGATTAACTTCAAACATACCATCTTTCAGTGTTCGTACAGGATGCTGCATTATATGATTTATCCAACTTATCATTGGGATTTAATTTGTAACCCGTCACAAAAAGAAATTGCACTTCACTCACAAATCACTAAAGAAAATGATATCCAATAACCACTTTACACTTTATGGGCTTTACGTTGTCATTGTTCCTTTATCATATTAAAGTGAGAAATTGTTTCTAATTGAATCGACAGATTTATTTTTCCCACCAGGCTTGTGAAAACATTAATTAAGATGTAAAATGTGAAGATCATAAACCTTGGCTGATACAACTGACAGATTAGTTGTATCTTTATTGGTGAAAAGAACGAAATGAAAATTATACAGGCATACATATGATAGTTATTTCGCATGTACCTAAAAGTTTTGAAATGTTACATCACAATATATGAGAATGTTTTTATTACGCATTATCACGTTAGAATTCCTAACTTTTTAATCCAATGATATTAGTTAAAAAAAAGTTGCTTTAGAGTAATCATGACCATAATTTTTAATGAATTTATTTTCCCTGAAGGAAATAAAAATCAAGTGAAATTCATCCTTGTAGTTTTGCTATCACTGCTGCCAACGTTTTCTTGCAAAAATACTTTACGTATTAATTGAATTGATTACTAGATTTGCAAGTAATGAAGCCTTTTATCTTCAACTTGAACCAGTTGTTTCTGCTTAATCTGATAGCATCATGTAACCCTTTTCACTAATCGGTTAAACTTTTTTCCTCAGTTGGTTTTTGTCTTTTACGTTTTGCTGAGAATTAATACAAATCCAGTTTTCGATTATATTGGCACCTGAAAGTTTTATCCTGGTGTGACCAAATGCTGGTGACACCATAAGAATTAAAACATTTTTACCATTTGTTTTGCATTTGCATACTTTGTCACCCACTTCTGCTGGACACTGAGAGGTTATCAGTTAGTTAATCATAGGTACCAATCATTTAATCACATTTAACTTCTGATAAGAACACCATATATTTTCTTCTTTAATTCAACTTTCTGAAACATTCATTCTGATAAACTGCTTTGCATTAGTTAAAGTAATAGTTGGTTGAAATACTGTGCACCTTTGAATTTTTGAACATTTTTGTAAGAATTCATCTGAAATTTGTCGTCATGTAACAGTTACGATCTATTATGTTTATAACTAAAAAGTCAAAATCACGATGATGATTTGTTATGAAACATGAATTTATATCTATAAAACCTAGATCTATTATGTTTATATCTAAAAAATCAAATTCACAATGATGGTTCGTTATGAAACATGAATTTATATCTATAAAACCTACACATAAATAAAACATTTCTGCAGTGGGAGATGTTTTGGAAATTGAAACATTTTTTATAACATACAACCGTAACATAAAGAGACCTTCTGAAATATTTTTCATAGAAGTTTCTTACTAACAATGTCCTCCAAAACACAATCCTATCAAAAGTTGTGAGTTTAACACTTTGGTTGTACATTATTTACAAGAAAACAACTGCCTTATTTGACACCTGAAAACATTCCCTGGATAAGCTGCCTCTCCTGCCGAAAATTAGATCTTGATAGAGTACACAACACTTCTATAGCACCATGTGTCTACCACATTGTACAGAGCTGCATGTGTGTGGGTTTATAGACGTTTTCTCAAGACAGTGCAAGTAATGATACGATAGAACTGCCGCAGCATAGTATCCATGATTATCCGAGATGACATACAGTCTATTCTTTATTACGTCAAACAGACTAAGTGATAGTGATACAGTGCCATAGACGAGGCAGTCAATCAAGTATAAATTTTGGTTTTTAGCTATATCTAAAATATCACAACAAGAAAGTTTAAATTTTAAAAATATTATTCTGTTGTAAGGTATCGAAACTGAAAAGGGCTAATCAAACAAAGCCATTCACAAATTTTAGCAGTTCACATCAATTACTTTTGTAATTATTTGAGCAACCCAAAAGCAACTGTAATGAGATCATTAACAAATTGAAGAGCACTGATGCAAAAACACCCAAGTTTCAAAATACTGACAGCAAAAACTATCTGGTTTTGACAAATGGTCCCTCATTTTGGACTGAAATTCTACTACATTGACCATCCAAGGAAACTCATCATCGAATATTCCAATTTGAATTGAGAGTGCTGCTTTCATATGCAAAAGAGGTTTTGTGGAATTCTAATACTGTCCATACTTAGCAACCATGATTACTGAAATATGATGAACAGATGTAGTACAATATCAGGATGAGTAACAAGTAAATGATATTATGCAGAACTTGCTGAGCATTATTTTTGATAAAATAGAGATTTAATTTGTTTATCTATCAAATTTTGGAGACGAAAATAATTTGACATGAAAAATTTAAACTATTAAAATATATATGAAGATATTAGGATAAGAGATTAATATATCATGGGCAGAGTTTCAATTCATTCCAATCAATTTCAATTAATACGGTATATAGAAGCTAGTGTTCTGCTATGGAGTGTAGTTTTTCTATGGAATATTTGTACGAAGTTCGAATAATGATAATGCTTTCAAAATAGGAGACACACAATGAAAAATATTATTCCTGAAATTTCTGTCTGACCCTCATCCCGTCTATGGGATTGATTTTTTGAAAATTTTTGACAAGACACAAATCCTAATCGTCAACACAGCATTTGGTTAACATAATCATTTGCATTTCTTAACTTAAAGGGACACAGGGTATGTGGTTGGGGTTATGGATGTCAAACTTCATAGAACTTGTGGTTGTTTCTTAGAAGAAAATTCTTAATATTTTCAAAAAGGACGCAAAGTTTCCAATTATTAACACAAAGATGGTCGTTTTTCGATTTCAGTTGAAAACAAGAAAATATCATAATTTTGTCATTTTAGAGATAAAGATGTTACTTTGCAAAGGCCCTTTGAACTCAATAAAGGATATATGGTGTTTGGCTACTATCCAAGCCACCTACAAAATTTATGAAACATACTCTGTGTCATTTAAAACTGTTCCTTTATCAATAAACAAAAGTTGTTGAAAAACTTATTGTACATTCTACTTTTCTTGTAACAATTGCTTCACTAAATGTGCCCTTATGAACTTAAAGACTCGAAGCCATAAATCTTAGAAATATTAGCAATTTCAGCCGATATCGTTAACAAGAGAGGAGGACACAGAACGTCTGTATACGTCAAGAACAGGATGTTAGAATAGAATGACCAGCGAAATGTCATCATCACCGTCCCATTATAATCAATCTGATTCAAGCTGACAATATCATACTCGTAAATGGATCATTCAGATGAGACACAATGGTTGCTTATCAAGACACAAATGGAAATTTTCTGGTCGATCAATGCACTAAGTGAAGATCGAAGAAAAAGCCTTAACAAGCTGGCCACTGCATGGTGTAGATTGCTCTGAGTTCCTCAAGGAGACTTTCCAATGTCAATCAATCTTGTTCAACCATTTGAAGCTCTTCCTTTTTTGTCGAAACTGATTAACATTAGGGCAAACGGATCGAGGTTCGCACCGTGTATGGAATCATATATCTTTAAAGACTATATTCCTACTGTATTATGCAGAATTATTTTTAAATAACGGTTTTACTCGTATATAACAATTTGCCCGAGGTTCGGACAGTTTGGTCCTAACTTCGGACAGTTCCATCTGATCCTTTCGCATGGATCCATGGCTTAGAGTATAAGGATTTTTGACATCCCCAAACACTCAGTGTATAGTCCATATGCAATGATTTTTTTTGTTAATTTCTCAAACACTGCCACATTTGACGTTACAGGGTTTATTTATAGTCCAAAAAATGGCAATTGAATTACAATATATTCAGAGGAACAATTATAATACACCTATTGAACTTACATGAGATTTTAGATGGATTGATTGTGAGATTGTAAGATAACAAATGCGACGGCAAAATCCTTTCTAAGAATCTTTGAATTGTCTCTAATGCATCATAAACCACTGGTAGTGTTTAATGCATGACCCAGTCAGTTGGTTATCGACAACTGAAATTAATGGTCAAATAAACATGATATTAGGCAGTTCTGCACTTGCAATATAATTTTTATTTAATATCAGGATTTATTGAAACCTTTCAACACACTATTAACCTGATGTTAGGTAAAACACTGTTCGCTTTCTTCCGCAACTTCTTTTGACTCTACAACCCAGCTGCAAATTAAACGCTTTATTGTTATCTGTTACATTGCAATCAATTCTAACGAGGTGACCAATCGTACTGCTGGGTGAACAGAAGAAATTTGGAATAAAGTCTCTTGCCTCTTGCAAATTGAAACTTATGTTGGTACTGACACAACCCTTGACTATGTACAATCTGCAACAGCATTCTTTTTTTTCAAAGTATCATGTTTTTAAAAAATTTTTTTATTGTTCCCAAGAGCAGATTGTCATACATGAATACACTACATTCAAGTTCTCACAAATATCACAAGATATTGCAAATAGATACTATAGTTGAATCTCAGTAACGGATGGAAATATAGATGACCATTTCTTGTCATGTTTAAGCAGATTGTTGTTTTTTGTTGCAATAAACTTTTCGACATAATAATATCTTTCAAAATAACAAAATACCTATCAAGATGTGGGACATGTTGCTTAATGTTACATAAATGGATACATTTTTTTGCTGATAATATAATATGATTCAGTAGACTATTAATGTAGATTGTTCAAAACCAAGCAAGGTATTTTGTTGATTGTATATTGCATATGACAATTGATCCAACCCTCAAATTCATTCCAGAATGATTGTACCATTCTACATTCCCAATATACATGACAGATACTCTCATTCATCTTCTTGCAAAAACAGCAACATGAGTCGTCAACAAGTTTTCGTCTTAAATAGTTCTCTTTTAGTATAGATAATATCATGTAAAAACTTATATCTACTCCAGTTAAGATTGACATCTGTAAAGCAAGTTTGCCATTTAAAACAAATCTTAGGTATTTCTGCATTAGAAATCAGGGTGTCATAAAACAATCTGGAACCTTTATGAGATTTAATTAAATTTAAATGATGATCTGATATAAATAAATTCAGAATAGGGATATATCCTATGCGCCTAATGGTATATTTCCAAGAATTATATTCAACACCTGCAAATAATTCAAATAGGTGCCCTTAATACCATATGTGACTTTCAAATTGGTAAAAGGTCTGAAACCTTTATCATCACAAGTGTCTTTAATTGTAATAATTCCTCTACTTGCCCAATGTTTAATGTAGAGAGTTGGGTTCTTTAATTGTGGTTTAACCAAAGTGGTTGGGAAAGAATTTCAAAAATATTTTCCGAATTCACCTGAATTCTTTTACAATAATTGCACCATGCTTTAAAAACATGTTTCCAGTAAGGGTTGTCAATTTGAAAAAATAATCAACATTTGAACCAAGTTTAAGAATGGTCTCCAAAGGAAAAATACAGGGATTTTCAATGTGTTCCTTCACACAATAGGATCTCAAGTTTGATAATTTTAATGCATTACAGAAAGTGGTTGTATCAGCCATCCTCAACAGCATTCTTTAACTGTCTCCGTGCATTTGCTAATTGTGTATAATTGTCACAAAAACATTATTATATTGAACAATACATTCAGTTTGAGTGGTTTACATCTATCTGACTCCAACTTTCTGCAGAAGCAGCTGGATAAAATAGAGATTGTGCAGTCATATATAGATATATTTAGGTAGATAAGTCCTACGTTACTTGGTGAGCTACGACTTAAACAATTTGATTGTTCTTCATGGATATCATGATTAAGATATCTAAATTTGAACAAAATGATATGAAAAACATTCAAACTTAATTAACAGTTTTTAAAACTCCTCTATAATTTATGTTTTTTTGCTGCAACCAACAATCATGTTTAAAATGAAAAAGAAGGATAGGCTTGATGTATGTTTATGGGAGGTATTTCATGTGCAGGGTAGTTGACAATATCTTAACGAGATAGCGAATCTGTCATCAGATATTTGAACTACCTTAGGCAATATGAAGAATATGTCCTTGTGTCAAGTCCTTTGTAAAACCTCATTTGTATGCTACACATAAATCCTTAAATTTATAATCTGGATGATTTTGTTCATTTCAATTGCTCTTATATTGTTTTTCTTTTGTACTTATTTTGATATTATCGCTCTTTTAAAGACAAACTAAAATCCATAATTAATTGGAGCACAAATACCTCAATTAGAAAAATGATCTTCAATTTGTATTACAAAATGGTGGTTGAATGATTTATTAAACAAATTAAAGGGATTCCTTTGAGCCACATCATAACAAGAAGACCCGAACACACAAATCATTTCATGAAGACAAAAGATATGCCTTTGGCACATTAAATTTATTGACCCTCTTTTCTGCTTCCAATGTTCTCTTTTCTAGTTTTTGTAATTAAGAGAACAGATTATTTTTATTCTTCACGGCTTGAGGAAATAGTGACGTGGCTGAATAGAGTCCTTAAATCCTGGTTTAAACCAGAATGTTGTATTTCCATAGCGAAATAAATTTGAAAAATATGCATATTTCAATTAGACCTTTTAAAGCAGGGGGGACAATGGAAAGCCAAGAGAAGAAAAGATTTAAACAAGCGAAGATCACTTGAACATAAACATTAAACTGTTTATGGTAAAATATACTTTGAATGGCAATCTCTGATTAATGACATTGATGGCCATTTTTTGTTGAGAATAAATCGAATCTATTATTGCTTCAGAATGTGTCTTCACTTGATTCTTTTTAAAAAATAAACAATTAAAACAATTTCTTTGTATTAATTGATTAAGTAGAGTAACAGGAGCTAACTCACAGAAGGTTGTGAAAAAAATGTTTAAGATTGTGATTGTGAATTTTGTGAACAATGTTCAAATTATGAATTTTCAATACAGGAAAAGGATATAACTCTTTTCTTGTTTGTCAGATCTACTATTTCATTCATAGTATACGAAGATAAGCCAACAACACGTCTACTTGATAAATATAAGCTTGAATTTTCATCTTTCAACTCGAGTAAAGACATACATGTTTCATGTTGAAAGACATAATAGAACACGGTAGATGCGGGAAGACCTTATTTGATAGGCAATTGGATAACCAAATAACTACATGTGTTATGTAGTACCTGCATCATCATGACTTTTCCCTAGATAAATCTTTTCATATTTCACAGAGCCAAAACTGTCATCAGCAAAAGACGCTTCTAGATATTCAAGTCAGTGACAAGTATAAAGTGTTCACCTGCATTGTCTGATTGGAATGGAGGTCGATTCACTGACATGTCTTGTTGTCTGGCTTTGGCATGTTCTATTAGCATCGATTGTGGCTAGCTGTTCATCTTGAATCACACATAAGAAAGTAGACCAAAGTATGTAACCACTGTTTATGCTATACATTCAGAACGAAATTAAAATTTATAGAAATAGAATTGCAAAAGATCAATCTAATCGATACACTGACGTCTCTAATGTATAGCTTGTTGATATTCTATTAGCAAGTCATCGATTCTGAGTAGATGCTCGGTTGGCAAAACACATGATCTTTGATCATATTGTATGCTATTCGTACAATGAATTGTGCCGCAAATAAAAAAAACCCCGTATAACAAACAATTAACTCTATGAATAAGTGATTTATGTCAGTTTGAAACTGTTTTAGTTAAATTCTTAATCATCTCATATCAGTCATTTTTTTCTATGCTCGCAGGTTTAACGGCAATGAATAGCCACAATGGTGTTTCGGGCTTTCTCACTGCAATAATACTATCAGCCGATCCATGAAAGCTGCGTTAAACCCCACCTCACCTCACACTATTTCTATTTTATTAAACGCATATCCACTCAATAAGAGTATAGAAATAATCTATACGTACTGTTAAAAAGACAATTGGCTGCGGAATTTTGACTGACATTCTACAGAAAACCTTTGAGGACCTAGTATATTGTACATTAAACAATTGCCTCTTTAGGCATTTCTTCGATCACCACTTGGAAGTAGCAATTGATCAACCATCAAATGTACTACAAGATGTCTTGATAAGCAGTGTCTATCAGAAAGATCCATTACGATAATGATGTTGTCAGCTTGATTTCAGAATTGATTTTAATGAGACTGTGATGATGATAAAGACATCTCAGCATTCTTGAAGTAATTGATGCTTCCTGTTTGTGTCCCTCGTACATCAAATTCATTGTCAACAATGTCAACTAAAATTCCAATTGACACGTGTTTCAGAAATCCATTTTCATAAAACATGGCGAATGTGTATTAAATGTCAAATGAAAGTAGAAACTAAGACCGTTCTAACATACTTGAGGTAGAATATGCATCCCGCTCTGTTGTCTCTTTCATGGTCTTGATTCTGCATTACAGAACCAAACATGGCCAACTTGGTCATTGATTTCATACTTAGTGGAAAACTAACATTTACCAACGCATAATTTAACATAAAGATTTTGTTATTTGAGTGGCCACATTCAAACCATGCGGGCAGATTTGTTAACTGTATAAAATGTTTTAGTTTTGAATGTAAAAAGAAAATCGTTTGCAAGTTTTCATCAATTTGTCATTCTTTCAGACGTCCTTATTCAATTAGCCTTACACATGAAATTCTTCTACAAAGAGTACAATGTAGCACTTAATCAAGTCTTTTATGTTTAAACCAGTTAAAGCCTCTTCAATCAGAGTGATGTAGAATGGATATTTCATTCAGAGACGTTAATATGGAATCACGCGTAAAAGATGCAGCTTATTGTTTTTCAATGTTTCCTTTATCATTGAACACCAACAATTCCAAGGATTTTCATTCTTGCTCATTCAAACAACCAACAATTGTTGATATAACGTGGTGTACGTGTGTAAGTTAAGAAATGAAAATATATATTATGATTATCAAAAGAATGTTTCATGCCTTTTAATGCATGATCTGGCTCTAATTTTCCACATTTGACTATGGTATGGATCACAAGTGTCACCCGTCAGGAGATGTCAATTGAAATCCGCGCAAAGTTAATTCTATTTAGTGACTCTGCTAACTAGATGATGTGTTTAAGATCAGGATTCATTTAGCAAAAACTTTGTAATACGACAAAATTCATCTGAAGTACTATTCAAATAGAACAAATGAGGGACTTGGTTGAGTAATCAATTATGCAAGAAATTAATGTATAAGATTGACAACATCGGAATGAGGACAATGTCAGAAAGGGATTAGCTAAGTAGCATTTGGTAGCTAAACGAAATAGGAAATATCGTATGGCTGATAGTTGCAAGTGGAAATTCTAAGTTAACTTCTTATCTTTTTGGTACACATTGATGAATGTTAACAATGTATGCGAGTTTGTTGTATTAAGTAGACTGTGCTTGTCATGCGGATAGCTCCCTCCCTTTATGCCTTCCATTTTGGAAATGGCCTGCCTTTAATCTCTGATATCTCAGCAACAGAGAGATAAACCTAATGAGATAAAGAGCCATTCGTTTACATATAGCAATATAATACATATATGAGAGACTGTCATGATAAAGCTGCTTGGTCCTATGAAATCCCATAATGACGTGTTTCACTTTGTTTGCATAGTTCAAAAATTTTATACTTCCCTTGTCAAAAACTTATACTTTCACATCTTTTTAAATTAATTTCTACATGTTCGTTAAAAAGACATCAAGTTATTCAAAGGACCTGAAAACAAATTTGAGTGGTTTCAAATGAATAGAATAAAAAGTGAGATTTAATTCATGCTGCAGAGAACTTCAAAGAACCTGATTAGTATTATACCATTTAACCATTAATATGTTTAAATGCATGTACTCGGTCAATTGATTATCTCCGTCCTTAATTAGTTGTCCGATGATCGTTGACAGTTCTGGGCATACCAAATACAGATTTTGATGAGACGTGATAATTTCTCTCGGTATGTACTAAAATTGAGGCACTGGTGTGGTAAACATAGTGTGACACAGACACTCATTTGATATCCTCTGTATATATGTCTACTGTTGATAATCATCAATTGTTTGAAATACACATTATAATTGGCAGGAGTAGACAGACCAGACATTGGTTAGTTGATGTCAGGGTTAATTGACAGATGTTAGTTATTCGTTGCTCTCTTCATCGTATTAATCACGTGGCAACTAGAACATTTAAATGAAAAGTGGAGGTTGGCGATGACCTTACATGTGTAAACACAAACACAAGGCGATCATATGCAGCTCTACAAATATGGAAGAAGCTCAAAGAGTTTGCATTGTTAGCAAGATAAACGCATCTGAGGTTTCAGAATTAGAAGTCAAGTATTAGTCATTTCAAACATGTGAAACAATAAAAATTACATATTGTCAATATTTTGTGAACATATTTTGGTGATAACTCTTGAGAGTTTTTAATACGAGTTTACCCAACAATTTTTTCTTCGAGGCCTTCTCTGTTTTACCAATTAGTAAGCCCGTTTCGAAAACAACTCTTTGAGACAGAAAAGTTTGATTTATGGTAAATATACTCAAGTAGAGGGGAGTGTATAATCTCTTGTCTCAGGAGTGATTCTCTCATTTTAGCATCATTGTATGAGATTTCTCTTTTAGTAGACAATCAGAGTATCCTATCTGAAAAAAATGCCTCCATTAGATCTGGTCCTGTATAGAGAATCCGAAGAGGCTTAGGGTTTAACAACTTCCATTATCAGACCTCCAATTAGCCCACTCCTTTATGTACTTATAATATGTCAAATGGAAGACTTGAATGGAAATTACCTCGAATTTTCGGCGTATGATATTGTTAGCAAATACGACTGTTTATTATATCTTTTCATGAAATGAGAGAATAAAATTCATATAGTTATCTTGGACCTGCCATTTCTTGGAATGATTTATCTGCTGTTCGTCATGCAAACAGTTTAATTCTATCATTGATTATGTACGAAGAGAGTTAACTGAATAAAATTATTTCTAAATTGTGTCTATTTACTTTCCATCAAATGTCCGAAAGGGAACATAAGCATACTCAATATTTGTTTAATGTTTTTTTATGGTTTGGTCAATATAGGTGTTTGGCAATCTTTAAAAAAATCTTTGAATAATTCAATGTTTGATATGTTTGACTGTAATATACGCCTCTATCAATCAAACAATGAAATTTGGTAAGGGGGAAACAGCTGGATGAATAATTTTGGTGCATCGAATGAATTGTATATGTAAAAGGGGTAAAGGGTTAAGGTTTACATTGAAATAATGCGTAGATGTAAAAGGGTTCTGGGTTAAGGTTTACAAAATGGAATGTAACCACCAAGAAAGACATTATTTGGCGAATGTGGAAGTTTCATGGTATTTTGACAACCAATCCATCATCCTTGATGATATTTACTTAGGTCTCTGTAGGGAAGGCTCGTATTCAGGCAAGAAGGAGGAATCCCAACATAAACCATTCAGTCTTACATATCTATAAAAAGGGCACTGCAATAATGGTTTCATAGCGTGCCTCTTGTCGTTTGAATTGTAAATTGAAGTTGCTCTTTATTTTAATTCCTAGTAAGAGTTTGGAAAGAACTGCAAACACGAACCTAATCTTACTTTCAAATATGAGATCTGAAATAAATATTCATCTTAATTGAGGAGAAATATTCGAGGATTCAGATTTGAGTACTTGAAATCACAATGTAATTAAAGACTTCTCTAAGAGATAAGGATAAATATATCTTACAAATGTAAAATCAATTTCAAAGTTATTTGAAACGGCATAATCGGAGATATTAAGTAGGTTAGACTGGTAGTTATGTAAAATTGTTTGAAATCATCAGTGAAATATGCAAAAAATTAAATATAAACCTTTAGTAATCCCACAGGAGATTTCATAAGTTATATTTATTTGTATGATGTCAAATTACATTCCTTACTTTCACATTTTGAATAAAAAGTTTATGATACAATGCAGTTTATCAATTTGATACTTTATTCAAAGTAAAGAAGTGAATTATTGATTAAGAATGGATATTATAGGACATTTTAATTTTGAATGTAAATAAGATCTATAAGTAGCTTTATTTTCAAGGCATAACTGAAGCCATCATAGTAACCCTCTATTCATCAAAGCAATGTTCATCATTTCTATCAGTAATATTGATATTGGTATACCATTTGAATAAGTTCGAAACATATAAACTTGCTCAAAACATAGAAAACTGACAAAAACATTCTTGACTATTTTCATGATAACAACATTATTCATCGGATTATCCGTTCCATACATATTCTGGATAGATTCATGAGGCAGCATCATTTCATGGAGAAGAAGGAAGAACATGACAAAAATATGCAAATATGTTGCTTTGATCAAATTAACCCAACTATTTGTACACATTTGAGACTAAAAACCATGTTGATTGCGTGGTTGACACGTTTTTATCAACTGTCTAACAAACAAAATATTTATTTACCTACAGGTGATGAACACGCATTGACTGAAAACAAGTGATCAGTAGATTTTGTTTTTTTATCATTCAGACTATTTGTACTGCTTTTGAACAGTTTATAGAGTATTTTAGGCGCACTGAAAGTTGAGATACATTGAATTGAATTGAAATGTGTCATGTGTAGATTTCTCTCTCATATGCCTGAGCTGCTTTTGTGAAAAATGTAAAACAATACCAGGTTTATCTCATTGAATAAAGTACAACCATTGGACTCGTTACCTTATTGTGGTGTGGTGGAGACCCTTAGAGCTATGCCAGCTGGAGCTAACATGCTCCTGTTAGGGGCACCCACGCTGGACAGGTCGACAGTTAGAAGCCAGACCAAATTTGAGTCCTTCTAACACCTGCTTTCTATCTCTCACTATGCCTTTCTTTCCGTCTTTTCCCTCACCCTTTCGATCCCTCTCTCCCTGATCTGTCCAGTCTCTTTCGGATGCTTGTCATCCACGTGTTTGTTCAAAGCACGTTAAACCCCAACTCACTCACTTAAAAGACAGTAATAAAAATGCATATCATCCTGAGATTCCTGAGAATTTAAAAAAAACTTTTTGTGTGACAATCCGATCTTTATTGTCCTCAGTCACAAAAGAATTTTAATATTCAAGCCAGTGTATAGAGCCAAACTTGAAATTAGACTGTGATTAGCGGAAGACCATGTTTGACATTCGAGCCAGTGACCAGTAATGAATGTTTGCCTTCATTGTCTGATTGGAATGGAGGTCGATTCGCTGACATGTCTTGTTGTCTGGCTTTGACATGTTCTATTAGCAAGTCATCGATTGTGGCTAGCTGTTCACTTGGCATCACCCATAAGAGAGAAGACCAAATTTTGTTAACAATTCAGCTGTACATAAAGAGCACTGAAACAAAAATAAAACCCAAATTTACTGCATAAGATCAATCAAATTCATTGAAATGTATTATGTCTGGCTTTCACATGTTTTATTTGCAAGTCATTGTGGCTAACTTCTCAGTTTGCAACACAAATCACGACGAAACAAACCTTATTTGTGATTGTATGTCTTTTTATACATTCTATACATACCAACAACGTTTAAAGAGCCACTCCGTCATTTTCATAACATATTATTTACCTTTCATACGAACCTAAATGTCATATGTGGTGATATAAAATCAAAACATCTTAACTTTTCATTTCCAAAAGACATATATTTTTAACAAATACTGGTTTTGCATGAAAATCTAAAAACAGCCTTCTAAATGTGTAAAAAAACAATAAGATTAAAAATGTGTCTTTTTGGTAACAGTTGATACTTCTCGATCAAATGACACCATTGATTAAGTTTGGCATATATGACTCCAACAACTTACTCTTTAACAATGAAAAGATTGTGGCTAGCTGCTCATTTGATATAACCTATAACGGAGAAGAAACATGTTTTTAATCATTGTTTATGCTAAACATTAAGAACACTGTAACGTCATCCAATAAAATAATTAATAAAAAAGACAAAATATGTTTTCCCCGCACTCAATGATTGTAGAGATGTTTCCTAATGCACTATGTCACTTTGAATTGGTTTCCGCTATTTGTCCTGACAGATCCCTCATTTGATTGATATCAGTTTTGAAACGTCCGCGTCATTCCCAATGATGGGAGAATATTATATGTTTGTGATAGATTTGTAAAACATGCTAAAAGAGGGATCAAAGAAGATGGGTGAATAAATTGTGTTAATTAATGAAATGTAATTACATTTTCACGATGAGTCATCTTAAAATTACTTTATTTTCTATGAACGTTTTCAATTTTGGTCAAACCTTCGTATGGGCACTTAATATTATTATTATTAAAATTGTTTTTGTTTTCCTTGTACACATAATATGTAAACATATTTGTTATTGAACAGTTTCTGTCGTCCTTTTTGTTCTGGACTACATATCCATTTAGCAATATTTTTATGTTTATAAGAAAATGTAGGACTTACACATGGTTGACAAGATAGATAAATCATTTGACAAGATAGCTTGAGGGCATTGAACAGCATACATGTTGCCTATTTGTTCGATTCTTTTCCTTCTTCTTCATCATCATCATCATGCAGTCTGTGATTTTGATCAACCTTCAAATAACCATCCAAAGATGATTTGATTAGCAACCATTGGTCATTGTAACGTCATGTTCTTGACGTGTACAGAAATATTCTAACACACTGTTACCAAAAGCGGCTGAAGTTGGAAATAATATCTAAGAAACTATTCTTCTCTTGTTCAGATATTTAGATATCTGAACACTGAAGAATTCATATTCAAAGAAGCATCATAATTGATAATTTTTCAATATAATCATAAGCCGTTTGTTGAATTTTTTTCAATAATTTTACAAGAAGATGAGTGTAAAACGAAAACATGCATGTCATTTGAGTGACAGCGTTGCATACAAAATTACATTTGATATAACTTATTAAATCAAATTAAAGTAAAACCCTTTCCTTTATTCTGGTCTGCCTGTGCTATGTCTTCAATCAATTACAATATGTAAAACAAAGTTCTTATGTATTGAGCAAACAACGTTAGAGTTGAAATGATTCAAGGTCTCTGAAATCTACGCATTTGTGAAATTAAATTATGTCAAAAAACTGTGATATGGAATCAGACATACAAATAAGTTTCGTTGTGAATACTTTTTCTATTATTGAAGGAAATTACTCCAATGACTTTACATGAAATATCTATCCAAAATGCATTTAAACATATTTATTAAAACAAACGATATGGAATATTTTGACTTTGGGATAACATTTTAACCATCCCTTAAGCTGTTGTATGAACTGGTTCTCAATAGTCATTTTCGTTCACAGCATTTGACGAAAACATCACTAATATTTCGTCCTAATCAATAGGTGATGCCAGTTGACCTCAAGGCTATTATAATCTATTTTGTGATTCTGCTAACTAGATTGCTGTGATCCAAGTCAGGACTCATTAAGCAGTAACTTTGTGATCTGTCAAAATTCATCTAAAATCAATATCCACAGAAGGGATGAGAAACTTGTTTGAGTACTCAGTTATGCAGAAGGGACCTGTTTCAGATTGACAGAATCGTAATGCAGACCATGTCAGAAAGGGAAGTAGTTAAATATGTGACTTTCTCTCTGACCTGGCATGCAAACTTCTTTTGATAAAGCATTCTTGTCACAGACCCAACATTGATGTGTCTGCTGTAGTTGTTGTTAATAACTTTCAACTGCACATAAACTTGTTACTCTATGTGATAGCGCGGAAGGGTACAAGAGGGATATACTGCTGGTTGTTCACATTGTTGTTACACGTCTAGAAATTTAGAAAAAAGGATGGCGACGCCACTTGCATTACTTTAAAAGGAGCTAATGAAGCAATTCTCAGTTCCCCATTCATCCATGTTTTCCGTGAAATGCACATCTTGTAAGCAATAAATTGAAGAGCGTTTACGTTAAAGAAAATTGAATATTTGTTGCCTTTTCAATTTATCGTGAATACCTCTGCAGTTCACATTGTTGTTGCACACTGTTAATCTTATATTTTACTCCATGCTTATATCGATAACTGTTACATAAAAGGGGTAATGCTGATAGTATCGGCGATGTGTTTTTTTCTTAGTGATGTGGTTTTCCTTCAATATATCTATCGACTGAGAATGAGAGAATGTTTATAGTTGAAATTGATAAGGTTGTGTTTATATCTATCGACTGAGAATGAGAGAATGTTTATAGTTGAAATTGATAAGGTTGTGTTTAGCCCCTGTATTGACGTAAATTCAAAGTTTGTTCTTAATATACATGCAGTCTTATATCAGACCTAATTAGAAAAGGGTGTTATTTGAATGTCAATGAATTTTAGTTATTTTGAAGTTTAAGTTTGCATTCCTGTTCTCCCTGATTTATATGAATTATGTTTGGAATATTCTTAATCCAAGTGATAAATTACGGAAATATTGTTTTATAATTTTAACCCTATTGCTCGCTCATTCACTTAAGGAAATCAAAACAACTTGTACAAATATTAGTTCCTCACCCCCAAGATTGTTTCCAAATAATTCCTCAACAAATTATTGCTATTTAGATATTACATAAATGCAGCTAGCATGCAAATAACGAAAGGGTGAGGGTTAAGCAGCTGGGGTGAAAAGCGTGACAACAATATGGATGATATGTAAAGAGAACTTATGAGTCAATCATTATATTCTAGTTCTTACTTACATTGAGATATTATTTAATAAATTGTGTCTGTAGATGTAAAGTAGTTTTATTATAACTGCAAACCAAGACATCATTTAGAGTATGAAGACATGTTAAGGCATTCTTAGAAGCAATGAAATATGCGTTTACCTTCAGATATAACCTACTGCCCTGTACCTGTAGATATGAAAGAGAATGAGGGTTATGGGTTAACAAAATCAATTTGAACCGCCAATCAAGAGATCATGTAAAGGACAACTAGGTTTTATTGTATTCTGACAACCAATCAGTCATTCTTATTTATCTAAGTCTCTGGTGTATGCAGGCAAAAACAATGTGTAACATCACAATCAATTCAATCTCACAAAGTTAAAAAAGTGCGCATGCAATAATGGTTTCTTAGCGTGTCTCATGTCATTTGAATTGTAGATTTAAATGTTCTGCATTTTAATTCCCAGTAAACACATACAAAGAAAATGCAAGCAAGAACCTACTCTCATTTTAAGTGTATGGAATAAAACAAATGCATCTTTTAATCTAGGATAAATTGCGGTTTAGAACTGCAATGTTTACAGTATAACGTAAACGCTAAGTGAAACTACATATTTGGAGATTCTAACTTCATGTAGTTTTAATCAAAAGTTTTGTTTTGTCGAACATTTTTTTTTTACGATATATTTGCTCTTGAAATATCAAATGAAGTATTCGTTTTGCCAATTGATTAATTTTAGAAATCAATACACGCAATTAGTTACAAATTAAACAAATGTCGAATGCATTAGCCATTAGACATGGAAAGAGATCCTGGAATTTCATTTGATAGATATCTCATTTAATATTCACTTTCACTTCTCATTGTAAACAAACAATATAATAATTTAAAATGAAGGTTATTTCAAGTATTTTCCTTTAGTTTCATTTTCTTCATAACATAGCCCGATTCAGTAATAATGTCGTGGTATGAGCATAATTCGTCTCCAAAATCGTGATAAATAGAAATAAGAAGCAGCCGTATGTCTTTCAAATTAGAAAAGGAGGGACATAACAGAAACACCTGTGTTGCTACAACTAAATCAAACAAATTGTTTACAAAACTGAGAAGAAAATATATGTGTAAGGTGGTGAAGACGCATCCCTTAAACTATCTACAATGCTTAACCTTTAGGCTGAGGTTTGGTCTCCTCTGATTGGAATCCAAATGAACATAAGTAAAAAGGAGGTCTCTTATTGTGTATTATAATTAATAGGCATTTGTAACATTAAAGGTCATTCAACAATATACTTTTAGGCAATACTAGTAAGGAAAGATTCATTAGAGTTAACCTCGTGAAAAGAAATATTATGATATTATGAATCGTTTATGCATGACATGCACGAGAAGTTTCCAAATGACTGTTGAAATGTTGTTAGACTGCTCACTGATAGTTGAATTAAGGAGAGTTAAATACTATTTAGAAAAAAAACAGGTATCAAACAGTAACTTCACGTTTACTTTACTTTACTTACTTATTTTACTTTAAAATACTATTGTTTCTCTTGTTTGAATTAAAATCAAACTGAGTCACTGTTCATGTTGAACCTTTTTTTTATAGTAATGTTAATTGTATTCATATTCAAAACTTAGCCTTTCATCTATTCAAGTCTGACATACACACAAACACTCACATTTTTGCCCAAAACTATGATGCTATATTTTCACGACGTAAAGTTACAGTGCTAAATAAAAATATTGATTATGCAAGCTTATTTTTCCCGCAATCCCATTGGTCGAGAAGGGGTCACGTGTCAGTCGACAGAGAAGCATATTGACTTCAGTCCGGGTCCGACCAAAAGTGATATTGACTTGAAATAGACATACAATGTAATGACGTCAAACCGTTGTTACATGACGTCATGCTATAGTTATCGTGACGTCATTTGACCGTCATGTGTAACAATTGATCCAAATTGCTGTTCATGACTGTAGTTTTTTCTTTTCTTTTCTTTTCGTATTTATTTCGAAACATAATAAAACAATTATGGACTGGTGAATTCGGTCAATACTTGTTTTTATAGACCCGAGGAAAGCAATATTGACCTCGGACTTCGTCCTCTGTCAATATTGCTTTCCTCGGGTCTAAAAAACAGGTATTGACCTCATCACCAGTCTATAATTGGATAATAAAAAATAAAACAATGCTAACTGTAGACATTTTCCCTCGTCATAAATACAAATACAATCATTTCACTCTTGGCCTACTGGTACAACATCAAATGACATGTTAGTTTATAAGGTTTTTGTTTATGATGGAAAGTGAAAGGATGTTCACCTTTTTCTGAATTATATCAGGAACCTTTGGTCTGCCCTGATAGAATACGAACGGGTCAAGCACGCAACATATGAATTGTGTATAATTGGGCTCATTTACTCAGAGGAACACAGGTGCATCTAGTTTCTGTCATGTTCTTCCTTCTGGTCTAATCTCAAAGATATTTTGCTGCTTCATAAATTCTTTTAAGGAGATATCTTCCCTTAAAGGACACAATGTCACAGATAGAAGGTGATATGTTTTATCTACTGAGCAAGATTTAGGATTTAAAGCTAAGATGTTTCACAATGCGTTGTACACATAAACTGTTTTGAACATATCAACAATAGATATACATTTCCTTGATAGATTTCATCGTATGTAAGTTACTAGTGCATTAGATAGACAGATTTAATATATATTATATGGATAAAATGGTAAATTGTGATTAGTGTCAACAAAGAATGAGCAAATGCAACATATATTCTACATGTAGTTTATAACATGTTCTGTCTCATGTTAAAATTGCTAATGTACGAATATCTAAATCTTTCTTTCTATATTTCACTGTCTTTCATTCATTATTCCAGTACATCAACATTTCCTTAAAGCGAAATTTAATAAAATTCAGATACAGTTACTTCGACTGTTGGTGATGAAACGTTTTAGAATACAAATAGATGATTATATAAACAAAAATACACATATCGCAGAAACGATGCAGGAACATTTCTGAGAAAAAAGTTTTTTTTCTAGGATAAATTTTTTCACAATGATAGTTCTTAATTGGTACATGAATTACATATAGGTTTAAAACTGTTCTTTTACAAACACATTTAAAATCAATTTTAGTGTCACTGGGCATCTTTAGGTTGATATTATGCGCTCTAAATATTTATTATTATTATTATTATTATTATTATTATTATTATTATTATTATTATTATTATTATTATTATTATTATTATTATTGTAAGATGTGAAATGATAAAATTTTGAAATTTACTTTTGGATAACTTCTCCTGATTTTTTAGAACTTTTGCAAGGCATACTGTTACCTAGAAAATTCTATCCAACTATTTCTTAATTGGCAAAGAGCAAATAGTGATTGAAATTTAGGTAACCATTATATACCCTTTCATACAACCTTTTATAGAATTTAAACGTCCTGATGATAAAGAAAAAGGATAGCATAAGACCTCTTTAATTCGTTTATCATTTATGCAAATTAGTTTCTTGTGATTGTCTTTGTGACTTT
This sequence comes from Phorcus lineatus, assembly GCA_921293015.1. Classification (NCBI taxonomy): domain Eukaryota; kingdom Metazoa; phylum Mollusca; class Gastropoda; order Trochida; family Trochidae; genus Phorcus; species Phorcus lineatus. The sequence goes on from OV121092.1 coordinate 6,123,743, forward strand.
AGAATTCATTAGTCGATTAAAATATCAGGAAACCGAAAAGAAAGGAAATCTTGTTAATCTCATCAAAGTTTGAAATGTTGTACGCTTACCAGAGTCACAGTGGCAACAATTTAAAGGTTTTTTTAGATTGGATTACATTAGCATGACAATTGTACATGTGATCAGGATGTACCCAGACTATAAAACGCATAGTAATGTCATTTTTCTGACTTGCACAGGCGGTGTAAATAAATATACAGGATGATGGATTGATTGTTCCCAAATCAAGCCTTCTAAAATTCAAGATTCTTTATCTTGGTAGTCATATTCATTGATAATGTTTACCTTTTCTTTCTTTCAGAATATCTCTGCTTCATAGTGTATGTTATCATAATTGCAATTCAATGTTTTACTGTAAAAGGATCGAATATACTAAATAAACTTTTCCTTTCCTGTGTTATATCTAATCTTTCAGCTACTTTACCCTCATATTATGTGTTTTCTTTTCTTGGTAGCAGAATGTGTATTTATTTATAGACAACAAAACATTTGTCTAATTAATTGAATGATTGCAAACCCGGTTATTTACCCTTGCAAACATAGTATTTGCAATCAATCAGTGTTTCGTCTAATGTCATTTCCGTTAAATTTTTCATTTTAAAATTAAATTGCAATTAAATGGAAACAAAATAAATGTCATCAGTTTTAGAATTGAAAAATATCACGTGGAAGAGACAAGAAGAACGAAATTGTATTTCATGTATAAAAAAGCTGTGAAACACTTGTTAACATTGTTAGAATTCGGTATATTACGACCGGATCCTGGATCCGTTGAGGTATCCGACACCTGATGCAAGTAAACCATTTTGGTAAGGATCCTGTTCAATCCGGCAGACATCTTGCAAACGGATTCCACTAGTCTTCGTCTAGTGTTTGGGTAGTTGAATAGAGTTCGAAAATTACATCCCTCTCCTCTGCTTATGTAATTAGATGTAGAATAGGAAACAAACAAAAATATAAAAAGTCTAACACCAGTTGAAAAAAGTTGAACTACAACAGTAAAACTATAGTGTGATCAATAATATCTGATATAGTCAAATGCAAGGGGGTCATGAATCTATCTCAAATTTACCTGTCACCTAAATAACGTTAATCTTAACGGTAGATATAATAACAGGATCAATCGATATGTAAATCAATCATGTAAATATCAAGACTGGAATGGAAACATAAAACTGATTTAATGATATTCTTCTTCTCATTTAAAAAAGATATCTGAAAACTACCAGAAATAATTGTTTTAAATCTGAAAGGACATGTACTATACATGTAGAAAGATGTTCGATACACATTAAGGTCAGTGAACACAAATATCAACATTTGTATTTTTTTAAATAAACCACGAGGAGTCATGTTTATTATTTGGTATTGTGTCTATTGGCGATAGTTTTAACCAGGGTTTTGTGAAAACCATGAAATAGATTTTAAACTTCGTAAGGGATATCAATAAACACTCACTTTTCTACCAGCTTATCAGGGATATCATGCTAAGACCGCGTCACTCAAAAACGGATGTATGCTCTGAAATATCAGTAATATTTTGGTAATAAAGACAAAGAACACTGATCCTACCCCTAATTGTTACTTCACACTGTCGATATGAAATTTTTGATGAGGGAAATCCTTATCAGTGATATATCCGCTACCATGTAATCTAAAATTGTCAACATAAATCAACTTTCTGAAATAAATACACAGAGTAGGAATACAACTCAGCTGTTTAATTTAGGCCTGTTCAAGTAAAAGTCTTCTTTAAAAACTACAGTGTTCACGCTCAACACCTTTCAACAAATAACATAGATGTACAAGCTATATAAGAACATGCTAGCATCCTGTACAGAGTGCATAGTTTGTCTCGGTGAAGAATATTAATGCCCCACAAGACATCTGAGCACACCCACTGTTACTTGCCGCTTCTGCAGCCAATTACAGTATGATAGAATGTGATACGCTTACACACTCCCACGTGTCTACCATACGATTCAAAGTTCCACATGTGTTGGTTTATACAATTCTTTTGATGCTAATGCACGTACGCATTAATATGGCAATACGCCTTTTTATAATCAAATGCTATTCAACAAATATATACAATATAAATATACATTTTTGTCTCTGATGTGTAATCTTAATGAATCAAATATTAGGTATAGAAATGTTATTTTCACATAAAGCCAAAAACTGGTATCATCAAAGGATTCAAACTTTAATCATATTATGACAGCTGATTTTCATTTCTGAAATAACTTTGAATTTACTTTTAATTTAAAATTAACAAATAGAGGTTTCAATCATCTAAATTTCGGTGTGATCAATATGTAATAGGTCAGACCTGTCAGTTATCGGCACTTCACATATACACTTCACCTTCGAATGTCATGTTTGTGTCGACTATATGTAGTAACAAACACTGTACCCGTGATACCTTACATTATTACAGTATTCGCGTGCAGAATTCCGATCGTTCCCATGTTTACTAGGTTGTAACTTTTTATTACAATGCACCGTGAGCTTTCTTAATCAGATGAACACTATCGCTTAATGCTAATCATCATTTTTGTCCAATTCTACATAGCCTCCCCGTTCGGTAACAATGATAAAAAAGATTTATCATTGAAAGTACGATCACACTCATGTGGGCAAAGAATTACCCTTATCTGTCAATTAATCCCTTCATCAAACATTTAGCACTTCACTAGTCCAGAACTGCCCAATGTCATGTTTGAGCGGACTATCAATTAAGGTCGTTGATTAACAACTGACTGAAGACATGCCAACAATGCTGTCAGTGAGTCTATAATACATGAGATGCAAACAGATTGAGGTTAATATTGTGATGTTAGCTGGTACAGCTGCTGAGATAAAGTTCAGTCTCTGGTCAAATGTGCAAAACCAGCCATGGCAAACAATATTTTTGAAATCCTGAATTTGATACTTTTTCTTAACGAATTGCCTTTTAGAAATAATTTTTAGGATATCTAGTAACTGGTGAGAATTTCAAAGATCATATAATGAAGCATGTCGGAAAACAATTCAAGGCAAGGGGTATATTCTATAAAATTTCAATATTCATATGAAATACATATTTATGAAATGCAAGATATTTGTGTACATTTCGCCCTTTTTAACCCAAAAACCTGGATTGTTTTTAGATCATATTTACGCTTAATCAGGAACAACTTGCAAACTATAAGAATCTGACATTTTCTAGGTACACTTTTGTACGTTTGATTCTAATTTGCAGTGCAGATAATTGGACCTGATGGTCAAGTCTTCGGTACCGACTAATTATAAGATATTTGTTATAACAGGAAGTTCATCATTATCCCGGACTTCTGCTCTGCTTTTTAGCTGAGAGAAAGACAAAATTTCAAAACAGAACATATGGGTTTTGTTACAGACTTCCTTTATAATTGGCTAATTTGGCTAGAGGAACACAGGTGCTTATGGCTTATGCCATGTTCTTCCTTCTTTTCTTATCTAAAAGATATGGTGTTGCTTCATAAATCTATTCAATGTGATAACGTGGATAGATGAATCTCGACAAGAATCTTCATTTGTCCACAAAAAAATTATTAACACACTTCTAAATCAATTTTAGTTTTTATTGTTCCTTAATCTATTCAGTGCATATTGGTGTTATTAATTTCCGTAATGAAAGATGCATGTTTAAAGCAATTGAAATCAATCATGTTACACACATCAATTAGTTTCTTTATATATGACGCAAATAATTCTTTCATATGATATTAACCGTAAAATAGTCAAATCTCTTCTAACAATTTAAAAAAACTAATCATTTCAAGGAATTTTAAAGAAAACCATCAGTAACATTTCATCTCAACGATATTCGTTCCTGTTAAAAGAAAAACGCTGTTCATAACAAAATTAAAAATAGCCTAACCGAAAAAATTCTTTGGATTATTGATAGTTTAATTTGACAATTTGACATAGAAATGACATACAACAAAACATGAAGCCATTTACTACAGCTATTACTCTCATTGTCTATCTGTCTAATTTTTTTCTGTCAAACATATTTTCATCACTTTATTTGTGCAAAAATAAACTATATATTACGATTGATAACTCGACAGGACGGGCTCTTTAATGTAATTGAATAGTATTACTACAATGAGGCAGGGCGAAATCCTTAGAAATTAAATTTTTAGTTTTCGTATATTCCATTCTTACTTTATATTGTACGAATAATAACGTGAACGATCACATCGCACCCCCAAAATAACTTTGTAAACAACCGTCATTTCGAAGACTTAATTCCACAATTGATGAAATAAACAGGAAATCAATAATAGGAATTAAGTTGTTTATTTCATTAGCGTTTGGAGTGTGTGAGAAAATGTGTAACAAATGTTTAATGAGTAAACGGTGACGAAGTCGTGATTTTCATCAAGGACCATTTTCAAAGATTGAATTTGACTGCAAGGGTTAAAGGTTTGTGCGTTTGTAGTTCTTCTGTAAATATTGGCTACCATTAATACAAGAGACTTAGGTAAATATCATCAAGGATGATGAATGGTTTGTCAAAATGCCAAAGAGCTTCCACGTATCCAAGATATGTCTTTCATGGCGGTGGCATTCTGTTTACACTGTAAGACTATCGATGCGTGATACTTAATACTTTCAAGGAGATTTGGCATCCTCATGCAATTTTGTACTTGTAGGTTGTTCAAATCATATATATCTTACACACTTTATTCTTTTAGCTACTCATCTTCCTCGCTCTGTTTCATTCTTCATTCTTCTTCTTCGTATTCATTCAATAGGTTACAAGGGTTTATGTTATTAATCTTCTTCGTATAACCTGAATACACCACAAACATTTTGTTCATGATTTGACTTGGTATGCGCTCTAAACTATCCTTTTAACACGCCATTTGCAATCACTTTCGGATCAGTTTGAAAACATAAATATGACCACATCTGAACGGAAACACATTGAACTGACAAAACTAAAGAATTGATAATTGAAATGACACTTTATTAAGCATTGCTAAATTTCCCAACGCAAGCGATTTGACACTTATTGCAAAGATTTTTACCTGAACGCAAGGACGACAAAGTTACACATCATAACTAGCTTAAAAGATTATGAGAAAGTTGGTGTTATTAAAAGTTTACTAGGCAAAGTATGCTCACGCATCTTGAACGTTCAACATAGCGATAACTTTCTCATTTCCATGTATGTCTTGAGGTATGTCATTGTTTCTGTGTAAATATTACCATGCACTTACACTAGAGAACACAGTAAATATCGTTAAGGGTGAGGGATAGTTTGTCAACATACCACAGCTTCTACATTATATGTCTTTCATGACCGTCACAATCCTTTATCCCATATATCACATTCAGTATTCGAATAACGGATATTTGAGCACTAATTGATTGACGAAAATAATCATTTGATCTAAGAAAATCAGCATTTGATATGAGTAATGTACAATTATAGAAAAATAAAAACAAATAAAGAAAATGTTCATTCAATTCAATCCGTATGTATCTAGCTGCTTCTCTCGACCATATGCGTTCGTTGGTTGTTTGATCGGGGCATGTATTTGTGACAATGTACAAAACAAAATTTCATACATTAATGGGTCAGTAGCACGACTTGAGCTATATAAAGTGATCTCATGAATACGAAAATTGGTGTTTCTAATTGCAAAACAATCAAAAGAAGCAGTTTTAAAACGAAGGTACCATGATCAGTTCAGATATCCGAAATTTTTTGCCCGATACTCGATTACTTCCTCTACGACTACGGACGATCGGGTTAAGTAATAAGTTGATTTGACCCCCTGAAGATAATACATTTGGTTTAAACTACTGTTTATTCGGGTAAATGTTAAAAACAAATCTTTCATAAAACGTTCTATTATCCCTTTAAGTGGCTTTTTCCCAAGAATATTCCGGTTGCAGAATGGTATGCAGACATGCTGATATTTTCAAAATATAGTGACCGAAGTGGGTATGTTTATTTTGAATCTTTAGAAAGAATAACATATAAATGAAAAATACATTGATATCTGTAAATATGATTCATTTTAAGGCGAATACGTTTTTTTTTATGTAAATAAGAAGTGCTCACAATGAAAGTCATTCGCAAATAAAATACCTGTAGTTGATAAAAAGGCATTAAGTCGAATATCATTACAAAACAAATATTGATTTTAAAGGAAACGGTATAACTGGAATATCAATATGAAAACAAATATTGATTTTAAAGGAAACGGAATTATCTCATTGTTCTTAATGTAAACGTAATTTCAACCTTTAATACTGCAAAACAGGACAGTTATGATTTAGGTGATACCGAACGTGGCATGTTGTACAATAATTGATTAAATTTTTCAAAAGGAATGAAAAAATAACCCTTTTACATATCTTCTTTAGCAATCTTTTATTTATCTCTTTATTATTAACTTACACTCTTCACAAATTTAAAAGGTATCAAAAATATAAGTGAGATAAGAACAATAATTAACAATCATCTTAATAGTATGGGTTAAGTTATTTATCAAATTACGATTAAATAATCAATCCACTTAAATTAAAAAGGTCAAAATATCAAGCAACACAACGAGGATCCCGAGAGAAAACGATTAGGTATATTTTCCTTTTCCGAAATGACAAATCCAGAAACGGGGTCATGTTAGACAATGATTTTCAGGACGGTGTCACATGTTTCACTTAATTTGAAGTATTTCTGTAGTTTCTAGTTATTGTCTGTCAATGTACATTTAGATCGTGTGTTTGTGCATGAAGAATTATATCTATTATCATATTTTTTCTATACCGTGGAAAATACTATTAATCAGAAATGTCATGTTTAAGAAGCTCCATGTATACTTTTTTTAACAGTGACATCAAATGTATGAACTCGATTCCGCTTTGTGTAGCGGAGTTGAAGAGAGGCGCTTTACAACAGCTTCTAACTAAAGTATGAATACTTCAAACCAAATATTATGGAGCAATTTCAAAATTTTAATTAGTATAAATGTCATTTATGGCGTATGTACATGCATGTATATATACAGTTATGTATTTCAAAATTCATATTCAATTTGCGAGTGAATTGAAGCAGCTATCAAACTTATGCTGGGATTTGAATTTTTTATATAAAGTATGCAAAACAAAGACATGTCAAAATGATAAAGAACATGAGTGTTAAGGTTCGAAATGATATTACTCAATATGAATTAATAAAGGAAGAAAGCATTTCGTAATAAACTTGAAAAAATCGGATCAAAAAATGAAGTCCCATTATATTGAACTTGAAAATCCTCTTTTTTTAGATTTAACATACCTTTTAGTGTATCTTGTGTAACTCAAGTAACTATATTCATGCTGATATTCTGATACCTTGTTAATGTTTTTCCCATAGAAAATAAGGCAAATTCCCATCTTAATCCTCCATTGGACAGATGGTAGATACATGAAAAGACAGGACCGTGAAGAGTTCAGATAAAGGGAGGTAAGTCAACCCTGACCAAATTGATGACCAAGCTTTCCACCGACCCCCTGGAGACTTGATATCTAAAACCACACCCTGTGTAGCCAATCTGTTTTACACTCGGTTGTGTTTCTGCCATTTCAAGTTTTTCAAATTAGTAGCAGTTTACTCAGGCCGGCCTCACGCTTTGCTTGTCACAAGTACTTTACTTCTTATCGTTCTATTAGAAACATCATAAACAGTGATGAGCCGATTTTATGTTTTAGTATTAGGCCTAGGAGTCTCAAATCTCGCCTAGACAAAAAGATAGGCGTGTTGACCTGCTAGTACGGCCATTGCTTGTAGTGTTCCTTGATCCTGAGGGATTGGGTTCGAATCCAACAAAGGACTCAACCCGAAAAAGTATAATAATTTACACTGTTGCATGTGTGCACACGACCCTTGATATAACAATGTTGCTTTTGTTTACAATCTAAAGTATTTATCTCTAAAACTTTAGATGGAATTCTGTAAAGGAATTGTGGTTATATTTACATAGAATTACATCAAGGAATAATAATATAGTTCCACTTTTAAATCGTTTTTATTATAGAAGAAAACAGGATCAGAACACATTGTTTCTAAACATCTTTCAGGTTAAGAATTGATGAGAGAATGACTCCCGAGACAGAAACATGTTTACTCCCTTGTACTTAAAGACTGTCTCTAAACATAAATCAAACCTGTCTACCTTCAGGGTTGCTTTGAAACAGGAATACTGAGTAGGAAAACAGATATGACATTTTGGGAATGGTCTTGATTGTTTGCGGTTATACAAAATGAAACTAAAACTGATTTTTCATTCAAGTTAGAGATAAAGATACTGTAATTTACGAATTATGTTTTCTAAATTTGAAAAAGAGCGGTAATTAAGGTGACTTACCAAATATTGGAATCAGTAAACTAGCTTCTCATTCTAGATCCGAAAACCTAGAAACTTACTTAGCCGAAATAAATGGTTTTCACTGTTGTCAAACATATTCTACCTTCTAGACCGATGCAAAATTTATTCTAAATTATACTTATGTTTATGAATTTATAATATTTGCTTGTTACCAAAATCATGAAATGAAAACATGTTTGCTATTTCGGGAAAATATACCCTTGCACTTGGAATCCTGACTTATGTAAGAAGGGGGTCGGAGTAAAGAAATTTTTTTAGTGAAATTATCATGATTTATCATGTAACTAGAGAAGATCGTATTAATTTGGTCATTTTTTAAAAAACCTTGGAAACGTGGTTTTGGATTCGTAAGAAGAGAGGGCATCAAATTGTAAAATGTCCTTGATGCAAAGACATGCAGCAATCGCTACCAAGATCAAAACTGCATGCATTATCAGCAGGATTAAACCAATTAATTTTGCGGAATTTGATTAACGCAAATAAAGATATATAAATAAGTGTTTTGATGGTTCAGTTTCTCTGCGTACCTACTGCATTGTCGAGAGGAGATGACTTTCTCTTTTTATATATCCAATTGGCGTATACATACATACATAATTAATAATAACAATACATGCAGAGTAGAGGTCATCAGAAGTATGAAATCAATATTCATCGCATCTATACATCAAACACACCACCAAACATCAGAATACCCAGAGAAAAAATGCATACACTTCATTATTTTGTCAACAAAATGATCATTATGGAATGGCACAAAAAGAAACAGCTGCATGAAACAACACGGCAACATCAGGCAGAGGTGATAACATATTATTAATTAATTTGCGATAGGTTTAGTTGAACATGGTGCTGGGAAAATAAATTACACGTCAAATTTGAGTTAGGTATGGATATTGGGAAACAGGACGGGCCGAATCTGGTACATACATGTATCAGAATGCTAGTCAATTGAGGGCATTTCACAGCAAATAATATAACATAGGGAAGCAAGAATACTTTAAAGTCATGTGACAGTAGACTTTATTAGTACCTTTATCGTAATTATAATCCCTAGCAGGCATACTATACTTTATTTCTGACGTGACCCGCTTTGTGTATATCGTCACATTGTACAGCGCAAAAATACATGACGTCACAATTGTGCGACGTCATACATAAGAAAAGTACTACTGCTTCATAAGACTAGTATTTAAAGAAACAATAATAATTGAATTTTACAATTGTTTATATGAATCTCAAATAGTTAACTAGAAAGTGTTTTTACTCGTAAAAACAGACGTCTCCCCCGTACACCATTTCAGCTTATTTGTTTTTTTTGTTGAAAATTCTTAACAGTTTTTTTAAACTCAAATAACATTTAAGATTTTTTCTTTAAAACAACATAAACTTCAGGTTTTGGTTAATTAACTTCTCCACAGTTTTGACAAAATACTAACTACATATGATTCAATTTAAGATTAAGAAAATATACAATTGAAAAAGAAGTTGAAACCCCCAAAAGGCACATCTGCATGATATGAATGGGATATGTAGCAAATTTGGTGAAGATTGGTCATGTAGTTTCAGAGTTGTGCTCCGGAAACTAACCCTACCCTTTAAATTGACTAAGTCCAAACTGTTGCTGTGGAAAATTTTTTAAAAAATTGAAAAAGAAGTTGAAACCCCCAAAAGGCACATCTACATGATATGAAGAGGATGTATACTAAATTTGGTGAAGATTGGTCAAGTACTTTCAGAGTTATGCTCCGGAAACGCTCGGGAACGCCAACGCGGACGCGGACAGGAACTCAGCCAAAACCAACATGTCTCCCGACCCTTCGGGGGGAGACATACTTATTAATTGCAAGGAATATTTAATTGTGAAATGGCAAACATGAGAAGAACAATATTCTCATGATTACCATTTCTTTATTGTGAAATTCACGACGTTAAGGATGTTTGGAACAACAAATGTGATACATATTTATTATAGCAAAGAAAACATATCAAAGTATTTTACAGTTCATAGTTGCGACAAATTATGTTCACCTACGTCTACACATGAGACACTACCGTCACTATTCCTGTTGTGGATTTAAGTCAACCAAAATAACCAAATCACAACCCATCGTCATTATATAAGGATGTATTGCGGGGGTTCACATCAAGTTCTCTCGTAATTATTGGAATTACACAAACAGCTCCTAAAAAGAGAACATCAATAAATTGAATTCGCTGATGCAAAAACATTTCAATATCCATGCTTCAAGATCTGGACAGTTTGAATTATGTAGAATTGACTAATGGTGTCTCATTTGAGAGGCAACATTAACTACATTCGCCATGCAATCGATTATCAGCAATTTAATTTTTAATAACCAAATCAGTATTTTGTAACTATACTATGGTAAAGTAAGGTAAAGTAAATTTAGCACAGATTAACACATGTCCTAGGTTATTAATGAACCCTGAAGAATTTAAAGTCTTTTACATCCCACGAGGCCATAAACTACAACTGTAGTAAGATTTAACGAGACTGATAAATGTCAATAAAATATCCCAAATTAAACAAACAAATCAGCAGGCAGGCTTTGTAAGATTAAGTATAATAAGGAAAGTAAATTAGGTAATGGGAATAAAAAACGATTTAATACACGCAGGAATAATTTCAGTTTGGAAGGACTTCAACTACAACTGGAGCATAGAATCAAAATAACGAAACATTCTTAGAATGTTATTAAATCATCAAAGAAAAACTGTGTTCACTTCCATTAAGGGCAGTGTGTTCAAGAGTTTCACAGCTGAGATATCATGATAGCATATGTGCATTTTTTAAGCCTTCATTTAGAATAAGTTTTCATAAAAGTAATGTATAGTCAAAATATTCACTCGACATGGTTTATTATTTCTACTTGATCGTGAATAGTGGAAGACAATCAAATGAAATATTGTTATTCAACACGTGGATTTTACCCTCCAAAAGAGATAAGTAGAGGGGTGAAAAAGGAAAGGCAGATGCAATTAAAGAGAAACAGCAGAAGTTGGAATGAAATTTTGAAAGTTTCATCTTGACTCTACCCTTCGTGCTTGGTTTCACCTGCTTTCACATTATTGATTCTACTGATGCAGCTCTTAGAGTCAGGAAACGCAAACCTTCACAACGAGCTTGTCCACTTAGAGAATTTTGGGTTGTGAGTTAGTTCTAAATTGCTTCTCTGACATGTTCACATCAACGACAAATATTTGCATGTCATATAGACAACTGCGTCTATTTCAGATAGAGTGTGGATTTTCGGAAGCTGTCAATCTCAGGCAGGACCTTATAGCCTCAATGAACTCTCAATTATGTCCTCCATCCCTTCTGTTTGAGTTTTAATATCTACACGAACTCTGACAGATTCGAAAGTTTCTGCTTAACGAATCCTGATCGGGAACACTGGAATATTGTAAGCAGAATCACTAAATACAATTAACCTTGCCTTGAGGTCATCAACATCTTATAGAGAAGTGATATGAATATGTGTAATCAATATTTTTGTCAAGAGCCATGAAATGAGAAGCAAATGGAGAAGCCCATCAGGTGTTGATGATTAAGCTTGCAACAATTTGCCTTACAGAGGTTAAAATGAATAAAAGCCAGCTTTAAACCGATTCACCCTTGTTATGTTACCTTAATACCAAATGCAAATATTAACATTCCAAAAGGGTTTTATGAACTTACTCTAAAAGGAACCAAGAACCCAGGAAACTTGTTTGTGAATCTTTAAAATCTATATCAGTTTTGCTTTTGTATTTATCTTGACTGTGGAAACTTAATTCTCAAATGGTTTTCACTTCAAACTGCATCAAACTATAAGTGACAGAAGGGGGATGTTAATTCAAGTATATAAACATAAACATGTTTTAAAATGCGTTAAAATGCGCAAATACCTTGAATGTAATATGTCTCCAATTTTCGGCAGTATCAACTGACATCGTTGATAAATATATGATGTACAAGAGAAGATAACAGGAAGCATCTTAACATGTCAACAACATGATATCTGAATCACCAGGGCATTTCTCATCATTACAGCCGTATAACAATCAATCTGTCAAATTCTTGCTCTTGAATGGATCTCTCTGACAGGAGACGATGGTTGCTCATCAAGTCAACGAGCCGGAAGGACATTTGTGGGTCAATGGATTGTGGCAGCTTCATGAGGAAGATTGATGAAGATTGTTTTGACGTTTTGAAGCACTCTTTTTCCATGCCGAATATCTATATTTAAACCGTTTTTAGCTTCAGAAACACAGGATGACATGATGGTTATTGAAACATATATTTCTAATGTTTACCAAATTTTGTCTTGTAAAAAAATCTTAGAAGCTAAGGTTCTTTGAACATCAAAAAGTGAGATTAACGAAAGTGTTTATCATTCAAATTTTGGTAATAAAGATAGATCGACTTTAGTTCCTCTAAAATTGAAGAAAAATTTATGCATGATACAGTTGACGATACATTATTCAGTAAACAAATATGAAAGTTACTGTAAAGTATGCATATCAACAAATATTTATGATACGGTCTCCCCTGGCTCAACTGCTCAGGGATTATAGCCAGTGTTCTAACTTTTGTTCCCGTTGAGCATGAATTGTTATCGGTTTATTCTATCACGAATGATAACCTAAACTCTTGAAACAAAAAATCTTATGAACCTGTAGCCGATTTCATGGTTTATTAAAAATTAAGATTTTCAGCTATTTAAGAAAACCAATTGTTTTTCAAGTTTCCAAGGTATTAATCATGGTAAATTTCGCTTTACTATTGACAGTCAGTGCGGAAGTCTCGAGACCTTAGTATTGAGTTCAAGCTAGTAGCTTCACGCTCCTTGCATAATGACATTTCTTTGGCTTGAAAAATAACAGCTAAACATAGACACGAATATCAAGCCGCCAGCCGTACGAGGGATTTAGCCCGAAAGAGATCAGGATATTAGGAAGGAGCGAGAGTGGATTTATATACGCTTATTTAGCAGGTTGCCCCTTAAGAGGTGCCATACCCCTTTGCGTGTATGCTTAAAGGCAATGTAAGAAGACAATGTAACGTAATAAACGTGGAGGTAAACATATTCTTGTGACACTTTAAGGATAAAGTTATTTACATAGGCAGCCTCAGGGAACCACTTGGTTCATCTTACCATTATACCTACTGAATGGTTTGTATGTTGGTTTATTGTTCCTTCGTAAATATCAGAATCTGTTTGTGCCAAAGACCAAAGTAAAGGTTATCAAAATACCAAAGAAATTCTACATGGCCAAGGAAATGCACACAGTCCTTCATTGAGGCTATTTTATTTATTCACAAAAATAACAGCATTCTACCTAAATACTGTGTGCAATACTGATTTTCACTATGTATGTACTGATAATGGACCATCATGCCGCATTAATCTATTCCAGATCTTGCAATTGATGACATCCTTTCCTCTACATTGTCTATTTGCTTTATTTATACAGCTGCCTCTCTCCCTCACCTTATGTGTTTCATTGTTTGTTAGTTCGAGACATTTATTCTATCAACTAAATATTGATCATCTGTTGAGAATTAGATTATGTAAGTACATAACCGTCAATCAAGTAAGCAAAAACAGGGACAACACAATACTGTGAATAATTCTTCATGTTTAATATAATCTTTATACACAAATAGGATTTTTTAAGCTCGAGCTAAAATCGATACTAAAAAAAGAATTATTTAATTTGTAACGAAAAGTTAGGATCACAACCAAAAAATGAAGTACATTTCTTTCTAGATTAGAAATTCTCCTATTTCTTAGAATAAACTAAGTGTTTTTGTGCATTTAACTCCAGTAACATTTTATTACTAATAATATGTTATCCTGTTGATCTTTTCACCAAATGAAATAAAGCAAATAGTCATCCAAACAGACCTTTTGGCAGATGGTCTATATGCAAAGACAGGATCATGAAGAGTACTGATAAAGGGAGGTAAGTCAACCCTGACTGACCGACCCCCTGGAGACTTGATATCTAAAACCACACCCTGTGGAGCCAATCCGTTTTACACTCGGTTGTGTTCCTGTCAGATCAAGTGTTTCAAATTGGTAGCATGTTGTAATAGCCGGCCTCACGCTTTTCTTGTCACTTCTTTTCCAATTGTCCTTATTTAAACCTCATAAACCAATGATGAGACGATTTTATGCTTTACCATAAAGGAAATGGCCTGACATGTCTCCAATTTCGCCTTGAAAAAATATAGGTGAGTTGGTTAGCTGCTTGTCAATGGGTTTTTTAGTGTAAGGGTTTGAATCCCGCAAAGGACTCGACTCGAAATAATGACAATTTTACTTTTGTTTAATCTACATATATCTTTAAAACATTATACGATATCTTTAAAGGCATCTTGGATATAGGTTCGCAGCTATACATAGTGGAGTAATCACATAGTGTCACTTAATAATCGCATTTATAAGTATCTGTTGTAAAAATATATTTGATCAGGATACATTGTTTCAAAGCATCCTCAGGCTTAAGAAATTGACGAGAGAATCATTCCCGAGACATAAATATATTTGCTCCCTTGTACTTAAAGACTGTCTCTAAACATAAATCAAACCTGTCTACCTTCAGGGTTGTTTTGAAACAGGAATACTGAGTAGGAAAACAGATAATACATTTTGGGAATGGCCTTGGTAGTGTACATTACATGCTTGGTTCTAGGTATTTTAGAAACAGTTTTTTTACTTTTGTTTCATTTCAATTATGCGATAAATACTTTATGTATTGATTAAGTTTATTTAGATTTATTAGATAGCTTACTATTAATTTAGTATGAGAAAAATGTACTGCACCTATAAATAAACTTACTTATTGGAAAAAATGGAATTTGTTGTCATTTTAAAAAAAATATCTGCCATCTATATTATGTATACAGTTTTAATATAGTTTTGAAAAAGTGAATAAAACGAGAGGGCGCTTATTACGTTGAAATTATTGGTTACAATTGTAAAATACGTAGATTCAAAGCTATTCAATATCCACGCCTAAGTTCAAAACCGAATGCATAACCGGTGGATTAAAATGATTAGATTTACAAGTGTAAAATAACAATGAATCTTGAAAATTCAATTAAAAAGAAATATCATTGGATTTCATGACATGACCACTTATTATAACAATTTTGAGCTTTTTCTGATTTCTACTGGATGTACACTTGTCTACTTTTAATTTCCCCTCGGTGTACATATACATGGATAACAATAAACATGTCGAGCAGTGGGCCACAGAAATATGTTATCCAACAATATTCATCATTTCCATTTAACAAATACACCAACAAACTTCGTTAACACCCAGAGCAATAATCAAAACACTACATCATTTTCAAAATTACGCCAACAATATCATGGCAAAAGAAGACACTGCATAAATAATTGTCAAACTTTTAAATTACATTTGAGTTCCTCATACCTTTTTCGTTTATTTACGATATGTGCAGTTGAACAGAAGACAATACATGTGTAAAAGTTGAGTCAGGTATAACTACCTATTGGAATCTAGTGCACATGATTTTCTTATGCATTTTAACTGATTTTTTATCAATCGACAAAAGTATTTAAATCAACCAATCAAATCCTAAAATACACTAAAGTAATGTCAGTTTTGTAATATACAATATTAGCCAATACTTTCATCATAGTTATGATCCAAATGGAAGAAAGCATACAGTTGTTGATTTAAGACATAAACAGATTTAAGACAAATTATATGAAACATTGAAAAATTTAGTTCTGCATTTTATCAGTTTATTACACATGAATTACACATCAGATGTACCTCTATGATTTGCCGCTACAATGTGCTGAAAATACACTTACACAGTACGATGTGTACCTCACATTGTACAAGTTGCACATGTATACACATGGTCAATACAATACACTTGTAAAGTTGCAAAGTGTCTGTTCTTTTTTTCTGACCTTACGTATTCAGTGAAGAATTATCATCACAGGGCATCTAGAACAATAATTTCTTGATAACTTCTTAATTGTGAAAATCCTTTTTCGGAGTATATACTTTTTTCAGGTGGGATGTTAAAAATAACAAACATGGAAAACACATATACCATAGTAAAGACAACATCAGTATAAAATTTGGCTTAAAGTCAATGATTTACAGTGCATAGTTGCAACAAATTATGTTCACCTACGTCTACACATGAGGCACTACCGTCACTATTCCTGGTGGTGTGGATTAAAGTTAGTCAACCAGGATGAACAAATCACAAACCCTCTTCATTATGTAAGGATATATTGCGGGGTTCAGATTGAGTTCTCTCGTAATTATTGGAATTACACAAACAGCTCCTGCAATGTAACATCAATAAATTGAATTCGCTGATGCAAAAACATTCCAATAGCCATGCTTCAAGGTCTGGACAGTTTGAATTATGAAGAATTGACTAATGGTGTTTCATTTGAGAGGCACCATTAACTCCATCCCCCATGCATCTGACTTTCTACAATTTTGTTTTGATTTAACAACCGCATGAACATTTTGAAAGACTAAGTGTACTAAAATAAAGTTATGTAAGTGAAATGAGGTGAATACAAAAATGGATTTATTCAGGAAAGGGTAATTAAACTCTTCGAAAATTCTATCCTGCTCCACAAGGCAAGAATCTACAACTGGAGGCGGTTAAGCAATAAACTAAATTCATAATGTCAGTAACATATAAGTAAAGAACAATAATATTCACTCACATGAAAAGCAGTGTATCTAACATTGAGGAGGTTACATGAATTATGCTGTGAGTTAGTTCTATATTGCTTCTCTGACATGTTCCATCAACAACAAATATCTGCATGCCATGTCGACAACTGCTTCTCTTTCAGATAATGTGTGGATTTTCGGATGCTGTCAATCTCAGGAAGGGCTTTACCGCCTCACTGACTTCCCAGTCATCCCTTCTGTTTGACTATTGATTTCTACACGAATATTCTGACAGATTGGGAAGTTTCTGCTTAACGAATCCTGATCAGGAACATTGTAATATTGTAGCAGAATCACAAAATACAATTAACCTTGCCTTGAGGTCTAGTTACATCACCTAGGGAGGTGAAATGAATATTAGTAATCGATATTTTAGTCAAAAGCCATGAAATTGACAGGAAATTGAGAATCCCATCAGGTGATAATCATTAAGCTGGCAACAGCATGCTTAAAAGAAGTTAAAATGAATAAATGCTTACTTTATGTTACGGAAACAACATTCAAAATATTAATTTTCTAAATACATCTTTATTTGTTTACTGTTCAATGAAGTAAACACCCACAAACATGGTTTGTGAATATTAAAATCCATTTATTTTTTTCCAATTTAACAGCGCTCAAGTATTATTTTATGATATTAATACTTACAGATGATAGACTGCTGACAGTTCTACGAATTCAATGAATACATGCACAGTACTTGAAGAGAAACGTTCATCTAAGTATGCTTATCGTTAATATGTTTTATAATTTCAAATACATAATCTTAAACATATTAAATGTGAATAAATCACTATTTGATCCGCAAATCATATTGATAGAATTATAGGCAGTGTGAACTGACATCGTTGATAAAATATTTGATGTACTGTACAAGAGAAGATAACAGGAAGCATCTTTACACGTCAACAACAAGATATCAGAATGACCGGAGCATTTCTCATCATTACAGTCCCATAACAATCAATCTGTCAAAAGCTTGCTCTTAAATGTATCTCTCCGACAGGAAACAATGGTTGCTCATAAGTCACTGAGCCGGAAGGATATTTGTGGGTCGATTAATTGGGGCATTTTTGTGAAGAAGAATATCAAAATTGCTGTGACATTCTGAAACATATTTTTTCTCTGGCAAATAACATTAACCATATTAAGCATTTATATGAGTAACTGTAATATTGGTGTTAATAGGTGACACTATTGTTTATGGAATTCTGTATAATCATTGATGATATTAACTAAATATTGTCTTGTAAGATACTAAGTTCCTCTGCACCAATGCAACTAAAATTCGTAAGGCGATATTATTTTTATTTAAATGACAATCCAAAAGGTATTTTACTTAAATGAGGGCGCACTCTTTGAAATAAGAGCTCGCAACAATTTGTCACTTCGAGTTGCGGTGAGACCCTCAAGCGAGCCATTTATAAATAGCCTGACAGTGTAACAAAATTCAGTGTAGCACTATTCTGTTACATGCAGAGAAATTTAACATGATAGTTGGCTTTGAACATTCAACTCTCTTTATGAATATTAATTAAATAATTTCTAATCTAGCAAAAGGTCCTTCATCATAGCATATAAGTAGGTGTTTTTAATATAATAATGACTGACAGGAAGTAAGGATACTAGAAAAATAGATAGAGTAAATCAGGAATATCCGTCGCAATAGTGGGTGCAAAATATTGCCTTTCTCATAAGTTTGGTTTGTGTTGATCCTGATTTTTGTATTTTTTCACTCCATCATGAAAGATAACCTCAAACTGAAATTGACATGACAACATCCTCAAGATTTTGGCAATTTTGAAATAAAGATTATTGTTTAGGGTGGGTATTTCAACCTAATTCATGGTAGATGGTATTTTAGCTCTTAGTAAAGACACATAAAAATCATGAAAAACATACTCTTTGTCACTTTAAGCAGCTGCATGAGCACTCTAAGCAACCATTTGGTTCACCTTACCATTACAACTACTTGAGATGAATTCGAGCCGAATGGTTTGTGTGTTGGTTTATTGTTCTTGTGTAAATATCAAACTGTGTTTGCGTCAGAGACTAAAGTAAAGGTTGTCATAACACCATGGAAATTCTACAAAGGCCAAGAAAATCTACATAAACTCTCATCGAGGTTAAGTTCTTTGTCACAGAAATCATAACAAAATCCTTATTTACTACGTACTGTAACGCCAGCAAGTAATTTTCTGTGTAGGAAGACCACCTTGCGGCATTAAACTACCCTACATATAGCAAAAGGAAAATAATCTTACCTTGATGCTGTCTATTGGCTTTATTGTTACAGCTGCCCTCTCTAATCCTTTCATTGCACTAAATGGGCCATTTGATTAGCTGCTGATATGGTCTGTGGTGGTAGTGTTGTCATACTCTGAGGTTGTGGGTTCGAATTCCGCAAGGATCTCGACGTGAAAAAAATAGGACTTTCTACTTTTGCAGCTATTGGGATCGCAAAAAAATGTTTTTGGTCCTTTTGACCACCAGCCCTGCTGAATCAGCAACTGTAACACGTTATAAACTTCATGTCCATGCCGATATAAGAGTTCTGTGCTTTGGCATAGCCTTTTGTTTAGATGAAATATGAGAGGTGCTCCTTATACCATTGTGTTCTGACTATTGATGTTTTGTACGTTCTGTACGTTCTGTAATACCAGTCATGCCCCAATACATAGCTTCACTATATAAGCTCTATTAAAACCAATTCCTCCTGATTTCACACTGTTCATGTCTAGTATTATTGTCTAGATCAATTTTATGATCATTATTTCGTCTTTATTGTGAAATTCACGACTTTTCGGGCTATGTACTTTCTCCTCCTCAGGTAGAATGTGTGGAATAACAAATGGCATACATATATATCATAGCGAAGAAAACACCGTTATTAAATTGATTCCAATGAGGCTAAAAGTCAGTATTTGATTTACAACTCATAGTCTCAAAGAAATTATGTTTAGCTACACATACATATGACACACTACCATCATTATTCCTGGTGGTGTTGATTAAAAGTTAGTCAACCAAAATAAACAAATCACAACCCATCTTCATTATGTAAGGTAATATTGCGGGGGTTCACATCAAGTTCTCTCATAATTATTGGAATTACTCAAACAACTCCTGCAATGAGAACATCAATAAATTGAATTCGCTGATTCAAAAACATTCCAATGTCTATGTTCCAGTTTGAATTATGAAGAATTGACTTATGGTGTCTCATCTTATCGGCAACGTTAACCCCATTCCCTAAGGTATCTGATTGTCTGTAATTGTCCCCCGCCGCAACGCGGAACGGGGGACTACGTACGTGCGTTCGTCCGGATTCTTATTAACGCGATAACTCATGAAGCATAGCACCTAGAGTGTTCATATTTGGTGACAGCTTTCAGTGGAGGGAGACTCAGACACCAGTCGACTTTGGTGACCTTGACGTCATTTTCAAGGTCACCACGATACGTTAGCGCGATATCTCGTAAAGCTTAGCCCCTCAATATCTCATAACGGCGGGGGACATTGCCATGTTACTGGCAAAAACGTTTTTCTTTTTTGTTTTAACAAGCAAATCAGAATTTTTTTAAGACCAAGTTTGTAAACATAAGTTAAAAAAAGGAAATAAAAAACGAGTAACTTAGGGCAAGGATAATGTAAGACTTAAGCTCTGAAAGAACCCAGAAGAAACTAAAGTTACCTAACCTTAAAAAGCTGGGAAATTAAAACTAGTAGTGGAGATTCGAAGAAACATAACGTTTAAAATGTGAGTACAATCTAAAAAATATATAACCATATTCCCTTTCATCCAAATTAAAGCAGTGTAAACGATAAAAGTTTCAGACCTGAGATATCATGATTGCATACATCTTCTAAGCCTTTCTTAAATTCTATATTACATTTTTATAGAATTAAAGTATAGTGTTAAGTAATCACTCATGTTTTTTTATTTGTAAACACATATGATAACGGGATATGAAAGAAAAAAAAAGATAAATAAGATAGAAATACATGCTACATTTATCAGTAAATGAGTGAGTAGGGTTTAACGTGCTGTCAGCAATATTCAACAAAAAATATTTGCTTGTCAAGTCCACAACTGCTTCTCTTTCAGATAGTGTGTGGATTTTCGGATGCTGTCAAACTCAGGAAGGGTTTTCCTGCCTCATTGACTACTCAATCAAGTTCCCCCTCCGCTCTGTTTGACTATTGATTTCTACACGCAGTCTTACAGATCAGAAAGTTTCTGCTTAACAAATCCTGATCGTGACCACATCACTCTAGTTAGCGGAATCACAAAATAAAATTAACCTTGCCTTGAGGTCAACTGGCATCACCTAGGGAGTCGAAATGAATATTAGTAATCGATATTTTCGTCAAAAGCCATGAAATGACAAGGGAATTGAGAAACCCATCATGTGATTATGATAAAGCTGGCAACAGTTCCTTTCTGAATACGTTTTCACAAGACTCAAATAACTCGAAAAATATATTTTTTAAGAATATCTAAATTTATGTCGTTTTTGCTTTTCTCTATATCTGAAAACCAAGTAATTCTGAAATTGTGAATTTGTGAAAGAATGCTTTGCTCATCAAGTCACCAAAATTTGGCGATAATTGCGGGTCATTTGCGAGTCTGTCGATTGTGACATCTTCGAAGAATACTGACATAGATTGCTGTGGGGTTCTGCAGTATTTCTTTTCAATTGCTAGATATCTATATTCAACCGTTTTGAGCTTTAGAAACACATGATGACACTTTAGTTTATTGACACACATATTTAGTTATTGATAATGTTACGACTCTAAAGTTCCTTTGTACAAACTGAAAAGAAGGTGAGCTTATTTCAGTTTAAATGAAAAAAAGTAATCTACTCACCTGTGATGCGCCCTCTATGAAATGAGAGTGTTGGCAGCACTTTGTTACTTTGAAATATAGTGATATTTGCGAGCATCTAGCTAGCCATGTATATTAGACTTTCAGTTAGAATGCAAATACAATTGTATGGTAAAGCTTACAAACAAAATATCAGTATCTCAGAAGAGCAGTGGATCTTTAATTTCCAAGTGAAATGCACACATCATGGACATAGCTTAATTTGTTTTGCCTATTATTACCATGCTCCGCATATCTCTTTTTAATCTATATTTGAATTTTGGTCATATATATATATGATATGGCCTCTCCTATATTTGTGTAAGACTGAAGGGATAACATCGAATACTGGGGCAACTATTTGGTTCTTCTTACCAATATACCCACTTGAGATAACGTTGGTTTGGTATGAATGATTTGTATGTTGGTTTATTGTTTCTAATGTAAATATCAAAAAGTAAAGGTTGTCAAAATACCATGGAAATCCTACATCATCCAAGAAAATATCCACAAAACTTTTATTGAGGTTAAATAACATTCATTCTGATAACTATGTGCAAAACTGTTCTGCTTTAAAGAATTTGCCGTTAAATCAGCAAATAAGAAGACCACCGTGCGACTTTCTACTCCTCCAGATCTAATATTAGCTAACAGAACATCCTTTTCTCCATATGGCAAAAGAGCTTTATTTATCCAGCTGCCTCTATCTCACTCTACGTGTTTCATTGTTTGTTTGCTAGAGGCATTCAATTTTAGTAACTAAATAATGATAATCTGCTTAGGAATGTTTTTGAGCATTTTGGTGCTGTAACTCAGGAAGAAATGTGCAAAACTAATATTTGTAGTACTTTTAGAGACGTGTTGACTTTTTTCAAATCTCTGATGACTATATTTTCTTATGATATTGGGAAATAAACGTAAGAACAATATGGGTATAAATGTCGGATGAGAGTATTTGTCGCAGTAGTTATAACTCTGTGTATTGAAATTTGCATTAAAATCATATGAATATTGAATTGATACATTACAAAAGCCGAGGCAATATTTCTATATGTAACTCAACTCATACAAAAGTGAAAGAGTCATTAAATTTTGATGTTAGAGATTGTGGTTAGGACATTCTTCTCTATTTAAAACTGTCCTTTCTGGTAGTATCGATTTGTTTTACTGAAAACCCGGCAACATACTCATCTTAGATAGACAAAACAAAAGATAAATATGTTGGTTCTGTACACGTTATTTACATACAAGTTATGTTTCTGCCATAGTTATGGCAGTGGTGGGATTTTCATTGAAATTTATAATTTCTTAAATGTTTTTAATTCTATTAGGAGAAATGATGTTTTGACATATCAAAGTCAAGAAAGGTCTCTAAAATGAATTTGCATTTAAATTCTATGAATCGTTTATGTACTGTAAATCATTTAAATTACATTGAAAGTACACAAATTCAGGTTAGTTATAAGATACATTACATAAGATTAGCTATTCAACAACTTGCATTATTTTGGTAGGGTGAAGTAAACATATAGCAAGGACAAATCACGACTTTAATATCAGTACGACAAATGAGGTGTGATTCATTAAAATAACAGCAATTTCATAAAAAAGATACATCAGGCTCATATAACTTGTCTCAAAGGACAAAGATAAGCTATCTTTACTTACAGAAATTACTTATGAAACGAATGTTTAAAAGATATAAGTGGATAATTGAAAGCTGGAATTTCAGGATCGGGAGAATCAAGTTATTTCAAAGTACTCAGTCAAATTTCAAAAAGGACAAACATAAATACATAAAACTTACCTGATACATCAGCTTTCGTTTTTACTGCATTTATTCCTTCAATAATGTAAATGCAATGAATAATCAAACCCTAAGCAAACATTGTATTAGACAAACTGTTATGTTACTGACTTTCTGACTTTCTATTATTGACATGGTGATCTGCATAATATCGTTGCGAAAATCAAATGTCAATATCGACAGCATAGACGCATTATAAAAAAAGTTTAAACTAGTAGACATACACAACTCTTAAGGATAATAAAATCAAGACAGGATAAAAACCACAAACAATACCTTTTCTTTCAGTTTTATGTGTGTATCTGACAATGAAATATGCCTATTAAAACAGTTTAGGTCATATCTCAACTCTAATATTGATATAGAAAGCTTGCCTCGCTATAAGAACCTGCATGTGTTTCGTTGTCTGACCTTGACAGTGAGCCTATCAGTTGGCACACTTGTTGTTTAGGTCATGTTTTGGGTTTTGAGCATTGAGCATCAATGCCTCAGTTGTGGGTTTTATTTTTGTATATAGTTTTGTCTTTTATTTCCCTGATATTTCCTAAGGCAGGGGCAACCCCTGAATGTTCACCATATACCCTTTCTTTACTTTCTTCTTTCTTATTACTATATTTAGTAATTGTTAAAAAAGTTTGTTCCCATTGTTTGATTTTTGAGCTGCCTGTTATTTCAGAAAATGCCTTTCAACTTTTAGCTAAGGTGAAATATAGGTTTAATCTCATCATTATAAAAAAATGAAATTTCAAATCACATATTACTACAGATTACTTAAGCAATTTAAAGTTCCTTATATTGTTCACTCTCTTTTTGTATGAATTCTACCTTTAAAAAGAAAACAATTCAAGTTCAGTTTTACCAAATTTCAATTAAGTGTATCAAATCCATACTTCCTTTATCCAAAAACAAAAATGCCTTATAATACCAAATTCTTGAAATCAATACTTAAACACTTTTCTATATCGGCCTAAAATGACTTCTTGTAATATCAAAAAGATCAATATCATTTCAGCTAATTGCAGAGGACTTGGGGATAAAAACAAAAGAAGTAGGTAATGAATATCTATAGAAAAAAAGCTTTCTCAATTATCTGTTTACAAGATATCCACTTAGCTAAGGAGGAAGTTAATATCATGAGAAATGAGTGGGGTCTACATTCTATTATTGCTCCATTCAAATCTAATTCTAGGGGGGTTGCAATTCTCTTTAACAACAATGTTGACCTTACAATACACAGAACAATTGAAGATGATGATGGGAATTTTATTATTGCTGACATTACGGTTGAAGAGAAAAGATTTACATTAACAAATCTATATGGACCTAACAAAGATGACCCCAATTTCTATATCAAGCTATTTGAAAATATACTTTCATTTGACAATCAATCGTTAGTAATTGTAGGAGATTGGAACATTATTTTAGACCCCTCAATCGATTTAGAAAATTATAAACATTTGAATAATCCTAAATCAAGAGAAGTTGTCTTACAAAAGATAGAAAATTATGACCTGATTGATGTTTGGAGGGAGTTAAACAAATTAACCAAAAAATATACATGGTGGAAGAAAAACCCAAGGAAACAAGCTAGACTTGATCTTTTCCTTATTTCGCAAGATATTTTTGACATTACTCTGGACTCTGATATTTTGCTAGGTTATAAAACTGATCATTCTGCCATATCCCTAACACTCTCAAACACTATAAACCAAACTAGGGGTAAAGGATATTGGAAATTCAATACCTCACTACTACTTCATCCTGAATACCCTGAATTAGTTAGGACAATTTTGAAAGAAACAATTGAAGAATATTCTGATAGTGCAGTACCAGAAAATATAGATATTGGAGTAAACCAGGATAAGGTGAAATTAACAATAAGTGATAGCCTATTTTTAGAAACTTTTCTTATGAAAGTCAGAGTCAAAACAATTTCTTTTTCATCTTTCCTTAAAAAAGATAAAAATGAAAAGACAACAGAATTGGAAAACAGAATTAAAGAATGTGAAGACAATATAAGACAAAATTTTCAAAATAACAAAAACATAGATGAAGCTTTGCTGTCTGAACTTTCAAAATATAAGATGGAATTAGAAAAGATAAAGGAAGAGGAACTAAAATGTATTCAGATTAGAAATAGAATTTTATGGTATGAAGAAGGTGAAAAGCCTACAAAGTACTTCTGTAATCTAGAAAGAACTTTTGTCAACAAATCAATAAACAAAATTGTTACAGAAAAAAATGAGGAGATTACAGATCCAACTTCTATTTTAATACAACTTAGCACCTCTTACGAGAAACTTTATTCACCAAATGAGGATCTTGAAGATATTATGAATTTGGAAAATGTTAGGACTCCAACATTAGATGACAAATTAAAGGAGGAACTTGAGAAAGATATCAATACGGAAGAAATAACCTTTGCAGTGAAAAATATGAAAAATAACAAAAGTCCAGGAATCGATGGATTCCCTATTGACTTTTTCAAATTTTTCTGGAGAGACCTTAAAGAATGGATTTTCAAATTTGTTAAGGAGGTTTCGGCTAAGAATGAGTTGTCTTTGACAATGAAGAGAGGGGTTATAACATGCATACCTAAAGCAAATAAAGACAGAACTCTGCTAAAAAATTGGAGACCAATCACTCTTCTGAATGCTTTGTATAAAATTATTAGCTCCTGCATAACAAATCGCTTTAAAAAGACTTTGGACATACTAATACATGGAAATCAAACCGGTTTTATCCCAGGCAGAACTATAAGTGAAAATACAAGATTCTTATATGACATCATGTTCGAAGCTAAGTCTAGAGATATTAAAGGCTTATTAGTTCTTATTGACTTTGAAAAGGCCTTCGACACAGTTTCTAAGGATTTTATCAATTCTGTCCTCCATAAGTTCGGATTTGGGCCACAAATGATACGCTGGGTCAATGTACTAACCTATCACACAACTTCATGTGTGACACAAAATGGTCATTTATCTGATTTTGTTAAAAACAAAAGGGGTTGTAGACAGGGGGACCTCCTTTCACCATATTTATTTCTCTTTGTAGCTGAAATTTTGGGATGTATGATTAGAAATAATGATAAAATAAGAGGCATTGTTATTGATGATAAAGAATACAAGTTAGGCCAATATGCTGATGATACACAACTTTTCCTTGATGGCACAACTGAGAGTCTATATGCAGCTATTGAAACAATAAACACATTTTATAAGATGTCAGGTTTAAAAATACATATTGAAAAGACTAAAACAATCTGGATTGGCTCAATGGCAGGGAGTAAGCAAACATTATGTACAAATTTGAAAATTGAGTGGTTTAATGGGGAATTTGAAGTGCTAGGAATCAAATTCACACAAAATCTTACTGATTTGTGGGTTATCAATACCAGAAAAAGACTGGAAGAAATAAATAGAATGTTGGCAGTGTGGAGAAAGAGAAATTTAACATTGATAGGAAAAATAACGGTCATTAAAACACTAGCCCTTTCTAAACTAGTACATATTTTCAGCTCATTGCCCAATCCCCCAAATGACTTTATTAAATCCCTTGAACAGATATTCTTTACTTTTATCTGGAATGATAAAAGAGATAAAATAAAGAGGAGCACAATGAAAAGATTAAAGACTGAAGGAGGATTGGGTATGGTTGATGTAAAAACATTTATCGAAGCTCTAAAATTATCAACTCTGAAACGTTATTATAAGAAAGCACCTATTATTAATCCAAGTAATATACCTTTCAATGATATTTTTGATTATGGTGCAAACATTGCCGAACTTTTCAACATTGAAAACCCTTTTTGGAAAGATGTTTTTATAGCATGGAATAACTATTGTAAAAAACTTTATGTTGAAGGGGACAACATTGATTATTTGCTATCAGAGCCATTATGGCTTAATCATAATTTCAAGGACCCTAACCATATTATCAGACACTGGGCTGATAAGGGCTTACTGACTATTAAAGACATTTGTGATGAACATGGATTCATGCCCTTTGATGAGATTAAGACAAAATATGAGATAAGAGGGACAATACTGGATTATAGTCATCTTCTTCACATCATACCAAATTATTGGAAATGTGTTATTAAACAGACACGGATCCTTACTTTTTATAACTTGAATATCAATATTTACCAAAAGAATTTTCTTAGGCCTACAAAAGGGTCAAGATTGTATTATGAGAAGCTGATTTCAAAACAAGATAAACTTGAGATTTGTCATAAATGGGAAAAAATATTTGAGGATGTTGAGTTTGACTGGCACAACACTTTTAATTTCTATAGACATGGCTTAAAAGATGTTAAACTTCTTTATTTTCAATACAGATTTTTGCAAAGAGTGATATATACTAAAAAGGAACTATTGAAAATGAAACTCATTGACAAGGATTTATGTTCTTTCTGCAATAATGCTTCTGAGAGTATTTGTCATGTGTACTGGGAATGAACTGGAACTTTGGATTAATAACTATTTTCCGCAAAAGATAAATTTCTCGAAATATTTGATCTGGTTTGTTACATTACACAAAAATGTGTTAATGAATCAAATCATCATTTCTGCCAAAAAATATATCAATTTATGTAATATAAAGAACTTGATTTCCAAAAATCAATGATTACAAAAAACAATTGAAACAGATATTTCTAGTAGAAAAATTCATTTCCAAAAGAAATAATGAAACTGAAAAATTCAATAATAAATGGTTTCCACTCATCCCATTATTCAATAGCTAATTACATTTGTATACTGAAAGGAATCTTTCCATAACTCCTTCTATTGTTGTACCTATATGTTTTATATTGTACATTATAACCTAAGGGAACAAATAAAAAAAACCCAAAAAAAACCCCCACAAACAGTTCCCTTGAGAAAACTAACTCCCCTTCGTAACACGAAGAGAACCGTTCACGGGGTGTAAGTTAACCCTGACCGAACTGATGAATTCTAACCAAGAGGAATAGTCACTATAACCAAACACCTTTGTCACCAAATTGTATTACAAAAACGTGTAGGCATAACTGATGCACCTATAACGCTGCAATTTTCATATATACTGTTCTTATTATTTCTTATGATTTGATGTAATCTAATCGAGAATATCAGTTAATGCTTGACCTCTGCCTTTGAAACCATCATCACAAGAGGTTAATCATTCAAAGGTTTCCACCACAATCAAGCGAGCAAAGAATTACCCGCATCTGTCAATTAATCCTTACATGAAATATTCAGGAATTCTCCAGTACAGAACTGGCAAATGTCATGTTTGTGCGGACCATCAATTAAGTTCGCTAATTAACAACTGACTGAGGACATGCTATCAGCCCTGCCCGTGTCTTGATTATTGATGAAGACTATCAGCAGAAAATGTGAATTTTCATCTTATATCATAGGCCATGAAGAGGATATCCAAACATATATACTCAAACGATGCGCAAGTAGAATAAGAAGCTGAGAAAACTCAAAGAACGATCGTTTATTGACGGATATTCACCCGAACTGAACTATACTTAATAATAAACATGTTTTTCATAATGGTATTCATGTAATCTAGTGAATTATTTCCCTTGCCACTGTTAACGCTTTACAAGTTGCAACAATATGAAATTAGCCAGGTAATAACATCGATTCTAAGATCGAAAAAAAGTACTTTATCAGACAATAAAGGTATAGTTTTTTCATGACGTAACAATTGAATGACGTTATATCCGCTCTTCCCCGCTGCCCCCTCGTGATCAAGCGTCCATGGTAACCTTTCATCTCGGTTCTTTCGATCAACAGGGCTTATCCCTATCAATGTCTATCGTATTGGCGATTTGCCGATAATGTTTCTTTTAATGGAGACTAGTTTCGAATCATCAAATGCTTGTCGACTGTCGAGTGACCGCGTTGTTTCACGTCAGGTCACGGCGCCCCGTTGGTTCACGTCAACCGTCTCTACCAGGTTCAATGTGATAACGTCAACCTAATAATTAAGTAATTTTGGATGCACAGCCCCAACAGTCTGCTTATATAAGAGATTAAAACATCACCTTCAACGTTTATACCAGCAGCTAAAAAAAATAGATGTCCGGATTCAGTCCGCCATCACGCTTCCAAAACAAACAATACCCATAATTCTTTGTGGAATGATAACCACGTGATAAGCCTTATATGGACAATGTGCCCCGCACTGCATAATTGCACGACATGAGTTTGTAAAAGTAAAGGGTTTTTTTTTAAACAAGAGGTGTTAATTTGTTTGTTTAAGTTTTTAAAGAAAAAAATAAGAAGAAAATATAATTCAAAATTGAATAAATGAAAAAGTTAGGGTGCAAAACTTCAGTAATCAAAGCTTTAACAAACTAAATGTCGTTTTAAACTAGGGGTTGAGTTCCATACTTGGAATAGCCAACAGTTAACCCTGTTCATGGATTATTAATGTGAGCAGTGTAAACACTATATTTTATTTCGAGATTATTAAAATCAGAGTGGTCCCCGTATAGATTATTTTAACATCTTAGAAAAGAAATAAAGTTCGCTCTACCCCAATGTGTTTTGTAATAAAGTATAGTTTTCCCCTGAACTATTATAACGTTAAAGTACTCGGACTACCGTCCTCGTGCTTTAACTATAATAGTTCAGGGCAAAACTATACTTCATTACAAAACACATTGGGGTAGAGCGAACTTTATTTCTTAATGATATTTAAGTTATTCTCACAAGTAGTGTGTTTTTAAAAAGTGAAATAGTACTACGCCAGTCAAAGAGAAAGTCACGTCAGTAACTGGTTCCCTTTCTGACATTCTGATGCTGCCAATTTCAGACAGGGCTTAACTACATCCATAGGTACTCAGCCAAGTCCCTCATCCGTTTTGCTGGTATTGGTTTTTAGATGAAGTTTGACAGATAACAAGGTTTCTGCTTAACGAATCATGATTGGGAACACTGCAATCTTGTTAGCAGAATCACAGAACTCACTTGACATTACTTCCAGGTCATCCGACATCACCTAGGGAGTTGGACTCGGTATTTGTGATCGATACTTGTCAATTTCTATTTATTGAAAAGGAAATTGAAACCTTTGTCAGACGCTGGTTCAAATCATGAATCATTAAGAAATATACGTCAGATATCCACAATTCCTGTTGAAATCAAATTAACGTCATTTACAATGAATTATTTTGGTTAAAATTCAATGAGTGTTCAAAATGACTCTTGCAGGTATGACAGTGCATTGGAACCGTTCAAATACTTTTATTCTGAGAAATTATTTGCTGATAGAGATATATTTCTAAATGATTTCATTTAAGTTCTCTTAATTTTAGCTTTCGAAACAAAAGACAAGATCAAAGTATATCACTTCATCATCGAATAAGTCAAAATATGTTCTTTATGCGAACAGAATGAATACCCAGCTCCAGTTAGTTTTATATACAAGAAGAAAGTTTGAACGCCACGTTTTTATCGATTTCTTGCTTTCTTCTACGATCGATTTGAACACGCGGGGGTTTCCTAGTTCAAAGCTCACCTGACAAATACCAAAAACGGAATTGGACCAATGGCCTATTGGACCGTTAAGCCACTTGTTTAGTAAAATTGGTGACGTTTTGCGATTTTTTCTCGATTGTTTTACACCAAATACAGAATTGCTGTTACGCTAGGCTTACTTTTATAAGTGTTATATCGAAGACTGTTTTTAGAATTTTGTTAATTTTTATATCTTAAAACAAGGCTTTAACTTTAAACATACGCTTTGAATATGAACTGATTCCTTATC
This sequence comes from Phorcus lineatus, assembly GCA_921293015.1. Taxonomy (NCBI): domain Eukaryota; kingdom Metazoa; phylum Mollusca; class Gastropoda; order Trochida; family Trochidae; genus Phorcus; species Phorcus lineatus. The sequence continues at coordinate 6,155,400 of OV121092.1, forward strand.
GATCAAATATCAATATTTTCGTTTTTTTTAAGAGCGTCATTGAAAAAGTAGGTGTATATTAGAGAGTATAGTGTAAGTGTTCTATCCCACGGATAGTCAAATTGAAGTTTATGTTACCTTTTAAGTGACCTTGAAAAGTAACACTATGGGGAGAATGTAGTTTGATAAATAAATCGGTAAACTACTATACTATTCTTCAAATGATGAATAGTTAACTGGGTCTCATTGGTTATATATATGCCTGAATAACTGAATGACCAAAGTATTTCATTACTTCAATGCTGTATTTTATAAAAGGAAAATGAATTCAGCTAATCACAGAAGTATGCGTTCCAATGCAAAAAAAACAACTTATGTAGGGATGCACTTTACATAGATTGAAGAGTGATCATCTATCTTAGATGTACTTACGTTTTAGTAAAAAACTTTAAATCCAAATACATAACACTGTTTGAAGATACAAATAAAGAATACACATTGTTTGTGTAAATATGTCTTAGATATATTAACGTTTAAGTAAAACTTAAAATGAAAAGTTTGCACCACGTAGCACTGTTTGAAGATACAAATGAAGATACTACATTTTTTGTGTTGAATGTCTTTGTTGGAACAGTTTTGTAAATTTTATTTTTATCACGACTGTTGATGATGATCTAAGTAAATACTGATTGTAAACCACACATGCAAGACGACATGCAATAGTCTAAATGTGATTCAGATTATTTAGTTTGTTTTAAACTTAATTTGTTTTCTTTTTAAACCGAACAAAACATGTCGTATATTGAAATGGTGGTTGTAATTGTAGAAGTATGAACTGTTTCACATGCAAAATTATGAACGGACTGGTAATACGATAATGCGGACAATGACAATAATGATAACATATCTGATTATCTTGGTGTTTCTTTTGTTCAAGAATTGACCATCATTATCATATCGTGATAGGTCAAAAGTACTAAACTAATGTTGCAATTGGAGTTCTAAAATAGATTGTGAAGTTGTGAAGCTGTAAATTAGAGATCAACGAATCAGCTTAAAAAGCATGTTGCTGAAATCATGATTAAATAAATCTGACTTGCCTTCAGATGAAGTAAAGGTAAAACTTATGTACATAAGTAAAATATAGCACCCTGAATACGTATTATACCCGACGTCTTAACCCATGCAATCAATGCCGAAAAGACCTCCCGTTTTAGTCTCTGATTAAGCCAATCATCGGGATGTTGCGGTCCATTCCAACCTTGTCACATCGCAACTTATCATCACGTGAATGATGTATGTCAAACGTAGACAATAGGCGATGCTATTTGATAACCCTTGCAAATCGACGTGAGATGAAGTTGGATTTATTAACCCTTTGACACAGAGCAACGGAGCGAGTTTGATTAGGCCACAAAGTAATCAGACGACGCCATAGATAACTCACAAGTATGAACTTAATGAACCAGACACAATAAAGACAATATCTCATCTCTATGAATGGCACAATGTAAAAGAAATACTCGGATCAGGAATAGTTTCGCTAAGTAACGGCTCAATGGATGCTCTACCTCTAAACGCAAACTATTGTAGATACTTTGTGAAAGAAACATGCAAAAGCCAGAACGTATGAACTTGAGTATTATTATTCTGGTATACATGTGAAGCAACGTGGAAGAAAAAAATAACAATGGCCTGCCAAGGCATAACTTCCGACTTTTTAACCTCTAACTAATGGACTGTTTACAGCTTACACTTAAGTTTTCATTGCCTGATCCTTGCCACCTGCGGCTGAACTTTATTTTCCAATCAGGAAACATTTAAAGGTTACTACTTTTCGCAGAATTGTTGTACCACGAATTTTGGCGCACATATCCAGCGATGGAGGTTCTTGCGAGTTATGTCGTTGCCATGATTGCCTAAGTACATGGAAACGGGAGTAGGAATACCTGAATATTCAAAGACTCTCATGATACAAATAAGGATCCAATCGAAATCAAACATGTTTTACTGAAGTAAAACTATCTTTATGGGTAGGATAGCCAACACCATATTTAGTAATAGTCCAGTCTATCAGTTAAAAACTTTCATCGAATAGACCCTTTCGAACAATCACAGTTTTATATTCAACTTACTATTACTGGTAAAATGATAGAAACGGTGTATCTGGTCAGATACTGGCAGTAACGTTTAGGTTAATTACTCACTTCACATCATGGTATTAATCTAAATTGATCTTATTCATGACGTGACATTATCCAATTGTTGCGAATAAAAAAGAAAGATGGACTTTTAACTGAACTTGTGTTAACTTATGGAATTCTGCAGTGGTATAATGATTTCTCTGTGAAAAGCCATGTAATGAATGATGACTTACACAACCTTGGTCAGATAGTGTAATTTAGATCCAACTTGTTGTGGAAAAAATTGGTGCTAAATTTATTTACTTTTGTATCTTGATACCTTTATTTAGACACAAGATGCCTCCTCGTCAAACTTTCAAGATATCAGATGGTTATGGGTGATTTTAAACAGATTTAACTTTAATCAAACATTTTTTTCTTAGAATTTGAAAACTCAATAAGACATTTGAGGATTTGAGGATGATTTACTCAATACGTGTGGTGGTAACTGGATTAAGTTAATCCACTGAGTCAAGACTTTAAGAATTAGTCGTCAAGGTTTTCTTAAACAATGAACTACAGACCCAATGAGATTTGAACTTGTGATTTTTCCCCAAAATTTAATACTTATTTCCATTGAGACATTTGGACAGAAGGGATTTGTATCTTTACATTTAAGTTATGTTCGTCATATTTATTGATTACTGGAATAAAAACTTAGGTTTGGAGTACTTTAAAAAACAAGCTATAAAATCAGATGTCTCATGTAAGAGTTTACCCTCTCTAGCTCCGCTTAAAACCCCAAATGTTTTTTGATAGTACGTAATGCAGAATTATTTTAGATTTCTTGGCCATTTTATGATGCTGTGTGTGTGGAAGACAGTGGGTATAAGCGAGGTGGGTAGCAATTTCACAGTTCAAATACGGTAAAAATGTCCAATCAGTTCTACAGCAAACCAATGTGGATCAGTTAACACGCAGTATATTTCAAATTGGTGTGCGTCAAGTAATTAGTAACTTTGTTTGCATCAAGGAATCTCATGCATGTTAAGTGGTATTCCTTTTCTCTGAAACTTCTCTATCTCAGATATTTTGTAGGGTGGAGAATAAAATTTTTTGTGGCATGGAAAACCTGGCACTCGATATAACGATGATATTATCATATGAACAGAATTTTCATATATCATATCTTTTTTTCTGGACACAAACAAAAAAAGACAAGGGAGAGTGTAAAAAATATCAATATGATTTACCAAACAGACAGTCAACTAATTCGGCTATTTCCTTAAAGGTCGGAGAGTGTGAAATATAACTTGACAACTCACGTTTCATCAGTTAAGGCAATTAATATGCTTATCAAATTATTGTATTAAATGTATCCCTCATAAGCGATACAGTTTTCAAGTTCTGTGCTGTAAACCGAACTTTTAAGTTGTATTTCCATGGAATCATTTAATAAAAAAGTTGAAACTTGTTAGCCCTAGGGCTGTCAGTTTTATTGTGGTAGGCCATATGTTTTTCTGTATTCTGCTCTGGACACAACTTTAAAGATATCTGTTCACTAAAATGGTCCAAGCTAAGAGACTTAATTGTTTTTAGAAGAGCCCCATCCCACCAACCGATTTACACACTGATGGAGGTCCTTTTGATATCCCCTGTCATTGTGGTTGGGGAAAATAATTCAAATAGTGACTCAAAATTTAAATTTTGTAGAAATTCAAAAACACCAAAATGGGCAAAAGATTAAGTTTTCTTTGCAAAGGCATTGAAATACTCAACTGCTCTATTCGATTGTAATGGCTGATCGTTGGAACGGCTAAGTTGCATGGATCACCACATTAAGTTGTGAAATGAGGATTCAAAGTCCATCATGTGACTCATTCATCATTAAGTTACACCTCAAGGGTAAAAATAAGAGCATGCGTGACTGTCTTCTCGTTAAATATCTGAAACCGGAACCAACTGTTTGCTATCAATGAAATAAAAGTTATGTCAACAGGCAAGGACACATAATTATTTTACTCATATTTTGCTTTTTAATGCATTTTGATGTAACAATATATGTGTGAAAATTAAAGCAGTATTGATTATGTGTTTGATTTTACCAGGCAATCTAACTCAAGATGAGATAATTCAAATGTCATGATATTAATTCTGTTAAATGTACCTTAAATTGACCATGCATATACTATATATGGCTGCTTTAGTTTGAAAGAATAATTTCTGTCATAACCCTAATCAATATAACATTATTCCAAATTATCGGATCCAGGTTTGGCTCCTTGTAAGTATTTAAATTTCAAATCTTTGATTAAACCTCATTGTAAAACAGAACTATCTGTTTTCCAGAGGAAAGGAAGAATATTTAACATAACACCATATGATTATTATGTCTGTCTGAAATGAATAGATAAATCCTTCCTTGATGTATATGAAATGTCTAGACATTTTCTTCAGACATGCAACTTGATTTTATGCTGTTTGGACTTCTAGAAAAGTTAATCATTTTGAGGCATTCAGTCCAGCTCAGAATAAACCAAATCGATTTGCTTCACCAGAGGGCCCACGAAAAGCATGACATGGAAGCATATAACGTATTATTATGGAGATTCATGTATCAGAGTAATAGAACTTGTCAATGTATGAAATTTGGCCATCATCCAGTTTGATTGCTGCCAAAATGAATAAACCTGCTTGACGTGATTTATCTAGCTTTGTAGTAATTGTTGTAAAGACGGGCAATAAAAGGTTATGGATACGAAATTTCCAAATTTACTCGTTACACTGTAAATTAATAGCTGAAATATGAAACTGAATGTGACTTTAGTCATGTACATTAAATCATTGAATGAAATAAAGGTGGTTAAAATGGACAAAAATCTCCTGTTTGAATTGACAACTGATACTTGTTAATTACGGTTACAATGATATATAATTTATCGGTAAAGATTCTCGTCAATGTTCTTATTTTTGCACCACGACGATACATTGATCCCATCGATACCACAAGTCGTAAATCAGTATTCAATTTAATTGCATTTATACAGGTTGAGAGGCAGTCACAAAATAAATATCTGATGACTACTGATAACTAAAGAAATGTTTTTCGTTATTATCTCTTTATCTGTTTTTCACTTATAGACACGGCAGGCCTGTAGTATATATATATATATATATATATATATATATATATATATATATATATATATATATATATATATACAGACATTAGATTGGGCAGTTGAGAGAACATGTTTTCTTAGTATAAAGGCATGGTACAGAAACATGTCATTCATATGTATAAACAAACAATAAAGAAAACATTGAAACCGCTGCTTTTTTATTTCAGGCTATTCTTATAAATATTATCAAGTCAGTCCCTTAACACCTTGAGTTCCTGAAAAATAATGGCTTAAGTAAGGTCAAACATTCAGACTGATGATTGAGGAGAGATAATACGCTTTGACTTAAAATGAAACCATTTGATGAGTTTTAAATATAATAAGTTTAGGCATGGTGATCATTGGACAGACCGGACCTCAGCTGGTTCAGGAATCGAAGTTTTGTCGAAATGGGCACGCTCGTAGATTCACAGTGCCCCCAAAGATAGAAACCCCTTCCTCATTGGTCCCCATCTACGACAATCGGATAACCAATTTCAGTGCTTGGTGAAAGCTACTAGGGCCGCTTCTAACCTGGCAGAGCTCATCATCTGGATGATCTAGCCACATGTAGACAACCGGCGCTGATATCTGATGATCTTAGCATCAAACATAAAAGGAGAAGTTGGACTTGTATTGATTAGGTCATCGAGTAATCAGTCAACTCTATAGATCATTGACAAGGATGACCTAATGAACTAGACAAAGACATAGTAATATTTCTATTAAAACATGAACGACGTAGTGATAAAATTTAGGAAAATTTTTATCTTTAAAAGCAAACTATACTTGATTGTTTGTTAACGGGACATGCAAACCTTTGACAACAGGAAAGACCTTCTTGTCCTGATTATCAATGAAGCAATAGAGGAGAACCTTAAACATTTACAGCCATGATCCATAAGACGATAACACAATAAAACAATTTGACACAGCCAGCGCTGACGTTGCATATTAAAATTACAGTTATTGGAATAAGAAGGCTAAGTTGTCTTGGATCTTAAAACAATGTACATTGTATTAACAGAAGACTCATCAACAAGTCAGTTTTGTTGGAAACGATTGTCATTAAACATCACAAAATCTTTGATGTAACGTTTAACAGAGTTATATATTTATTTACCCTTTTCATTTAATTAAAACAACAAAATTAGGTTTATAATAATGCACGATCATATAAAAAGTGTCCAATTTAGAAAATAAACAAACTGTTACATGAAATGGTGTTAACTTCTCGGAATTCTGCAGTGAAATGATCATTTGTTTGTGAAGTGTCATATAATGATGAATGACTCACAAATGATTTTTTCTGATAACAGAGTTAAAACCAGCTTGAGTGTGTATCTTTACAATTTGTTGGGTAATTAATTTCCAATGCGTCTTTATGGATTTTCTAAACACAAAGAGACCTCTTTAGTAATCAAATTTTAATGATTTCATGTGATTATTTTAAAAATTTAAAGAACACTTTATGAAAGGACTGATGTATGTACATTGAATTAAACTGGTGATTACTTTTCTTAAATCCATGAGTTTTGTTTGTCAAATTCATTGGTAAGTTGAATTTAAGATTTAAAATGGGAGCACTTTACAAGAAGCAAATTCGAATGTAAAAATTTAATCATCGTGTGCTCCTTAAGTAAGAGTAATATTCGGGAACAGTACAATAGAAAAGGTTTTCAGACTGTTAAAATTAGATTTGCGTTAAGCTGTATGTATCCAGTTTTCAAATTAAATTTTTCACGAGGTTGTATGTATCCAGTTGGAGGGGACGATTGGCAAGATGGGTAGCATTTTTTCACATGACACATAGAGTAAACAAGCTCCTTGGATAACGACATTTCAATGGCTTAAACAATAACAGGTGAACACAGCCACGAACATAAAACCGCGCCAGTCGAACGAGGGATTTGGCTCGAAAGAGATCAGGGTATATGGAAGGAGCTGGATCAGCGTATTCAATTACGCTTCAGCGTATTACGCTGATGAAGCAGGATGACCAATTGAGTAAAACTCATCACTCATAATCGCAAATAGGGTTACATATAGCATAAAGTTATCTAATTTAATGATTGATTTGTAGAATCTAATCGTTATTTTCAGTTGCGCCATTTTTACTATCAGAATACTTCCTGTATACTTTGTAACTGTTTGATATGAACATATAAAGGTACTGACGTTGTATTATATATTTTACAGGTTAATAGTGGTATATCAGATGCGGCAGGGTGAGATAAATTAGTGACATGCATTCAGCATTGCTTGACAAAAAATACTGAAAAAGAGAATTTGATGGCCATGATTATAATCGCCATTGTTATAAGGAGGACATTGAATTATTTGGATAATGCGTTGTTTGTTATGTTTTACCAATTTCAATTTTCTCCCAAAAGAGATAACTCAAATCATCAGGGGCGGTATTCTTTGTTAAGTTTTTATTGTTTGACTTAGTTAAGTCTAAATTTTAAGTATGTATTCACAAAGCGACTAAGCTAAAAGGTTACCTAAAATATTAGAAAAACTTCAGTCAACGGTTGCTATGCGTGCACACCGTTGCTAAGGGGGAAACACTAACTACAGTAACTTTATTTGGAACTCTTTAACTTAAGAGACGACAAAATGACATTGAGATGTAGGAAATCCCTTCAAATATTTCAAGGAACAAGAAGAAGTATATAACAAAAGAGCCACTTGATGTATTTTTACAATATATTGTTTTCAAATGAAAACACAACAGCTTTCTAGATGACAAAATTATTCAAAATGCAAGGTAATTGTGAAAATATTCAATTTGATGCGAAAATAAGCCAATTAGCTAGTGACTTAAGTCAGAGGAAAGAAGTTAAGCCTACATAAGTTTTGAAGACTTACGTCAATTTAGAATACCGCCCCTGGTCATGTATAATCTACATTAAAATATTCCTACTAATGAAGGAGTTGTTCTTAAAACATCGTCTTTGTTAACAACTATGATTTAACCAGACTCTGTTAGGTATTCCACATCCTGCTAAATCAGAGTATATGAATCCGCCCTCGCTCCTTCCTAATGCCCTTATCTCTTTCGGGGTAAATCCCTCGTACGGCTCGATCGGCTTGATATTCGGGTCTTGGTTCACCTGTTATTATTTCAGCCAATGAAATGTCGTTATGCAAGGAGCGTGAAGCTACTATCTTTAACTCAACGGATTTTCCACCCGGGTTGTGCCGCTATTGCTGAATGCGAGTCGTCTCATTGGCTGGTTAGATAGCTAGCGCTACGAGCCTTTTGGCTTGAAAGAGATCAGGGTGTGAGGAAGGAGCGAGAGCGGATTCATATACGCTGATTTAGCAGGATGGGTATTGCACGTCTAAATTCTGTTCCAAATCATAAGACTTCTTGACATCTTCTGTAACATGTACCTAATATATCGATGATATGATTTATTTAAGAAATAGAAGACGAGTTGGTGTGCATCTATCGTTGAAGAAAACATAGCAGGTAGCATAAAACACGAAGGGCGTGGAATAAAACATAGCAGGGAGCATAAAACACGAAGGGCGCAGCCCTGAGTGTTTTATGCTCCCTGCTATGTTTTATTCAACGATAGATGCACAACAACGAGTTTTCTATTTCTTATATGAGACACCCTTAACAATTACTTGCTTTATATATCAAAATAGTTGAAAAATTATGGTATTTTTAACAAAAACATTTTGAAAACAATGATGCCTCTCGCCGTAGAACATATTCGGACGAGTGCATTATCATGTATAGGGGTGGGCGCTCGAATATATGAATTTGAAAATGTCCCCAGGGGATACGTTACGTCTCTAATCCGTGCTTTTCTTTCTCTGCAAACCCACACCTCTCCTTTTGGTTTGGAATCGACAGACGCCGAGTCAGCCATGATGGACAATAGCCCCCTCAAGTTTGATCAATGGACTTGTCCAATATGACGTCATTTGTAACGTTACTGAAATGACGTCATTAACCTCGCGCATGGTTTATCGTCAAATAAAGCATATCGTCGGTCCCATTGTTTTAATGCCGTGGGTATCTTATATCACTTTATCATTAAATTATCATTAATCTAAACTGACTTAGTTCTATATGTATTTGATTTCATGAATGAGATCTCTCAGATCGAGATTGCAATTCCAAACTTTAAAAAATTTACACAACTTTAAAACACCTAAATATGCAAAAAGGTCAGTTTTCTTCCAACAGTCATTGAAATTGACATAAATTGAGGTTTACATTCGGCTGCTCCATTTGCTTATAATGGCTGATCGTTGAGACGGCTAAGTTGTATGGATCAACATATTATGTTGTGAAATGAGTGTTCAAGCTCCATGATGTGACTCATTCATCATTATGTTACACCTCCAGGGCTTAATTTTAGGTATTCAAATGAGAACATGCGTGTCATGTGCATGGCATCACACAGGAACCTTCTTCCGATAGATACATTATATATTTTTAATTTATATTTGATAGATATATTAACGTATTATTTGATGATTTAGATCCTTGCTAATACATGAAAAACACTGGTGGTTACTGACTGTTTTTCCCCATTTCCCATAGGGACTTCGAAAGCCTCATTATTCCATACATTAATTAGAGCTCCTGATATCTCTAGACAGGTTTAAGGTTGGAATTCATACATATCTATACATATATATATACATATTTTTGTCGAATACGTCGGCAATGCTCCTAAGACTTGCTTAACGGTATTGGCGGATTCTAAGTGATACAGTAGCAGCCCATCAAGCCATGTATCCATAATTGAGTAATCTTTAATTACCTCTCTGGTTATTGGAATGTTAATGGCCCTATTTCCCATTAATATTCATGGTTGATAAACGCCGATGTCGTCTCACTAAATGTAACAGGGTTCCGCGGACTGTAGTTTACAAGGTTAACATGTCGAGTTCATGGAAGAACATTGTCTTGAGTTTTTGAAAATTGTTTTTACCGCCTTGCACATATATACAGACATGACAGCAGCAATGGCGCAACTGGTTGCCACCTTACGACTGTATGCTACGAAGAATCTTATCTTATTCATCTCAATAAGTAGTAATCATTCTGTCTATTTGTGGCATATTTCAACGTTAAACAGTACCAAAAATGTATGTTTTAATACACCAACAGGTAAACATTTTACAATTCGTGAATAATTATTTCATAGACATGAAGCATCATTAAACAAAAACAGTATTCTCCCCACAAAAGTGAGAATCAATACTTTACACCGTTTAACTATATGTGTGTCAAAATAAAATGATAAATCCCTCCTTAATGTACAATAACTGCCATAAACTTGACATTAAATACAAGTAACATTTTAATTTAGAGGGACTTCATGTAAAGGGATACTCGTTTCAATAATTAAATTCAGCAATGCATACACCAAATCGATTTCTTTAACCAGACTGCTTGTGCCAAACACGATGTGGAAGCATATAACGAATAAATATGGAGATTCAACATCAGAATAACATAAAATGTCATTGTCGGAAATTTGGCCATCAAGAAATGTTTGAATATTGGCAGATGGAATAAGCTGCTGTCACTTTTCCAAATTTATAGTAACGTTGAAATGGCTGAAGTATGGAATTGAATAAGCTTTGAATCACGTTTTTCAGCAGATTATTCATATATTGATTTTTTTGCTGTATGTTAGTTTTTATATTATATTTGTATTTCTATGCATTTTAGTATCCAAATCATTAAGTAAACAGTAGGTAACATGTATATCAAATACTATTATGATTGTGCTCAAATGCAATCCTCTCTCAGTGATCTATTAATATTAGTTACATGATAATGTTTCAGCTGTTCGTCCAAGGTTCTTATTTTGTTCGGAAATCCTACTGACCAATGTCTGTACATAATACCTTTGATGTTGATATTCCATAAAAAACTATTTTGAAAGTGAAAAAAGACATTTGACTGTACTTTAATACTGCAACAACAATAATATGAGGAGAATTATCAATATCTTATTTTCATTGCTTATACAGTATTTATTCAGCATGTTTTATATAGATAGAAAGTTAAATCGATAGATTGATAGATAGATATAAAGATGGATAAAAAATAAAATATAGATGAGATATTTTAAAGAAAGGGGGTTGACCTTCTCTTAGAATATTGTAATCACATTAGAATGATACGTTTTGTTATTGATCTATATTTAAATACTGTAGACAGGTGTTGAGACAAACTCTAAGTTGGAGTATTTGAACAAATGATTGATGCTATACAATACAAGAGAAGTTAAAAGTTGAATCTTCGTTCATTTCGTAAAACAGCAATAGGTATTCTATGCCAATCAAATGTCAGTATCAAGATTTTTTACTTATACATCGTGACTATGCCAATAATTTCATAAAGAAAAAACAAGTTATGATAATATTGATTTTGTAGAATCTTTATATGAGAAGAGGTTGTCAGTAAATGCCAGTCCCGTACAACTAGATATGAAACTTGAATGAATGATCTGACAGTCCTAATGCGTTTGATGCGATCTCTCGACCTTTCACAATAAGCGCTTTGATTTCATAATCTGATCCCATAACCCTACCACAACAGATGAGTTGGATAAGTCACAACAGTATTGATTAGACCACTAACAAATCAGGGTACCCAATACTTCACTGCAAGGTTGACCCGACTGTTACATGCCGTGTTGCAAAACGAAAAGAGACTATCTATTTTTATTTACACACACATATAGCTAGCATGCTTTTTCTCTCAATGCAAAACAAACACACTGCCCTAATCAAAACTATTTTAAGACAATTTCAAAATCGACATTGTATCAGCATGCAATGCTGATAATAGGTTTGCGTTATGGTAAATGAACGTATTAATGTATGTATCACAGTTTAAAACGAACTATATCGATTTTTAAAGTGATTTCATAAAGTGATACATTTGATTATCATGGCACTGATTCTTTAATTGAGTGGCATGAGTCGGTAACGGTAAGGTATTGATTCTGAATAAGTAGGGTTTGAAGTGCGTAAAATTATCTTTAGTAAGTTAAATAGCATGACCACATCAGTTCTGTAAGAACTAACTACTTAACTTAACCCTGTCTTTCATCTTCATACAACTATTAAAGGAGATTCAGAATAAAATCATGATAATATTTTAGTTTCTATGAAATCCTTTAGGTAAATGATCTCTATACTTTTGGCAATGTCGCAGTGGGCAGCAATGTTCTTGTTTGAAGTAATTATGAAATTATTTAATAGTAACCTTTTAATCTGCGATGAGATTGCAGTTAATACCCAAATGGCAAAATATAAACATATTTAGTTATATAATTCATTTAAACATTTGCATAATTAACAGTTTTAAACATTTAATTATAATAATTAGTTGTTTGAGAGTATCTCTCTTGTGGCATCTAATACGAATTAATCTTAATGATCTAGTTTATTATAATCCTTTTTGCTATGCCTATTACGGTAGGCGATTTAACAACTATTACAAAGTGAGTCAATGACATGTGTCTACTTCTGTAGACTTCATGTTTCTACATTATTAAGGAAACGGGAGTATCGATCATATACACGAGCCTTTGATCGAATATGAATGCTTATCACATCAGACAGTGTGGGGCATAGCAGTAATTGGTCAATTTCCTCAGCTTTCAAAATGACTTGGCTTGCTAAGATGACTGAACAGGAGAACTTGATGAATGGTATGTCAATCATTTGAAGATGATCATTCAAGTGTAATCAGATGAATTTTCTTAGGATTTGATTTTTTGGGGATTAAAACTAGCATCGTTGCGTGCTATACTTGTCACTTGAGTATAAACGGTGTTTTCTTTTTTTTGTCTGCTTGAGCTCAATCAACAAATCAAGTGCATGTATATAAATTCAGACTTTGTGATGTAAACGATATGCTGCATTCTGATTGGATCAGACATGGTCATGTGATCGGTATACATTTCAATGAACCCAAAGTTGAGGGTTATACAAAATAACCTTCAGTAAATGCAGGTTATACGATATCGTGCCGGAACTAGCCAAAACACGCTGTACTGTCACCTAGATTCTGGACAGTATAAATACGCGAGTGTTATTTGTTACCTTTGATCTATTTGAATTAAACTTTACATTTTCCACTTTTTTCCAAAAATATAATCATTGTTAGTTTTTTGATACACAAAATGTATTATTTGTAGAATAAAAAAGTGTCATTTTTACCGAGTCTTTGGAACTATTTTGTTTATGCGTCTGAATACGGGTAGAGATCCGTCTTGGTGTAACCGGTACGTAGGTCAGTGCGACAAGCAGCTATAGAATTGCATTTCGAATGCATTTTCGCTTTAAATACAACGTTTGAATTTATAAGAAATGAATTTCATCATATGGTTGTCCACACGGTTATAACCTGTTTGAAACTTGTAAGATAAACTTTTGTATAACCGGCGTCGCAAGCTTGCCGGTTATACAAGTTTATCTTACAAGTTTCAAACAGGTTATAACCGTGTGGACAACCATATGATGAAATTCATTTCTTAAATAAATAACAGTTTACAGTTTACTTTGTATGCATCACTATTTTAGTAGAAATGTATTACTTAGTCATTCCGGCAGATCTGCAACACGTCTTGCTTAACAAGACTTGATGACCACTAGTGTATGATCTTAAAGTGTTAATTGTATTGTCCGTCCCGTGTGTGGGAGTTTAAATGATTCTCTCATGATGTTCCTCATGTTTTCCACGATTTTTACAACTTATGATTTTTTATAAGGATTAAATTTGTCACACACACTTTTAGGATATTCCCTTAATGATTGAACTGGAAAATACTTTCGAACTATTAATCAATTTTACAGCTTATATACGAACAACTATCAGAGTTAAGGCATTTTTCTTGTTCTGACATTATTTGCTTCTTTAATACAGCGAATAAAATATAAATATAGTGCATAGAAGTTGTATAGATGATTTAAAGTGAATTCTTCAAAATAGTTTGCTCTTTGAGATAATGATTTGTACAGAAGGAGAGCATTTTACATTATTGTAACCCAGGAAATGTGAAATATAGTAAGTCTCGATTCATTTAAATGTTAACCTTATATCTACTGTTCAGTAATCTGAGTAAATGACGATTTTAGAATGAACTAAAACGATGAAAGACAAATAACGAAGGATAAAAAGGACAGGACTTACTGTACATGGCGTAGCATCAGCAACATATTGTTGTAGATCAATTTTCTTTTCTGACACAAAAACCTTTTTTCGTTTAAAAACAACAGTAACATACAGGTTTCATTTGCTATGAAAGTTATATGTAAAACATATTTACTTTTTCAGGATAAACAAACTATCTGATAAAAAGAAAAAAGAAGAAACCGCAACAAAGAAGAAAAGGTCCACAATTCACTATAGATAGCATAAAGATATCCTCGATTCAACTGCTTCAAGGATTGTAATTTTATACCGCAACAATGCAAAATTGTCAAATTTACTTGTGTGAATACACTCTCGAGTAGCATTTCCAAATGAGTCATTTCTCCATGATATTCCCGATTGAACCATAAGATAAAATGGACAATAAAAATCCGCCTACACTTTAGCTTGTGCTACATATATGCATCTGTAATTACTCAGAGAAATAGAAGAGTTAAATCCCTAAAGATTAATATGTATTTTGATAAAAGCATGAATTATGAATGTCTTTTTAAGCAGTTTTAAATTGAAGACAAAATCATTGTAAACCTATTAGGGAGGTGATATAAAGTGAAAATCAATTATTGATGTACAACACGTACAAAGGGAAAGACTTGCATTCTTTCATAATAAAGTAACTCTATTTATAAAGTTCTTTATTCATTTCAAAACATAACTTTTTAATTTGAATCATGATTTAAAACTTCATTAAGCAGGTTTAACTGAAGAAATTTTTTTACTTAATTATAGGTAAAATAAACATAAAACACCAAGACGCCATATCATCAGCAGTTTCACGGAGGTAAGGTATAAATTCGACATTAGCAAAGGAGTCCGCCCAAGAAAGAAAAGAAGTCAACTCTATATGGCTCTCTGCGCTTTGGGAAGATTAGAAAATTTACTTTATTATAGGTAAAATAAACATAAAACACCAAGACGCCATATCATCAGCAGTTTCACGGAGGTAAGGTTTAAATTCGACATTAGCAAAGGAGTCAGCCCAAGAAAGAAAAGAAGTCAACTCTATATGGCTCTCTGCGCTTTGGGAAGATTAGAAAATAAGTATTTAATGTTTGAAGGCTGTGGCACCTTCAACCATTATTGGAGGCCACAGAGTCACAAAACGTTATGATCCCTATTTACTTAGTCAATAAGCATTATTGCAGTTTTTGGGCCTTTTTTCTACAGGAGGACAATATGAAACAAGGTTTTAAGGACGTGGCCACAGTGACCCTTTCAAGGACGGACGGAATTACATAATCTTCTATCTAGAACCCAAAACCACGGAGTCTTATAGCTTTTTTAATGAGTGGAATGGAAAATATAGTCCGGTCAGTAGGAGTCACTTGGCACTTTTATGCTGTTATTTGTACTTCTTACACATTTATTAAGTATCAAAATGCATCCTATGGGTCATACCTTTAATCTACTATCATAGAAATACATCAACTCAGTCTTTAAAAAACTAGCAATCTTGTATTTAGAGTATGTTACCTCTAAGCAATTAGGGCGTAAATTAAAAAAGTTCAAAGAAGAATGAATTCATACATGTTCTAATTCCTTCGTTACAAATATCACAATTATTTAGTATAAGAGTAAATTCTTACAAAACAATTCATTATCATTATCCATACGATTGTTTGATTCAGCTACATTTTGGACGTCATCAATTTAAACATTGTTCATTTCACTCATATGCTGTCACTTAAGGCCAATTAATAATGATTTTGGAAAATTTATGATTTCATTTAGTTATATTCCTGGTCTGGAAACGATTAACATTTCTAACTTGAATAAATCCTCGCATAATTGGATCGTTTTCAAGTGACAAATTGCGTTGGGGTAAATCCAAAAAGGATGAAGATGAACCAATTTAACTACAATAAGATTGCAATTTATTCCACTTATGTTCTTCTGGCATTACAGATAAGCTAAAACATTATATTGGATGCGTTATCAAAACTTTAAAAACTTCAGATTGGACTCAGTCTGCATACATCTGCGTGCTTGACAATGATACACTTTGAAATGTACTGAATTGAAGTGAACGTTGCATTTGAGTCAATAGAATTTGATTTGTAAATGAATAAAACTTTCATACGTTCATTCCATAAATTCTAAAAGGAAGGTTTTAATTGGCATCCCGATAACAATGTAATGACAAACTATGTTCTTGAAATGATCAAAAACCGTGCCATAAATTGGTGATGTAATAAGTTCTTTTTAATGCGTGCACTTGAAATTAATTTCTGCATATTGTTAATGGATAAATGATCTAGATTGACCAAATTTATTCTTAATGAATGCAAACTGTTTCTACTCACATTCAAAAATCTTATCTACGGTATCTTAACCCATTATCTTAAATCACATGTAGGATGATTCATACTTTATCTCCATTCAATGATTTTCAATATTATAATAATCATAATCATTGATCGAACTCTCCATATACATATGGTTATATCTCTTGCTGTATTTGCTCACGTTCACCTTTGTATTACAAAATCGCAATTAGTGTTACTTTAATGTATCGCTCCTCCAAAATGTGTTCAATTTAGAAAAACAGATAAACTGTAAACTGAAATTGTGTTGACCTTCTCGGAGTTCTGCAGGGAAATTATCATTTGTTTGTGAAGTGTCATATAATGACGGATGACTCACAAATTCTTGCTCTTATAACGGAATTACCACCAGCTGGAGTGTTTATCTCTACAATTTGTTGGATAAATTGATTTCCTAGGGGTCTTAATTGATTTTCTAACCACAGAGAGTCTTCAGTAATCAAACATTATTGATTTCATGTCAATATCTTGTTACTATAAAGAACGCGTAATAGAATGGCCGATGTATGTATGTTGAAATAGACTAATGACTGTAAAACCAATTATTTTTCAAATTCATTTGCAAGTTGAATCAAAACTTATAATGAGGAGCAATTTGCAAGAAACAAATTCGAAGTTAATGTTTGAGGTATGCTCCTTAAACAAGAGCGATGCTTTATTGTTTTATATTTGATGTGATGTGGCTTTAAGTATCCAATTTGTAGGGAACAATTTGTCATTTTCAAACACAACCAGAAGAATGACTTGTACAAGTGGTATTTATATTCATAAAGCATATAAACAGCTTTACAATTCTACGCACTTTTTGGGCGAAATAAAAAAAGAAAAGTTTGATATAACTTATTTGTCAACCATGATCAAATCTCAAATCCATATGGGAAAGTTCTATGTAGCCAGACATGGAATTATTTCCCTACTTTCCATTAAAAACACATTGCGTGACAAACTCTTCATTTGAAATACAAAAATAGTATTTACAAGCTCAATTAGTAAGTGAATACCCTAATAGTTGAATTGCATGACAAAAGCAATTATTTTCAAAAGTCAAGAGTTAACCTCTTAGCTGTTTCAAAATGATGTGCAATACATTTTAAACTTAGAGATCATATAAAATCACCAAGGTTTATTAAATGAGTAAGAGTTTCAATTTTACTGAAATGAATAAAAGTGACATTTCTACTAAAATAGTATTGTATAGAATGTAATTTGTAAAGTTATGTTTTTTCATGTAAAAAATGTTCAAAGAAAATAATTACGCAACACACGAATGATCACCTGATGGCTTGACATATACTTCATCGAGTTCCTTGTTCAGTCAGATCAAGTCAACTCGTTTTGAAAGCTGAGGAAATTGAACACCTACTACTATGCATAACGTCCGATGAGATAGCCATTCATAATCATCAAGGCTTCTACATGATCAATATTTTCGCTTCTGTAATGACCTGGAAACTTGAGGTCTACAGAAATAGTTACATGACATACGCTCACTATTGTAACAGTTCTTGAATTATCTGCCTTAATAGCAACAACACTAAAGGAATGTATTAAACTGAAACATTAAAATAAATTCATATCAAGTGCCACACATTCTATCCATTTAAGAGATTACATGCAAAATAAAGGTGATGACCATTTTGAAATGTTAATTATTTCAATTTTTGAATGAAGGAAAAACGGAATTAGTTTAAATTGTCCCATTTCTATTTCATTCTTGATTTGATCTTAATATCAGATGCTGTTGAATATTAAATTATACAAAAAAGAATATTGAAATGAATTTTTGCTCACTTACATCACCTGAATCAAAGGTAAATTGATTATTTACTCAGATAGAAATTGATATGCATGGTATCTTAATTTTATTCCGAATCTCCTTTACCAGTTGTATAAAGATAAAAATTCGAGTTAGACAATTGCCATTTTTTCCGCGTTAACCCCTAAATAACTGATGTGCTTATGCTCTACATGTTTGCTAGTGATATTATCACACAATAAAATAATAGTGATAATATCACACAATAAAATTGTAACGTTACAGAGTCATGCAGTCAGTTACAGAATCATACCACACCCTTAGAAATATTTGCATTACAAAATCAATAACAAAACAGTACAGAGTCATGTATCACAGAATTACCGAATCACCCCATATAAATGTATTTACTGAATCATCATACCAAATACCTGAATCATACCATTGAGATACAGACCCATACCATAGAGATACAGACTCATAACATATAGTTACAGACTCATAACATAGAGTTACAGACTCATACCATTGAGATACATACCCATACCATAGAGATACAGACTCATAACATATAAAGACTCATAACATAGAGATACAGCCTCATAACATAGAGTTACAGACTCATAACATAAGAGTTACAGACTCATACCATTGAGATACATACCCATACCATAGAGATACAGCCTCATAACATAGAGTTACAGACTCATAACATAGAGTTACAGACTCATAACAAAGAGTTACAGACTCATACCATTGAGATACAGACCCATATCATAGAGATACAGACTCATAACATAGAGTTACAGACTCATACCATTGAGATACAGCCTCATAACATAGAGTTACAGACTCATATCATAGAGTTACAGACTCATACCATTGAGATACACCCTCATATCATAGAGATACAGACTCATAACAAAGAGTTACAGACTCATAACATAGAGTTACAGACTCATACCATTGAGATACATACCCATAACATAGAGATACAGACTCATAACAAAGAGTTACAGACTCATACCATAGAGTTACAGACTCATACCATTGAGATACATCCTCATATCATAGAGATACAGACTCATAACAAAGAGTTACAGACTCATAACATAGAGTTACAGACTCATACCATTGAGATACATACCCATAACATAGAGATACAGACTCATAACAAAGATTTACAGACTCATAACAAAGAGGTACACACTCATACCACAATGTCACAAAAAGAAAAAACACACCTTTACTTAATCATTACACACAGTTACAGAATCATATCATACCGTTTAAGAATCATCCCAACAAAGTGCTCACTATATTGTGATTATCAAATGTCTTTTTGTTGATAACAAGAATACGTTTAACTAAATATAACAAAACTGTATTATAAAAAATATCAATATATAAATTTTATAAGTTGAGAATGAGAAACATGAAACAGGCTTATTCAGTTTCATATTTCAGTCATTTATGCAATATGTAATTGCCAGGTTTGGAAATCAAAACTATTATTACTAACCATCACTACATCTTTTGAAAAGCTGGACCGACAGTTTATACCTTCTGCTAAAAATAAAATCTTTCTTGATGGCCAAATTTCGGACAATGAAACTTGAATCTCCATAATCATCCGTTATATATTCAAACATCAGGTTTTCCAGATCCATCTGGAGAAAAAAAATTGCTTGATATATGCATTGCTCAATTAAATGCCTGAAAAATGCATCTATTTTATATGAACTCCTACCAACATAAAATGTAACCTCTACTTAAAGTGAAAAGCATGGCATTTATTGTACACGAAGGAGGAATTCATCACTTCCTGGAATACAAATACAAATACTCATTCTTAATTTTGCAGGGAAAATACTTTTCTATACAGCAACTATGGTTATCTTTTATATAATTATTTAGAACCGTTCAAATATTTAGTTAAGGGTGATATATATTACAATGTTACATGTTTGGTATTGTTATTTAGTTAAGGGTAATATATATTACAATGTTACATGATTGGTGTTGTTATTTAGTTAAGGGTGATATATATTACAATGTTACATGTTTGGTGTTGATATTTAGTTAAGAGTGATATATATTGCAATGTTACATGTTTGGTGTTGTTATTTAGTTAATAGTGATATATATTACAATGTTACATGTTTGGTGTTGTTATTTAGTTAAGAGTGATATATATTACAATGTTACATGTTTGGTGTTGTTATTTAGTTAAGAGTGATATATATTACAATGTTACATGTTTGGTATGGTTGATCAATTCGCATTCAACGTAGAAAGATACCGCCAATAGACAAAAATGAGTACTTCTACTACTTAGTGACATGGAAGAGATAAGATTCTTCTTAGCATAGACAAACATATGTAATTCACTAGTGTCAATAATGGTTGTCAAACACTGAATACAATGCGATTATTATTCGCTTAAAAATCAAATAGCGAGAGGACATCACAGTTTATCAATTATTAGTCGTGAGAAAAGAAGAATAACTGTTTCTAGACAGACTAGTAACGGAGAACTCGAACATGGAAACATTGCTAGATGGGGTGCCATGGTACTTTTTAGGACACCATCATTACTTTGCATGACGTTGCTGCAACGACCAAACACTATTCAACAATTTGTAGTCACGTTCTATTTACTGATGAATCTTAAATCCAGATTTACTTCTAGATGAAAAAAGAGTGTGCGGTTGATAGAAAAGAGGCTAGATTTAGATTGCTTATAGACTGGTCAATTGCGGGGTCGGAATTCGCTATAAGGTAAATTACCTGGCTGGGATTGAGTACTCAAACAATTTATTACTATAAGATGACGATGCAAATTTGACGCCGCCTATTCTTGGAGGTTGCTTTTGATAATTTCCTTTGATTTCGCCGTTCCAGTAATTAACAGAATATCATGTTCGTGCCCATAACATACTATATGTTATACCGTCTATCAAATATCAATCAATGTTATCTTAAGTCTCTACTGGAATATGTTTCTACATTGTACAACCGACAGTGAGTGAGAGCGGGTTGGGATTTTACGTGTCTATTGATTGACTGATAAATAAATAAATGTTTAATAAAACACAAACCAGTTACAGCTGTAAATCAACTGACTTTTGAACATGATTAAGGTGTCATATCAAACTGAATACTGAATGTAGGAATGAGCAATTAAAAAAGATTCTTCACATGAAATTCTATTTTGATGTCTGTGACTAAACATGGCACGCATTCTCTCATTTAAATTGCTATGGTTTAGCCCTGGAGGTGTAACGTAATGATGAATGAGTCACATGGTGGAACTTGAATACTCATTTCACAGCTTAATGTGTTGATCCTTACAACTTAGCCGTCTCAACGATCAGCCATTATAATAAAAAAGAGCAAGTTAATGCATTTAAATGACTCTCAGAAATAATTGATACTTTTGCATATTTTCATGCATTTGAATTGAAAATATCCTAAACATCCTGCAAATCTTAACCTACGAAACTGAAACAGAGCTTGTTGTAAAACAATCACCCTGTATTGCTCTGTCTTTAGGAGCATATCTATAATCAGATATCACAACTTTCATGCAAAGCACTTACGTCAGTCATTTCATAATTTTTTTTATTAACAAATTAATATCACGAAATCATTAAAATTTGATTCTGAGGCCTAAAGATGTATATTTGTGTTCATAATATCAATCAGGAACCACAGTCATTCAATTTCCCCCAAAATAGTACTGATGAATCATTGTACAACCTACTTATCTCTAGGCTTCAAGATTACTCATTCTTTTTATTCTAATGACTGTAATAGCAATAACCAATATAACCAAATGGAATGAATTTAACTGTGTAACTTTGTCCGATTATTTTAATAGCTTACTAAAACAAATGTCTTTTCAATCATGCCTTTTTCATCATGATGTTTAAGGTTTCCCTTCATAACCTGAATTGCATTGACATAAAACCTATTTCTTGTCTTTTCCTGGATTTTCCATGTCCCGTTAACAAGGCATGGATAATAGGTTGCTATCGAAGGCAAAACATTCGTTGAACAAATCCCCGAATATGTCTTTTAAGTTCGAATAAGATTATTAATCTTACTTAATGTAGTTCATAGAGTAGTTGGAGACCTAATCTATACCAGTCCAACTCCTTCTGTTTTCTCTGGCGTTAATCAGAAATCAGCAATAATTATCAACATTTCTCATTACGATGATTATCTCATAACAGATTAGTACAGGCCCAAGTATTCAGATAGTTACTTCTACTAGAGACTAAAATGGGTTGTTCATTGGTTGTCGAAAATGGTCTGAGTCAGTTAGAAAGATTATTGGGGATGCTTTAAAAGAACGCTTATGCTTATCCGAAAGTCACTTTGACCTTCATCCAGGTTGTTATGTGGTCTGATAGGACTGATTTAACCAAATTGCTATTCAGCTGGATAAATAGAGTCTGTGAATTCATAGTCATTTCTTCAATTCAATCTTTCGCTACCCTTTGGCTCTGATACTAACACTAATGATTCTCATGTTTTAAAACACTTGCACATGTTTTTTTTTTATCAGTTTAAAAAAAATGTTTTGTCATGTCATCACTTTTTGTTTTTTCCGTATCCTGTATAGAAACCCATAATCTTCAAGGTTTACTTTTAGAATACTTCAGAAACCCTCATTTTCAAACACAAAATATATTTACATTCAATTTGATACAAACTTTCTGCCTCAAGTTTTGACAACAGATTAAATTAAATTTTACAGATGACAAAACATCGTAATAATTGATTTTTTGCCAATCTCCAATGCCCTAACGATAGATTTGTGATTAATTGTCATCTTATTTCCATTCATTTTAATTCAGTTTTATTATTTCTTCGCATTTAATAAGGACCAATAAATCACAAGAAGATGAACCAATTATGCAAGGATTAATTTAACTTATCACCATTTGAATATTTGCCTTGTCAATATTAAAAGGTTTTAAACATCAGAGAAATATTATTCGTGTCCAGACCAGGGATAAAATCAGCTTAATGAAACCATAAATCTCCAAGGTCAAAATTAATTTGCTTCAAGTGAAAGCGTATTAATGAAATGAACAAATCCATCAGCCTTCATGGCCCGATTGGTTTATGACAAGCCATGTCATCCGTTATCTATCTGTCTGTCCGCCCATCCATAGACCTTTTACTTTTTTGACTTATTCACAGGACCTAAAACATAGACGGCTGGCCTCTTTTGGTGCAGACTCCTTTGCCAATATAGAATATAAACGTTTTTGTTGTCTGGATGTTTTATGCTTTACATCCTATATATACAAAAGCCATTGGCCCTTGTTTATTTTCATTTAAACTAATGCTTAACTACATTTTCAGCTTTATATGTGTGTCTAATTACTAATTTCATTCATCATTCAAATAAATGATTATGTTTGGAGACGAATTAACAATTTTGATGCATAGAACTTTGAGCCATTTTAGTTTTTATATCTATAATCGCTTCTTTTAATCATATTACATCCCTTAAAGCTTGCCTCAATCCATGCCAATGCATTATTTGTAAATATAAAGTTGTAGAGTTTCAATTCAAAACTGCCTCAGATGATATTTATAGAAAATGCTATCTTTTTATTGCATTTCACTCTAAAAAAGTGAGGATTCAATATGATTTATTACAGATGCATTAATACAGTGCAAATGTCAATCAAGAGTGTATTTATTATCTGTTTTTTATCATTCGAATATTCAGTATTATCAAAATTAAATTAACAAATACTCAACAAAATTTTGAAAGATCACTAAGAGAATGATCCTCTGTCATTGCTTACTATAAAGACATTTTAACAGATTCACATGTTAGCAGAAATAAAATAGCTGAAGCACAGAGCGTGAAATAGAATTTTTCCATGGCATTGGGTGTGGCTTAACTGTTTAAAGCAGTCGGCTTCTGGTTGAATGTAACTAATGAGAAAAACATATACAAGAACATAGGGACAATCGAGAGTAAAGCATTATGGCTCAACAGGGTGTGTTTTGTTACATAGCAATACCCAGGGGATCAGTAAACTAGTCTAAAGTTTCCTCAAGTTTGACCTACCTTCCTCTCTTACACAGTTTGGTTTTTCATGTCTCTATCTTTTCAAAGAACCAAGGAATAAGAAAAAATAAGAATTCCTTTTTCAAACTCAATATGTGGTAACCTTGAATGTTCATGAACATGGAAACAGAAATATTATTATTATCATTATTATTATTCCGTCCCTTCTGTTCTCCGATACAATTTATGTATCTTAACTCCTAACTGTAAAGTAAAATGCGGAAAAGCATATTTCAGATTAGACTTAACTATGTCAACATGCATGCACAATTTCATCAGAAAAAACAGCGAAAACTGTTGAGGTAAATAAGTTTTATAAATCTACTGATCTTAAATACGCTGAACAATTTTTTTACATTGTATTTTTATGCATTTTACTTAAAAACCAAATTCAAAAGATTCAAATGCTATCTTTGTGAAATTAGGAAATATTTCATGATTTAAAAGCGTGAAAGGGAAAATTAGGTTTGACTATTACTTGTAAGTATTTAACGACTTATAGTTGTTCAATCAGTGAAAAGTCGTTTTAGCCTTACAATCACTTTTATTCATAAACGTTGAAGTTTTTTGCTGTCTTATAGAATTACAATTTGTCAATGTGCCATGGCCAGTATATAACCATTGAGCAATCAGAAAGCTCTGATTGTCAATTGTCTCCTGTTACTTAATACAATAGCAACCTAAAGCGTATAACGTCCAATACGTCTCCATGAGACATGAGTGACGGTGTTAGTCAGATTTCAGTCTTCATGCAGTAAAATACCTTTGTTTTTGCTGGTTTGGATAATTTTCTTTAATAGTGTACAAAGAAATGAATGACAATGAAAATACAGAAACATTAACGATTCGTATGAGATCTGTATTCTTGGACAGTTATGTTAATTTTCAGGTTATTTCGTGGAAACACTTTGTGTGGTTTGTAGGTGTGTTGTCAATAGTGATAATAATTCGGGTATTAGCATTTGCTGACCTTTGTTTTTATAGACTCTGCACCGCTAATCAGTTCACGTGACTTAAAACTTTAAGCATCTTATTTCCCCCCAAGAAGTGAAAAATTATTCACGATAAATGTTGGCAAAGACCAATTTAGGTTATAATCATTTTCATAGCGATAAGTATAATTGATAAGTGATATGGGTTTTTTTGGCAAATAAATTCGTTATTCATCAAAGACATCACAAAGTAACTATCAATTAGAGATATACAAATAAAAGTGTAATTATATCTTAAGTCTATAACTAGAATGTCTTAAACAAGATGTTATTAGACGTTGACCAGTTGTTAATCTGGCCTAAAAACTTGCAATAACAAAACTTTTAGCTGTGATCTCTTTCTGATGTCTTAATTCGACAACAGCAACAATCAGTTCTGTGGGTTATCGATGTTGTAATTGAAACTTCCTACAATGACATTTATACTGCGTTCACAATAGATTGGGTTTTTCATATACAGAACGAATGCTCTCTTGGTGATTGAGGCGTAGAATACAATAATACCTCAGAGAGTCAAAGTGACAGTTTACCAACTGAGCAAATTGTATCAGTTCTGTATCTATTTCACGTTTTTGAAAAGCCTTGTTGTTTTTGATTATCTCAAAATTTTGTCACAGCAAGACAATGTGCAGGAAAATAACTTAACGATTGTCAAATAATTAACATTTCAGTTATTTGGAAATGATTTGTTTTCTAGTAACTTGTTAACTGGAAGAGGTGCTGCAGGCGATTTCTTATTACTGAGGTGTTTTGATATCTGCTCATTATCAAGTGCATCAATTAATGATCGATATCTGTTTGTTTTTGTTTAACTCTCATAATCCTTTGAAAGTTTTACACCATATTTAGGAAAAATGAAGATATACAAATGTCAGTTCTTCAAATGGATACAGTTTAGTCGCAAGCGTTAAGTTACTTGAATCACAACGATCTCACACGTAGCTTTGATTACAGAGGATGTGAGATGTTGTTCTTCCATTACAACGTATATTTATCTGAGAAGTGTTTATTTTTCAACCGTGATTTAGAAGAGATGATCATTTGGTCATATATCTGATCTTTTGGTGAAGCGTTGCATCTTATTGATGCCACTGAAGAGTAACATTTCTAGTTCTGATTTCAAGTTTCTGAAATGAGAAATTATTATTCCATGAATAAACACATTTGTCAATTGTAAACATTGTCGTTACTGTTGTTTTAGAAGAAACAGGTGCTTTACAAATAAATCATCACGATCACTTCGATTGTTTTAAATGAACCTTTAAGAACTATAATCCGTCTTAAAGTTTAATTAAATGTAATTTGATAGTTGTATTGACGAGATTCATAACCACATCATTATTTAGAAAAAAGAACTTGAAATAGAGATGAATTAGGAGGAATAAAATCTTTTTGATTTTAGTTTGTCAAGTGACCATATTTATAACATTGCATGTTAAGATCTGTGTCACTGGGACATGGTTCCATCACATCAATAACTAATGAAGATTCCACAATGCTTAACCATGTTCCTGAATGGCATACAAATTCGCTCATTTAAATGGAATTCATGATTTTTTATTAACCTCGAGGAAATTGCATCCTTGTCTTTTTGCCTATGCATTGCATGCTCTGTTATCAACTTGGCATATTCATCCTTATGGGCATAACCATGCAATAAATCAAATAAAATTAAATCCTAATTCAAGGCCACTTCGAGTTAATTCCATCAGAGTAGTTCCGTAACTTCTTCAAGAACAGTAAATTGGTAGCCCTTGTCAGTCTAAAGTCGCCGATTTTTCATGAAAAGTTTTTATTTGTCTAATGGCAATTTGATTTGCCTACTAATGAACTAATGTCATCCTTTTCAGCATTCAGATTAATGATAACACAACATTCGTCTAAGAATTTAATGATGCAATCTCCATTGAAAGTAATCATTTTTCAAAAATCAGATTGCAAATTTAACCTTTACAAATACAAAAGTCCAATTAACTGATAAAATATTTAAATTTCGATAAACAATTTGTTATGGTTATTCTGACATCCCTTTAACCGGGAAATAGAAGTTTCTTATGTTAGACAGGAAACATGAGGAAATGCTTTGAGAAAATGGAAAAATTTGAGCAATCCACTCTTCAAACGATATTGTACAATGTTTGAGGAGAAGACTTTGACTTTGAAAGACTGATTTCATTAAGGATTCAGCAGAAATGCTGAATCCTTATTGTTATTGGCGTGTTTTATTATTTTTTCCTCACCGATTTTGTGGACACGATTTAGCAAAAACTGCTACTGCTATTACAGCCAAACTTTGCACACTGATAGACCTTTACGAGAAGGGGTGCTTATAAGCTTTTGGGCCAAATTGGAATAATCGTTAAAGGCACAGTACCACTCAAAGTTCGAAAAATTAACGTGGGAAAGTCGCATATATAATAGCTAAAGTATTAGGGCGTAACGTGATTTTTCGATATTTGCAAATTTCTAAATATTTTTTTTTACAAGACTTTAAAGTTGGGTAACATAGCTCATGTGACCATGTTCAAAGGGCGATAACTCAAAACGTTGAACTCATAATTGAACCTTTTTTGCGGAAATGTAAGACCACTATAAACACTTTACAAATAGATAAAAACATTGCTCGCGAACAATCATTTCCGTTCACATAAACGATCAAAATCGGGAAATTACCTTTTTCAAAATTAACATGGGCTAATTTTTCAAAATGCACTTAGAGTCTTGATACTTGTTTTGAACGAAAGGTTATTACAATACAAACAAAACAGTAAATCATGCCGAATTCGTAATTGTCATAGTGTTTTCGCATTATCAACTTCTTTGCAATAAAAACAGTTTGGTTACGAAACTTGGTCACATAAAACATGCTGTTAAAGCTTAATGCATCAGCCGATTTTCATGAAACTTTCAGGATTGATTGATACAATGTATGTACTATATGCCCTTTTTAAGCGCTGATTCCTTTTGTCATCGCTTGCGACTATATTTCCACTTGTTTTGAGATATCATAGTTACAATGTCACATCACCACATATTTTTTCAAACATAAATTGATATTTCTAAAATGTATAATGTGAACTTCTGTAAAGTTCGTACCTTTACCACTAATCACAAGAATGTTTTGAACACATTTTCAGGTGCAAAATAATTGCATTGTTTTCTCACCTTCCGTGATTTGCACTCAAATTTGGTTGAAAGGTATGCCTTTTTTATGTTTTAATAGGCAATATTTTAGGCAGTTTTGAAATTTCTTCGCAAACGAGCTAAGTTGTATACTATAGATTTTGATTTACCATATTATCTTATGATATTTAACCCATCTTTTTACCTCTGTATCATATGCAGATTGTCTAATTGGTCAAACCTGGATGCTATTTGTGTAAGAATATAATGATGAATCCAAATCTTATCTAATTAAGATAATTAGGATCTGGTGCTTAGATTAAAGAGAAACTTTGTAGAGTGGTTGAAAAAAAACTGAATAAGTTCTGGCTTTATAAAAATTCATTTCATAAGTTACTAGGTGTAAAGTTTTTGTTACGATTTATATCATTCCTTCTTTTCTTTATGGAAACATATGAAAATAAAACCCAAATGCTTGATCTGCTTAAGCTCATATATATGTGATTGTATTGTAGACCTGATCTTGTTTCCAATCACCTTTCAAAGCCATGTAATTTTGAGTGAGAGAAAATAACATTTATTAACATTGATTCTATCTATTCTCTGATTAGCTAAGGAGTCAGGATTTGAAGACTGAGGCTTTAAAGGCGTGATTCCCATGGCCCTTATTAGTAACCATGGGAGCACCAGACACACAAATTACAATCACCACTGTTTGACGTGTCTGTAAAAATTATTTCATCTTTTTTAGGACTTTTGCTTCTGGAGTAGAAAACAAAAACAAGCTCCCCCAAATTAGGGTAAAAATGATCAAGAAATGTATAGGCCATAACCCTTTGGCTAAGACGTTTAAACATACCATTTCACCTTGTTTGACACTTTCCTCTTGGAAGATGTCGAAAGTGCATTCAACAACAACTTAGTGTTTTTAGAATAAAATCATAAAATGACTAAACCCTTTCTTGGTCCAAGAGCCCGGTCGTTTTCCAATATCTTTATGTTATTATATGCATTGATCAAACGTTTTGAAATAGGAAAGCAATTTCACACGCATGACTTTGGAAAATTGTAAACGTTTGTCACGCAATCAAATTATAAAGGTATAAAATTACTAATCGAACTTGAAATACTATCAAACCTGGAATTTGATGAACATCTAAAAATGTTACAGACAGGATATCTCCTTGTATAATTTAGAGAACCTAATGTAAGGACGATGTTCGTCTGAAATGGGTTCTTGTCATGGAATGTGTGATGATAGAGAGTAAGGAAATGATTCGATCTGTTGTTACATTCTTCTGTCTCTTATGAGCAGGTGTTTCAATGAACAGTCTAAGTTAGACAACCAAACAACATTTCATCTTCTATTCAAGAATAAAACAACTAAACTTGGACAGACCATGTCGACAAAAACAAAGAAAGACCTTGTCGTCCCTCCTACAGTGAAAACATAAAAAAGAACGACCTTCTCTTTGCGATTGTCATCAATTGTTCACTTTATGTATCATTTACACGTCAAGACAAAGTTATTACGGATTGCTTTCTTCCTATCTCCCTTTAAAACCTGTTTGCAATCTGAGAATTTTATGTATGCTATTATTATTATCATAAATAGAGTGTCAAGCGTTATATTAGCTTACGAGTCTCTAAACAATATTACACAATATTACGGTTCATTCAAAATCGGAACACCCAAATCAATGGTCTTAAACTGTAATCAACAATAACATTTGAAAGTTTTTATATGTAGCTACTATAATTCAGTTCCACTTTAAGTAATATATCTTCATACAACAATATATTAACTCAAAAAGCATTTAATGAAATTCTAAATTTACGTAACACCAGCTGTCAACACAGCATGAATTGATGAATTGGACAAGCTATGTGCATCTCCCTCAGTCTGTTTTAACGCCTTCTCAATGCCTTAAAAGAAAGCCAAACAGTTACTTTTTACTTATCAAGTAGTTCTTTGTTTACAGAACAAACATGAGCACACCAAAATAGTTGTGTAAATACAAAACACAAATTACGTTAACGTGAGTAGAAAAGCAGGTATTACTTATTGATTTAAAAGATAAGAAGGTTTCATTTTTTCATGATGTGAACATTTAATGAAATTCAGTAACTTTGTCGTTATGTTACATGTTACCATTTCTAAATGAACTTCACAAGGGTTAAAAATATTTAATTTCATTTAATAATACAAAGAATAGTTCCTGTGTGGGATTTTTTAAACCCATTCCAATTTTTGTATATTGTGTGTAATCACTAAGTACAAAGTCAATAATCTAGAATGAACACTAAAACTCTTCAACACGTTATTCACAATTAGTCTTGGAAATTCGAACGCACAATCAATTATTACTAAAAAATCAAAGCATCTTTTACTTTTGCTTAGAAACGTAAATTGATGTTGATACATCTAAATGTGCAAAGAAGATATTACACATATACTACGGATTTACATAATGTATGAGGATTTTTTTTAACTTGCTCTTTCATTTGGCTCGAGGTTAAATTCTTGCAACTCGTTTGGTTGTCGTAGTCTATGTTAACTAATTATATAGAATGTATTTGTCCATTCCACATCGATACTTAGGATTTACTTCGACTCTCTATGTTATACTTCAATAGGAATGCCTGAATATCATTTACTATTATCAACACCGATAACCATGTCCACACTTATATTCAGGGCTTAGATTTTCTAATCTCTCTTAGTGCTAAGTCGTAAGTCAATGTTAATTGATGGTACTTACGACAATCTTAGTGCTAAGAGAGCTTCGAAAACCTGGGTCGAGATTGCTTTGAAAGTTTAACATGCACATGAATATGATATATTCTTAAAGACAAGATGATTTGAAAACCAACTATTGAAATAGACTGTCTCCACATTTAGAGTCCAACATTGTTCCTCACATGGAGAAAGCAATATGTGGCCTAGGGCACCATATGGGTAATTGGTTTACTGATATGACTGCTCTCGTAGCTTATAAAGTATTTTGCCGAACACCTTCGCACTCTGAAAGATGACATCAAAATATTCAATCTCCATCTTTCTCCGAAACAGCTCATTCTGAAAAACATTTAACTTTTTATTCTGAAAAATATTAAATTTGCATTTCATGGTCAAGTAATTACATTTCTCTCGACAACAATTGGTTTCCAATTGACAATAATGGAAATGTTATGGCAACAATCCCATTTTGATATTCAAATCAATAAAAATTGAATAAAGTCAGCAATGAAGACAGAAGCATGAATGATATTAAAAATGAAATTGGTATTTGAAAACTATTTCTTGAATGTACCCCTGTTGATCAAAGACTGCAAAATCAATAAAAGACGTTCAATAATCAAGTCTTATCATTCGCGTGAGCAAGAACTATCACTTAAAATCCAGAGCCTCTTTTTAGCCTTGTTAATTGAGTAAATGTGGCTTCAGTCAAGGGCTCTGAACTTACCAAGCAGTAAAAAACCTTCACTCAGCCTGCTTATAATCTTTAAATAATGATGGAATTAACCACTTAAAATGTTCATCTTTTCATAATATGGTGGCAGTGGAAAATGCATTTTGTTTTCATTTTTACTTTTCAAAATAATTTGTAAATACTTTTCGATAATAAAGAGGTATTTATGGTAATATGCACTTTGAGCTCAGATAAATCAAGGTTTTCCTTTTCAGTCTGAAACAATCTCATCTAAGTCCG
Source organism: Phorcus lineatus (assembly GCA_921293015.1). Lineage (NCBI taxonomy): Eukaryota > Metazoa > Mollusca > Gastropoda > Trochida > Trochidae > Phorcus > Phorcus lineatus. The sequence goes on from OV121092.1 coordinate 6,187,879, forward strand.
TCCTCGGTCAAATACAGATCAGAGTTGACCTGATTGTTAAACCAAAACAATTATCACTCAGACAATGGATCCTCCATTCTCGTCCAAGTTGTCTTGCTTTGACATTCTATTATTTTATTCTAATTGGATAAATGCTCACATATTTCTGTCTAGTGTAAATGAGAAGTAGAAATTTCATTTTGACTCTCTATAACTATTTTCCAACATAATAAATGAAATCTTTAAGAAAATAGCAAATTGATTAAAAAGAAATGCAGCTTATGATGCAGAAATGGTAAACTTTATTCCTATAAAACCAGCATTGTATATAGTTGTATGTCTGAATAGTGTCAAACCTATGAATAACTTACCCAATTAATTCTTAAAATTTATTTAGATTCAAGCTTACAGCTAAACTTAAATTTTTCCTTAATTAATCCCCACCCCCTTGTTTTTAACTTTTCTATAATTAATCAAAGAACTAAAAGTAAACCCTGAAATGATCAGGCTACATGGTACATACAATTCGTCCTATGATCATCAGTGACAAGCAAGAATAAAATCAAGGCTGTATCATTCGAGGATGGAGATTTCCGGGAAATTATCAATTTCTTCAGGATTCAGCACCATTTGACACAACTATTAGAATTGTGACTTGAATTCTAAAGGGCCTCAAAACAAATTATACCAACTCATTGAAATGTCGTTTCTTGGATTGCCATCTAGCTGTCGTAATAAAAAGGCCCTTAAACGACATTGCATGCTCAATATGTTGCTGATAATGATAGAGTGTTATCAGCCGTATGCAAACTGTTTTAATGTTGTTGGAATTATTGGAGGAGTGTACTACTAACTATTTCATGCATTCTATGATAAACTAAAGTATCGTGATTTCATTTTGATATGGTTACAATAGAGCACTACTTTATTATAATTTGTGTCTTATCCGTACCCAAGGATCGGAGTTCATAGAAATTGGATTCAGTTATACCGTAAGGAGTATGCACTAACCTTTATTCAAAACGGTCTATTTAAACAGGATCTGATTCAACTATTGTTTAATCAATTAGTTTAAATTGACATATAAATATGAAAATAATTTTTTTTTTAAAACCGCTATAATTGACAGGTTGTCCGGCACTGGGAGCTTTTAGGTCGTTGTGTGGAATTATATGACGTATCATATCCAGAGTTGGCTGGGATTTATAGTAGCATCATCGAACAGGTGGCCGTTATATGGAGGTGGCCACTTGGGCAGGTTCTTCTGTAAAGGCATGTGGTAAATAAATGATCCCCCGGTTATGAAGCGCATAAACAGTTTCTTACCCATATTGTGACAAAACACTCAACAAATAGTTTGTGTTGGCTCAAACACATGTCTAATTTTTCCATTTAAAGCTTATCTATTTCGATTTATTTCTCACCAACAGTACTACATGCATATTACTTAATACATCACTAAATATGTGCAAATAAAACCCCTTGAAGCATTTTTCATTTCATGTTTGATTTGAGATATCTTAATCCATCCGACAAACATATGAATCTTTCGGTAAAGGACTACAGTAAACTCAAGTACAGAGCTCATTTGAATACATATCGCTTTATAATCACTCGGAAATGTCTTCACTACTGCAAAAATCAGCTCTCTCACAGATATGAAACCAATCAGTTAGGAGGAGGTCTTAGTTCCTGGTATCTTGCAGTGTGGAGAGTTTTATAAATAGTAGCAGCTAATGAGTTGCTGTCACGGAAGAAGGTGAAGAGAATATAGGATATGACTCGAGGACATGCCACATGATGTCTTTCATGTCGGGAAGCACAAATAACCTTTCTATAAGCAACATTGAAAGATGTTAATGTCAACAGATTAATCCAGACATGCTATCTTTATCTATCAATGCGTGTATCTCTATTAAGGGATTAAAAATATTAATGATCAGTCTTTAAATTCTCGGAAATACTAACAATACAACGTTAAAAATTTTGAATATTTTTTATGGTTGTTATAAAGTGGACTTCAATCAACTTTCAGTGTCAATCGAAGCCTTCTCAATCTTAGCGCAAAGACAAGAAACCACACCTTTCATGTCAACAGATATATCTAGAAATGTTATCTTTATTCCCCACAGCTAGTGTGTCACTTTGTGCGGATTTCTAACATTAATGATTCATATCTTTATATTCCTGGCTTTACACAAGTACATAATTTACAAAGTAAAGAAAAAACAAGGATTTTGTTGTTTATCAAGTCAACAAATATTATGTGTTCAGTGACAATCAAAGCCTCCTTTATCTTCTGTTGCTAAGTATTAAGGCAATGAGCCACACAAATCATCATCCTGTAACACAAACTGCAAAAGAACCTCCTTCTCTGGATGGTAGGCAGACATTTTGAAGATAATAGTCAATTATATTGTTCCATGCGTATACAAGCACAAATTGTATAAATTCTATCTTTACCCTGAAGGAATAGTACATGATGCAGGTAGTAAGTTCCCCGCCAACTTCGTAGATCCATACCTTCTATGGTCAGGTATTATGTTAACAACTTGTTGATGCCCAAACGAGCTTTTGAACACGGACCATTAAAGTGGGAGGCCAGCATCATAACCACTGTAAGCTGTATGATTTGGATGATTAATTTTGTTTTAGCGGTAGGGCTAAGGGGAGGTAATTTTGGGATGTCGTGAAAAGTTTGTCGTAAAGTGGCGCATGTTATGAAGGAGGATTTTGAAAGCTGTGCATCGTTCGAGAAGTAAATTTGATGTACGCGGGTGATTCTGCCACAAAAATTGTAAGCTGTTATTCCACATTGATCCTCATAGGTTCCATACATTGTTTTTCTGTCATAAAGAGTAATGTTAATTTATATTTATTTCTGTAAGGTCAAGTGTTTAGCTCTATGCAGCAATGTGCTTTTCACGCTTGAGTGAACGTCTTTCATTTGGTTAAATTCAATTCATTATTCAGTATTAATTCATTTTAGGTAAAGTTTAACTTGTGTATATTCGAATTATTTTTGTAAGATGTTATTCTAAGCTGGATTTTTTTAATACTTTCAGCTTGAACCTGAAAACTCCAAAACTGATACTCATAAATATCCTGCTCAACTAATATTTTGCAACAGTAGCCTACCAAAATAAACTGCACAGTCTCAGGAAACAAGCAGAATCGTGTTTTTGATTGAAATAACCTACAACCACCAAACCACTATTTCATTTGATAAAACTGCTGTTAAGTGTTCTACTCACATCAAAATAGTTTTTAATTTTCTTTTTTGAAAATCTTCTTAAAGGTTTAAAGACATAAATAACTATTTTGGACTTTAATAATGTAATAGAACTAGAACATATACTGAACGGTGGCACAACCCAAGGTCCGATCTCCAAGACTACTGTTGTCAACGCTTTTTGTTTTTTGAATAGTTTAATGTAGATTCTGACATTCATAAATGGAATTCTTTTGATGATCATCTCCAGCTTCTATGTCATAAATGAATAAAGATTTCGAAAGTATTGTTTTCTTATATCTAAATCAATTGAAATTTATCATTTCTTAGCCACCATGATAAGAATATCAATATTTTAGGGTTCTTATTCAGTCTTTTATCTGGAGGTTGAAATATAAATGCGTTTAATATATAAAGCTTTTTTTGGCATAGAATTAAAAGAAAATCACCCATTACATTACGAAGCTGCTCTCATAGAATGTTCAGGATAAAATCCCAAGTGTTCTAAAAATATAGTAGTAACACATTGAAAGCTCAGTATAATATAATTTTGTGACAATTTGATCAACTAAAAGTCATATATGCCAAACTCTATCTATAACGAAATTGTGTCAAAAAGTAGTTGCTGTTGCTGAAAAGCAAAGTTTTAAAGCAACTGAGTTTTTGCAGTAACAATATGTAGGTATAATGACGCGGTAATGACTAAAACCTAAGGTAATGAAAGTCGTAATTTCATTTTTTACCCTCAAATGAGGTAAATTACACAAATATCCTCACACCTGATTACTGAGGATGCAAGACGTTATTCTTCCATTACAACGTATATTTATCTAAGAATGTTTTATTTTCAATCATGATTTAAATAGAGGATAAGTTGGTCAGATATTTGATTGCAGTTGTCTCTCATGTAATTGCTGGATATTATAAAGTTCAGAAATTATCATTCCATAGATAGAATTAATTATCAAATTTCTATTTATAGTTTTTTGAAAATCATTTCAAAATAAAATTTGATAATAAAGATAATACAAACTTGAAATAACTATGATTTTGATGTAATAGAGGCTTTTAAAATGGGTGAAGGTCATGCGCCTAGCAGGTAGCATGAAGGAGCTCTCCCTGAATTTCAGCTAATTCAAGTTTTCCAATCATCACAATCTTTTGAAAATTTACATGGATATTCTACACAAGCTGTGGATTATATTGACTTGAAAAAAATTGATGTGGATTTCATAAAAAATGTCCATATTCTGGATATTAACTTTTGTATATATACTACATAGTATACAAATCATGGACAGTGAGACTAATCAGCGGGCTTATGTGTTTGACAAAGACAATGGGACACAGTGGGCTGAAAGGACTGGTATATTGTCTTATTGAAGTGAGCAGTTACTTAACATACAAGCCAAAACTCTCAACACCTGGATACACCCTGGCCTCTTACGTCATCTTCGTCAGTTGGATATCTCAAGAACTAAGCCAACAAAGAGAGGGTGTAGAGCTGGGTGCAGAAAACAAAGACCAATCAAGACTGTCACTGGTGTTTTCACTGGAAATAAACTTCAAAGTTCACGTGGTTCTAATTCTGACAATCTAATCCAAGTTCACCCCCAAAGGAAAGTGTCATTTCTAAATATTAATTTATGGAATGCTAGATCACCATTGGAGGAGGTGTTGCAGTGATTTTCAGGGACACACTAAATATAGAAGTTCGTCTCTCTTCATTAGACCTCAAGTCTATAGAACTGATGGAGTGTATGGTCACACATGACAAAACGTCGATTAGGATTTTTTGTATCTATCGTCCACCCCCGTCGAAAATTAACAAGCTCACCAACGCTATGTTTTTAGAAGATCTGTCCGTTCTTCTTGACTATGCAAATAATACAAGAGGGAAGTGTTTACTCTTTGGTGATATCAATGTTCACTTTGATGAGCCACAGCAGTTTGATGTAAAGAAAGTAATTTCTCTACTAAACTCCTATGGTCTTACTCAAAATATTATGGAGGCCACCCACAAGAATGGTCACATAATTGACTGGCTCATATCCCGCAACTCTGAATCACTGATCAGAAGGTGGAGTGTTGTCGACTATCAAATGTCTGATCACTTTTTACTCAAATTTGAAGTGAATTTCACTACCCTTCCATGTGAGCGACAAACCATAATATGTCGCCATATCAAAGATCTTTCAAAAACAGAATTCAGACAGGATCTCACGTCATCTTCATTACTATCAGATCCTCCATCTGATGTGGACGAACTGGTCTGTCTCTATAACTCTACACTATCGTCTCTTCTTGACAAACATGCACCGTCATGTGTGAAGAAAGTGCCAATTAAAGCACATGCTCCCTGGTATAACGAAAATGTGAAACAGGCAAAGCTCCAAAGACGCCTTGCTGAACGTAAATGGAGAAAATCTAAACTAGAGGTTCATAGACAAATATACTGTCAAACTAGATTCCAAGCAAACAGAATCATGAAGAAAGCAAAATCAGAATTTTGTACAGATCGCATAGCCATGCATATAGGTGACTCTAAGGCACTATTTTCTCATCTCTCTCAACTTCTGGGTGCTGAGCGCCGTTCCCCACTTCCAATAGCTGATGATCCAGAGATCCTTGCAAACAATTTTGCTCATTTTTTTAAATCAAAGATAGTAAAAATTAAAGAACAATTATCAGGCGAAGATAAAACTGTGAATCTTGATGACTCACTCTTTGAGGGACATCCTTTTTCTACATTTCAAAATTTTTCTCATGATCAAATCCTGAAACTCATAATCGGCTCCAATCAAACAACCTGTGAACTGGATCCCGTACCAACCAAGGTGGTGGTTGAGCATTTGGATTTACTCCTACCGGTAATTACAGATATTATCAACAAAAGCTGTCAATCTGGTATTGTTCCTAAATGTTTTTAAAGAAGCAGTCGTAAAGCCTCTACTGAAGAAGCCAAATTTGGATGCATCTGTGCTATCTAACTACAGGCCTGTCTCAAACTTGTGTTTTCTCTCAAAGATCCTTGAGAGAGCTGTCCAACGGCAAATTCTGGACCACCTTGCATTAAACAACCTCTTGGATAGATTTCAATCAGCATATCGCCCCTGTCATAGTACTGAGACCGCATTGCTGCAAGTCGTCAGTAATATCCGCAAAGCTGTTGATACTGGCAAAGTGGCACTCTTAGTACTTTTAGATCTGTCTGCGGCATTCGACACTGTCGACCATGCCAAGCTCATTGACCGTCTGAAAAGAAAATTCGGCTTCGGGGGTGTAACTCTCGACTGGCTGTCATCCTATATCAGTGAAAGATCTCAGTGTGTGATTATCAACAAAAAAAATTCACAGGAACTGACTCTCTCTTGTGGTGTGCCACAGGGTTCAGTGCTGGGTCCGGTGTTATTCACCCTATACACAAGAGATATCGGCAGAATAATAGCAACTCTGACATAAACTACCATGCATATGCCGATGACACCCAGCTCTCAGAGTTCTATACCGTCAATGATCTCAACAAGCCTGACTGTTTCTCTAACATAGAGACCTGCACACAAGCTGTCAAGGGATGGATGACAGATAACATGCTCCAGCTAAACGATTCCAAGACGGAAGCTCTTTTCATTGGTACTTCCTCTAAGCTCCAAGGAACACAAGATCATACAATAACTGTGGGTACTTCCAGTATCAGTCCATCCTCTGAAGTAAAGAATCTGGGTGTTATTCTGGACTCTGAACTATCCATGACAAGGCACATCAATGATCTCTGTAGAAAATGCCATTTCCATCTACGCAACATCGGCAATATAAGGCATCTTATCACACAGGATGCAGCAGCAACTCTTGTATGCTCCCTTGTATTTTCAAGGTTGGACTATTGCAACAGCCTTCTAACTGAGACATCACAAAAGAACATCAAGAAGTTGCAAGCAATTCAAAACACGGCAGCTCGGATTGTGACTTTGTCCCCAAAACACTCACACATAACCCCTGTCCTGGAATCCCTTCATTGGCTGCCGGTCAGTGAGAGAATAACTTATAAAGTTCTCACCCTCACCTACAAGTGCATGAATGGACTTTCTCCATCATACCTCACTGATCTCCTTGAAATATATCAACCTTCCCGACCACTACGATCTTCAACTCAAAATCTTCTTTCCATACCAACATGGAAACTCAAATCTTTTGGCTTCCGCTCTTTTCAGCACTCTGCAGCTTGTTGGTGGAACTGTTCCGTGCAATCTGGGAATTATCACAATCTGCAGATTGTTCGCTCACAATCTGCAGATTGTTCGAACAATCTAGGAATTTTTTTCATTCCTAGATTGTTTAAACAATCTGCAGATTGTGAGACCTGAACAATCTGGGAATGATCACAATCTGGGAATTTGATTGCTTATAGTATGGTAAGCATTATAAAATGAGAATTGTCTAGTTTATTTAGTTTTTTCTTTGTGTATGCATCCAAATGATGGAGAATAGATGTCAAGTCATAGATTGTGACAGGTTCATAGCTCGCCTATATATATAAAATGACGGAGTATTGGGTTCGATTCCTGGATTGTGAACGGCTTACAGATGGACATTATATCAAACTGAGAGGGAATATGGGTCAATTCTCAGATTGTGTAGGGCTCATATCTCGCCTATCTATATGTCAAACTGAGGGAGTATATGGTTCGATTCCTAGATTGTGAAGGGCTCACAGCGCGTCTATATGTCAACCTGAGGGAGTATAGGGATCTATTCTCAGATTGTGAAGGGCTCAAAGCTCACCTTTATTTAAACAGAGAGGGTATAGCAGTCGATTCTCAGATTGTGATGGGCTCATAGCTCGCCTATAAATCAAACTGAGGGAGTATATGGGTCGATTCCTAGATTGTGAAGGGCTCTACGCATGGCTTAAACTCAAACTGACGGAGTATAAGGGTCGATTCTCAGATTGTGAAGGGCTTGACAGCTCACCTTTATCTAAACTGAGAGGAAATAGAAGTCGATTCCCATATTGTGAAGGGCTCAGATATCGCCATTATGTGAAACTGATGGAGTATAGAGGCCGATTCCTAGATTGTGAATGGCTCACAGCGCGCCTATATGTAAAACTGAGGGAGTATTGGGATCTATTCTCAGATTGTGAAGGGCTCACCGCATGCCTTAAACTCAAACTGACGGAGTATAAGGGTCGATTCTCAGATTTAGGGCTTGACAGATCACGTTTATTTAAACTGAGAGGAAATAGAAGTCGATTCCCAAATTGTGAAGGACTCAGATATCGTCATTATGTGAAACTGATGGAGTATAGAGGCCGATTCCTAGATTGTGAATGGCTCACAGCGCGCCTATATGTCAAACTGAGGGAATATAATGGCCGATTCCTAAATTGTGAAGGGCTCACAGCGCGACTACATGTCAAACTGAAAGATTATATGTATCTATTCTCAGATTGTGAAGGGCTCACAGCTCGCTTTTATGTCAAACAGAGGGACTTTAGGAGACGATTCCTAGATTGTGAAGGGTTCACAGCTCGACAATATGTCAAACTGAGGGAGTATAGGGATCTATTCTCAGATTGTGAAGGCTCATAGCTCACCTTTATTTAAACTGAGAGGGTATAGCAGTCGATTCTCAGATTGTGATTGGCTCATAGCTCGCCTATATGTCAAACTGAGGGAGTATATGGGTCGATTCCTAGATTGTGAAGGGCTCACCGCAAGCCTGTAACTCAAACTGAGGGAGTATAAGGGTCGATTCTCAGATTATGAAGGGCTTACAGCTCACCTTTTTTTCTTAACTGAGAGGAAATAGAAGTCGATTCCCAGATTGTGAAGGGCTCAGATATCGTCATTATGTGAATTTGAGGAAGTAGGGGCCGATTCCAAGATTGTGAAGGGTTCATAGCGCGTCTATATGTCAAACTGAGGGAGTATAGATATCTGTTCATAGCTCACCTTGATGTCAAACTGACGGAGTATAATGGCCGATTCCTAGATTGTGAAGGGGTCACAGCGCGTCTATATGTCAACCTGAGGGAGTATAGGGATCTATTCTCAGATTGTGAAGGGCTCAAAGCTCACCTTTATTTAAACAGAGAGGGTATAGCAGTCGATTCTCAGATTGTGATGGGCTCATAGCTCGCCTATAAATCAAACTGAGGGAGTATATGGGTCGATTCCTAGATTGTGAAGGGCTCTACGCATGGCTTAAACTCAAACTGACGGAGTATAAGGGTCGATTCTCAGATTGTGAAGGGCTTGACAGCTCACCTTTATCTAAACTGAGAGGAAATAGAAGTCGATTCCCATATTGTGAAGGGCTCAGATATCGCCATTATGTGAAACTGATGGAGTATAGAGGCCGATTCCTAGATTGTGAATGGCTCACAGCGCGCCTATATGTAAAACTGAGGGAGTATTGGGATCTATTCTCAGATTGTGAAGGGCTCACCGCATGCCTTAAACTCAAACTGACGGAGTATAAGGGTCGATTCTCAGATTTAGGGCTTGACAGATCACGTTTATTTAAACTGAGAGGAAATAGAAGTCGATTCCCAAATTGTGAAGGACTCAGATATCGTCATTATGTGAAACTGATGGAGTATAGAGGCCGATTCCTAGATTGTGAATGGCTCACAGCGCGCCTATATGTCAAACTGAGGGAATATAATGGCCGATTCCTAAATTGTGAAGGGCTCACAGCGCGACTACATGTCAAACTGAAAGATTATATGTATCTATTCTCAGATTGTGAAGGGCTCACAGCTCGCTTTTATGTCAAACAGAGGGACTTTAGGAGACGATTCCTAGATTGTGAAGGGTTCACAGCTCGACAATATGTCAAACTGAGGGAGTATAGGGATCTATTCTCAGATTGTGAAGGCTCATAGCTCACCTTTATTTAAACTGAGAGGGTATAGCAGTCGATTCTCAGATTGTGATTGGCTCATAGCTCGCCTATATGTCAAACTGAGGGAGTATATGGGTCGATTCCTAGATTGTGAAGGGCTCACCGCAAGCCTGTAACTCAAACTGAGGGAGTATAAGGGTCGATTCTCAGATTATGAAGGGCTTACAGCTCACCTTTTTTTCTTAACTGAGAGGAAATAGAAGTCGATTCCCAGATTGTGAAGGGCTCAGATATCGTCATTATGTGAATTTGAGGAAGTAGGGGCCGATTCCAAGATTGTGAAGGGTTCATAGCGCGTCTATATGTCAAACTGAGGGAGTATAGATATCTGTTCATAGCTCACCTTGATGTCAAACTGACGGAGTATAATGGCCGATTCCTAGATTGTGAAGGGGTCACAGCGCGTCTATATGTCAAACTGAGGGAGTATAGAGATCTGTTCATAGCTCACCTTGATGGCAAACTGACGGAGTATTATGGCCGATTCCTAGATTATGAAGGGGTCACAGCGCGTCTATATGTCAAACTGAGGGAGTATAGAGATCTGTTCTCAGATTGTGAAGGCTCGTAGCTCACCTTTATGTCAAACTGAGGGAGTATAGGGGTCGATTCCTAGATTGTGAAGGGCATTGCGCTTGTCTTTTTGATTTATTTAGCTAGTAGAGGATTCAATTCACATATTGTGAATATGTGGAGGTAGAAAAATAAATTTGTATATTAATTCTGCAATCTAGATTTTCATTAATCATAGTTTGCGGTAACCCGTATAACACTGTTTGGAGGGTGTTACTATTTATGTTCAAATTTCAAATTTTCAATTTTTCAATTTGAAAATATTATCTATGTAGAAGTAAGTTTTTTTTTATATGTGTGAAAGGTTTGCATACGGAAATCAATAGATAACAATTCACTATGAAAAGTAAACTTAATATCTGAAAAGTTTATTACACTGAAATTTAATTCTTCATTCTCGCTTATTTGACTTAAGTTAGGTTAATTGAGCATAATTACTATCACTATCAACACAAAACACCACATACCGTTGGAAAATTACTTGCATAGACACTTACACTTACAAGGTACAACGAAGGAAATAGTCTCGTGATGCTAAAAAAAAGTTTTAAAAATCAAAGATAACAAACTCTGATCCTTATATTTATTGTTCATTATGGAAACTTGATAACTGTTACCCTTTTCCCTCATTTTCTTCCTGGACCGTGACATTGAAAGTTTTTATTCGAACGACGCATAAATCGGAAAGGTTCTCAATATTTTGAGTTTGTATATGAACAGTTTTTAAATATATGATTTATAAAAAATTATAATACTCGAACAGTGCATTTTGTGTTGTCGTGAATAATTAGACCAGATGTCTAGCTGGGTCTGCTTATCAAAGCAACGTGTCACTGTGTCGCGTCTCTAATCAGCCTTGCGCGTAAATTCGCGTACAATCACATTAACTTCCTCTCTGTAATTTGATGTTTATCATGGGGCAAATACTTATGCAATAATTAATTGACTGGATTAAAATGTTTAATTGCTCTTCGGTCACACTATGGTCAACATTTTGACACATGTTATTTCTTTAACGTTTTTAATAGTTTCCGTTATATCGGTTTGTGAATTTAACAAAGAAATGTTTTATTTGATTTATTTATCATGTGTTCATGATTCAATATTTTAAAAATATTTTGATATGGAGTGGATCATTTACTACGCTGCAAGTAGAGTCATATAATGGCATCGTCTTTACTCCGTGCTGCCACCACAGTGACGGGAGTGGCAAACAACTAATTTCATCTGTGTGATTTAAACAGTATTTAATTTCCATGAAACATGTAATTCACAACATTCAGAATATATATATTCAAAAAGAAAACTGAAGGATTAGCAAACAGGCAGCAAATGCCTACATAAATGTTTCTTCTGAAACAAACAAGAAACGATATCAGGTACATTGGTGAAAATATATATTTGCAATTATTCTTACTAAAATCAAATTCATATAAAGCATTCTCTACCTTTGCATTTGGTACAGATTTAATTAAAGAGCTATAAAAATCGGTTGGTATCATTTATGAAATGATACACAGATATTTTTAGGGATTCGTTAGCACTCTGTGACAAGAATTTGTCGCCGCTCAAGGTAGATTTTAATGTTCTATCGTTTTTGATTCGATCGGAATCTATCATATAGTGGGCATTTAAAGAAGTAATGAAAAGGATCCTCCCGAATGTTTCCACAAGAGCAGGCGTGATTTACTAACAAAAATAAGTGGACTTGCTGTGCGTAGTATATTTTCAATGTGATGCTGCCATTTTCCATCTTCATTTTCCATTTTCATCTGTGTAAACATGCTTCTATACCCCCGTATATATGACGTTAAGACGACCTAAGAGCCCTTCACAATCTGAGAATAGACTCTTATACCCTATCAGTTTAATGAATAACAAGCTATGAGCCATTCACAATCTCAGAATTCACTCCTATACCCTCTCAGTTTAAATATAGATTAACTGTGAGCCCTTCATAATCTGGGAATCAACCCCTATACCCCCTAAGTTTGACATATAGGCGAGTTGTGAGCTCTTCACAATCTGGGAATCGACCTCTATACTCCGTCAGTTTGATTTATAGGCGAGCTATGAGCACTTCACAATCAGAGAATCGATCCCTATACTCCCTCAGATTGACATATAGGCGAGTTGTGGGCCCTTCACAATCTAGGAAGCGGCCCCTATACTCCCTCAGTTTGACATAAAGACGAGCTATGAGCCCTTCACAATCTGAGAATCGATCTCTATAATTCGTCAGTTTGATTTATAGGCGAGCTATGAGCCCTTCACAATCTAGGAATCGACTCCTATATACCCTCAGCTAGACTTTAAGGCGAGCGGTGAGCCCTTCACAATCTAGGAATAGGCCCCTATACTCCGTCAGTTTGACATATAGGCGAAATGTGAGCCCTTCACAATCTGTGAATCGACTCCTATATACCCTCTCAGTTTAGATAAAGGTGAGCTATGAGCCCTTCACAATCTAGGAGTCAACCCTTACATCCCCTAAGTTTGACATAAAGACGAGCTGAATGTCCTTCCCAATCTGGGAATCGGCACCTATACTGCGTCAGTTTGATTTATAGGCGAGCTGTGAGACATTTACAATCTAAGAATCGACTGCTATACCCTCTCAGTTTGACACATAGGCGAGTTGTGAGCTCTTCACAATCTGAGAATCGACCTCTATACTCCGTCAGTTTGATTTATAGGCGAGCTATGAGCCCTTCACAATCTAGAAATCGGCCCCTATGCTCCCTTAGTTTGACATAAAGCCGATCTGTGAGCCCTTCACAATCTGAGAATCGACTGCTATACCCTATCAGTTTAAATAAAGGTGAGCTGAGAGCCCTTCACAATCTGGGAATCGACCCCTATACCCCCTCAGTTTGACATAAAAACGAGCTATGAGCCCTTCACAATCTGAGAATCGATCTCTATACTCCGCGGCCGTCAGTTTGACATATAGGCGAACTGTGAGCCCTTCACAATCTGAGAATCGACTCCTATACACTCTCAGTTTACATAAAGACGAGCTATGAGCCCTTCACAATCTGAGAATCGATCCCGATATTCCGTCAGATTGACATATAAGCGAACTGTGAGCCCTTCACAATCTGTGAATCGACTCCTATATACCCTCTCAGTTTAGATAAAGGTGAGCTATGAGCCCTTCACAATCTAGGAGTCAACCCTTACATCCCCTAAGTTTGACATAAAGACGAGCTGAATGTCCTTCCCAATCTGGGAATCGGCACCTATACTGCGTCAGTTTGATTTATAGGCGAGCTGTGAGCCATTTACAATCTAAGAATCGACTGCTATACCCTCTCAGTTTGACACATAGGCGAGTTGTGAGCTCTTCACAATCTGAGAATCGACCTCTATACTCCGTCAGTTTGATTTATAGGCGAGCTATGAGCCCTTCACAATCTAGGAATCGGCCCCTATGCTCCCTTAGTTTGACATAAAGCCGATCTGTGAGCCCTTTCACAATCTGAGAATCGACTGCTATACCCTATCAGTTTAAATAAAGGTGAGCTGAGAGCCCTTCACAATCTGGGAATCGACCCCTATACCCCCTCAGTTTGACATAAAAACGAGCTATGAGCCCTTCACAATCTGAGAATCGATCTCTATACTCCGCGGCCGTCAGTTTGACATATAGGCGAAATGTGAGCCCTTCACAATCTGAGAATCGACTGCTATACACTCTCAGTTTAAATAAAGACGAGCTATGAGCCCTTCACAATCTGAGAATCGATCCCGATATTCCGTCAGATTGACATATAAGCGAACTGTGAGCCCTTCACAATCTGAGAATCGACTCCTATATACCCTCTCAGTTTAAATAAAGGTGAGCTATGAGCCCTTTTCAATCTAGGAGTCAACCCTTACACCCTCAAGTTTGACATAAAGACGAGCAGAGAGTCCTTCACAATCTGGGAATCGGCCCCCATACCCACTCATTTTGAGAAAGAGACAAGCTGATTGCTCATCACAATCTAGGAATTGCTAAATAGAAATACCTTAATAAGCTACATAATTCCCTTTTTATAATGATGAAAATACTATTAAATTCCCAGATTGTGATCATTCCCAGATTGTTCAGGCCGCACAATCTGCAGATTGTTTAAACAATCTAGGAATTCCTAGATTGTGAGCAAACAATCTGCAGATTGTTCGAACAATCTGCAGATTGTGATATACCCCAGATTGTTCGTAACAGAACAACCTTCCAGAAAACATCAAGTTATCAGCAAATTTGGACTGTTTTAAAAAAAACTTAAAGACGCATCTCTTCAAAAAGTGTTTTGGTTGTAAATAGATATTTACTATATATAGACTCAACTTGTGACTCAAATGTCCTGTAGCGCTATGAGCATGTTGACTGCGTGGAATTTAGCGCAATATAAGTGTACATATTATTATTATTATTATATACAAATCATAATGATTACTTTGCATATCCTTTATGGAATAAGATGCACTGAATTGCTAACAAAACAAACAATCTTTTAAATCTATGACATGGTTTTATCGCGTTGATAACTGCTTAAGATTCCCCATTGCATACCCATATCCCCTCTCGACAAATACATTTGTTCATTTAAATGGAATTCAGGAATTTATAATATTGAGGAAATTGCATTATTGCTTTTTTATTATGCATTTCATGGTCAACTTGGAATATGCATCCTTATGGGCATAACCTTTCAATAAATCAAATATTCTAATTTCAATTTCTTTACATAAGCGAGCTTCCTTAATTTCTTGTAGCAGTAAATTGGTAGCCGAAGTAATTCTTCATTTGGTTGATTTTTATAAGTTCTTATTTGTCTACTGGGAGTTTGATTTGCCCATTCACGTAATCTGAGAACAAGATATTTTTCGAAAATGAAAACTTTCTTTCATAGCTGCAGAATCAAATTTCAAACTCAGGAAATTATTTTTCAACAATCAGATTGCCAAAATTAAAACTAAAAATACGAAATATGAATTAACTGATAAATTAGCTTATATCCACAAACAGTTGCTACACTTTAAGGTTAATCCGACATCCAATCACGGAGGGATGCTGTGGAAAAGAAGTTTCTTATCTTATTCTGTCTTCTAGTCAGAATAGTTATTAAAAACCGTAAATTTCCGTAGCCTGAGCTGTGAAATGATGAGAGTTTCATTACAGTAGTCACGTGCCTCTCCCACAACAATCAGATTATCAACGTCTTCTCAATGCCTTTGAAGAAGATAAACGTCGTTTTGCACTTATGAAGTAGTTACATGTATTTGTTTACAAAACAAACATGAGCACACTAAAATAGTTGCGTAAATACAAAAAGACAAACAACTTTAACATGAGTAGAAATGCAGATATGTTTTTGACTTTAAAGAGATAGGATGGTTTCACCTTTTCATGAACATTTAATGAAATCAAATAAATGGAATGTTTCGTTATTGTTTATTATGTTAACATTTAAAATAGAATTGTATGTATGTTAAATATACATGAATGGATGAGCCTTATTTAATTTCATTCGTCCATAACACTTTCTAAGCGTTGTATATTTTTTCTACTCTGTAAGTGCATAGTTAATGAGTGTTTAATGTTTCAATTTTTTTTTTGGAAGCATGTAACAGTTTTCACAACTCCGGATCCTCATCACGTTGTTAACAATTGGTCATGCGAATCCCCGTTGTTAACAATTGGTCACGCAAATCCACGTTGTTAACAATTGGTCACGCGAATCCACGTTGTTAACAATTGGTCATGCAAATCCCCGTTGTTAACAATTGGTCATGCGAAATCCCGTTGTTAACAACTGGTCATGCGAATCCCCGTTGTTAACAATTGGTCATGCGAATCCCCGTTGTTAACAATTGGTCATGCGAATCCAAGTTGTTAACAATTGGTCATGCAAAACTACGTTATTAACAATTGGTGATGCGAATCCACGTTGTTAACATTGGTCATGCAGATTCAAACACTCAATTAATGAAAACATAAAGATAAAAAATATTTTGTTTAGCACCGTGACTAGAAGTTGTCCCTTAGAGATGGCTCTTAAATGCACGAACAATCTACACATATTCTCCTGATTTATTATAGTACAACGGTACACGTGTTCTGTGATTTGGTTTGATGTTTTATTGTAATGATAAACTTCGTTGCCATAGTTTCGGTTATTTATAAGATAATACTTAGGATTTACGTAAACACTGTGTCATACTTCAACAAGAATGCCTGAAAATTAGAAACGTTGATCATTGTATTTCACAATCAGGTCACCACACTTCGTACTACAACTACGACGTGTGTTTACACTGGAGAAGAATGAAATCGTAATGGCAATATCCCAATTTTGATATTCAAATCAGTATAGAATAAAGAAAGTTAGCAATGAAGCATAATTGATATTTAAAATGGAATTGACATTTCTTGAAAACCGTTTTTGATCAAAATTTGGTAAATCAACATTAATAATCGTTCCACAATCAAGCGTTATCATTTGCGTAGGCGGAATTTCAAAAGATACTGATGGAAAGATTTCAAATATTTTTTCAAATGCAATTATTGCAGATTTGGAACTTTTCTTCCTTCCATAAATATTAATATTATCATCTCGTTTCAATCTTTATATTATCATCTTCATTTCCATATCTCCGATTTCTAGTTATTTTCCATAGTAGATTTCTGGATTGTTTTCTATTGTTTTTTCAACAAGCAGGAACGTCTAGTCTAGTTTGAAAATGTATGCTGTTTATAACTATCATATATGTAATAAATAATTCCTTGGCCTTGTGAAGCATACAAATGTAGCTTCAATTAAGGGTTCCAAAATAACCAAGCAGTTGTAACAGACGTGGATGTTTGTATAACTGAAACCTTTCCAAGACTTTGCGTTGTGATTTTAAAACCAATGTCCACTCGGTTTCCCAGATTCGAGATGTAGCTTTTGCGATAAATAACACACAAGTAAGTTACCTTCAAATATTTAATATAACAAAAAGTAAACTTTACAAAATACAAACTCAACAATTTCTGGGAGTAGCCTTATTAAAGAAAATGAAAAATTAAACCCTGCTTCCAAAACTAATAAATATCTATGTGTGTCTAACGTGGTCAACGCGGTAGATATGTAAGTATAAGCCTCCCGCCCAACCCGTGACTAAGTGCTAATTAATCCGATTAAAGTCTAATAATTACCAATTAACTTCTATGTTAAATCCACGTCTCAAGTCTCACCTTACTCTAGACACTAGACACTGACGCAGCCGTGCGCACTGCCTTTTATACCTCTCTCTAGGAACGTCCCATTATGTGTAAAACACCCCTACATAAGTGGGTTGACCCAGCACGTTCATCCAATCACCGCTGCCAAAGTAACCCGGAAGCCCCTCACTGCATGGAACAGGTAGATAAATACTAACCCCTTTGTCCCTTATACCCTAAATACCCGTAAATTACCACAAATATAATTAAATATGTTAAATAAAACAAGCCCCCGTTTCACAGTAAAAATCCATCCTTCAGCTTGTTAATTATAAGTTCTATTAAAAAAATATGGTGGCAATGGAGTATACAGTTTGTTTTCATATTCGCTTTTTGAAAATAACTTATTTCCACTTTGATAATGAATTGTGCACTTTTAACTGAGATAAATATAGTAGTTTCTAATCTGAAGTGATCTCATTTAATTCCGGCCTGAGGGATTAATGAGAGTTTACCTCATTGTTAAACCCAGACAGTTATCCCTTATACAATGGACTCTCCATTCTCATCCCAGTTGTCTGGCAGTGACATGTTCTATTTGTAAACTTTCGTTTAATGCTGACCCTCACAAATATCTATTTAACGTATATGACAAGATTTGAATTTATTTCAAACACAATATAACCGTTTATATATAGAGATTTGTTTCAAGTAAAATGCTGAATAAGACTGAAGATCAAATTTCTCAATGCTGCATTTCCTGGATTGTAGTAATGGTTTAATTACCAAATTCTTACTGTGTTTTAAGATTTTAAGACCCCTAAGCGTTTATATTTCTACGATTAGCCATATTTACAAAACAGGCATTTATAAAGAAATGTTGAGAATACAGTGTATATTCAGATCACAACATATGCTTCAGTGAATGTCAAAAACATTATATTAAGACCTATCCTTAGGATAGAACACAATTCCATACGACTGATTAGAATTATTACTTAAATACTAAATTAAAAGGCCTCCAAACAACTTATAAAACGGCGTGAGCTCACTGTAAAGATTGCTGTCGCATAAAAAAACCCATTAAAAGGCATTGTAATCTCATTTGAAGTGGTGTTATTCTATTCAGATTGTTATTTTGTTTTGCGCTGAAACTTACTGGATGAATGTAGGGAAGAACACATTTTTGCATTCTTTTTCATGCAATTCATGTTAAACAAATATGTGAAAATGAATGTAATATGGTCATACTAGGGGACAACATTAGTATGAATCTGGTCTCGTGTCCATATTCATAAACAGTGATTACATGAAGCAGATCTTGCATTTGTAATAACACAGGGATTCAAATATAGCATCATGCACTGATCTTTATTTAGTTTCATTAAGACGTTCTGATTTAACTTTTGATTAATTCATTTACCTTGTAAGGGACCAGCGTGCTTTATGGCGCTCTTGTTTAGTGATTACAATTCACCTGATAAATACACGTTTAATTGTTTCGATCTCTGTTGACAATCATATGGTTGCAAAAGGCTACTACTGGCAATCTGTCTTCAATTAGAAGCTTAATGTTAAAGTTAAAATTTATATCATTATTATAAGTAAAAGACTGTCAGGATGTACGGCAGTATCATCGAGCAGGTAGCCATTATATGGAGATAGACGTTTTAGAGGTTGTATCATATAGGTACCTGGCAGCAAATAAATCATTACTCTTTTAGAAGTGCATTAATAGTATATTACCACATAAAATAACATAACATAACACTAAACACGTAGTTTTGTGTTGAATGAAACACGCGAATCTACATTTTCCATTTCAAACCTTGTTAATTTCGATTTATGACTCATCAACATTGCTACAACACATAAGCATAACTCACTGACATCACTGGATGTGTTGAAAGAGAATCATTTACAACATTCTTTATTTGTGCCATGGCATCTGAGATCTCTTAATCACTTTGACAAACATATGAATCAGCCGCGCGTGGTTATAAGGAATTCATCAATATGACTGAATGTCACATTATATTCAGAGAGAATATCTTGACTATTGCAGCAATCAGCTTTTTAACATCTATGAAACCAAGCATGTACCGAAGGTTCCTGATATCTCCTCAATGCTGAGAGCTAAAAACAATTAGAAGCTAATGAGTTCCTGTCACGGAAGCAGCTGCGAAAGTGCAGGATATGTTTCAAGGACATATCACATGGTGTCTTTCAGGTCAGTTACCAGGTAGCACAGTAAGCCTGAATTCACCAATGCCAGAGTGTTATTTGATATGATTTGAACTATCAGTGATATATATATTTGTATTCTCGTCAATACAAAAATACATTGCAATAGAAAATAAACGAAATATATGATTTCGTGTGTGTTTATCAAATGAACCACAATCAAGTGTTCAGCACCAATCGAATATTTATTTTTTTGCCATTACGCCACATCTTTCATCACGGAATGATGCGATTGGAAATAGAACCTTCTTCTCTGGTTCATGGGAACGCCTGTTGTGTGCGATGAAACTGATGTCAGTGTTCTTCTCGCATGATCAAGTAATCATGATGATAATATCTCATGACCGATATTTTCCTTACTCATACTGTTGTTTAAGCTTAGAAGAGTGTCTGATTCTCAAGTGAAAAACATCTAATAGGTCTTACAATGTACTTACAAAGATCCATGATGGAGGTTTACGATACGAACCTAGTATACCGTAAAGTGAAACTTGCATTTCTTTTTCCAGTAGCTTGGCCAAGTGTCCCTTAATAGGCCAGGTCATAGGATAAATTACAATGAACGGTGGCGCAACCTGAGGTCGGAACTCAAAGACCGCTGGGGCCAGAGATTTTTGTTTGTGAATAGCTCGATGAAGGTTCTGACATTCAGGGTTTGATCTACTTGAAAGTTTGTTGCTATTGAATAGATCAGAACTAGCAAGCTTGACAGGAATAAATGAATCATGATTGGGAGATGTAAGTTGAAGTGAGGGGATATGGGATTTAAGGCGCTTTCGAGAGTATTTCACTTATACTGCGGCCGCTAGTATTATTGCAGGGAAAATGCCAACAACACCATTGTGGCTATGCATTGCAGTGAAACCTGCGAGCCGCGGCCGGAACTAGTGAACCTTTGGTGGCACTGTACTGAAATTCAGTGTAGCATTGCATGCAAACCTGACTGCGTGTAGAACAGTTGACTACTGCAGACAACGTTGCCGAGGCCTGACGGGATTCGAACCACGGACCTCTTGATCCGAAGCCGAACGCACGAAGCACTGCCCTATCCCGCCCCGAGACGTCATGAAGCTTCATCTACTTCTCACTTGTCCATCAACCTAATCTATAGTTTAAACAACTAAAGTTTTCCTCATCTCTATCTATTACAACAGAGCATTATATGATCTGCCTTACTCAAATATCAATCAGTTGATTGACAACAATATTAGTATCTATATCGAAACGTCGCTAATACAGAATAAAGAAATTGTTTATCCATAAACATTGTATCAGTCTTTAAGGAAAATTAAGCCAATATTTTTAGATCTACGATTCCATATCAATGCAACTTCGCCTAATGCCTATAAACGAATTAATTGTCATTTTCTTCTACGAAGTCAATGTTCCAGGAAGCCATGTCAAATCACGCAAATAAACGGAATCCCAGAATGCCAAACAATTCTATGACCTTCGTAAGATTCTTGCAGTGTTATTGATTTTAGCTCCTGAGCTCAAACACTTACATTTTCTTGGCACATTGGTCACTCGAGAATGTTTTATGATTTATTTTCTGTTGCTCAAATAAGATTAAAAATACCATATGATCAGAGTTAAAATTGTCCCTCAAAATTATGATATTTTCTTCGTTTTAATTATGAATAAAAAGCAGCCATATAAATATAATGAAGTCGAAACCTTGCGTCCAATTTATTGTATACTAGTAAAAAGACCTACTAATCTCTACCAATCAATATTTGTCATTGTATCTGCTGTAAATTGGTTTCCTAAATTACGCTTGAGTCATGGGGCACACCAATGTCCGGTTTTCGATCACAAATCACGATTTAAATCTCTGTATTGTCACTGTACTGAACTGATATGCACTAGTATTGGCTTTTGGCCCAAAGCATATCAGGGTATATGGAAGGAGCTGGATTAGCGGATTCAATTACGCTGATGTAGCAGGATAGTAAAAGTAATGATGAAAATCAAAGGTAAATGCATAGACAGAACTACTCTTTGACTAATACTTATTTGATTGTCAGTTGTGACCTATAATGATCGTAACCTTTCATCCTTTAACCAAGAAATTGCTCTCCTTTTTCAGTTCAACATTTCCTTCTAGTGATGTATTAAAAAAACGATGAAAATCTGTTATTGGAACTTTCCAGTTAGTTTAGTTTTGCATCATTAGCCTTAGACATTTTATTCGATAGGTTTTAACCTGAGTTGAAAGGCAAATTTAACAAGTGATGCGTCCAAAGGCAGTGTGGATTCTGGATGTAATTTGTTATTACAAAACGACTTCCTGTTTAATTGAACTTTTATCAAATAAGTTAATGTTCTGTTAACAATCATAGAAAGACGATGGAAATAAAAATATAAGTAATAAAATATGAGTTTCTAAAAAAATATTGATAATTGTGACCGAGTTACATGATTTGCACTATTCAAATCAAAAACACTTATAATTATGTTTTAAATATGACCTTTATTTTATATTTAAACTCTTAAATATAGTTTTTATAATTATCGGGGAGGTGCAGTCGTAAGCTCGTTCGTCGTCGGATCACGAGGTCTGTGGTTCGAATCCCGCCAGGGGCTCTGCAACTTTGTCTGCAGTAGAGAACTTTTCTACACGCAGAAAGGTGTAGCCGCAGGTTTTACCGCAACTCATAGCCACATTGGTGTTGCGGGCTTTCTCCCTGCAACATTACTAGCAGCCGTGATTCAGTATTTATAATATGTGTTTTGAAATTTAAAGGCATGTTTTCACTTATATAAAACTTTGTAACAAACAAAAATTAAATTGATTAATTGAAAGAACTTTTATTCTTATCTATAAAAGCAACTTAATTAATAAAGTTTTGACAGTTTATGACGTAATATGTAAAAGATATTTCATATATCTAATCATTGTTTTATGGAGTCGAAATAAAAAACATGATGAAACATGAACTTATTTTTGCGACAAGACATTAAGAGACCAATAAAACTTTTTCATGGAAATAACAATCTTGCATAATTTCCAGTTCTGGAATGAGAGCTTCCAGTTAAATCCTCATCTAATTCAGCTTTGAATCATTTTCGTTTCTATTGTCACTGGTTTTAAAAAAGAGCAATATTTCACGTGAAAGTTATTCAATTAGATAACAATAACTTTAAGCTAAATATAACACAGAGCTTTAATTTGACAATAGTGATATGTTTTAAATTTCATTGAATTATTATTAATTGTCAGAAAAGGGAAAAAACCTAGAATAATGAATTTTCCCTAAGTCAACATTTAATTGATTCATGTTACTGACTTCATGAGAAGAACCATTTATCATAGCTCAGTGTTTACTGACTAATATTTAGTTAGCAGTTTGTTACACTTAATGACATGACTATCTTAGTTGATCAATCACGTGTTAAGAAGAACATTCCACCCTTTTTATGTTTTTAGGAACAAATAATTTTTTAGAGATAGAGATATATTGTTAGCTTAGAACAACATAATAGTGAATAATTAAGATTAATAATATTAGTTAGTACTACATGCACAGCAAGGCCATTCTGCTGATTATAGTAGAAGACACAATATATGCTATATTTTTCCCAATTCACATTGTATATCTACACATCGATATAATTCTTCTCTAAATATCATATAAATTACATTTAGTTGTACACACAAATATCTGTAAATTATGAGAAGAGAAAAGATCAAATCACCCTTACATAAAACGAACCACAATTTTAGACTTACAGGGCTTTAGGAGAAATGCAAATGTTCTTATTTGGTATTGTCTAGACTTGCAACGTAAATATGTCATTCCTTGGATCTGAGGCTTCTGAATTTGTTTACTATACAAACTTTTCAATGTTTCTTTTATTTCAAAGATACATGCACTTACGAAAGAACTGTATTGAATCAAATTTTACTATAACTGGCGATGGCTATTTTAAGAACTTTCTCCCACTTTGAGTGTTAACTTATGTACCGCAACTCTTCCGAGCCTCACAAGTCAAAATCAATACTCTGAAATTGATGCAGACATTAGAAAATCTCTGAGAAGCCTCTTACATTGAAATGAGCATGTACGTTGGCTGAAATTGACCTTCTGCAAACCCTGTT
Source organism: Phorcus lineatus (assembly GCA_921293015.1). Classification (NCBI taxonomy): domain Eukaryota; kingdom Metazoa; phylum Mollusca; class Gastropoda; order Trochida; family Trochidae; genus Phorcus; species Phorcus lineatus. The sequence continues at coordinate 6,212,113 of OV121092.1, forward strand.
CCTGTTGACATTGGTTCATGCACAAATAACACCTAAATGAACAGTTGACTTCTGGATCCTAGGAAATGAAGAAGACAGTTGATTAACCTTCGGTGATGTGTCATGCAATAACTGCACACGTATTTTTACGAAATGATATTAGGATAGTGTTCCAAAGTTGTGTACTAGATAAAAATTTTTGTTCATTTTGTATTACTTAGATATTTTTAAAGATACATTGCCTCATTAAACCTTGCGAAAGATTCGTTACTATTCATGTTTGAGCTGCGTGTACAGTTCATCATTTTTAAAAAACGAAGGTTTATTCGGGGATATGTATTTCTCTATGAGTATTCTCTCATTAATTGATGTCCTTATATGATAATATTTTGAATAACGAGATTAAACTAATCCACATCAAGGGTATTGTAATCATATCCCAAATTCAAATTCACTTCTTTTTCTCAGTAAGTCAGTAATTAAATTGACTGGACAAATCAATTTAACAGTTTGGTTCTTGAAGAGTATTCTTTATCGTATTGCCCATGCTACATCTGACACATTTACCTCATATCTATCTTGATATTGTTAAAATAGTTCATTTACTCATTAAAAGTATTAATTCAAAAATTGTATCAGATTTATTATTCAATTTAAATAATTTAAATCATCACAAACGTTTCTTGACAAACTTTAATCTTATTCTTAGGTTCAAACAGAGCACAATAAATCACTTGGAAACTAACGAATGATAGAACTATTAATTCAGCTAAACACAACAAAGAATATTCGCCTTGTCAATATCTTTAGGCTAAAGTTTTCTAAAGTTTCATACGTTATCAGAACCGGGATTATAACAGCTTTATCAAAGATTTATATCCCCACACAAAATATTGTACTTAAGTGACATCATTTCACCATTTAATATGCTATAGGGTTTATCTCTGTTATACTTTGATACAGATATGGTTCAATAAATATGATAAAATGGTACGACTATATTTGTCTATCCTATTCATAAAAACCTAGTGTAACCAAAGTTATAATGACTACAATGGTAACATGTACTGGTTGATTTATTCATCTCTTCCGCAATTTATATTTTCTGCATAGATTGATATCAACCAGCGTGTTTGACATGACATTGCCTCTACTCTTGTCGTTGTCCTAGTGACCACATAATGCCAGAAAGGAACAGATAATGCCTGAAAAAGCAGAGTGATGTGAAATGTAAGGGACATTCTGCCTGAAGGAGCTCTCAAGACATAATCAATACTCCTGAAATTGATGCAGACATTAGCAAGGTTTGGAGCACCCTCTGTTATTCAAAAGAACATGAACGTTTGCTGAGATGAACCGTCAACAAATCGTTCGCTTGTTGACATTGGCCATCGAATAAACATAACCTAAATGAACGGTTGATTGAAGTCTCCCATAGGAAATGAAAAAAGATACTCGATAGACTTAAATGAAGACATGAAGCTCAAGAGTGTGGCTATAAAGTTCAATTTAATGGAGAGCACATGTGAATGTCCAAGCGAAGGGGAAGAATCACGTTTTTAAAAAAAAAAAATTTCTTCACATTTTCCGTGATGATTATTTTTAATTCATGTCAAATGTGTTATCTTCAGGGGGTCAAACATTTTAATTCTCAACACTATTGTCCGTAATCGTAGAAAAACGTATTAAGTATCATGCGAAAACATTTGGTGTTAATCATACACGAGGGATTAAGGGAGGGATTTAGCCCGAAAGAGATGAGGGTATTAGGAAGGAGCGAGAGCGGATTCATATACGCTGATTAAAGAGGGTGTATATTATCTAGAGCTTCAAAAGTGTGAAGCGGATATTAACTTCATGACCAATTGTTATTGAAAACCTAAAATTCGAGTGTTACAGGGTTAACAAAGAAACTTCCAATGCAATTTGGTTAGAAGCATTTCTTTCTTAAAAGATAATCCGATTCTATTGTCGGGCTTCACAAGTCTCCCAGATGGACATATGACACTGTTACGTCACTATTGCCAGGCCGTCGTGCTTAGCATCCAGTATTTTGTTTTATCAGCGGATATCCCTAATGTTGGATCAAGCTATATCTCCTAGGTGATATCCTTTTGACAGTATATTGTGCACAATGTTCTCACCTCTTCGAAACAAACTATCACCTAACTCGATACCTTATCGTTGTGTGGTGGGTTGTGTGCTTCAGAGACCTCGTTAGCTATGCTCCTTTTAGGGGCATCCAAGCTGGACAGGTCGACGGGTAGAATACAGACCAAATTGGGTCCAAAATCAGTTTCTGGAACATAACTCTAAAATTACTTGACCAATCTTCGTCAAATTTGGTATACATTCTCTTCATATCATGTATATGTGCCTTTAGGGGGTTTCAGCCTTTTTTATGTTTCACATGTTTTTATTTCAATGACAATTTAGACTTTGTCATTTGGAAGGGTAGGGTTAGTTTCCGGAGCATAACTTTGAAACTACGTAACCAATCTTCAGCAACTTTGGTATAGATCCCCTTCATATAATGTAAATGTGCCTTTTGGGGGTTTCAACTTCTTTCCAATTTAATTTTTTCTTGTTTTCATGGCAACAGTTAAGACATTGTAATTTTGAAGGGAAGGGTTAGTTTCTTGAGCATAATTCCAGCATTTCGGTATTGCCTATGTCTTTGTAATGAAAAACAAACGTTTCGTCAAAATATGAAGAAAATATATGACATTTTTCCGATTTGTAACGGAGAGATTCCTTAATATAATAAATATCCACGTTTGCTGTTAGCGGCTCATTCAATATTGACAACCATGTGTTCATTAAAATTTGTAATTCCCCCTCGAGGTGTAACAAAATACCAATGACTCAGATTATGCCTTAAGACGAATTTCCATCAAAATGTGGTTACCAGTGATCTGATTGGTTATGTTTTACCAATATATCACTGTGTAATGAATTTTGTAAGAATACTCGAACACAAATACAAAAATAAAAAATGAAGCCATGGACATTGTTTAACTTAAAAGTTTAAAAAAAAGAGTTATCCCTCTATAAGTGTGAACTGATGTAAGTCATTAATGTAAATCGTCAAATACAATCAATATCTCTGAAATTGATACAGACATTAACAAATCTCAAAGAATCCCCGACAAAGATCATTTACGTTTCCTGAAATTGACCTTCTGCATATCATGTATTTTGACATTGACTGCCAATCAAATATATTCAATACGTACTCGATAGGAAGGACAAATGACAAAATACTAAACCTGTTCTTATTGTCATTCATTCAATGACCAATAACACCTAAATAAACAGTAAATATCTGCAATGAAGAAGCCATTCGTTAGCCTAACTGATGCGTCGTGTAATTATCAAATGTCTGATAGAAAAGCGAGCAATGTGTGTGTTTTAAATGCTTGTGTAATGGACTCGTTATGTTCCCTTTTTAACAGAAAACAATCAATTATATTTTGTAATAAATATCACTCTCAAAGAAATTCAAATAGTCACTCCTGTTACTGGTAATAGATAAGTTTCATTTCCAACGTCAAGTTCATGTACAACTAAATCACAGTATTCAAATATGTATTTGTCATTTTGAGGTAATATCATGCAATACAATTGCCCAGTGTGTAACATAGTAAACATTTGATTTAAATACTTATTAAAGTCTAAAATCTAAACACTTATTAAAGAAATCAATCAACAATAAATTAATTAAGACTAGGAAAACGAAATTTCACGATTTGTGGTTGATTTTTCAAGTTGACATATCAAATATTATTATCAAATGAAATAAACTTATTCAAATGGAAATCATTCGGCACGCCCAATAGTCAAATTGGATATAGATATGGTGATTTTTGACTAATTATTCATTGGTTTTACATTCAATACTTGAATGCATGGACGAAAGTAATGCACGAAATGGTTGCCCTCATTTCTATCCAAAGAAATTAAATTGACTTCTGAATCTAATTTGGCAAAGATAACTCAGCTGGCACATTACCTATTATGAACATTATTTGCCATTATAACATTCCGTCAAGGGTGACATAGTGATATATTATTCCCACTTTAGGATTAATATATGCAAATCATTAGTTGTATGCATTTTTTTGACAAGAAGAGACACGTTTAACAAGTACACGACAATAGCATTGCCAAAAAGTATGACACAATAGCACAACTCAATGTTTAAACTAATAAACTTAAAATATAAATCAGTGTACCACAACTGTAGTCTTTAAAAACCCTATAGCATAAAACTTTTAGCCAAAAATAACACCAATTGCACAGGTCGTTGGAGAGAAGCCAGACCAAACTTGAGTCGTTCTAAAACCTGCATTATTTCTCTCATTATGCTTGCTGTCCGTTTGTTCTTTCACCCTATGGATCCATTTTCTTCCTATCTATCCACTCTCTTCAACATCTATTTATATTTTAATACAACTAATCTCTTTTTCAACAAATCTTGTCTCAGATGAGATTTATATCGACACAATAGCTCATACTCTGCGTCTGTAAACTTGGAGGGATGATGGATTAAACGAAAAACAACAAGATGCGAGAAATTACGGTTTATCTGTCCTGAGTGGATAATTGTTATAAATTCCGAGCTTTACATAATTTCTTCTTACCCAGGTCATTTCTAAGAATTTTACGGTACTTTTGAAAAATACCTTCGTGAATGCGAGTTGCAAGTAAACTCGGTCATTGTATTCATGGATCATATATGAAGCAAGACAATCCTAATTGAACGAAATAGTAAAACAAACCACATATAAAACATTTTATGTTTCATATTATTCCATACGAAATTAAAACAATGTTTGTTTTGAAGTCTCTTAGACACGGGGACACTGGACTCACTGAACGAATGAAAAGAAATAGTTCTGTCGTCAGCCAATCAGATCTCGAGTTATTTTAAGAAAAACTGTAATTCCCGTGACCAGTATGAAAACTTTAATACCCGGCATATTTGTGACCGCTTGGGTAAGAATCCACGGCTTAAAAGGGGCTCTGTTTGTCAAAGCGACTACAAGAATGTAAGAAAAACAGAGTGTTATCAGATATATGGGAAGATGACCTGATAAACCTCAGAAAACAAAATCGATACTCCAGAAATGGATGCCTACATCGCACATAATGGTAATAAGAAGAACTTGCACATTTGCTTAGATTGGCCGTCAGCAAATCATTTGACAATTGACATTAGCAATAAAATGAATAAAACCTTAATTAAACATTTGATTCAGGTTCATGATAGGCAATAAAGAAGACAGTCGATTAACCTTACCAATAATGTAAGAGACATTTGTATCTCAGATTGGCGGAGAGAATGGCAAATTATAAGTAAGTTTAATTTTCAATCTTCTCTTCATAACGTGGCGACTGGATGACCGATTCATTGTATTAAATGCATATAAAATCACATGCAATGTACATCAGTGGTACGTTGTTACTTAAGTTCAAGGTTAAATCCAGAGAAGGTATTGCGCTGTGGTCGTTCTAATTTGGCCATTACATGTTCAATTACTAGGTTTCGCCGCAATGCATAGTCACAATGGTGTTGCGTGAAGTTACTTAAGTGAAATACCCTTGAAAGCGACCCTAAACCACAAATCACCTCACCTCATTTCTCTATTAGATTATTAATCATGAAACTAATATTCATGTAACAGGAAGGTCAATGGCATGCGACAAACCATATGCAACAATTTAGCATTATCAGCTCAAAACATATGTTTAGAATGAAATTCAATCTAAAGCCTATACTTTGCATGTTTTGTAATTAAAACGCTTTAAAGACAAAAAAGCTCTGACATTAAGTAACTCTGATCAACATGCGATTTACGTAATAGCTTAAACAAGGGCGAAGATAAGATGATCCTTTCTAAATTTATTTCATCTGTTTATGGCTTGATAATTCTTTAATAAGTTATTGTATTTTAATAAATTATCTATTGTTTATTATATTGTTCATTTAATAAATGTCCAATAATAGTTTATGTATGATGATTGATCGAGTTAATCAACAACATCCGGGCAAATGGAAGCATTCGGTCACTATACATTACTGGTTATTTTTTTTACCTCTTTAAAAGACTTGAGATAATAAAATCCGACTTCTTGGTGAAAAGCAGATGTTTTAAGAAATGAACTAAATCTCTTTTTTGCATCTTATATAACTGTCGTTATCTTTATATTCTCACTGTTAACACTTTGAAAAAATAGACTAGAGAGGTTTTTTTATTTACTGTTTTATTTAGTATGACATAGCCAGTTCTTAATGGAATCATCTTATAGAGTCACTTAACTGACAAGAATCGATGAGTTACATTTAGGCAAGACACTTGCAGATGATTAATCCTTCATTTGATTCTTTATATATGTACCCTCTATACAGCATGCTATAGGTAAACAAATAAGGAACGATGGCAGACCTCCAAGACTGATGGCGCTATAGCTATTTGTTTGAGAATAGCTCTGTGAAAGGTTTTTGAAATTAAGAATTGCTGAAATAAATGTAGGAATTGTTCAGTGGCATGAAAACATTTTCACGTGATATCGTGTATTTATAAAAAAAATTATTCGTACTTTTATTCTATGTGGTAATCAACATTTATTCTATGTGGATATCATAAGTCATGAGGGTGAGATTCTATTTACCATCCAAAATAATTGTTTCATTTCGTTTCCGTGAAAAATTTATATTTCTTAACACTGCACTTCTCTAAGACTCTCGGTGCGGTGATGTCATAGTATTGTGACGTCGTCATGTTTATGACGTCATACCAGTGTGATGTCATTACTTGATGGTGAAAACAATTGTGATGTCATGAACTTGACTGTAATAGGACATTGTTCCAAATCTACTGTCAAGATATCTACGATATCTCCTATCGCTTGATCCTCCACAAGCGATATCTCCTGTGGAACACAGTTTTAGATGATAAATAACTTACTTATATCTGACTTACTTATATAATAATTGTAACCACAGTTTAATACTTCAAATCCCCAGACACCCTCGTTGACACCCTGTTGAATGAATGGTTTATATTACCGTAGGTATTACTTATGATAAGTTGACTTAATTGTATATATGACCTCTTCTGTATATGTGAGCATTCCAATCATTGTTATGGTTAGGAAATATTTTCATTTCTCGAACAAAATACATATTGATGAACAAGCCATAAGAGTTAGTTTAACACGGCTCCTAAATATGAATGAACGCAGTGCCAGCCAAAATATTACAAATTCTAGATCAGTTCAGATGAATTCAAAGGCTTTGACAAGTGAAATTAGCCCCAGGTCATCTGCTGATTAACAGAAGTCTGTGTGCAGTCTTCAGAAATGGCTGAATCTTGCCGACAAGGTTAACTCCAGAGAAGGCATAGCGCTGTCACCCCTCTACTCTGGCCCTGACATGTTCAATTAGGCAAACATTGATTATTGCATTCTGTTAATTGCTGTTCCTTGATTTCATTACATGCGATCTGGAATCCCAAAATGGCTATTAATCTTCCGAAACCCTTATACTCTTCACAAAACATTCTGATACATTTCTCCTAAATGTGTGCATGTTTTAAGGTTTGCGTTGTACGGTCATGATTATAGCATGTTTATGAATGCATGTTTAGCTGATTGTTTTTGTCAACTGATACGACTGATTCCATTGATCAAGCGTTGTCCACTGTCAAAATTATTGAGAACTTTCTGAAGGTATGCAAATCAGTGAAGACAAAAATTAACAGATAAAGTGGTGATGGATGAAGTTAATGTGTTTAACCAACCTGATAAAGACTTTCATGTTAGATACGAAAACGTATGGAGATACCTAGGTTGTGAAAATCTTGTTAATAAGAAGTGCACGAAAACTTTTCAGGTTGTGGTTCCATTATCGCCAGGTCAAGTACAGTATTGCTTGATGGCATGCTTCCGTTGGTTACTTTTAATACGGCGATCATAAGAATTAGACACACTAGTAACATCAATCCTAGCATGATTTATGGATTACCAATTTCAGTTGATTAGTGTTGATTACTGAGAAATGGCAAGGAGCATACTACGAGAGGAACAATCATGAATGCAATTATTTGTGTCACTTGGAAATTCATGAATTTCTTGGAAATGTACGCATTTGTATTCAGTACACATCACTGAATGCAGTGGAGAGCACTTAAGTGTCTTCACGTAGGACTCAGCAGAATTCTTTTCCAGCTAGCATTGTGACAGTGTTTTGCAATGAAAATTTTTTTATTTTTATTATACTTGTCGCAAGTGTAAATGCTTTGATTATCATATATCTTATCTTGTGCCAATTACAATATATAAATATAAGCAATTTGGTTTAATGCAGATTGTTGAGGATGCCAGTTTCATGTTATAGAGAGACCGTTTCAGACCGAAGGCCACCAGATTCAGAGCACCCCTTCGCGAGGGCGATATACCGGGAATCTAGTAATTGCAGCTCCGATACTTACGACAGACGCATTTTTCATTGAGTTTATTACCTTTTTGTTTTTTCTCTAAGTGTAAACGGTATGCATTAGCTATTTTTATTTCATATACAGCTTGGAAATTTCTTGTGTTTTACGTCATGGCTTTTTCGAAAGAACGTGGTAAGGACTGACGCTCGACAAAGACATGGGGTCTTCTTTATTGAGGGCTGGAATGCATGCAGAGTTCTGAAAAGTGTTGCAAACGTCAGGGGAACGATTTCTGTGAGTGATAAACTATTTGTCATGCGTGCATTACAATTTGCCTTGCAAAATTAGGCATATGACTTTAATGTAGCATGACGCTAAATAAAGATGTCAATGATAATTAATTTTAAAATTTCAATAAATTGACACTCAATTGATACACACGGATATAAACCATTTTATACATTTTCTAATCGTTTGCAACTTGAATAAGGGGTGATTTAAATATTTCAGGATCTAAGAAGTTATTAAAATGTTTAATTTAGAATTAAATAAGTAAAAATGAAAGTCCTTCATTTCATCCGATTTAATTCTCCTGTAATTACCGATGTAATGTGTCCCCACGTTTTACACGTGTTTGTGAATGCATCATTCCAGTGGCTGCATTCGATGCGATGCGTTGGTACAGAGGACACGATTCTGTAATACTATCATTTCCAGCTAAGAATCAAACCGTACCAGCCCTCTTAATGTTTTCGTGAAACCTTTCTTTTGCCCGGGAGTTTATATTAACATAATTTCACTGGGATTGAAATATTCCCACAGAACCATAGGAAATAAAAATAAACAATAAAAGTTCCCTTTTTGAGACGTATAGTTCATTTACACTTTACTTGACCTTATAGTGTTGAATTGTTATTACACACAAGGGAGGGAAAGCTTTATATATACTATATACGAGTATGAAATTCTATTTTTCCATTTTTAGCAGTGTAATAAGGTAAAAGTCAATCATATATTACATTCATATTTTTTTTATTAAAGTAAAAGGGCTATCGCATTAGGATTTTACAAAAGGCATCGGAGAATGATTAACGATTACATTTTATTTTAATCCTACCCTTTCATTCAAAATCATTCAAAACCTCAATATAGCTTATCATTTCACTTAAAGTTATGGAACCGGTATTAGTCACAAAACAATTAATCAGTATTGCTAATGCCTTTCCTTGATAAATGGTTCTTTTCACAGATATGCAACCACTTAAAGCCAATTATCGTTCAGTCTGGGAAAATTTATGGTTTTATTTTGTTAATATTCAACCCTGTTCTGTAAAGGAATAATTTGTCTGAATTGAAAAGGTATCAGTATTGACAAGGAAAATATTCATAATGAGTTAAGTTATAATCAAAGTTGAATAATTTCGTCATTAGCAGGTGATATATTACATTCGATTTAAACAATCAAACAATGAAATAGAACTCAATTACAATCAGAATGATATTTATTTTCTCTACTGATTGAAAATAATCGAGAATCTAATAATCTTTTTCAAACAATGAGGATAGTGAAGCTGCTGTCGCGGCTTAAAGAATATTGAATACGTAATAATGTGCATCGAAATTAAATATAGTTATATATTTTCAATTCTTCTTTATTTACCCGTTGTTAATTTTTACATTTTCTTTCGCTACTAATTTGATTGTTTGGCGATACTGATTTCATTTGGTTCATTTTATAGTCTTTACATATAATAATAAAAGTCATATCTAATTCCTTGTCAATATTCAATGCATTGATTTGGATATATGTCTTTATACAGTGAATTAAACCAGTATATTCCAAGAAGTTTGGTTTCAGGTGGTATACTTATGGAAATTCAGTAAAATTGAGAAATGAGCCATCTGTTTCCAGAAAGTCATTTTGAACTTAAGATTTGCTTTCAGTAATTGTTGAAGGAAAACAGTTTTTCTACCAGTCAAGATCCTGCCATGAGTCCAAAGAAATTCGCTTCCGGAATTATTAACAGTTATTTTACTTTTTAATTTGGCCCATGCGTCAAACACATCTTTCCAGAAACGGTTTTTTAATGAAATATCTTTTTAGATAATTTGATCCCATACTATTAGATTTAAAACAGTAGCTGGTAAAAGACGTTTAGTTAGAGGATTTAACTTGTTATTCCTAGTATCTTCAAATCCAGGAAATGTTTTAATATAGTATAGTTTCTAATATCAATGGTGCCTTTACCGCCGTGTTAATAGTTTCGCACTATCAATTTCCTCATTACTTTATCTCCAAATAATAATAAGAAACATTTTTGTTGTAATGTATTATTCACATCGACCTTTGGGTTACGAATTGATGTAAATAGATGTTTTAGTGTTGGTAATATAAGACTTTTAAGAACAGTTATTCTACCCATAGGCGTGAGATCTCTCCAAGACCATTGATTCATTTGGTCACCTACTAGCTTAAGCTTTTCTGTTTCTTTTTCTTACTACCATTTCTGTCACATTATGTTGAAATTGTATATCAAGAAAAGTGAACGAACCCTGTGTCCAAATCCATGCCTAGTGCGTCACAATATTTTGTTGAGGGAATTTCATGATCCAATCCATATCACTTGCTTTTTCAATTAGTGTATATATTTTCGCTTATTAAATTATATAAATTATTTTTGTATTTTTAGGAAATTGGGTCAAGAGGTATTCAAAATCAAGCATTACAGTACTTTTGACTTTTTCATATTTTCGTAACATATGCAAAAATTTCGCCTTGCCTGCCAATTCTTGTAATTTTGAAACAAGAATAGGGCGTATACGTTAACTAAAACGCTGGTGGTTATGCCTGTTTAGAAGTATCTTGTACACTTTTAAGAATGATGAATTATACATAGCATCAATACCGAATTATGTCTTAGAATGGAAACTTATAAATTTGCATTATTTTTTACCTCTTTCAGGAAACTATGATTAAATACAAATTTACAAAAAGTATATGAAATTAATGAAAAATGTGCCTATTGTATTATCAATATCATTGCTGAAAAATACATGAGTGGTTAAAATGTTCACTAAGGTACTGTTAATTGTAATTATTTAGTCAATTTGATTTCTTTGTAAAGTGGATAAGAATGACACATCCTATCAAAGTGTGAGAGATCAAAACCTGGTATGTAAGTAATAACAATTTACGCTTGTGTTTAGTCAATGTGTAAAATCAAGTTTCGACTTCGATGCCAAAATGATTAGTTGAATATTATCATTAAAATAACTTCAATGAGTTTGTCAATCTAAATTCAATTCCATCCTCAAGGAGTTAAAAACTACCAACAATTTTTAGTACTAATTACAAACTGAGGTTTTATTATTATACTAATTATCCTGCGTCATTTGTTATGGATATCACTCAGTAAAAACGATCACAAGAGAAGTAAATAAATGTAAAGTGATTTTTTAAGTTTAATTTCAGCATGTTGCTTCAGTAAAAGACCCCAGTTTTCTTGACATTATATTTACTTGAGTTATGCATAGCCTAAAACAAAATTGATGTGTAAATTAAAGTTGCAATTGTATGCATTTGCATATCTAATTTGCATTTAAAACGGGAGTGATTGTTTGATATGATAAAAGTTCAGCTGTCAAATATCTGATTCTGAAATATATAAGCTCCATTTATTCGTTTGGAACACATTTCAATCAGTGTACAATTGTATCCCTGTTATCTGATGATTAATCAATTGAGTTACTTTGACTTTCAAAAAACTAGGATCATTGATGAATTCAAAATGTAGACTTTTCATGTTCCTCATATAATTTATGTATCAACCAGATATTCATATAGAACTTCAACCAAATAAACTAAGTTAACTATAGCTATATTAGTTAAGTTGTTCCATATGATGACTATATTATATCCTGCAATGTATTTTTATGTATAATTAACATCAGAGGATAAAAAGACGATTTTCACTTTGCTATATTTGTCTTCCCAGTTATAGAAATACCATGACACATCTCCAGGGTTAATTGGGTGTCTTTTCCTGTCTACACCAACGGTTAATCTACGGTTACATTTGTTGACGGTGGATGTCGATTGCCAAATGCAGATGTTCTTTAGAAAGCCAGAAGAAAACTCTTTGGGCTTTTCTGGTGTATGCATCGATTTCAAGAGTATTGATTTTGGCTGTCGAGTTTGACCAAACAAGTCTGCCTAAACTTCTGATCATTTTCTGATTCCCTGGCATTTTGAGTTACTTTTACAAGGAAAAATCTTGTTTTTTTCATTTCATAACCTTGAAGAGGATATGAACCTGTTATGGTTGATTTATTTAATCACAGCCAATGACCGGCGGTTAGCAAACAAGGCATGTAACCATTGTATTATCTTTTGTGGTGCTTTAACGAAAAGGCTAGATCATTAATGTGATTGTCTAAGATTGTGTATGATGTACTGGTATCCACTTATATGGCTATATATGTGAATATACGACAAAAAAGAAAATAATACGTCTTACTTCTGAAGCTTTTGAAAAAGATTGGAAACGATGGTTAACTTGACCAGGTCTCTTTTTACTATATTGCTTACCAGCTCTCTTTATTTATGATCATAACACCTATCCGCAAAATGGAATATGTGATAACAAAAGGTTGTATTGTTGCTAATTGTTTCAGCTCCATCGGATATTGAAACTCATATAATAGCGGTCAACTAAGCTATGCACACACGACAACGTGCCTCCAATTTCAACAATCTGCTAACTAAATATTGGCATCGAGATACCCCATGCCCTGATGAATGGTTCATTTCACAAACTTGATGTCACCAGAATCCAATAAAAGTTGACTGTTGGGAAATTTATCATTTCACTCAGTTAGGTTTTATCCCTTTTCTGACAATAAATAATATTTTACTGAAATTGAAAACGTATCAGTATTGACAAAGCTAATATTTATGTTGGGTTTTGCTAAATCTATCGTTATGTAATTGGCTCATTATCGAGTGATATATAAGGCTCTATTTTAAACCAACAAATGACGAAACCGAAATGAGTTAAAACGGATTTATACAAGGATTTATTAAGAGTCTGTCATTAAAAACACTTGAAATTGTGAAAGGTTTTTAAGGCAGTTGCGATAGTTAAATGACCTTGTTGTCTTTTGTTTAAGCAAACCCAATAAGTGATTTGTTTAAAGTGGGTATGTTTCATAAATTTCATGTATGTGGCTTCAATAAGACCGGAGTCGCCTTTCTAAAGTTACATTTTATTTCCCCAAAATACCCTATGATATTTTCTTTTTTTCAATTGTAAATGAAAAACGATAAACAATAATATATATTCAAAATTTGATTTCAATAACAGATTAGAACAAGAAAATTAAAATACCTGCAGTTTATAAGCCTTTCGGTCAACTTTCGGCCAATTTTATCTTGAGATAACACTATAAAAGCAAATGTATTTTCTACCACAAGAGTTACCCTGATATACAATTATGATGTCTTTCATGCTAAACAGTTCATTTGAATTGTTCAATCATAAACAAATCATGATGGTGAGTATACATTACTTGAACATGCATTCGTTAAAGAATTTAAAGCATCCTCTATGCATCCCATATTAAGCAGTATAAGAACTGCCATGTTTTAAAAAAATCAAGTTTGAAGAATAAGACCACTGGAACTGGTGAATATGAAAGCATCTGACTTTTCATTAAAAGCATTCATGAAGCATTGGAATACAAGTCCAGTTGCGAGTCCTTGAGGTCAGAGGTTGACAAGAACTATCTCCCGATATTGCAGTTATGTATCATGATTTAAAACTTTGAAATATCTGATATAAAACAGTTTGGTTTATGTGTCTCGAAATGAATTGATACATTTGAAGAATATAATAAATAACTCGGTAATTGACCTAAGAATTTCAGCTTCCCACTAACAAGTGATGAAATCAGGAAACAGCCATCACCGGCACGAAATAATCGATGCTCTACTAATTGAACATGTCAAGACCAGACAAGAGGGATGACAATGAAAAGGCCGTCTCTGGGTTTAACCATGTGGACAGCACTGATCAATTCTCCTAAGGTTAATTTCACCAGTCACCCTAGTCTCTCAAAAGTTACCATGTTAGTAAAATGTCACCGAGGATCGAAGTCCGACAAAATAAATATCTCGATTGCATTTTCAGCTCAGCCTTGAATTTAGTAATTAGTGATGATATGTAGATATAAGTTTGCTAACCACATGTTGCAGTATTTATTAATTCTGAACCTTTGCAAGCCAATTTCGTTTTGAAAATCTAATGTGTGTTAAAATAATACCATAAACATTATCTATCAATTATTATCTTGTTGATAATAAATCATCTGGCATCAATGACATTTTTTCGGCATGTTAACGTCTTGCTTGAAAACAAATAGATAAAACACATGGCAAAACGAAATCAACCATTCTTTATAAGTATTTGATAATAAAGTATCACTGTTGGCTGTTACTAAGTGTAATGTTATGAAATAAACTATATTGAATTTATTTGATGATTGTTTCTTTCAGTAAGGAGTTGACATTGCAATTATAACTAGGGTAATATTGTTTGTGGCGCTTTGAGCATGCCCCTTTGTTGTGGAGTCCAGTGCAATATAAGTATCCTCATTATCATTATCATAATAATTTGGAGTAAATACACTAGAAAATGCAACTTATAATATAATCTAATGGGCGTTACATGTGTGATCTAATTTCAAGTATAACATGTCACAATATGTGGAGATTGTTTAAACATTGTGGACAATGTTTAAACATGTATTTTTCATAGCAGCACTGCCACAGTTTCTGATAGATTGAAAAGATCACAGGAATCTGTGCATGCTTGCATGAATTTATAAGTAAAGCTATACTCTGATCAAATTCTGAACCCTTCCCCCAGACACAAATCCTGACATTGAGGACAATTGATTAGGCAAAAATAAATAATTTCGTGGTTCTTGTTTCTCAACCCACCCTATTTTTCAGTCCCGACCCTAAAAATGTTTCTTGCGAACTGTTTTTGTTTTATAATCTTGATGAATCATAATTTGCCCAACATATATATGATTGTACAAACAGAACTAAAATTAGTCAGTTCTTGATGTTATGTTCTTACTGATGAGCTCTCATTAAATGTTCAAATGGCTGCATCATTTAAACACGTGTTCATCTCAAATGGATATACAACACAACAAAAAAAAGTTTTTAAAACTTCCTTCCTCTTTACCCTAATTCTGACCTTATGCTGTAAAATGACATTGTTTGTCAAACTAAAATGAAAGGTCAACGTGACAATAGACATGATATTCAAAGTCTATGGTACAAGTGCACTTAACTAAGAATATATGCGCCATCCCAAATGGTAATATGGACACAAATGAAATATTAAAATGAAGGATATGGTCTTTAGAATCTTTTTGAATTACCAATAGCTTTTATTTACGGTTTGTTTGGCATTTTTTCATCGACTTACAAACGGAAACTACACTTTTGTTGAGGATAAATGTCACAACAATGTACTAGCCCTTTTGAAATGAGCTGTCGGACGCATGTGTTAAAACAATCTGAATCAGCTGACAATACCATGCTACTGATCGCTATGGTAATCAAGGGAGTGAACGTGCATCGCCTTTTAATAGCCTATTAATTGCAACATCAAGATGGCAATCGAAGAAAAGGTATTAACATCAAGGCCAACGCATGGTGTAATTGCTAAGAGGCGCTTTAGAATTCAAGTCACAATTCTGATCAGCCATGTCAAATTTTGTTGGATTCTGAGAAATTAATCACTTGTCGGATATATAGTTTTTTAATGTGATACGATCTTGATTATATTAGTTAATGGCTGTCAATGTATAAAATAATACTGTTTTATATATTTTGATAATGTCAAAGAAAGATTTACTTTCATTAATAAGAATTACTTAAGAAAGGAGAAAGGAGGATGGGACACTATATCTTATGATATACTCGAATGACTTATAAAGCAAACATTTACTGTGCCTCATGTACACGTAGTGTTCACACCATCAGCTTTGATCTGATCTGATTGATTTGATCTATATTAATATTCGGAAAACCTCACGAACAAAATTTTTTGTAACATATATGCACATTGCATGTATTGCGTTCAAAATATTTAATGCTGGAAGTCTACATGAAGTGTCTTTACCATCATTTACATTGATTTATACTGAAATATGTGATGAAAGGCATTGTAAAAACGCTAAAAGCAGACAATAGATACTCTTTGTTTACATGTGTGAAAGTGTTACATCGAGGTAACCTTAACAAATCAGTCAGATGGTGATGGCTAAGCTTTACTTTATGTAGAACATCATGAATTTTTTAGGTTATTGTAAAAAAGATGTAGTTCTAAATTTAAAGTATGTTAAACAATTAATTATTTCAGAATCCTAAGATGCATACGTATGCTTTATGAAGCAACCAAAAAGCTCTGCACCTGAACAAGATGATATCTTTTTAAAATTCTTCAGATAATTATGTTAATTTTAATGACATTTGATTATAAATGAAATTTGAATCGACTAATTGAATTTGAGGGACACCGATTTTGAAAGATTAGAACCAACTGAAACTCTTATTGTTTATTATATACTATAAGATATTGTACTACAATGTTAGTTAATAAAAATGAAAATAACTATACCTTTTTTTTAAATTTGTAAATAATACTGTGAACAATATTTTATTTAAATTTCCAATACTGTTTTGGCAACCTTAAACTTGAAAATCCGAGAGAATTGAATCCTATTTGATACCAACCTTCCAAATTTGTTTGTCAGCTTGTAACCTCAAGACCTCAAAAGGATTAGAAATCGAAGCGGAATTGACATTGCTGGATACATGTGAAAGGGCCTAAGCAAGATTGTGGCAATTTACACAATCTTTTTCAAGCAGTGATATGTAGCTCAAATGTTAACACATTTGCCGAGTTCCAGTTTTCCTTTGCCATTCGGCCTCAAATTAAACGTGAATTTCCTTTTACAACTTTAAACCTATGGTTGTAATCTCCTGTCATTCATTATAGTCCCAATATTGATATTTACCCTAATACCTTAATTGCGTTAGTATTGCATAGTTAAAATAGAAATTCATTCTAAATACATCAAAAGCAACTTAAAAATTTTTCTAGAATATTCAAATGGAAAATGCAAATTTAGATATCATTTAATTCATAATCACAGATTTCATGGCATTTACTTTCAGAACTATGCGTGTTTAAAGTGCACTATAATGGAAGAATAATTACAGTATTTCAGAATCAATATTCAGTGCAGCTAAAATTGAATATAGTTATCCATCCATGATTGTTAATAACAAAAACTATTTCAAAATCAATTGTCATTACATGGGACAGGAAAAGTAACTTCAAGATATTTATTTAAATTTAAATTATAGAGAATTTGAACATTTCGTCCAGCAATCATGTATGTATCATTTTGTCCCTTCATTGGTTGTTCATGATTTCATATTCCAGTGTTACAAATGCAGGGACAGTCGTTTTGTTATGTATCTATTGTTGATTCTAAGAAAGTCAGTTCTTGATAGTGATTTACATGTAGTAGGTTATAAAACACAGCTTTATATGAATTTCAATTTCTTTTTCACTATTCCTTGATTCAAGCAAATACAAAAATATTATTATCCAAGGAAGTGTGTCATAAGACTTTTACGAAATGAGTGTGAATGTTTGTATTGGTAAAAGTGATATCATACGCATTCTTAGTGAAACAATTTCTTCGTTGCATTCAAATTGCTCAGAAACTGCTTTTCTTGAGACAAACGGCTAAAGTGACTTTGTAAACAATGGTTTTATGACATCAAAAATGACAGAATCCAGTCTCTCGCACTGAAACAATCGTGGCCAGGCAAAAGTGATATTGAAAATATGTCACTATGTACATGTATGGTTCACCATATAAGTTATAACTTATATGGTGAATTGCCTGAATAATGGAATTGAATGTTGCAAATAACTTGTTTTTCAACTTATTCATATCAAACATTTATAATATTTTACTTTGTATTTTGTAAGTATCTTATTGTCCGTTCATCTGCCTTGCGCTCATGCATAATTGCATTTCGACTTATTAGACATGTTATTAACATTTAACAAGTTTCAATAATTTGAACGTTATCTACAATATTTAATGACATGTTAACTTTTAAACAGATATTTGTGGAATCGTTATTAGAGGATGTACAATTTTAGATCTTAGATTTACATAAACGTGCTTTTTATATGCAGGTACATAATCCCAAGAATTGATTATCTCATATAAATAACGGGAACTAACAAGACAGTGGTCCATAATTAGATCATGACTTCATTAGATGAAGTTGTGGACTAATGTGTCATAATCAAACCTATTTCCATGATACGAATTGCTTGGAGAAATTTTACAATTCAAAATGTAAGTGATTTGAAAATATTTCAAAAAGTGTTATTAGAATGTCTTATTTCTTGTGAAATATGCATTTCTTCCAAACCTTAGATTAATTTTAACTTTGTTTTTAATTAAAAAGTTACTTTAGCTGGCCTCTGCGGGCATCACTTTAATATGCTTGTATTCATCACTGGTTGGTTGCAGTTGCACTGATAACATTTCTTTAGAGTGAATAATAACTTTTACGTCCAAAGAGTGATTTGCTAAATGTGATGTCGCCATTGGAAAACCATGCAGTATGTTAAAATGGTTAATTACTTCCTTGTCTTTAACTCACAAATCTTATCTTAGATCAGATCAGATCATATCTCATGTCAGTTCAAATTCAGTCTTTCATGTATATTTTAGAATATGTCCCATCCGTAAGGACGTATAAGATATATAATAAAAAATCTTTTCGCTAAAATGACTACAAGATTAAGAAAAATGGTAATCTAATCATGGAAAGGATAAAGGTTAATAGTAATATCAACAAACGCGGTTACAGTTTAATCATTGTGGTACAGGTCAATATATCTATATCAATAGCTTTAAACAATGGCATTGCAGGTCACAAATATTTTTTTCCTTTTTTTTTAATTGCTTGAAAAATCATACAATATTTGTAAAATAATTCATGCTTAATTGTATTACCAGGCTTTTCATGCGTAGGTTCACAAATCTTAAGGACATATGAATATTTGTCATCAGGCGGACAAATCTACAAATTTGTCCATTATTAATTCAATATAAGCCTACAGGAATGGTATTTGCACTTACCAGTAAAACCCCTAGAAAATCAGCGCAATTATCATCCATTTACGAATTTCGATTGCGAATTAACCAGCTAAACATCATGAAACGCTGATACCTTTTCATCAGTCATCAAAATGTTCCTACTCATGTTTAAGTCATTTGTGTTTTGTATTAACTATTCTCTTCTGGAGCTCCCTTGTTTCCTCTATAAACAAAAAACTACTTCATAAGAGTAAAAAGACTGTATAGAGTTCTTTAAAAGCTTTGGGAAGAAAAACATCAGAAAGTTTGTGAAATCCGTTGTAGAGTCAAGTTTCTCATGTAACCATCATTATTTAATACTGTATTGACAGCTGGTGTTACAAAACCCACCATTTCAGTAAAAGCTTTTTGCAAGTGCAGCTTAATTTTCCTTCAATATTCGTTCGACCGAAATTATATACCATTTAGTGGAAATATATAGGACATTTAAAAATCTGTCTTTTGATGTCAAATACTAATACAAGTCGTCATGTTTGTCACGTCATCGTGTTTATATCATTATGATGTCATTACTAGATGAAAACAATTGTGATGTCATGTATTTGACGATGCAGGTCATCGTTTAGAATCTGTTTATACCAATCAAGAGATATGAGATATGAGCGGGAAGTCCATCAATTTGAGTTTGTTTAACATATTAAAAAACAAACTCAAAACTCAAGTATGATGTTTTTAAGACGAAAATATGTGCAAACTTAATTCATAGAGATGTTAACAGTTTCAAAATAGTGAATTTTCAATTAATTAATTCACGAGCACGAGTGGCGGGATACCGCAGTGGTTGGCGCGTTCGGCTTCGGATATTAAAGTCAATGGTTCGAATCCCGCCAGGGGCTCGACAACTGTGTCTGCAGTTGAGAACTGTTCTATACGCAGTCAGTTTTGGGTGCAATGCTGCACTAAATTTCAGCACATTACCACCCATGGTTCGCTAGTTCCAGCCGAAGTTCACAGGTTTCACCACAATGCATAGCCACAATGGTGTTGCGGGCTTTCTTCCTGCAATAATACTAGCGACCGTGATATAAGTGAAATACTCTTGAAAGCGGCGTTAAACTCATCATCACCTTACCTCACCTCACAAGCACCAGATACACAGTTGTCTCACCATAAATGTGAATGTTCACTAAAACATGTGATCATACGACGAAGTACTGTGTAACCTCTTTGTGAAACGATCCTGCAGGTAATATATAGGATGCCTTTTTTCATACTTGATATATTTCTAAACTTTTAATTATATTCTAAGTTTCATATTTTTTTTATTCATAAGTTAAATCGATCACAATTTTAACGATTTTGAAAACAATTGTATTAACTACAGACACTGCTTTCCTAACAACGAGATGTACACTTGAAGCTTTTAAAAAATCAACACGGCTTCAGCTTAATCTGCTTTATTGGTCACATGGTAATTTTTTATATTTGATAGATTGCTTTTCACATCATTAGATTTTATATTCAATCTTCAGTTGCGAATATAACATTGCCTAAATATAAAGTTCCACTACCTTTTCAAATATAAGCCCAATTTTTATCATTTCATTGCTTTTCTTTTCTAGATCAAAAGTGCTCTGATTTATTTCCCCGAAAGTTTCAATGTATTAACCAATCAGTGTAGATGTGCCTTTGCAGTTATTGACTCCATAGGACCTTGATTATTATCATGAATCACAATTTAGCATTTTATTTTGTTAGAACTGAAAAAAAACCAACAAAAGGTTTTTATGTAGCTCAATGAAACTTTGCAAAGAGATAAATCATCAGTTGCAGTGTCTTGGATTTCAAGACTGCCAAGCTGATTACAGAGCATGAAATGTATAAGCAAAGACGTGAAGATGCAATTTCCTCGAGAATAAAATAGATTCATGAATTCCATGTAAATGAGCGAAGTTGTATGCCGAGAGGGGATATGGTTTTGCATTAAAAAATCTTCATTAGTTCTTGATGTGATGAAACCATGGTCCAGTGCAACTGACTTGGAGGGTTTGTTCTAAACAAATCATGATTATAATGATCTAAGGGAATATTCAAAATGGATGAATAAATTATCATAGTGAATGATTCCAAAATTGTACCAATTTCATATCTATTTAAACTATTTCAAGTGTTCATAGCATTTATCTCTATGTTTTAAATTCAAACTTGTGTTTGATAGACAATTGATAAAAACAATTGATAAATGGTGCATGTCACTTAGCATTGCACCAATAAATACTAAACCACATCCATGAAAGCATAAAAAGGAAAAACCAATTCGAAACCTTTTAGAAACAATCATGTATTGTAATTCTAAAATATTGAAAGGCAAAAAGTTGGTATACATTTACAAAATAACGCTTCGTTACAAAGAAAACAGATTTGTATTTCTATTTTGGTTTTGGCCCTCCGTGCCTGTAAAACATCGATAAACAAAGAGGAACGTAATAATCACTTGTAAGACAATGGAAACATACTATACTATACTATACCATATACTTTAATTTCTAAAATATTAAGTGAAAAATAAAAGTGATATATGATCATGGTAAACATATATGTAACCATTGCCTTTGTACCAGTTCCAGTATTTTGCCTTTTGTATTTTGTTTTTGCAACGAATATGTTTTACGTGATCTAGGAAATAATTTCACCAGTTACTTAAAGATTCCATGCTACACATTCTATGATAATTCTCAATATATGACGTTTATGAACTTCTTGAACTTCCCAACAAGAATAACAATTGGTTTGTATGAAAATGGTCATTTTCATAACTGCCAGTGCCAGTTAACAATCAAAGACTGCATCAAAGCAATGCAACACTTAGTTACTTACCATAAGATATAATCATGTTGGAAAAGTTTCTGAAGATTTCTGACGTATCGCCTGAAAAAGCAATATCATATTGTAAACAATACAACTCAAGTTACAAACATATCCTATAGTCCTTGAATCTTTAACAGTAACTAGATGTTGATGGTATTTGATGGTTACACGAGAGAATCCATGAACAAATTGATTTGATAAAAAATAATTAAACAGAAATACATAAAAAGCAACTATAGTTTTGAAAGTAACATTTTTCGCAAATAGAACTTATCCATTTGAATATTTGTAGCTTCTCAGTTTCATTTTTGATGGAAAATGTTAAATACACGCGATTTTAACAAAAAGACAGATGAACACATCACATTAAGCTCACATGCAATTTATTTCCATCTGACATCATATCCTTTCATTCATCAAGAATAGCAGGGAATATTGCTTGCAGCACCTGTTCCCAAGAACAAGAGAAACAAATTATTTCCTGTCCCCATTAGGACCGAGACAGGTATCCATTACACACGTTTCTTGAGAGGACACTGAATTACAAACATGATATCGGAAGATATTTTGCCTTTGACAGTTGTTGCATTTCTTAACTGTGAATCAAATGTTTACTTTCACAAAAATTTAAAACTTCAATTAGTAAACTTATTTCTCAATAGTTGTATCGCGTGATATTTGTGGAAATATTTGACTAGATTAATGAGAAACGCTAGCTTGCTGTGAAGAAATATTCGAAACACAATTTGATACCTTGAGATCATAGGGAATCATCAGAGAATTGTAAAAAGAGAAAACCTGACACAAAATTGGTAACATTTGGTCAGTTGGTGAGATAGCTAACTGACATCCAGAGGTAGTATCGTATTGCACGTAACCACAACATGGAATCATTCCTTCCTCAATTAAAACATTCACTTCATTTCCCTTTTCATACTAACATACTCTGTCATTATCATATCTGTTAACAGAGCAATAGGCATTTCATGTCCAGTTAATTTGTTGAGGTGGCTGTTTAACAACTTTGAAGAATTCTGTGTAAAAAAGGTTATTCTAAATCATTGATTACATCCCACTTTACAAACATGGTCTCAAACATTTTCTTAATCAACATTTTCATCCGATTTTAAGCCAAGTCAGTGTTCGTTAAGAGGCAGAACATGATGAATTGTATTGAAGATTCTTACAATCAAAATTCCAAGTTCAAGCGAGAAACTTATCAGGCATAAACATTCAACTGGGGATTGAAATACTGATTATTAGGCCTTGTATATTGTTAAAAGGTTTAAAATCATTGAAACGTTTTATGTTATTGATAACGTTTGGAGATACAACCCATGTCTAAATAAATGGCAGGCTCTAAATCATAAAGTCACTCAGAGATATATGCAAGGAAAATATACAAGGAATGATAAAAAACGATATAATCATTGCTGCTATTGGGTGTTGTCTACAGAGACTTTACTGATTAGGTAACGTGAGTCCAAAAAATTTTATTAACACGACTTCAGATTCAGTGTAATAATTCTTGGAAAGTGATGAGTTTCATATTCAGATACTTCATGAGTAGTAAGCATGCCCAACGTGAGGATACATGCCCAAGATCACCCTAAAGATTCCCCTTACTGTCGTACAGAGCAAGTACTGAAACGAGTGAACTGCTACAAAAAAGAATTGGGATTACTTTAAAACAGGGAAAAGTTAACCCATTTTCATAGATACGCTACTTGAGTAATGTTAAGTATAAAGTAGTAAGTCAAAATTAGTTATATTTTCACTGCATTTTTATCTTAAGTCAAAAGTATTCATAAAGATTCTTTAAACACGATTACGTAAGGTCAGCAAAAATTTCTACAGCTTTGTATTCATGTAAGTTATGTAACGTTTCTCCCAATATTTACCCATTTATTCAATCATTTAATGCACAGAAAGTGACGAAATTACAAATACAAAAAAAGTTAAAGCAATGTTTTTAGGATTGTCAAGGAGTTTGAACATAGTTATGCATACATGTATGCATTGTTCCTATGCCACAACAGACCGCCTTGTGGTCAAGCCTTCTGTAACATACTTTTGTATGGAAGGGGAATGCCTTGTAGAAATTAATTATGTCCTCAGGACAAAGTTCTTTTGTATCCTTTGATGTCATTTATGATGGCTTAGATCAGTGTAACTCATTAGGAGAGTCAGTCATTGCCAGCCCTTTTCTTTCTATCTTAGTGTATCACCTTGGGGGTTCCTTAAAAATGAACCTAACCTTATTAATTGGCTCTCATCTATACCATCTTGTCACAGTCTGATGTCATTGTGATGGTCAAAGTATGTAATGTTTAAATGTAACTTAAGCAATGATGTTAGAATTGTTTAACCATAAGGAGACCAATTACAAAACGCTTGTACATGCCAGCAAGAATGTATGTATTTCTTAAGAACTAATGATCTCCTTCACAGCATCAATTCAAACAGGTAACTAGATAACCAGTATCCAATTACAAAAAAAAATAATCACATGCCATTCTTACAAAGACCGGGTCGAAAGGGTTTCTGTTATAACACTTTAAAGAAAAATGAGAAACACAAGATAGAAAATCATTATATGGAGAAAATTGATTTTCAACTCTCCTTAGATATTTGTAGACAAACATTTGCATTTTAAACAGTACCACAAACATGTCGACGTAAAAGCGTACAAAACTGATGTTATTCTCCAATATATTATCCAATCTAAAATAGTTTGACACTGTTTCAACTATCCCGCTTCGAACATAGAAAAAAAACTGTTCTACTTTCCTCTGTGGCACAGCCGTTATATGTTATCACTGTCTAGTGTACCTCCGTCTCCTGAAGTAACGGTCTGAGTGGTTTTTGTAATCTCAGCAATCTCAATATGCTTAAAATCTAGAACATTCTCTGAGGGCTTCTTTGATGGAAATGTGTACATGAAAACCTTGCAAAAATGGTTAATCACGTCCATATAGAGGAGCGTCATGAAACCATACATTATCAGCAATACATCAAAATCTTACATTTAAACTCATGGTGTATTTGATCCGACATTCATGTGTGTTTCACATGTCTCTGTACTATCAAAACCTGGGCATTTTTCTTTTAATAGGACCATATAGATGAAAAAACCTGAAGCAGTGGTTTGTAGGATGTAGTAGGATGATTGTGATTCCGTCTTGGTACTGAAAAGTACACCAAAATATAAGCTGAATGTAGCTTTGCATAGATGGATATTAATCACAATCTAGTTAATGATGATACTTAAAACCCTGAGGCATTCAGTAGGGTCATATTCGGTAAACTATTGATTGTTAAATAGTAGTTTAGTTCATAATGTTATATGTAATGATATTGACTCATTATTCATTAGTTGCCATTAGTTCTGCACCATGAGAGCATTTTGTTTTAAAATTGATGTGTCAAAGTAGAATGGAGATTTCCGAAACTCAAGAAACAGGACAAATGGTTTTGTTTGCATCGATTTTGTGATATATGTGTACTATGTTTCATCATTAGTAGCTAAAAAATTTAAATTAGTGAAATATCGCACTTTATATGAAATATTAGAACAGTTGTGTTTATCTAGAACAATACTACTTAGTGTTTTACTTCTCACCAGTCATATACCATTGCATGTGTTTGTAAAAAAAATCTCCTCAAGGCTTGTACATTTCAATCAGTCTAAGATGATATGTAATAATAAGAAAACATTAATTCTGGTTTGTACGAAAGTGAACATGATTTTCTTTTGAAAAAAAACACTTAAAGGAGCAGTAGCACTTTTTTTCTAGATAAATTAAATCATCTCACGGAAACGACAATATTCGTTACCACTTAAAAGACAAATAATGCAAAGAAGTAGTTCTAAACTTTTAAATGTTCAAACAAGTTATGTAAATCCATTTCCCTAGCTCAAATCAGAGTTTGCAGGTACGTTAGAACTTGCTTGAAATTACAACTGAAAGACAGATGATCACATCAGATTGATCACAGATGTGATTTATTAATATCTTACATCATATTCTTTCATTCATCATAAATTGTTGCATGTACATGTAGCACCTGTTCCAAAAACCAAATCATTTCCCTTCCCCATTATGACAGGTATCCATTACAAGTCTTTCTTGGTGAAACACTGATTTGGGAAAGAGCTAACTTAAGAGAAATTCCATTTCCCTAGCTCAAATCAGAGTTTTTTACTTGTAACTTGATGATTCATTCTACGTCTGTGTACAGGTATGATGAAATTGTTTAATCTTTGACGATGATACATATGGCATTAACTATTGTTTTTTAGAAAAACGTGCTACTGCCACTTGAAAATTGACAATGATCCTAAGCAAGCCCCTGCTCGAGAATTAACAAGGTACCTTTGACAGGATGTTTGACAAACATTGAATGGATGAGAAAGAATCTTGACAGCATCATTCGTAATGGAATGGCGATAAAATGTCAGTATGACAATAGTTTTAACATTTAATATCAAGCTCAGAAGAGTTTATCTCAGCATATCAATAGTTGAAGACGAACACGAAGACGAGAGTCAGTCAATTGCATATATTCGTAATTATAAATGGTGATATGAACATACATGGAGGTTTGAAATGAAGGATGTAGTCTTGCACAATTTCTAATCATCAATATTTAAATCTATTTACAAACAGAAACTACATTATGGGGTATAAATATGTTTACTTCTTGAGCATATATTGAACTGTCAAGTTCTGTAATGGCAGTAGCAAAATATGACACAGAATCTGCTGCGAAAAGGGCTGGGACCTTTATATTAAAAAGTACCAGCCCTTTTGAAATAAGCAGCAACACCCTAGTACAAATACATACTGAATAAACCTGACAATACCATGTTTGAAAACTAGATTGCTGTGATAATCGATACAGTGATCGTGCATCGCCTTTTGATTGCAACATCAAGATGGCAATCGAAAAAAGCCATTAACATTTAGCCCACAACATTGCGTAATTGCTTAGAGGCGCTTACGAATTCAAGTCACAATTCCAATCAGTCGTGTGAAATTGTGTTGAATTTGGAAAATAATCATCGTTTGCTGGTACCCTCGTTTGTTATATGCTACGATCTTGTTATATAAGACTGTGTGTTATTGTGATTGTCTTATATACTTTGATCATGTCAAAGATAAGATTGATTTTCATTCATTAGTTTCAACATTCATTAGTTTTGAAACACGAATGTCCTATAGAAGCAAACATTTAAAGCGCCTTAAAAGAGTGTTCACATCGTAAAAAAACGGTAAATCGATACAATGGACTTGGCAAGGATTTGATCTTTAATCTTATAAAGAAACAACAAGAACATAATTTGGTTTGTGTAACATATTTCTTATATCGCATGTATTTCGTCCAAAATTATTTAATTTGAGAGTATTCATTAATTCATACTGAAACAAGTGATGAAAGGCATTTTATAATTCCATTCTGTGAAACAAGCTAAATGCAGACATCCATAATGAGAAAAGAGAAACCTTTGCCTAAGGGCAACTTGTCCTTCCCTCCATGCCTACAGCCAGGTGAAAGATAACTAAAAAGAACTAGAATATTTGATTTATTGCAAGTTTATGCCCCTAGGGATCAATCTGCCAAGCTAATTACAAAGCGTGAAATGCATGAGGAAAAATGCAATGTTGCAATTTCCTCGATGATAATAGAAATTCATGAATTCCATGTAAATGAGAGAATTTGTATGCCAAGAGGGGATATGGGTAAGCATTGAGGAATCTTCAACAGTTATTGATGTGATGAAACCACGTTCCAGTGACACAGATTTACAGGTTTTGTAGAAAATATCGCAAATTTTAATTGATTTATGGGAATGCAGAAAATCATTTTGATTAATTCCAAAATTCTATTAACGCATCTACATTTTAAAAGTTTTTAAGTGTTGATGGTTTTGTTCTATAAGAATCATGATTAAATGGGCAATGGGAATATTGAAAAGTAGGGGAAATGATCATAGTGAATGATTTTAAAATTCACTTCGCATTGTACCAATAAATATATACTGAACCACATTTATGAATCATATTTTTTAATCCTATTGATCAATTCCAAAAGTCTATCACCGCATCTAGATTTTGAATATTTTAAGTGTTAATTTTACCCACTTCTGTGTTTTTAATACAAATTTGTTTTAAATAAATAAATAAATAAATATATTAGATTTTTTAAAAACAAAATTGAATATTGTGTTAATTAATAATTTCTCAATGTAAATGCATTCTTTTAACCACTCAATAGTGTCATTATGTAATATCAATCTCAATAGCATTTTGCCTTAATATGTTTATATCTATTCACATAAGTTTATATCAACAAAATTACTCTTGATACTGCATGTGAAGTACATGTCTATGCTTGATACAACATATAAAGGATACATATCACTTGACATTGTACCAGCAAATTAGCAAACATTGATGCATTAAGGTGATGTCAACTAGTCACCTGCCATCAAATATCATTCTATATAAGCTTCTCTTTAGAATCTAGGTAAAAACAACCTTGTATAAATGAATGTTTAAATGAACAACAATTCACATATTTGCTATCTTTGTTCTATGTTAGCACTAACAGATAAAACTGATATCTTTTATTAGCTAAGAAATAAAACTTGATTTGGTGTTAGAAAATGTTCATGTATCGAAAATAGCAGTTATCAATTTGCAGGTATGTTAGAACTTGCTTGAAATTACAACAGAAAGACAGATGATCACATCAGATTGATCACAGATGTGATTTATTAATATCTGACATCATATTCTTTCATTCATCATAAATTGTTGCATGTAGCACCTGTTCCAAAAACCAAATCATTTCCCTTCCCCATTATGACAGGTATCCATTACAAGTCTTTCTTGCTGAAACACTGATTTGGGAAAGAGCTAACTTAAGAGAAATTGCTTTCGACAGTTGTTGTACTTCTTAGCTATGAATCAAATAATAATTTTCACACAAAAATTCAAATTTTGATGAATACACGAACACCTCAATAACTGAATTGCGTGAAAGTGATATGCTTAAATTTATGAAAAACGCTGCCTTGCAGTGACAGGCGATTTGACGAAGAATTTGACACTTTGAGTTAATCGAATATTAACAGAACATTTCCAAATTAGAAATTGATACAGAAATGACAAATCATGGTAATGTCAGTTGGTGGGATGTGGCTTTGTCTCTCAGAGGTAGTATTGTATTCTATGCTTCCACCACATGTGTTCAACACATTCAAGATTCACTCTTGTTTACTGGTAAAATGAGAAACAAAAAATAAAATTATTGAAATAACATATTTTGTCTGAGTTATCACTGTCACATTTCCTCATTTTCTTCAGCTTAAATTTGAAAGAGGTCTGAGTTGAGTAATGGTTAGATATCAATTTCATTGTCAACTTTCAATCTGGATAAAATATTCTAGTATATCACATCTGTTACGACCATAAACAAACCTGCTTGTGTCAAACTTGACCACTTGGAGTGATTATTGAAATGCATACTCAAAGAGCAATACATCATTCTAGAAGTGTTTTCATCTGTGACTGTATGTATGAGCAAATAACAGGTGCTTTTTTGTTGCATACCATATAACAAAATCAAAATAAATAAAGTTCTATTTCTAAATATGATATCAATAATATGTACACAAACGAGGATAATAATCTTTTCACCATGCCTTGTCATTTTGAAAAAAAAGATTTGAAAAGCATAACTGATTCCTTCTTATCAAGAGCAGTGACTTATATTTTGCGGAGTAATTTCAATATAATTCACCAAGGTGAAGGTCACACTATCGGCGATATACTGTTTTTACACTACCTGAAATTATTCTTTTCTAAAATATTTTTTCGTAATGTTACACATTTCTCCTGAAAATCTGTAGACTTGATAATAGATGCCCTCTCAATATTAGTTTAGTTATGGTTTTCTAATAATTCTGAATGTTCATGAATCCCTTTCAAACGTCGGTACAACAGGAAAAGTAACTCTTACAACATTCTTGTCACGGTTGTTTCGTCACTCGGATTATCCGTAAATAGATGATATTATATGAGTGTACATGACATACTATGTTTACGACACGAGTGCCTAAAAATTAGCATTTCCCGAGCGAGAGCGAAGGATCTCCTGATATTTAGGCAAGAGTGTCGTGAAAATAGTATGTCATAGGCACGAATTTGATATTCTATTTATAACCGAAGTCGCGAAATCAAAGGAAATTACCAAAATCGGCCTCCAAGCATAGGCTGTTTACCCGCCGCCTTCACAAAGATTGCAACGTCATTGGTGAACTGTGACGTCAAAGCATTTAATATGACGTGTTGTCACAATGAAAAGTGATATGTTGGCCTAGGCCATCGTATGAAAAATATGAACCTCAATATGATTGCCCTCGTAGGTAATAAATAGGGATTATTTGTAAGGTTAGGGTTGTTTCGTTTGTATATATGATACTTGATAACATATGTTATTATTCAAAAACATGCGTAATAGTTAGTTTAACTGATCAGTGGGTTACAGTGCGTTAAAGCTATTTTATGCACGGAATCTGAATCTCACAGTAGTTTATGTTTGATTTGTGATTTTGGCTGCATATTATTTGTTCTTTAAGAAATAGTATTAAAAATATAATAATAATATGAAAAAAATATAACAAATGATTAAAGTATCACAATTTACTATTATATGTCATTGGAGAGCTTGTTACAATAGATACAGATAGATACTAGGAGATACAGTTTTACTTATAAAGTAGCGTGTAAAATGGATTTTCCAAGTTAAAATATGTACTTTACAACAGCATTTGTGTTTGAAATGTCTCGTTCAATCAATATCGTTATACTGCATTGCATCAACCGACTCTGAGGTGATAAGAGTTGAATGAATGCTTTGATTAGATTTTATTGATTAAATCTCAAACACATTGTTCCAAATGAATCAGCCGTTGAAAGCTCTCCTTTGAAGTTTAATTGCATATACTATGTTTGACATATTGCTTCAACAATCAACAAGATTTGATCATACTTTGAAATAAACAACAGTAAGGAGGATTAGAAATTTTTAAATAATTACGCTAGCAGGATTCGAACGTACTCTATCAGTGGCTGTCCTCTCCACAAGCACACTCCTTGCTCGCACGTTCTGACGCAATCTCAACTAGCCAATCACAATGACACCGGCAAAAGCTTTCGGTACCAGTATCTAAGGGCAACTCCCGTTTACCATTTGTTAACATTTATCGCCGCTATCGTTATTTTAAGCGGGATGATGTGATTGGTCCGCTAATGACTAGGTTTTGTCTGTGCTAAACTGGTGTAAGAACGTGCGAGCAAAGAGGGTGCTTTCAGATCGTTGTTGAGAGGAAAGCACCTGGTAGGAGACGTTCGAATTCAGCTATAGTCAATCTATAAAATCTGTTATTCCTCAGAACACGGTCGATTTTAATCAGACTGATTTACTTTCATTCATAAGATGTATATTTATACTATTTTTGAGGATATTTGAAATCCGAATGTTGAAGAGAAGCAAGCATTCAAAGCGCTTTATGAAGTGTTCAAATCATAAAAAAAGATAAAACGATACTATAGAGTTGATCTATAATCATATTCAGAAACCATATATATATAGTGTCTATATCTTATCTAACATTGATTTATACTGAACTCAGATGATTGGCATTCAATAATTCCATTCTCTTAAACATGCAAAAGCTAGACCTCCATGACGAGCATATAGATTCCTTTGCTTAAGGGATAATTTTCTGACAATGAGGTCAATTAAATCTTACCCTCTATGCCTACTGCTAGATGCAATTAACCAAACTTTTCCTTCAGAAGCATATTGTAAATTTTCTCGGTTGCAAAGGCACATTTTTAACCAAAACGTCTTTTAATTTATTTAATATTGAAATTAAATGTAGCATTTGAAATAAACAATCATAATTTGAATAACACGATAACTGGATTTTGTTTAGTATTGCATTGTCTTACCAATGACTTTAAACAATGTGAAGGTGATATATCATCACTGCATTATTTCAAGAATCCTTAGATCTCAATTTTCAATTACCTTCGAATGTTTTAATAGTTTTTATTCTTGACTCAATTGCTTTTAAAATGTTTCTTTATAGTTCTATAGTTGATAAGTTGCTGTGTAGGAGTGGACTTTAATGGAAATATAATTACAGCTGCATACCGAAAGTTTGTTCACTTACCACTGAATCGTAGTGCAAATATCATGTAATTTTGGTTTCGTTTCAACGTCAACTAAATAACTTCAGTAAGACTGACAATGGATCACCCACTCTCCATGTATGAAATAGCCATTCTTGAACTCATGCTGGCGTTGTCTGGACACTCGTGCAAAAATTTGTTTGGCATATTGATATAGACAGCCGGGGGCACATTTTCGAAATTTCGATTTTATTAAATGTCAAATAAAATGTCCCATATCGACTCTCTGATATTAAAACCAACATTATCACATTGACTTTGTGCTAAGAAACAAACGTGACTAATTTTTAAAGAAGTTGATAACTTATAAAGGATTTTATGGAGAAAAATAAAAATTAGTGTTTTTGGAATTTTGACCCCTGGTCACTTCAATGACCTGCCAAAACTGTTTCGGGTAATTGTGGGGTACGATAAACCCTTTCCTTAAAGATGAATGGATATGCATATGTGTATTGAAAATTCAATATTATACGTTACTTTTTCGCAACGCTACAATACCTCAAAGGCATCTCAAATTACATGATATTTGCACTACTATATTCAGGTGTGTGAACAAACTTTTTGGCACGCAGCTGTATAGTATTTAAGCATCAGTGTTCAATTCAGCTTCATTGTCAATGGATTCAGCAAAAAGCCAGAAGCATAGTCCATATCAAAATGAATTTGCTATTGGAAACTAATTTATTGAATATAATAATTCATCCACGATTATTGGTATCCATTAAATATATTTATGTATTAAGTCAGAAGTCAAAGCCTTACCTATGAAAGTTGTTTGATATGTGAAACAAATGGCAGGTAAACTTTGGAAAATTTGAATTCGCAAAAAACTTTTCTGGCCCAGAAACGTCATTTTGTGACAAATTTGTATGGTTAAGTTAAAGAAATGTACTTGTAATCTGAAATGAGGGCACAAACAGGTTGAAAAAATACTTGTATGAGCAAAACAAATCCACATTATATGAACTGAAACTGATGGCAGCATTGTACATAATGTATCCAACATTGGTTAAAATTTCATCATTTTATAAGAAAATCAAACTGTAATCTGAATCAATAGATGGGCCTGCAGGGAACTAGAATATTTGATTAATTACAAGGTTATGCCCATAAGCATGAATGTGCCAAGCAGATTACAGAGCATGAAATGCATGAGCAAAAAAGCAAGGATGCAATTTCCTCGAGGATAATATAAATTCATGAATTCCATGAAAATGAGCGAATTTGTATGCCGAGAGGGGATATGGATATGCATTGAGGAATCTCCAATAGTTTTTGATGTGATGAAACCGTGTACCAGTGACACATATCTTAAGTATTTTCTGCCAAAAAATCATGATATAATGGTCTATGGGAATATATAAAAATTAACAAAATCAGAGGAATTGATTCCAAAATTCTATCAAATGCATCTTTTGTAAAATATCTAAGTTTTTACTGTACAATATTTTGCGTTTTTAATTTGAATTTGTTTTCTAATAGCCAACCAACTTTTATATTATTTTAAAGCATACTTAAATAACATGTTCAAGTTTAAGATTAGTCATTTTTCAATATAGCTGAAATGTTTTCACAAGTCTAATATAGTCTAATAATGTAGTATCAATCTCAAAAGCATTTTGCCTTTATATATTGATATACACACATATATATATATTATATACAAGGGCCTAATGCAGTTATTGAATCATTAATCAAATAATGAGTATTAACCAATTCTCCACACTGCAAACAACTCCATTTTGCAGTACATGACACTGAAGCACATTTATGAAAGTATAAACGAGAAAAACCAATGCACAACAGTTACAGAAAAGACAAGTGATTTGAAGAAAACATTGTCTCTTAATCCTCATATATCATAAGGCAATGAAACGGGTTGGTGTACCTTTCCAGAGGTTCAATGTTTGGTACACAGAGGACAGTCAATGATGGCTTATTGGCATTAATTGAGATTCTCACCTGTGCTTGTTTTAAACCGGTAACCAAAAAGGATAGACAATGTAAAAATACTCATTCCAGTTGCATATATTCCTCCATTGCCTCTGCACGAGTTTCAGTAGGTTGTCTTTTGTATTTTTTTAACATAAATGTTCAAGAAATAGAAAAAAACTAAAATTAGCGAAACATGACTACATCAATGCGATGTAATTCAATCACCTACCTCCAGATATCATTCTAATTAAATTCTCTTTAGAATCAAGTTAAAAACACATATAAATACTGTCTATGCTTAATGTTAGCACTAACAGATAAAAGTGACATCTTTCATTAGCTAAGAAATAAAACTTTATTTGGTGTTATAAAATGCTCATGTATCAAAATTAAGAGAACTTGCGAATACATTTTATCAATTCGCAGGTTCGGCAGCTTCTCAGTTTCATTTGCGAACGAAACTGTTAGAATTTGAATGAAATTACAACAGACAAACAAATGTGATTTATAAGGATCTGACATCATATCCTTTCATTCATCATTGTAGAGAATGCTGCTTGTATCACCTGTTCAAAAGAACAAGTTACATGAGAAACAAATCATTTCCCTTCCCCGTTATCCATTACAAGTCTCTATTGGTGAAACACTGAATTGGGAAAGAAATAACTGAAAAGAAATTGCCTTTGACAGTTGTACTTCTTAGCTATGAATCAAGTGATCATTTCCTCAAATATTTCATATTTTGATTAATACACGAGCACCTCAATAATTGAATTGCGTGAAAATTTTGAAATAATTTGCTTCAATTAATGAAAATACGTGTACTGCCTTGCAGTGACCAGCGATTTGAAGTAGAATTTTACACTCTAAGTTAATCGGATATTAACAGGGCGTTTCCAAAAAGAAATTGATACAGAAATGACAAATCAAAATAATGAGAGTTGGTGGGATGTGGCTTTGTCTCTCAGAGGTAGTATTGTATTCTATGCTTCCATCACATGTGTTCCACACATTCAGTATTCACACTTGCCCACTGGTAAAATGAGAAACAAAAAATAAAATTATTGAAATAACATATTTTGACTGAGTTATCACTGTCACATTTCCTCATTTTCTTCAGCTTAAATTTGAAAGAGGTTTGAGTTGAATAATGGTTAGATTTCAGTTTCATTGTCAGGTTCCATTTTGGATAAAATCTTTAAGTATGTCACATACCTGTTGGTGTAAACTTTGACCGCTTTGAGTGATTATTGAAATGCATACTCAAAGAACACAACTTCGATTCATTCTACAAGTGTTTTCTTCTGTGAGTGTATGTATGAGCAAATAACAGGTGCTTTGTAATGTTTTAGTTTCATTCCATGTGACAAAATAAAACATAGATAGATATTATTTACCAAATATGTTTGTGATATCATTAATATCATATATTAGGGAATAAAATCATGCGAGCGTCCTGTCAATTGGCTAACAGTTTAGGTTAGTTAATGTGCTCTTATAACTCTGTAAGTTCATAAATCACTTTCCAACGTCGCTACAACAGGAAAATTAAATAAAATCATGAGTATGTGAGGATTCATGCTGACAATGCATCAGGCAAAAGAGACAGTGCTACAGGGATAATGTAGTGTTGACAGAGGAACCAGAAACAGACTTTTTGTAATCAGAGGCACATATATAACTCTAATCTGATTCCTATTATAGAATTGTGAACCAAAAAATTATATGCAAAAATTATTTATTTGATTTTTTAAATCAAATTTAATCTATTGCTATCTTAATTGCATCTGAAAAATGTAAATTATTAATTTCTGGTTCACATGAAATCTGCTAAATATACGGACCAGACCATGATGAGTTCTAACAGACAAAGGCACACCTTCTGTTACCCATCCTCTAGAACCACGCCCTGCTGATTTATCCTGCTTTGTTTACGATCTGTTGTTTGTGGTATTTCCATGTGTTGGTGTCCATCTCATATATTTTGTTTAACCAAAAGCTGAGTTCTTGAAAGTATTAGAACAGTGAACCCACACCCCGTACTGACATCCTTTTTAATATGCTTTCCTTCAGTCATATTATATCTAGATTAGATTCAGTGAGAACAGTTATAAATGAAAATTGATTCAAATTTTGAATTTTAAAATCAATAAACTTTCAATGAATAATACATTTACATTACAAATTCATATTTTGCAACACTAATGCTTTATTACGATTTTAATAAATCAAACTTAAAATGATGAATGGTAATCATATGACAAGAGGTTCAGGTGCCAACATTTCTTTAATATGTCTTTGGAAAGATAGTAACTTTGTAGTTATATAGGTGCCGAAAAACATACCTGCGTATCGTAGTGTAAATATCACGTTATTTGGCATGTGTTTGAGGCATCGTAGCAGTGCGAAAAAAACCGGATAATTATGAAAATTCAATACAGAAGTGAAGATCCATTGCACCTTAACGCAACGCAACCGTAAGCTATACCCAACAGTTAACCGTATAATTTTTTGGTAGGTTACTGAAGTGACCAAGGGTCAAAATTTTGAAAGAGTAAATAATATTTTCCCCTACAAAATCCTTTTTAAGTGATCAACAGCTTTGAAAACAAGTCATGTTTGCTCGTTTGCATCAAGTCAATATGATTTTGCTGATTGTTTTCTCAGTTAGTCGAAATGGAATATTTTAATCAAATTTAAGGAAATCGGAATTTTGATAATGTGACCCCTTTTAGCTTTATAATCATACAAAAATTCGAATTTTAGCACGAGAATCCGACAATAAGTTAAAAGATGGCAATTTTGTACATTGACAATTGGAGGTCCTTTGTCAATTCTGCTGAAGTTGTTTTATTGACGTTCAAACCAAACCCAAATTACATAACATTTTCACTAAGATACAGTCGTAAGTGAACTAACTTTTGATATGCAGCTATGTAGTTTTACTCATGTAGGGTGTAAAATGGATCTTCCCATTTACAAAAATGTTCTTTACACGAGCAGTTGTGTTCTCGTCTCATTCAATAAATATGTTTTACTGCATTGCATGAACAGACTCAGAGGTGATAAGAGTTGAAAGAATGTTTTGATTAAATATTATTGATTAAATCTCAAACACGATGTTCCAAATGAATCAGACATTGAAAGCTCTCCTTCGAAGTTCAATTGCATATACTATGTTCGACATATTGCTCCAACAATCAACCAGATTTGATCATACTTTGAAATAAACAACAGTAAGGAGGAATAAAAGTTTATAAATAATAACGCTAGCAGGATTCGAACATACTCTATCTGTGGCTGTCCTCTCCAAAACGATCTGAAAGCACCCTCCTTGCTCGCACGTTCTGACGCAATCTCAACTAGCCAATTACAATGACACCGGTAAAAGCTTTCGGTACCAGTATCTAGGGGCAAGTAACTCCCGTTTGCCATTCGTTAACTTTGACATAAACAACAGTTAGTATACACCCTTAGCAGTCTATTGACAAAACAAATTAGATTTTGAAGAATGCTGACACCAACCTGTTATATGTGTCTAAACCACAGAATAAAATCCACTGATTGAGAATCTGTTTAACTTATTTTTATTCAGAAAATTTATCAATCTTAAAAACTTATTATGAAGATAAGTCTGAGTATTTTATTGAGAAAAATCTTTCTGTTCTTCGAGGGTAAGAAATTTCATCTTGGATCATAGGTAATAACTGTAAGTGAAACGAAGATTAATTAAGAAGTACAATGAGAAGTCAAAGCACTCAAGATATAAACTTTTGTTATGATTTATAAGAAAATTATTTCATAGTTTGAAGTTTTGAATCATTGATAAATACATCCATCCTAACCGTCATGATCTCAAATAGTGTCTAAACCAACATTTTCACCCGATTTTATGCCAAGTCAGTGTTGGTTAGGAAGTACAACATGATCAATTGAAAAAACAAATCCTTAAGTGAAGATAACTACACTCAAAATTCTAAGTTTCAGTGATAAAACTTGAAACATTGACTATAAGGCCTTGTTTATCTGTAACATTCATTCAAAATAATTGGTAATGGTAACGTTCAGGACTACGACTCATATCTTAATATCTTGCAGCCTCCATCTCATAAAGATAATTGAAAAATAAGCCAAGAAAATATACAGTTATTGATTGAAACACCAATCTTTTCCTAAATAAACAAAGCTGCCCAGGGAAGTTATTTACACGCAACTGATTGATAAACTACTTGAGTCAACAAATATGTATAAAGTTGGTTTCAGATTATAAAAGATAATTCTTTCAAAGTAATGAATAGTATAGAGAGATTATTACCCAAGGAAGAGTGTCATATGACTTTTACGAAACGAGTGTGAATTTTTGTATTACCCGAGCGAGGGCGAGGGTTATACACAAAATCACACGAGTATCGTAATAGTCATATGATACACTCCCGAGGGTATTAATATCTTTATAACCAATTCTATTCCATAACAAACGCAGGGAAATATACATAAAACGTTTTCCTTCCCTTGCGACGGTCCGCTACAGTTACGTCACAAACAATGATTTTATGACGTCACAGATGACGAAATATGGTAACTCGCGCTGAAACAATCTTTACTAGGCAAAAGTGATATGTGTACATGTGCTCATATTGAAAATATGTCACCGCTTATGAATAACCATTTGGGTAATAAATTCAGATACGTCAGAGAACTTGAGGATATCTGCCAATAATCACCTGAGAAACATAAGCAAGTGGCGTGTAATGAGTGAACAGCTATGAAATAGGAATTGATCATGTTCCAGTTGTGCCGTTTAGAGTTATCTGCCCTTGACAGCAGGCAACGTCACCCTCGCGTCAATGGGAACAAGTGTAGGAGTTTGCGTTGGCCCCATGGGTTCTGCATTGAAACATTGGATTCGCAGGCTCTTTGCAAAGGAAATTCGTGACCTCAAAAGAATAAAAAATTATTTAACTCTATTAATCATATGGATATTTCAATTATTTCTCTCCAATTTATAAAGTAAAGTGTGACGTTTGACTGTATAAAGGCGTTATAATTAGTATGAAGTCATGTGTGAGCCTACTTAATTGATAATTCGTTTCAATTTTGTTTTTAATTGATAAATAGTCAAATTCCTTTGGAATATATTTACACGAAAACAAGCTCGACAAACATTGGACATGCATTTCAAGTATTAAACAACATGTTCTTTCTTTTTAGGGATTTGTTAAATGTCTTAGGATGACATACAACATTGAAAAGATTTATAGCTAGAAAAAATACCTGCTATAATTAATTGAAGCACTCATAAAATACTAATATTTTACTGCCTGCATTCTTATCTTATCCATCCTTATAAAAATATATGTATCAACATTATCAAAACATTTTCTGTGATGAACATGAAGTTTTTTGTACTCCTGTTTCAGTAAGAGCTAATAAAAGCTCAGTGATATGTACATTGCCTTTTCATGTAAAATGTATGATATGAAATGGAATAAAAAAACCCAAAAAAACCCCAACAACATTGGAATGGCTATTATTCCGGGCAAGAGAAGAAATATAGACAATTCATTTTGAAAATCTGAGAAAAGTACATATAAATATATATAGTCCAGGTATAGATCTTGAAGGAATCTCTTTCACAATCTTCTAACTTATACCCTCGACCGTTCATGCCTGACCCATTGGATGATACCTATTAGAAAATGTCTCTTTTTGTTCAATTCAAAATGATCAACTCAAACTTTTGAAAAGACTAAATCTAAAACAGAAGAATTTACGAAACTGAAAACTGCGAGACTTCATCAAAATCGTCATATCATATGAAAAATTGTTTTTGCAATCGGTTTGAAGAAATACAGGTCTATGAAAATGATCAATTACAAAACACAGAAATTTGTAAAAACTTCACACGAAATTGTAAGAAATTGCTAGTAATTCTCCTAGTAGTACTGTGGAAGACACGCGAAAGACTTTATACATTATATAGTTTTTTAGTGTATATTTTGTAATTTTTCCACTGAAACACGGCCGATAGTAATCAAACGATGGAAGTAAGGACTCGTTGATAAATAACACTGAACACGTAACGGCAATCACGAATTTTAGTTTGCATTTGCAAGTATTAATTCATGACCTATATATTTTTTAACTGTAACGAACATTTACATTTATATGCATAAATCTAAAATTTTCATTTATAAACTATTTGATATACCGTGTTTGACGCAATAAACACATCTTGTTTAATTCATGAAAACAAGCTTTTCTTCCCCTCACTTAACCTTTCACAATAAAGCAAGGCAGTTTCACTGGTCGCATACCTATTCGTCGAATATCTAGTTTTAGGATAGAAAAATCCGTTCGACGGTTCGGTACTGTGATTTTAGTTGTTGAGTGGCTTACATAACGTTGAAACGTTCCATAATAAGACAAAAGGGGTGTTTAGACTCATTCATTTTATTCTGATCATTTGAAGTTACGATGTATTCGTTGTATTTGATGAG
Source organism: Phorcus lineatus (assembly GCA_921293015.1). Lineage (NCBI taxonomy): Eukaryota > Metazoa > Mollusca > Gastropoda > Trochida > Trochidae > Phorcus > Phorcus lineatus. The sequence goes on from OV121092.1 coordinate 6,253,318, forward strand.
TGAATACATTATCCATATAAACGAACGTGCCGTCGATGTATATAACATATCATCTTCATTTGTATTATGTATTTTATGAATAAATACATGATCATATAAACATTCCATACATTATATACACAAACTTGTACAGTGTGTTACTGACTTATCGATCAGTCCAAATCTACCATACTCCGAGTAATTGTCCGACACAATTAAATCCAGATAGGCCATGACTTCGATGTCGCCGTACTTGTGTCCTCCGTGGTAAGCGTATCTTGAACCTCTAGAATTGGGTAGAAACTTCACTTCAACTGCAGCGTTTGCAATATTTCAAAGTATTAAGTGATGAATTTGTCATACACGTATTTAAATATAAGGGACACAAAGGAACAATTAAACATTCAACTGTTACCCTTACTCAAAGTATAAGTTTACAGTCTACATAAACAGAAAGGAGTTTTACAGTGTGATCCCTTTACTCGGTAATATGTCCGTTATCCGTCCCAGAAAATAAGATTTTCTCATGTAAACAAGCGATCGTAATGATTGTAACGTACACCCCTTCATTAATTAACTTAGATTTTCCGAGTGTCTCTTGCTCGCCAAGATTTGACCGATCGGCACAAAATCACTCAAGCGTTATTCGACGGATAGGTACAGTTCAGTTTTGAAAATTCGACGGATTAGGCCGTAATCGCTACAACTGAAAAACATCATGAGTCTTACTGTTAGTCTCTTTTCCATTAGCAATGGGGTTACATTACAAATATATACCTCTTAAATGAACATGCCTGTCATTGTATTCATTAAGATTGAAGCAAAATCTAAAAACGCTTTATATATCATGATGGCATTATCAATAATATCAAGGCTATTTACACATTGCAGTAAAGTGTAAACGATTTTGATAAGCGACCATTCTTTTCTATTTTTTTACGCGCGCAGGGCACTTAATAAAGTAATAATTTTCATCCAGATGAAACATGTTTATAAACGTACATCAGCTTGTCAAATTTTTTTAACCTCTTGAAATATTACCAAATAGTAGCTAACAACCCAAACCTTTAATGTAACAACAATATGATTGCCGATTTAGATCGAATTAGGCATGAACAGGAAATGAATATTCAAATTTGTGATGTTTTAAGTTCTGTTCTTGATTTTCTTTATTTTGAAAGCTTTCTCCAAATCAGATATGTATTTTAAAAGATGGTATACTGAGGTGCACATTTTGCACAATTAGTAGTTTTGTCTCTTATATTAAGAATTCAAAATATAAGCCAAAAATGAGAAGAAACGGCATAGTTTAATTGCCGTGGAATTATTCGGTTTATCTTCATACACGTGTCACTAATGGTGTGGTTATTGAATTTTGTCCCAAAATCATATCATGTCTTGTTTAAAAATAGTATTCTAAATTTCTTTGTTGAATGTGTGATTCCACATACATTAGTACCACAGTTTATCATTTAATAATCATAACGAAAATATTCGCCTTCAGTTAACCTTTAAGATTAGCCAATATGGTGGACAATCATTTGCGACCTGCCATAGTTCGAGGGAATGAAAGTTGAGGTCTAGGGGAGCTTGAATAGTAGACCAAAATAACGTTCAACTAAACGTAAACGTGGCCAGCTTGCCCGCGGTCACGTGACTTTTCAAAGGGACGTCACTCTAAAACGATTCGTTTCGCGAAACTGGAAAATGGTCAATTAGGACTGCTTTAAAATAATACAAGGTGACTCCATAGATATGCTACTTGAGTGATATTTAGTGGAAAATGATAATTCAAAATTAGTTTTGTCTCATAGACGCTGCCATGTTAAGGTTAATGGTATTGGTACAGTTGTTTAAGCTTGATTTATTTTTGGTATGCATTGAGATTGTTTAATTTTGTAAATTACATATTTATTCGATTATTTTATGTACAGCCAGTTAGTGAAAAGACAAGTACAACAATTCATTAAAAAAAATGTTGTTAGATATGTATTTCAGTTCAAAATGGTCTTTTTAAAAAGGGTGTCCAGTGACTTTTAACATAGTCCCTACGCCACAAAAAAACACCTATTCAGCTCTTCTGGTTAGTCTGTAGCAAACTTTTGTATGGAAGGTGAAATGCATAGTGGAAATTAATTACGTCCTCAGGACAAAGTTCGTTTGTACCCTTTGATGTCATTTATGATGGCTTAGATCGGAGATACTGTCATTAGAACAGTCTTCCACCGCCATCCCAGTTGTTTCTATCTTCCCGTGTTAGTTGGAGAGGACGGGATGGTCTCTCACTAAATGTTTACCAGTGACAAAAATACATCCAAAACAGCACCTACGCCAAATTTCTTATATTCTGTATTTAGGATATCCATCACTCTTCGAAGAGAAAAAAGAAACGAGAGAAAGTAAGAATTCATATGGTGTTAGATAATTTTTGGGTTATTCAGATTTTCCTTAAAGAAATTACGTATTTGTAAACAGTTTCACCAAATCGTCTTGAAAGAGGCTTGGCATCTATACTGATACTCTGATACTGTTAGCTTTACTCTCCAAGAACAACATGAAAGGCACAACAAGATCTTATATTTTAGGCTAAGCATGCAGTAACACATACCAGTGCTTGGAGGTGTTAGATAGTTTCTTTAGAAAGGAAAAACAGACGATTGTAGTGAACTGAATGACCCATTGTTATGAACAATAGGCTGTGATAGATAATTGGTTGAAAAAAAGTTTGACAGGTTTTAGGTATGTAAATCAATACTTCGTTTGTGATCATGTTAGTAATAATGCTCCAAGGAAATGAGTTTCAATCAAAGTTGTTGGTATTCAAATAGTCAATAACATACATGTATATCAAAACACATCAGAATTCAAACAAAGCAAGTTGTAGCCAATTTTAACTTTTTTTTAGAAAAAAAAATTCTTTTAAATGTAATCACTATCTATTGTGCTTCCTTGCTCTGCAGTGTGATTGCTTTTTGTAATATTAGCAATATCAACATACTTAGAATCTGGAACATCCCCTTAGGACTTTGATGAAAATGTTTACACGATAGGCTTGCAAGAATGTTTTAATCACGTCATCACATAGACGCGTCAGGAAGCCGTTCATTATATGGTACATGCATACATCAACATGTTATTCTATTAGCACAGATGTCTTTGATCCGACACACATGTGTGTACCACATGTTTATGTAATATAAAAAAATTATGGGTCGTTACATGTAATATTACATGAATATTTCATTGGTGTCTTATAGCTTTAAAGCCTCGAAATAATCAGAAGTAGAGTATCAGCCTACCGTAAGCAGTGGTTGGTAGGATTGGATATTTGTTCTACAGAATAAGGCATAATATAAGTTGACAATAAATGTATTTTAAGAATCAAATCCCAATCCAGTCAATACTGATATTTTATTCTTTTGGTGAATGGCTGCGAATGAGGTTTGAAAGGGATGTTAATTATATCTCATTACAATTGTTTTGAAAAGGTTTATAAAGGATATGTATCAAAAACATCTTTTTCAAATGTTTTAGGAATTGAATTTTAAGCAAAATGTGTCTTGCGTCAAGGTCAGCGTCTTCAGGAATAACATGATTAACATTGTAAAAGTAAAAGTTTGTTTATTTAAAGTCAAAGTCAAAAGTTGAACAATAAACTCTTAATGATACTAAAGTCTTCTGCAAATTTAAACTAAATTCAAAATCGAAACAGACGTATCAGTAAAGTTAATCATCATGAAATCACCTTTCAAAAGTCATCACTATATCTACATTTCTAGTCAATCATTCGAGTTATATATTTACACAACTATTTGGGTGCGTTCATATTTTTTCTGTATACTAATAACTACTGAGTAAGTGCAAAAGGACTCTGTTGAGAGTTCAATGGTAGGTCATTGTTTAAAATCTGTTTAAAACGATATCGTAGGAGATATCAATGGGTCTCAAACTTACCTATTACCCTGATAGTTGAATTGTATGATAATTTTTAGGATTTTTGAAAAGCTATTATATTAGTGACAAACATTGCTTTGTTGTTTCAAATGACTTGGTCAAATTTAAATTGTAGGTTGAAATCAACTGCGCTGTTTTTAAAGGAGCAAAGGTTTCAGCCTTGCTGAAATATGCCCAAAAGTGTTTGCAATGTGTTTTTTACATCTAGGAAGTAGGTAGAAACGTATAAAACGTATTTAATATGTGAAGCAAATAGGAGATTAATTTTGTAAATTCAAGTTATAAAACATTTAAATGGCTGAAAAGCATCATTATCTCACAAAATTGTATCATTAAGTTAATCGTGTGGACAAAAAGGTTGAATAAGTATATGTATGAGCAAAACAAATCCCCTTTAGATAATTAAAACTGTTTAAAAATAATAATCACATTTAATTTTCATCATTGTACAAGACAATAAAAATGTAATGTAAAGCAAAATGCTGATAAAGGAACTTGAATACTTGATTTATTACATGGTTATGTACACAAGGATGAATATGCCAAATTGATTATGCAGCATGAAATGCATGAGCCAAAAAACACGGATGTTATTCCCTTGAGGTAAATGTAAATTCATGAATTTCATTTAAATCAGCGAATTTGTATGCCGAGAGGGGAATCATAAATCTTTATTGATGCGATGAAACAACTTCCTTGTTCCACAGGTGCTACGGTTTTGATATAGCACTTCTTGGTTATAATGGTCTCTAGGAATACACCTAGAAAAAGTTAAACAATATTGATTATTTCCATCAATTGCACTTTTGTCCAATATTTTACTAATGTTCTACTGTACTTAATACTGTAGTTTAAATTCAAATCTGTGCCAATAGATATTAATATTTTAGATGAATCTAAGATATAATTAACAAAACGTACAAAAATATTCTCAATATAACTGTATCATTATAAGCACTTCATTGTCTCAAGTAGTATAAATAAAAAAGCTTTGTCGCCTTCCTCAATGGATAATCACTTTCAACGATTCGAAGACTGGGTTTTGCAATATATGACTCTAATTGTTACAATTGACTTTATACCAAAGAATAAAACGTGAACCACATTTATGAAACAAGAAACTTTCCAAAACAACAAACAGTTTAAAGTTACAATAAAGACTAATATAAATAATTAACGAGTAAAACAATATAAAATTAGTCAAAATATGTTTACTAACAGCAGTTGGTAAGATTGCAGCTGCATACCGAAAGTTTGTTCACTTACATGTACCACTGAATCGTAGTGAAAATATCATGTAATTTGGGTTTCGTTTCAACGTTAATAGAATAACTTCAGCAAGACTGACAATGGATCACCCACTGTCCATGTGTGAAATAACCATTCTTGAACTCATTTTGGCATTGTCGTGCAAAAATTCGAATTTTTGCATATTGATATAGACAGAAGGGGTCACTTTTTCAAAATTTCGATTTCGGTAAATGTCGAATGAAATGTTCCATATCGACTCTCTGATATTAAAACCAACATTATCACATTGACTTTGTGCTAAGAAACAAACGTGACTGATGTTTAAAGAAGTTGATAACTCCTAAAGGATTTTATTGAGAAAAATGAAAATGAGTGCTATCGGAATTTTGACCCCTGGTCACTTCAATGACTTGCAAAAACGGGTACGGGTAATTACCTTTGCCTTTGCCTTAAAGAAGAATGCATCTGCATATGTGTATGGAAAATTCAATATTAAACTTTTTTCCCCCGCAGTGCTGCGATACGACAAAGGCATCTCAAATTATATGATATTTGCACTAAGATATCAGGTATAAGAACACACTTTTGGCCTGCAGCTGTAGTCATGTCTTCATAAATCTGGTTGGCAAATCCGACAAGGTGAAAAACAAGTTAAGTTAAAATTAAATTAAATATAGAAACCAGTACGAAGTTAAATCTGTGAATGTAAGTTTCCTGAGCCAGCCACAGATATAGGTTTGTCACAGAAACATGTATCCCTGTAAACTTCCACAAGTATGACAATTATGAGATATCCAGGAAACTCATAGGAATCATTTTAACAAGCTAGCTTACATAAACAAAACATACAAGTGTGTGACTAATTGAACAGTGCAGCCTATTCAACGCAATGTTAAACATTAAAACAATGACATTCTCAAAACAATTGAAATGTAATGACAAAATTTTGAATACCTTTCTAAAGTACGTATTTCAAAGATACATTTTTTTTGCCTGTGTTTGTATATAATCTCTATCGATTGATAAAGAGAAAGAACCTGTCTTTGTTACATGAATAGGCAATGTAATATATACATGTTTCTCACTCAAGTAGTTTGTCGTGACATTGATAGAAATGTTGGATGTTTTCTAGCAATTGTCACACCGATGAACTGGAACAGAAAGGTTTATGTAGGATACGAAATTAACAACCAATTTATAAAGTTTCAAGAATGAAATTGCTATGATAATTATCTTGGTACAAGTCGTTAATGAACAACTCAAGCTTTTCAACTTGAAATGAAAAACATAATTTTCAGTTTGCAGGTATTAGAAATGTTAAAAAAGGAAAAATGTTAAATACCATGACTGCATAAAAGCAATGAAAGACTTAGTCATCTGCCATCACATATCTTTCCAAATAAAATACTATTAAGAATTTCCTTAAAACTGTCTTAGATAAATATATGTTGTAATGAAAGACCAACACCTTACAGGACAAAATAACAAAACTACTTGTGAGGTTGTGTCGATATATGTAACTGTAACATGTAACTGTGTACATATCCTTATCATTTGCGGATTCAAAATTGTTGCTTTTACGTCACCTTAGAAGTAGAAACGATTTGGTATTGAGAATAGCAAAGGAAAAAATTATATAAGTGTAGGGTTGACAGCTTATCAGTTTCACATTCAAAATATTCCCGAGATTACAACAGAAAGACAGATAAACACATTCCGTAGATCACATATACGATTTGAACATCATATCCTTTCGTTCATCCGGAATTGTAGTGAATGTTGCTTGTAGCACCTGTTCTAAAGAACAAGTAATATGAGAAACATATAATTTCTTTTCCACATTTGGACATCTTCCATTACGAGTTGCTTGAAAGAACGCTAAATTGTGAAATAGATACCCGAGAATACATTGCCTTTGAAAGTTGTTACACTTCTTAGTTATGAATCAAATAATTGTGTGACGATGGTGAAATTATTCAATATCCACTTACATGTTAAATACGTTTTATTACCCACGTGGGACTTCGTAACGGGGTTTCATAACAATCTGTTATGACACATATATGTCATAACAACTTTGAGGGATTTGATTGGCTGATACATGAGTTTTGACGTTACCGGTACTATATTCATCAGCTATTTCATTCATGATTTCCATTCATAAGTTTTCGTTCCTAAGCACACGAAAAACGAGAATTTTCATAATATAATCCAAATAAAACTTAATTTTCATTGTGGCTTCATGCAAAGCTTTTCTTTCCTTTAATTACTGAAATGTCCGTAAATGAATAGAAAAACGATACAATCTAAATAAGTAACAACATTCGTCTGCTATGTTTATCGGGACTCATGTAAACAAAGATGGCGTCACCCGTAAAAATCAATGATTTGGTCAAAATCGGTGGAAAAGTTATTGGACGAGTTGTGAATGTTATTCGGCCTTTGAACACTTTTAGCATATATGTTGTCAAGACTTCTCAGGGGGAAAAGCAAATACCTAGTTATAGACTTACTGTTTAGCCATTGCCACTGTCGACATCCGCCAAGCGTCGCCGTATTGTTTACAATTAGATCTACAGTGACTTGTCCTCTGATGAAGAATAGTTGCAATTGAATGAAAAGCTTCTTTACCAGTTGAAAGTTTTTAAGACATAAATTTCAATGTTATTCCCTTTTGAGGCCAAATGTTACGTGTGCCATTCAAAACGTGTCTTTTATGCGTTGTGTCACGACTCGCCTTGAGTGACGGCCGACTGACGTTGAGCCGAGATTTAGGTCACATTCATCAGTTCAGAATGTTGACAGTTTTCGCGAGTTTATGCTGAATAAAAGATTTGTAGACCAAACCAAGTCTTTAAATGAATTGAATTAAAGCATTTTTGTAGTTTATTTTCATGTGTTTCTTTATCAAATGTAATGAACTACATTACACCAAAGCAGCGTACGTTTTCCGAAGTGAAGGTGCCGACATTCCAATCACCAGTGTAATGTATTAATCCGCGTTTTGAGTTTCTTTATAGGGAAGCTAAATTTTACTTTAATTTGACGATGTTTTCATTGTAAAAAACGTGGGTAATAAATAGGATACAAAACTCGTTCCCCTTTCATATCAAGTTTATGTCCCTCGTGAAATAATTTTGATTTGTCACTCGCCAAGGCTCGTGACAAAGCAAAATTATTTCACTTGGGACATAAACTTGATATGAAAGGGGAAGCTCGTTTGATACCCTATAAATAGAAACTAAGATATATTTATAATTGTTTATATTTATGAAGTCAATACATTTTCGATTTTATTAAACTAAAAACATAATTTATTTTTAATTGTAATTAAAATACAAATGGTGGGCGTATCATTATTTACCTTGATAAGTCCCTGCATACTGCATATTAGATATACTTTTACTTATCATAGAGCTTTAAAAAAACACATTTTTACTTTTAGATAATTGCACTTTACACACACAGTTGTGTTTGAAATGTCTTCTCAATAATAATGCTTTACTGCATTGCATCAACGGATAAAGAGGTTGACAGATAAGATTTGAATGCATATTTTGATAAGATATTTTTGATTAAACCACAAACACGATATTCAAAGTCAATAAGACCTTGAAAGCTTCCGTTCAAACTTCAAATGCATATACGATGCTTGATATGTTTAGAATTTTGCTCCACAATTATAATACTTTGACATGAACAACGGTTAGATCATAGCTTTGTCAATCAATTTTAAGAAACAAATTAGATTTTGAAAAAAAGATTCCTGTCATTGACAGTGTGATCTGTTTTAGAAATTACAGAATGGAATCAACTGATTAAAATTCTAATTTTGTTATCAATCTTAAAATCCAATCACCAATGATGCATCTTGATATTTCAGTGAAAAAATAATCTTCTTTTTCTTTGAGGGTAAAATATTTGATTTTTGAATCAAAGTTAATCATTGTAACTTGGAAAATTGTATAAAACGTATTTTCAGTGAGAACATGTTTTATTCTGAAAGACTTATTACCAATACTATGTCTGGATATTTGAATGAAAGCCTCTTGGAATATAGGCAATAAAGGTAACTGTAATGTACGAAGATAAATAAATGAACACAACGAGATACAGGCCGTTGTAATGAATACATAATAAATTATTTGCAGAAAGTTTGGAAAAATGTTGATTACATCCCATTTGTCCAAAATGATCTAAAATAGTGACTACATCAACATGTTCACCCCAAGATTAAGCCATGTCAATAATGTTAAAGGGGTAGAACATGATTTGAAAAGGAAAAATCTACAGAGAAGATACGCTGGCGATTCCAGCGAAAACTTATCAGGCACCAAATACTAAATTTATAACTAAGAGGTTGCAACACTGACTATTAAGCATTCGATATTGAAAATCAATTTGAAATTTTAAAACATTTTATATTCATGATGTTTAGAGATACAACTCATACATAAATAGATTGCAACCACCATCTCATAAAGTAAAATTGAAAAGTAAGCCAGGAAAATATACAGGCAATGATAACAAAAAACACCACCCTTTACCTAAATACACAAAGCTGATCAGGAGCGTTCTTCACAGGCAATTTAACTGATTTATCAACTACTTGAGCAAACAAACAAAACAATTACAAATGTGTGTTAAAATGATTTCAGATTGCTAAATAGAAACTTTACATGCTTCAGGGAACGTGCAGAGATCTTTCCAAGATCACCTCAGAGATCATTAACCGTCGTACAGAGCAAGTGGTGGAAAGGAGTAATGTGAGGTGAGGTGGTGTTTAACGCCGATTTCAAGATTATTTCACTTATATCGCGGCTGCTAGTATTATTGCAGGGAGAAAGCCCGCAACACCATTGTGGCTATGCATTGCGGTGAAACCTGCGAGCATCGGCTGGAACTATCGAAGCATGGGTTGTACTGCGCTGAAATTCAGTGTAGCATTGCACCCAAACCTGATTGCGTGTAGAACAGTTCTCTACTGCAGACAAAGTTGCCGAGCCCCTGGCGGGATTCGAACCACGGACCTCTTGATCCGAAGCCGAACGCGCTAACCACTGCGCTATCCCGCCCCTGGAAAGGTGTGAACAACGACGTAAAAGAATTTGGCAGGCTGAAGCTAGCAAGTTTTTAGTTATTAGTTATTCATTATTCAAATAACGAATAAGTAACTGGTTAGTTATTCGTAATTCGAATAACGACCAGTTAGTTATTCGATATTATAATAATGAATAACTAACTGGCAGTTTTTGAAGAATGAATAACTAACTAGCTAGTTATTCGTTTTTTGAATAAGGCAATGATGACTCATTTCATGGATTATTTACGTATCTGAAAGTTAAGCATTGGTAACGATAGGGTGTTAGTTAGTTATTCGATATTCAAATAATGAATTACTAACTGGTAGTTTTGAATAATGAATAACTAACTGGTTATTCGTTTTTTGAATAAGGCCCTAGTGAATCATTTCGTGGTTTATTTGCGTATCTGAAAGTTTAGCATTGGTAACGATAGGGGATATGGGAGGGGTTGGACATGTATCACAGCTTTCTCATTTCCAAAAGGTATTAACAGTAACTTGTAAGGAAACAACTTTTCCATCCTTCAGCTCCCATCAAAAACACGCTACCCTGACCAACGTCCAACCAGGTCCAAAATCACATCTCATTCAATGTCTATAACTTACATAGACATATATAGAAAGTACACGTAATGAATAATCAACTGGCAGTTGTGAATAACGAATAGAGTTATTCGTTATTCTAATAATGATTAACTCAATGATTGTTTTGAACAACGAATAATGAATTGCTAACTGGTTAGTTATTCGATATTCAAATAATAAATAACTAACTGGCAGTTTTGAATAACGAATAACCAACTGGTTAGGTATTTATTATTCAAGAAATGAATAACTAACTGGCAGTTTTTGAATAATGAATTACTAACTGGTTAGTTATTCGATATTCAAATAATGAATAACTAACTGGTTAGTTATTCGTTATTAAAATAATGAAGAACTAACTGGCAGTTTTTGAATAATGAATAACTAACTGGTTAGTTATTCGATTTTCAAATAATGAATGACTAACTAACAGTTTTGAATAAACTAACTTGTTAGTCATTCGTTATTAAAATAATGAAGAACTATCTGGCAGTTTTGAATAACGAATAACTAACTGGTTAGTTATTCGTTATCTAAAAAATAATGAATGACTAACTGACAATTTTGAAAAATGAATAACTAACTGGTTAGTTATTTGATATTCAAATAATAAATAACTAACTGGCAGTTTTGAATAACGAATATTTTCCAAGTTATTCGAGATCAAACAATGAATGACTAACTGGCAGTTTTTAAATAATAAATAACTAACTGGTTAATTATTCCATATTCAAATACAGAATGACTAACTGGCAGTTTTGAATAACGAATAAGTAACTGGTTAGTTATTCGATATTCAAATAATTAATAACTAACTGGTTATTCGTTTCTTAAATAAGGCCCTAGTGAATCATTTCGTGGTTTATTTGCGTATCTGAAAGTTTAGCATTGGTAACGATAGGGGGTACGGGAGGGGTCTGATATGTATCACAGCTTTCTGACTTCCAAAAGGTTTTACCAGTAACTTTTAGAGAAGCAACTTTTTCCATCAACCCGCTCCCATCCAAAAATCGCTTCCCTGATCAACGTCCAACCCGGTCACAAATTACATATATTTTCATCCCATCTCATTCAATGTCTATAACTTACATAGACATATATGTAAGTTTACATAATGAATAATCAACTCGCAATAGCGAATAACGAATAACTAACTAGTTATTTATTGGATATTCAAATAATGATTAACTCACTGACTGTTTTGAAGATAGAAAGTCAGAAATCCTACCCAAATAAAAAGAAATAATAATAACAATAATGATAGGTGAGGTGAGTTGGTGTCGATGAAGGTTCTGACATTCAGGGTTTGATCTACTTGAAAGTTTGTTGCTATTGAATAGATCAGAACTAGCAAGCTTGACAGGAATAAATGAATCATGATTGGGAGATGTAAGTTGAAGTGAGGGGATATGGGATTTAAGGCGCTTTCAAGATTATTTCACTCATATCGCGGCTGCTAGTATTATTGCAGGGAGAAAGCCCGCAACACTATTGTGGCTATGCATTGCGGTGAAACCTGCGAGCATCGGCTGGAACTAGCGAACCATGGGTAACAATAATGATAATAATAATAAATAACTAATTAATTCCCCATTCAAAGGAACCTAATGAGTAACTAAACAGACGTATACGAAAAACTGATCACTGTTACACTATAATTAAGTGTCTTGTGTCTGATTAAGTCAAAGCACCGCTCTTTTAGCGAGAGGTTTATGAGGCCGGTATGAACGGAAAGTGTCTAGCAATGAATAATAAAGTTTAGATTGTTTAATTGTTTTATGAAGATCTAACAGGAAATAGAGGGACTGAATACGGATAACTTACATATTCATCATATGTGATTATTTTTCAATGATTTTTTTATGCCGTTAATTAAGGGGTTTGTCCGTCTCCAATTAAGACAAAAACTAATAGCACTTGAATGGTTTGGAAAGCAGTTTTCTGGTATTGGTAAATACAGCTAGTCATTCAACTGACTGAAAAACCCAAAGTGTTAGCTGATGGTGCTTATTTTTCACTTGGTCGCAGCTTAATCAACGCAGCAGTTTCATTGGCCTACATAAAGACAGGTTGGCTAATTTTGTAATAGCTAGGGACAAACTAAAATGCCTCTTGCTATTTAAGGCTGTAGACGCTTGATCAATGATCAGAGTTTTCGAAGAAGAAGGAAGCATATTATGCTATAATCAATTGTAGTATCTTTAAACATGGAAAATCAAAACAATGACACTTTTGGCGATGGGGAAAATGAATCAGGTGGAGGTGGGGAAAATAAAGGCGATGGGTCAAATGAAACTGTTGGCAATAGGCGGGAAAATCCTGTTAGCATGTGGGAAAATGAATCAGTTGATGAGAATGAAGGTAATCTAGAGGAAAATAGAAAGCTGATGAAATTCGCTTGTCACATCCCATACGAAACATGGTCAAAGATGAAATTCAGAGAAAATAAGCAAGGGGAAAGGAAATTTTCCAGAGTATGGACTGATATTATGTAAATAATTGAAAAAGTTCATCCAACATGTCCTTTAGTCTTTAAAAATCATTCGATTCGTAAACGAATGTCCAGAAAAAAGAACACCTCCTACTTTGCAGCAAGAGCGTGCTGTCAATTTTCTTACTGTGTACTTCCAGAATGAGTGTTAGGGAAGAGCCAAGGCCGGGTCGTGAGGTGAAGCTTAAAGTGAAACCTGAGAAATCACATAGGATTATCAAATATGAAGAAGCTGTTGTAAAGGCGCAATTCCCGACAGGAAATGAGAGGAAAGAAAGAGGTTGAAGGGCGTGTCTACAACATATTATGATTTGCTTGGGGGTAAAAGTGATGACGCATTGGATGAAGGAAATGTATCCGGGGTGGGAACAACACCGACACTGCAGAAGATTTCTTCTGAAATAAACACGATTAACACTCTCCTAAAAGAGTTATTGTGTCGGAATTATGTCTTTTAAAGACTGTTTATGAAAAGCAAGAAGAGAGTGAAGAAATGGTCAGAGGATGCATTGAGTCTGTTTCACTGTTTCCATTTAGTGTGACTATGTACACATCCGTTCTGCACACATTCTTCACAGTTTTTCCAGAAAGATGTCATCCTGTGTGCAGAACAAGAAAATGTGGAAATATGTCCTATATGCCATTGCCAGAATGGTTCCTCACAATTGGTTGAAACTGACACTATCTTTAGGAATCTTTGCATCATCCTCCTTTCAGATACAGATGAGTCGCACCGAGGTTTCAGTAAGACAATCTCATTATGAAGGACATCCCAGTTCCTGAGATATCAGAACAGACACTTGATGAGGAAGCTAATGATCCACCAAAAATTGCTGAGAAAATAAGCGATTCAGTATTTGGAAGACATTTCCGGCAGATAGAACAAGAAGTTCAAGGGAATCTGACAGCTGGCCACAAAGGGGTACACAACAGCTACCATGCACCAGACTTAATACAGCACTTGCTAAACAAATACATGTGGATCATGCCTCTTTGGACAGGAGTTTTACTTGAAGGAGTGTGCCATGACACGAACTCTCCAGTGGAAAATTGGAACAAAATAGTGAAAAATGATATCCTTCACAACAAGAAAAAGCTCAGACCAGGTCACTTCATCATTGAAATTCATTCCAACCTGAAAGGTTAAAGAATATCGCCTGAAGCATCAACCTGGGTTGTCTTTCAAAATACACAAGAGAAAGAGGAAAATTAAGAATTACTTGAGTACAGAAGGAAGTTGGGATAAAAACAAAAATGTTAAAGAGCCACTCCATGAGTTGTTGGAGTCATATATGCCAAACTAAATCAATGGTGTAATTTGATCGCCAAGTATCGACTATTACCAAAAGGACACATTTTAAAGCTTATTGTTTTTTTAAAAGTGACAATATGAAGGTAGAACGTCGCAATAATGATCGAAAACCGGACAGTGGCGTGCGTCTAATAGTCAAACGTAATTTTGGAGACTTATCTAAAACAGCCAGGAGGGCAGTTAGGAGTTGATAGTGTTTGTTAGGTTATATAACTAGTATCCATATATATTGGACGTGAGATCTACACCTCTGAGCATTTATAAGGATGTTTTTATATTTTCATGGAAAACCAGTATTTGTCATATAAATGTCTTTTGGACATGAAAAGTTGAGATGGTTTGATTTTATTTCACCACGTGACATTTAGGTTCGTATCTAAGATAAATTATATGTTATGTAAATCACGGAGTGGCCCTTTAAGGGAAATTTATCCAAATTCTAGACTCTCTTCCAAAAAGAAAGAAATCTGAGTTCTTCTCCGAGAAATCGCTTCATTGGGGAGGAACAGTTCAACTACCAGATCGCAAGGTTTTCATGTTGAACACTTGCCCCTTGGACAACAGCCTAGTCTTACTGCACTTTTTACTGAAGCTGCCAGAAATTAAAAGTGGTTTGAAGACAACAGCTCCTTGGACGTTTGTAGAGTTCTCCTTGAAGTCCACAACCTCTTTGAGGCCGGACACTGGTATTAAGGAAGAGCAGTTTGGATTTGTGCTTATTGTCCACCTCCTTCCACGTCATCATGGAACATGTTTGTTGGTGAAGCTGAACTCTTTGTCCAACATTATGCCACAAGAAACTTTAGCAACATCAAGATGCTCAAAAATGAAGGTGTTTCATGAAAGAGAAGAACATAAAGAGTACTGAAATATTCCTTGGGTAAGTAAACTTTCATTCAGTATGCCTTTAACTGAAGTAATAATGTTGTCGTCATTTCGTTCACTTGACATCCTTGACAGGATCTTACTTTATTTCCGATTCTTTTTTTTTTCCAGTGACACAGGTCCAGAAAACAAGATGCTTTCATCTTAAGAAAGTATTTCCAAGTGGAAAAAATCGCCTGATTCGGAGTGTTTTGCTGGTAAGTAAAGTTTTTATTTTTGATAAGTAGCTGCATAGTTTGATCACATACGTGTGTGTGTTCTAATGCAAATATTCAGTAATTTGGGATGCTTTTGAGGCATGTTTGCATCGAGAAAAAACTGATAATGTGAAAGTTTTGGTACAAATGTTTACATCCATTGTACCATAACGCAATCGATATCATACTAAGCAGTAAATCGTACCAGTTTTGGCAGGTCATTTAAGATTCCTAAAATTTCGAAAATATTGTTTTTCTCTACTAAACCCTTTATAAGTAATTTAACAGCTTTAACCGACCCGTGAATAAATTTTTTTTAATTTTTACATGCGAGACCGAAGATTCTTAAATGTAAAGTAATACACTTACAATTGGTGTTCCTTTGTCAGTTCAGCGGAAGTTTAATTGACGTCCACAGTAAACCAAAATTACATGATATTTGCACTAAAATACAATAGTACGTGAACATACTTTCGGTATGCAGTATAAGAGTGTTGTTAATATGTATGAAATGGAAGTATTAATGGTTGCAGTGGATGTGTATTGTATGTTTGTATGTTTGCTGTATGGAAGATATGACCGTATGTAGTTGATAAATATATATGTTTATGAATGGTCTTGTCAGTGGAAGATGAGTATAGATAGTACCATAAATGTATTTAGCTGATCTAAGAATGTTTGGTGTCTTGTTAATTTTAATTTTCTGCTCAATTGCTGACACTTAGTGTAGGCAGTTGACTGTGTAATTAAGCATACATAAGATGATTGCAATTGGCCGCTTCTGACAAGTTATGTCTCTGCCTCTTGGTGGCAGCGTCTAGCACTTGGCTGCTTTTTTATTTTCTTTAAGGGAATTTTAGAAGCTGGATTGATGTAGAAGAATAAGTTCTAATGGATAGTCAACTTCTTTATAGTACGAATTGAGATGTTTCGGTCTATATACTAACATATTTATCAAGGGAGTGATGTTATTGTACTTCACATGCTATGTGTTTTGATGTGTATATTACTTTTGTCTACGCTTGCACATATTTGAATATTCTGCTGTGTATTGAATACGTTTTTTTCATAGGACCAAAGGGCTCCAAACGTCTAGGGACAAGGTCATGTGATCAAAGAACATTTGTACACGGTCTCCCCCCAGTGGTGATAATGAGTGCTTCATTTCTAAGTCAAGAAGGAGAACTTACAGCCGAAACGGTTCCTGAATGTGTCTCTATTTTGAATCACATGTAATATACAATACCTTTATTTGGAACTTAATACCATTTTATCCTGCTATCACTGGTTGCAAATAGAGCAAACGTCAGAAACGACAAAGTAAACTGAATACACGAGAAGCAGTTGTCCTATGTTAACCCTCAAGTAAAAGGGGGATATACATAATGTTCATAATATACACTTGGTTTTGATTGCATCAATGATTACGTAATGATTACATGTCCAAGCAGTGTGTACGTTAATAGGAAAATCTTTTACTTTTAACAGGTACCATTTGTTTGGCTACACCTTGCGTGAGGATAGTCATTTCAAGGCCTACTTCCGTCATTGTGGTAGATGGTGTCGATATGATAGACTTTGTGACCCCGAGATCGTTTCTCTTCTGGAGCCAGGATGTGAGGGCAAAATCGAACATGTGTTTATGGCCATCTGAACTCAACAACAGACTCTTCCCTTCGTACTTTTAAATCTCGTGTTTATATGTAAATGTCGTATGCTTCTTTCGGGTTTAGAATGGTCTGAACAACCCAATAGCTGCAGTGACCAGAGTCCGAAGTTAAAGTACTATTTAACTGTCATGAGCTGATTACGGAAATACGTGACTAAGCTTCTTACAAGTTTGCAAGCTTATGATGACTTTGATTGTATTGTGTATGCTTAGCCTAAAGCTTTTGATATGGATGTTTAAACATTATGTTACAGTCATTGCTATTATTGTTTATTTTGGAGAATACGATGCCACATACCTATTTGCCATTTCCATTTAAAATAACACAGGGAGATCTTCTCACACGCCACTCAGCCGGAACAAAAAAGCTTAAATCATAAGTCTCCCAATGTTATGGTAATAATAAAGTATAAAATTCTAGCGCATATTTATGAAAAAAGCTATTTCAAGACAAAATCATTATGTTATCGTAACGAGTCAATGTCTTATTTCATGCAAGTCTACCTTTTAGTAATAACGTTTTGATATATTTTGATTAGAGTGATGAATACGTAATTATTTCGTTTTAACGAAATGATATATCGTTCAAACGAAATTTTATCTGATAGCTTGAGAGACAGTCCTGTTGATTGGATATATGTTTTGCTGTAGTGAAATAACATCAGCTCATACTTAATGTTTACTGTCAGATAATTTATGTAAAAGAGAAGAAGAAGAAATACAAATCTGAATTTTTCTGTTCTCAGTATTCATTGTTCAGATAGTTATACTGACTGTTCTACCCATTTTTACTTAAACAGTTATAATGTCAAGAGAGAAGCCTGCTTCTGTCAAAAACTTGTACGAATAAATATTTTGATTACTACCAGTTATTTATTCATTATTTGAAAATCGAATAACTAACCAGTTACTTATTCATTATTGAAAACTGCCAGTTTGTTATTCATTATTTGAATATCGAATAACTAACCAGTTACTTACTCATTATTCAAAAACTGCCAGTTTGTTATTCATTATTTGAATATCGCATAACTAACCAGATACTTATTCACTATTCAAAAACTGCCAGTTGGTTTGTTCATTATTTGAATATCGAATAACTAACTTGGTTAGTTATTCATTATTCGATGTTCAAAACAGTCAGTGAGTTAATCATTATTTGAATATCGAATAACTAACCAGTTAATTGTTTCTCTACAAGTAACTGGTAATACCTTTGAGACTGAGAAAGTCGTGATACATGACCGACTCCTCCTTACACCCTATCGTTACCAATGCTTAACTTTCAGATACGCAAATAAACCATGAAATGAGTCATCATTGCCTTATTAAAAAAACGGATAACTAGCTAGTTAGTTATTCATTATTCAAAATCTGCCAGTTAGTTATATTATTCATTATTTGAATATCGAATAACTAACCAGTTAGTTATTCATTATTCTTAATCTGCCAGTTTGTTATTCATTATTTGAATATCGAATAACTAACCAGTTACTTATTCATTATTCAAATAACGAATAACTAACTGGTTAGGTATTCGTTATTTCGAATAACTAATAACTAAAAAGAGCCTGCCAAAGAATTTGGACTACTTTACAACAATACAATGTGAATCCATTTTCATAGATATGGTACTTGAGTGATGTTTAGTTTAGGATAGTCAGTCAAAATTAATTGATTTCAGCGGCACTGCTTTGTTACAATGAAAGGTATTGATAAAGCTTCTTTGCTAATGCGTGAGTAAAATATATCTGCCAAACAATTCAGGGTTTGTATGCCAATTGATTGCAAACAAACATTTTTACCAATCAATACATACTTATTTCGTCATTTTATGCACAGTAAGCGAGGTAGCATAATATTAACAATATGAATAAAATCAATAATCTTTATTATTATTATTATACAGTTCTGCGAAAAAGTAACAATCACTCAAAGGTTACCAGTGAGAATAAATACACCCGAAAAATGCACCTACGCCAAGTTTCTTATAAGTTAGACATGTTCAGGATATACATTAATCAATTAATGATAAAAAGAAGCAAATGAATGTACGAAGTGAAATGGAGTTTAATAAGTTTTGAGTTTTTAAGATTTTTTAATACAAAAATTCATATTTGTAAACAGTTTCACAATATCGTTTATGAAAAAGGTTTGGCATCTTAACTGATACTCTACAACCTCATACAACCATGCGATTATAAACTGTTAACTTTACTTTTCAAGATCAGAATGAAATACAACCATGCGAGATCCTAACAAGATCCAATATATTAATCAAAGAATGTACTAACACATTGCAGGTGCTCGGAGACAGAAAAAACTTTCTATTGCTAGTTAATTGGATGAACTGCGAGAATGTTGTAATAGAATATTTGGTTAAGTTGTTAAGAATATAAACTGTGACATATTGGCTCTTTCGTACCCAACATTTTGAAATTAATATATTCCTACCTCTTAATGCTATTGCCGAACGAACTAACGACATTACAAATAATAATTTCTGTGTTGTATGGTGAAATGTCCGAGAAGGAAAATATGAAATCTTATGTTTTATGCAGAATCGAATTCATAGAAATATACATTGAAATAATTTGTTATACAAAACCGTCAATAACATAGACAAATACATGTGTTAAGTGATAAGTTACAACATTTGCAAAACGTACCGTAAAGCACTGTTAAAGCCTTCACGCTTGGAATACAGAAGAAACATCCTTTAAACTGTCCTCTATGGCAAATCCCTTATACGCTGTCACTAGTGTACTGTTTTTGTAATCCTTGCAATCTCGAAATGCTTAAAATCTAGAAGATCTCTTACTGGCTTATTTCATGGAAATGTTTACATGAAAACCTTGCAAGAATGTCTCAATCACGTATTTAAAATACGCGTCACGAAACCTTACATCATAGGAAACACATTAACACGTTACACTGTTAACACATGGTGTCTTTGATTCGACATGCATGTTTGTCACATGGTGTGTAATGGTTTTATTAACACGAACTAGCTCTTTTCCTTTGATAGGACTATATGTGTCTCTGAAGTAGAGTATCAAACTACCTAAAGCAGTGTTGTAGGATAAAGGGTTGTAGTAGGATGGTTGTGAATCCGTCTTAGTATGAAAAACTTAGCCATTATTCATGCTGAAAATAGCTTACTTTTAAGGATCAAATCACAATCCAGAAAATACTATCACTTAATGTGTTTTGGTGAATGTCTGAAATGTAGTTCGAAGGAGTAAGGAAACTATAAAAGGCATACAAAATGTTTTAAAAAACATGATGATCACACATAATGACATTGACATTGACAGAAAGGAAACATCTTTTATTCATTGTATCAAGGTGTTTGTTTTGTCTTTACGTGTAATTTTTGAATTAACAATGATTTAAAAGTCATCACTAAATCACTCATGTGAAAGGTCGGCACAAGGGATTAGTCAAGCATATACGGCATATCAATTATTAGATTTTACTTATGGCTTGTTTGAAATGTTTTAATGAAATGTTTAGGAATATAAAACAATTCTTTGTAAAAAGTAAAAGGAATGGCATAGATTGAAATTCTAGAAGAAAATTTTCCTGCGTATGTCGAATTACACAATTCTTGACTCTTATTCAAATGACCATCCACAGAGAATGTAATCCAATCACTCACGTCGTTGAAAATGTAACATATATTTGATACGATAATTGGTAAGCACGGCATAAGACATATGGAATAATCATAGAAGTAAAAGAAGAAACAAATGAACATATATTTATTTGATCCTCGCCCACATTGTAAATGATGTACAACCATTTACATAACACCAATTTCAATAATCGAATTGTAGAGGTTGAAAATTGTATTGTGATTTCATTCTTACCTCATTTGATATATATTTACCTACTTTAAATGCGTTTAATTTATTTAAATCTTTTAAAAAGTGATACAAATTTATACGTTATAAGGTCCATCCCTATGACATTGCTATTCAAGATGTTAATAGTTACGGCAGATTAACATAAAATGGTACACATTTTCAATAACATTATTACCTTGGCCTTTACAATACTCAAACTTTAAGGCTTCCCTGTGTATATCTACCTACTACTATCATTAGATGTGATTGGATGTGTAGATGAATTTTCTCACACATTATCTCTCAAGAGAACATTTTACCTGATCAAAACATGTTAAAAGAAAGTTTACTTAAGAAAGTAAGGCATAGGTAAATGAAACTCGGTATTTGAAATAATCATCATATGGTTTTTTCAAATTTTTCATATTGGCAGTTTCTTGGAAACGCAACTTAAAAATTTGTTTCTGGTGCAGAACTAAAAAACTGCAGGCCCCGGTTTATGAAACTTGGTATACGAAAAAATCCCCATGTGTTGATGTGCCTTTTGTGGTTTTCAGTTTTCTGGGTTGATTTTTTTTTACAGTATTTTACAGTATTCACACATCATTATTTACAGAATCCTTTTCAAATGAAGACTGATAATTTTAAACTTATGTGCTAACTAGTCATCTTCCTCTGACATTTGTGGTTATTCTGTCTTGAAAATATCTTCAGTTGTAGAGATTCTGAATCAGAGTCCTCTCCCTTTACCTTTTCCCTTTCGGTATTAAGCAATAAGGAAGAAACACTGCTATTGTCGCATTGTCGGCAGAAATAGACTATTACTGTTTGGATATCGGACACCATTGTGTGTTCAAATGTTTGCGTTAGATCTCTGTCTAACCTTTGAATTATAAACGTAGGTTTCTCGAAACATATCCTCCTCTTGTGTATATATTTATATTGGTAGAAGTAGCTAGAACAAGCAAGCTTTTCTTTGGCAGTGAAACTGCAACAGCTAGCGAAATACGAATCTATTCAACTTCTCACACTGCTGTTTCGCAAGAAAAACAAATTGTGTTCACATTTGATGAAGCACTTTAACTTTTAAACAGTCATTGTAAATTCTCAAATGTGCTTTGATTTTTTAAAACAAGGATTAAGTTAATCTTAACTTAAGCTTATTCATTTTATTGCCATTTATCTCAATAACAACATTTGGATTGAACAATTCTACACAGACAGACATGTACCTAATTAGATCTATTGGGAAGTGAAGCCATCCATTAGAACTAAAAGAGTAGAACGCTTTGCTACGTCATGACAAGTCATTGCTGCTTAGTTGTTCTATTAGAATATGAATTTAGTCTCAATATGGTTGTATAAAATCAGCCGCTGTTCTCAAATAATGCTAAAACTCCCAAGAGAACGGATCAGACGCTGTTTACGTGTTCTTATAGAGAATATTACGGGAAAAGAGTGTATCTTTTGTTTGTTTGTTTCTGTATGTTTAAAATCGTTATCTACAGACAACTGCAAATAGAATTATCACTTGCCCCTTTGGAGTTCTTATCAAGAGAGAAATGCGTAAAACAGCTTTTCACGGTATTATGAAATACACAACACGGTTTGTTACGCATTACATATATGGGTATCACGAATAAAAAGTTGTTTGTGCTTCCTTCATTGTCAATTCAATATATAACCACTTGCATGGAATGGCTGTCTGAAAGACTTCCTCAACCCTCCGGAGCTTTCAGATATCCTTTTTTAATTACAGCCCTCATAATAAACTTC
Organism: Phorcus lineatus; assembly: GCA_921293015.1. Classification (NCBI taxonomy): domain Eukaryota; kingdom Metazoa; phylum Mollusca; class Gastropoda; order Trochida; family Trochidae; genus Phorcus; species Phorcus lineatus. The sequence goes on from OV121092.1 coordinate 6,276,348, forward strand.
AAATCAAAATATGTCGCCAGGCGTGTAAATATAAATAACTTGCATGAATACCGTTTTGATTAATACGCCTCGAAAGAAGCTATGTTTATCATACTTGTACAAATGGGATAGTTTACAGTCTGCCTGGTAAGCACATGGTTGTTACGTGGTTGTTGATAATAATTCTTTAAGGATTTAATCAATTATGAGATTGTCTTACAAACGTTAAAATGTACTTTCTTTCATTGCTTTCAAATGTAGTCCAAAATCATGTAAAATCACATTCACTTACGATCGACTTATTCAAGCATCATTAACCAAAACCTTTCGCAGACAGTTAATACCTAAATGAACCCCACAGACATTTGTCCTTTTACTAGGCAATATAAATGAAAGGTTGAAAATAAATATTAAAACAAATGTTTTTCTTCATCAGTATGTAACGATAAAATACGTCAAGAAGTGTTCAGTTTGAAAGGGTTTGAATAGAAATCTTGTATATGCTGATTAACACTATTGGTATGTGTTGAAGATAACTTATGAAATATTGTAGCCTACATAAAAAAGTAATTATATTTTGATTGTAAATATCATGAATCCATAAATTATACTTGGATTTTGTAGATTTATCATTTACTGTAAATTCACTACGATATATGAGTATTAATGTTGGCTTTTGTAAATCTATCATGTATTGTAAATTCACCATGACATATGTTTGTTCATGTATTCTGGAGCGGTATTCAGATAAGATTTTGCAGCTTGTTTACCAATCCAATTTCTTTCAAGAAATAAATATGTTTAAATCAATCAAGTATTGCGTCTTCCCATTGTATACCTCTAATACGTGCTACTGTCCCTTTAACTCCATAAAATATAATTTCAGGCATAATAAATATATCTTGCACAATGGAAACTTTCTCAGGTTCTTCAAGACGATTCTCAAAACGTCTTCAAATACGTTGTGTTTGTTATACTGTAGCGCCTCCAGGGTAAACAGATTTCCAAGGGCGATAAATAACAGTTTTCACAACAATCTCGTGTTTTTCAGCATCTTCTCTGGGCTTTTAAGGATTACTAAACAATGTCTTTTAGCACTTATGAAGCAATTATTTGTTTACAGAGCAAAGATGACTGGACCAAAATAGCTAAGTAACACAAAACATTAATTGTCTGAATTTGATTAGATCTACAGATGTTCGTATATTTTCTACTCTGTGAAATTCCACTTAATTGTCATATTATTATATTTCCATATTTTGTTTTGTACATAACTTTAAATAACCTGTATTTGCTTTGAAAGTGTTTTAGCTGTTGTTCTGTCTTCGTGTTCAGTGAAAAACTGTTGACATATCATATATATGTAGGCATATATTCATATTATTTACTTATTGACCATTAAATTTAGTGTAACGTTTTAACATTAGATAAATTTTGAATAGCATTTCGAGATGTTATGATTTACAATAAATACGAATTCCAATACATAAAATTGAATAATGTTATGAAGGTATAATAAAGTTAAACTAAAAATGACCTTTTACCTATACCAGCTGGTAAGTGTTATTAATGTCGAGTGTCCGCATTTGCAAACCCTCAAGTAAAATCATGCAATAATGCAGCATTTATGACAATAAATTACTGACAGGATTAATTTTTTTCAAAATCGCTGTTTGATTCCTATCATCAATGTTGATAAAGTTTTAATGATTATTTAACAAACTGAACGTATTTTAAATTTATGTCTTGATATTCAAACAAAGGACACTCAATTTCGATATTCAAATCAAGTATATAAAACAGATTATTTGAAACTGTTTTATGTATAACTTAATTATATTTTCTGTTTTTGTGTCCAGCTCTTTTTGTTGTATTTAAGGAGCAGTGTTCAAATAAGCCTCAAGGCTTGTACACCAATCGTTATTTCATTTAATGAAATAAAAATATGTTTAAACCATTTATTCCAAATTCAGTGTCCTTTACAATTCGTAGGTATCACGGTGATGTAATATCTAGGTATATTTATATGAGTGAGCGAGGCTAATCGTAAATTAGTTTTTTCTGTACATAATGCATTCTTGTAAAATATGATGAAAGACATGAATAGTTGTTTTTAAGGACATACAGTACATAATTTGTTTTGGTTTAAATTTTCAGTTTCTTTCCTCGAAAGGTTAACATAAAAGATGTGAAACTGATATAATGCTTACAATACATATTTGAGAGAGGGAGATGCGGAAAGAAATCATGAATATCGAAGTTCATTATCATTCTGTTCTTAATATTTGCAAAGATGTGTTGAGGTTGCGGTTCAATCATCCATTTCCTCAGCATAATCTATATAAATACCCGTCACCCTTCATATGGTTGGTTTTCACGAAATACATGTATTATAAACACATCCTATTTGAAAAATCAATCATTTTATGCAATAACATTTTCCTACCAATATTTGAATGCACTTTTTCAAATATCTATATTGAATGTTTTAAAGTGCGATTTTGCGGCATCGGTGTAGAATCGTCTTTAAAATGTATGTATATGTATCGTAAGACACAAGACACAAACTCCCATCTTCACAACGTCACGGGCTAAACCAAAATATTTTGTCCATCTCAATTTTCACCTTGCCCTGGTAAGTTGAAAAAGTCAATGATTATATTATAAGTTGTATGCTTCTCCCGAGTGTACTACGGTCTGATGTACCATCTTTGTAGCGGTGTCACCCGAGCCGTTTTTATCTTACCGATGTGTTTCACGTTTGATTTACTTTGAAATAAAAATCCGCAATAAGTGACCTTATATTTATTGGGCTGGTGATTTGCCGAACTCTCAGATCTCAATGTTAGTGAACTATGTACATGTCAATCTACTTTGGTTGCAGTGAATGATATGAGGTATTATATTTGTAAGATTTAAATGAGAACTTGCATCCGAGCTTGATTTATTTAAATATTGTGCTTCATACACAATACATTTTAGAATGGAAGGTAAATTAACTTTTAATAGATTTTATGACAAAAAGCTGATAATTTGAATGAATTCAACGTACACAACAAATATAAACAGTTGCTTATCAATAAAGTGTTTTTCACAATGTGTTAAGCCTTCACAAGGCCAAAGAACAAACAATACACAGCTGGTGTGTTTGCCGAACTTTGCGACATTGAGGGTTCATTTTCCGACAATTACGTTGATATTCTGAATAGTAAAGTTCTGGAACATTGACGATGTTTGGTTCATTTTCACATTAGCTTGATAGTTGAGAATTGAATAGTCACAAAAGAGGTCGTTTATGTCCAGATCTTCTAAGAAAGCATGCTGGTTTTCATGTTGGATTTTACTCGGAGTTATCGGCAGCAATGACGTCTCCCCTGATCTTGAACTTGTGACGTCTTCGAGAGAAGTTGGCTCGAAAGCGGGGGTGGAAAAACGCATCCCACAAGATAAAGCGTGGCTCATTTGCATTTTTTTCGGTTTGACACTCGTTGATAAACGGCAAGTGAACTCTTATCTCCGCTAGCGCTACAGTGTCGACTTCCTGAAAACTAGGATCTTGCCTCCAGTCCGTCAAGTACTCTTGCAGAATTTTGGCTGATGATAAGTTTGATTTCTTCGTATTGTCAGGAATCACTTTTGAACGTTTTATCTAATATTTCTTCATGAAATGTGAAGCGAAGCGCCATTGTCAGCGCCAGCTGATGAATGTTTACATAAAGGTAAGATAAGATTTTTAAACTTGTTATGTTAGGAATGCTATTTAACCAAAAGTACATTTACTATCATCTCAAAATAAGACAATCAGAATCTGACATAATATCATGTAGTTTTATGAGGACTATATAAACATTTCAAAATTGGACTTTCCCAAAAGCTTCGAACTCATTATAGTCGATCTCTGTGTGTCATTTAGACAGTGAAGTGTAGTATAAATAGTACACGGTAGTTGCTAATGGCTTCCTATCATGGACGCAGCTGGAATAGAGATTCCGGAAGTGTTTCAAGGACGTGTCGCATGGTCTTTTCCTTGATTCACAGGAGTGATTTCAGTGATCAGTTTATCCAGTGAATTTGAGATAAGCCTTGACAATTGATCAATATGTAGGAGACATTGCATGAGGGGCAATGACATACTTGGAGTGACAAAGAGTGCCAAAATATCAGTATTTCCCGAGCGAGAGCGAGTGTCGTGAACATATTATGCCATTGGCACGAATATCATATTCTGTTTCTCACCAAAGTAGCGAAATCAAAGGAAATTATCAAAATCAACATGCAAGCAGTTTACCAACCGTCGTCACATTTGGACCGCAATGTCATAACGGAAAAGTGACATCAAAGCATTGTTAATGACATAACGCCACAATAAAAAAGCTATATTTTGCGCTAGGGCACTGTATGAAAAATATGAACCTTGATATTCGGTACTAAATCGTGAATCTTACAGCATGTGATATTGAGACATCAGAATGGTTTTGAAAAAAAATCTGAAAATTGCTATGTTTTAGGTTTTATTCGAATCAATTGAAATAAAACAGACTAAAGTTATCCCCTTAATTTCTTTCATAATCTATTTATCCGAATTATATGGAACCTCAGGCGGAAAAATCGTAAGATTGCAATGATGATGAAAATTTGAAATGAATTATTCTAAACAAGTATGATGCAAGATTCAGATACCACAAACGTTACACTAATTCTAGATATATTTTTAAAAAAGATACCTTGATGTTTTTGGAATTTTCAGAAACATGTATGCAAAAGTTTTCATTCGAATCACACAAAAGAGAAACATAATAGGATTATCGTCTTTCACCCATAATTATCAAAATTATCATAAACTGAATTGATGTAAGAAAAAGAAACTACCAAACGAAAACTACAAGTTTATTTCAATGTTAGGGCTTATATAAAAGGATTTATAAATGTCACAAATTGAATTTGGGGTAACGTTAACACATAAACTATCAAACTAGTCAACACTAAGCAGCAATGTTGATATCCGAGTCATTGTTCTTTCACTATTGTGTAGAATTTCATTTAGTCCTCTTTAACAATGTCTTTTATGAGGGATAACGACAGCTCATATGAACTTCACAATCGATAAGCATCATAATACAAACAGAAATCCCATCAACCAAGATCGGGGAAGGGATTATCTATCAAAAAGCTCACGAATGAAAATGAAACAAATTTCTTTGCGATGAGCCATTTTTTCACAACTTAATTGCGCGAAACGGTTTATGTATCTCTGTAATCAGATATCTCATCTTGTCAAAGGATAACATCTCCCAACTGATCAAAGATCTACAAACACAAATTTATTTTTTGTTTAACGAATTCTCTTTTCAAGCTTTCAGAAACAATCACACTTTCATCACATTACTCTGGTTTTTTTTATTGAACTTCCTTTGATATCGTTTTATTAATGAAATAAATATTGATTTTTTTATAAAGGCACATAAAAATGCTCGAATTATACTGCTACATTGTAACTTATTTCGATATGGACAGAGGATCATCAAACATGGGGCACATATTTGAAAATTGAAAATACCGTTGTTTTGGTCAACAGTTGTGTTGGTAGCCGTGGACCATATGGTGTAGTGGTTAATGTGTTCTCTCGTCAAAGGTCCGGGTTCGAAGCCATGCGGTGACACCAAAGCCTTGATTATTTGGCATTTTTGACTTTTGGCAAGGCACTTAATTAACATTGCTCTCAATTAACTCAGCACTTGGGTTCCTGAATAAGGAATGTACGGACCCCAAGAGAAAAAAGGGGTCTCATGAAAAACGCAACTAAATTTAAGCAATTTCAAAGCAATCTTTATTGATTACAAGAACTAGTTTCAAAATCCGGATCCCAGTATACCATTTTTGCGAGGATCCGGCAAGGGATCCGGCTAACGGATTCAGGGTATATCCACCCTGTGGTAGATCAATTTGCAAACATTGAAATGTTAGATTCATTTAGATTGTGTTGACGAGGCAATGGTGATCACAAAGGACGTTTGTGTACTCGAATTTCCTCTTCAGATATGCTGTCAGTAATGCATGACTTTATTCCCGTGTAATTTGCTCGTTTTGGCAACATGACTGAGTTCATTTGTTGATTTGTCATAACCTATACCTGTGGTAAAGTTACAACCATCATAGTTTTATAATTATCGCAGGATTTATATTAATATTTTGTCCAAGACTGAGCAACGTGGCACATCAAGGTAGTCGAATTTAATGGTAATACAAGTTTCATGAACTCATCATTTATGTTTTGGTCGTTATAAACTATAAACCCCCTTTATAATTCACATTTCTTTTTCAGTCTTTGAAGAATACTGATAACTGGTTATTGGATGATAAATGAAAAACTCTAAAAATAAAAGAAATTATGATGCCATGATCTTAATTGTGTTCAGAGGATGTTGTGTTTATTTGTTGTTCATTAAACATTCAATTATGTATTTCGGATAAATGTGATGATCCCTCGAGCATTCGGATGTCCAATACAAACACTTATTGATAGAAGTAAACATAAAGATTAACACTTTTGAAAATTAATTTTGATATATTAGGCAGACATTAGGGAGAAATATTCTGTATATTTGATCAAACTGCAAGCACTTATATGCAAGCACAATATGCCTACCAATATGCAAAAAACCATTTTGACTGATTGACTTTTGATGCTCCGTAATCGATCATTTTCAATCCCAATGAAACCTAAAACATTATATAACAATTTACGATACGATTTTCTACATACTATGCCCTCAGATTTAGGAAAAATATGTTTGTCATTTAACAACCTAGTTTAAATGGTCTATGAAACTATTAAAGGTCTCCACCAGACGCTGATGCTAATTAACGTTATTGCCTTTTTTTATATTAATAACTTTTTACGATAAAGTTATCACATTTTCTGTCAGATAACATTCCCAACAAAAAACCTAAAGCTTAAACACCCTTGCTTGAAATAATTCGTAGGTTTTTGTTAATAATCGTCTCTATCATTGAATTCTGTTTAATCATATTGTCAAAGTATCAAATATGTTCGTTTGTACACGGATCACAGTTCAGTTTCTTTGACAGGCATGCTTATCCAATATCTTATTAGTTTTGTCAAAATGACTGACAAAACCTCTGATAAACCTTCTCTGCCTATCAAATCCTGAGGAGATATGGTTCAACAGAATCTGAAGTACTGTCATTATATCAAACATGATATACGTAAATCCTTGGTTTGATGAACAGCTGTCAATGTTAGATTGGTTTTGAATTGTGCAAAGTTCGAAATACACGCAAAAAGATAAGAAGATCGATTTTGATAATGGCTATCCAGTCCAACCCGACAATGTCATTGTCTATTACTTCTTGAAGTGTTGTCAATATGTCAAAAAGGATTTCAGTTATTCAAGCTAAGAGTAGGACATGGTAAATTAAAAGTTGAAAAATAAAGGTATGGGCATTAGCGCTCTGCTACAGACATGCAACGTAATATCCCTCATATGGATCTTTCATAAAGTAAACTGTTAAAACATGACATCATGAACATTTGATATGAGAAAAAAGTTGAATAAAGCGTAATTTTTACCTTACGTAAGGAGAGAAAAAAATACCTTGGCACTAAAAACCTTTTACTTTAACAGTTGATACTGAGAAACATTTGTTTTGTTGTTATTGTCTTAGAATATGAGTGCAAAATATATATCTAAAGATATTTTCATCTAGTGGTTCTGCATTATAAATGAACGAAAACAGCTGCCCTTAAAAGACAGTCCTCACACATTATTCAATCTAACTCTAAAATATAAACATGAACATAATAATGAACTAAAGTAGAGTACGATCATAGCGTCTGCTGCATATAAACTAAAATTATGATCTTGTAAATCAATAACAGAATCTGTACCATATGTAAATAAATGTTTAATGTTGACAGTGATGGGGAAAATTATGACAGTTTTAGGCATACGGAGATAAAACGTTGGATGATTTGAAAAATAGCATTTTGCCTGCAACAGTAATTTGACTTTCGACCTCAATAACCTCGGACAACATATTTAGGATAAAGGCATTTCCTAAAAAATATCATAAAGAGCACATTCCTGACTTAAGATACCTACGAAGGATGGATCCTACAGTTGGTAAAGAAAAGTTTATTGCACTTTGTACAAATTGTACGAAATATATAAATGTAAAGTAATACGTTTTCGAAAATTTAATATTACCATTTGAACTAATCCCCAAATATTAAGCCAATCCAGCCATAGGAGGCATTTTACCCGAAAGAAATCAGGGTATTTTGGGGAAGCGAGAGCGGACTCATATAGCAGGATATAGCAGGATGTAGATTATCAAGAAATTTGAATTAGTATTTGTAATTTGGAGACCAGTATTCCATACAGTATCTTGACGAATGTAATCAGATGATCAGAATGAGACTGGCTGGTAGTAAGCGCATGATTGGGTAGAAACATAATGTTATGTCCATTAGGATATAAAATTGAAACTTGTATCAAGCAACCGACTCTTCTAAAAGAACGCAACTTTTTTCTCTAGCCATGATTTTGTAACATGTAAATGACGTCATGCATCCTGGACCAAGTGAGGTTTGCTTTCAGATTGTTATAATATTATATATACTGCTAAAGGTTATGTCTTTGATTGTTTCATTGTTTTGTTTTGATTCATTAGGCTATAAAATTGAAACTTGTATCAAACAACCATCACGCAACTTTTTACTCCAAACATGGGTTTTGCTTCCAGGTTAGTATATACATTAATGATAAAAATTATGTCTGTTATTGTTTCAAACAATATCGCTTTTGCAATTTTGAGGGAAAAAGTTATACGATGATTCTCGATAGAAAGATCTTTATTTCTTGTGCGATGAGTATTTTTAAAGTAGCAGTTGAGGATTAGTAAACGCTAGCAAACGATTCGAATATCAATTTTACAAGCTTATCAATACCACTGACATTCCTCTAGGACGATAATGTAATAAGTGTCAAATGAAAGTGAAAGAATAGGACATCCATTTCGTCACCAGTGTTGATATTCACCTAACAAATATTAATAAGTGTCAATAGATCCTACCTTAATGAACAAAACAAGCATATATCTTAATTTTCAATTGATAATTTCACAATGTAAATAAGTAAAGAATTGTATAATAGGCCATAGTGTTAATCGAAGATTTGCTGATGCAACTCTGACCTTTCGCCGCTTTGCCAATCAGGAAAGACAAATATCAACGGCACATTGCACCAAAACCTATCAATCATTATGTTCAGGCTAATCAAGAAGACCTGCATGGAGCTAAAAGAACTTAATGGTAACCGTTTAATCAACTGGGTTTTATTAAATACGAAAACAAATCTCATGTTTGTTTAATCGGTTTTGGCCATTCCTTGCATTAATACACTCGGTTCATAAGAAAGCAATATGACATTAATTGTAAGGTTGTTGTCTCCCTTCAGATGACACGTGTTAATGCACACGAGATTGGTTTTAGTTAAGATCAGAAATTTCTCAGGTTCGACATCATACATCTTCAAGAATAACAAATTGATTTATGAATTTGCAGATATCAAGATTTTATCAAATGGACATATACAATGATTTACTGGTGACTTTTCTTATCAAACTATAAGAACATTCAAATTTTGCCTTGAAATGTCAAAGATGATGTTTTAAACTGTTTTGATGAAGAGCTTCAATGCCAGATTATTTCTATTGATTTTATTTGCAGCTTTGCTGTTTGATATATGACACATTCAAAACAAGAGGGTTGTTTATCTGGCACATTTGTAATCAAACGAAACATTTGCATAAACTTGTTTCTCGTAGGGTTGTCATGATATCGAATTTACTTTTGTAATATAAGATCGAGAAAAATATGTTTACACAAGATTGCATTTAGTAATTTGTATTTAAATTGAAGAAAAATGATATTATTTATTTAAGCATTCTTCTGGCTACTTCAGCGTTTTTGTATCTTAGGAACTCTTAAAATACCCTAATATTTATCAGAAAGGCAAAGACTCATCACTCAGTAATATATATTACCGGTTATTTATGTCGAGGATAAACAAGGATGTGAAAATGTTTCTTAAAAGATTCAAATTAAATAAGACAATTTTTTGGACTCTACATTATGCCAAGGTTAATCGTTTCCAAATATTTCTTAATGTATTTTGTAAATTGATTATCATTTTCAATGAAATTTGTTCTCATTATGTAGCTTTAAAATAGTATATAGAGGATACTAAACGACCTTCCATTTAATACTATTTTTATTAAACGAGCTAATGATTAAGTATAAAACGAGCGAAAGCGAGTTTGATACCAAATCATTAACGAGTTTAATAAAAATAGCATTAAATTGAAGGAAGTTTAGTATTCTGTTTATTACTTGCCCTTAGTAATCAAGCATGACTGCCAAAAGTGTGCTGAACGAAACATTTCCGCGACTTGGCCGCCATTGTGACGGCGGTGCTCACATTGTGACGTCACAACCACACAATATAATGACGTCATGCGTGCAGCGGTATTACACTAGTTTAATATCGCCGTATAAATATTACACTGCAGTATCTTACACGGGCGAGTAATAATGAAATTTAATTTGTTCGAAATATTCAAACAACTTCATATCGCTTTTTCAATTTACTACATTAATTGAACAATGATTAATCACAGGTGCAAGTACTTCGTAGAGCGGTAATTAATATTTCTGTCAAATTCAACATTATATGAAATATTCACTAGTTAATAATCAATAATTACATTAAATATGAAAATAGGTGTAACGGAACTTTTTTTCTAAAAAAACAGATGTGATCACAAACGTCGGAAAAAACTAATTCATCAAATTACCTGTCTAATCTTGTACTTTATTAATGAATTATTAATTTGTTCTAATCTCGGACTTTTGAATGATTATCATTGATATGATTATGATATGATCATTATTATAATGATGCATTTGTTTATATCTGTTTTCTTTTAATGTGAAAGACGTGCGACTTCATCTATAAAAAAAACATTTTATCCTTAAATCTCTACAAATGTCAAGTCACAAATTTCATAATTTAGCAATCACATTCATCTCACAAAAAACACTGTTGAGAAAGAGTCTGTTACAGCCAGCGCAAATGGGTTTACAGTGCTGATAACTGTCCGGTCAAAAGGGTGTGACTTGAGACATGCTTGTTTCTACTTTGATGGCATAGACAAAAGATTATGTGCGTTAATGTTCATTTGTTGTCATCTAATGGAATTTCTTTTAAGGGCCAACAACTTAATACATAGTGTATGTGAAAGTGAAAGCATTTCTTTTTGTGATGTTTGGAGGATAACGTTAAAGATAAGACAGTAGCACTAAGAGACAGTTGAATAATGAATAGATGTTATGCCATGTGCCTCTGAGGAACAATCAATGTTCAGTTTGACCCTTTCAAAGGTAAACAAATCCAGCTGGTTATGAATTGGTCCTGACGTCATGTAAATGGCCTTAAGTTGTCAATCAACCACATCGCACTGAAATGCCATAAGTAATTCAGTGCATTCTTTCAAATGAAAAACTTCTTCACTTTAGCTACATCAAAGACACAATTCTAAATGTGTTCAATAGCCATTTACTTACTCTTCGAGCAGATAAGACAAAAAAACTCGTTTTTTTACCCCCATTGTACTTTTAACTTATCGAACAGTACTTGATTATGCACAAAGAAACCATGTCCCCGATCTCTCAAATTCAAATCTATTTACATAATCATATAGAACGATTCATATTCCACACTATGAAGATAATCATTCCTTTGCCTCATAATACCGGCTGTTCTTTTTCTCTGTTTCATATACTTATTGGTATAGCAATGATATGAAAATCATAGATCTCTTTGGAAGGATGTTGTCCCCATTCTCAAATACATTGGTATCATTTTGAAGGATCAGCACTGGAAGGACGTTAACTTCTTATGACCGAGACATATGATGTTCCAACGATGTTATTACAAATTTGGTGGCGAAATACGCCACGCTCCACCACAAAGCTGTTTGTTATTTCCTAAACAAGGTATTCGGAAGTCCTAGTATGGGGTCAGAGAATAATACAGTCACACCACCTTAAGACAACGAAGGTTGACTAATTAAACGTCTAGTGCATGCAGAATCATACATGAGGATAAGCAGATGACAGACATTGAACCAGACTGAAAATATGTTTGCTTCCATTAATTGGTGATCAATTTGAATACAGAAATTCGCCACGTTCCACCACAATGCTGTTGGTTATTTCCCAAACATGGCCTCGAACATTCCGAGTCCGGTTTCTGTTGATAATTCACAGAGTCCAGTCCATTTCCACAGTGGCATTCGACAGTATCCTAAGAAAAAATATTATATGTTATTCACTTAACAAATATCATTCAGGAAACTTGAGATACAAGTTGATACTGTGTATGCATAAGTCACATTGGTTATTGAGGCGTACAACAAATGCATCTATACATCAAATACACAGGAATAACCAATCATTAGTCTATACCACTTACACATATTATCCTTGGGTTATTCTCAGGGTCATTTATCTATATCTTTTATATTTCATTTGTTCAAAATTTCCCCATTAGATATAAGTTTATGCATATTTTATTCAGAAGTTTAACATATCGTTTCTAAACCAGAAGTCGTAGAAAAGGATGTTACATATCATTTTGAAAACTTCATATCGATATTATTTTATGAAAACCTTTGAATCATGTAGGTTAGGGAAATGAATTTGAGTCTTAAAAAACCCGATAAGTGCAGTTTAAAACTCCTTTTATGGGATGTCTTGCAGTTTGTGGCATTCATTTTCGTTCATTAAATACCTTCCTTTTTTGTATTACAGTGCCTTTAATACGGTCAGTGACACATTTAAAATATCACTGATATTACATTTCTCTTTCAATAGAAAGTGAACACTATATTAAAACAATAAATCTAAACTATACCTCAACCCCGGCATAGATGTATCCTCCAGTCCGGCATACCTCCATGCACGTTTCTATTGTCATGAGATTAGGAAAAGTAACAGACACATTGTCAATTATTCTGTCCCAATCATCGGTGAAGCAGCCAACATTCTCTGGAGATAGATCAAATCTATGTTATTATTGCATTCATAAGTGTTCATTAATTATGTTTTTGATACCGCCGTTTAAAAAAATATACAATATTATCACACATTGTGTTACAACATAATAGTAACAATGGTAATCTCGGCGATTTTCATTTTTTTCTTTGAGATAATTCTTGGAGTTATAAATACAATACCAAAACTAGTTATGTTTTATCCCATTCAAAACTCCTGAATGGTATCGGTATCGAATTCTTTGTATAAAATGTTACCAAACAGTAGGTCTTTAAGATTTATCTCTTTGTGTTTGGCAATATTGATGTTCTCCTACTAATTAAAAATTAAAACCCTCCGGGCAAGTTAATTATTAACTTTAACCCACGACCGAAGTCGTTCGCAATTCTCTTCACTAGCAATGCACTAAATGAACCGGAATACCTAACATAAATGTTTTACTTCAGTAAGGCAAAACATTCCGGGCGGTTTTGCTGAAAAAGGAATTTAAGACATTTTCTTCCTTTTTCTTTCAGAGAACACTCTCTCTTTATCATGAGGTGTATCCACGAGTGATAATATATAACTTTCTTCCTAAAAATATCAGATAAACATGGTTTCTATCTTATTTATGATTCAATCGTTTTTTTACTGAAATCGAAGTGCATTTACGTTGAGTCGGCTGCTGAGAGAGCCCGTCGAATAAGCAACAACATGACGTCATGAGCGTGTCATTACGTCAGTGCATTGTTCGATGACGTCAGATCACTGGTAACACGTTCCATTCCTAGTTGCACTAGTGACTGATAAATAGAGAATCTAACCAAAGTGTCTTCTGACATCAAGTATATAAACACGATTTGATAAAAGTAACAAATATCCTAGGCTTTCCGAGGATATTTTTACTTTATTCAGCGAGTGTTTCAAAAGTTATATTTCTGAACAGAGCTACTCCCAGACCCTCCATTAGGTGATGTCATAGCACTGTGACGTCATGTATATGATGTCATTACTTGATGATGTAAATCAATTGTGATGACATGAACTTGATGACAGAAGGGCATTGTTCAAAATTTACTGTCAAAAAGACATCTACCAGGACATATCGCTTGATCTTACACAAGCGATATCTGCTGTTGAACTGAGCTTTGGTTGATAACACAGTTTATTTTCATTGATAGATCCCAGCCAAACATACAATAAAACTCTAATTATCTGGAGTATATATATCTATATTACCTTTTTATGTAAAGGGATAATGATCGGCAGAGAAAGTATACATACCGTTGCTAAAAGTTAATTAAAAAGAGATACCATAAATGGCAAAATAATTTTCTCTGAACATTTTATCATTTCCATTAAAATACCATCAACACCTAGAAATTTGTTTTTTATATTTTTCATTCCGTTTATATCTTATTTCGATGTCAGTAATCAGATATTATTCTATCTGATGTTCAATAAACCGTATTCCGACTCTCTTTCTCCTTGAACTCTGTAATATTATCCATTTTAACTTCAGATTTAAAAAAAATTTGTTTTGAAGTGATTTTGCCATGTTTCCCCAGGTATATCAGCTCTACTGGCAACACTTCTTAATGCTTATCTCTTCTATGTCCATACAGTTTTCTAGCTTTACGTCATTGTCTCGATTTTCTCAAATAGCTGCATATATTTCTATATCTATTTCATGGAGTACAATATCTGATTAAATTTGTTACAGTTCCATCCTTTTTAAAGCATACAAGACTCTTTCTATAGCTTTTACTTTAGCTTTGCGATAATCTTTACCATAAATTATCCGTTTTCATAATTACTTTGCATTTATATAATGTGTTACCAGGTCACCTCTTTACGTATTCATTGAAATCATGAGCTATTATGACACTTGAACATACGAATGAAACAAATGAGCAAATGTGTTACTAAATATTAATCAAATAAATTAAATAGAATATATTTTCTAGGAAACTAGTATCCACAATTCACATTCACATTTGACATATTATTTTCAAACACGATACATTTCGTTTTATTTTTTGAAAAAATTCATCAAAATATACATGATAATAATACAAGCTTTAAGGTAAATAATAAGACAAAATCTTGATAATATTGAAGCGGGTGCCGCACACAGCAGATTTTGCTGCTTGGTTATAGTAAAGGTGCATTTTGTTGGGCCATGGCATCAAATTATCAGTGGCTTTGTATTGTACATGTATAAGTCTTGTGATTGCAAATATGTAGTGAATAGAACTTACCATATCTCAAAGCTGTAGAACAAAATTAAAGACCTCACTTTCTCAACAACGCTATTCATTTGGCAGCCTTTATGATGAAGAGGAAACAATCAGCCCCGGTGCGTCATTTTGCAATCCATTCCTAAGGATTTTTTCCTAAAGCCTTTCAAACATCTTAGTTAAACAATAGCATTAAAAACTTCTATTTTCGAAGCTCTTGTATTTTTCCTCAGAAATACTGTAAAATGGTGCTTAGGACAAACTTACCCCAAACGCATTCAAATAAAGTGTCAGAGAAAAAATATCCGGTCAGACATGAGCATCCGCCGTTGAGACAGTCGGTGAATGGTTGTGAACAGTCAGAGGTCTGCACCGTAATGATGCTCTCCTGAGGATAAAAATTTTGATTAATTTGAAATGAATTTAGAGTTAGTGCCATGGCAATTGTTTTATTGTGTATTTCATTTGAGGATATTCAGGTGAAGTTGATTAATTCATTTACGTTATAACGATTTGAAATCAGTTGGTTCGGTTTCCGAATAGAATATTCAATGTGACATCTTCAAATAGGTAGTTAACAGACCTCATTTGTTTGTTCATGTAACCTCCTAAAATACTCAAACCCGACATGCATAATATAGGCCTACACAAAGCGGACATGACTTAAAACGGAACATGTTCTTGTTGTAAACCCCGTAGAAATGTAAACTTTATTAACAAAAGTCTTTCTGTCTCTTAAGCAACATAAACTAACCCAGAATCGTTGATGCTAATCCTTCATACATGTTTGTTGATAACATGAGCGAAGTTTAATTCTTATAATTTCCATGACGTATCGCTGATGTACGCTTTATTGTCCGAAAATCAACTACGTTAGAATAAACTGGAGAAAATTACATGTATGGTTATCACAGTAAGTAATCGCTGCCCAACCAGAAGCATACCGCTTTCAGAAAATCCCCCACTGGACTCAATACCTTATCGTGGTGTGGTGGTTTGCGTGCTTCAGAGACCCCTAGAGCTATGCCAGCTGGAGCTTACATGCTCCTGGTATTGAAATATTGTTGAAAGCACGTTAAACCCCAACTCACTTACTCACTCACTTTCAGAAAATATAAAAGTATAAAGTTGAAACACTTCCTTCACTTACCTTTGGAAGTAATATACAGCTTATTACCTGTGTTGTTAGTTGTAGCTGTCCTTGAAGGAAAAGCAAATGACACAGGATACCCAATACATGAACAATTTGCTTTGTTGAAGTGGAAACTCACACAGCGGACATTAAAGAGGCAGTATTGTGCACATGCGAGTACATGCGAACTTTTCCTTGACCAGAGTTGATAGTTGGTCACCAAGAAGTTATCAAAGGATGTCAAGGGAGATGCCGTCATGTGGTCGACACCAGGGAGTGATGCTGTATTCACGGAGAAGAAGAAGAGCAGAAGTTCAAGAAGTATGGCCATGGTTGATTTTCAACTGAAGTGACGAATGCCTAAAGGTTGATTGTACTGGTTGATTTTCTCACTGACGTGAGAGCTGAAGGTTGCTTGTACTGATTTCTTAGTGAAGTGACGAATGTCTGAAGTTTGCTTGTCTTGGTTGATTTTCTCACTGACGTGAGAGCTGAAGGCTGCTTGTACTGATTTCTTAGTGAAGTGACGAATGCCTGAAGGTTGATCGTACTGGTTGATTTCTTAGTAAAGTGAATATATGCCTGAAGGAAGCTTGTCTTGACCGTTTTAACAGCAATGCGATTAATGCGTGAATAAAGTTGACTATCTTGGCTTGTCGAACAGTAATGTTATGCATACATGAATTGGTTCCTCGTGTCCGCCGATCGCACTGAAAACTGTAAATATTTCAATAGAAATTGATTAAAACCTTTTGAAAAGTACTAGCAGAACAATGACACGGGGAAAGTGGGCGTATAGAAAATTCAAGTTAAATTTGTCACGTTAACATTCCTTTAACCGAAGTTCCAATATCTAGCTAATTTATGATAAAAGGCAAAGGACAGGTATTCGTGATACAGATTTTTATTGGACATTCTTAAGAGATGAATCAATTATTTTAGCCGCTAAGATAATTTCCTCATATTGTGTACCTCGGCCCCTTACCTTGCCCTTGCACGTTTATGTTAAGGATAATCACCCTAACAAGGTAGTCATTTTAGAAAAACTGCGAGCGTATGACACGAGTTTCTATAAGCAACTACCCTAAGAAGAGTAACGACTTACACCAAGTGCGCATTTTTATTTGCTACACGTGTTACGTGTTCGGTATGAACAAATTGTTTCAACACAGGAATAATTTGATTTTTTTCTGGTTGAGATAATGACCTACAGCCGAGTGGGTATCGTATATAACCTTCAAGTGACAGCGAGAAGGTTATATCCGATAGCCACGAGGATGTGGTCATTATCTCACACCACATGGTCCAATGAATCAACGTTATATTATTGTAACATTGATTAAAAGATGTTTTAAGTTTTCAAGAGTGACACAATAACATCCAACTTTTAGATTACGCATTGTCTGGTATTAAGTTAACAATGACGAAAGCAAAATGTTTGGATTTTTTGTTTATGTTATTGAACATTTTTAATTGAAATGAAGAAATTATACCTGTTCACAGCATGTAACATTAAATTTACACATTACTATGTATTATATAATCAACGACTAATGGCAAATGGGGTGGCTATCCTTTTCTATTTATTGATAGGGATAATTTGAATTAAAATAAAAATGTTTTACCTGTTCAATTTATCTTAGAAGAGTCAGTTCAAAATAAAACAAAAATCTTAGGTTCGTTAATTTCTGTTGTCAAAAGATATATAACTTTAAATATCAAGTTCCTTAAATTCGACCAAACAAAATAAATGAATTAAGGATTTTCCACTGTTTCATATTTAGAGTTTCCATGAATAAAACAAAATAATCCCATTTGTAAAAGTGAAAATCGACCTTTAGATAGTACAGTTTTTGTTTTTGAAGCGTTGGAAAGCGGACGAAGCTGATGCGAAATATGTTCAACAATTTGTCAACTGTACCTTCAATATTGCAAAATGAGCATTTCAACGCGATTAAAACATGTTGCTTCAAAGTTTTTTTATTTCAAACACATAATTTCAAGGTGTTGGGTACCTTAACATCCCCTAAAACACAGTGGTTTTATAGTTATTTCGAGGTGCGATACCGCAAAACAAGTGAGGCGAAGCCGAGCATGTTTGCGGTATCGAACCGAGAGCGTTTCGATGAAACGCAGCCTGGATGTTAACAGAAGTAAAGTTATATAATATAACCATCACACGCCTGGTTATATGAAATAGCTAACCTCTGATATTGACCCGATAACCACACCAAGTGGTGTATGATGAAATAATTGCTTTAGGGTGGCTTTTGTTTGCGACTCACTGACGAGTGTACCTGAATGAACCACTAAATTATCTTGTGAATACGACTACAGCTCACGCCATTTTCGTGCACGACTTTTCTCGCCACATGATTTGGCTTATCGTTGTTCTACGTATTGTTTTCAGAACTGAGGAGTGGAAGGATGCTTTCCGATTCAGAAGATAAAATGGTGAGGGTGTCGCGAAAGGTAGGACATGAAACATGTACAGTCTACTTAAGATACAGATAATTAACCCATTATAATGCTCTGGTTGAGCAGAGTTTTCAATGTGTTTACGGTTTAGGTAACAACTAGAAAAATAAGACGTTATTGTATTCAAGACCTCCGGCCCATATACAGTTACGGTTTAGGAAACAACTAGAAAAAGAAGACGTTATTGTATTCAAGACCTCCGGCCCATATACAGTTACGGTTTAGGAAACAACTAGAAAAAGAAGAAGTTATTGTATTCAAGGCCTCCGGCCCATATACAGTTACGGTTTAGGTAACAACCAGAAAAAGAAGAAGTTATTGTATTCAAGGCCTCCGGCCTATATACAGTTACGGTTTAGGTAACAACTAGAAAAAGAAGAAGTTATTGTATTCAAGGCCTCCGGCCCATATACAGTTACGGTTTAGGTAACAACTAGAAAAAGAAGAAGTTATTGTATTCAAGGCCTCCGGCCCATATACAGTTACGGTTTAGGTAACAACTAGAAAAAGAAGAAGTTATTGTATTCAAGGCCTCCGGCCCATATACAGTTACGGTTTAGGTAACGACTAGAAAAAGAAGAAGTTACTGTATTCAAGGCCTTCGGCACATATACAGTTTACAGAGTTACACAAAATAATATTATACAACATTTGTTACTTTAACATTTCATATCTTACTTTGATGGCATGTTTTATAAACCATGACAAATTCTTAATAGCATTTTCGTCACTAGATGAAAATAATGATTTAAACGCTACTACTGGGGGCTTTGATAGATGTTGATCAGGTACATACATTTTCTTTATTCATCATATTATTTACAGATAAAAACAAATTTGATTTCGTCTTCAACTGTGTCTTTGCGTAATGGACAAACCCTTTGGTTTCTTTCGAGTGACAGCATTCTTCATTTATCATTAAATCCATGTCTAAAGTTAACCAAACTACAAGTTATATCACTAACTGTAAGTATCGACAGATAGGTTTCTGGCATGGCTGAAGTAGATTTAAAAATATCCTAGCTTGTGCTATTATTTATGCGCGATTGCCATTCCTAATGAAACATATATAAAGGAGTATTCCAATGAAAAATTAAAATCATCCTTTTAAAACATGTTTTGTTAATGTTTCCGTTCATTACAACAAATATTTTTTTAGACCTTTGTGGAGAGGATAGCCTAGACAGATAGAGTTCGAGTCTCGGTAAAGTCAATATTTTGAGAGACTTTTATTCCTCGGAACCCGGTCGACTTTAATCAGACTGATATTTTGCCAATTCTACAATAAAAGTTCAAAGTTTAAAAAAATGACATTAACTGATTTCAATAGGGCGCCATCTTGCGTTTTCGAAGGATAAACGAGAGCGTGAAAAAGAGGTCAGCGACACACCACGAAATTAGGTGACTCACGTTGCGCAATGCCGGTCTGTCACGCTTGGAGATGTTCTTTACCGTAACGATAGGAGAAGATGTCCCCGTTCGAGGAAAATTTTATTTTCAGCTACCAAGGCCTCAAAAGGACAAGCTATTAGCCACTAATTGACAAGAAACTGATTGCAAAACGTAAGAACCGACTGGACCATAACCACCGTCACGTCCGGGAAGCGCAAGTTTTGAACACGTCCAACATTAAAAACAGGCTGGGTCTTACTAATCATATTGAAATAAATCTTCACACGTTTTTGCGTAATGTAATATATTTTCATAGTAAATTAGATAGAATTAGTTTCATGACATTGATTTTAATAGCACAATGAACAAATATCTTTTCCAGTTTTCTCAAGCGAATCCTGAAGGAAAACCTCGTTTTATTGTGGTATGTTCGTAATCAAAATGATTAGCTCACATATATCGGATTTTATTTGATAGACCAGAAGGTCCAATTATTTTCTAATATGAAATTATAATAATTAATTGCGACAAGGACATCACTCTCTGTCTGACATTTTGTACTTATGCTTTAGAAATCTGAATAATTTAGTTTTGGTGCGAGATCAATTTGATTACGATTTGATTTCGATTTAACTGATCGTGAATGGCATAACACATTACGAAGGGATAGTGTAACTAAATAGTGCATATCTTTATTTTGTATGGTTTTGATATTGATGTTTTTTATGCCATATTAGCCTTGACTGTGTGGGAACAGGTGTGTCTAATAATGGCTGAACATCAATAAAAAAAATAAAGACATTCATTGTATTTGAGATCTTGTTGTTTATGTAATTTTATTAGTGGACTCTGGGGAACATTATGCATTTGTATATATCATCAAGTTTAATATTTCCTGCAAAGTAAGGATGCTCAAGTTTAATAATGATTAATAGTGCTAAGAATCATAGTAAGTCTTTGAAAGCAACAATCAATTATAACTTTTTAATAATAATAATAATAATAATAATAATAATAATAATAATAATAATAATAATAATAATAATGGAAGGCATTTATATAGCGCAAATCTCTGAGTGGACTCTTTGCGCTCCTCTCTCACAAAATTGTCAATCGAGGATTACAGTTCAAGGGAAAGCTTTTCTAAACAAGGATGTTTTCAGACCCGTTTTAAAACTTTTGATAGAAGGAGCCTTGCGGAGTTCATTTGGCAGACTACTTCAAACTGAAGGTGCACTCTACTTGAATGAGCGTTTTTGCATTTTGGAATTTTTAATAGTTTTTTATTTGAAGAACGAAGCGTGCGTGTAGCCTGGTAGGTGGACAGCTCATGGGAGAGGTATGGTGGAATTGACCCATCGAAGTGGCGATATGCGAATGTGGCAATCTTGTAAGTGATCCTGTGAGTGATAGGCTATGCTTGATTCGTTTAAGCGGCGTATATCCAGGACATGGAACCGGCGTACGCCGGGTCAGTAACAGGCTCAAGTTGAATCAAGTATGTTGGCATACACACAGGAAGCAGTCATCATACCTCAGACTAGTTTCAATATACGTTTCATCAATATGATATAAATATTTTTCAAACATTTTGTAATGATGACTTTAAAATAGTTGTGGAATAGTGGCAACGAAAATATTTGTCCGCCATTATACGCCAGCTTTGCCTGTCATTTAAAACCGGCGAATCCGGCGTACGCCGGTTGCCAATAAAGGGACTCGACGCTTTCGTCATTTCCAACGGCGTACTCCGGATAGTTCCATGTGTTACCAATCAAGCATAGCCACAGGTAACCAGTGAAGATGTTTAAACATCGGGGTGACGTGATCATACTTGCCTCTTCTCATCAAAAGGCGGGCTGCAGCGTTTTGTACACGCTTGAGACAAGTGATCTCTTCAGTAGGGAGTCCGTAAAACACAGAGTTACAATAGTTTAGTCTTGAAGTGATGAAACATCTTACAAGACTGGCTGCTGCATCTTCAGTAAGGAAAGATCTGATAGAGGCAATCCTGTGCATTTCGAGGTAGCATGTACGTGAGACGTTGCTGAAGTGGTTATGGAGTGTAAGACATCGATCTAAGTACACCCCTAGGTACTTTGAACATGACTGAAAGGGAATGACATTGTCGCCGATAGTGGCCGATTCGTTTATGATGATATTTAGACGGGAAGGTGCACCAACCGGCATGAGTTCTGTTTTCTCAGTGTTCAAATTTAGTTTGTCAGAAGACATCCAGTCCGAAACATCACTAATGCATGTTTGGATGCATTGTTTGACAGCACCGAATTCCTGGGGAACATCACTTTTTGACAGTTCTGTGTCATCTGCATATTTCTCATATTCACAGTTGTGGGGAGTGATAACATCTGAGAGTGGGTGTACATAGAGTGTAAATAGTACTGTGGAACCCGTACTGTAGGTAAGCAGGTTCAGAATGCATAGCATCAACAGTTACTGACTGTGCGCGGCAACTTACGTAGGATTTGAACCAAGCTAAGACTGTGCCTTGAATACCATAGGTTGTTTCCATCCGTCACAGAAGAATGGAGTGGTCAAGTGTGTCGAAGGCTGCGCTCAGGTCTAGTAGAGCCATCAAAGAGACTTGTCTTTCATCAGCTTTGAGCAGTAAGTTATTCACAACATTGAGAACAGCTGTTTCTGTGCTGTGATTATGTCTATAAGCTGACTGATGTATTTCGTGAACAAATTGTTTCAACACAGGAATAATTTGATTTTTTTCTGGTTGAGATAATGACCTACAGCCGAGTGGGTATCGTATATAACCTTCAAGTGACAGCGAGAAGGTTATATCCGATAGCCACGAGGATGTGGTCATTATCTCACACCACATGGTCCAATGAATCAACGTTAAATTATTGTAACATTGATTAAAAGATGTTTTAAGTTTTCAAGAGTGACACAATAACATCCAACTTTTAGATTACGCATTGTCTGGTATTAAGTTAACAATGACGAAAGCAAAATGTTTGGATTTTTTGTTTATGTTATTGAACATTTTTAATTGAAATGAAGAAATTATACCTGTTCACAGCATGTAACATTAAATTTACACATTACTGGGTATTATATAATCAACGACTAATGGCAAATGGGGTGGCTATCCTTTTCTATTTATTGATAGGGATAATTTAAATTAAAATAAAAATGTTTTACCTGTTCAATTTATCTTAGAAGAGTCAGTTCAAAATAAAACAAAAATCTTAGGTTCGTTAATTTCTGTTGTCAAAAGATATATAACTTTAAATATCAAGTTCCTTAAATTCGACCAAACAAAATAAATGAATTAAGGATTTTCCACTGTTTCATATTTAAAGTTTCCATGAATAAAACAAAATAATCCCATTTGTAAAAGTGAAAATCGACCTTTAGATAGTACAGTTTTTGTTTTTGAAGCGTTGGAAAGCGGACGAAGCTGATGCGAAATATGTTCAACAATTTGTCAACTGTACCTTCAATATTGCAAAATGAGCATTTCAACGCGATTAAAACATGTTGCTTCAAAGGTTTTTATTTCAAACACATAATTTCAAGGTGTTGGGTACCTTAAGATCCCCTAAAACACAGTGGTTTTATAGTTATTTCGAGGTGCGATACCGCAAAACAAGTGAGGCGAAGCCGAGCATGTTTGCGGTATCGAACCGAGAGCGTTTCGATGAAACGCAGCCTGGATGTTAACAGAAGTAAAGTTATATAATATAACCATCACACGCATGGTTATATGAAATAGCTAACCTCTGATATTGACCCGATAACCACACCAAGTGGTGTATGATGAAATAATTGCTTTAGGGTGGCTTTTGTTTGCGACTCACTGACGAGTGTACCTGAATGAACCACTAAATTATCTTGTGAATACGACTACAGCTCACGCCATTTTCGTGCACGACTTTTCTCGCCACATGATTTGGCTTATCGTTGTTCTACGTATTGTTTTCAGAACTGAGGAGTGGAAGGATGCTTTCCGATTCAGAAGAAAAAATGGTGAGGGTGTCGCGAAAGGTAGGACATGAAACATGTACAGTCTACTTAAGATACAGATAATTAACCCATTATAATGCTCTGGTTGAGCAGAGTTTTCAATGTGTTTACGGTTTAGGTAACAACTAGAAAAATAAGACGTTATTGTATTCAAGACCTCCGGCCCATATACAGTTACGGTTTAGGAAACAACTAGAAAAAGAAGAAGTTATTGTATTCAAGGCCTCCGGCCCATATACAGTTACGGTTTAGGTAACAACCAGAAAAAGAAGAAGTTATTGTATTCAAGGCCTCCGGCCTATATACAGTTACGGTTTAGGTAACAACTAGAAAAAGAAGAAGTTATTGTATTCAAGGCCTCCGGCCCATATACAGTTACGGTTTAGGTAACAACTAGAAAAAGAAGAAGTTATTGTATTCAAGGCCTCCGGCCCATATACAGTTAAGGTTTAGGTAACAACTAGAAAAAGAAGAAGTTATTGTATTCAAGGCCTCCGGCCCATATACAGTTACGGTTTAGGTAACGACTAGAAAAAGAAGAAGTTACTGTATTCAAGGCCTTCGGCACATATACAGTTTACAGAGTTACACAAAATAATATTATACAACATTTGTTACTTTAACATTTCATATCTTACTTTGATGGCATGTTTTATAAACCATGACAAATTCTTAATAGCATTTTCGTCACTAGATGAAAATAATGATTTAAACGCTACTACTGGGGGCTTTGATAGATGTTGATCAGGTACATACATTTTCTTTATTCATCATATTATTTACAGATAAAAACAAATTTGATTTCGTCTTCAACTGTGTCTTTGCGTAATGGACAAACCCTTTGGTTTCTTTCGAGTGAAAGCATTCTTCATTTATCATTAAATCCATGTCTAAAGTTAACCAAACTACAAGTTATATCACTAACTGTAAGTATCGACAGATAGGTTTCTGGCATGGCTGAAGTAGATTTAAAAATATCCTAGCTTGTGCTATTATTTATGCGCGATTGCCATTCCTAATGAAACATATATAAAGGAGTATTCCAATGAAAAATTAAAATCATCCTTTTAAAACATGTTTTGTTAATGTTTCCGTTCATTACAACAAATATTTTTTTAGACCTTTGTGGAGAGGATAGCCTAGACAGATAGAGTTCGAGTCTCGGTAAAGTCAATATTTTGAGAGACTTTTATTCCTCGGAACCCGGTCGACTTTAATCAGACTGATATTTTGCCAATTCTACAATAAAAGTTCAAAGTTTAAAAAAATGACATTAACTGATTTCAATAGGGCGCCATCTTGCGTTTTCGAAGGATAAACGAGAGCGTGAAAAAGAGGTCAGCGACACACCACGAAATTAGGTGACTCACGTTGCGCAATGCCGGTCTGTCACGCTTGGACATGTTCTTTACCGTAACGATAGGAGAAGATGTCCCCGTTCGAGGAAAATTTTATTTTCAGCTACCAAGGCCTCAAAAGGACAAGCTATTAGCCACTAATTGACAAGAAACTGATTGCAAAACGTAAGAACCGACTGGACCATAAC
This sequence comes from Phorcus lineatus, assembly GCA_921293015.1. NCBI lineage: Eukaryota > Metazoa > Mollusca > Gastropoda > Trochida > Trochidae > Phorcus > Phorcus lineatus. Next base: position 6,302,234 of record OV121092.1, read on the forward strand.
CACCGTCACGTCCGGGAAGCGCAAGTTTTGAACACGTCCAACATTAAAAACAGGCTGGGTCTTACTAATCATATTGAAATAAATCTTCACACGTTTTTGCGTAATGTAATATATTTTCATAGTAAATTAGATAGAATTAGTTTCATGACATTGATTTTAATAGCACAATGAACAAATATCTTTTCCAGTTTTTTCAAGCGAATCCTGAAGGAAAACCTCGTTTTATTGTGGTATGTTCGTAATCAAAATGATTAGCTCACATATATCGGATTTTATTTGATAGACCAGAAGGTCCAATTATTTTCTAATATGAAATTATAATAATTAATTGCGACAAGGACATCACTCTCTGTCTGACATTTTGTACTTATGCTTTAGAAATCTGAATAATTTAGTTTTGGTGCGAGATCAATTTGATTACGATTTGATTTCGATTTAACTGATCGTGAATGGCATAACACATTACGAAGGGATAGTGTAACTAAATAGTGCATATCTTTATTTTGTATGGTTTTGATATTGATGTTTTTTATGCCATATTAGCCTTGACTGTGTGGGAACAGGTGTGTCTAATAATGGCTGAACATCAATAAAAAAAATAAAGACATTCATTGTATTTGAGATCTTGTTGTTTATGTAATTTTATTAGTGGACTCTGGGGAACATTATGCATTTGTATATATCAAGTAGTTAAATATTTCCTGCATAATAAGGATGCTCAAGTTTAATAATGATTAATAGTGCTAAGAATCATAGTAAGTCTTTGAAAGCAACAATCAATTATAACTTTTTAATAATAATAATAATAATAATAATAATAATAATAATAATAATAATAATAACAATAATAATAATGGAAGGCATTTATATAGCGCAAATCTCTGAGTGGACTCTTTGCGCTCCTCTCACAAAATGTCAATCGAGGATTACAGTTCAAGGGAAAGCTTTTCTAAACAAGAATGTTTTCAGACCCGTTTTAAAACTTTTGATAGAAGGAGCCTTGCGGAGTTCATTTGGCAGACTACTTCAAACTGAAGGTGCACTCTACTTGAATGAGCGTTTTTGCATTTTGGAATTTTTAATAGTTTTTTATTTGAAGAACGAAGCGTGCGTGTAGCCTGGTAGGTGGACAGCTCATGGGAGAGGTATGGTGGAAGTGACCCATCGAAGTGGCGATATGCGAATGTGGCAATCTTGTAAGTGATCGTGTGAGTGATAGGCTATGCTTGATTCGTTTAAGCGGCGTATATCCAGGACATGGAACCGGCGTACGCCGGGTCAGTAACAGGCTCAAGTTGAATCAAGTATGTTGGCATACACACAGGAAGCAGTCATCATACCTCAGACTAGTTTCAATATACGTTTCATCAATATGATATAAATATTTTTCAAACATTTTGTAATGATGACTTTAAAATAGTTGTGGAATAGTCGCAACGAAAATATTTGTCCGCCATTATACGCCAGCTTTGCCTGTCATTTAAAACCGGCGAATCCGGCGTACGCCGGTTGCCAATAAAGGGACTCGACGCTTTCGTCATTTCCGACGGCGTACTCCGGATAGTTCCATGTGTTACCAATCAAGCATAGCCACAGGTAACCAGTGAAGATGTTTAAACATCGGGGTGACGTGATCATACTTGCCTCTTCTCATCAAAAGGCGGGCTGCAGCGTTTTGTACACGCTTGAGACAAGTGATCTCTTCAGTAGGGAGTCCGTAAAACACAGAGTTACAATAGTTTAGTCTTGAAGTGATGAAACATCTTACAAGACTGGCTGCTGCATCTTCAGTAAGGAAAGATCTGATAGAGGCAATCCTGTGCATTTCGAGGTAGCATGTACGTGAGACGTTGCTGAAGTGGTTATGGAGTGTAAGACATCGATCTAAGTACACCCCTAGGTACTTTGAACATGACTGAAAGGGAATGACATTGTCGCCGATAGTGGCCGATTCGTTTATGATGATATTTAGACGGGAAGGTGCACCAACCGGCATGAGTTCTGTTTTCTCAGTGTTCAAATTTAGTTTGTCAGAAGACATCCAGTCCGAAACATCACTAATGCATGTTTGGATGCATTGTTTGACAGCACCGAATTCCTGGGGAACATCACTTTTTGACAGTTCTGTGTCATCTGCATATTTCTCATATTCACAGTTGTGGGGAGTGATAACATCTGAGAGTGGGTGTACATAGAGTGTAAATAGTACTGTGGAACCCGTACTGTAGGTAAGCAGGTTCAGAATGCATAGCATCAACAGTTACTGACTGTGCGCGGCAACTTACGTAGGATTTGAACCAAGCTAAGACTGTGCCTTGAATACCATAGGTTGTTTCCATCCGTCACAGAAGAATGGAGTGGTCAAGTGTGTCGAAGGCTGCGCTCAGGTCTAGTAGAGCCATCAAAGAGACTTGTCTTTCATCAGCTTTGAGCAGTAAGTTATTCACAACATTGAGAACAGCTGTTTCTGTGCTGTGATTCTGTCGATAAGCTGACTGATGTATTTCTTGAACACCAGCACTGCTGACATGTGATAGCAATTGTTGTAAAACTACTTTTTCTAGTATCTTAGATATAAAAGGTAAATTTGAAACAGGACGGAAATTTTTCATGTCGTTACCGTCCAGACTAGCCTTCTTTAGATGGGGTATACCGATTGCGTCCTTGAATTTCGGTGGAACACAACCAGTAGTGAGAGATAGATTGATAATGGTAGTTATCACGGGACATAAGTCTGCAATACAATGTTTTGTAATGGAGGTTGGAATTGAGACTAAGCTGCAACTTTTGTTAGGCGATTTCAGAACGATTTCACAAACTGTTGTCTCAGAAACAAGTTTAAATTCAGAAAACACAGGTCCATTATGGATCGAAACGTCGCAGGGTTGACTGGACAAGAATCAAGGTCCTCACGTATTCGGCTTATTTTCTGTGAAAAGTAGTGCCTCAGTTACTCAATGCTTAATAGAATAGCATTATCTAGATCATACATTGTGCATATTACTTATGCTTACATCATTACACATAAAGCAATGAGAATATCTTTCAATAAATATGATATGATATATTATAGTATTGTACTATCATGCATCACGTGATGATACAATTAACCACAGTGTATATACATATTAATGATCATTACGACTAACACGCAATGATAAGTTATATACAATGATATAAATATACATGTACACATACCCTGTGGGTGGTACATGGGTGCACCCAACTTGATTACCACGTACTGGAATCTACGGGGATATCGCTGTAGTAAAAATCATTGAATATTAGGTAAAGGTTATGTGGAATGTATTAATAATAACAACATAACTTATCAAATCATTTCTTCCACATCACTTATATTTACACCTACAAATAGTTAAAATATAGCCACTTATATAAAACACACTCTCTCATCTCAAACGCTCATAAAAAGGATAGTAAAGATAAGAATAAAGAGCAATACTTATTATCCCCCGCCCAACGTAGTTGGCGGGGGATATTGAAATGGTCTCCGTCCGTCCGTCCGTCTGTTCGTCCATCCGTTCGTCCGTCCGTTCGTCCGTCCGTCCCGATAATGTTTCCGGAGCACAACTCTAAAACGGTGAGACCTATCTCGACGAAACTTGGTATGTGCAACGGGCATCATGCGGAGATGTGCCTTTTGGGGTTTTCAACTTCTTTGCATTTTTATTTTTACCCGTTTCCATGGAAACGTAACATAGGATTTTGTTTCCGGAGCACAACTCCAAAATGGTGAGACCTATCTCGACGAAACTTGGTATGTGCAACGGGCATCATGCGGAGATGTGCCTTTTTGGGTTTTCAACTTCTTTGCATTTTTATTTTTACCCGTTTCCATGGAAATGTAACATTGGATTTTGTTTCCGGACCACAACTCCAAAACTGTGAGACCTAGCTCGACAAAACTTGGTATGTGCAACGGGCATCGTGCCGAGATGTGCCTTTTGGGGTTTTCAACTTCTTTGCATTTTTATTTTTACCCGTTTCCATGGAAACGTAACATAGGATTTTGTTTCCGGACCACAACTCTAAAACTGTGAGACCTAGCTCGACAAAACTTGGTATGTGCAACGGGCATCATGCGGAGATGTGCCTTTTGGGGTTTTAAACTTCTTTGCATTTTTATTTTTACCCGTTAATGTTTCCGGAGCACAACTCCAAAATGGTGAGACCTAGCTCGACGAAACTTGGTATGTGCAACGGGCATCATGCGTAGATGTGCCTTTTGGGGTTTTCAATTTCTTTGCATTTTTTCCGTTCGTCCGTCCGTCCCGATAATGTTTCCGGAGCACAACTCCAAAAATGGTAGACCTAGCTCGACGAAACTTGGTATGTGCAACGGGCATCATGAGGAGATGTACCTTTTGGGGTTTTCAACTTCTTTGCATTTTTATTTTTACCCGTTTCCATGGAAACGTAACATAGGATTTCTTAATGGTTGTTTGTAGAAAAACAACATGATCACTGTTCAATATTCCACAACTAGTATCCTTAACTACCCTTTCCCTTTGGCGGGGGATATAGCTGACTCTGTCTGCTTGTTTAGGTATATAGTTTAAGATTTGGTTTATATGCATAGCACACTTACCTGCTATACTTTATGAATATCTATTTAAATGATGATAAATAGATTTACTCTAACACTTAACATACCGCAAAGGTTAAATGCAATATCACTTTATACTAATAATATGTACTAACCTCAAAATCACATTATTCTGTCCGTCTGTAAATTCTGTCTGATCAGTGTAAAGGAGCTGTGCAGAATGACTGGAAATGTGCATGAAGTTAGTAAGACCAATCAGCAGAGAAGCGTCCTGGCTTGGTTACGTTATGTAATAGGTTTAAGAAAAGACTACACTCTAAACGCTTAACCCTTGTTGTGCTAAATAATAATATAAATAAAAAGAGAGTATGGTAATAAGATAAAATACTTTATTTACAATAAAATACATCTGCCACATACTTCCCCCCACTATAAAAATGAAGTCCTCGGCATTTCGTGCCAGTGATGATATCGAGCATAGCTTCTCTGACGTAGGCTGGCTGGCTCTCGAGCATCCCATCTTGTAGTAGTGACGTTAGGAAATTAGCTCGTGCGAGCCAGTCAGGTACTGTTTTTGTCTGTGCTTAAAGAGCATATTCCCCACTTCTTAACCAATCCGGTGGACGTCGTTCCCTGAGGGATCTCTGCGGTGGTGGTGTCGGGGCTGCCCTTTGCTCAGCAACTTCTCTGTCTGGTGGCACATGCACAGGCTCAGCTGGAGGCTCGTCTGTAGGCTGTTCCTGGACAACCTCCCGGTCATTAGTTCCTGTCCTCTCCTCTCCATCGACTTGAACCTCGTCCTGACTGTCTTCAGCAACTGGTTCGGCATCAGGTGGGTTGTCAGCTAGCGCAGAAGCTGACCATGAACTGTCCGATGAGTCGGCGGTAACAAATACTATTTCCTCCTCTCCTTCCTCTGAACGTCCGTCCTCGGAGATGCTGGCTCTGGTGTTGTCTGGTAAGGTCTGGATATCATTAGGCACTGGTCCAAAGACTTACCTTTCCTTGTCTTGGAAGCTGTCTGTTCTTTGTCCTGATGGGGCAGAAAACCTATTGGAAGCAATAGGTTCCTGTGCAGTGTCCTCTTCTTGCCTTCTCCATTCTCTTTCTCAACTGTGTAGACAGGAATAGATGGATTTGGCTGCTTCAGGATCACGTACACGTCCTCTTCCCATCGGTTCACAAGCTTGTGCAGTTCATCTAAAGCAACAACCTTCACTAGAACTCTGTCTCCTTCCTCTAATACAGCGGCCCTCATAATGAGTCTTCTGTTTCCTCTTGGACTTCTGAGCTGTGGAAGAGGCGATGTCATAAGCTTGTGAAAGTCGTTGTTTCAAATCCTTTGTGTAGGCTGCTGTGGTCTTGGACTTGCTTGGCTCCATGTCAAGTCCAAAAGCAACATCAACAGGAAAACGTGGGTGGCGACCAAACATCAAGTAGAACGGTGCGATTCCAGTTGACTCATGCCTTGTACAGTTATAAGCATGTATCAAAGGTCCAACATGTGCTTTCCAGTTCTTCTTGCTGTCTGGTTGAAGTGTCCCTAGCATGTTGCACAAAGTCCTGTTGAAACGTTCGCACATTCCGTTACCCATTGGATGGTAGGGTGTTGTCCTGGACTGTTTGATCTCTAACAAGGAACACAATTCTTGCATCAACTTGCTGGTGAAATTGGCTCCTTGGTCCGAGTGTATGCGTTTTGGAATCCCATAATGAATCACAAAGTTGTTGAAAAATACTCCCGCAGTTGTTCTTGCTGTCATGTTTCTTGTGGGATATGCCTGGGCATAGCGTGTGAAGTGATCTGTGATTACTAACACGTGTTCTTGTCCTCCTTTAGATGGTTCCAGGGTGAGGAAGTCCATGCAAACAAGCTCCAGTGGCTGTGAAGTCTGAATGTTAATGAGTGGGGTTCTTCCTCCAGGGGAAGGGAAGGGAAAATAAACACATTAAGTTTTACTTGAAATCAAAATGGGAAGGTTTGTTGACTGAATTTGAAGTGTTTTGACACTTAGTTAAAATGGCACTGGGTAGCGACCTCCAATAGCAACAAATGATTTCTCTTCTAACGGCCTTGGACGAGTCCCTCGTGCCAAACTCAAGGAGACTTTTGAACCATATCCTACACATAATTACATTTTTCAGTTTGTATTTTGTTAATATTTCACTCACATGTTCCCACTTGGGGATCTGGAGACCACGGTTGGGCCTGTAATCAAAGCTGGGAGCTGGAACACAAACATAAGATTTCAAATAAGAATTCAAATACATACACTACATATATACTTCTAAATTTCACGTTGTGTGTGACCACTTACTGGAAGAACCCTAATTGTATTGTTTCATTACTATCGGAATGTTACAGAATAATTTGCCGAAATTATTATGTGATTATCTTTACCTGGAGCTTGAATCTGTTGGCGCTTGAGTCTCTCCTCTGCAGCCAATGCCCTCTCCCGCCAGAGGTTTAGGTTGGTCTGTAGAGTAGTGATCTCGCCATCTTTCATTTCACAAACTCCACAGTTCAGCATATCAGCGAAAGTCTGGTGAGCTGGTTGCTGATAATCAGGGGTTGGTGGAAACAACAGAGTCGTGGGACAGGCAGGGTTTACTGGTCTTGAGGGGGTGTCAGTGGGAATAGGTCCCCTTGAGGTGGGTGTCATCGCGGTAAAAGACGGTGTCTGGAACATGGCCAATGGGACCTGAGTAGGGTGATAAGCTGGAATTCGATGAACCTTGTCCGAAGTGGTTGTATTTGGCAGGGCAGGAACAGGAACCTGGACAGCAGCAGGAACAGGAACCTGGACGGCAGCAGGAACAGGAACCTGGACGGCAGCAAGAACCTGGGCAGGAACAAACTGTGCTTGGAGGGTAGGAATTCTTGACTTGAAGAATTCCCTGGCTCCGAGGTTTGCAGCAACAACTCTAGCGGTGCGTTCCTTGGTCTTTGCCTCCTTCAGTTCTGAGGAGCATTAGAAAACATGAGAAGATATGAAGAGCCTACAATTTCTGTATTTCATATGGAATTTATGGAAGAGGTGTTGATATCATATTGTTGATATTTTGAAAATAAGCCTTTAGAACAATTCTGCCTTGGTAATGTATGGTTTGCAACTTGGATATGGCCCACTGTTCAATTTAAAACAAAATACTCAATTATGAAATTGCTTTGCATTATGAATTGGTATGCAGTATACAGCATCAGACAATGTATTTATCAAGTATTTATCTAATTGTGACATCTATTCATATTCATACATACCTGCAGCTTTCTTTTTCACAGACTGGGTCAGTGACACATCAACCCTCTCTTGTTGACAGTTTGAACCTTAACAATAAAGATTACATAATTAAGAATGAGTTAAAATAAATATTATAATAAAAATACCTTTGTCTCGTTAATATTTTTATCTTTTGATTTCCTTATGGGAAAGATTAATAATGGGTGTAGAAGCAGTAAAATACTTACGCTTCCTTTTTGCAGGTATGTCCACTTGCACAACTGGAAAAGGAAAATGTGACATATAGCATTGGAAACAAAACATTTAGACTGAATTACTTGCATCAGTAAATCAATAAATTACCATGTTCAACATTTAAATCTAGATGTTGGATTTGTTATAAGATAGGTACTGTGCTGTCAGGTAAAGCTACGCACCTAAGAGATACATGTTCATTCTTCTGAACAAAATACAGTATATGGGATTAAAACTATGTCACTGTTAAAGTTTAGAGCTTCACTGATACTATTAGTGTAATATATACATGTAAAATGTGTGTGCCAGTTTTGTGCCAATAATCAACATTTAAGTCCTTTATACCTTTTCATAAACTTCATATCTTCTAAATTGCCTAAAGATACATAGACATAAATCCATCCATCCTGATTTATTAGGTTTAGTTTTGTGCGACTGCGTATCTTTACCCTCTGCATATCTTATCCCATCACGACTGTACAACTTTTTTCTGATGAACATTATCATCACATTTAGTTTTAGTCTTATGGTACTTATGCACCGTTCATAAATAAAATTCTATCAAATTCGCTGGAAATTGAATTAAAATAGAGGTACTTGAAGGGAAGGCGCCCTGACTTGGAGGTTGTGTCCAAAATGGCGGGCGATATAGTCTCGTAACAACTAGTGTCACTAAATTGTATCTCAAACAGCTACAACGCTTAAAATACGTAAAATGTTTATATATATAATTTGATAATGTACTTTAACAAGTGAAACAAGCAGAAATTTAATGGGTAGATATGACATAAACACGAGCATTTGATACTTCATACAATATTACATACAATATGTTATTGGAAAGTAGTTTTGTAGTTTTCGGATATGTTCGGATATTTCCGCCAGAGCATATTTCCATACCAGCGATTTTTTTTTAAAAACAAGGGATTGGGAAAGACACCTTTGGCACTGTGCCATTTTTAGAGTTTTTACTTATTTTCATAATTTTGAATAGGCCATTCCCCGTCGTAGCAGGATAAAATTTCTAATTTTCTATTTTTGAAATTTAGAAATTTGGAATGTTGGATATGCCTGAGTTAAGGGAAATGAGAAGGGAGGGAGGTGGAGGGAGGTGTGATGTGTTGTGTTGTAATTTTTAGATTGGTTTAGATTTAGATACGGGCAGGTGTCTTTTAGATATGTGCCTAAGGCGTGGTGTATGTGTGTTTAATTGAGAGGGTTTAAAATTTGGTGGATGTTGGTGGGGTTTAGGCCACTTGCTGCTAATGTTGTATTGAGTGAAGCGCGTTGTGTTGGGTAGTGTGTGCATTGCGTGAGTATGTGTTGTATTGTTTCTGGGTGTTGGCAATGTGGGCAGTTGGGGGATGCATTATGTTTCTGTTTATGTTTATGTATGTTGAGGCGTGTATGTCCCGTTTGTAATTTGATGATTGCCCTGTCTATGTTGGTGTTTTTGGAGTATATTATTTGCTTGCGGAGTGGTTTAGGAAGTAGTGTTTTGGTGTGAGTGGCGATAGTGGATTGTTGGTATTGTTGTTGAATGAAATGCCAGTGATCTGGTCACTTTATATACTCGGACATTTCCTTGTCGCTTTTCCTTTGATTAGTTCCAAGCCAGGAAATGAAAGTGTCAGCATTTACAATGTGATTACAACAGGCGTCGTGTTGACTATTTCAGACAGTTAACAATATTTGATATTGAGGGACAGAAACTAATTGGCCAGCGTCATGGTTAAAAATAAACTGAATGACATAACGGGACTGATTGGATATGCATTGTGTCCATCTTGACAAGTTCAGTTTGTTTATTTAACATACATCACCTCAGACGACCTGCTTGATTGGATAGGTATTTTCATTCTTACATCTGCATTATGGTTGTTATATTTAATGGTCTACCGCCTGTTGTTGATACATTCTTAAAAGGCCAGGTGACCGGAAAATTTTTAATACTATCAATGTCATCTACTCTATAATTGGCATGTGGGTAATTGTAGAAACAATGGCATTGTCGGCAATTTTGGCAAATATAAATTGTAATGAGGGAGAAGGATGAAATAGCCTGGATGATCTATATAAAAGATTGCCGATATCGGTGACATCATCAATACCTCTATGAACTTTGTTGACGGAGAGCAACAATGAACAAGAAAGGTAAGAGAAACATGTGTTACTATCGTGAGTCATTTTAAAAGGATAACAGTAGTTGAATAAATACATTTTCACAGGGCGTATGTTATTGGTGTGCAAACGTATCTATTAAAGAATAAACCTACAGGACTCATTGTATTTAACATATACGGGACGCCATTGATATAATTATACATTAAACTAAATATTGATATGTCATTAAAATTCAATATACATATACAAAATGAATATTTCAAACTTAGTAAATACTGTACAAAAACAATATATGTTCTCATGAGGCTTTACGTTAAGGTACGCAATTTGTTTTCCTGGTATTAAATCAATAAAATTGCAGTAGCCTGTAATGTGTTTTTAAGATACAATGTAAAAGTTGTTTTACGGCGTTGCCAGTAACTTGGGCCTTGGTGAAAAACTGCAAATTTAACTGTACACATTTTTTGGATCGTGGGTGAAAATGGCTAAACATGTTGTAATAGAAACACATGCAGATTGTGTATGTGGTTTTAGAAAAAGCCAAAAATCCATGTCATTATTTAATGCGAAGATCGTATTTATTTACTTTCAATTATAATATCCTATGTCGAAATTCTACTTACTTTTTAGGTGTCAACCACTACCAACCTATAATTATCGCTGCATCTGTAAATACTTTTCCGCAAGTCTTGTTGCGCGCAACCTTGTCCGGTTTTTGATCATAAATTTTGACTGAACTGTCTGTTGTGTATTTTTTGATTTGATAAGCATAAAGCTACTAATTTTCATCAGCAACAACTACTTGTCGATCAAAAGGAAACATTAAAGGAGTTCGACATATTAATTAGACATTTGACAACATATATACTGTGCACCTGTTGGACAGGAGCAAAAATTTGAGTCCATTCCACTTTATATAACTCCGTTGTCGTATTATCTCGTATTTCATCAAATCTTGGGAACGAATGCTCTATTTTGATCCAGTCATTGTGAAAATTACATTTGATGATACAAAAAATCGGTCAACACATGCAACTTCTAGCTTCAGTACTAAACGGCGAGCAGTTATCGCCTTTTTTTCAAGACGCATGGTCGTAACCAAAAAAATGTACATGATCCATATATGTTTGCCAGAAGGTATTCTGTAGTCATTGAACAATTTAAACTTAAATCTAATCTGAACTTGTATATTAGAATATTAGAACCTAAATGAGCGAGATATGAGTTTTGCAACGGTATTGTTACAAAATATAATCGGAAGGGAAAAATTTATTCCACAATTACCGAGTATTCCACAAGTATCGAGGTGTTGACGATAGCTCCTCGTTACTAGACCTTAGTAAGTAGAGCATCTTAATTGCTTAGTGTACGTCACTGGAGCCGTGATCAACATTAAAACGCGAGTACCAAAAAATCACAAATGCTATGGAAGATGCGATATCTAGTGCCTTATGTTGGTCCATACGCCTCGTAAAAATTTTTTTCTTGATGTAGTATACCAAGCGGTTGATGTCAAAGAAGACAGTATAGGTCGCCTTCAACCCAGGAAATACAGGAAGAGTCAAAATGACAAGCAGGCAACTGCAGGGTAGGCTCAATTCGTTTTTTGTTCGGAAAAGATAAAGATAATGGAAGTCGCCAAATTGTTATTGAGACACATTTTAAATACATTTGTACGTAAGACTGAATCTCAATATTTCTGCTGTTTCAGATATCCATCTTAATTTGAAGTAATTTCATGCCGTATTTTGGTTATGATTTCTTTGCAATATTGGATATCAAAATCTCTTGAATAAATGTATATATATTTTGTGAGTCCATTAGAATGACCTGCATATCTGGTAAATATGGTACAACCAAGCTCAAATACAGGTTGTGTTTACAAATACTAATGAATTATGTTTCTTCAAAGGTTGACTTCAAAGGAAACGAATCAGTCAATGGTAATTAACATACTGCAAAGTTTTTGATGATAACAGTTGTTTATGTTAAGAAAACTTATTTAACAAACTGAATAAGCAAGCAAATGAACCATGATCAGTTTAATCAATATAACTAATATATTCATTTATATATATTTATTATATTATATTATATTACTTTATATATACTAAGTATACTTATCAGTGACAAATGAGTGAGTGAATTACCCTTTCTTATTATTTCAGACTGTACATTGAATGACTTCATGTCGGGTCATATTAATGTGGAACAGGAGACAGATGTAAGCAAGGTTGTGAACAAGAATCAGAGCCTGATGAGCCCATCTATGAGGGACATTGGATGTCAACATCTATGAGCATTTTGCTTATTTCCCTCTTCGCGATGTGCCATTCAGTTACCGGTGTCTTGCTTTCTGACTTGCTGGTTTTGTTGAGTATGCATTGCGTGTCCTTACCTAAAGCCTTACAAAGTGTGGATTAGCTACGTAAGGCATTTGCTTCTATTCAGTCGCCATTGAGGCGTTATTTCTACTGTTCTTACTGTCTCACAAGTATAACCGATGAAGATGTATGCCCTAATACTTTCTGTTCCAAGCCCTTGTCTACCTCTTCAAAGAGTTTCTTTTTAGTAATTCCGATCTACAATCAGATAAAGTCTCTGTTTCAGATACCTAGTTTCCTATCTGGAATCGGCCATCGGTTTAAGCGCAGGAAACAGGTCCTAGGGAACATAGAGGATATTTATGATGCAGAGATGTACCAACGGTTTGTGGTGAACGATGGTCCTTTGTCTGGTTCTAATCCATATAACCATATAATCGTTTACTGTTAACACAGATGGTGTCCCCTTGTTCAAGAGTTCTCAGATATCAATGTGGCCCGTCTACTTAATGATTAATGAACTTCCTTTCAAACAGCATACACAGAAGAATAACATGATCATGAATGGCATTTGGTTTGGTGCCACCAAGCCTTGTATGAGTACAATCTGCCAACCCCTTTATGCAAGTCTTGCAGATTTAGAAGAGAATGGTGTGGTTGTGAATGTAAAGGGTGAGGAAGTTGTGTGCAGGTGTTTCACTTTAGGCTTGACGGCTGATCTTCCAGCAAGAAGTGCAGTCCTGAACATGGTTCAGTTTAATGGAGCACACAGTTGTCTCTACTGTACACAAAAGGGTCAAAACTTTCGCACTCCTAAAGGTGGTAATGTACATGTCTTCCCCTTTTCAGAGGATAATCCTGTAGGTCCTGTGAGAACTGCCGCAGTCTCTGCTGAAAATGCAACAGTTGCTAATGGCGGAGCACCAGTAGAAGGAATTAAGGGTTTTTCTTTTCTTATGAATTTAAAAAGCTTTGACTTCGTTCAGTCTTGTGGTATTGATTATATGCATTGTGTTCTTTTGGGTGTAACCAAATGTCTTCTTAAGATATGGTTTTAACCTGCTAATGCTGCTGCATCATTTTCTCTTTCTTCTTTTTTTCATTTGATTGATTCTAAACTTGCAGCAATCAGGCCTCCTACCAACATCTCCAGACTGCCTCGTTCCATTGGAGAACATGTGAAGTTTTGGAAAGCATCGGAGTTGAGGGCGTGGTTATTGTTTTACTCAGAGGGATAATGCCATTTGCTTATTTCTACCATTATGTTTCTCTTGTAGAAGCCATAACTTTATTGCTAAAGGATAGCATAAGCGAGGCAGATCTCTCAAGGGCCCAGCTGCTGTTGGAGTATTTTGTTGATATGATGAAGGATTTGTATGGTGAGCGTTATCTCACTTTGAATGTGCATATGCTTATTCATTTGCCTTCAAGGGTTCGCTGCCTAGGACCTTTATGGACTCATTCTTGCTTCCCCTTTGAAAATCTAAATGGAAATTTGTTATCTATGTTCCATGGTACACAACATGTTGATGTTCAGATTCTCAGTGCTGTAACTATGATGCAAGTGATGCCACAGTTGGTATTATCTACCTCCCCAAGTTCTCCGGCCTATGACTTCATGCAGAAGATGTGTAAAAACTTGAATTTTGTTCTGAATTCTCCAATGAAAAGTAAGTTCTTCGGTAAAACTTATAAAAAGCAACTTTCTGATGTCCAACATACAGTTTTGTTTCAGTTTCTTGGTGGAGAACTAGTTGATGCACAGTTTTACAGACGACTTAAATTGCGAGGTTTGACTTTTCATTCCAGAGATTATATACGTGCAACTAAAAGACATGCTTGCAGTGTTATGTATGGAAATGGTAGAAACTACAGGAGTGGAGTCATAAACTGGTTTTCTTCAGTTCAAGGGATGTGTTCCTGCACCGGCAATTGTGACCAATTTGTGGCATATTGGCATGTATAAGTCCATATGTTTCAAATCCCTTTTCTATCTTTTCAGTTTACGAGGAAGCTAATAACTTTCTTGGGTTGGAGCTCTCCCATCTTCAGCAAGTTTAACTTCAAGAAGAACACTTGGGTGTAGAAATTATTCTTGTCAATAAACTGTCATCACTGTTAGTTTCAGTGAACACTGACTGTGGCTTGTTTGTTTGTAAACAACCAAATGGTGTTGAGGGTAATCTTTAATCAATTAAGATTTCTGGATCAATTTCAAGTCTACAAGAGATTTCTATCAGACATCCAATTCCACCATCTTTATTTGACACAAATGGATTACCAAGGGAACCAGTTAAGCCTAACATTGCAGACGCAATCTGGAAAATGGGACTCTGTGGAGTTGCGGACATCCCAGCTGCTGATGACCTGCTGTTGTTATAGATGGCGGATCACTCCTGCAGAAAATTCCATGGTTGAAAATGAAACCTTCTCAGTCATTTGTCAGAGATATTTTGATTACCTAGGAAGCAGATATAAGGATGCAGTTATTGTATTTGATGGCTACATATCAACAAGTTCAACAAAAGATGCTGCTCATCTTTGACATGCATTGCCGATCCAAGAAAGAACACTTTCTTACGAATTTGGAAAACAAGCAGGACTTTCTCAATATGCTGAGCACAAAAATTACAGAAGGTGGATACCAGGCAATACATATGCACCTGCAGATGCCAATAAGCTAATAGCCATGACTGCAGTAGAGTACAACTCTGAGAGAACAGTGGTCGTTGTTGGCGAGGACACAGATTTACTGATCTTGCTTCTTTACCACAAAGATGACAATGAAGGGAGGGACATCTGTTTCAAATCTGATGTTGCAAGAGCAAAGACAAAAGTATGGAATATTAAGTAAACTAAATTATTTCTTGTAGGAAGACCAGAGTGGATACTTCAGCCTACAATCTTGTCATTGATTCCTTGCGGTTAAAAGGAATGGAGCTTGAAAATCCACATGAGTTCAAGAGATCTTCTCTTGGTGGTTTTAGCAACAACATCAGGGTCTTCTCTGAGTTGTGCCATGATCTCATATTTGAGATCATTCTTGCCATGGCCGTCGGAGTTGAAATGCATAGCAACAGGTTTGTCCCTGTTGTGGCTAATGTCGGCAAAGTGTTCTGAGAGTCTTATGTGAAAACATCTCTTAGTTTCTCCCACATATTGTTTGTGACAGATTGTGCACGTGAGCAGGTATACTACATTGCGAGATTGACAAGTGTAATTCCGTTTCCGGAAAACCTGGTGTGTTACAGAGAATTCTCTAGCTCTGTAGATCTCTAGATCTCTTGAACTCATGTGGATTTTCAAGCTCCATTCCTTTCAACCGCAAGGAATCAATGACAAGATTGTAGGCTGAAGTATCCACTCTGGTCTTCCTACTTTCTTTATCTCTGATACTTTTTTCAGCCACATCTTAGTGGACAAACGGGCTACCTTTCTTCAGCTTCACTCTTTACTCCTACCTGGAGTTACATTCTTTTTCACTTAAACACGCGCATGACGTCACTAATTCAGTGACGTCATGTGCGTCTATGACGTCATACTAACTGCTATTAAGCAATTAAAGATGTCTGCCCTCATCACTTGTTCAACCTGTGGAGTCAATTTCTCCATAAGGGACGCATTAACCAGACACCGGAAAAGTGTCCATACAGATAAAGTACATCTGTGCAAAATCTGTGACAAAGTATTGACAAGACGTGATGACTGCCTCCGTCTTATTGTGCACTGCCACAAACTCCCACGGACAGAAGCTTCCAGCTACTTACAAGTCCAAACGGCCTGGATTCAACCCCGCCCTCCACGCTACTTGGGCAGACCAGCCCATGCGCAGCTGGCCAACTCGAGTCCAGTCACTCCAGAGCCTCGGCGTCCTACTTCACCCTCGGCACGCCCAACCTCATTACCAACTCTGAATTAAACAAAATCCTCTTGGACTACCAGGCCTTTGTGCCGGGTACCACACACAGGGACATTGTGTCCACCTCGATTATTCTCAGTTTGACTGAACCTATCGATAACAGTGATTGCTGAATGAACTTTTCACAAGGTGAAACCCTCACTAATGTGTCTAAATAACTGTTTTTCAATCAGTTTTTCTGTGTACCTACATCCTCGAGTCACTTTGGACTCCCATATAAACTCTTCTCTGTTTATATTAATACAGGTTTGTTCTGAAATTCACGTGTTGCCTATTCATTCCTCTCTTACCAACCCGGTGGGAGAGGACCCAGAGCGTCTAATAGCAGGGGCCTCCCCGTACGTAATAATAACTTAAACAATGCCTTTAAGCACATAAATGTCAATCCGACCTTTATTCAAAATCCAATAATATTTTTACAATTTCTATACATATCGAATCTGGTATGTACATGTCAATAAATAAATTGTTATTAATGATTTGTATTTAACGTAAAAATCATTTACCGCTGTTTAAATTACTTAATAGTGATGCCTTGTTTCTTAGCTACCAGCACCAAAATAACATAATTCAGTGTTATCTTTTCGCCACAGTGTAATCATACTATAGCTGGCACCGAGCCAAACTCGGGAAACCGACTGTGACATCACAATCGTCCAGTCTAACACCAGTTAAATGTCTTTACATTAAAACTGACAAAATGCCAACTCGGCACAAGGGCTATGACGTCACAGTACAGTGACGCTCTCCCCCGCTACGGCTATGACGTCACAATACCCCCGCAACACCAGTAACACCAGACAACTCGTCTATAAAAGGTCACACACACGTTCAACCCTTTGGTCTGATGAGTCCTACTTCTCGGACGAAACCGGTCACCATTAAGGTTAAACTCTAGCCTATCTCCCGCAGTGCAGCCCCCGCTGTCATTGTCACTAAATTATTTCTTGGATGGAAGGCCTCATCTGTTCTCCCTCTGATCCATGCCCTGACAGGTTGTGATACAACATCAAGAGTCTATGGGTTAGGAAAAGGTGTGTCCCTGAAGAATATTGCTTCAGAGCAATCTCTTGTCAACATGTGCACTTCCTTTCTCCCTCCAATGGTGAAGAAAGATGAGCTGATACAATCTGGTGAAGGCATCATCAGTGTTCTATTCGAAGGTGATTTCAATGAAAAACTTGACCGACTGAGGTTCCGCAAATTTGTTCAGAAAACGACAACATCACTTGTAACAGTTCAAGTACATTCACTTCCACCCACAAGAGACTCGTGTAAGTTTCACTTGCTGAGGACTTATTTCCAAGTACCGGACTGGATACAACTTGATTGCTCTCTGGGACCAGAGGACTGGGGATGGCAGAAGACTGAGAAGGGACTCCTGCCAGTCCTCCAATCACTACCACCAGCACCGGACTTCCTGTTTAAAGTGGTGCATTGAAAATGTAAGCAGGGATGTGAAACAAAACGCTGTATGTGCCGAAAAAATGGACTGAACTGCACTGATTCCTGCTCAGACTGTCGAGGAAATTCTTCAAACTCTCAACTGTGAGAGTGATGCTGAGGATGACTAATCTGTACAGTTGAGTATCAGTAACACGTACATTTCATAAGCAAAGGCATAATTCAAGGGGAGATAACTCGGATATAGGATTATTGAAAACATTTGTGTTAATTCATTTTTTTATCAAAAATGTGAAAAGAATTTGAATAATCTAATGATTTTGGGTCATTATTACAGTATGTTGAGAAATTAGGATGTTATGTTCGCCAGTCGATACAACAAAATGACAAAAATTTACCCCAGGGTACCCATTAAGATGGCATTTTTTTCCATATTTCCGCTCATCCATTCCAATTATCCTATGGATGAGGACTTTTACTATGTTGAACTAGGGACATTTACCTTACAAAATAACTAAAAGAAAATTCTGTTGCAATTTTGTCCAATCACTCTGAAAAAATGGCTATATTGACTGTACTACCCTTACAAGGTAGTTATTTAGAAAAACTGCTAGGGTATACCAGGAGGTTTCTCAAGAACTATCTTAATAAGAGTGATTTAACGACTTACACAATGTGGACATTTTTATTTGCTACACGTGTTACGTGTTTGGTATGAACAAAATGTTGAAATAATTGCCCCAGGATGGTTATTGTTTGAGACTCATCGAACAGTGCACATGGATGCATCACTAAATTATCATGTGAATACGACTATTTGCAGCTCACACCATTTTCGTGCATGACTTTTCTCCCAAAATGATGCAGCTTATCGTTGGTCAACGTATTGTTTTCTGAGGAGTTGACATCCTGCTACATCAGCGTTTTTTAATCCGCTCTTCTCTTTCCAAATACCCTGATCTCTTTGGGGCCAAATACCTCGTATGAGGAATGGAAGGATGTTTTCCGTTTCAGAAGAAAAATGGTGTGGGTGTCGTCGAATAAAGAATATGAATCATGTACAGTCTAATTAGGATAAAGATAATTAACCTATTATGGATTGGTAGTTTTCGATTACTCACTTAACTGTGAGAAATGTGATTTGAACGTCAAGAAAGGAATTAGCTGAAATTAGAATAAACCATGTAAATGTCATTATCTAGCTTTCAATGAATATGCAAAGTAATATGTTGTATGTACTGATTTTATTCCAATATAGTATTTGCTCGCGGCGAAGCCAAATAAAACTTTGAAAAAAGGATTGTCTCCTCAATAAGACATGAGACGTGTTCACGACCTAGGTCCGGTTGTTCAAAACGCTGTTATTTTAACAGATTGTTAAACACTAACGGCCCGTTAAAAATGGGTGGGTCACAGTTATGTTTAACGTGCTGTTAACAAAGGATATGATTAGTGGTTAAGAGACTGTTAAGAACTTAACCATTACCCGCAATGCAATGCATTCTTTCCCATGATTCCCTATCAACATGGCGTCTCCATCCACTGTACTCCACCCAGCTCCCAACCCAGAATCGAGAAAGAGAAGAAACAATTTCACAATTGAAGAAGAAAATGTTCCACAGGCAATGTATGGTGAGAATTCTGAGTCATAAATTCTCATCGGATATTACAAAGAAAGCAAAACAAGAAATCTGGCAGAACATCACAGACAAGGTAAATTCCAAGGGAGTATGTAATCGATCAGTGGAACAAGTATAAGAAAGGTGGAGAAATATGTACGGCCCAAAAGGGAAAATACACTTTCACTGACTTTAGGCCATTCTCTCCCAACACAGGTAGCTCCGTCATAAATTTCTATACAACCTTTGTCTTAATTCGCAGGTTTCTTGTGCACGAAATGTAGAACGCTTAATGGATGCAAACAAAGTTAGTTGTGCAATCAGTGATGCCGTTTCAAAAGTTATCATTCAAATCGCCTAAGTTTTTTCCGCAAGCTTCCCAAAAGCTGAACTTTATTCGAATATTCACCTTGCACTTTGAGTCGTCTTTAAAGCACACACACGTCCGACTGTTTCATTGCATAGGCCTGACGGAGCTACCTCTGTTGGGAGAGAATGACGGTAACATGCCCGTCAGTGAAGATAAACGTACTAGTCTTATTTTTAGGGTTTTTTCTGGATGATTACAGCAGAAATGTTCGCTTATGTCACTTTTAACATCAAAGTCATGGCACCTGCACTCCATAAGAAATAATGTTCATTTAGCTGTTGCATTCCCTTATTCATAGTATAGATTACACTATTCATATTATATGTAGCAAACCGTTTCATCAAAGAAACTGTCACTAGTAACCGTGTCCTTGACAGGTAGCAACCGTAACATGTGAATTTATGTTTGTCCTTCATTATTTGATTGAAATAATCAATGCCAATTTACACACACACGTTCTGTAATACTTCTTTTCTAGTGCCAGATAAATTAGTCACATGCATGTCATAAGACCATAAAAATAGTCATTTTTCCTTTCCATGCCATGGTTCATCATATAACGACGAATACTTTAATATTTCAAGTTTCATTAAGAAAGATTTTCAGATCTAAAACATTTTTACTTATTACTTTAACAAATTACAATAAATTACAGTGATAGCTTGGCCACTTTATGAATTCATTCGCCTTCATATCAACACTGTACTCTTGTTAAGGCCAACAGTGTCCCCAACAACCTGTAGGAATTTACCGCTTCTGAATCTTGTAACGCTGGTGAAGCTCGTCTTCATTGTAGTTGATTTCAAATTTTCTAAATTCCTTAAATTTTCTTGGATTTATGACATTCATAAAAGCAGCATTTGGTTGCAGCATAAATGCCATTTTAACAGCATGCAAGTCTGAATGCTAATGGTAAAGTATGTTTACATAACAATGTTCTGGCGAAGTGTCCATATCGCAATGGGCATAAACAGAAGTAAATTATCCCACATTCAATTTCATTTATAAATCAAATCATTTTCAATCATAAATATAAAAATAAAACTGAAAATATTCCGCACAGGATTTTAAAATGGAATCCGCTGATCGAGCTCCTTTCACATACCCTAAAAGGGCCTGTAAGTAGGTCACGAGAACATGCGAGACATCTTACTTCCGGGGAATTTGCTAAACTGGTTCCAAATTTTGCGCCTTAGAGCTGTCATTTACTATGGCGTTGTCGATCGTATACTGGGAAGAATATGTGGCAGTATCGAAGAAGTTGGCCAGGAAGAGCGAAGCGTGTGTTGATGCAAGTCCTTCTAGGGTCAAACAATTTCTGTTTGATCCTGAGGAGAATGTTGTGTTGGCCCAAGTGCAAGCCAGCATGAGAGACAAATGCTACACAGTACAAGTAAGTTCGATAAATTCAGTTGTGGGTAAAGATACGCTAGACTAAAGATTTGCACTTGTAATCGATGTATGGGAGTTTAGTCCTCACTTAAATTACTTCATTATAATATATTATTATTTTTGAAAATATTATAATGTATCAAAATGGTAAAATGAATGGCTGATTATGAGCATGAAACACTTAAACTGAGAAATTTAGCAAGGTTTACAACACTCCTAACAAATAAGTAGTCATCAAACGTTTTGAAGAATTTGATATTTACATAATTTCTTTACATTGGAGTGTAATTAAATTCATAATTTCATACTTTTGCTCTTTAATTATATGTTTACATTCTTGTTTCATTTGCGTGATTTCATATTCCTTTTTGTCTCTTAGCTCTGCACTGGATACTCTCACCTGAACCTGCAGGGGAATCAACAGAGAGTGAGTTGGGGTTTAACGTGTTTTGAACAATATTTCAGTTATTAAACACGTGGATGACAAACATCCAAAAGGGAGTGGTCAGATCAGGGAGAAAGGGATCGATAGGATGAGGGAAAAGACGGAAAGAAAGGCACAGTGAGAGATAGAATCACCAGTTGTACCTCTGGTTGAAGATTTGTTGTGAGATCAAGATTATGTTTTGTGATTGAAATATGCGTAATAGATAATAAAACCAATGATAAATGGGTACAATTTCATATTTCCCGCCAATACAATTAACGAAAAATGATTGTTCATTCCAGTTTAACATACGCCTTATTGGCATTCTTTAACGTACCTATAAAGGTCAACCACCTTGTTCCGTTGACGTAAGATACAAGGAAATCGAAAAAAAGAGCAAGAATTTTTACTTTTTGATTGAGTACAACCGAAAGCAAAACAGTAAACCATATCGTAGTTCAAAGTGGTCACCACATACTGGGAATTGTATCATGTAACGGTACTTATACAGTTACATGGTCACTTAGCGCAGCCGCGCTTCTACCGTGTTCAGTTTAGGTATTTCCCGGAAGTCAAAGGTGAAGGTCATTCGGACTGAGACTTGCAAGCCCTATATCCTTTCGGCCAAAAGCCTCGTAACGCTAGCTATCTAACCAACCGATGAGACAACCCGGATGGAAAATCCCGATAACTTCAAATGCGTTACGTCAAGCTCCTTGGATAAGGTTATTTCATTGGCTTGAATAATAACAGGTGAGCACAACCACGGACATCAAGCCACGCTAGTCGTACGAAGGAGTGAGTGAGTGAGTGAGTTGGGGTTTAACGTGCTTTCAACAATATTTCAGTTATTAAGCACGTGGATGACAAGCATCCAAAAGAGAGTGGACAGACAAGGGAGAAAGGGATGTGTTCGGGGTTTTACGTGCTTTCAACAGTATTTCGGTTAGTAAACACGTGAGTGAGTGAGTTGGGGTTTAACGTGCTTTGAACAATATTTCAGATATTAAACACGTGGATGACAAGCATCCAAAAGAGAGTGGACAGATCAGGGTGAAAGGGATCGAAAGGTTAAAGAGAAAAGACGGAAAGAAAGGCATAGTGAGAGATAGATAACAGGTTTTAGGACTCAAATTTAGTCCGGCTTCTACCCGTCGACCTGTCCAGCATGGGTGTCCCTACAAGGAGCATGACAGCTCCAGCTGGCATAGCTGTTGGGGTCTCTGAAGCACGCAAACCACCACACCACGTTAAGGTATTGGAGTCCAGTGGATGACAAGCATCCTAGAGATCAGGGAGCAAGGGAAAAGACGGAAAGAAAGAGATCATGGTATATGGAAGGAGCTAAGATCTGTCACACAAACCTGCTGATTTATTTATGATCAATAAATTCAAAACATTGAAGACGAGAGTAGTGAAAGTTAAAAACAACAACACTTTGCTATGTGTTAACTGTGAAGTATAGACGAAAACGTGACGTGTTTAATCAAAACTGCTTAGAAGATATAAACAAGACTGAGAAGGCTCTCGATACCTCAGATTTACAAACTGCTGACTCAGATGAGGCTACGACGTGAAAGAGATCTGGCCAGGTTGCACCCACGCTGACTGGCACTAACTAAACCCATTCAGTTTTAACTCTTTTGTGTTAATCCACGTTTCTGTGTTTATTTACACGGACTTCTGTAACATAATTATCACTAATATCCTCTTGTGTGTTTACATTATGGGTGCCGTCTCGCACTTCAATAAAAGCTTCATAAACTTGACCTGTGTCGTTCATACGTCTGTTATAATTAAAAGAGGTATTTTCATTACAAATAGTCAGTGAAAGTTTGATTATTTAAAGGTAATCTCACAATTTCCTTCCTCTATTAGTTTATTCTTAATTCCATATAACACAGCCCGTAGTTACTATCAATCTTCACTCTCTATATCTACTTAGAAGTGTCTGCTTGATCTCTAATAACCAAGGGTCAACTTCATGAACGTATATAAAATTATTTAGAGTACTTCAAACACCATTATTTTGATCTAATCACTATTAGATTCAATACAACCTCTCGTATCAAATCAATACTAGAGGCCCCAGAGTCTCTTATAACCAGGGACCACTCACGCACAATGCAATAGACCATTTATCTGTAAAATAAAGAAACAACTAACATTTTATTCCAATAAAACTTGTTTGAATAAATCATACACGTAAGTACCACAATTAACCGTGATACACGCTCGTAGAACACTTGTAGCCTCAGAAACCACCTTAACAACTCGGCAGATCAAGCTACTAATTTCTCTTCCATTAGTTTGCATCTATAAAATATCGAACTCAAAACACTTGTTTGCTTAATCTATCTGATAACCAATTAAATGATAGTGAGATCAGCCTGTCAAAGGTCGGGGTTTTGGAAAGAGTGAGTGAGTTGGGGGTTTTAGGTGCTTTGAACAATATTTCAGTAATTAAACACGTGGATGACAAGCATCCAAAAGAAAGTGGACGGATAAGGGAGAATGGGATCGAAAGGATGAGGGAAAAACGAGGGCGGATTCATATACGCTAATTTAACAGTATGTTTAAAGTGTATCGCATATTTCATGTTAAGTTGAAAAATAAACATGTCTTCTTTCTCTTCATTCTCTCCCAACAGAAGTAGCTCCGTCATAAATTCCTATAACAACCTCTGTCTTTAATCGAAGGTTTCTCGGTCTTCCGCCACCACTTGACTCAATACCTTATCGTGGTGTGGTGGTTTGCGTGCTTCAGAGACCCCGAGAGCTATGCCAGCTGGAGCTTACATGCTCCTGGTAGGGACACCCAGCCTGGACAGGTCGACTGGTAGAAGCCAGACTAAATTTGAGTCCTTCTAAAACCTGTTATCTATCTCTCACTATGCCTTTCTTTCCGTCTTTTCCCTCTTCCTGTCGATCCCTTTTCCCCTGATCTGTCCACTCTCTTTTGGATGCTTGTCATCCACGTGTTTTATAAATGAAATAATTTTGAAAGCATGTTAAACCCCAACCAACTCACTCACAAATTTAGTCTGGCTTCTACCCGTCGACCTGTCCAGCTTGGGTGTCCCTACCAGGAGCATGAAAGCTCCAGCTGGCATAGCTCTCCCGGACTCTGAAGCACGCAAACCACCACACCACGTTAAGGTATTGAGTCCGGTGGTGGCTGTAAAGACGACTCGAAGTGCAAGGTGCATATCCGAATAAAGTTTAGCTTTTGGGAAGCTTACGGAAATAACTTAGGCGATTAGAATGATAACTTTTCAAACGGCGTCGCTGGTTGCACAACTTTGATTGCATCCTTTAAGCGTTCTACATTTCGTGCACAAGAAACCTTAACTTCGTATTAAGACAGAGGTTGTATAGAAATTTATGACGGAGCTACCTCTTTTGGGAGAGAATGACTCTACATAGAAACCCACATCTTACATGGTAATTTTTCTTTACTTTCTGAACTTTAATATTGTAACACCAACAGGGGTAGGTCTTATGAAAACTATGATCGACAGGACTTACGGGACGTCCAATTAACTATTTGTGTATTTGTGTGAATGGTCAGAGAATGTTATATTATTATCTATGTGAGATGTGTGGTAGCGTATTTCACTAAGATAAACTGTGACCTAATGTATTGACTATGTTTACATAACCCTTTGTTAGAGTGTACTACGAGTTCGCCTGTTCCACCAGGAATAAATGTGTAACTTTTCTCTTTCATGTGTGCGGAGAAACCTTCTACTTTATTCAAGTTGAATAAACCATATTTCATCACTTTCCAACGAGTGTGTACTCATATTTTCTGAGGACAAAATGATAGCATTAAATTACATGGACGACGCCATGTTTGTTTACACCGGAAAAGACTCGTTCAACTGTACTTAATTAAATTACGTTAGTTTCGGAAAAGCGAGTCTGTCATTTACATACGCGGCCAGGGACCGTCTCAAACTGTGACTTAGAATATTTGCAGCCATCACTGTATCCTCAACATTGTAAGACACGAAACGTTCACTTGTAACAAATGATCGAGTTACGATCGGAAAACAAACTTGGATGACAAAACAGACTAAATACTTAAAGTTCAATAATAATTTATTTACAAGTTATAAAATATAGACATTATTAAGTTTATTAATTAATATTTTTATGTGATGAATCTAAGTGACGCCATGTCTTCACGCTAAAACCAAGAACTTTTACTAAGTACCCAGAAAAAGACTTAAGAAACCGTTAAACTTAAAATAAATATCCCCAAATTACTTGTGAAACTTAGACAAATTTTACTTATGAAAATAATAATAATTTCGACTGAAAATAACTTAAAAAACTTAACCAAAACCAGAGAGGCATACCTTTCGACAGAAAGGGGAGCTGCTTGACCCTAAGCTGAAAAAAAACTCGACCCCTAAGCAGACCCCGCCTCCTTTTATACCCTTTGGCCCGACCCTCGTAACCTATAGTTACGCCCACGCGAGACGTGACGTCATTTCCCTACTGATGCTAAAGAGAAAATGGCGGCCACTGATCAAGAGCACGGTCAACGTAACAATTCTTTTTGCTATAATAGTTGTAAAAACGAAGTAGTGACTATCTTACTATGAAAATACGATGTATACAAGTTACTACAATTATATAAATAGGTAAGTGATAGATGACATTACATATTTTGATTATTATTTACGAAATTAGTCACGTATATTTCAAATACATTATCGGCCACATGTTAGAATACCGCGAATACACTCGATCAGTGCTTTGCCTTACGTTTATCCCAAACTAATATAACCCCCTATTTCTTACAACTTTCCCCTCCTAGGAAAAAGGATGTGTCCTCACATCTTAATTAGATATAAGTCTATGCCTACTTAACCAATACTTAATCTAAATTTTATTACCTGAAATAAGGCGATCTGTCTCAGGTTGTACGCCCAGTGTTCAGACAATCTATCTTAGGTTGTGTGTCTGCGCACTTTTAACTAAACTCAGAAATAAAGGTTACAATTTCCGAGTTAATGTTTCCTATTAATTCGATATCTAACCTGATCTAAAAATTTATTTATAATATACATTCCGGATACCACTTTAAATAAAATTTATCTTTTTACAGAAAACCTTATCTAATTCTAAGTTCCCAAATATAAATAAATAGATCCATCACAATTTGTACAAAATATAGACAACTCATAGTCAATAGACAATTCATAACAGTAATATTTCACATGTATGTATATCTATTTATATATTTATGATATTTGTAAAATTAAACTTTAATAACATCAATCAATTAAATAGAATATAATCCACGTCTATACAATTCAGCTATCACAGCTATCAATAACATTACATATTTAACAATCTCTAACCAGGTTTAAAAATCGAAAATATATATATTTAACATTCACAATAAAAATATTTACAATTTAATTCGACATATATTTACAACAAGTTGGTCACCAGGCCGGAAGAGGTTTGCCAAAATATATAAACAATGATTCTCATTCCCTAATTTACAAGTTAAAATAATTTATAAGATTGCCACCCAATTTGAAAGAATAATTTACATTCCTTTACATCATTACGTTCCCTTGGCCTGGCCTGGTGACTCCCCTCCACCGACTCCCGGTGGTGCTCCTCACGGTGCATCTTTGCACCTGGGGGGAACCGGTGGAGGTCCCTGGCCAGACCACCCTCTCTCTCTTTATTTCCCCGTCTGGCCAGCTCCAGCTGCCTCTTCAACTCGTTCTCATTCTTCCTTCTTTCTTCTAGCGCTCTTTTTAACTCAAAAAGTTCTCGCCCCTGCTTCCTAATTACATTCAAGTTTTCTTGTTCCCTCCTCTTCCTCCTCTCTATCTCCTCCCTCTCCCTCTTGCCTTTCTCCTCCTCTACTCTTCTCCGCTTTCCCTCCTCTCTCTTCTTTCCCTCATCTTTTCTCCTCCTCTTCTCTTCCCTCTCTCCGTCTTCTCTCCCCTCTTCCTCCTTTTCTTCTTCTCTTCTTTCTTCGTTCTCCTTCTTTCTCCTCTCTTCCTCTCTCTTTCCTCTCTCCTCTTCCTCCTCTCTTTTTCTCTTCTGCTTCTCTTCCTCCTCCCTCTTCCCTTTCTCCTGTTTCTCCTTCTCTTCCCCTCTCTCTTTCTCTTCTCCTGCTTTTCCTCTTCCTTCTTTCTTCTCTTCCTCCTCTCTCTTTCTCTTCTGTTTCTCTTCCTCCTCCCTCTTCCCTTTCTCCTGTTTCTCCTTCTCTTCCCCCTCTCTCTTTCTCTTCTCCTGCCTTTCCTCTTCCTTCTTTCTTCTCTCTTCCTCCTCTTTCTCTTCTGTTTCTCTTCCTCCTCTCTCTTTCCGTTCTCTTCCTCCTCTTTCTTTTTCTTCTGCTGCTTTTCCTTCATTTCTTCTTCTTTCTTTCTCCTCTCCTTCTTCTCTTCCTCTCTCTTTCTTTCCGCTTAACTCTCCCTTTACTCTTAAAGTCCCAGTCGTCGTCCGATGGAGAGTCGGACGACGACATGTCCAGATCATCTCGGATGGTCTTGAAGGAGTTTTCTTCCGCCGAACTCTCCTCGCTTACAAATGGATGAAACATATCCAAATGTTTCCGAAGGTCCTTCCTGGACATAGTTTCAAACGAGCACTTGTTGCACTTCATACTTCTTTTTCTTTAGTTTTCTGCAAAAGTAAACATGTAGATATATCTCTTAACAAGGTTATTATACTAAAAATATCTCAGATTCCTCCTTAAATTCCCTCCCATGAATAAGTTCTTGGTTCAGCTTAAACAATAAAATCATTAAGATATGATGGCGGTCTCCTGCGACGTGTGGTCCCAGGATCTTTTGGTATCAGGTCAGTAGCAACTTCTGTATCTTCTTCGGCATCTGTCCCTTCTTCTGTGGTGGCTGTGGAAATTTCAATTTCTTCATTCAAAATTCTTGAGATGCAAGGTTTCATGCGATCCACATGTATCACCTGATCTTTACCTCTCGGTCCACAGTTCACCCTGAAATTTACATCACTCAATTTTGACTTAACAACAAAGGGTCCACGCCAGAAACACTGTAATTTTGGGCTAATCCCAACCTTCTTCATCAGGAAAAATACCCAAACTTTGGAACCAACTTCATAATTTGCCTTCTTTGATCTACGATCATAATTCTTCTTCTGACGATTTTGACTCTGACCTAAATTCTCTCTTGCCCTAAGATAAACATCTTCTAGACGGGACTGTAGGATGTCAACCCACTCATGTTCTCTGACTCTGTTTTCAGGTGGACAACCGATGAAGAGATGTATTGGCAAGTTGACTTCTCTGCCGAACATCATGAAATTTGGCGTGAACTTGGTACTGCTGTGAACAGTTGCTCTGTAGGCCATGGTCACATAGGGTAAGTACAAATCCCAATCTTTCTGATTGTCTTTGACATATGCACTCAACATAGCCTCTAGAGTACGGTTGAAACGCTCCACCAGACCGTCAGATCTAGGATGAAATGGGGTGGTTCGAGTCTTCTCGATGCCTAAAAGAGAACATAAATCCTGAAAGAGATTGGACTCGAATTGTCTCCCCTGATCTGAATGAATCTGTCTTGGAATGCCAAAAGTCATTATGAATTTTTCCACTAAAATTTCTGCAACTGTCATAGCTTCTTGATTTGGCATAGGATAAGCTTCAACCCATTTTGTGAAGTAGTCTGTAATTACAAGAATGTAATGGTTTCCGTCTTCTGTTTCAGGTAATGGATATCAAGTGCCACACGCTCCATTGGAACTCCTGCCCCAGTCAACTGCATCTGGCCTTGTTTCTTCCTGGATGGAGGCTTCCTCTTGCTGCACGCCTCGCAAGAATTGATCCACATTTCAACATCAGCCCTAAGTCCAGCCCAGTAGTATTTCTGCCGCAGTCGTTCCACTGTCTTGGCAACAGCTAAGTGTCCACCCGTCTTTGTGTCATGAGTTTGTTCAAGGACTTGCTTTCTTAATGCTTGTGGAACTAGTGCTTGTAAGAGTTCAGACTTTCCATCATCTGACTGCCACCTGCGGAATAGAACATCGTCTTTTAACTGTAATTGATCCCAGAGTGCCCAATAAGTTTTAAAAGTGTCACTGAAAAGAGAAATCTCTGCCCAGTCTGGACGTGTGCCTTGTTCAAACATCGAACGGAGTTGCTTCAAAACAGAATCGTCTTTTTGGGCTTGAATGAAGTCATTACAAATGGAAGGAATTACTTCAGTGTTTCTAACAACCTCTGATTCATCTTCAGCCTCGGCACCACATTGACGACATGGCAATCTTGACAGTGCATCAGCGTTGGAATGCTTCCTACCAGCCCTGTGTTCAATAGTGAAGTCATACGCGGCAAGGGTTTCCAACCATCGAGCTACTTGTCCATTTGGATCTTTGAATTGCATCAGCCATCTCAAAGCACCATGATCTGTACGGATAAGAAACGGTTTACCATACAGGAAATGTCTGTAGTACTTGACAAAATGAACAATTGCAAGCAGTTCTTTTCTCGTGACGCAATATCTCTTCTCAGACTTGGACAAGCTGCAGCTGGCATAAGAGACAGGACGCTCTTCTCCATCTTGGACTTGACTCAACACTGCTCCAAAAGCAAAGTCACTGGCATCAGTATCCAGAATGAAAGGTTTTGTCAAATCAGGATGAGCAAGGATAGGAGCTGACACCAATTTGCTCTTCAGCGTCTCGAAGGCTAAGTCACAGTTTTCATTCCAATCAAACGGTCTGTCTTTCTCAGTTAACTTTGCTAGACATGCTGCAATCTTGGAGAAATCTTTGATGAATCGACGATAGTAACTGCAAAGTCACAGAAAACTTCGTAGTTCTGACAAACAGGAAGGACGAGGACAGTTCTTTATAGCTTCAATCTTCTTTGGATCGGTTTGTACTCCATGATGAACTTCAACCTGCCAATAGCCGGACGTCAGGTCAAGGGTTGAGTACCAACGTGATCCGGACAGACTTTCAAGAGAATCATCAATCCTTGGCAGCGGGAAGCTGTCTTTAAGAGTTCGAAGGTTCACCTGGCGAAAATCTACGCAAAACCTCGTTGTAGAGTCTTTCTTGGTCACTAAAACAATTGGCGATGCCCAAGGACTGTTAGATGGCTCGATGACATCTTTCTTCAACATGTCTTCAATGTGTTGTTTCACTAAGTCTTGGCTGTGAACTGGCAATCTTCTTGGCGGCTGCTTCAAAGGATGTGCCTTGCCAATATCAATTCTGTGCTGCACAAGATTAGTTCGACCGATGTCATGCTCGTGCTGTGAAAAGATGTCTTGGTACTCTTATCAAAATTTGACGGAGTTGTGTCCCTTGTTCTGTGTCAAGTTCTGTGAACAGTCCTCAGCCATCTGTTGCAAGTATTCAGGCAACGTGTCTTCCTGAATGCCAGCTGTCCTAACGATTCCTGCAACTTCAAAGTCTGTCTGTGCTGGTCTGAAATTGACACAGTCTCCAAGATGTGTACCTGGATAGTTTTTTACAATCTCATCTGACGGATTGAGAACTCTAACAGCAATTTCATTATTTACAAGACTGATTTTATTTATGCTATGTGCTACCATCAACTGATACTTGGCCATGAATTTTTCACTACCTTCTAAAAGGTGAATTTGATTTATCTACATTGACCATACATATCACGATAGTTTCATGACGGGCTGGAATGGAAATGTTCTCTTTACAAGAAACCCTGAAACAGAAATCTCCATCTTATTCTGTTCTACAAGATACCATATTTGTCCCTATGTTAAGATTACCACTGCAGACATCAAGGCTGCACTGATGAACCTGTAAAAAATCTAACCCTAAGATACCCTGATTTCCTATATCAGCTACCCAGAACTCATGAGGATAAGAGAAATCACCAACTTCAACATCAAAATTTGCTCACCCCTTTATGTCAAGAGGTCTGCCATCTGCTTGTAGAACCTTCTGAGACAAAGGAAATAGAGATGGACGCAACTCAGGAGCAATCTTCTCAAAACATGAAAACGACAACAACGACACAGACGCTCCTGTGTCAATTAACAATGGAACAGGTGCTTTATTAACAACAGCTGAAATACAAATACCATTTGCAGTGTTCATGGGTCCTTGACATTCGACCTCCCTTCGACCCAAAAGGTTGGAATCTTCTAGTTTCCCGAACCCTGTACTCTTAAGTTTAGGACAATCCTTGCGAAAATGTCCTTTCTCTGAACAAAATGAGCCTTGAAATCTTGCCAAGAGGTCGAACGGGATCCAAAGTCACACTTGCAGTTTGCCTTTCTTCACAGCTTCCCTCTAGGACTTGACCGTTCATCGAGTTCGATCTCTTCTGACACTGATCTTCCAAAAAGCTGAGACGTCTTCTCATCTAATAGTGAAGTGCTCGGTCCCTGAGCCACTTCACAATCACCCAGCCGCACAGGTGATAACCCTCTTAGATGACCAGAAACTACTCGGGTAATGTACCCGCTCTCGACTTCTGTCTCCACAGCTAAGGGTCCCTTAGAAGTAATAGTATCAGACTCACTAAGAAAAACCTGCAGTTCCTTAACTTGACTTCCCAGAGAATCTATCTCCTGCTGGATGCTAGTTGCAGAACTACTACCAACTGGTCTATTTTCTTGCAGGTTGGCCATTCTACCTATAGAGTTTACCTTAATAAACCAGTTAAAAAAACCAGAAATCAGCACCACCTTTAGGACTTTGAAAAACAGCGAACGTCTAGGATGCAACACTCTAACTACGCCAGAACGGAACACAGCAATCTTTGACTGGAAAGATACAATAACCAAAATCTTAATTTAAAGCCATCTCTACACTTAAATCAAGAATAAAGAAATCAACAAACCACTAAACTATCTCCAGAGAAAAATTGACAAATTACTGTAAAATCATTTATTTTCGAGGGGTGTTATTTTCGCGCAAACATAAAAAATGACTGATTCGCGGGGTTTAATTTTCGCGCATTTGGACTAAGCAATATAAAAAATTTAGTGAGAAAAACTACATGCACCGTGCAGAAAAGAAACTAGTAGTAATTTACAATGAAAACAATATTATTTATTCAAAAGTCAACGATAAATTTTTTATTTATTGTCATTAAACGTCTTCAAGTTTTGAAGTGGTAACGATACCTGTCGCCAAGCTTTTCCGGAAGTAAACATTCGGAACGAATTAGTTTGATCTTTAACTCCCAACAATAGTGTTTGAATGATGTGAATCCTCGAGATCTCGTTCAAAGAAATATCATACCGAACCGAAAATATATTTAAACCGAGGGTCCTGTACCGCAATACGCTCCGAATCGAAGCTCAAGCGTACTGCAATCAAAACAATAGGACACGCATATTGGCGATCAAGAGTGGATTCCGCCAGGCCGGATTATTGTGATGATTGTGTTTGCACAATAAACAACGTGCATATCGGCGTACACGCTTGTGAGAGCTCTAATTAGTGACTCGTCATTAATGAACAAACCAAACAATCCTGTGAGTAATAAAATGTGTCAACCAAATTATTTGTCTGTTATTGGTTTTCTTCACGTTCATGACCATAATATTTCGCGATGTTTTATTATTCGCGCATTATGACTTTGCGCGAAAAGCGCGAAAATTAAACCCCCGCGAAATATTATGATTTTACAGTATATCCCAAACGCTGCCACCAAATTTTGTAACACCAACAGGGGTAGGTCTTATGTAAACTATGATCGACAGGACTTATGGGATGTCCAATTAACTATTCGTGTATTTGTGTGAATTGTCAGAGAATGTTATATTATTATCTATGCGAGATGTGTGGTAGCGTATTTCACTAAGATAAACCGTGACCTAATTTATTGACTATGTTTACATAACCCTTTGTTAGTGTGTACTACGAGTTCGCCTGTTCACCAGGAATAAATGTGTATCTTTTCTCTTTCATGTGTGCGGAGAAACCTTCTACTTTATTCAAGTCGAAGAAACCATATTTCATCACTTTCCAACGAGTGTGCACTCATAATTCTTGAGGACAAAATGATAGCATTAAATTACATGGACGACGCCATGTTTGTTTACACCGGAAAAGACTCGTTCAACTGTACTTAGTTAATAATAATAATGTGGATATTTATATGGCGCCTTTTCCACGTCCTAAGACATGCTCAAAGCGCTGCCTACATCATTACCCTGAGGGAAAGTGTACTTTCAAAGCTGCTACTAAGCGCTAAGTCCGTACAACCCTATAATCAGGTACCCATTTTAACAGCTGGGTGGACTGAGTGCAATGTGGATGAAGTGCCTTGCCCAAGGACACAACACAGTTTTGGACCCAGGTCACAAATTTTTGGTGTCTCCACCGGGATTCGAACCCGAGTCGTCGGCGTGAAGGGCCAGCATGCTAACCACTACACCACTGTGCTAAATTACCTGAGTTTCGAAAAAGCGAGTCTGTCATTTACATACGCGGCCAGGGACCGTCTCAAACTGTGACTTAGAATATTTGCAGCCATCACTGTATCCTCAACATTATAAGACACGAAACGTTCACTTGTAACAAATGATCGAGTTACGATCGGAAAACAAACTTGGAAGACAAAACAGACTAAATACTTAAAGTTCAATAATAATTTATTTACAAGTTATAAAATATAGACATTATTAAGTTTATTAATTAATATTTTTATGTGATGAATCTAAGTAACGCCATGTCTTCACGCTAAAACCAAGAACTTTTACTAATTACCCAGAAAAAGACTAAGAAACCGTTAAACTTAGAATAAATATCCCCAAATTACTTGTGAAACAAATTTTACTTATAAAAACTTAGAATAATTTCGACTGAAAATAACTAAGAAAACTTAACCTAAACCAGAGAGGCATACCTTTCGACAGAAAGGGGAGCTGCTTGACCCTAAGCTGAAAACAAACTCGACCCCTAAGCAGACCCCGCCTCCTTTTATACCCTTTGGCCCAACCCTCGTTACCTATAGTTACGCCCAGACATGACGTCATTTCCTTACTGATGCTAAAGAGAAAATGGCGGCCACTGATCCACTGATCGAGAGCACGGTTCACGTAACAATTCTTTTTGCTATTATAGTTATAAAAACAAAGAAGTGACTATATCGATGCATACAAGTTATTACGAATATATAATTATAGCCCAGCGGCCAAGTGCAATTTTTTCACTGAATTGTGCACATCGTGATGCAAGCATGAAATTTTGCATCATTGTAGCTTGTACCCATGTTATCACATAGAGATCGAGAGGCCCAAACATAACTTCCCTGGAAAACAGATCTTCTGTAGTCCTAACTAATAGAGATAAGAGGCTGTGTTTTTCTGAACAAGACCAGCTTTGAATTTCCAACAAATTGGTATATTATTTGTTAGTATAAGACAATTATCAAAAAGGTTATGGTGAAAATAGTAGGAAAAATTCATTTTTTCCACGTTTTCCCCCCAAAAAGGGGAAAATATAAAAATTCTGAGAGGCCTCTCGATCTCTATGTGATAACATGGGTATAAGCTACAATGATGCAAAATTTCATGCTTGCATCACGATGTGCACAATTTTATCACTTGCCAGCTGTACTAATAGGTAAGTGATAGATGACATTACATATTTTGATTATTATTTACGAAGTTAGTCACTGCCATTTCAAATACATTATTGGCCACATGTTAGAATACCGTGAATACATTCGATCAGTGCTTTGCCTCACGTTTATCCCAAACTCATATAACCCCCTATTTCTTACAATACCTTACCTTTTGACCTCTTCAATCAATTATGTAAGCTGGGAAGTTGGAGGAACCAATTAAACAGTAACCTCCTTGTGGCAAAGACTCGTCACAAACAAACTTGATTAGACTCTGATTGGCTACTACTAAGGTGTACAAATGCAAGGCAGTTCAGTCTCATTTAATTTCAGCATCTAAGAGAGACTTCTCCAAAACAAATATGATTGACGTGGATTGTTGATATATTTTACGAATGCTTCTCCTGAACCAACTTGCAAAGCAAAAGTCATCTAAAATGAAAGTTTTAATAACGCGAAAGTGTGAATGAGAATAACCCGTGTTAAGATTTCAAGCGTATGCATTAAATACTTTATTAGTCCAGTTGCCAAGTAGATTAAATTGTACAAGTTACCCTGGTAAGGTATTTCAACATTCTGCTGGACTGTAAGAATTTGTTTGTTTAAAGTGAGTGAGTGAGTTGGAGTTTAACGTGTTTTATTATCCATATGTGTTGAGATAAGTCATGACATAAACTCCGATATGTTGCACATGTATAATAAATCCAAGCGGCAATTTGATTGGTAGAGTTGGATGACCACGTGACATCGGAATGTGGGACTCATTTTTCATTCATAACTTTTTACTATGTATAAACTTTATACTATGACATGCGTTAATCTTGTGTCCTCCGAAACTTTGATCGTTTCTAATAAATCATTCTCGATTGTTGGATGCCCAACACAGAAATATTGGTTCGCTTCTGTCGGCCCAAACTCCAGCGAATAGGCCGTTGTCACTCCCGAATTTTCGCGACGTTGACGCGTTACCAGTCAATTTTGATCAAAACATTCTCCCGTCGAAACAAAATTCACAAGTCTTTTCAGTCCGGAACAACAACAAAGCAATTCCCTCTGAAATTATCTGTACAATCTTTGCTGGGCCAATATACGGAGGTGTTTCCAATGTCAGCATTGGAAATGCAACTGGTGCGACTGCCAGTGCCGTTCAATCAGCTGATCACCCGAGTGCGAGTGAACCCAACCCGAAGCGTCGACGAATCTGTCCTGTTGTCTTTTCAGATTCTTCGGATGACGATTTAATACCACATGCCGATCAAGTGCTGACATTTGTTTGACCTAAAGTTGTTGTTCAGTCGTTAATCTTGTCACCTTTCTTTTTTAATTTTCATGTTGTTAGTGTCAGAGTTTCAGACGGTGAGTTCCTTTCGAATGCAAGTAACAGTTACTGTACGTGATAGAAATGATTCTCTCAAATGTGAGGTAATATTTACGATTTTTGAATGATACTGGTTTTGTATTTTTTTTAAAAATAAATTTTAAAGTTAAAATGATTAATGAAATGAAAACTATGTGACGTTTTCGAGAAAGAGTCGTGTAATGACGATTTCAAATTGGCGCTAGATTTAGTCTTACCACAACAGTCAGTGCACCGCGACCTTGACCTTGTCACTATATTCATAAGCCTACTGCTATATTTAGATCGCGGCTGAAAATGAATATCTTGATCATTTTGGAATTAATTTTCTTAGAGAAGATGGATAATAAAGAAATTAACACACTCGCGTGGATGTCATATTGTATTTACAACACCCGTGCCTGAAAAATGATATTTCCCTCGTTCTCGCTCGGAAAAAATATCATTTTTCAGTCACTCGCGTGTTGTAAATACAATATGACATCCACGCTCGGGTATTACTCTCTATTTTAACAATTTTTCAGTTACTAAACACGTGGATGACTAGTATCCAACAGAGTGGACAGATCAGTGAGTGAGTGAGTGAGTGAGTTGGGGTTTAACGTGCTTTGAACAATATTTCAGTTATTAAACACGTGGATGACAAGCATTCAAAAGAGAGTGGACAGATAAGGGAGAAAGGGATCGAAAGGTTGAGGGAAAAGACGGAAAGAAAGGCATAGTGAGAGATAGACAACAGGTTTTAGAAGGACTCAAATTTAGTCTGGCTTCTACCCGTCGACCTGTCCAGCTTGAGTGACCCTACCAGGAGCATGTTAGCTCCAGCTGGCTTAGCTCTCGGGGTCTCTGAAGCACGCAAACCACCACACAACGATAAGGTATTGAGTCAAGTGGTGGAGGAGACAAAAGAGAGTTTACAGATCAGGGGGAAAGGGATTGACAGGATGAGAGAAAGACGGAAAGAAAGGCATAGTGAGAATAGACAACAGGTTTAAGAACGACTCAAATTTAGTCTGGCTTCTACCCGACGACCTGTCCAGCTTTGGTGCCCCTACCAGGAGGTTGGAAGCTCCAGCTGGCATAGCTCTTGGGGTCTCTGAAGCACGCAAACCACCACACCACGATAAGGTATCGAGTCAGGGATTTGTTTTAAAGATGACCTACTTAAAACATTGAATTGAGCAAGGTTCACATTGAGCTTAACTGACTTTTAAAACACCACACCAAGATAAATGTTTTCCAAAACAGTTATGGAAACACCCATCTTTCATCATCCTCGATTATCTAAGGGCAGATATTGAAATTCCTTTAAACGATTAGTGAGTGATTTGGGGTTTAAAACACGCGCCTTTAATTTGCTAATGAACGTCTGCTTGGCCAGGAAAGGGAGATAATATAGATATACGGTTGGGCCTACTATGAGTCTATAATATATAGTGTAGATCTTAGAAGTATAGGAGTGAGTGAGTTGTGGGTTTAACGTGCTTTGAACGATATTTCAGTTAGTAAACACGTGGATGACAAGCATCCTAAAGAGAGTGGACAGACAAGGGAGAAAGGGATCTAAAGGATGAGAGAAAGACGGAAAGAAAGGCACAGTGAGAGATAGACAACAGGTTTTAGAAGGACTCAAATTTAGTCTGGCTTGGGTGTCCCTACCAGGAGCATGTTAGCTCCGGCTGGCATAGCTCTCGGGGTCTCTGAAGCACGCAAACCATAACACCACGATAAGGTATGAGTCCAGTGGTGGCCTCATGGAATGAGCATCACTTTCAGGATGTTGATCGCTGATGAAAAAGCTCAGATCATTCAAAAGACGTTGAAATTATTATGGCAGGCCGTTTTGATCATTTCAATAATGTGAAAATGAAAAATCCACAAGCAGACAGAGTCGGCTATATCCCCCGCCAAAGGGAAAGGGTAGTTAAGGATACTAATTAATATAGAATATTGAACAGTGATCATGTTGTTTTTCTACAAACAACCGTTAAGAAATCCTATGTTACGTTTCCATGGAAACGGGTAAAAATAAAAATGCAAAGAAGTTGAAAACCCCAAAAGGCACATCTACGCATGATGCCCGCGTTGCACATACCAAGTTTCGTCGAGCTAGGTCTCACCGTTTTGGAGTTGTGCTCCGGAAACATTAACGGGTAAAAATAAAAATGCAAAGAAGTTGAAAACCCCAAAAAGCACATCTCCGCATGATGCCCGTTGCACATACCAAGTTTCGTCGAGCTAGGTCTCATAGTTTTGGAGTTGTGCTCCGGAAACAAAATCCTATGTTACATTTCCATGGAAACGGGTAAAAATAAAAATGCAAAAAAGTTGAAAACCCCAAAAGGCACATCTCCGCATGATGCCCATTGCACATACCAAGTTTCTTCGAGATAGGTCTCACCGTTTTTGAGTTGTGCTCCGGAAACATTATCGGGTTAACGGATAATAACATCCTGCTTAAACAGCGTACATGAATCCTCTCGCTCCTTCTTTCTACCCTGACACTTCTCTTCCGGGCCAAATGTCTTGTAAGGCTGGATCAGCTTGATATTCGTCGCTTAGTTCACCTGTTATTATTTCAGCCAATGAAATGTCGTTATGCAATGCATGAAGCATGAAGCTACTATTTTATACTCAATAGAATTTTCCATCCGGGTTGTGCCGCTATTGCTGAATGAGATTCGTCTCATTGGCTGGTTAGATAGCTATCGATACGAGGCTTTTGGCTTGAAAGAGATCAGGGAACTAGGTAGGAGCGAGAGCGGATTCATATACGCTGATTTAGCAGGATCGATGTTAAAGGTATCGTTTAATCCTTGATTGGGGTGCCCCGAATCTTGTCACAATTAATGCACGATTAAAGACTTAAACTAACAATAGTGATAATTGATTTCATATTTTGCCTTTGTTGTTTATTCTTTCCAATTCATCATGCTACATGATAGTCTTATCTACAATTAACAGTTTGTAGATTGTACCATTTAAGTATTCGAAAACAAATTCAACCATACCGACATTATGGCGTTACATTTGACAGTGTTATACATGGAGATTATTAAACAACCAAGTGTGCCATATGATATATACGAAACGAGTGTCAATTGTTGTGTAACTCGGGCATGAGCGAGGGTAATACAATATTTTGACACGAGTTTCGTATATATTATATATGCCACCCTTGCGAGTGTAATAATTTCTTTATTTTTTATTTTATATTTGTTAGAACTCCCCTGAAAACGATAGATTTAGCTTACGAAACGCATGAAGTAGAAACTAGGTCATTGCGAACTGATACTTTACGGCGTGGTCAATGATTGGAAATAATGCAAAGTTAGGTCTCTAGCTTCCGTCTATACAGAGAAACATACTGTGAAAATAATGGAAGTATATGAGTATTTGTTTAAATAGTTTACGTTTAGTGAGTAATATATCGACACTGATGTCACAAGCGAACTGTTATATCGCTGCGGAAAGATAAAATTAGCATAGTAGTGACGCGGCCCTTTTTAACATGTTGATCGATGTTGATGAAAGACCGCTAGAATGAGTTATTCAGCTGAAGGTGAATGGCAGAAAGAGTTGAAATTCAACTTAACATGTTTAATAACTTTGAACATCAATCATGCATCAAAGACTAAGCGGTAGTGTTTACGAAGGCATTTATTCATCATTCTACGTGAGGTCGAGGGACGTTAGATTCTCCGTTGTTTTGAGGCGATGATGGCGAGTTGCACTCAGTTACACCGGAACCCGACCCGATAGTGATGTTGTGAAGGCTTAAACTCTTAAACGATAACGAGAACATGTTCGATTGTACCTGCTGCCTAATTAATCACAAATACATTAAAACTTTCAAGTGGCTGAATTATGTCAATAAATCTACCTTTACCTTTGTCGTCTATTTCACAAGAGAGTTGACAGGCGAAAACTTCGCCATATTTTCAGTTGACACTGAAAATTTTACAACTAAAATAGGTAAAAAAACCTATACTAAGTTCATATTTGATGACGTTGGTTTATTTAGTAACAATTTGTGAACATAAAATGCGTTTATTGTTGTTATGACTCCAGCCTTTTAATCTCGTCTCATCGTGGTTGAAAACGGTGAATGAAGTTTAAGCTACATGTACGTATTAAAACTATGTATGGAGAAAGTAGTCCCTCGTCTCGGTCACAGAGGTCAAGGTCATATCTTATTCTATCATCTACGCCAAAAGTGATATGTGCACATGTGCTCGTATCGAAAATACTAACTCGTTTATTATCAACCATATGGATAATAATGCTATTTATGCGTAAAACCAGTATTGGATTGCAGATGAGGAACATTCACGATATACAAGTTAAAGAGCTGTAACCGAAATATCTTAAATAGAATAGATATAAATAGATATAAGCAGTTCCAAAATTTGACACCCGAGAGGAAATTGGCAGTTTCAGGTTTGAAAGAATTATTAACAATTAATTGCGGTTTAAGGACTAAATGACGGATGTTATAGATTTGGATATAACAGACAGGTAGGAAGACACGGTTTTCCAGCCATGGTTGTTCAAGGCATTGGTTATTCTCTCCCCACAGGTAGCTCCGTCATTAGTTCCTTAACAATCTCTGTTCTAATACGAGTTTTTTTCGAGCTTCCGGCAGGTTCTCCTTGCGGCAGAATGATACAACATAACTACCATGCTACATTTCAGCCAATGAAAACACTGCATACCTTTTGTCACTTAGTCCTAGGAAATAATACTTAAAGCGAATATGTTCTGTAAAGAGGACCCATGGTGCAAAGTGGATATTCGGATGAAGTTCAGCTGTCCGAAAGCATACGGAAATAACAAGCATTTTGAATGATAACATTTGAAACTGCGTCGCTGATTGCACAACTAACTTTGATCGCCTCCAAATATGCTTCTACAATGTTAGACAGAGACACGCTCGTATTAGGACAGAGAGTGTGGGAATTTATGACGGATCTACCTCTGTTGGGAGAGAATTGGGATCTGTAGCAGATGTGTAATTGGTTGATCCAACTTCCAAGGGCGCATGGCAGATATATAGGTAATTTTGGGTTGAAGAGACTTACTATGACAGATGGGTATGTGTAGATGAATAGCTGAAAGGTTGAAGTAAAGATGATATGTTTGTCTGTTACTTTCAAGTTATTATGACCAATCTCCAGTCAAAGTTGTTGAAAAGGTGTTTTGATATGAGGTTAGTCAGTTTCTGAAGGCATGATGTAATTATCTAATACTTGTATTGGTGAAATTTGCCGTTGAGTGTCGTCCTGCTATATCAGCGTATGTGAATCCGCTCTCGCTCCTTCCTAATACCCTGATTTCTTTCAAGCAAAAACCCTCGTATCGCTAGCTATCCAACCAGCCAATGAGACGGCTCGCATTCAGCAACAACGGCACAACCCAGATAGAAAAATCCGTTGAGTTCAAGGTAGTAGCTTCAAGCATCCTTAATTAACGCATTTCATTGGGTAAAAAAATAACAGGTTGGCATAGACACGAATATCAAGCCGCCAGCCATGCGAGGGATTAAGCCCCAAAGAGATCAGGGTATGAAAGAGTGCGAGCGGATTCGTGTGAGCTGTTTTTGCAGGATGGTTGAGTGTAGGCAATTGCAGTAATATATGGAATATGTGCGGTTTCAAGAATTCAACTTGAAGTGGGAATTGGCGGTTGATTATTCTTATTGGACATCCACTAACTGATTCAACACGTCTTTTCAGTTTGACGATGGATTAAGATGTGATGACTACTTTTAAACAGTGAAGACCAATATTTATCTCCAAATCATAATCATCTTATAGACAATAAGAACTTTGACAGATGTTTATTGATGTTTTGAAGTTTTACAAAAATATAATGCCAGTTAATTCAATGGCACAAAGATAATTGTGAATTCTCAAAACGTCCGTCATTAATCCACCAATAACAAACATAAGGTTGTACTAAAGGTTTCCTAAAGTACCGATTAAGATGCCACCGTAGCCAGAAAATCCATTGCCATCGAGCGTAACTCTGACATACTTATGGTTATTTTGAAAAACGAGACTTTCTCCTCTCTGAAAGTTGGACATATACACGAACGAGGCAGTTCCACCATAAAACATTGAGTTAGACACTGCTTTTCCTGTATATCCCCCAACAAGGTCCTTCCCATTCTTCACCAAATTTATCTCAAAAAAGTTTGTGTCGGCACCTACAACGCTAGCCCAAAAGATATAGACTCCTGTCATTGGAACTGTAAAAACTCCTGTGTGGTTGTTGTACCCTCCGCCAATGTTCACCGTGCTGTTGAATTTCAAGTACTCTAGATTCTCAACGGTGATATTAGGTAGCTGGAGAAGAGTTTGGAATGCGACACGTAAACCTGAATTTAAGAAAGAAATGACTGATTAATGTAACACAGGTTTTCACATCATATCTACACAATTCTTGTTTTAAAAGGATATATAATTCACACCAAATCTAATTTTATGAGGAACACATGAGCACTTTATACTTAAACTCTTTACATACCGTCATTATGAGAAAGAGCAGTCACTTGCTTCTGTAGATCAGCGATCTTGTTATTTGAAGTCTGTATTTGACTTAGTAGTGCGTTTTGAAGAGTGTCCACTTGTTGTTCTATCAGTGCCACGTGGTTGGTGATATTGGCAATGTCAGGATTACAAACGTTCTGCTTCAGACTCGCAACTATCGGTATCAAGAAGACGAGTAGAAGACCAACGCTAGTTGCCAGATTCCGTCTGTGGA
Source organism: Phorcus lineatus (assembly GCA_921293015.1). Classification (NCBI taxonomy): domain Eukaryota; kingdom Metazoa; phylum Mollusca; class Gastropoda; order Trochida; family Trochidae; genus Phorcus; species Phorcus lineatus. Next base: position 6,345,569 of record OV121092.1, read on the forward strand.
GAGTAAAATTGAAAATTCTGCTAACTCCATTCCACAATAACTATTTGAAAAACTTGACTCTGGTTGGCTACTGTGTTAAATCAGTTAAGAAATAAAGCACTTCGTTTACTTCTTTTACTGCGCAAAACAACTCTTGTTGCCTAGCTACACTAGTTCTCAATATGTTTGCATGCAGGACTTTTTTCAAAATAAATAAAATGTGTTATTAGGCACGATATAATTCAATTTCAATCAAATACATGCAAATGCTAAACGTTAATAAAACCTTTAAATCCTTACAGTTTATATACCATGATGGCGATCGTCCAGTCTATGACATTTAACATGAAATTCGGGTAAAGTAGGCCCTGTAGATAAACGGTCATAAATATATGATACAAAATACGTCGAAATATAGTATGCACTTACCTTAAACTTTATTTACAACGTCTATGCAATAACACTGACGTAAAGTTTTAAAATGCTATTTTATTCTAAAACGTAGACACTTGTTTCAAAATACTTACGTCAACTGAATTGAGTGATCTCCCTTTATTGCACTGTTGTTGGTATTTCGACCCCTACAACAAATGCCGTCATTCAAATTGCTATTATGATTCAGTTATGGGCCGCTGATTTCCGAATATATTATATTTATCTCCTTAATCTACATGATGAAATTTTAAAAACTTCCCTTTCTTGATACATGATAAAGTAAGCTCGCGGCGATACGTTACCTATTTATTACAACATTCTATCAGACACAAACTTTTCTATCAAGTAATCATATAAACTATTCATGCAATCCTAATTTGAAGCATCTGTTTATCTAATTTTATTCGAAGTTTTAAGCACTCTCAATGTGAAAAACGTTTGGGGAAATGAAAAAAATATGACCTTTCTTTCAAAAGATATAACGTCATTATGGTATAATATCTTTTCAATATACTGATACTTACTTTCATCGTAAAACGTATTTGTCACCACCATAATGGGAGTATTACAGCAATTAAGAAATGGTGATGTCAAGAATATTTATATTTACTAAGCTGAGCTATGTTAAATAAACCTTTCCTCCCATACTTCCTATTCGAATAATATCTATGAATATCCATACTTACATATTTAAACCTGGATTCAATTAGGACACGCGACGACCAAGTCAAATATATGCCATGTAGGTAAGGTTTGCTTGTGATCTAACATTCGGTGATTAGATTACAAATAGAATGAGATAATAAAAGCGACATTTCCTATACTGTCGTGGAATAAGCTGATAAGTACATGTTGTAACAAATCATATAAAATGGCATCCTGCGTAATTTCTATAGAATTCAAGTCGTGGTCATTTGGTCTTCAACATATTACATACATGTTCACACTTGTCAGCAAAAAAGGCACTAGAACACAAATGAACCGTTTGAAAGAATCAAGGACAACTCCGGCCTGTACATGTACAAGTCGAAGCAGCTGTCCAAAGTCCCCTATGCTTGAGAAGTTCATTTGTGGGCAGAGGGATATAATAGCTGTTGTTAACCATTAAAAATTAGCTGAAACCAAAAGTAATTGGTACTGAGAAACATAATTCTTTAGATTTGCCTGAAATTGTCAAGAAGGTTGTCGATGTAAAAGTTTGGATCTTCATTGAACTGGGCCCAGTTTCACAGAGTCCCCGAAGTGCTATGAGTGCCCTTCGATACGATCGCCTTAGTTTAAGGGGGCTCTGTGAAATTAGGACCTGTTTCATAATTTCTTTTTGTATTAAAGACTTGAGACCGACGTATACTATTTGATAGTTTTATCCTAAATGCCATAATTTTAAATTACTTAGTTTCTTAAAACAAACACACAATACAACAAATCAAGGTTTATAATGCCGAACAACTGCTATTTCACGAACATTTTCCAAACCAAGTTCCGTTGAAAGATGTCTATAAACCAAGAATTATCATTAGCAGTTCATTCTTTTATTTAGATTTCAAAGCATGATTTCCTTGGATTTTTATGTTACCTTATTTATAAAAAAAAATCTCGAAATTTGACATGTTTATACTTATCATTCGAAAAAAATAATTAAATTGGTTACAACTACATATGTGACATAAGAGAACAAGTCATACACCTAGGATTTCAAAAATATAATTTTGTTACTGGTTATTCCCACTCCTGTTAACATTTAATTTATTGTACAATCCATTTCTCTTTTAACATTTCAAAGCCATGAGCTCCTCATGTTTTTGCTTTTATTTATCTCAAATGAGTAGATAATTAGTCCACGTTCATCTTATTTCCAATGTTTTATCCATTAAGCAGAATGAAAAAATTATGGGAATCTATAACTATTGCCAACCTGCTGAATCGCAAGAAGTAAAGAAGGTAAGGACTCAGCATTCAATAAGCCTTTAACCGAATTTATTAGTTAGAATGTTTATATTTCTATGAATTTTGGGATGAAAATGACAACAGGTGTATAATATAACTACAATTGATTCATTCTTTAATAAACAAAGAGTTGGTGTTACATCAGGCTTATACAAATAACACATACATTATTATCCATATGTGTTGAGATAAGTCATGACAAAAACTCCGATATGTTGCATATGTATAATAAACCCTAGCGGCAATTTGATTGGTCGAGTTGAATGACCACGTGACATCGGAATGTGGGACTACTTTTTTCATTCATAACTTTTTACTATGTACAAACTTTATACTATGACTTGCGTTAATCTCGTGTTCTCCGAAACTTTAAACGTTTCTAATAAATCATTCCGGTTTGTCTGACACAGAAATATTGGTTCGCTTCTGTCGGCCCAAACTCCAGCGAATAGGCAGGTGTCACTCCTGAATGCTCGCGACGTTGACGCGTAACTTACAAGTCAATTTTGATCAAAACATTCTCCCGTCGAAACAAAATTCACAAGTCTTTTCAGTCCAGAACAACAACAAAGCAATTCCCTCTGAACTTATCTGTCAATCTTTGCTGGGCCAATAAACGGAGGTGTTTCCAACATCAGCATTGGAAATGCAACGGGTGCGACTGCCAGTGCCGTTCAATCAGCTGATCACCCAAATGCGAGTGCACCAAACCGGAAGCGTCGACGAATCTGTCCTGTTGTCTTTTCAGATTCTTCGGATGACGATTAAATACCACATGCCGATCAAGTGCTGATATTCGTTTGACCTAAAGTTGTTGTTAAGTCGTTAATCTTGTCACCTTTCTTTTTGACTTTTCATGTTGTTAGTGTCAGAGTTTCCGACAGTTAGTTCCTTTCGAATGCAGTAACAGTTTTCTGTACGTGATCGTAGTGATTCTCTCAAATGTAAGGTAGTATTTAAGATTTTTGAATGTTACTGGTTTTGTATTTTTTTCTAAAAATCAATTTGAAAGTTAAAATGATAAATGAAATGAAAACTATGTGACGTTTTCGAGAAAGAGTCGTGTTATGACGATTTTAAATTGGTGCTAGATTTAGTCTAACCACAACGTTAACAGAGTCAGTGTGTTACGAACAATCTGGGGTATATCACAATCTGCAGATTGTTCGAACAATCTGCAGATTGTGCGACCTGAACAATCTGGGAATGCTCACAATCTGGGAATTTGTGTTTTAGTAGTATTTTCATCATTTTAAAATGGAAATTATTTAGCTTATTTAGGTTTTTCTATTTAGCAAGTATAAGGATCGATTGCTAGATTTTGATGAGCAATCAGCTTTTCTCTTTCTCAAAATAAGAGCCAGGGGCTCGGCAACTTTGTCTGCAGTAGAGAACCGTTCTACACGCAGTCAGGTTTGGGTGCAATGCTACACTGAAATTCAGTGCAGTACCACCCATGGTTCGCTAGTTCCAGCCGATGCTCGCAGGTTTCACCGCAATGCATAGCCACAATGGTGTTGCGGGCTTTCTCCCTGCAATAATACTAGCAGCCGCGATATAAGTGAAATAATCTTGAAAGCGGCGTTAAACAACAACTCACCTCACCTCACCTCAAAATAAGAGGGTATTGGGGCCGATTCCCAGATTGTGAAGGACTCTTAGCTCGTCTTTATGTCAAACATAGGGGGTGTTAGGGTTGATTCCTAGATTGTGAAGGGCTCATAGCGCACCTTTATTTAAACTGACAGAATATAAGGGTCAATTATCAGATTATGAAGGGCTCACAACTCGCCTATATGTCACACTGAGGGAGTATAGGGGTCAATTCTCAGATTGTGAAGGGCTTACAGCTCACCTATATATGAAACTGAGAGGGTATATAGGAGTCGATTCTCAGATTGTGAAGGGCTCACATTTCGCCTATATCGTCAAACTGAGGGAGTATAGGGGCCGATTCCTTGATTGTGAAGGGCTCACCGCTCGCCTATAAGTTAAATTGAGGGGGTATAGGGGTTGATTCCTAGATTGTGAAGGGCTCACAGCTCGCCTACAAATAAAACTGACAGAGTATAGAAGTCAATTCTGTGATTGTGAAGAGCTCACAACTCGCATGTATGTCAAACTGAGGGAATATAGGGGCCGATTCCTAGATTGTGAAGGGCTCACAACTCGCCTATATGTCACACTGAGGGAGTATAAGAGCTGATTACTAGATTGTGAAGGGCTCACCGTTCGCTTATAAGTCAAATTGGGGGGTATAGAGGTCGATTCCTAGATTGTGAATGGCTCACAACTCGCCTGTATGTCACACTGAGGGAGTATAGGGTTCAATTCTCAGATTGTGAAGGGCTTACAGCTCACCTATATATGAAGCTGGGAGGGTATATAGGAGTCGATTCTCAGATTGAGAAGGGCTCACATTTCGCCTATATGTCAAACTGGCGGAGTATAGGGGCCGATTCCTAGATTGTGAAGGACTCACAACTCGCCTATATCGTCAAACTGAGGGAGTAAAGGGGCCGATTCCTAGATTGTGAAGCGCTCTCCGCTCGCCTATAAGTCAAATTGAGGGGGTATAGGGGTTAATCCTAGATTGTGAAGGGCTCACAGCTCGCATACAAATAAAACTGACGGAGTATAGAGGTCGATTCTCAGATTGTGAAGGGCTCACAGTTCATCTTTATTTAAACTGAGAGGGTATAGGGGTCAATTCTGATATTGTGAAGGGCTCATAGCTCGCCTATATCGTCAAACTGAGGGAGTATAGGGGCCGATTCCTTGATTGTGAAGGGCTCACAGTTCGCCTAGAAATAAAACTGACGGAGTATAGAGGTCGATTCTCAGATTGTGAAGAGCTCACAACTCGCCTATATGTCAAACTGAGGGAGTATAGGGACCGATTTCTAGATTGTGAAGGGCTCACCGCTCGCCTATAACTCAAACTTAAGGGTATAGGGGTTGATTCCCAGATTGTAAAGGGCTCACAGTTCATCTTTATTTTAACTGAGAGGGTATAGGAGTCAATGCTCAGATTGTGAAGGGCTCACATCTCGCCTATATGACAAACTGACGGAGTATATATAGGGATCGATTCTCAGATTGTGAAGGGTTCATAGCTCGTCTTTATGTTAAACTGAGGGAGTATATGGGCCGATTCCTAGATTGTGAAGGGCTGATCGCTCGCCTATAAGTCAAACTGAGGGGGTATAGGGGTTGATTCCCAAAGTGTGAAGGGCCCACAGTTCATCTTTATTTAAACTGAGAGGGTATAGGAGTCGATTCTGATATTGTGAAGGGCTCATAGCTCGCCTATATATGACACTGAGACGGTATAGGAGTCGATTCTCAGATTGTGAAGGGCTCATAGGTCGTCTTTACGTCATATATACGGGGGTATAGATGTATGTTTACAAAGATGAAAATGGAAAATGAAGATTCAAAATGGCAGCATCATATTGAAAAGCAAGTCCACTTATTGTTGTTAGTAAACCCCGCCTGTTCTTGTGGAAACATTCGGGAGGATCCTTTTCATTACTTCGTTATGCCCACTATATGATAGATTCCGATAAAATCGATATAACATTAAAATCTACCTTGAGCGGCGAAAAATCCTTGTCACAGATTGCTAACGAATCCCTAATAATATCTGTATATATATATACATAAATATTCGTCATGAAAGTTTCACGCTGGTGACAACTTGAAAACTGTTTAATTTGGTAATAACTCCTTGTCAAATGATATCAATACAAGAATAATAGCATCTGTTCACACATTTATATTGTTAAGCAGACGCTTCGCCTGAAAATGTATTACAATTATATGTTTGTTTATACTGTGTATATATTAATCCATCCTTATGATGTAAACATCCTGTAGTAAAATGTATGTTTTGGGGAGAGACATTTACATAGGGGAAACCCTGTTTGTCGATCCCTCTGTACTTGAGTACATGAATAAATATTGTTTAAACCATATCTGTATATCATTTCATAAATGATACCAACCGATTTTTATAGCTCTTTAATCAAATCAGTACCAACTGCAAAGGTAGAGAATGCTTAATATGAATTTGATTTTAGTAAGACTAATTGCAAATATTTTTTTCACCAATGTACTTGATATCTTAATCGTTTCATGTTGTTTTCAGGAGAAGCATTTATATAGGCATTTGCTGCTTGTTTGCTAATCCTTTTTCCTTTTTCAATATATATATTCTGAATGAATGACGATACCATTATATGACTCTTCTTGCAGCGTAGTAAATAATCCACTCCATATCAAAATATTCTTAAAATATTGAATCATCAACAGATAATAGATAAATCAAAAAAACATTTATTTGTAAAATTCACAAACCGATATAACGGAAACTATTAAAAACGTTACAGAAAAACATGTGTCAAAATGTTGACCATGGTGTGACCGAAGAGCAATTAAACATTTTACTCCAGTCAATTCATTATTGCATAGTATTTGCCCCATGATATCGTGCGATAGATAAACATCAAATTACAGAGAGGAAGTTAATGTGATTGTACGTGAATTTACGCGCAAGTCTGAATAGAGACGCGACACAGTGACACGATGCTTTGATAAGCAGACCCAGCTAGACATCTGGTCTAATTATTCACGACAACACAAAATGCTAACTGTTCGAGTATTATAAATTTTATATATTCATATATTTAAAAACTATTCATATACAAACTCAAAAGATTAAGTAACTTTCCGATGTATGCACCTTTCAATCTCACGGTCCAGGAAGAAAATGAGGGGAAAAGATAATAGTTATCAAGTTTCCATAATGAACAATAAATATAAGGATCAGAGTTTGTTGTCTTTGATTTTTGAAACTTTTTTTTAGCATCACGAGACTATTTCCTTCATTGTACCTTGTAAGTGTACTTTGGCTATATATCATGATTCCATACTGCTCGAAACAAATTTAGAGAGTTATGTCGTAACCGGAAAGAACTTTACTACTCAAATGTTACCAGTGACTTGCTTGTGAAGTATCAAAGCAATAATGCAAGATCCTTTTGGACTTACGTTAAAACCTTTAATAAGAATTTTATGTGTACTTCCCCATCCGTTGATTGTTCATCGTGGGTCGATTATTTTAAATCTGTTCTTAATATTGAACATGCTGTTATTGATGAAGAGTTTATCACGTTTGTCAAAAATTATATAAGTTGTCATGACGATAGGGCCTCTCTTTGTGCTGCGTGTAATGATGATGATGTTAATAATCTGTTAAACAGAGATTTTACTCAAGAGGAAATTGATAGAGCTGTACATGATCTTAGGTTAAGAAAAAGTTCTGGTCCTGATGGTGTACCACCTGAGGCATTCAAACATAATTATGATATTCTCTCTTCATATTTGCTTGTACTTTTCAATAATGTATTTAAATGTGGGAATTTTCCAGAGCAATGGTCTGAAAGTATAATTTTTCCTTTACACAAAAAGGGCAGCAAACATGATGTAAATAATTATAGAGGTTTGTCTCTGATGGATATTTGTGGTAAGTTGTTCACTGCTGTACTAAATAATCGTTTGAAGGATTTTGTTGAGTTTATGAATTTGTATCCGGAATGTCAAGATGGTTTTCGTAAAGGATATTCAACGGTGGACAATGTATTTACTTTACAAAGGATTGTTCAAAAGAATTTATCAAAATCAAAAGGGCGTTTTTATTGTTTATTTGTTGATTTTCGGAAGGCTTTCGATTCTATAAATAGAGATTTATTGTATTATGTTTTGTTATCCAATAACATTCACGACCGTATGTTTAAAATTATCAAGGATATATATTCAAAAACAAAGGCTTGTGTTAAACTTTCTAAATCGTCAGTTTCAGACTACTTCGATTCTTTCAGTGGTGTGAGGCAGGGATGTATTTTGAGTCCTTTATTGTTTTCTTTGTTTATAAATCAGCTTCATGGTGAAATGGAGAAATCGGATAGAGGAATATTCTTATGTTCAGAGTTTATGGACTTATACCTGTTGTTGTATGCTGATGATCTTTGTTTATTTTCGGACAGTGTTGTTGGTTTGCAAAAGAAGATTAATTTGTTGGTTAAATTTTGTCACAAGTGGGGTTTGGTTGTTAATTTTGACAAAACAGAAGTAGTAGTTTTTAGGAATGGCGGTAAAGTTAGAACAAGTGAAGCTTGGTATTTTGAGGGAAACAGGTTGAAAATTTCATCTTACTATAATTACTTAGGATTACTGTTTTCGAGTAGACTATCGTGGTCCAAGTCTGTCCAAAATCTTGTTAACAAAGCTTCTAAGGCTTTATTTTCAGTAAAATTACTTGGTTATAAACTTAAAAATATATCTCCATTGGTTCTTTTCAAAATTTTTGATGTTCAGATAAAACCTATTATATTATATGCTTCAGAAATATGGGGTTTTCAAAAATGGTTAATAGTTGAACAGTTTCATGTAAGATTTTGTAAGTTTGTCTTAGGTGTGAGTAATAAGAGCACTAGTGTTGCTATTCTGGCAGAATGCGGCAGGCATTATATTCATGTTGATTCATTGTTAAGAGTTATTAAATTTTGGCTGAAGTTGCTTGAAATGCCGACGGATCGGTATCCTAAACAGGCTTATCTTATGATGTATAATCTGGATAAAGTTGGTCGTAAAACTTGGATTTATCACGTGAGAACGGTTTTATTCACTTATGGTTTTGGTTTTGTGTGGGAGAATCAAGGTGTAGGTTTTAAGGATATTTTCCTCATTAATTTTGAAACAAGGATAAAGAATTGTTCTGTTCAATCAATAATGTCTGAGATAAATGAGTATTCAACATTACATTTATATTCTAAAATCAAAACTGAGTTTTGTTTGGAAAATTATCTTATAACTGTTAAATCTAAGGAGGCAAAGCGCAGGATTACGTTATTAAGAATTGGAGAGTTAGCCATTTATAAAAATATTGGTAGACGTGATGGTATTCCTCGCCAAAATCGCTACTGTAAAATCTGTAAATCCAATTATGTAGAGAACGAATTCCATTTTCTTTATAAATGTCCAGTATATGAAAATCTACGTCTTAAATACTTGGAAAATATACCTGTGTATATTAATGAAGATATTATTGTATTGTATTGTATTGGGCATTTATATAGCGCCCTCTTCCACACACTTGTGCATGCTCATGGCGCGAAGAAAAGGGAAATAGAGTCACTGGTAAACACAGGAAAACATGTAGGTCTTTAAATTAGATTTAAATGCTGCAAGTGTTTCTGAAACTTTGACGTGGAGCGGCAGTGGATTCCATAGTCTTGGGGCGACGTTGTAGAAGGATCTCATACCAAAGGAGGATAATCTGAACGAATTGACAGTTAGTAGGAGCTGGTTTTGAGATCTGAGTGTTCTGGGTGGTGTATATTCTATGATTAAGTCACTGAGGTAAGATGGAGCTTGTTGGTGAAGGCATTTGTAGACTGTGACAAGAATCTTGAAATTAATACGGGATTCAATCGGAAGCCAGTGTAAGGATTTGAGAATAGGAGTGATGCTTTCAGACTTTGACTTCAAAGAAATTATGCGGGCAGCTGTATTCTGTATTTTCTGCAGTTTATTGAGTTGATACTTGTTGAGGCCTGTGAGAAGAGCATTACAATAGTCAAGTCGGGAAGTGACTAGACATCTGACTAGAATACTAGCACTGTTGGTGGTGATGTACTTCCTAATATTTCCAATCCTGCGGAGATGGAAATAATACATTTTGCACAACTTGTCCACTTGGGCATGCATAGAGAGGTCAGATTCCATCCACACCCCTAGATTCTTGACCATAGGAGAGAAAGCAATATCAGCTGAACCAACAGTTACATTTTCTGAAGTGATCGCCTTAAGATGTTCTGATTTGCCAACAAGCAACACATCAGTTTTGTCATCGTTCAGTTTTAGTACTTTACTTGTCATCCATGCTTTGATTTCTTTTGTGCAGCGCTTAGTGTCCATGAAAGCCGTTTCAGCTGTGTCTGGCGTGAAAGCTTTGATCAGTTGATTGTCGTCAGCGTAGGAATAGTGAGGGATATTGAATTTATCAATGATGGAAGGTAGTTGATTCATGTACATAAGAAAGAGAACGGGTCCAAGGACTGAGCCTTGGGGGACTCCACAGGATAAAGAGGACTTCTGAGAGACAGCTTTCCCAACCATCACTGCTTGACTTCTTTCAGTGAGGTAGGATGAAAACCATGAAAGTGGTGTCCCTCGGATGCCACCATGATGTTCCAGTGTATGTAGAAGCTTAGTGTGGTCCACAGTGTCAAATGCTGCACTCAAGTCTAGAAGCAGCAAGGTTGCCATTTCACCTTTATCAACAATACATCTGAGATTATTAATCACTCTAAGAAGTAACGTCTCTGTGGAGTGTTTCGGTTGGTATGCAGACTGAAATGGATCCAGAATATTATTTGCTGATAAATGACTCATAAGGCGTTTAGTGACCGCTTTTTCGATCAGTTTGGACAAGAAAGAAAGATTGGAGATTGGCCGATAACTTTTCATTAGTTCTGTGTCAAGTTTAACATCTTTGATGAAAGGTTTCACTATGGCATCTTTGCACAGTTTTGGAAAGATTCCCAAGGACAAACTGCAGTTTATGATGGCAGTGATAGCTGGAAGCAACATGTCTAGATGTTCCACAACCAGCTGACTGGGAACTGGGTCAGTCAAACATGTTATAATGTTAGCTGTCTTGATCAAGGCTTGAACCTCAGAAACTGTAAATGGTTGAAAGTCTACTAGAGGTATTCCTTTGAATGGGATCTCAACTTGTGGCATTTGTTGTTGATTTAACTGAACTAAAGTATTTCTGATGTCTTGGATTTTGGACTCAAAAAAGTTGTTGAATCTCTTTGCCAGTTCAGCGTCAGTGTCCGATTTTGGAAGGGTTTCTTCAATCTTTTTCCCATCAGTGAGTTCATAAACTTATGAAGTTGACGTGGTTTATTTGAAAGTTCATCAATGTGTTGTCTGCAATATGATCTTTTAGATACTTGAATGATTTTACAACACTTGTTCCACAGTGATCTATATATTTGACGATCAACTTCCAGTCTGGACTTCCGCCACCTCCGTTCAGCTCGCCTTCTTTCCATTTTGGCTTTATGCACATCGTCGTTATACCATTTACATCCAGGTCTTTGAATGAAAGATTTGTTTTTTATTGGAGCATGGGCATTCAGAATGTCCAGTAAAGTATCATTATATTGTTTTGTTAACTGATCCACGTCCTCTGCCGGTTGAAAGATGAGATCAGAGGCAGCAATGTCTTCACTAAACTTAACTCTGTCAATCTTTTTCAGATTACGACATGTTCTGTTACTAGTTTTGAGAGATTGAGTTTGAAAGTTCAGTGTCACAATAATCAGTGCGTGATCAGACAAATGTTTATCCACCACTTCAACACCTTGAAGTAGATTACCATTATCCTGTCTAGTAACCACCCAGTCAAGGATGTGGCCCGATCTATGTGTTGATACATTTATATTCTGTTTCAAAGAATGTGAATCCAGCAGTTTGACAATTTTCTTTACCTCTGGTTTTTGTGGTTCATCAAAGTGCACATTAAAATCACCTACAAAGATGGTATTTTTTCGTGCATGGACAGAAAACAACTCGGTCAAGTCATCATAGAAATCCGCAAATGAAAGCTTGTTTTTTGTTGATGGCGGTGGCCTATATAGACACACCACTCTGACTGTTGTATTGAAAGATGCAACAGTTATTTCAATATGTTCAAAAGAGTGGTAAGGTTGTTTGCATTTGACGGTTTCCACTAGAAGAATGTTCCTGTGTATGACTGCGACACCCCCGCCCCTGCCCATTCTTGGAACGCGTGTTAGACGATACCCAATGGGTGTCATCTCTGATATCAGTGCTTCATCACCTGTGTCTCTCAACCAGAAATAGCATGTCGATATCCCCCTCCAACAACAAATCAGAAATTTCAGTAGTTTTGTTTTTACTTGACTGTGCATTCCACACATTAAGTCTCAGAGTCTTTGGTGATGGTTTAGGGTTAATATTGTTCATATGCACATGTTGTTTAATAAATGTTCTACGAAGCCATTTTTTCAACTGTCCATTTCAAACTATGTTAAAGATGCTTTAATTTTACGTAATTCATATATATTATGATCCATAACCCCCAAAATGACAATTCTGCCTATTTAATGTCCATTTCAAACTATGTTAAAGATGCTTTAATTTTACGTAATTCATATAATAAATAGCAACTCTGAATATATGTACTATGTATAATTCTGTACGTGGGCCGCAGGCCTTTCTACTGAATAAATGATTGATTGATAAGTGTAAGTGTCTATGCAAGTAATTCATGCCAAAGGAAATTATTGTTTTGTGTTGATACAGATAGTAATTATGCTCAATTAACCTAACATCAGACAATTAAGCGAGAATAAAGAATTAAATTTCAGTGTAATTACCTTTACAGATATTAAGTTTACTTTTCATAGTGAATTGTTATTTATTGATTTCCATATGCAAACCTTTTACACATATATATAAGAAATAATTCCTACTTCTACATAAATAGTAACACCCTCCAAACAGTGTTATACGGGTTACCGCAAACTGTGATTAATGAAAATCTAAAATCGCAGAATCGATATAAAAATTTAGTTTCTACCTCCACATATTCACCATATGTGAATTGAACCCTCTACTAGCTAAAAAAACACACAAAGACAAGTGCAATGCCCTTCACAATCTAGGAAATCGACCCCTATACTCCCTCAGCTTATCTGAGAATAGACCCCTGTACTCTGACAGTTTGACATAAACGCGAGCTATGAGCCCTTCACAATCTGAGAATGGACCCAAATACTCCGTCAGTTTGACATATAGGTGAGCTATGAGCCCGTCACAATCTAGGAATACTCCCTCTGATTGACATAAAAGCGAGCTGTGAGCCCCTCACAATCTGCAAATAGATCCCTATACTCCCTCAGTTTGACATATAGACGCGCTGTAAGCCCTTCACAATCTTTGAATCGGCACCTATACTCCCCAGTTTGACTTATAAGCGAGCTGTGAGCCCTTTACAATCTGAGAATCGACCCTTATACTCCGTCAGTTTGAGTTAAATGCGAGCGGTGAGCCCTTCACAATCTAGGAATCGACACATATACTCCCTCAGTTTGAGTTATAGGCTGGCTATGAGCCGATCATAATCTGAGAATCGACTGCTATACCCTCTCCGTTTGATATAATGACGATCTGTAGGCCCTTCACAATCTAGGAATCGATCCCTATACTCCGTCAGTTTGACATATAGGCGAGCTGTGAGCCCTTCACAATCTAGTAACCGACACTATACTCCCTCAGTTTGACATATAGGCGAGATATGAGCCCTTCACAATCTGAGAATTGACCCCTACATGTATACCCTCTCAGTTTGATATAATTACGATCTGTAAGCCCTTCACAATCTATGAATCGATCCCTATACTCCGTCAGTTTGATATACAGGCGAGCGGTGATCCCTTCACAATCTAGGAATAGACTCATATACTCCCTCAGTGTGATTTATAGGCGGGCTATGAGCCCATCACAATCTGAGAATCGACTGCTATACCCTCTCAGTTTGATATAATGACGATCTGTAGGCCCTTCACAATCTAGGAATCGATCCCTATACTCCGTCAGTTTGACATATAGGCGAGATATGAGCCCTTCACAATCTGGAAATTGACCCCTATACCCTCTCAGTTTGATATAATGACAATCTGTAGGCCCTTCACAATCTAGGAATCGATCCCTATACTCCGTCAGTTTCATATATAGGCGAGTGGTGATCCCTTCACAATCTAGGATTCGACCCATACACTCCCTCATTTTGATTTATAGGCGGGCTATGAGCCCATCACAATCTGAGAATCGACTGCTATACCCTCTCAGTTTAGATAAAGGTGGGGTGTGAGCCTTCACAATCTGAGAATAGATCCCTATACTCCCTCAGTTTGACATATAGGCGAGTTGTGATCCCTACACAATCTAGGAATCAGCCCCTATATTCCCTCAGTTTCACATAATGACGATATCTGAGCCCTTGGCAATCTGAGAATCGACTTCTATACCCCCCTCAGTTTGATATAATGACGATCTGTAAGCCCTTCACAATCTAGGAATAGTCCCTATACTCCGTAAGTTTGATACATAGGCGAGCCATGAACCTGTCACAATCTATGACCTGACAACTATTCTCCATCATTTGGATGCATACACAAATAAAAACCTACATAAACTAAACAATTCTCATTTTATAATGCAAGATATACTACAAACAAGCAAATTCCCAGATTGTGATCATTCCCAGATTGTTCAGGTCTCACAATCTGCAGATTGTTTAAACAATCTAGGAATGAAAAAAATTCCTAGATTGTTCGAACAATCTGCAGATTGTGATTATTCCCAGATTGCACGGAACATGTCCACCGCGACCTTGACCTTGTCGTCACTGTATTCATACGCCTACTGCTATATTGAGATCGCGGCTGAATATGAATATCATTTTTCAGTCACTCGTGTTGTAAATACAATATGACATCCACGCTCGGGTATAAATCTCTATTTATCAAATGAGTCAAATAAATAAGCTAGCTAATTATATTCACCTAAGTTAATTTTAATTCAATTAATCGACTGAGTCTTGAATTTATTTGAATCGGAACTTGTAATTGTAACCCAATAATACGCAGTTAATAACAAAGTCCGACGTAAGAAGCTGTTTATTCTTATGTACAGTGTCTTCAAAATCGACCCATCCTGCTAATTGAGTGTATATGAATACGCTCTCGTTCCTTACTATTACACTGATCTCTTTCTGACCGCAGCCACACGTAGAATGTCAATGTGTTTATCTTTTGGGACGACGTCAAAAGGCTGATGATATCCAACCTTAGAAAATGGTTATCGCACAAAACTCATTCAAAAGGAAAACTTCCAAAGAGGTGCAACTTTCATCTAATGATACCGTTGTAATGATCTTGCATCTACAACAGATTCAATTTTATTCGAAAATAGTTTAATAATAAAAATATATCATTCATGCGATTTCATTACCCGAGAAGAACCCCGCCATAAGTAGATAATTTCCAACCTTCAAGAACATTTTTGTTATGATCATATTGTGTATTTTGAAAACCGATACTGTCTCCTGTCTGAAACTCCGATTGATATACAAATGAAGCACATGAACCAAAATGAGTATTGCCTGTATATGCTCCAGTAATTGATTGTGAGTTCTTTGCCAATGTAACCTCAAAACGATTAGCATGTTTTACCATAATGTGAGCCCAAAACATGAAGACACCAGATACGGGCACTGTGAAAATTCCAGTGTATTTGTTGTACGCTCCGCCAAGGTTCAACGGAACTAGGTCGAATTTCAAGTATTCTTTGTTCTCAACAGTTAATTCACTCTGGTTGAGAACTGCTTGGAAAGCAACTGCAAGTAAAAATCACAATTAAAAACAGTGATTCACAGTTACAGGTTAGTGCTTATAACTCAATAATTTAATAATTATAGGATATTGGATTACACGTTTGACACTCTGACGTTTTGAAAACTTTTTACTCTTACTCAACATGAGTTGACAATCAATTATAAAACATACATGTGTGTCGTGTCATAATGGTGTAACTTTTGACATTCAACTGCTACTAAGTATATTGTTAAATCATTAATAACCAGTAAACTTTTAAAATATATATCTTACAAATAGATAAAGAGAAGGAGATAGGGCTCATGCGTTTCTACAGATGATGACAATAATTTAGTAGTAGATCGTTTGGAACGGTTACCAAAATTCTTTAGGATGATATAGGATGTTTCTAACGCATGTTTTGTTGTTATATCATATCACATGGTGTAAGATGTAGTATTAGATAACAACATATGTTACATAACTACAATCGAATCATTCATTTCAGTACTTAGTGGTCACGGAAGTAAAAGAAAAACATTTCTGCGAAATATGATACAATTGTCACTACAGTAAACATTTTTTCCGTTCATCAACAATTTACACTTCATATTGATTAATACATGATGTAGCACATTTTAGTCAATAGTGGTGGATCTCTCAACACCCAAGTTCTGAACTTTCCATATATAAAACAACCCGAGAAAACCGTGTCAAGGGGTTGTCAAACTTTAATCAAGGTGTATATGACGATTGAGAAGGAAAGTATTTTAGCGTATTTATGTATTCTTTCGTTCATGCTATTTACCCAATTTGAGTTTTGCTTATAACATATTTTATTCACAAGAAAAGGATTGGGGACAAGTTATCCAACTTAATATGCCCTCTCTTAGTATGTACAAAATTGATTTACATAGTACATAGTGAACACAGACAGCAGACAGTGAACAAGAGTAGAGTAAGAGTATCAGGAAGAAAAACAATTATTGACAAATGTTTGATGTCAAAGAAATCTATTTGTTTCATTGATGTAAGTTTGTACCAACATAAGTAAAGTTTTGTTTTGACTCAATGACAGGAATGCACATCCCTTAAGCAATTGTTTAAGATTTGTGTGTGTGTGGAGAATAAAACAGCTTCAATCTTATCCAGAATGTATTTCATTAGGCATTTTTCAACCATAAATTTAATCTACAAAAGTTAACATTTAGTCTTTCTTGAAAAAGTTTGTCATTTGCTGCAGAATAACCCAAAGAAGAGTCATCAGCAAAAAGCCGACTTAAACAATCCAATTCATCTGCAATATCATTTATATCAACAGTGATGAGAATGGAGTATTGAATTAGCTAATAAATACAGAGAAAAACAAAGTGCTCTCACTGGACGTGGCTTCGCGTCATGCTTCGATAATTTTTTCAAAGCTTACTCCAGTCTGATTAGGCAATTATTCAAAATAAATGTATAAAAGGTGTCTTTGCATATTCATTGACAATTGTTTTCGTTTAGTTGTGTGCTTCAAGCTGCTGAAAATAATGTTCCTAGGGTCCTCTTACCTCTACTTGTATTGGCCTGCTTGTTCTGGTTGTCTATAATGAGACTATGAAGACGAGTAAAGTTTGCTTCTGATGATCTTTTTAAAGCTTTGATCTCCATTTTGCACCCATCTACACTTAAATCAGTGCTGAAGTTCTTTGAAACTGTGTCAATATGGGCTACAATACAAGAAAAAAATTGCATTACGGGCATTACAAACGCATTTTCCTTGCTAGATTAAGCAAAGACTGTGGGAGATTTTGCAAGGGACTTAAGTAAATAAACCAATAAACTCCCAGTCAAAGTCATCTAAGTCATTTTCTAAATTTCAAAAAAGGTAAATTGATAAAAAAAAATTTGGAGAAACTATATCAAGACAGGAACTGTCAATCTAAAATTGAAAAGTCTACCACTCTAAGTCAAGGCCATAATTCCATAATGCCGAAAATGAGACATGCACATTACTGACATAGAGCACGTTCTTTTTCAGAAAACGTCATCAAAACCTATGGGAGGACTTTTGCTAAAAACATATTGTCATCATTTTCATTGCTACAAAACCTAGGTTTTCAAAACTTCCTTTGCAGAAAGGCAAATTTTCATTGTAGCCACGAAATCAGCATCAAACCAAGCAACAACAATGGACATACATGGCAGACACCCAATCATCATAGCTATGCCGATGCTTTAAAATGTATCCCTATTTGATAGATAGGTAAATGGATGGTAGGGTTGATAAGCATACTCCTTTTAATATGGTAACCAATGAACACCTACCCTTATCATCTTTTCATTGGCAGCTTTGAGATCTGTTGTCAGAGTGTTGATTTCCAGGTTAGAGGTTTGGACCTGCTTTTGGAGAGCATCCATTTGTTGTTCCGTCAAAGCCACGTGGTTGATGATGCTGACAATGTCTGGGTTTCCATTACTCTTCATGGGCAAAATCAGACTCGCAACTATTGGAACTGCACAGGTCAGCAGTAGACGAACAGTAGTAGTCATATTCCTGTCAGTAGTGAAAGAATATCCGATCATGTTATTTGTGTTATCTATAATCTGCATGACTTTTGAAAAGTTTCCCATCTTTATTGATAATAAACTTCCCTGACTGACTAGCCCTACATGATGAATCAAGGTGAAATAAAACCGTTTCTTTCCTTATATCTTTATAAAATACCTATTACTTTGAATCAATCTGATTCGTTGGACACTATAATAGAAATTCAGTTCAAACCTGCATAAACCTAATTTCGCGACGAGACATCATATTTAGCCACGCCCATTGATGTAACTATTAAAAAACTAGTCACGTGTTTCAAATAATAAAATCACTTAGAGTATTGCCACTTCGTAAAAGTACGTAATTAAACAATTAACATACATGTTTATAGAGTAACTATCAAAAGATTCTGAAAGCAGGCCTCTAAATAATATCTTATCTCTATCTAGCTCTACAACCGATCGTCTTCCACCACATAGAAGGCATATGTCAGCAATGCACTCGCGGCGCTCGCACGGGGTAATCGGCCTTTGACATATCGCTAATACTCAATTTGTGTTTACAACTGTGGCAAATTAGCAATGGCAAGGCCACGTGTGATGAACTTCTGATAACTTCTCGGCCACTTATGTCATTAATTGTGTTTGATGATGGACGAATTGTAGGCAGGGCTAAGAATCTAATGATATTTTGATTGACAATTTTTCTCTTTCTTGCTGTTGAGCGTTGAATTCATTCGCGTAGATAGTGCTGCTCTATTGGTTGCAAAATGGTATATATACGTTTAAAAAACACTAAGTTTTATAATATATCTTTATAAACATTGACTTCATTATTTAGCAATTTCATGGAGTCAAAAACACTACGCGTTTCCACATCGGTTTTTCAAGTTTATAAATCAATGAACTTATTAAATTTGGAAGTTAATTCTTTAGTATATTCTTAAGTATATGCAATTTTGTGCCGATCTGAAATTTGACATAATTTTCCATAACATTTAAGCCACAATTCACTATCGATATTGAGGAAGTAAAGGTTGTTCGACGTATGCTCTTCGTTCCTTTCAAATTGTTTCACTTCATTACAGTAAGTCGTAAATTCTATAAAAGTGGAAGAAATTTATTTCATTTTATAGATCCATGTGCAAAAGCAACAACAATGTACCTTGAAATGTGATAAATGTATTATTATAATCTCTATTCATGTTATATCTGAAGATAAATCACACTTCCATAAAACATAAGACATCGTAAAACATGAAAAACAACTGTTGGTATTCTTCACTAATCAATATACCTCTGACCTGTGAAGTTTCTGAAATAAACATTTTCTCCAATTCCAATGGAGGAATCATTACTCTCTGTTGAAGAAGTGCCAAATCGTCTAACAGATGTTTTAATTTCCTTACATTGATTTGTAAAACTGACATCAACTTGAAGATTTGATCAAACCACTCTATACAATAACGAGTTTCTATTAACAAAATCGAAAGCCTTTGTAAAATTCACAGTCAAATAGAAAAATATACCTCTTTCTTTAGATAAATAATTATACACAAAACATTACCATTCGCGCAATATCTGAAACCCACCTACGGCTCTTGAATTCTATTAGATAAAAGAACTGTCGAAAAAATAGATTGACAATGTCCCAATAAGATTTTCAATCGTATCGTCCCCTTTTTAGTGAGTGGAACAATCTTTCAGTAGGGAAATCACCTAGGAAATATGATTTTATTATACCAAAAAATACGATACGAGTAGACCCAACATGATAAAACCTATATACATATATTTCTACTTCGAAGGGAATGTTACACCAGTTAAACAAATATTGTCTTTCGACTATTGGAACTAAGGTGAGCCACGGACATAAGTGTTAATAGTGTTTCTAACAATTTGATAAAAATCCAGGACAAAAGTTTACAATGCGGCATTTCTGTCTATACTTACAGAATGAAAATTGGTTTCAGCTGGAACACACAGCGACACAAGTCATAGATATACAATTATGTGTCTGGGACCATACATTTGGTGAATAGATAAATATGGAATGAGATCGGAAAAAGTGACATTGGCATATGACGTCATGGAATGTTTAGATAAGTGCATGTTAAGACAAATTATACTGAAGGGCCTTTTGTGTAGCAGAGTTTTACAAATGACATTATTCCACCTCTTGTTAGGATCTTGAACTCTGATTGGTCCTTTTGACCCTGGATTAAAAACCTCTTGAGCGAAGTGCTAATTATTATTTACAGCATAAAAATGATAAAAGCGTGCCATGAAAAAAGCTTGCAAAGTGAGCGTCCCGAAATGTATGGCGCATGGAAAGCATCAAGGTCACTTTTTCCTCAAAATATTATTTTCAAGAATAGTCAAAGAAATTGCAAAATAAGCAAATACAAACAACATATATAACCAACTTTAGACGTTATTGATCTTAGATTTACTGTGACTCATCAGCTGATATAGCTGTAATCTTGAATATTACACGTGACATTATTGTTTGAATTAAGTTAAAAACTGATGACCTTAAGAGTTCTTTGAACACCTTTAAATGTCAGAGCTCTGAAGAATGAACCTTCCAAATTAACGTATGCAAACATACATGTAACATCTCTCTTCGACACATCCTGCTAAATCAGCGTATATGAATCCGCTCTTGCTCCTTCCTAATATCCTGATCTCTTTCAAGCCAAATCCCTTTAAAGGTTATTCGCAGCTCCATCGATCGCATGTGGAAACTTAGAACAAAGTTGTGCTTATTTGTAAGGTAAGGAAAAATAACTGAATAATATATAATGTTTCCAGAAGCTAACAAATGCATGATCTATTTTGAAAGAACTAAAGTGTTAGACGTAACATATTGGAACAAATATTGGACATGTCGCGGAGCTACCTCGATTTTTCTATTTTAAAATATTTATCGTTATGAATAATAAACAAAGAATAATTTTTTTATCCTTTTCCTTGCGATTCATAAGGTTCCGGTTTGCAAATGTGACATCGCTTGAAATATTTTTAAAAAGCCGCGATTGAAATGGTGAGATTTCTGAATAAAATGACTGAATTGGAGACAGCATACTACGAATTAAAGAAAGTTGGTAATCAATTTCCAGGTATCGGGTAGCAACGACCAGTCATCTCAACCTATGATAAGACACTATTTTGACTACGGGTGCCAAATTGCAACGGAGAATATCCCAATGAATTCATCTGAAGTCTAACTTTTTTATGCTTTGACTGCTTTTTGACCCGAAAGATCCCTCATTTAGTATAGTCAGTTTTTGTGTAATAAATGCATATTTGGTGATGTTGTTATTTCAATATAAGCTCATGTTTTCACAAGAATTTTAAACCAACCAAAATAACTCACCATGGTCATAAAGAGTAGTACCGGCCGTGGTTTAACCGAAAATAGTGTTGGTTAGATCACGGTTCATAACAATGGAACCATGGCCTTAATATGATTTTACCCGAGACGAATGCCACCATAACTAGAGTACGTCCCCCCTTCAAGAACAGTTTTATCGTCGCACTGACTATTTTGAAAAGCGACAGTGTCTCCCTTTTGAAACTCCGATACATATAAAAGCGAAACATACGAAATAAAATGTGTACTGCCTGTGTACCCTTTAACAACCTCAGCACCATTCTTTACCAATAGAATCTGAAAACGACCTGCCACGTCGACCAAAATATTAGCCCAAAACATATAAACGCCAGGTACAGGCACTGTGAAAATTCCATTGTATTTGTTGTAGGCTCCGCCTAGGTTCATGGGAATGATGTCGAATTTCAAGATCTCTTTATTCTCTACCGTTACTGTAGTCTGGTTGAGAACTGCTTGGAAAGCAACTGAATCCACTGAAAATAAGAATTCGAAATGATTTAAAACAGTGGATCAAATTGTAAAGGTCTTTGATATTAAGTTATCAACTGTATTGTTTCTAGTAAGAAAAGGAATTAAAACAGTGGTTCAAAATTGTATAGGTATTTGAAATTAAGTTAACTGTTCACATTTATAAACCTAAGATTGCTGTATATAGAAGAGGGGGTAAACTTAGAACCGTAGAGCACTGGTTTCATAATAGGATATCAGTTTGTTATCTGCGTTTTACATAATATTATTGTAATTTAAGTTTACTGTTGCTGAAAAACAGTCCTACCAAGCAAGAAATTTTAAATGATGACATTAAGTGCTGCCTCTTTTAATGCTGAAAATGTCATGTAATAAAATGTAATATTAAGGGAGATATTATTGGGTGCATATATAGGGTGCTTCTAGACTTTTGTAAAATATTGTGAGGAGTTAAAATGGGTACACATAATGCATTGGTATATTGTTCTATAAGTGGGCTGATATCCATTGAGTTGAAAAAGGTAGTTATTATTGTTAAATTATTGTTGCGTTGCTGTCTTTTTTATATAAGATGAAGCTGAAAACCGGAATGTACAGTACAGGTCCTATCATTTTAAACTTATTTTATTTACTATATAAATATAAATAAGAAACTGATCTCTTGCCTCTAATTAAACTAGGACTCACAGATAATGCTATAGACATATTGTTTCAGTGGTTAAGTTAGGTAATTAATATTTCTGAATAGTTTATTTTGGACCATAGCTCGTCACGTCAAACAGTTTTATATATTACGCTCGGCAAAAGAATAAAAGATGTTTTACTTTGTTTTACAAACAATCATTAGTTTTCATCGCAGCAGTATTCCTATGATAAACGTTCACTCCAACCATACCCGAGTTTGACTACATTGCCACTGAAAAACTTTATAAAAGCACAAACAAGTTCTAATGAAGGAAATAAAGCATATATGAAACGGGTTAGTTCAGTTCCTTTTACAGGCGCAACCAATGCAACCTTCCCAATAAAAAGGTGTTGCGGCAAGAGATATTTAAGTAGTTTAACGTCATGCCTCGAAAAGCTGAAGTTCAGCAAAGATCAAACATAAGTGACAAGTGGCAAACCAATATGGCAAGGGAACGAATCAATGATTTTATTCAATTAAAATTGGGTAAACATGCAAATTACCTTTTTCAGGAATATGTTTCTTTGAATGGTATAAAAACATGTTATTAAACGTGTCTAATTTCATCTTGTGTTTGCTTACCCGTGCTTGTATTTACAAGCATGTTTTGGTTCTCTTGTATAAGACCATGAAGGCGAGTAAAGTTTGCTTCTGCTGATGTTCTTAAAGCTTCAATATCCATCTTGCACTCATCTGCAATGCTGGAGGTTGACGTAGTACTTGGGTTCTTGGTAACTGCTTCAACACGGCCTATAAAACAATGTTGTATTCTCTTTTATGACTTTATATCAGCCTTTATTGTGAGTTTACAATTTCAGGAGAAGCGAAAGAGGAATCCTGAAGAAGATTTTATTGACACAACAATCAGATTCATTACTGCACTAGTCATTCAATAAGAACAATTTTCATTCTAAAGGGTTTGACATAGTCATTTTTCTTATACACCAAGACCCCTGTTACCTAGTTTAATACATTAACTAGCCTGTTAACGTCATGTTTGTCACAACCTTTACAAACCCCATCACCCGGTAGGATTGACTTACAAGATTGCACATCTCTTGAGGACGGTTTAAATAGACAATGTAAGACCTCTCAGGAGGAAGCAGGAGGAATCATAATAAGTCGTACTTTTTCACGTGCTTTTTAGAAATATTTGACAGTCTCGGCTGTCGCAATGCTACGATGTCTCAAAGACGTGCCAAATTACCTGATATTTGCACTAGGATACGCAGTTATGTGAACAACTTTCGGTATGCAGCTGTATATATGATAAATATCCCTTGGGCACCGAATGTAAGGCTACATAGTTTTAATCCGGGTAATACATTATTTTAAACAGTTTATAAAATGTCGATGGTAATATTGACACACCATTCATCCTCGGATATGGTAAGGTTGTAGACCCTGAGAGTCTACAAAACCTGTCTCAAAACTGATCATATCCTTGTTTCTCCTCAAAAAAGGAACCCCCTCTATCCCTACTTATCCCCAACATAAGACTACGATTCCTAATCTAGCAGTAATTTATCCATGTAAACTGTACCAAGGAGCTGAAATTGAATATGAAACTTACCCATGGGACTCAACCACTTACCCTGATCATGTGTGAGAAGATTAACTTGCTTCTCAAGTGAAGAGATCTTTTCATTGGCATACTTGAGCTCTGTTGTCAGAGTGTTGATATTCATGTTGGATGTAAGGACTTGTTTTTGGAGAGCATCCATTTGTTGTTCCATCAGAGCCACGTGGTTGATGATGCTGACAATGTCTGGGTTTCCATTACTCTGCGTCATGGGTAAAATTAGACTGGCAACTAATGGAACTATACAGGCCAACAATAGACGAACACTTGTAGCCATATTCCTGTCAGTCGTAAAAAGCAAATCAGATCATGATAATTGTGTAATTTATGATATGCATGTCGAATATCGAAATTCCCCAATCTCGATTGACAGTGAACTTCCCTTACTGACTAGCCCTGTAGGGTGAATTCGGGTAAACTAATTACTATTCCTTCCATGTTACAATTATGGTCACAATTGGCATGATCAAATAGACAAATGAGGTCATATTTTCCTTTTCCTTAATTTTCGATTAAAACATTCCATATCGACCCTCTGAGAAAACAATAAGCACAATAACATTGACGTCATGCAAACGAAAACACACGAGTTTTGTTTAAAGCTGCTGGTAACGTGAAAAGGATTTTTGTTTTCGATATTTTCACTTCAATGACCTGCCAAAACTATTACAAGATCCAAATTACATGATATTTGCACTAGTATTTGAAGGTTTATGAACAAACTTTTGGTATGCAGCTGTTTATAATAACCTATTACCGATAACACAATATCCCTCTCTGAAACTCACTTGGATCTTGTGGAATACTATCAGATAAACCAGTAAATCGTGGAAACATTTGGAAAACTTTGACAATATAAAAAAACAAAATTCCATAAAAATCAATAAGGGATATACATCGATAATTATATAAACAATGATATCTTAGGGAGTTGAACTGTCAAACCATTGTCCCATTCAGTAGGAAAATTACTAGTGAATAGAATAACAAAACATAAAATTACAACATAGAATATATAAATCTCCTTTTTGAAGAGGATATAACAGAAATTACATGACATTATCTTTAGACTATTGACACTGACTGGGTTAAGCTATGGAAATGAATGCCAATATTGTTTCCATTAATTCGTATTTGACTTACATCTATGACTAAAATATGCAATGTGACATTTCTGGCTGTACTTACAGAGGGATAGTTAAATATGACACGACGAAATAAGTCAGATATTTTCCTCTTTTGCGCCTGTGACCTAACATTTGGTGAACAGATAAATAACGTTATGTGTCAATGTAGAACGTTTAGATTAGCGCATGTTAAGACAAATTATAGTAAAAGGGCTTCTGTGTTACAGAATTTTCAAACAAGGAGAAAACGTCGTTGTCAAGCAGCAGTCGTCGGTCTTCTAGCTCATTATCACACAGGTTCACACTATGTAAGCTTGAAAAGCAGCTTTGAACGCAAATTAAACAACTGGAAAGAAATATTCATTAGCGTTACTAAAACATTGAACATGTAGAAATGCTTAAAAATTCGTGGGGTGTTAGTTAAGGGCAGAGAAGGGTATTATATATCGTGTATCATTACTTCTACAGATATGACATTAATTTTGGAAAACACTTAGGTAAAAATGACATCAACATCAATTATCCATAATTTGATTGAGATAGGACTCTGGTTATTGGTCATTTGCTCATAGGCGACATTGACAGACGATGAACCATGGACTTGATCTCAAACGGTTAAGTGTGTGTTAGGTTACTCATTCATGTCTTGCTTGATAATCAAAACGGTTTGATATAACCTGAATCTGCATACTTGGTCACATCAATAGCTGAATCAATATGGTATAAACGGGAATTTTGGGTTTGGGAATTAACGGCGTTCCAAAAAGTATTTAACTTATATTATGGCTGCTAGTATTATGGCAGGGAGAAAGCTCGCAACACTATTGTAGTTATGCATTGCAGTGAAACCTAGAAAATTGGAATGGAGGATTCAAGCCTTGTCATTTTCATTTTGTTCTTGGTTGGGAGGAAGAGGAGTGTTATGTAACAGAATCTTCTAGTTTTTCCTGACATTCTGAAAATATTCACACTATAGGTAAGAGTAGAACTTGCATTGTGACGTCGCAATTGTGAACACCCTACGTCATTTCACGAAATGACTGAATGTAACATAGTTTACTTTTATTGGTTCTCTTTGGACTAAAAACATTCTAAGATGGAATTGGCATTAACGGGCTGGCTTTATACTCGCTGTTTGTAAAAATGATGGTTTAGAAAAAAAAAAAAAGAGTTACGATGACTTATTGAACGTCAACCCGGCTTCGTGTAATAATAGTATTCCTGGGACTCTTTTTCTTAACTTTCTGTAACATAACACTTCACAGATTGTAAATCCTTCGACATTGTTTAAAATGTAAAATAACTTAGAATCTGTGAAAGGAGAGTTTATCTTATGTTACTGTAAATCCCGAAGAGGTAACGCTGGTGTAATTATTATCATTATTCAAATGTCCGTTATGGCAAAATATTATTAATACAATTAACAGTTGTTTGGGGAAAATGGCTCTCTCAAATATCGGCATTAACGATTATCAGCCAGAGTTAACAGGTTCGCCTGATATGAACACAAAATAATTACTTAACTTGGATTTTCGTTTCAGATTTTGTAAACTGTCTACTAGTATTTCATAAGTACTATCCTCCACTATTCCCAATATCAAGATATTGGTAGTTTAGATAATGACTCATGTAATGTTCTGATATTAGTTATTGGGATGGCCCTTAAATCTTTTGTGGAATGTCTGACGCTGTTATTTTGAAATGATGATCACTGGTCACTTTAATGATTAATGAAAAGCTTTACATTTGATTGTGAGATATTAAACTAGATCATATTGAATCAACCGCCAATCTTTAACCAACAATATCTTCCCACATAATAATATCCTGTAACATATAAGATAAAATCCTTATGAAACAAATTCAAAAGATAATCAATAAGTCCATTTAGTTTAAAGCGTGTTCGATTAGGCAACAGTAATCTATCACTGGACAATTATATTGTAGATATATTGACATAATAGCTATATATATATATGTATATATATATATACGTATAAATATATGATTGATTACATATAAACAGACCATGTACATGTGTATATATATATATATGAACCTGGACAATCTCGTTTTTATTTTATCATCAATTATTTTCATGTCGATATTTAACTGTTGACATTCTCCATTACATTTTGTCTAATATAATATATGTTATTGGATATCTAATGCAATCAATTGACTATGAGAATTCACCTGAACTATACAGTTCTGTATTATAGTAGGCGTGTATCGAAACATGGGCATATCGATATCGATATTAAAGATAATCTTATTTGATATCGTATCTCAGGTAGAGATACCTTCAACAATTTATTAAATATAATGTACACTAAAAACGTTTGCACCTCGGCGTAAGCTGTCAACAACGACGTGCGATAAACCATTTTCAAATGCATTTTTGTCACAGCTGTGCACTATTCGATTTCTTTGTTCGCGTGGCATTTTCTTGATGTCCAAGCCCATTGTCATTCTCTTAGTCAGGTGAGTGGTTTACTTACGTTTATTACAAATTTGGTATATGCGATGGAATCTACATCAAAGGTGATATTAATTTACTGCTCGTATGTAAATGTAATATATTTTCGTGATTTATGAAATTATGGTACTAGCTTTATTTTGAAGTGCATCGATAGTTGAGATACAAATCATCAATGAGATCTCAGGGCTTTCGTTCCTACGGAACCAACCCCATTCGGATTGACAATCAATGTTAGTATATTTCTATAAAAGTCAATATCCAAATATATGAATACAAATAACGGACGTTCAGACGTTATGTGGTTACTTTTATCGCAGAAAATGGTATTCAGATGGTATATAATCCGAGGGAACGAATGTTCTACGCATGTGACCGAGATGTCTGAACTGTTTTTTTCAATATTTGGATAAACGTAAATCACTGTCATACATTGATTTGAATCCACATCTATTTTAAATCATAAATTTCTTTTCCTATCAAATAATATTTTAAACTCATATCATCAGTACAAATTAATCACTATTATTTAGACTCTACCTAAGGACAGACATACATTCGCATATTTCTATGATGCATTTCTGTGTTTAAGAGAATCACCGAATATCACTTTCAAAGATTGATTATGATATCATAAATTATCAGCATCTATTTGGCCTTTCAGGTCTTCTCAAATTGATCAATAGTTGAGAAGTAGCCCAGCGTGGAAACTGCACAATGCAGTCAATACAAAGACGACAGATGGTGTTGAACTGGAAGAGGACGATACCGAGGAAGTGGTTTTCATTGGCAAGCGCTTTATTGATAGTGTACATTGTGTTTTCGTACACGCTGACAGGTAAACAAAGCGTCAAAAACCGTGCAAACCGGGAAACAGAGGAGCTTGTGAGGTCAAAACACGTTCTTAACAATGACAGTGATATACTTCCACAAGCTGAACCTCCTGAAAAGATTGTTTTGGCAGCGCCTCCTGATGGTAAAAATAGAGATGCTGTTCAGAACATTCAACAAAACATTGATCCCCAAGAGCATATAGTTCTTCCTGATAATCATTTACAGGATAATCAACAGAACATTCAACCTCCTGGAGATTCTAATCCAGTTGATAATCATTTACTTGATAATCAACAGAACATTCAACCTCCTGGAGATTCTAATCCAATTGATAATCATTTACAGGATAATCAACAGAACATTCAACCTCCTGGAGATTCTAATCCAGTTGATAATCATGCAAAGGATAATCTTCAAGGGAACCTTGAACCTCCGGGGGATCAGCAGATCCAACAACCACAACAGTTTCAAATTCCGCCCTTAGTGTTTGGGCTTGATGGTTTGGGTAAGTGCTGAACGTATCATTTCAGTTCCTGGCCATTGGTGGTTGTGTCATGTCTGAGATCACAGCTGTGAATCCCTTCAATGATGTGCTAACATAGTTGATTTTAGTGCTATGGAGACAAATATGTTTTATCGATTCTTTTGACAAATGTGTCGACATGTGTTTCTTATGTGCTACGCGCAGTTAGACACAAATATATCACCCCTTTTAGGATTGAAAGTGCATTATTATTCAAATCGGTAACATTTGATATGAGGGTGAACACTGCAATTGAGTGTATATCCTGATCACCTGATATCCTTCCTTCCTACCGATTATACTCTCTCTTGTGATTTATGAAGGTGAACTGATGCTGGACGGTAACATTTATATATATATATATATATATATATAGAGAGAGAGAGAGAGAGAGAGAGAGAGAGAGAGAGAGAGAGAGAGAGAGAGAGAGAGAGAGAGAGAGAGAGAGAGAGAGAGAGAGAGAGAGAGAGAGAGAGAGAGAGAGAGAGAGAGAGAGAGAGAGAGAGATAAAAAACAAAAGTCTGGAAATGATTTAAATCCCCGACCGGTTTCACACTACTCAGTGATCATCATGGGGTCTTTATGACGTTGCCATGCTATGACGTCACAGAACAAGGGGCGCATAACTCTTGACAATCGATGCGTACCCACAGATTGGTGACCTCATTACTTTACATCAATCACATATAATAATACTAACAGCAGTTTTTAGATATGGACAAAGTTAGGTGACATTAATTGCATTTAATTGTGGCTTGAAAAGTTTAATGAAATGATGTTCTTTCATCTTTCTCTTTTCATCACTGTTCGACATGACTTTGTAGAAGGGGAATATTTTAAAATTATATATATATGAAGATATAACCGAGACACCGTGCATATGCGGCAACAAATTCTTACCATGTTATTAGTGAATGATTATTACCCAGACCTCAATCCACGTAAGACCAGGTCCCAAATGTACTGTCTTTTGTGCAAAGATAAGGCGATAGGAACCGGAACGAATTTAACATGGAATACTTATGTGACAATGGACTCGTGTTTCTCGACCATTTTTAAGCATGTATATAGGGAGGTTTAAATGAGACATTGTTAGTAAAATGCTGACCATTTTATTCATAAAATGTTAAATTTGCAAGACTCCCTAATGTTATGGAAATTCTTGAATGACATGTGTACTATATATATTTACAGCAGGTCAGGTTTACCAGTGTGTCGAAGATGCTTTTAATTTTGTTAGCCTTGATACTCAATAAACTTCATGAAGGGTTTTGCAAATTCGTGACATTTTGGTGTTATTTTACCATATTTGATTTATGGCTGTCCCCAGTAGTTTGAAGCATAAACCCTTTTGCTCGCCTTTTGCACTCCCCCTCCTCAACTGGTTACACGTTATGTAGCAGATAATCAATATCTGATTATTCTTTCTCGTTATTATTTAATAGTTTTCTCGTCCCAGGCCAGAACGGAGCCGCCGTGACGCTAAACAAGAGCAGTCTACCCAAGGCAGAACAGGAACAATGGGATAAACTGTTCAAGAAGAACGATTTTAACGAGTACATCAGTGACCGAATATCGGTGGACAGAGCACCGCCAGAGGCAAGAGATCCGCTGTATGTTGAAAGGGTTCCCTGTTAAAACTTTACTTATATGTTGAATATAAGAATATTTCAGATTGCTGATGTTCAGTCTGCACATAGGTCGACTTATAGCTCTGTCTTCGATATGGCATATCACTAAAGGCATGTTATACATTTCGCATAAGGTCTGTCTGTTGGATATTCCATGCAAGCTAAATTATATAAGTTATTTGTTATTGATATTATCTAAATATACTGAAGTCTAGGGACACTCCTTGTACTTATTATTATGCAAAGCGTTACCAATGGTGTCACTTTATCGAGAAGTATAGACTGTTGCTAAAAAGTATTTTGAAATAAGCATATTGACAATGTGATGGTATAAAGTAGCGATTTTTATATAAGGTTTGACAGTGAATAACGACTGGAGCGGGTAAAATATTCAAATGTAATGGTTAAAACATACAGCTTTTGAAGAAAGGTATGTTAAATTAGTTGCAAACTTACTGCAAATATCATATTTCCAATAGAGAACTGACAAATTTAACAAATGCAAAAGCTTCATATAAATTCATCATATAATTCTCATTTAAGAATATTTTTTGTAAATAAAGTAATATATATCCCTTATATATTAACCCTTATTTACCATTTGGTGGAAATTTTGCCGTAATTAAGGATTCAGCAATTTTGCTGAATCCTTATTGTTATTGGCGTGTTTTATTTTATTTTATTTTTTTTTTCCACCGATTTTGTGGACCCGATTTAGCCCAAACCGCTAAAGCTACAACAGCCAAACTTGGCAGTCTGGTAGAACTTCATGAGAAGGGGTTCTAATAAGCTTTTGGGCTTAATCGGATTAAGCGTTAAAGGCACAGTACCACTCAAATTTTCAAAAATTAACATGGGATTTTTTTTCAAAATGCACTTAGAGACCTGAAACTTTTTTTAAACGATAGGCAATTACATTTGGAGCAAAAAAGTAAATCATGGCGACTTCGTAGCATGCATACTTACGCCGCCATATTACTTTTTTTGACTTTTTGAAATTTTCGGACCCCACGCACCTTTGAGAATCTTCTCCTCCGAAGATACTAGCATCTCAGAGCTGAAAGTTACATATGTTGTAGCTGAAGTACTGAGGAGAAAAGGATACTCTAAACTGTTGCTCAAACTTTAATACTTTTTACTCAGCAACCCTTCGAAGTCGGGCGACTTAGCACATGTGAGCATGTTCAAGGGGCGATAACTCAAAAAGTTAGACTCACAACTGCACTATTTTCTCAGGAATGTGAAACCACTATGGGCACTTTACAAAGCAATAAAAACATTGGTCGCGAACAGTCATTTCCGTTCACAATACTCGATCAAAGTTGGTAAAAAGTACCTTTTTAAAAATTAACATAGGCTAATTTTTTAAAATGCACTTACAGACCTGAAACTTGTTTTGAATGAAGCGTACTAACAGTATCAACAAAAAAGTCAATCATGACGATTTCATAAGTATTATACTTTTTGCACAATTTCAACTTATTTGTTCCAGAAATAGGTTTTCATTATTCCGCGATTCTTGTGGACACGATTCAGCCCAAACCGCTAAAGCTATTACAGCCAAACTAACCAGTCTGATAGAACTTTATGAGACGACGCCACAATAAGCTTTTGGGCTTCATCGGATTAAGCGTTAAAGGCACAGTACGATCCAAAGTTCGAAAAATTAACATGGGATTTTTTTTCAAAATGCACTTAGAGACTTGCAACTTGTTTTAAACGACAGGCAATTACATTTGGAGCAAAAAAGTAAATCATGGCAAATTCGTAGCATGAATAGTTTGGCCGCCATATTGCTTTTAGTGATTTCTGAGATGCATCTTAAAAAATCTTCTTCTCTGAAGATACTTGCATCTAAGAGCTGAAACTCTCCAATATTGTAGCTGAGACATTGGGAATTTCAGGGTGATTCAGATTTTGATGTCAGTCAAATATTTTTTGCTCACCACTTCTTTGCAATAACCGGAGTATGCTTTGGAGATAAGGTCAGATGAAACTTGCTGCTGTAGATTAATGCATGCTCCAATCTTCATGAAAATTTCAGTGAAGCTGGCTAACATCACTATGTTTGTACAGAATGTGCTTTTTATGCGCTGAATCCTTTTGTCGTCGCTTGCGACTATATTTGTGTTTATTATTGGTTGAAAAAATATCAAATTCTTGATCAAGTTTTTAGGGTGTAACGCCAGAATCCTCTCCCATTCAAACGTTTATATACCTTGTATATATAGTGTAGATATGAACCCTTAACATATTAATCCAAACATATTGTGTGTGAATTGTTTTGTTAAGCATTGGTGACAATAACAAAAGTTACAAACATAAATAATTTACTAAGAAAATTATTAACAGTGCAGCAAACGTTTGTTCATCTATCTATCTATCTATCTATCTATCTATCTATCTATCTATCTATCTATCTATCTATCTATCTATCTATCTATCTATCTATCAACAGTGCGATAATGCACTTACATCAATCAACAAGTACACCGTTTGTTATCCATAAAACCCTTTCCTTATTTTATTTTCTTGACATACAGTACTGAATGTTTAAATGATGTTTCTCTTTCAGATGTCTGAACGTTACCTACCCAACTGATCTGCCAGACACGAGTGTTATAGTCACGTTTCTGAACGAGGCTTGGTCAGTTCTCGTGAGAAGTGTACATTCCATCATCAACACCTCCCCGCCACATCTACTGAAAGAGATTATCCTAGTCGATGATTTTTCAGAATATGGTACGAAAAGCTTTTTCTACACACGAAAAACATGCATTGTTGTTGTCATTCTTCTGAAATGTTTTTATTTAATAATTATCCAAATTTCAAAACTGCAAAAAAGTGCTTCTCTCATCATTGATTAAAGTCATACGTAAACAGTGATACTTTAAGGAACTTGATAGGTGAAAATGAACTTGTTTAATCTTGGTTTTAAGAATGCATTTTCTTTGATTCTTTTTTTAATCACATATCTTATTCAATAGTTAGAGTTCTAAAAATGAGATATATAATATTTGATTCGTTTGACGCTCAAAACACATTACCTAAACATTTCACAAATTGCTCCACTAATTCTGTCCATGATAACTTGTCAAGATCTCACCTGACTACAAAAATTGAAGTTATTGAAGGCACCATTGAAATCGCCAAAATATCATAAATTTACGAAAACACACACGAATCACTCAATTACCTCAAACCAGCACTTAGATCACTACACGATTACTTCACTTGATAATACGTTTGTAAATGTAAATGTATGTAAATACCTCATAACTCCATACATGTGTCAACTAACTTCTACTTAACCAATTTACATAGGCATGAAACTTGGCCCTGAACCACCTACTTGGTGTTATTGATAAACGTCTTCCGATTCAACACAAACCAGATCGCAGCTCTAATTCGACATTTATAATGATATCTCCAGATTACTTGAAAGCACCACTAGATCTATACATGAAGAAGTTCCCCAAAGTCCGAATCATACGTAACGAGAAGAGAGAAGGTCTGATCAGAACGAGGCTAATTGGAGCTGCAGCAGCAACCGGAAAGGTCCTTACGTTCCTCGACTCTCATATTGAGTGTGCCACAAGTAAGTCATAAATTTGTCCTTACTTTCTTCGACTTCAATACTTAGTGTCACAAGAGTAAGTGTAATAAAGATAGTGAATAAATAGTTAATCGGTGAAGATAAAGTGAACAATGAAAAAGATCAAAAAGTTAAAAAGTGTTTTAATCTTGCATGAATTCGTTGATAGCACTCTTAAAGAGCCACTCCGTGAGTTGTTGGAGTCATATATGCCAAACGTATTCAATGGTGGCATTTGATCGTTAAGGTATCGACTGTTACCAAAAAGAAACATTTTAGAGCTAATTGGTTTTGTACAGTGACTATATGAAGGTAGAAAGTCGCAATTATGATCGAAAACCGGACTGTGGCGCGCGTCAAATAGTCGAATGTAATTTTGGATACTTAACTAAACAGCCAGGAGGGCAGTTAGGAGTTGATAGTGTTCATTAGGTTATATAATTAGTATCCATGTATACTGGACGGGTGGTCTCCGCCTCTGAGCAATTATGGGGTTGTTTTTAGATTTTCATGGAAAATCAGTATTTGTCATATACATGTCTTAAAGAGATAAAAGTGAAGATGTTATAAGTTTATATCACCACATGTAACATTTAGGTTCGTATCAAAGCCAACTTTTATGTTATGAAAATCACGGAGTGGCTCTTTGAGGGAGTTTTGTGTTTGCTGGTAGATATTTTAGTTTCTTAACCTTTCAATCGTTGAATACGGAATACTCATTGTCACCCAGTTTGTATCTTTGTAAAAAAAAGGGTAATTGGCCAATAGTTTTCATTTAAAGTCCAATATGGTAAAAAAATTGCATAAAGATAAATCAAACTTTACACCAGAATAGCTCTTAGTCCATCTTGTTTAGAAAACTGGGCGATTTCAAGAAATTTCAGTCTCATTTATGAGGAATAAAACGACCCTGTTAATCAGCTCTTAAACTGCCATCATATATATATAAATAAAAAGGAAACAATATACTGAATTTCTAGTTTTCTCTTTGTGTTTCTTGGTTCCCGTGAGCTAGGCAAACTTTACAATACTTTTTAAATTATTTTTTTTACAGTTTAACTATTTTACTGACACATTCTTTGTACCGGATGTATTATTTACCGAATGATTTATACTTGCATTATGCAAGCCACTCCTGGTTTTATCAGTTCAATTATTCATAAGTGAAGAATATATAATTCATACCCTTTTTACGTTTTCATGAAGGTAATGGCTATTTCATTTGTATTTTCGACGAGGCTAAGATTTAAATTTATTCCTAAAATATTCTTAATAGTTTCACTTTTATGTCAAGGTTGAATATGTGCCCCGAAGATACCGCATTGGTAATATTTACATGAAATAACAAAATGGCATAAAATCTTGCAATTGTGTTCATCATTGTAATTTCAATTTTTTAAAAATCAGATTGGTTACCCCCATTGCTGGCTAGAATCAAGGAAGACCCGAGTCACGTGGTGTGGCCAGTTGTACCCGTGATTGATCGACACACGTTCCAGTTCACGGTGCACCGTGACGCCTCACAGATCCAGGTGGGCGTGTTCAACTGGAACATGGTGTACACGTGGGAGGTAGCCAATGTCTCAGAGAGGGCCTCGCCCATCTCACCTATAATGTATGTATTTCTGTATGAACGTCGAAAGAAAAAAATATTATCCGTTTATTTATTTTCGAATCTAAGATTAGTGGACGAGGAAACGGAATTAAAGGCATTTAATTAATACACACATTGTTTATATGGTCTGTATAAGTCAGTTGTGTAAGAAGAATCTTATTGATTTTATTTGGTTTATGGATGATCAAAATTTCGACAAGGAAGAGTTTCGGAGACTTTCTATCGAACGTCATTATTGTGATTGACTGATTAAAATCAATTCCATTAATGTTCAAACATATATACACGACTTTACATATAAAGTATGTTACTCAAACTCTTTATCGTTTAATAATCATACCACACATCATATTTGTAGCTATACTTGTTTATATAAAAGCACAACATTGATTCAACATGCGCAAATGTATATGGATGTGTACAATAAAGAGTTTTAGATTTTTAAATATGTCCTACTTCAAGTCATTTTGCACTCTTAT